>OV277856.1:23279777-24605600 GCA_922989275.2 Gari tellinella | reverse complement strand
AATGGGTAAAATTTGAGAAAAAAAGTCCAAATTTGACATACCTTTTCCAAATCGCTGTAGCTCAAAAACAAGGACACCACCATATTTTTTTTTTTCATTTTTTCATTCATCTTAAACAGCTCTTCCAAAAAAACAATGTTAGAAAAAAAGTTAAATACTTTGAAAAATTGGCTTATGACATTGATACACCTTAAGTGAGATCAATTATCGAAATTCAACTTACGAAATACTGGTAGGATCGATTTAAGTGAGTTTGAAGTATTGAATTTTGACTGAACATTCAATGCTGAAACACAACCAAAACCAACAGAAATAAAATAATTAACATCTTATTATACATACAGCATATCAGAACAAATACCGTAATTATATATTAATTTGTTTTAAACTGACTGAGTAAAAGGAATATTATAACTGTTAAATAACATCATATTTTGTACTTCTGTCAGGTCCAGCCTGAAAAAAAATTCCTTGTAAAAATCTCAATAAACAAATAATTTGTCCAGCATTAAAAACACATTTTAACGTTCACCGGAAAGAGATGATTGCAACATTTGAAATTCAAATTATGGGAGTTTGGAATTCTTTAAAAACAAATAAAAAAGTGGATAAATGTTACTTACTAACAAAGCCTAAATCTAAGTCTCTGTTATTCAACTTTCAAGACGGATAGTTTAACCCTTTCCCCTATAGAAGTGCCCTTTAGCGCATTTAATTTATTCCTCCATTGAAGAAAATAGTTCCAATTTTTACAGTTATGAATATGTATAACAAGAAACATTTTCTATATTCTAGTAGATGGTAGCTTAAAGCAAGCTAAAAGTAAAGCAGAATGCACCTTAAGGTGCATTCTGCTTTACTTTCAAACTGTTTTAAATGATCAACCACCTTCAAAATTAGAAACAGGCTATGGGGTAAAGGGTTAATGAAATCGGACTATAATGAAGTCATGTAAATATGACATTTTATTACATACCCTTGACGATCTGTATGCAACAATTAAAATCAAATTGCACAACAACAAAACAATACCATATGCTATTAAAATGAACAGAAAGAAGTCTTCGGAAATGACAAGGAAATGTTCAGACACCAAGTAAGCAGCCATCTGTCAGGATATACAAAACCTTTTTCCAATGCCTCATGAATCAAAAACTTCACAACATTTCTATTGAATACTTACAGATAATAAAGTGAAAAGGCAAACCAATAAGGAAATGTGTCTAACCCTTTAATCTCCATAGGTAACTTAACCCATCATTATACTGCAAAGTAAAGTCCTTACTTTTCATTGGTCAACGAGCCCTAGACTTGATCTCAAGTACCCTGTGAGCTGACAGTGTATTTGGAAATGCAGCTGTTTTCATTGGCTGACAGGTCCCTGAGTATTGCTTTGCAGAAAATAAGATGGCCGACTGCTTGACAGGATTGAGTGCATTCAATCGTGCATCCTCCGTTTTAAGTCCATTTCAGCTAAGAACCAATCGGTGTTTGGATCTTTCAACAGTCCGATTATTTCTGGGAAAGTTTGATGCCGAAATTTAGGAGTATGCCCAATTTTCTCATGAATAACAACGTCAGAAATGCTCAACGTTATCTGCTTTGGCGCGATTTTGTTATAGTTTGTTATGAGCGCTGTGCACGACAAATTCCGAAATATTTCGTTTGAACAGTGAAAACTTTGCAGTATAATTAATTTGTTATACAGTTTCTTCACAGTGTACATGAGGAATTCTTCCCAGCTGGTAAAATCATGTAACCCTCGCCTAATGGCTCGGGCAACATGATTTACCTCAGCCGGGAAGATTTAAGTGGTCATCTTATTTCAAAACTAGAAACAAGCTATGGGGTATGGGCTAAGTCAACTTTGCAAACAGTTTGATCCAGATCAGACACCGTGTAATGCTGCATCTGATCTGGATCCCATCTGTTTGGCAACAGTATAGGCAGAAATAAAAGTACAAATAATAATATTATTGCGCACATAATTTATATCATATCGGTAAAAGGGTTAACCCTTTGAACCCTAGTCCCGCATATAGGCGAAAAGTTCACTTATCCTATGCAAACAGTGAATACCCAGATCAAAGGGCTCCTTATGGAGCCCTCTGATCTGGGTCTTCACTGTTTGTCATAATGAAAAACATTGACAAAAGCCACTCTTAAAAGTCAGAAATGGACTATACTCAAATGGAAACCGGGGTTGTCCATTTTGATTTTCAGGGAGGAAAGAGTTAAAGAAGACAATAAAATTTGGTGGTAAACAGGGTTAACTGAAATCACAGAAAGAAAACAAGCAGCATTAAAAAGTTTAACCCTTTCCTCCCTGAAACTTTAAATGGACAATTCCAGTTTCCATTTAAGTCTAGTCCATTTCTGACTTTTAAGGGTTGTTTTTGTCAATGTTTGGTATTATGACAAGCAGTGAAGACCCTGATCAGAGGGCTCCTTTCGGAGCCCTCTGATCAGGATCTTCACTGTTTGCATAGGACAAGTGTACTATTCACATGTACACTGTTTGCAAATGACACCAATATGCGGGACTAGGGTTCAAAGGGTTAAACAATTAAACAATTCAATAATCAAACAATGAGGTCACTATACTACACTGGTGGAAGAGTGTTAAAATACATTGCACAATATCAAGCCAAAATCACAAACTGCTACTAAAATACAAATTAACCCATTACCCCATAACTACACCTTTTGACATCCTAAATTCATTCATCCACTGAAGAAAGTAGTACCACTTCATACAGTCATAAACATGCGCCATACAATATATTTTCTATGTCCTAGTAGATTATTATATTGCTTAAAACAGGCTGAAAGTAAAGCAGAATGCACCTTAAGATGCATTCTGCTTTACGTAGTCGCCTATCACAGTATCACCAATACTAGAAACAAGCTATGGGGTAATGGGTTAAAGTCAGAACATTAGAACAACAGATTAACAAAAATTATTCATTAATAGATATTTGATTACACAGCAGACTGTTCCCTTTATATAGCAGCTTTAGATTGGTGGAGTAGTTAACCCATTACCCCATAAGGCCTTTTAACACCTTTAATTTATTTCTCCACTGAAGAAAATAGTTCTAATTTATACATTTATGAATATATATCATAAGAAATAATTTCTATTTTCTAGAAGATGGTAGCTTAAAGCAGGTTGAAAGTAAAGCAGAATGTGCCTTAAGGCACATTCTGATTTACTTTTAACCTGCTTTAAGTGGCCACCTATCTTCAATACTAGATAGTTAGAAACAGGCTATGGAGTAATGGGTTAAATTGCTGAAACCATCATATCTCAAACAACACTTATGTTGTGACAACTCAATATAGATGATTCTAATGAGTAGTCACCACATAGGATTTGGAGGTGACATAATAGAGAACATATAACTGCAGGGCTCCAGATAAGAGGGAGTAAACTGAACAAATTCAACATTTTCTCACTTATTCTAGCACCAAATCCTATGGTGTTACTACTCATTAGAATCGTCTCGAAGAGACGATTCTAATGAGTAGTGACACCAGAGGGTTTAATGCAAAAATAAAGATTTTAGTTTTTGAAATACTCCCCTTGTCTGGAGCCCTGTTACTGTAGTTTAACCTCTCCAATCTTGAGAGCCCTGTTGACTTCAGAGGGCAAGACATTATTCTTTCCCAATAAATGTGTTTTTGCTTAAAATTCCTTATGTCCATTGAAAACAGTTTGGAGCCAGATCAGATGCCAGGTAACCTGGTATCTGACCAGGCTCCAAACTGTTTGCCACTGAGAAACAATTGAATTAAGAATATTTTTGAAATTCTAATCATTTTCTCAAATTCTATTGTATTGTATTGTATTTGCATTTAGTTGCATTCAACCCTTTCTCCCATATAAACGCCTTTTGAGCACATTTAATTTATTCTTCCACTGAAAAAAATAGTTCCAATTTATACACTTATAAACATTTGCCAAAATAATTATTTTCTAAATCCTAGCAGATGGTAGTTTAAAGCAGGCTGAAAGTAAAGCAGAATTCCCCTTAAGGCGCATACTGCTTTACTTTCAACTTGCTTTAAGTGCTCATATGTCCAGGATTAGTTAAGGATTAAATGGGAAGGAATAATGTCTTCTCCACTGTACATTGTGAAGACACCAACTTAGGTGATACAAAACTGGTTTCAACTGGTCAAGCATTAACATGATAAACTCTTGGTCTACCATGTCCAAAGTAAAACAGATCAGTCACGCATCTGCTTCCAACCCAAGGTCTATTAATATCAGCAACAATTGTAAAGTGTGATACATGTAAAACTCGTACAATTCTACAACTAACAACACTAAATACCCTAAATTAACAAAACTTATAATAATATAAAAAGGAATGCCGCAACATGGTCAAGCTTTATGCAAAATGCATGCAAATACATTAAAACCCTGCTAAAATAAGAAAAATATTCACTCTGAAAATAAGGCTTGTTGGGTATTTGGCCTTAGAGGCAGGTTGATGCCTTACTTTATCATGTTTAACGCTTTACCCCATAGCCTTTTTCTATTTTGAAAAAGGTGACTACTTGAAGCATGTTGAAAGTAAACCAGAATGTGCTTAACATTCAGCCTACGTTAACATATCATCTCCTGGAATAAAGAAAATATTCCTTATGATACATTTGAAACAGCATTCTGCTTTACTTTCAACCTGCTTTAAGTGGTCACCTATCTTCAATACTAGAAACAGGCTACATGTGGTAATGGGTATTCATCCTTTGAAAAAGCATACAACTTGCTAGAACATGTAACTGCTTCATGCAGGACAAAGATAAAGCAGACAGCTTTCTGCTTGACCATTGTCCCTCATCAAGCTATGACACACGTTTGCCAAATTGTATTCTTCTGAGCGGCCACTTAACACACATTAATATTGAATCTAAGCTTTTCTTTGGTACAGATACTTTTTCTAGCACTGCTATTTTGCCCAGCAAAATGTTACTATTTGTATTTTAAAAATCTATCAATCTGTTCTTCAACAAACATTGAACTAATCAACAATGTAAACATCTACAAGAGGGCCTGAAGGCCCTGATATCGCTCACCTGTTGTACTGAAGCTTGATAGCTTTATCTTACTGTTTCATCAGGGGCAGATAACTAGAGCCTAAACAATACTGAAATGAAGCCTTTTCTAGCATTTCAAAGTATATCAAGGGCAGATAACTATTGCTACAATAACTGCACTCCTTTGAGAACTTATAGGTATGTACTTTGTGTGCAAGTAAAATCAAAATCCATTCAAAACTGTAGCTGCAAAAGTGAAAACGCTGTTCGATATGGCATTTTCAGCAATTCAAGGGCAGACAACTCTTGACCTATATGTCTGATTTCAACCATACTCACACTTATTTGAACTCTTATGGTCATATACAATCTGAGCAAGTTTAAAAAAGATCGGATAAAAATTGAGGCCTCTAGAGTGTAAACACCCTTTAATATGACATTTTCAGCAATTCAAAGGTAGAAAACTCTCAACCATTTGGTCTGAATTCAATCATAATCAAACTCAATCGAACTCTTATGGTCATATACAGTCTGAGCAAGTTTGAGATAGATTGGATAAAAAGTGTGACCCCTGGAGAGTAAGCACCCTTAAATATGACAATTTCAGCATTTCAAAGGTAGATAACTCTCAACCTATTAGTCTGATTTCAACCAAAATCAAACTCGTCTGAACTCTTATGGTTATATACAATCTGAGCATGTTTGAGATGGATTGGATAAAAATTGTGGCCTCTAGAGTGTAAACACTGTTAAATATGGCATTTTCAGCAATTCAAAGGTAGATAACTCTCAACCTATTAATCAGATTTCGACCATAATCAAACTCATCTGAACTCTTATTGTCATATACAATCTGAGCAAGTTTGAGATAGATTTGATAAAAATTGTGGCCTCTAGAGTGTAAACACCCTTAAATATGGCATTTTCAGCAATTCAAAGGTAGATTACTCTCAACCTATTAATCCGATTTCAACCATAATCGAACTCATCTGAACTCTTATGGTAATTTACAATTTGAGCAAGTTTGAGAAAGATTGGATAAATATTGTGGCCTCTAGAGTGTAAACACTAAAATTGTTGACGACGAACGACGGACATTCAAGTATTGCAAAAGCTCACCCTGAGCTAGCTCACCCTGAGCTAGCTCAGGTGAGCTAAAAATCACTACATACATCTAAAACCATTAAATCATTAACAATTGCATTAATTTGAGTCGGTATCACAAACTTATGTGTCAGCCGAGATGTATAAAAGTCTCTGAGCATTCATTCAGTACCTCAGGTGGTTATTATAAGGTCCCTTTCAGCAGTAAGAAGTATTTTTAATTTTAACCCATTACCCCATAAATATGCCTTTTTATTCCTTTTATCATTCCACTGAAGAAAATAGTTCCAGTTTATACAGTCAAGCATATGTACCATAAGTGTTTTTTCTATATCCAAGCAGATGGTATCTTAAAGCAGGCTGAAAATAAAGCAGAATGTGCCTGTATGAATGTTCTGTTTTAATTTCAACCTGTTGTAAGTGGTCAATGATTTATAATACTAGAACAGGTAATGGGGTAATGGGTTAAGTGGTAACTACCCATTTTCTTACTGCAATACAAGGTCATTCACTAATTAATCCATTATCCCATAACCTGTTTCTAATTTTGAAGACAGGTGACAACTTAAAGCAGGTTGAAAGTAAAGCAAATGCTTTACTTTCAGCCTGCTTCAAGTTACCATATGCTAGAATATAGGAAATATTTCTTATGCCCTATAATTATATAGGACTGTATAAGTCGGAACTATTTTCTTTGGTGAAGGAATAAAAAGATATACCGGTATTTATGGGATAATGGGTTAACCAGGTACTACTTGGAATATCTGATTTTGGTCCAAGTCCATGACTTAGGACTAAGGTGGTAACATTTGTTTTCCTTGAAATAAATGTTCCTCTGCCATATAAGCATGCACAGTGAATCCACCAACCATTGCTTTAGATACATGCTCCATATATCGCAACAACTAACATGGACGAGTCCATAAAATGATTTGTACCACCTAATAATGCATTAGTGATTAAAATTTGATCACTCTGGCATGACCACATTACACCAGGAGCCAAGGTTATAAAGAGTTTGAGTTTAGCCTAGGCTCAAATCTGACCAATCATAAATGTTTGAGAACGACTTCAGACTCAACTTAAAAGCTTTATAAACTTGGATCCTGGAGCCAAGGTTATAAAGAGTTTGAGTTGAGACTGAGAATGTTCTTTACTATTTGATTGGTCAGATTGGCTCGGCAAAAGCCCAACTCTGACCAATCAAAGATTGTTGTTGAAAGAGTTTAACTTTGCCTTCATATACAGTCATTGTTTTCTGTATCATACTCTGTAAGTTCTGTAGAATGACGGCAGCTACAGGAAAAGCACAGACCTTTGCACATCCCATCAGGAATTTCTTTTGGTGGTTTTTGAGCCCGGGCAAAGTTGATGAAGACTTGTTCTAGAGTTGTCTGACTAACTGAGTAATCTTCAATATTGAATTGAGTTTTTGCTATCTCCATGATGCCAAATATCTGGGCCCACTTGAAGCTGGTATCTGTGATGTGATAATGAACACGACCTTGATGAATATCCTTGAGAATACAGCCGGGGAAATGGGATTCTATGAACTGTCTAAGGCGAGTGGGGTCAGGAATTGCCCCTTCTTGGTCAGCCCCTACCTGAGCTATTAATGTATAGCCCTCACCAAACTTGTTCTTCAGGTGTTGTACCGAGCCAAGACATTTGAACTGACCGTTGACCATGATGGCTAGTCGGGTACACAAGGCCTCACACTCCTCCATGCTGGAAAAAAAGTTAAAAATGAAGAAAATTACAATTAAACCTATCTTCACAACACTGAAAATAAATATCAGCTAGTGTTGGTTTTTAAGACATGTTGCAGCTAAACCCTTTACCCCATAGCCTGTTTTAGTTTTAGCTACCATCTGCTAGAATATAGAAAATATTTCTTACGCTACATGTTTATGACTGTATAAATTGGAACAATTTTCTTCAGGCGAGGAATAAATTAGAGGCGTTAAAAGGGGTATTCATGGGTAAATGAGTTAATACAGTCAAAATTAGTATGGAATAATGTAAGAGGATACCACCCAGACTAAGGCTCACATTAGTGAAAAGTATCTGCACTATATCCATTGCACTATCCAGAAACCAATTTTAAGTTGTAAATTTTAATTTCATTAACAGTCAAACTTTGATATGTCAAATTCATTTGACTCAAATTTTCACGTAATGAAAGTTGAAGTTGAAGCAGTCTGAAAGTAAAACAGAGTGCACCTTTAGGTGCATTCTGCTTTACTTCCAACCAGCTTTAAGTGGTCACCTTTCTTCAAAACAAAGAAACAGGCTATAAGGTAAAGGTTTATATTACCTGTGTGATGTGAGGACTAGTGTGCGTCCAGTGGCTCTGATACTACATAAAGTATCCCAGAGATATCTACGGGCTATTGGGTCCATCCCTGTAGTGGGCTCGTCCAGGAACACAACTGGGGGATTCCCCACCAGGGCTATGGCAGTACTTAGTTTACGCTTGTTACCTCCACTGTAAAAAATCATATGTAACATGGTTAAAAAATTGTGACTGAAATTGTGCAGTAAGAAGTTGTGATGTGACTATGCCACTTTTTAAATTTGAAATACAGTTACTGTTAAGTTTGACTTGAGCCAGTTTTAGTTATCAATGTTCAACTGATATTTGAACAGAAAAGTTGTATTTGATTTTATGGCAGGTTGAAACATTTCTCTGGAAGAAGATTTTGCAATGTGTACATTAAAAGCAACAAAAATTAAAATGTAGTATTGTACCTTCTAGCAATGACTAAATAAGCTACCATTTCTTAATTATAATTCATAGCTTCAGATAAGGTACATATTTCAATATTAAAATCTTTATTCCTACCCCATCCATAAATTGTTTCTACTAATTAGAATCTTCTTGAAGTGTCACAAGGAAAGCATCAACTTACCTGTATGTCTGTACAAGTTTGTCAGCATGTTCTGTAATCAGCAAAGCATCCAGGAGATCATTGACAACCTCGGCTAAATTGCTACGATGTATTCCCCGCAGTCTAGCATACATATACAGTGTCTCCCGGCCTGTCATCTGATCTATCAGGGCATCAAACTGGGGACAGTATCCTAAATTGTCCCTGACCTAAAAGACAAAACAAACACAATGCTAATTATTTTCACCATGGATCTGTTTAAAATATACTCATTACATGTGCAAACACAGGCCGTCTGATCAGGGTCTACACTGTTTGCTAATTTCGGACAGTATTTGTTTAACTACTGTAGGTCAAAATAAAGATAAAAAATTGGTTAACCCTTTACCTGATAGCATAGTTCTAGTATTGAAGATAGGTGACTACTTATAGCAGGTTGAAAGTAAAGCAGAATGCGCCTTCAGGCGCATTCTGCTTTACTTTCAGCCTGCTTTAAGCTACCATGTGCTAGAATATAGAAAATATTCCCTATAATAGATATTTATGCCTAGTTTAATTGGAACTATTTTTTTCAGCGAAGGAATAAATCATATTCACTAAAAGGCGTTTCTAGTGGGGAAAGGGTTAACAACCACCAATAAGTAATCTTTTTTAAAGCTCATAATTATAGCAAAATCTGCCTACATTATCCCCATAAATTGTTTCTACTTTTTAAAGCTGGTTACCACTTAAAAGCAGGTTGATAGTAAAGCAGAATGCTCCTTACAGAGCCTTCTGCTTTACTTTCAGCCAGTTTAAGCTTACATCTGGAACGGTACTGGAAGTGCCTGTTATATTTTATGTTCAGGGTTGGGGACTACTTTTCTTAGTACAGTATATGAATATTTAGAAGCGTAAAAAGGTGTAATGATGGGGTAAATTGTTAATAATTCTACTCTCACCTCTGTTATAGAGTCGACAACACTGTGGCCATTGATATAAGCTGTTCCACTAGACATTGCCTCGTCACCTGTCAACATCTTAAATGTTGTTGTCTTTCCTGCTCCGTTTATCCCCAACAGACCAAAACACTCTCCTGCCGGTATACCAACACTCAACCTATCAACCGCTAGATTATTACCATAATTCTTACACAATTCAAACATCGCCAGCTTATCTTTAGTAAATCGCTCATGTTCCCCGTAAGCTGCTAATCGCATTCTTTCATGAAACACGTCATCGTCTTCTTTAACCTCGTCCTCCGTGTTTTGATCTTCTGTTCTAGCAGCAAAATGATCAGATTGTCTCTTACAACGTTGTACAAGCTGGTAGGCTAGCTCAGACTCAACAACAAACAACAGAGTGGTGTAGGTGACAAACTGAAGCCCCAGAAACACAAGCATCCGGCCAATGCCATAGGGAGTCCAGCCCACAGGGTCCTCATTGAAATATAGACAGCTCTCCTCACCACAACCATAGGGAGTTCCTGAAACAAATCCAACTTACTATATACATTAACTCTTTCCCTCACATAGCTTGTTTTCAGTATTGAAGACAATGGTTGCTTAAAGCAGGCAGAAAGTCAAGCAAAAAGCTTACTGCTTACTTTCTGCTAGGATATAGAAATTTTTTCTTATAGTGCATATTCATGACTGTAAAAATTGGAACAATTTTCTTCAGTGGAGGAATAAATTAATGGTGTAAAAAGGTTTATCTATGAGTAATGGGATAATCTGCAACTATTCGAGTTTATTTTACACAGGTCCATGGTGTTGAAAGAGTTAACCCTTTACCACATAGCCTGATTCTAGTTTTTGAAATAGGCAACCACTTAAAGCAGGTTGAAAGTAAAGCAGAAAGCACCTTAAGGCGCATTCTGCTTTACTTTCAGCCTGCTTTAAACAAAATCTGCTAGAACATTGAAAATATTTCTTATGGTACATACTCATAACTTCATGAAGAGGAACTATTTTCCTAAGTGGATGAATAATTTAAAGGTGTACAAAGGCGTATTTATGGGGTAATGGGTTAAAAGAGTTTTAAAAGCAATATAAATAATAGATACATACCTCCACAACACGGGTTATTAGGAAGGATGCCACAGAACTTCTGCAGACCATCCTTCATACAATACTCCTGGTACAGTGGCTTTACTATGTAGTTGGTGTAGTAGTCTGAGAGGCCCTGTGCCAGACAGAAGTTGGGCAGGAATAACAGGAACACCCACTCCAGGGCCTCAGCTACTGGCTGTAACCTCAGCTGTGGTAGGCTTAGTATCGCCACAGCAAGTAGGGTGGATACACCTGGTAAAATAACACTATACATGAGAATTCACTGCAACACACTCTCCAGGGCCTCAGCAACTGACTGTAACCTCAGCTGTGGTAGGCTCAGTATAGCCACAGCTAGTAGGGTGGATATATACACCTGGTAAAATAACACTATACATGAGAATTCACTAATAACAGGAACACCCACTCCAGGGCCTCAGCTACTGACTGTAACCTCAGCTGTGGTAGGCTCAGTATAGCCACAGCTAGTAGGGTGGATATATACACCTGGTAAAATAACACTATACATGAGAATTCACTAATAACAGGAACATCCACTCCAGGGCCTCAGCTACTGGCTGTAACCTCAGCTGTGGTAAACTCAGGATAGCCACAGCTAGTAGGGTGGATATATACACCTGGTAAAATAACACTATACATGAGAATTCACTAATAACAGGAACACCCACTCCAGGGCCTCAGCTACTGGCTGTAACCTCAGCTGTGGTAGGCTCAGTATAGCCACAGCTAGTAGGGTGGATATATACACCTGGTAAAATAACACTATACATGAGAATTCACTAATAACAGGAACACCCACTCCAGGGCCTCAGCTACTGGCTGTAATCTCAGCTGTGGTACGCTCAGTATAGCCACAGCTAGTAGGGTGGATATATACACCTGGTAAAATAACACTATACATGAGAATTCACTAATAACAGGAACACCCACGCCAGGGCCTCAGATACTGGCTGTAATCTCAGCTGTGGTAGGCTCAGTATAGCCACAGCTAGTAGGGTGGATATATACACCTGGTAAAATAACACTATACATGAGAATTCACTAATAACAGGAACACCCACTCCAGGGCCTCAGCTACTGGCTGTAATCTCAGCTGTGGTAGGCTCAGTATAGCCACAGCTAGTAGGGTGGATATATACACCTGGTAAAATAACACTATACATGAGAATTCACTAATAACAGGAACACCCACTCCAGGGCCTCAGCTACTGACTGGAACCTCAACTGTGGTAGGCTTAGTATAGCCACAGCAAGTAGGGTGGATACACCTGGTAAAATAACACTATACATGAGAATTCACTTATAACAGGAACACCCACTCCAGGGCCTCAGCTACTGGCTGTAACCTCAGCTGTGGTACGCTCAGTAAAGCCACAGCTAGTAGGTTGGATATATATACCTGGTAAAATAACACTATACATGAGAATTCACTAATAACAGGAACATCCACTCCAGGGCCTCAGCTACTGGCTGTAATCTCAGCTGTGGTAGGCTCAGTATAGCCACAGCTAGTAGGGTGGATATATACACCTGGTAAAATAACACTATACATGAGAATTCACTAATAACAGGAACACCCACTCCAGGGCCTCAGATACTGGCTGTAATCTCAGCTGTGGTAGGCTCAGTATAGCCACAGCTAGTAGGGTGGATATATACACCTGGTAAAATAACACTATACATGAGAATTCACTAATAACAGGAACACCCACTCCAGGGCCTCAGCTACTGGCTGTAATCTCAGCTGTGGTAGGCTCAGTATAGCCACAGCTAGTAGGGTGGATATATACACCTGGTAAAATAACACTATACATGAGAATTCACTAATAAGAGGAACACCCACTCAAGGGCCTCAGCTACTGACTGTAACCTCAGCTGTGGTAAACTCAGGATAGCCACAGCTAGTAGGGTGGATACACCTAGTAAAATAACACTATACATGAGAATTCACTAATAACAGGAACACCCACTCCAGGGCCTCAGCTACTGGCTGTAACCTCAGCTGTGGTAGGCTTAGTATAGCCACAGCAAGAAGGGTGGATACACCTGGTAAAATAACACTATACATGAGAATTCACTTAAAACAGGAACACCCACTCCAGGGCCTCAGCTACTGGCTGTAACCTCAGCTGTGGTAGGCTCAGTATAGCCACAGCTAGTAGGGTGGATATATACACCTGGTAAAATAACACTATACATGAGAATTCACTAATAACAGGAACACCCACTCCAGGGCCTCAGCTACTGGCTGTAACCTCAGCTGTGGTAAACTCAGGATAGCCACAGCTAGTAGGGTGGATATATACACCTGGTAAAATAACACTATACATGAGAATTCACTAATAACAGGAACACCCACTCCAGGGCCTCAGCTACTGGCTGTAACCTCAGCTGTGGTAGGCTCAGTATAGCCACAGCTAGTAGGGTGGATATATACACCTGGTAAAATAACACTATACATGAGAATTCACTAATAACAGGAACACCCACTCCAGGGCCTCAACTACTGGCTGTAATCTCAGCTGTGGTAGGCTCAGTATAGCCACAGCTAGTAGGGTGGATATATACACCTGGTAAAATAACACTATACATGAGAATTCACTAATAACAGGAACACCCACTCCAGGGCCTCAGCTACTGGCTGTAACCTCAGCTGTGGTAGGCTCAGTATAGCCACAGCTTGTAGGGTGGATATATACACCTGGTAAAATAACACTATACATGAGAATTCACTAATAACAGGAACACCCACTCCAGGGCCTCAGCTACTGACTGTAATCTCAGCTGTGGTAAACTCAGGATAGCCACAGCTAGTAGGGTGGATACACCTAGTAAAATAACAATATATATGAGAATTCACTTATAACAGGAACACCCACTCCAGGGCCTCAGCTACTGGCTGTAACCTCAGCCGTGGTAGGCTTAGTATAGCCACAGCAAGTAGGGTGGAGACACCTGGTAAAATAACACTATACATGAGAATTCACTTATAACAGGAACACCCACTTCAGGGCCTCAGCTACTGGCTGTAACCTCAGCTGTGGTAGGCTCAGTATAGCCACAGCTAGTAGGGTGGATATATACACCTGGTAAAATAACCCTATACATGAGAATTCACTAATAACAGGAACACCCACTCCAGGGCCTCAGCTACTGGCTGTAATCTCAGCTGTGGTAGGCTCAGTATAGCCACAGCTAGTAGGGTGGATATATACACCTGGTAAAATAACACTATACATGAGAATTCACTAATAACAGGAACACCCACTCCAGGGCCTCAGCTACTGGCTGTAACCTCAGCTGTAGTAAACTCAGGATAGCCACAGCTAGTAGGGTGGATACACCTGGTAAAATAACACTATACATGAAAAATCACTGCAACACCCACGCCAGGGCCTCAGCCTCCCATTGTAACCTCAGATGTGGTACACTCTTGATAGCAATAGCTATTCGCTAGTAGGGTGGCTAACTGGATACACCTGGTAAAATAACATTTGTATACAAAGAAATCTTCAAAATATATATTAACCTTTTTTTGTTTAGCTAGTTATATGCAATATGGTACTTTTGGGGGGGGGGGGGGGGGGGGGGGGGGGGGATTAAGTTAATTTTAAGGCAGTTTTAGTACATTTTCAGACCAATATGTGTTTGTGAAGCACTATGCCCCCTGGTGTGACCATGACCTCTAAATGATCTTGACTTTGTCCAAAATGATTCAACTTGAATGGCTAATGTTGAATTAACTCTATTTGATCTCTAAATGACATTGACCTTTGTCTGACAAGACCCAACTTGTACTGAGCTCAAGAGCTTATGGAGTTGAGTACACAAGTCATATATGAAGTTTCTATCACATGTCATTCAACAGTTATGACCAATGTTAAGTTTACCCTGTTTTACATATAAATGACCTTGACCTTTGTTGGACATAACCCAAGTTGTACCGAGCTTAAGAGCTTTTTGAGGGGATTTCACATACCAAATATAAAATGCAGACTAAAAATAAAGCAGCATGCTCCTTAAGGAACATTCTGGTTTACTTTCAGCCTGTTTTAAGCAACCATCTGACTTCAATACTGAACACAAGCTATTGGATGAGGGGGGGGGGGGGGTTAAAAAGTGACAAAATATACAATTACCTGATAGTATGTTGAAAATGGTAATCCACACATAGCCAGATGAAGGCACAGTAAACAGGAAAGACCACAGGTACATCAGTGGCAGCACGGCAAACCCATACATCACTAGTAG
Source organism: Gari tellinella (assembly GCA_922989275.2). Taxonomy (NCBI): domain Eukaryota; kingdom Metazoa; phylum Mollusca; class Bivalvia; order Cardiida; family Psammobiidae; genus Gari; species Gari tellinella. Next base: position 24,590,257 of record OV277856.1, on the reverse strand, counting down.
TAGGGCCACATGTCCCAAATGGTTCTCTATTACAAATGGTCCTACATCAAATATCCACAGTGTCAACAACAGACAGGCTACAGGCATCAAGTAGTTGATTAGATCCCAGGCAAACGTGGCAGGCCAGAATGTGAACCTGCTGACGCCACTAGAGAACTGTAGGTGTTTGGCTTTAGAACCTCTCTCTTTGATGAGGAATAAGGTAAAGCTGCTGGCTAGAAAAGACATTCCGAACACTATGTTGAAGGCAACTGTGAATCCTGTGGTGCTTGAAGCTACCTCATCTTGCAGTTTGACACGCTCAGACCTTGGTAGGGGATGGTTTGTAACTTGTATGGATAGCTGGGAGTTTTGGGTGAAATATTTCAGGAGAGCGTTTGACAGTGTTGCCATAGTAATAGCTGGAGTATGATAGGCCTGATTGTTAAAATATGCTGTTGTCTTCAAGTGAGTCTGGTTTTCACTCTCAACTGGACTTATTTCAAGTCCGACAAGATATTTCAGATTATAGCCACCAATATCATCATGGCCAATTTTTAACAAATACTTCATTATATCAGGGTTATCATTAAAGCCAGGCTGTCGGTTAACAAGAACTGGATACGTTAAACTCTCACCATAGAATACACTCTCATATGCTTGTCTTAAGGTATCAGCCTCGGAACTGTTTGGTTTCACAGAATATGCAACAAAGTTTATGCCAAGGGCTTTCATAGTGAGATTCATTGGAACAGAATCATGTGGTCCTGGGTAGGTCTTGAGTATTATTAAGGCAATTACTGTGAAAAACAAGGGCACAGCCAGCTGGACTAAAGTGACCAGTTTGTTCCTCATAGAGTGTACAGCCTTCTTTATAAACATTGCATAGATTTGCTCCAGTTTTAACACGATGCCTGTGTTGCGGGGAATCTCTTCAGTGAAAGTGGCGACCCCTAGCAGTCTTCTGTTGATGCTGTACTCTGCTGTACAGTCTAGTAACAGTGGAGCATCATCATCTGTAACAACAACATAGTAGTGAACAGGGATCCAGATAAGAGGGGGTAAACCAAACAAATCCAACATTTTCTAACTTATTTCAGCACCAAATCCTATGGTGTTACTGCTCATTAGAATCGTCTCAAAGAGACGATTCTAATGAGTACTGACACCATAGGGTTTAATTCAGAAATAAAGATTTTATTTTTTGAAATACTCCCCTTATCTGTAGCCCTGAGTGAAGCAATGCTTTCATCAATGTACAGGCCAGTCATGATAACTCAAATCAGCTTCACCCATTACCCCTTTATTTTTTACGCCTCTAATCATAGATATGTACCATAAGAAATACATGTATTTTCTATATCATAACAGATTGAAGCTTAAAGCAGGCTGATCGTATAGCAGAATGCACCTGACAATCTGCTTTACATTCAACCTGCATTAAGTGGTTAACTGGGTAATGGGTTAAGTTGAAAATACCCGCATTCCAAGTTAAAAAGTAGCTTCAATGGTTTTTTAGCTTTGAAAGTCTGGTGTGTCTGACATAACTCTTTACCCCAAAGCAGCTAGCCTATTTTTAGTTTTAAAGACAGTTGACCACTTAATTTTTAACCCTTTGAACCCTAATCCCGCATATTGGCGTCCTTTTCAAACAGTGTACATGTGAATAGTTCACTTGTCCTGTGCAAACAGTGAAGACCCAGATCAGAGGGCTCCAAAAGCCCTCTGATCAAGGTCTTCACTGTTTGTCATAATGCCAAACATTGACAAAAACAACCCTTAAAAGTCAGAAATTGACTAGATTAAAATGGAAACTGGAATTGTCCATTTGAGGTTTCAGGAAGGAAAGAGTTAAAGAAGGTTAAAAGTAAAAATAAAAACAATGCTCATTCAGGAGCATTCTGCTTTACTTCCAGCCTGCTTTTAAATGTTTTGTTACTGAGAAATTTGTTTGGTTTTCACAGACTTCTGGTTTAAGGGAAACTAGTTTTTGGAATTAAATTGTACAACAATACAAATGAATGACGCCATCTTTTAACCCTTTACCTGATAGCCGATTTCTAGTATTGAAGATAGGTGACTACTTAAAGCAGGTTGAAAGTAAAGCAGAATGCATCTTCTATTCTATTCTATTTATTACTTCTACGCCATCAATTCTGATGATTATGAGAAGGGGCACTTTTTAGGTGCACCATTGGGACTGTACCCGGCCGGTCACTTTATCCTGACACCGACGAACCAGTCGTAATGCTAACCCGAAATCCTGAGCGCCAAGGAGGGTAGCCATTACTACCAATTTTCAAGTCTTTGGTTTGACCCGGCCGGGGATTGAACCCGCAACCTCCCGCATTGCAAGCGGACGCTCTACCACTGCGCTATACAGGCGCATTCTGCTTTACTTTCAGCCTGCTTTAAGCTATCCTGTCCTAGAATATAGAAAATATTACCTATAATATATATTCATGACTGATTAAAATTGAACTATTTTCTTTAGCGGAGGAATGAATCATATTCGCTAAAAGGCCGTTCTATGGGGGAAAGGGTTAACAAGCATTGTAACAGTTTACCTTTCAAAGTTTTGGAGCCGTCACTGTTGAGGGAATATTTGCCTAAACTGCTGCTGAGTTTATCTGGTAGCTTCATGGTGTCATTCTCCTCTCCAACTCTGCAATAAATTTTGAAAATAAGTCTTTAGGCATTAATGCGCTCAATAAAAACAACAAGAGCCCCATGGGGCATATTTCGCTCACCTGAGAATAGCTGAAAAATTGAGATCATGATTTATGTACAGGACAGGGTCATTTTTTTACCCGAGGAGCATTATTAAAATTGAACTATCTTGATAGAGGACCTGTAGATGATGCTTTATGCCAAATATCTAAGATCAGTGTACTAGGGTTTTAGAAAAATTTTTTTTTATAAGTTTCCATTGAAAAAATATATTTTTAGCTCCTGTGACCTACATACGCAACAGACAGGAACCATTTGAACAAAATAGGTAAAGGACATCTATCAGTGTCACCATGCCGAATATCAAAGCTCTGTCCATATTGGTTTCAGAGGAGAAGATGTTTGAAAATTTCTCCATATAACTCAATGTAAAACTTTTACCCCCCGGGGTGCGGCCAATTTTGACCCCAGGGGCATAATTTGAACAAACTTGATAAAGGACCCTATGTGCCATATATCTAAGGTATGGCCCTTGTAGTTTCAGACAAGAAGATTTTTTAAGTTTTCATTGAAAAATCTATTTCTAGCTCCAGTGACCTAGGTATGCAACCGACCAGAACCATTTGAACAAAATAGGTAAAGTACATCTAGAAGTGTCACCATGCCAAATACCAAAGCACTGGCCAAATTAGTTTCAGAGAAGAAGACGTTTGAAAATTTCACTATATAACTCTATGTAAAACTGTGACCCCAGGGGTGGGGCCAATTTTGACCCCAGAGGCATAATTTGAACAAACTTGAAAGAAGACCTGTAGATGATGCTATGTGCCATATATCTAAGCTCTGGCTCTTGTAGTTTCAGACAAGAAGATTTTTTAAGATTCCCTTATTTTTTCACTTTGGTTGCCATGGCAACCAGAGTTCTACATTGTTTTAATTCTTTGAACAAATTTGAAACAGCTTGACCCAAGAACATTCCTGTAAAGTTTGGTTGAAATCTGTCAAGCGGTATAGGAGATGTCATTTGAATCAATTGTTAACGAAAACGCACGACGGACAACGCACGACGACGGACACAGGGCCATCCCAATAGCTCACCTTGAGCTTTTGGCTCAGGTGAGCTAAAAACAATGATGTCAGAGTTATGGCCTTTGCCAATGGCACTTCCTCTCATTAGGCTCTTTCCAAATACATTTGTATGCTATTTCATTTTACCCATTACCCCAAAGCCTGTTTCTAGTTTTGAAAATAAGTGGCCACCTAAAGCAGGTTGAAAGTAAAGCAGAATGCGCCTTAACCCTTTACCCCATGGTCTGTGTCTAGTATTGAAGGTATATGACAACTTAAAGCAGGTTGAAAGTAAAGCAGAATGTGCCTTAAGGTAAATTCTGCTTTAAATTCAGCCTGTTTTAAGCTTTTATCTTCTAGAATTAAGAAAATATTTCTTAGGGTTCATTTTCATGACTGTAAGATGGGAACTATTTTCTTCATTGGATGAATAAATTAAATGTGCTAAAAGGCGCTTCTATGTGGGGAAGGGTTAAGGCACACCCGCTTTACTTTCAAACTGCTTTAAGCTACCATCTACTATAATATAGAAACTTATTTCTTATCTTACATTTTCATGACTGTATCAAGCGGAATTATTTTCTTTAGTGGAGGAATAAATTAAAGACCTAAAAATGCATATTTTTATAGGGTGATTGGGTTAACAAACATCAGTATTTATGGAGGAATGGGTTTTTAATTAGATTATCTCCTGGACAAGACATACAGATAACTCTGATAAAACCAATATTAAACATATGTATAAATATGGCATAAGACATAATTACATAACTGTCAGTGGATCACCTCCAGATCCTGTTTCTCTAAGTATGAAGCAGACTGAACCATTTCTAAACTATAGCAGACAACATGTCCAGCAGACAGTTCTGTTGGTGTACAACAGCTGACCTGAGGTCAGTTATGCAATTCTGCCACTAGCTGGAAACTGAACTCTTATAATGCTGAATTGATGTCTGCTATACATATTGTACATGAAATTTGCAAAGCAAATCATACCTTACATTTTCTAAATTAAAAAAACTATGTAAGTAAATGGCAAATAGTTTGGAGCCAGATTAGATGCAGCATAATGTAGCATCTGACCTGGATCCAAACTGTTTGCAAATATAGGTGATTTAGTATAAGGGTGCTTGAAACCCTGCTTAAACCTCCAGTAAAACAGTATAACCTGAATAAAGCGGCAATGAATCCTGCATAAAGCGGCAATGAAAAAATCCCTATGGTGAATCCCTATGGTCAGTTTTAGTTTTGATATTAACAATTTTGAGAGAGAATCACCAGGAGATACTAAAAAACAAATATCAAAGCTGTGGGCCTAGCAGTTTTTTACAAGAAGATTGTTTAAAGTTTTTCACTTTTTTAAATAAATTTCAATAAGTAGTCCACTTGAAAGTTTCATTTTAACAATTTCTGTAGAGAAGCATCCAAGGAACACGGTGAGCATTTTAGTTTTCCCCTCAGACTCACGGTTTCAGAGGAGATGTCGCTTGAAGTAAATTTGAACGGACGGACAGACGGACAGACGACGGACGGCGGGCGATCACAACAGCTCACCTTGAGCCTTCGGCTCAGGTGAGCTAAAAATAACAGCTATAATCATTTACTCCTGTTTCCACTTTTGAAGATAGGCAACCAATTAAGCTACAATCTGCTAGAATACAGGTAGTATTTTTATGATTCATTTGTACATATTAACCACTGTACAAATTAGAACTTTTTTGTCCTCTGGAGGAATAATTTAAATGCATAAAAATGTAACACCTGAGAATTAACCAATGAGGTATTATTTCATATAAACTAACCTTAGAAACACCTCTTCCATGGTTGTCACGGATACGCCATAACCACATATTCCCAGCTGCTCTCTCCTACTCTCAAGCTCCATGAAGAGCCCTTCAAATGAGCGTGACTTCTCGCTGGGAAGTATATAGGACAGTTCCGCCCCTATGTTACTCTCCAGCTTGGCCTGTGGCACGTGGGTCTGTATCAGATCAGTGGTCATGCTCATACTACATGATGGCTGTTTAACAATAGTTAAGTGATAGCCTGCACCTGGAAATAAAATACATAAACCTATGTATCCACTCATTTAATCCCAGAAACTTAAACCCATTAGCCTGTTTCTAGTTTTGAAGACAAGTGACCACTTAAAACAGGTTAAAAGTAAAGCAGAATGTGCCTTAAGGCACATTCTGCTTTACCTTCAACCTGCTTTAAGTTTACAGTAAAACCTGTCCTAGCGGTCACCTGGTATAAGCGGTCACCTGGCTTTAACGGCCAGTTCGATCTCCCCCCGATTGAATTCATTCTATATCGCCCCTTGACTAAGCGGTCACCTGTATAACGCAGCCAGCGGCCAGAAAAATTCATCCCAAACACTGTTTCCACACTGTATTAAACGGCCAAGTGGCCGCCCGCTGAAGTGTGATATGCCTGAATACCTGTGTCATTCAACAAATCCACGCGTCGATCCGTCTGTAACCTCAACTTGTCAAATTATGTGCTCGGCGGGGCGTGTTATTATCAATAAGTTTGTCTGGGAGATTAGCGATTACGTAATCAACATTTTCCATATCAAACCCACTGTAATGAACGGTCAGGCAACTTGAATACACGTGTTATGATTTCTGTCGAACGTGTCACTCTTAATAACCGCCTAAATAAAACAGCATATGCTACTGGTATCAAACACTTTAATTAATTGTCAATTACACGGCCCGCGTCGTTCTATGTGTAATGTACATCACTAAAATTAGATTTAGTGACTTCGGAGAAAATCTCGCGTTATTATGCAAATGAATACTATCCACCAATCAAAACTTGCATAATTCGAGGATGCTGGGGTGTTCCCCCAGTGTAAAAATAGCCGGTGTTAAATTTCCCATCCTGCAATTAATTTCCTCGACAACAATCAGAACTGAACAAAATGGTCGACCTTTTTTTTTACTTTTAATCTCTAATGCTGACTTGAAAGTACGTTTGACAACATTTTTAAAGTTTAAATGAGCTCCGGAAAATCCGTAGACACGCGCACATGGATTCTGCCTCCGTGGCACAGAAAAATACGTGTACAAACGTAAGTGTAATGAAACAACATATAGATTCTACTGTATTCCATTTTCTGAAAATGAACATTATGTTACCAGCACATGTTGATATGGAGATCAGACGCCGAGTAACTGATGCTTGTGTCAATGTTTCTATAATCAAAAAGTGTACTGGTCATACACTTCTGTATGAGTTTGAGGACTTTTAATATGTTGTTGACTTTTTAAATAGGAATGAATAGCGAAACGAAACCGTGACCGTTTTCAAAATAGTAGTCATTTTTCTTGCCCCTGGATTAAGCGGTCACCTGTCTTAAGCAGCCAATTTGGCTGCTTCCCTTCACTGGCCGCTTAAGACAGGTTTTACTGTATATTAAATTGATATTTCTCCAATGTAATTTTTTAGTAGATTTTTATTGAATACATGATCTTAATGAGAAATCACATCATACGGTTTGGTGGTGACAAAACAGAAAATGTTGGAAATGTCCAGTTCACATACCATATTTATTTTTCAAGAACAGTGAGCTGCCACAACACTTGACCACACCGTCGGCCATAATGGCTATCCTGTCTCCTAGAAGGTCAGCCTCGTCCATGAAGTGAGTGGTCAGTATCATTGTACGGCCAACACGGTTCTTCTGTAGAATTGACCAGATCTGTCTCCTGGCATTGGGGTCAAGACCTGATGAGGGCTCGTCCAATATGACCACCTGATTATGTACAAGAGAGATTTATAATTAATGGCCAGATTCGCACTATAGCCTGCACGGTTCTTCTAAAGGATTGACCAGATCTGTCTCCTAGCATTAGGATCAAGGCCTGATGAGGGCTCATCCAATATCACCACCTGATAAATTGTACAAGAGAGTTCTTCTTCAAAATGATTAAATTATTACAGCTTCAATACTCGAATTAACTGCAATAGTTTTTCTCAGACACACAAAGAATGTCTTTACGAGTACAAATCAGTAACCATCAGGCCATACATGTATTGGTATTAACCCTTTCCCCCATAGAAGCGACTTTTAGCGTATTTAATTTATTCCTCCGCTGAAGTAAATAGTTCCAGTTTATACCCTCATAAACAATTACCATAACAATATTTCTATATAGCCTAGCAGATGGTAGTTTAAAGCAGGCTGAAAGTACAGCAGAATGTGCCCAAAGGCACATTCTGCTTTACTTTCAACCTGCTTTTAAGTGATCATCTGTATTTAATGTTAAAAACGGGTTATTGGGTAAAGGGTTAAATTGGTTCCATTGAGTTTGCCGAACATTACTGGAGAAGTACATATATATGCAAGCAGTGCAGACCCATAAGAGCATACAAGTGGTGAATCTATACTGTTTGTTAACCCATTACCCCATAGCCTGTTTCTGCTTTTAAAAACAGATTACCACTTAAAGCAGGTTGAAAGTAAAGCAGAATGCACCATCAGGCGCATTCTGCTTTACTTTCAGCCTGCTTTAAGCTACCAGCTGCTAGAAAATAGAAATTATTTCTAATATTAAATATTCACAAAATTAATGTATAAATTGGAGCTATTTCCTGCAGTGGAGAGATACATCAGAGGCGTAAAAAGGCGTATTTATGGGATAATGGGTTAATGCAATTTTGGCGATATTAATCAATTCATACTATTACCAACCTTGGAGCCACCAATCAGAGCAATTCCCACTGAGAGTCTTCTCTTCATGCCGCCTGACAGACTCTGTGACTGGGCGTGTCTCTTGGAGCAGAGATCTATGGCAGAAAGCATGTCATCTACAGCTGCCTTGACCTCCTCAGACTCACATCCCTTCATCTTAAAATATAATAACAACAGGGCTACCATAAGTTGACAGGAAAAATCCTAAGATTTCCAAATTTGCATTTTTCAAGTGGGATTTTACAAATGGTACCTTTACCCCTACGCCTGTTTCTAGTTTTGTTGACATACGGCTGCTTAAAGCAGGCTGAAAGTAAAGCAGAATGCGCCTTAAGGCGCATTCTGCTTTACTTTCAGCCTGCTTTAAACTACAGTGGTAAACACGCTATTCCTACCCATTTACGTGTTAATCTATGCGTAAGAAACGATTTTAAACTATTTAATAAACGATTATACCAATGCAGTCTCGGCTAAGGGGTCCGTCGGCTAAGTGATGCCCCTTTCATCCGGGCTCTTTTAAACGCGTTAAGAAATGCGTAAACGGCTAGGAATCGCGTTCAACGAAACGGATAATAAACGCGTAAGAAACACTTAAGAAATGCGTAAAGTGGGTAGAATAGCGTATTTACCACTGTACCATGTACTAGAAAAAAATCCGAAGATTTAGGAAAAATCTGGAGAAATGGCAGCCCTGTAACAAGTTTCAAGATAAGAGTGAGAGAATAGAATATTTCAAACATATTCTCCTTTATGTCACCACTAGCTCCTATGTTATAATCACTCATTAGAGTTGAATGTTTGGGACAGTTTCTTCACTGGAGTTGACGTTATTATTTTCCAATAAACTCATCTAGGCTAAATCTATTAGTTCCATTGCAAACAGTTTTGAGCTAGATCAGACACAGGGTAACCAGGCGTCTGATCAGGCTCCAAATTTTTAGCAACTTAGATTGAAATGAATAGTCAAATAAAATATCAAAGTTGTTAGTTATTATCATTATTATTATTATACCAGATTTATATAGTACTCTTGTTACACAGGACCAGTTGTTTGGCAAAAGAAGATTACAGACGATGCCAGGTGATTTATACTTCAAACTAGTTCAAGGAATGAAAAAGTTACCTTGGCAAAAAAGGTTAGGTGTTCCTCTACAGTAAGGGTGTCAAACAGGATGTCATGTTGGGGACACAGTCCAAGACTGCTTCTCACACTGGCAATATCCTGTCGAATGTCGTAACCGTTCACGAAGGCTGTGCCACCACTAGGGGGTATAAAACCTGCAACAAAATGCAAACATGTGACAACCAATACAATATATCATTAACCAAAACAATATCTTTAACCAATTCCCCCATAAATACACATATTTACGCCTATAATTTATTCCTCCACTGAAGAAAATAGTTCCCTTTTATACCGTCATGATTATGTATCATAAGAAATGTTTTCTATATCCTAGCAGGTAATAGCTCAAAGCAGGCTGAAAGTGATCATCTTTCTTTAAAACTAGAAACAGGCTATGGAGTAATGGGTTAATGGTTCAAATTAATACAAATAGAACAGTTGTATTGGAAGTAAAAACCCAAAAGTCAGAATGATGTATTTGTGAAACATTATGCCACTGGGAGGAACACAGTTTTGAGAATGAGCCTATCTGATCTTTTAAAGACCTTGACCTTTGTCTGACATGACCAAAGTTGTACTGAGCTCCAAAGCTTCTTGAGTGGACTATGTATGCCAAATGAAGTCTCAAGCACATGCAGCTCCAAAATTAATATCATCTTTTGAGCAGCAGCTTAATATAGGATGCAGTATTTTATGTGTGTGGTTAGTTAATGAAGGATAAAAATAATGCAGAAATATCCTATAGTAGCTCCCTGCGTAAATTCTACCCCGCATTCAGCAGTCACTTGTCTCAAAAGATCTACTTAACTGAGTGGTAGTTAAATACAATACCAAATACTATTCATTCTAATAACTAGAAATAGTTAATTAATTTGTATACCTGTCAACATGGACATAGTAGTCGTCTTGCCGGCTCCATTGTGACCAAGTAGAGCTGTAATCTGTCCCTGGTACATGTCCAGAGTCATACCACTGACCGCCAACTTCTTAGCTCCTCGTGACTTAAACTCCTACAAAGCACAAACATTAAAAGTACAAATTGTTAGACCATATACATAAAACATCATCCTATACCTAGGTATTGAAGTTATGGCATCAGAATGTTTGCTTACATATTAATTATTGGAGTTTGGTTGTTAACCTAATAATCCATAGATACGCATTTTAAAGCATTTAATTTATTCCTCCACTGAATAAAATATTTTCACTTTATACATCCAGGAATATGTACCTAAGAAATATTTTATAATCATTATATCCTATCAGATGGTAGCTTAAAGCAGGCTGAAAGTAAAGCAGAATGTGCTTAAAGGCACATTCTGCTTTACTTTCAACCTGCTTTAAGTGATCACCTGTTTTCAAAACAAAGAAACAGGCTGAGGGGTAATAGGTTAAGATGTTTATGTGGTTGAAGGACTTAAAACATATTTACACAATGTTACTTACCTTTCTCAGATTTCTTATTGCAATACCTGGTGTCAGGCCTACAGGGTCGGCCTCAAACAGTTCTGGATTCTGGCCTACTGAGATAGAATTGTCCTCTGGCACAAACTGCTCTGGGAATTTACCACACCAAAATGACTTCTGTAATACAGTAACAATTTTGTCAAACCAATCAACAAGTTACATGCAGCAGCTCAAGCCTCTGTATTAACCCTTTACCCAATAATCTGTTTATAACATTAGATACAGGAGATCACTTAAAGCAGGTTGAAAGTAAAGCAGAATGTGCCTTAAGGCACATTCTGCTTTACTTTCAGCATGCTTTAATCTATCATCTGCTAGGCTATATAAAAATATTTGTTATTGTAGTTGTCCATGAGGGTATAAACTGGGGTAATAAATTATATACGCTAAAAGTTGTTTCTATAGGGGAAAGGGTTAAAGGGAGTAAACTCAAGTTTTTCCAACAATTTCTCCTTTATGTCAGCACAAAACTCTATGGTGTGAATACTCATTAGATTGTCTCTTTCAGTCACATCATAGGATTTGGTGCAGAAATAAAGATTTGAGGTTTTGAAAAACTGCCCTTATCTGGGCGCCTGCATCTATAGTCAATCTTGTATGTATGATAGAACAATGCAGAAAGCTTTCTGCATTAGTTTTATCCAACATCAACTCCTTGACCTCTGAAATTACAAATAAGCAAATATTGTTTCCTGGTCCATTTGGATTATTTAGAGAAGAGTGATATATTGCAAAATAACAAACAGTGCAGACTCTGATCTCATGGATCAATTAGGAGCACTCTGATCTTGGTATACAGTATTCACATATGACAAGTGTACAATTCACAGGTACATTGTAAATGATGTGTAAATGAGTCACTAGGGGTTAAAAAACAAATTGTGTTAAATACTGAACATGGGCCCTCTATTGAGGTTGAAAGTACATGTTAAGCATAATGTGCCTCTCATAGCGCATTCTGCTTTACTTTTAGCCTGCTTTAAGCTTCCATCATGCTAGAATAAAACAAGAGGGCCTGAAGGCCCTGATATCGCTCACCATTTGTAATGAAGCCTGATAGCTTTACCTTTGAATTTCACCCGTTTTATTCTAAATCCATTCAAGTTTGTCGACCTACTGTAGTATAGTAGAGTACATCAAAGGCAGATAACTAGAGCCTAAACAATACTGAATTTAAGCCTTTTTCTAGCATTTCAAAGTATATCAAGGGCAGGTAACTATTGCCACAATGATTACATTTCAACAATAATTGCACTCCTTCGAGAACTTATAGCTACATCCTTTGTGTACAAGTATAATCAAAATCCATTGAAAACTGTAGTTGCATGAGTGTAAACGCTGTAAAATATGGCATTTTCAGCAATTCAAAGGTAGATATCTCTTGATCTATTTGTCTGATTCCAACCATAATCACCCTTTTTCCAACTCTTATGGTCATATACAATATGGGCAAGTTTGAGAGAGCTTGGATAAATATTGTGGCCTCTAGAGCGTAAACACTGTTAAATATATCATTTTCAGCAATTCAAAGGTATATAACTCTTGACCTATTGATCCGATTACAACCAAAATTGAACTCATTCGAAGTCTTATGGTAATATACAATCTGAGTAAGTTTGAGAAAGATTGGATAAAATGTGTGGCCTTCAGAGTGTAAACATCGTTAAATATGGCATTTTCAGCAATTCAAAGGTTTATTAACTCTCGACCTATAAGTCTGCTTTCAACCATAATCAAACTCATTTGAACTCTTATAGTAATATACAATCTGAGCAAGTTTAAGAAAGATTTGATAAAAATTGTGAGCTCTAGAGTGTAAACACCGTTAAAAATGGCATTTTCAGCAATTCAAAGGTTGATTACTCTTGATCTATTTGTCCGATTTCAACCAAAATCAAACTCGTCCGAACTCTTATGGTCATATACAATCTGGGCAGGTTTTAGAAAGATTGGATAAATACTGTGGCCTCTAGAGTGTAAACACCGTTAAATATGGCATTTTCAGCAATTCAAAGGTATATAACTCTTGATCTATTTGTCCGATTTCAACCAAAATCAAACTCTTCCGAACTCTTATGGTCATATACAATCTGGGCAGGTTTTTAGAAAGATTGGATAAATACTGTGGCCTCTAGAGTGTAAACACTGTTAAATATGGCATTTTCAGCAGTTCAAAGGTAGATTAACTCATGACCTATTTGTCCGATTTCAACCATAATCGAACTCATCCAAACTCTTATGGAAAAATACCATCTGAGCAAGTTTGAGAAAGATTGGATAAAAAGTGTGGTCTCTAGAGTGTAAACACTAAAATTGTTGACGCCGCACACCGCACGACGGACGACGGACGCCGGACAATCAAGGATTGCAATAGCTCACCCTGAGCTAGCTCAGGTGAGCTAAAAATGTTTCTTACTACATGCATATTCATGACTTTATAAATTGGAACTGTTTTCTTCAGTGGATGAATAAATTGAAGGCATCAAAATGCATATCAATGGAGTAACCCAGCAGGCACACAACGTTGTTTCAACGTTGATTTTCCGTCGTATAGTTGATCAACCTGATTTCAACCATGGACGACCATCCATCGGTAGCCAATTTACTGCCAATGTTGAATCAACGTTGAATCAACGTTTATAATGGTGGTAGATAAAAAATTAAAAAATACTGAAATTGATGTCTAACCACGTCGACTATGATTTATCGTTAACATAAATTCAATTTAGAAACTCTAATGACAACCCTTGGACCGACCATGGGTCGGTACCCAATTTATTGCCAACGTTGAATCAATGTTGAAAATGGTCGTGGGAAAAAACAAATCGTTGAAAATGAAAATTCTGATAAATTATATTGCAGTGGTTATGTCTCATCACGTAAACTATGATTTATCGTAAAAAAATAAATTCAATTTAAAAATCTACTGCCACAGTTGAATCAACGTTGAATCAACATTGTCAGATAATTGACGTAGGTCAAAATTATTATTATTTAATAAATAATCATAACAACTTCAACTTAAATATTAATTTGATCCTTCATAGTTTAGATGCAAAAGAAATAAGTTCTAAGTTCTTAATAGTAAGCACTGAATTTTACATTCAAGTTTACAATTAAAATGAATAAAATACAACCTTCCAGAAAGCAAACCAATTCAATGTAAAAATGTTTAATTATAGATACTCAGCGTACTAATAAATGAAGCAACCATATTTGATAAGCTGTAATCAAACATCTTCCAACGCCCATGCGTTGTCTACTCTACTATTAGTAGAGTAGAGCTCCTAAAACCTAAGTTGAAGGCAGAATTTGAAAATAAAACAATATCTGGAGAAAAAAACGGAAAGCCCACTCGAAACAATGTTGTTTTGACGTTGAATCAACGTCAAACAAACTTTCAAAATCAAATATAAATCGTACGTTGTTTCAACGTTGAAGTTCAACGTTGATCCAACGTTGGTTCAACGTTGGTGTGCCTGCTGGGAATGGGTTAAACAATAACCAATCCACATTTTAAATCTCTTTCTGCCAGTCTTAACCCTTTACCCAATAACCTATTTATAATATTAAAGACAGGTGATCACTTAAAACAGGTTGAAAGTAAAGCAGAATGTGCCTTAAGGCACATTCTGCTTTACTTTCAGCCTGCTTTAAACTACCATCTGTTAGGCTGTATAAAAATATTTGTTATGGTATTTAATTGTTCATGAGGGTATAAACTGGAACTATTTCTTCAGCGGAGGAATAAATTTAATACGCTAAAAGTCGCTTCTATGGGGGAAAGGGTTAAGTTTCGATTTTCAGAAGTTAAACTACTGCATGTATAATGTACTACAGTATGATCACAAGGATGTTGACCTTAACAATAGAGGAGGACTGAATGCTCACTTGAGAAAAATACATTTTTGTAACAATTAACTCTTTGCATGCTAGCGACCGATATATCTGCCACAGTGATTGCCTTTGCAAACAGTTTGGATCCAAATGAGACGCCGCATTACGCGGCGTCTCATCTGGATCCAAACTGTTTGACACTCTGACCACATGTTTTGAAAAGAAATTTAGAAAAATTCTATCTTTAGAACAAAGGCAGAAGACAAAATTAATGTTGCAGAAGAAAAACATTACCCAGCATGCAAAGATTTAAAATACCAAAACAATGCAATAGATAATGAGGAAAGCGTGACTGGGTTTCTATTGTAACCCTTGTTTATCCTTTTCTTATTAGCAAAAAGTGCAAATCACCTATATTCTACACTAAGTAACTTGTGTGTGTTATTAGGTTCCCTTGTGGATCATTTAAGTTATCAAAATGTGAATCAGTCTATTTGGATTTTTGGGTAGTTTAATAAATACTGCTATACATTAGAAAACAGTGTAGACCCAGATCAGAGGGTTCCTAAAGGAACCCTCTGATTTGGGTCTACATTGTTTGCAAATGTAATGAGTATACATGTATTTCAAACAGATCCATGGTGTTGAAAGAGTTAAAGGTAAATAACTGTTTAACTCTTTACCCTATAGCCTGTTTCTAGTTTTTAAGACCACTTAAAGCTGGTTGAAAGTAAAGTAGAATGCATCTTGAAGGCACTTTGTGCTTTACTTTCAACCTGCTTTATGCTGAGGTTGAAAGTAAAGCAGAATATGCCTTAAGGCACATTCTGCTTTACTTTCAATCTTCTTTAAACTATTATCTGCTTGGATACAGAAAACAATTCTTATACAGCATATTCATGATTGAATAAAATCAAAACTATTTTCTGCAGTGGAGGAATAAATTAAAGGTGTAAAAATGTGTATTTATGGGGTAATGGGGTAAGCATGTCTCTGTTTTTAACACCACCAATGATGAATTCAATACCACCAATGAATAATCATATATGGCAATTGAATGGAGGAGTAAGAAGGGGCATCCTAAAGCCCTATTGTTCAGGAAATGGTTTAAGTGCTTAAACCTTTCACTGCCTTACCTTAAGTATGATGGTTATTTGCAAGCAGTTTGGATCCTGATCAGACCCTGAGTAACACGGCATCTGACCAGGATACAAACTGCTGACACTATATATGACATTACTATGGTCAATTTACCTAAATTTAAATTAGAGAAATAAGGTAAAAGCAGGCAGTAATTCCTCATGGCAGTGAGAGGGTTAATGCTTTATCATTATCATGGAAGTATGATCATTTCCCATGAAGTACACTATTTAATATATTCTAAATCAATTCTATTTACGATGCACTACAGTATGAATTGATCAAACCTTACAGGAAATCACTTGACTGCTCAATTGAAAAAAGAAAAAAGAAAAAAACCCATGAAAATGAAAAACAAAAAATAACGACAATGCTCTAACACCATGTAGCAGATAATGGGGAAGTTGCAACAATATGTATACAGTAAACCGGTGTGCAGTCAAACTTCGATATCTTGAACTTGCCTAACTCGAACTATCCGATATTTCGACACCTGAACTACATTATTTCATGCTCGGTTAAGTCGAACATACCCATATTTCAAAGTTAAAACGTGGCCTAGCCATATTGGTATGTTTGACTTAACCTGGTTCGAGATATCGAAGTTAAACTGTAGTTAATACACTGAAAATAACCCGTCTTTTAACCTATTAGGCTATTAATCAATAGATATGCATTATTACACATTTAATATATTCCTCCACTGAAGAAAATAGTTTAACTTTATACAATCCTGAATTTGAACCATAAGAAATATATTCTATATCCTAGCAAATGGTAGCTCAAAGCAGGCTGAACGTCAAGCAGAATGCATCATCTTAAGGTGTATTCTTCTTTACTTTCAACCTGCTTTAAGTGGTCACCTAGCTGTCTTCAAAACTAGAAATAGGCTATTGGGTAAAGGGTTAAACATTCAAATAAGTAGGGTTGTACTATATAAGTACTATCCCATAAATTCTCCAACTGGAAATATAAACACTGCTAGGGCTCCAGATAAAAGGGAGTAAACTGAACAAATCCAACATTTCTAACCCATTGCAGCATCAATCCTATGGTGTTACTACTCATTAGAATTGAAGAGACAATTCTAATGAGTAGACTCAGTAGTAACACCATAGGATTTAATGCAGAAATAAAGATTTTAACTTTTTGAAATAATCCCCTTATCTGGAGCTCTGATATACATGTAAGCCCAACCCAAAAATGAAAGGAGATGGAATACTCACTTGAAATGGGAAATACCACTTTTGTGGCACGCCATATTCTCCAGGAAAGACTGCCTCTATATAGCAGGCCAGTAGGAAGTAGAGTAGAGTGTCTAGCACCATCATTAACATGACCTCCAATAGAGTAAAGTTATCGTCCACAGACACATGACTGGCTATGTTACTCCACTGCATGCCCTCACCTGAATTGTAAGAAATACATGTACGGTTGAGATGACGTTATTCTTTCCTGTTTAACCCTTTCCCCCATAGAAGCGACTTTTAGCGTATTTTATTTATTCCTCCGCTGAAGAAAATAGTTCCAGTTTATACCCTCATGAGCAATTACCATAATATTTTATATAGCCTAGCAGATTTTAGATTAAAGCAGGCTGAAAGTAACTTTCAACCTGCTTTAAGTGGTCACCTGTCTTCAAAACTAGAAACAGGCTATGGGGTAAAGGGTTAAAGGTAATCAAACTGCAAATACATTGCAACGAAATGTAGAAAAAGACAACTTTCTGACTGTTTATATTTATCTAAGTGGCAAACAGTTTGGAGCCTGATCAGACGCCGGGTTACGCGGTCTCTGATCAGGCTCGAAACTGTTTGCAATGGAAATAATAGTTTTAGCATAAACACATTATAATTGGGAAAGAGTAACGTCTTTTCATTGACTGACATTGCAGCATTCAGGAGATATGCTGCGAACAAAAAAGTGTGACAGACAGAAAGACAGACAAAGTCACAACCTTTGTCTGATGTGGCTATTTCCTTTGATATTTTTTGCATGCCACATAGCAGAATTTCTTGTTGCTCTTTCTTTTGAATAGAATGATATAAAAGCTAACCATAACCCTATTCCAACTAATGGCCAGGTTAATGCCGCATCAGATGGCCAGGTTAATGTTTTTCACTTTTAATGTGTGGCTATTTATTTTTTATTTATTCCGCCGGGTATTTAGGACGAACCCTAAGGAAGGACGACAATACAGACGGACTGACAAAGCAGCAACTATATTCCCCCCCCCCCCCAGCACATCTTAGAGAGCATAATAAAAACAGTCACAGCTAGATCCAAACCTAAAATTGACAATGCTTTGATCTTAGAGACATATTTACCAGTTCCTTCAAACATTCCTATGATCTGTCCTCCATATGCCATAGCAACATTGGACACTAGGCATGTCAGTATCTTCTGGCCGTAGGTAATTGACTGAAACCGTGGTCGTAGGAAGAAGTATGGAATGTAAGTCACAAAGAATACAATGCCCCCTGCTGCAGCCCCTGAGTTAGCTGAAAGATAGACCAGTGACAAACCATTACAGTAAAACCTCTCTATTATGACAACAAAAAGAAGGCTAATTGAATGTATAAAAGACAGGTGACAGTATAAGCAAGATATAACAGTTTTAATTTCACCTTGCTTTAAGCAGTCACCTGCAAAAAACACCTAATAATTTAACAAATTTTAGTGGTCGTAATACAGAGGTTTTACTGTGTAAAATAAATCAGTAAAGCTGAATTGATATAATTTATATATCCGGAAAAGTACTCTTGTCCCATGCAAACGGTGTAGACTTAGATCAGAAAGATCCTATAAGAGTCCCCTGATCAAGATGTACACTGTTTGACATTTTGCAATACACATATACCGATATGATGTAAAAAAAAACAAAAAACAAAACAAAACAAAAAACAACACTTTAATTGTCAAATTGGTTTAGACTCAAATCGAACCTGTGGTAGTCTATTTGAAGTTTATGGGGAGAATCATTATAACAAACTTCTGACCTGATTATTTATGAAACCGTTTTCAGAGTTATTTGTCAAAAATTATTTTACAAGCAAATTTTTATAGCTACATGTATTTAAATAGTTGTATAAGGGAATATTAATGTGGTTGTGGTTTTGGGAGATGTAAAGGAGACATTTTCTGTTGGTTCACTGGGTTTAAATCCTTTACCCTATAATAACGCCTGTTAGTGCATTCAATTTATGCCTCCACTAAAGAAAATAGTTTCAATTTATACAGTCATAAACATATTTATACAGTCATAAACATCTATCAAAAGAAATATTTCTATACTCTAGCAGATTGTGCCTTAAAACAAGAGGAAAGTAAAGTAGAACGCACCTTAACCCATACCTCATATATTGTTTCTAGTTTTGAAGAGGTGCGAACACTTAAAGCAGGTTGAAAGTAATGCAGAATGAGCATTTAGGCACATTCTGCTTTACTTTAAGCCTGTCTTAAGCTACTATCTGTTAGGATAAAGAAAATATTTCTAATTTTACATTTTCATGACATTATAAATTGGAACTGTTTTCTTCAGTGGAGGAATAAATTGATGCGCTTAAAGGCGCTTTTATGGGTGAAAGGGTGAAGGTGCATTCTGCTTTACTTTCAACCTGTTTTAAGTAGTTACCTGTGCTAAAACTAGAAACATGCTATGGGTATAAAAGGGTTAACCGGAGCCTGATCTCTTTCTTACCTTTAGAAAAGAAAGTACTGATGGCAAAACAGAATGATATAGATGTGACTGAATACAGTAGAAGAAAGACAACGACGACAGTTGGCGATGTGTTGCCGATGACAGGTCCTTTGTCTGTATGGATACATAGAAATAATGTCATGATGCAGACTGTAACCAGATTGAAGAGGAAGTATTTGACAAACCAGGCCGCCCAGTGTAGCCAGTTGTTAAGCCCCATCATCTTCATAGATTCCTGAAAATAGTAGAATACATTTAAATCTCTCTTTAACGACCAATAAATTAAGTTTATTATTTTGTGTGTAAGGCAGGTGACTGCTTAAAGCAAGGTGATAGTAAAACAGAAAGCTTTCTTTTTTACTGTCACCTTGCTTTATTTAAGCTGCAACCTGTCTTTCATACAATCTAATTATCAATTAGCCTTCTTTTTAGTGGTCGTGATAGAGAGGTGTTACTATACATTAAAATAATGCATTAATAACAACCAGCTCCAGATAAGGGAAGTTCTGGAAAAAAACCTTCTTGAGTCTTCACCATACTCTAGGTTGTCAGAACTTTATAGTGTTCTGTTTTACTTTCACCTTGCTTTAAGCAGCCACCTGCCTTAAACACAAAATAATAAACTTAATTTATTGAAGAGATAATGCTTAATGAAATGAGCTTTCTGCATTACTTTTATCCTGCATTAAGCTGTGACATGTCCATAATTTATAGAACTCTATGTTTCTTCACTGAATGACCCCTGAATGCAGATTTTACTACATTCATTAATTTTAATGAATCAAAGGAAATTAATTCATACAAGTATATTGTTTTCTTCCCAATATAGTTGTATTAATGAGACTTTACCATCACTCATTGAAAAGCCGTGACAAAGATCAACCTTTGTGAGAGAAAGGAAGGAGACAGAATGGCATCTACCCTTTGCATGCTGATCTGTCAGAGATTATCCTTTTCAACACCATGGACCTGTTTAAAATATACTCTTTACATTTGCAAACAGTGTAAATAGAAGCCCTCTGATCTGGGTCTACACTGTTTGCTAAGTTAGACCAGTATTTATTAGACTACCCAGAATTGCAAATAGACTGGTTAATGGTTTTGTAACTAAAATGATCCACAAGGTACATAATAACCCACAAGAGTTACTATAGGGTTAATACACCTTTTTTCGTGCATTAACATCTGAAGAAGCCCGAGGCTTTAGCCGAGGGCTCCAAGACAGCACAAGGGCTTCTGCAGATGTTAATGCACGAAAAACAGGTGTATTGACACTATTCTTGCATAAAAATATGTCTATTTACCCTTCTTGTTGGATTTCACCTAACTCCGTTCTCTAATACATTGACAGAATACGCGCACCTAGAGAGGTCAAGTTTGTTTACAAAATGTTCATGTATTTTATATATCAACGGCTTAGATACAGGGCCACATGCACCTGATTTATCAATGTCGGCCATTTTTAAAAGCGACTCGATTCGCATGTGTAATAATAATTTACGCTTGGCACTCAACAGACATCATGCTGTTCTTCGTCGGTTAATTCAAGGATTTGAAAATGTTAAATATATCTGGATATGAGGAGAAATGTGGTTGGATGTTGGAATAACGTTGAATGAGTTGGTCTGGTACAACGTGAGACGGTAGCATACAGACCGGTCAGGTGCGACGCAACACAGAACGTCAGAGATTTTCTCTAGACCAATTCTATGGAAATACAGGTACACCGATTCACAGTTTAGCATGTTTAGGGTAGGACTTTATTTATAATGCTATATTTATTAAAAAATATCAGACACGTGAATGGATTACCAGCAGTCGATTGCAGTTATTTAACTCATTATAACTCCATACTGTAGTCTAGCGGGATCGAGTGTAGTCTATTTCTATTTCTATTTATTACTTCTACGCCATCAATTCTTATGATTATGAGAAGGGGCACTTTCTAGGTGCACCATTGGGACTGTACCTGTCGAACACAGGCACAGAGGAGATTACGTTATTCTTTCCCGTTTTTAAACGCAAAGAAATGCAAACGCAGTGCACTAACATGGAGACAATGACATCTTTTTTATACTTCTGACTGTTTTTTTTAATCTGAGTACCAAACATTTGGGAGCCTGATCAGACACCGGGTTACTCGGCGTATGATTTGGCTCCAAACCGACGTCTGAACTGGCTCCAAACTGTTTGCAATGGAAACAATAGTTTAAGAGAATAACGTTTTTTCCCCACTGTTATCTATGTAGAAACTCAACAAGTCCCTACAGCTCAGTCGTTAGAGTGCTAGAATGTTACGTCAGAGACCCTGGCTCCAAGTTATAAAGCTTTTGAGTTGAGTCTGAAATCGTCCTAAAGCGTTCGGTTGGTCAGATTTGAGTTTTTGATGAGCAAAAACTGAAATTTGACATATCAATGTCTAAGAACCATATAAGACTCAACTTAAAAGTTTTAACTTTCTATACGTCTAACTGTCATTGTGCTTGGTAACCATTTTTATACTACAGTTGTCTAGGAATTTAGAATAATTTTGAAAATATGTTTTGATAATTTTGTAAGCCATTTAAATATTAGGAGCGTACTAAGAGTCAGTTACTGAAATAGCTGGAACGGAATTTGGGTTGACATGCTATTTTATCAACATTGCCGTTATAGATTCTAAATGTGTGTGTCTGTTAGATTTACTTGTAGGTTTTAAATAAAGATTTGAATTTGATTTGTCTCATTCAATCATTGCCTTCATAAAAGAATAAAAAATAATTCTAAATAAGATGATAAAGATGTCTATATGTTTAAACTGTTATTATTTATTTTCATGCATGTTTGTTGTTTCAGATTCTATCACCAGATGTCACTGGCCATCAGCCTTGGATGTTGGTCTAAATCTTGAGAAGTCTGCAATATTAAGCCTGGAGTCATCCTTTCTCATTGACTGTGAACAGAATGTGTTTGGTGCTTACTCAACAGAGAACAGTGACAATAACGAGAATGAACCAGATTTAACAAAACAAAGTTTAACTCATGATGAATTTATGTTTACACAAAGTCATCACCCGGCTGGTCTCAAAATAACAGGAAAAGTCTTAGTTTAATGAGGAGCAGCTAACCCAAGACATCTATTACATGTACATGTACATAATTTGATTGCACATTAACCTATCACTCAATCAATATGCAGTTTCCCCCTCTTATCTATTTCTCCACTGAGCAAAATAGTTCAACACTATGGAATCATGAATGTATGCACTATAAGGAGCCTAAAGCATTTTGAAAGTAAAGCAGAATATACCATTAGGTACTTTCTACTTTACTTTCAACATGCTGTAATAAACAACCTGGATTAAGCAGAGACATACAGAGACTCTGGATTAAGGGTAAAGGGTTAAACAGACATAGTCTGAAAGATCAAATTACTACAGAGCTACAGGTAAAAGGCATGATTTTATCTTATTTTCAAATATTCTAAATGTCTATTTTTTCATTTTTAATTCCATTTCTAAAAAATAATTATTTCCTAAATGCATTACTTTGGCTACTCAAACTTCTTAGAACATATCTATTACATTGTGCTTCAGTATATTTACCAAGTTCATTTATTATCTTGAGCTATGTAATTTTTTAAGTACTTGAAATATGTGTACAAAACCAGGATTTCAAATAAAATATATTTTAATAAGCACAATTTTGCATAGATATAAATAATAACAAGAACTTTTGTCTTTATATTTGAGATCCATTTCCATTTTTTTTTATTAATATCAGTCATTTTCTTCCATATCACAGCTTCCTTTATTCTAATTGCACACCAATTGTATATCTTGCAAGTATCATGCTTCACTACAAACAGTGTACTTACAAGGAATGCACTTGTCTTCTGCCTCAGTGTAAACTTTGAACAGAACATCCCCTAAAGGAGCCCTCTGATCAAGGTCGCCACACGAAGAATAATTTTCAATGCATCGGTGTACATGTATACTTTAAACAGAACGCAATTAAACAAGATGGACAAACTTTTATTTTGATTTTAAATGTACATTTAAATCTCCAGTGGTTATTGAATGAGAGATTTCGCCTAACTGTGGCCAACGTATGCAAATAGTCGCTGTCATGGACATTTTACTGAAATTAACTATCTGGTTGTAGACCAATTGGAGTGTCAGATGGCCGATTTTGTCAATTTCAAAATTGATTGATTTGGGTTTACGGCCGCAAACTGTGACACAAAGGTTGTCATAATAGCGCCGATGTTGTGTCAATTTCATGTCATCTATAATAGCAAGTCGCTGCCGTCGAAAGTTCGGCATTTTAAAAATATGTACATGTATGTGCACAATTACGGTACAATGTATAAATAACTCGTATACGAGAAATGGGATTCAAGCTGTTTGTTATCGCTTTTATTAATGAGTTAACTGCAAGTTTTAATAATAAATCAAAAGTTACTTTGCCTAGTGTGTTTACTTATATGATGTGTTCTGCTTTGTATCCATCCTAAAGTGGTGAAAACGTTATTCTTTCCCCTTTAAACGCAAACAAAACGCAAACGCAAAACATTAAAATGTAGAAAAGGACAATTTTTCGGCATTTCTGACCTTTCATTTTTTCAGAGTGGCAAACAGTTTCGAGCCTGATCAGACACCGGCTTAACCGGCGTCTGATATGGCTCCAAACTGTTTGCAAAGGAAATAATAGTTTTAGCGTAAACGCGTTTATTGGGAAAGAATAACGTTTTCTCCACTGTACCTAATAATGTCACCTGTCAACAGAATTATTTAGTTGTACAAGTTTGGTTGGACTGTATACTATGGAGAAGACGCTATTATTCCCCAATAAACTCGTTTAATGCTAAAACTATATTTGAATATAGTTTTCCATCGTAAACAGTTTGGAAACAGATCAGCCGCCGGATAACTAAACAGTAATGAGTTCAAAAGGTGCAAACTGAATGGGAAACTGTTTAGATCCCGACCAGAATGCTCCCCCAGGAGTCTACACCATTTGTTAGCTATTGTCTGTCCAAATACCTATTAGGGTTATTATAGTGAAAACCTTTTGCATTTCGCCTTAATGACCGTTATGTGCATTTGGCGCACGGTGATTATTTTGTAATTTCAATAACAATGCATTCACCAGCATCTTTGCACTGACCGTGTAGGCTGCAGTTTGGCCAGAACGCTGTTCAAACCGTCATTGTTATTGTTTATACTGGGCCCGGAACAATCATAACTATAGCGGGCATTAACGGCGCGTGTGCACGTGAATCGCCTTGTTAATACACGTTAAAGTACTCGTTAATGCACCCCCTGGGAACGGCTTTTTATGCAAGAATTAGTGTTAAAAGAGTAAACCCATTAAAATTGTCACTATATGAAACAGGCTATCGGGTAATGGGTTAAACAACATGAATATGAATTATAAGCACCACCTACCTTCAGTTTCCTCTCTTTCTCATGAACAATGTCTTTCACAATATTGAATGCAATCAGCACAAAACTCAGCATCAGTATGAGTGGTAGTTGATTCTGGATTACGAGAATGAAGTCGTCATCATCAAATGCTGGGTAGGGATGACGCTGTAAAGATACCCTAATCTTGTCCTCTATTATAGACTTGTTTACTCCTGATAATTCATCTATTATAGCTAAGCTGACAGCATGCTGCACGGCTAGAAATCCTTCACGCACATAACCTGAAAGATTCAATGCAAAGGTACATGTAAACTTTACAACCCTTTACTCCACATTTTTACGCATTTAACCCTTTCCCTGATAGAAGCGACTTTTAGCACATGCATTTTATTCATCCGCTGAAGAAAATAGTTCCAATATAAACCGTACTGAATATGTGTCATATTTAATACTTTCCTTATTCTAGCTGGTAATAGCTTAAAGCAGGCTGAAAGTAAAGCAGAATGCGCCTTAGGGCGCATTCTGCTTTACTTTCAACCTGCGTTAAGTAGTCACCCATCTTCAATATTATAACTATAGGCTATCAGGTAAAGGGTTAATTTATACTTTTGCTGAAAAATATAGTTTCACTTTTATTAGTGGTCATGAATATGTAGCATAAGAAATAACTTCTATATTTTAGAAGATGGTAGCTTAAGCAGGCTGAATGTAAAGAAGAATGCTTTTTAAGGCACATTCTGCTTTAATACTTTAAACCTGCTTAAGTAGTCACCTATCATCAATACTAGAAACAGGCTAAGGAGCAAAGAGTTAAAGAACAGTAAGATTTGTGTAAAAATTCAAAATTCAAATAGAAATTATTCCACAGAAAAGTAACTTCTTTATTACAACTTAAAGGGTGTTTAAAGAGATTTTAGATAGGTCTTTCAGGGCTGCCATAAGTTGACATGAAAAATCCTAAGATATCCTAAGTTGTATTTTTCAAGTGCAATTTTACAAATCGTACCTTTACCCAAGACACCTGTTTCTAATTTTGTAAACACTTGACTACTTAAAACAGGCTGGAAGTAAAGCAGAATGTGCCTTAAGGCGCATTCTGCTTTACTCTCAGCCTGCTTTAAGCTACCACATGAACAAGAAAAAATACTAAGATTTAGGAAAAACTCGGAGAAATGGCAGCCCTGGTCTTTGCTTAAAGCTTTCAACCTGCATCCTATCAGGATGTAGGAAATGTTTTGTTAAAAAAAGAATAATTACAGAATATGTGTTGTTACAGAATATTTTGAAAAAGCAAATTTTGACAACAAACACCCCCTCTAAACTTCTAATATGCTAGATGCCTACCTGGGTCACCTCCACAAGCGTACTTCATTTCACGAGGTCCAACCCTTTGAAATGTTGGAAACATGGAGCCTGTGTCCCATGTGCTCACTCTTGAGAAGAGCGACGTGTGCTTGCCTTCATCGTCATTTCTCGGTGCGGAACTGAGACGAATCTTGTAGGCTATCTGATCTGTGAAATACTCCCCACCATCTGGAAAGTCATTGGTGAAGACGATTCCTCCTAAATAGTCCCTGGTGTTGTTGACGGTGGTATTTGCAAACATTAGAAACTCAACAACTTCTTCCTCTGAGTCAAAACCTTTGAATTCTGAAACGCATAGAAATAGTTAGCCCATTACCACATAGCCTGTTTCTAGTTTTGAAAACAGGTGAATCAGGCTGAAAGTAGAGCAGAATGTGCCTCTTCTTTCAGCCTGCTTTAACCCATTACCCCATATATACACCTGTTTACGCCTCTAAGTCTAATGTATCCCTCCACTGAAGAAAATGGTTCCAATTTATACAGTTGTGAACATTTAACATTAGAAATAATTTCTAGATTCCAGCAGCTGGTAGTTTAAAGCAGGCTGAAAGTAAAGTAGAATGTGCCTTAAGGCGCATTCTGCTTTACTTTAAACCTGCTTTAAGTGGTCACCTGTCTTCAAAACTAAAATATGCTATGGGGTAATGGGTGTAGCTACTATTTGCTAGAATAACAAAAAAATTCTGATGATACACATTCATGACTTTTTTAATAGGAATTATTTTCTTCTGTGGAGGAATATTTAAATTAAAGGGCGTGAAAAGGTGCATTTATAGGGTAATGGGTTAAGGGTAGTTTTGTGCAATATCAATCTCATGTGATCATCTCAGTGATGACTGCCAACAACAGACAATGTCTTCTGTTAGTTACAGTACAATAAGGCACTCGAAAACGATGTGATGTGTTAACCTATTACCACATAGCCGGTTTCTAGTTTTGAAGATATATGTGACCACTTAAAGCAGGTTGAAAGTAAGCAGAATGCCCCTAAAGGTGCATTCTGCTTTACTTTCAGCCTGCTTTAAGCTATTTTCTTCTAGAAAATATAAAATATTTCTTATGATTTTTATTTGTGCCAGTATAAATTGGAACTATTTTCTTCAGTAGAGGAATTAATTAAAGGCGTAAAAATATGTATTTATGGGGTAATGGGTTAAAAAAGGACAGCCTGTTATTTCAAGAAGTCAAATACATATACTTTGCAAACAGTGTACATGTACTGATGTAGATCCTGATAATCGGGCTCCTTCTGGAACCTTTCTGACCAGGGTATGCACTATGCAAATTTTTTTTTACTCTAATTTTTCTGAAATATTTTCTATAACATGCCTTTGCATAAACATAAATTGGTCAGTTTTCAAAAAACTGGAATACCGGTAGTCTGTTTAACCCTTTCCCCCATAGAAGCGCCTTTTAGCGCATTCAGTTTATTCTTGCCCTGAAGAAAATAGTTCCAATTTATACATTCATAAATATGTATAATACAAAATATTTTCTATATTCTAGCAGATGATAGCTTAAAGCAGGCTGAAAGTAAAGAAGAATGCGCTTAAAGCACATTCTGCTTTACTTTCAACCTGCTTTAAGAGGACACCTATATCCAGTACTAGAGATATGCTATGTGGGAAAGGGTTAAAACAGGAATGGTTTAAAACAGGAGTGGTTGTGCAACCAATGTGGAAAATCCGTAACCCATTTCCCCATAAATATGCCTTTAATTTGTTCCTCCACTGAAGAAATTAGACCCACTTTATAGTCATGAAAATACACCATACGAAATATTTTCTATAGTATATCTCAGCAGATGGTAGTTTAAAGCAGGCTGAATGTAAAGCAGAATGTGCCGCAAGTCAACAGGTCTGCTTTGAGTGCTCACATGCCTCAATCAAACTTAAAACAGGCTATATGGAGTAAAGGGTTAATGATAAATCCCAATTTTTAAACTAAATTCCATACTGCTATAAAGGTGCATTCTGCTTTAATCTCAGCCTGCTGTAACTAGTGAACAAAGTTATAAACATAAAGTGTTACAGCAGATAATGGGTTAATCTTAATTTCTGTGCAAGAGTAAGTTTGGAGCATTTTATTTTATAAATGCTGGCTAAATATTTTGGTCAATTTTAAAACTTTATTTATTTATATCTTGTGAATTCATTTAGATCTGCACAAGTGACCAGTAAACTAGTCAGTAATTTTTTACCTCTTTTATTTTATTAAATAATTATATCTAAAGAATATATACTGTATACATATAGCAAATGTTACAACATGTTGTGCAATAATTGAGTTAAAAAATACAGGATAGAAAATGTATGTAAAATGCATAAGTGTCAAGGTAGTGCTACACCAAGTTGCAAATGTCAAGTGAGATCCACAAAACCTTATGTTCTAACTATTTTTTTTTTTAATTCTCATTAAAATCGTCTCTTCCACATTAATCATGAATGTGTAATTACAAGATCATATTATGTTTTGAACATCTGCCATTACTCAATCATGATACATTTGTGATATACGTGACGACGAGTCCACAGATCAAGGATTACTGCATTAGAATTTTAGTAACCATGTCTGGAGCTTAGTAGTAGCTTTGTTTTGACAATGTAGTACCAAATCAGAGAGCTCCTTCTGCACTGTTTGTTTATACGTGTGTCTGTACACAGTCACTATATTGGGGAAAGTTAATTTACCTTATCTTGATATTTAGTCAATGTAAAAGTTCAGACGATAGATGATCATAGTGGGCAGAGTTTTAACTTTTATATATATATATTCAGCAGAAAAAGTATTAAGATTTTTCTCACCTTTAAATTGGTTCTTTGATTTGGTGGTCACAATTTTCATAACTCTTCTGGTGGCATAGTTATTCGGAGAAAAAGCAAGGCGAGAAGGAAGCACGTCCAAATTTAGTGTATTCCAGTTGTCACACTCATTCCACTCTTTTTTCTCCTCCATTTCTCCGCTCACTTTTAATCGAATGAAGATCAATATTAGTGAGAAGACGGTAGGAATGGCTATTTCAAAGAAAGTTGTCACAATCTTTCTTCTTTGTAGTAAAAAGTTTTTCCAGACTAGAAGACAGAACTGCTGCCACGTTCTCCCCATTGTTTTTTTTTCACCTATCTTTTTATATAGTGCTCTACTGCGTACTTAATATCAATACAGCTGACCCCTGCATCATGTCTTTGTTCAGTTTCATTGCTCTATGCTTGACTTCATACAATATTCAATTACATACAGGAAGTGAGCACTTTAATTGTCAGAACACCATGCTAAAGCTGGATTTTTTCTTCCCTGAAACAACCTGCAAAACGAAAGTAAATAAATAATATAAATCCGTTCCCACAAAATGCAGTATTTGAATCGATTGAAAACTTATAATCCCTTCTGAATAATTTATTAATCAAAACGGAAACAGAATGTCCAGTCAGTTGTTAGGAACTCGAAAAAAAGAGATCGATATTTCAATCTCTTAAAAAGTTCAGCTAAATGAACTTTTAGAGTTTAATGTCATAATTACCCATTTGAAGCAAAAGGCCGTGAACTATATCAGCATTTTTACATTCTGTATCCAACAACGATCAACATCGCAAAACACAACAACAAAGAAATCCGAGCAGCTGATCGAACCGGAAGTAAACAATGTTTGTTTGTGTAACGACAGATCTTCTCTATCGTAAGAATCACCCACGATCAGAAATACTTTTTACCCCGTCTCTAAACATATCTTAAATGCGCGCAACCTCAAACAGAACAAGTTTTCACTGTATACATACTTTGCTCTACTTTTATCTACTCCATAAATGCACATGTTTACGCCTGTACCTACAGTAGGCCTACATATTTTCCCTCAACTGACAGTATAATATATAGAGAAATAAAAAACAAATCTGATGCTGAACTTCTTCAATCTGATCTTGATGCTGCTGGTAAGTGGGAACAAGACTGGCTTATGCGCTTCCATCCAGACAAATGTAATATCCTTAACATCACTCTAAAGAAAAATCCAATTAATTATACATACAAACTACACAATCACACACTAGCTAAAGTAGAATCTTCAAAATATTTAGGAATCACTCTTCAAAACAATCTAAAATGGGACAAACACATAAACTCTATCACCAGCAAAGCAAATCAGTCCCTTGGCTTTCTACGAAGAAATCTTAAAATCAACTCAAGCAAAGTAAAAGAACATGCAAACAAAGCTATTGTCAGACCAAAACTGGAGTATTCCTCAACCGTCTGGGACCCGCACACCAGAAG
Organism: Gari tellinella; assembly: GCA_922989275.2. NCBI lineage: Eukaryota > Metazoa > Mollusca > Bivalvia > Cardiida > Psammobiidae > Gari > Gari tellinella. The sequence goes on along the minus strand of OV277856.1, from coordinate 24,559,532 downwards.
CCAGACAGATCAGATTGAAAAAGTTCAGCGCAGAGCAGCAAGATTCGTCACTAATCGTTATCATAATACTAGTTCCGTCACAGACATGCTTAACACATTGCATTGGCCAAACTTACAAGTAAGAAGAACTAGAGCACGATTAATAATGTTTTACAAAATAATACATCACATCGTTGCTATTTATCCTGAAAATCTACTTATTCCACCAGACACAAGAACTAGGCACAGCAGTATATTTTGTTTTAGACATGTTGGTTCATCCAAAGATTCCTATAAATATTCGTTTTTATCCCAGAACCATCACTCAGTGGAACTTGCTGCCCGCTGTTGCCCACACAGCAGTCACAGTCGACTCATTCAAGACTATCCTCACCGTACCTGTAGTCTCCACCATCTGCTTCTGAACATGAACCATGTACATAATTTTAAACCACATATTCCGACATTTTATCTGTGCACTTGTAAAATAGTATTATTGTATAAACACCTATAACATTTGTATTACCAGCGCCTGCACATAAACTTCAATTTTAGTGAAGGAGTGCAGTATCCATGATGATGATGATGATGATGAAAATAGTTAAACTACATGTACATTGTATATAGGCCTACAGTAATGAATGTGCACCATAAGAAATATATTTCATATCCTAGCAGATAATAGCTTAAAGCAGGTTGAACGTATAGCAGAATGCGCCTAGCAGAATGCGCCCTTCGGCTTTTCGTTCATTCTGATTTTACTGCTAAGATATAGACATTGTTTTATTACTTCTGTCCTGCACCAAGCAACCGTAGCCGTATTAAACATCCCATTGCGGGTCGTTTACTAGTGGTCGCTTAATACAAGATTGACTGTATACAGTGGATAATCTGTTATTCTTTCCCGTTTAAACGCAAACGTTCGCAAACGCAAAGCACTAAAACGTAGAAAAGAACAACTTTTGGACAATTCTGATATTTCATGTTTATCATGGTGGCAACCAGTTTGGAGCCTGATCAGAAGCCGGGTTACCCGGCGTCTGATCTGGCTCCAAACTGTTTGCACTGCAAATAATAGTTTTAGCGTAAACGCGTTTATTGGGTAGAATAACAGATTCTCCACTGTATAATTCATTTTTACCCAATGCACCTAGATACATATACTACAAACCTTCATGTTACTGTAATAAATTCGAATGTCAATGTCACATACGAACTTTTCATGAATGGTATGATAATACATGTTCAGAGATGTTGCAGCGACAACTAGTTCCGGTTTTCATTTTGCCCCTTTACTGCTATCATCTCGTCTGCTTTAAGATGACCGCCTTGAAAAAATGTCAAATTTAATATTTTTGTAATTTTATTTTCAAGAAACATTCAGACGTTTGTCAAAAATTTAGGGTCATTAGCTTGTAACGAGTAACTCGGCGTAGAGTCTGGATACCAATTGTTTGCAGATACATGACCGGCTCGAGATTGGCAGTAGAAGGGTATCTATTATATATATAATATATTGGCCTACTGAACGAAACGGATTATTTTTCTTATCGAAAGTACAGTAAAACTTTTCTATTACGACATCAAAAAGATGGCTAATTTATTGTATAAAAGACAGGTGACAGCTTGAAGCAAGTTAACAGTAAAGCAGAATGCTCCTTCAGTAGCTTTCTGTTTTACAGTCACATTGCTTTAAGCAGTCACCTGTTTTCAACACATAATAATTAACATAATTTGGTGGTCGTTTAGGGAGGTTTTACTGTACTATGAAGTATGTCGATAACGACAGTGCTGCCATAAGTTGACATAAAAAATCCTAAGATTTCCAAATTTCCATTTTTCAAGTGCGATTTTACTAATCGTACCTTTTCCTCATCGCCTGTTTCTAGTTTTGTTGACACGTGGGTGCATAAAGCAGGCTGAACGTAAAGCAGAATGCGCCTTAAGGCGCATTCTGCTTTACTTTCAGCCTGCTTTAAGCTACCATGAACTAGAAAAAAATCCGAAGATTTAGGAAAAATCCGGAGAAATGGCAGCCCTGTAACGATGGTTACGCATCATCATTAAACCCTTTCTCTGCCGTTATGACGTAAAAAAAAAAAACCGTCTAACACAGTCGTTGACATAATCGTCTGCTTATTTATTTGTCTTGTTTTGTATACAAAATTTGGAATTTTAAGCGATATTGATATGAATGTCAAACAGTTTGTCGTTACGTTACGCGGCGTCTGATTAGGATCCAAACTGTTTGCATAAGGTACTTTGTGTTATAGAGCCTGGCAGCAAACTGGTTAATAAAACCAAAAATAAAACATTATGTTTTACAAAGCAACACTGTTCTTTTGGTTGGTTGTTAAATGGCGGACTTTTTACTTTATTATATTGTATACATTTGTACTTCCTTCAGTAAATTGATTGATTTGGAGAATCAACAGTACACTTGTATTCGATTGTTTATTTAATCAAGTGAACCATAGTGACGCATATGTAAACGCAATAAGTGTGCCTGTGGAGTACACTGCTCCTATATACAAACAATGTAGATCCAGATCAGAGGATTCCTAAGAAACCTTCTGATCAGGGTATACACTGTTTGTCATTTTGACACATTTTGTAAAAACAGCCTAAGTAGTGCAAATGGACTAGATTTTATTGGAAACTGGAATTGTCTATTTGAATATTCAAAATGAAATGTCAATGAATTAAATGAAACTAGGAAAAGTTAAGTAATAAAGAAATAGATACAAAACTTTACATGTAAAGTATAACCTCCGAAAACCGGAATTCTCCGAAAACCGGAATTCTCCGAAAACCGGACAAAATTCTCTGTCCCAAAAATTTACTATTCATGTTAAGTAATTCACCAACACAGAAATATATGTATATAGACTCCCCAGCGGGCACACATCGTTGTTTTAACGTTGAAACAACGTTGTGTGTCCGCTAGGATAGCACAGTTGGCTGTTCAAGCGGCAGACCAACGGCAATGCAATGTTTGTAATTAATTTAGTACAAACCAGGGTGGGGTGTAAAAAGTGTCAAAAGTTGTATTACAATTACTTGCCAACCACTTTTGTAATAAAAACAGAATTGTAATAACATTTTCTAGACGGAAGAAATAACTGACTGGTGCATTGGTGCCAGTTGCTAGTACTTGTATCCGTTGATGGAATACCATAGGACCAAAACAAAGCCCATATGTGATTTTCAGCCAATTTCAAAACAAAACCCCAAATCATTGTTTTACAATGAAGATACCAATCTTTACTCCTAATAGGAATTTTAAATATTATTAAATTATAAAGTTGCTCCTTTATAACATTTCGACGGCATCGGGCCTCTATCAAAGAAAGGTATGTTCTGATTCAATTTCAAATACACATCACAATAGCATTGGCTATATCAGAGACTATACTCCCTAGTATGTTCGTTGAATTCGAAGGTAGTTGTAAATATCTTGATACAGACGATATGAATGATATGGAGGCATGAAAAGGCTCATCTACAAAATATGAAATTGTCCTGAAAGCACCTGATTTTGAATTCATATGTTCACGGGTATACATCGTACACCGGATATTGACCGAAATAAATTCGAAATCATTGATGAAAACAATGTCAGACCAGTTAATGAATACGACTATTACAAAATTATTGCAACACTACAGTATCAAACAATTAATCGTACCGAATCAGAACTAATTTCTGCCTGTCGAAAACAAGCCTATTCTGTTACAAACGGCAATTGGTTCGTGAATTATGAGAGTTTTGTCTGCCCGATCACTGCCAACGAGTGCGGAGTTTGCCCAAATTGGCCAAATATTAACATTATATACATGTAAAGTGTAACCTTTTCTCCTCTACAGATATAAATTAACTATATGTATTAGGATTTTCTCTAAGTGTTAGCGAAACAGTTGCACATTTTGTAAATTTGACAATTTCATTCTACAATCACTGTACTGCGTCTTGCAAGCAGGTGACAGTTAACTGTTCCGCATCTTGCATTTCAACTGTACTGCATCTTGGAAATACAACCGGCAAATCTGAACGAAATTGATCGAAAATGAGACCTGAGACCGTGTTCTATATACATGTACCGTATTGACTCTATTTTTAAAAAAGCCTCTAGTGTTCTAGGCTTTTTGAAACGTAATCTTCGTTATTGTAAACCAAAGGTGAAAGAAAAAGCATACCTAAGTTTAGTTTGGCCAAAACTTGAATATTCATCTACCATCTGGAATCCAGACCAAAAGAATCTAACAAAGCAACTAGAACAAGTACAAAGAAACGCAGCCCGTTGGGTCAAAAATAAACATTTTAATCCAACAAACCCTACTAGTGTGACTTAGAGAATAGGTTCATTTAGCAGGAATGATGCATAACCTGCGGCGACAAAGGAAAGTAACCCTCTCAGCACATCTCACAGTTCACCAGTGACCAAGCTGACTGACAGTCGGCGAAACTGTATGGGTAAATATCCAAAGCAGTGTAAAAAGAACTTTCTTAGTTATATTACAAGAATTGCAATGGCCAACTCTACAACAGAGAAGATTCTGGACAGACATGACCACTATGTACAATATTGTGAACCTTCTGGTTGCTGTTCCAATTATAATTTATTATATCATCCAGATTTAGCTGCTGTCAGATCTACTAGGAACAGTCACATCATGAAGTTTATACAATACCAAGCTAGGATCAACGTCTACCATTATTCATATTTCCCGAGATCTGTGATCGGACGGAACTCTTTACCCAACGAGTGCATCTCTTCAACAAGCCTGGATGAGTTCAAGACAGTCGAACAGCTTGTGGCAGTGCCTTATAACTAATCCAAAGCCAGAACTGTATAGTGTAATATATGTTAGTCTTTTGGGACTTTTTATCTTGAAGTGTGCAGGGCGGACCTCTACATGTCATCATATATGGTGTCACATTGGAATTTTGTAAAAAGTTTTATCGTCAGCTAGCCGGAACACCTCACCATCGCCCTGAGCACCAGTGTACAGCACACCCGCACACACCCCTCAGCGTGGATGTCCAAGAGGATTTTGCTGAGAAATCCAGTTGAAATTGAAGTTCTGAAACATTCTATGTATTTTGTTTAAGAATTGTCTAACTCTTACATTTTCAACCGAGAAAAAATATTGTCTAACGTTTCCTCTAAGGAAATACTATAGTAATTACTTAGAGAAAAAAATTCTAAGAGTTAAATACGGCCGCTACCATGAACTTTCCCGACTAAAATGACACCACTCTTCTCGCTTACTAACACGTAGAAATGACTGCTTATTTGCAGTGTAGTTTTCGTTGGGGAGGGGGGGGGTCTACTCATTTGTAAATTATTTTTTACCAAATATATTTCGAAATAGTTGCTGATAGTTCTAGAAATTCATTTCATTTTTCTACTCTTTCTTGATATTTGAAAAGCTTAAAAAAAGTCCTGCAGGTTGCTGTTTATCCCTTGTCATGCCGAATAGTCATCTGCTGCAAACACATCATCTGCAGAACAAGAGGCCCATGGGTCATGTATCGCTCACCCGAGAATAGCTGACAAAATAGAGAGAATGGCAATGTCTTGAGGCGGGGTCATTTTTGACCAAAGGAGTATAATTTGAACAATCTTGATAGAGGACCTGTAGATACATGTAATGCTATGTGCCAAATATCTAATCTCTGTGTACTAGGGTTCCAGACAAGAAGACCCTTTTTAAGTTTTCATAGCAAAAAAAATCTATTTTTAGCTCCTGTGACCTAGATTTGCAATAGACAGGAACCATTTATTCAATACTGGGAAACGACACCTAGAATAGTCCCCATAACAAATATCAAAGCTCTATCCATATTAGTTTTAGAGAAGATGTTTGGAAAATTGGCTATACCTTGATACCTTGATACCTCTTCTACAGGATATAGGCTACGCAGCCTGTACCTCCCGCTCAGGTCTTCTTACATTACTTTCTGCATGCGTGGGTCTTGTGGAGTACTGGATGTCTTGCCAGAACTTGTCTATCTTAGTTTTAAAGTCATTTGTGTCTTTGGCACACACCACCCAATCTGGCAAACTATTCCACTCATTTACTACCCTTAAGCCAAATGAATACTTCCTGATGTTCAGGCGACAGTGTCTCTTTGCCAGCTTCGTGCTATGGCCTCTTGTTCTGGTTGTCAGGGCTAGCGGCAGTAGTTTTTCCTGGTCTACTCTGTCCTTTCCTGTCAAGATCTTATATGTCTGGATCATATCACCCCTCTTTCTTCTGTAGTGCAGGGACGGCAGTCTTAACCTCCTAAATCTTTCTTCGTATGGTAGATCTTTCAACTCTTTGCATAGTCTGGTTGCTCGTCGCTATACCCTCTCCATCTTGTCAATGTCGCCTGCATATTCCTGGATCCGCAGAGCATTACCGTACTCAAGTACTGGTCTCACCATGGTTTTATAAAGCATCTTTATCACAAACATGGCTCGGCTGGTGAATGATCGCTTGATAAGTCCTAGGATCCGGTTTGCTTTTCCAACTGCGGAGTTCACATGCTGGTGAAAGGTCAGCTTGTTGTCAATTTGTACACATAGGTCTTTTTCCATTTCAGTTGTAGTCAATTCTCTGTGTTGTCCATTACTGTCCCGTATGTGGTAGTTGTGATGTGGGTTATTGTGACCGAGATGCATTACGCCACACTTGCTGGTATTGAATCTCAGGAGCCAGTCATTTGACCAATCTGCGAGTCTCTCACAAAATTTTGAAATATAATAGTTCAACATATTCCAATCAAAAATAGATATTGAGCCATCATGAATTTTCAAAATGGCGCCCACGGCAGCCATTTTTCAAAATGGCCGCCAACAAAATTTTTATAAGAGTTAAATTTCTTATTAATGAGGTGTAAAATTATATCGATTGTAGCCAAATTTCATATGTAGATTACCTATGACACAGGAAACATGCCTAGTGATTTTGGTAACGGTTCAATGATTTTTCCGAGAATTATGCCCCTTTACATACTTTGTATTTTACTGCTCAAACTGTTTTTCAGATGATAGCTTTACTTCTGTTTGGCGTATTAAACAAAATTTCATACGAAGATTTCTTATCATGCAGAAAAGACACCTATGGTAGAATGATTTTTTATTGGAATTATGCCCCTTTATAAAAAAGAATTTAAAAAAAAAACTTGTTTCCGGACAATAACTCGAGTTCTATAAAAGGTATGTAATTATCAAATTTCATAGTAAGCTTTCTCATCATACAGGTAATACACCTACTAATTTTGGTTATGGTCTGATGATTTTTATTGCAGTTACTTAGAATTTTATAGCTCAAACTGGTTTCTGAATGATAAATCTACTTCTGATTCCCTTAACGAAACCAAATTTCATACGTAACTTTCATATTATACAAGAAAGACATTTATTGATTTTGGTTCTGACATTGGACTGCCCTGCATCTGGTAGACGTGTCCAGAAGGATTGTTAGTTCCCCTCAGCCGTCTTAGACCAGTCCCATTTATACGGTGATGGTTGTTCTAGGACTGACACTAGCATCTGACCCCACATATGGCCGTCTTGGTACACTGCTCTTTTAACATGCTCCTCTAGGGCAGCCTTCGTTGGGGGATCGAATCCACCCTGTGACTTTTCACAAATAGCTTCCTCCTTGTCTGTCTATATATGCGTATGTGCTGGTTCGATCATAGAGCATGATGACAAACCTCTCAATGGTGGTCATTACCTCCGGGGGCATGTCTGATGGCGCGGACGACAGTTGTGAAAGTGCTGCAAAGACAGAGAATACTGCCCGTGCTGGGGTTTTCCATGGCCAACAAAGCTTGAAATGGTGTCACAGCCGTCAAAGAATGGAACACTGGAGGTACACGTGCCTTTTCGTGCCCTAGTCCAGCTGCAATTTCATGGGCTGCTAAGTAACGGAAACTATTTCCAGTCCCGAACACCAACCAAAGCTCATCTCCCTGCTGAAGACTGCGCCACTGCCACGGCCAGTACCACATCATAAATCAACAGTTTTTATCATGATATTCCGGTGACCATATCTTGCTGCATGTGCCTCGTGTAATAACATGCAACAATCAGCTTCCTTGTGCGTGCACGGGGAAACGGAACAGAGTATCAGAAAGGAAGTGAAACAAATCTGTCTTATTACTATAGACTCTGAGAAAGTTCTGCCAATTTTTGGGTATTGCAGCAGCAGCTATCACATCGTTTTGCTCTTGTAGCAGCTTTCAAAGTATCAAGTATGTAGCAGTCCCACACAAGATCAAGACGCGAAACATTTTCAAGCATTTTGGCAAGGTATGGGACAAATATATCGCGGGCGTACTCATAAAAGGTATTTGCCGAAGATGGTTTCAGCATCTGAATAATGGCTGCTACATCTAGAATAGTTCATTTTACCTTGGGATTGTCTGAATGTGCAGTCTGGACATATTCAATGCATGAAAGAAGATCACTTGTCAACCCTAGATGGATACCTCCCCCATCAGACAGTGGGGATGGACATGCCTGGTTCTCATGCTGGAAGAACTCAAGATTTCCATCTCTGGTCTAGCAAAAATATACAGCCTTGAAAAGAGCTTCATATCTTGTTTCAGAGAAAATGGTTGCTATGTGTCATTTGACGCTGTCCTCAAGGTTGGAGTACCACAAATTATCAATTTAGTACGAGATATCATCCGATATGGTACCGTCAACTGCTGATTTTGTTCTTCCTACTAGGTATTCTCTTGTAAAAGCTTCAAACTGTTGCTCTCCTTTTTGACCGCCTCAACAGCTGCAGACCCAGTCATTTCTTTTGTGTCGAGCACAATCAATCAGGTATCTGCTTTCCTCCTCAAAAGGGTTTCCAAATTGTTTCATGACACTGACCATAGAGCAGACATCTTTGATAAACGCGACCTGAACACTTGCCTTTTGATCATGATGGCGCGTATCATTTGATTTTTCCGATTTGTTTGAGATGGTCTCAAAATCCTGTATAGATTGGGCTGCTTCTGGTCCTGCTTACATCCACCGCAACAGCACAGAATGGTAGTCGGTAAGACCAACTGCACCACCATGTCCTTTGATGCAAGCATTAATTTGCCCATGGGCCTGGTCAATGGCAATGGAGGTAAAAACCTTGTTAGTCTTCTGAATTCTTTATCTATGCCAGGGTGTGCCCTGGGAAGTTCAGTCATGTCTCTCAGATGAATTAGGATCTATTTGGCATAAAGCGTTAGACCCATTGCATGAAACCATTTGGCTAGTTCCATAAGGGCATCAATGTACATTGATAAGCATACCTCTCGCAGTGATCGTACAAAGGCAAAAGCTCTAGCTCCAGTATTGAAACTATGGGATGTTTTCTGCCCTCATGCTGCACTATGCTTTAAACTCTAGAGGGTCTTCGTCTGTTTGTGTCTGACAATAGTTATCAAAAGCTCAATCCTGCAGAATGAGCAGAGCTGCTGCCGTAATCTGATGTGCTCTTCTGATACGGGATACGAGAACGAGTAGACTGTATCCGGAGAGGATATGTCAGCTTGTACCAGGGCCCTGACTCAACCACTTCTCTGCAACCATTTGCCATTCATCTTCAGTGCTGCCATCTCGATATGCAAACCACTGAACTTAATCACGAGCTTGTCTTCACCATATTTGTCTGGCCACTTTAACTCGATTTGTTTAGCCAGGGCATACAATGGCTGGTCAAATGTGGCGACAGCACTTTGGCCAGAATGCAGGTGTTCCACAGCTGCAATGATAAGATCCAATGAATTCTTGATCATAGTCACAGTACGGACACTTTCATGAAAAAGCGGAAAAAGAGCTGTGGTACACAATTCTTGATTTCCTTGTGGCTGATGATTTTCATGGAAGGCAGCCGATGAAGTATCCAACACATCAGTAGTACCATGGAAAGAATCTCTAGCTGGTGTTGAACTTGGGTTGTGGTCAATATTGTCAACAGCAGCAGTGGTGAACACTTGGCCACGCAACTGTCGAGGGCATACAACCTGCTCTCTTTGGAACTGTCTTAAACTTCTAGATTTCTTTATGTGCCCGGGTAAAGCCGGATACACGGAATCCACAGATAGCGTCCCAATAACTACCATAGGTATTTACTTGAAACTTTAAATACTTGTTTAGTATCAAAAGGACAACTCATTACAAGAGGGCAGGTGACCCTGGGTTTTGCGATTCCAGAGTATTTGCCTTTGTTTTAACTTAGAATTTAATTAGATTTTCAATAACTGCCAGGTATTAACTTGAAACGTTTAATACTTATTCAGTTTCAAAAGGGCATCACCTTACAACAAGGCAGATAACCATGGGATTTGTTATTGCAGAGTTATTGCCCTTGTTTTGACTCAGAATTTGTATATGAACTTATTCAGTAACTGTAGAAAGTTATTAATTTCAAACTTCCAATATATTTGAATACTTGTTTACAGGGGCGTAGCTTGGCCAAAATGAAAGTGTAGGCATACCTTTTCTAGGGGGGTCCGGGGGCATGCTCCCCCGGGAAAATTTTGAGTTCTACAACACTGGAGAAGCATTTAAGAAGGGTCTGGGGAGACATTTATATGAAGAAATAATGAGATGAAAAGCTTAAAAAACCAGACAATTTTATTGTTTTGCAAAATAATATGTCTGCATATTTTTCTTGAAAAAACAACAACATCAAAACAACTACCCCACGTCAATAAGTATATCATAGGGTCTAGAGACTCGCTTCTTGAAATTATTTGGACGAAACTTTCTTTTCGGGACTAGTTGATCTAGCGCACTACAGGCCCGTATGAAGTCCATTTAGTAACTATACCAATTTATGGAACGCACTCTTACTAGGAGGGGATGGGGTGGTTCCTAGATGGCCTTTGGCTTGTTGTGAGGACGTTTTGTGCGTCCAAGACAGGTAAAATTATGCCAGAAATCTATGTAAAAAGTCGGCTGAAAATAACATAAATTGCCTGTTCCAGGGTAGAGTTTCATAGAGAATAGAATCTTAACTTAACTATTTATGGCAACTCCTGGACTTACGCCAATATCTTAATTAAGTCAAGAGCGTTTCATAGACCTCACTTAACTCTCTCTTAACCGCAAAACTAAAGTACGACACTGCAGACAGAGTTAAGAGTGGTCTGAGGCTGTCGTAAAGTTACGACAAATTGCACCGTTTTCGCAACAAAGATCAGGCTTAAGATTCTTTATGAAATGGTATAATTATATAAAAAAGCGGCCTGAATGAGCATTTGCGATAAGTTAAGGCTTAAGATTCTTTATGAAACGGGCCCCAGGTTAATATAATGTAATTGTTGACAGGTTATCTTCCACTAATCTCTAAGTTAGACTCTAACACCATCCTATTCATTCCTATTTTATTGCAATTTTTGCTTTTTAAATTGTCGCCAGTTTGAGGACAGGGTGTGCGCAGTTAGCGTGTGTTTTGCATAAAGACAGCTTCATGTAAAAATGTACGTGCGTGCCAACGGGGTGACTATACCAATTAATAGGTATAAGTTTTCTTACTAGTGGGGTCTGGGGGTATGCGGCCCCGGAAATATTTTATTCATAGATAGTCTCTAGATGCGTTCTGAGGTCTTTTCCCGCGTTTGATAATGGCAAAATACTAACATGGATCTATGTAAAAATAATTGGGGTTCACCCCTAACCCCCCTTAGTTGTCAATTTTATTGCTTTTCCTGCATTTTTAGCCTTTTTTATTTTTTGGACTTCTGAAAAAAAAGTGTAGGCACGTGCCTACTTGCCTAATAGGAAGCTACGCCAATGGTTTAGTATCAAAAGGGCAACTCATTACAACAAGGCAGGTAAAGCAGGCAAAGATATTGTCCTTTTTTGACATATAGTTTACTTTTTATGGAATGTAGACTGTCCAAGTATGTTTGAGATGTTGTTGCTTACAAAGTTCTATGATGAAGAGGGCATTAAACACTCATACATATTCTTTAAGTTTGGAAAATGTAGCCGTCTCAAGTATATGAAAGTCGAGCGTCCAGCACCCGTTTGCGGTGCTCTCATTATTAACACATACCGACGGACGTAGTCGAGGGGTAAAGGGCTGGACTATGATGCCAGGGGTCGTGAGTTTGATCCCCCGCCGGACCAAGTCCTTCAGATGACTTTATAAACCGAAATTTGATGTATCAGTGCTTTACACTGGGCATGTAAAGCACCAGAGAACTCTGTCGATAATAAGAGTAGGGCACCATGCCCGGATTCTCTGTATCCGCTTCCCTCTCTCTCTGTGGGGCGTCCAGTTAGCCCATAGATGACAGAAACGGACGTAAACAAACAAAACAAAGCATTATTAACATCCCTATTCTGTTAAAATATGTGTGGTTTATCATTATAAGTAACTATGCTTTCAATACCATGGTGTACATACTGTTGATATGAGAATTAACCAGAAAACATTGTCGTTGGCGGCCATTTTTGAAAATGGTTTCCATGGTCACCATATTCAAAAATCATGATGGCTCAATATCTTATTTTGTTTGGAATATGTTGAACTATTAGACTTCCAAATTTGGTGCTTTTATCACAAAATGCACAATTGTTATAGAACTTTCAGTTAAGCTGCAGGACTAATATACCTTTGTGTCATCTGCAAAGATTCGTGTCACACAGCTCACAACATCAGGCAAGTCATTTATGAAGATGACAAAAAGTAAGGGCCCCAGCACACTTCCCTGCGGTATTCCACTTGTCACACTCGACCAGCCCGACGTATGACCACTGATTGACACTCTCTGGGTACGACCTTGCAGAAAATCCAGTCTCGTATTCTCCCATCAATCCCATAGCTCCTGATCTTATAACTCTATGTAAAACTGTGACCCCTGGGGCTGGGCAAACTTTAAGCCCAGGGACATAATTTGAACAATCTTGATACAGGACCTATAGATGATGCCATTTGCCAAATATCTAAGCTCTCTGGGTACAAGGTTTTCAGATGAGAAGATTTTTTGAAAAATTCACTATATACATGTAAATCTATGTAAAACTGTGATCCCCGGATGGGATATATTTGACCCCAGGGACATTATTTGAACAAACTTGATAAAGGACCTAAATATGATGTTATTTGCCAAATGTCTAAGCTCTGGCCCTTCCGGTTTCTGACAAGAAGGTTTTAAAGTTTACATTGAAAAAAAATACTTTGAGCTCCTGTGACCTAGATATGCAGCCGACCCATTTCATTACTGCTGGTAAAGAGCATCTATAAGTGTCACAATAAAAAAGCTCTAGCCATACTTGTTTCAAAGAGGAGGATGTTTGAAAAGTTCACTATATAACTATCTGTAAAACTGTGACCCCGGAATGGGGCCAATTTAGACACCAGGAGCATATTTTGGACAAACTTGATAGAAGACTTGTAGGTGATGTTATATGCCAAATATCTAAGCCCTGGCCCTTGTAGTTTTTGACAAGAAGATGTTGGGTGTTTTTTTTAAAGATTTCCTGATTTTTTCAATTTGGTTGTCATGGCAACCAGAGTTCTGCATTGTTTTAATTCGTTGAACAAATTTGAAAGAGCTTGACCCATGGAATATTCCTGTAAAGTTTAGTTGACATCTGTCCAGAGGTACAGTGGAGAATCTGTTATTCTTTCCCAATAAACGCGTTTACGCTAAAACTATTATTTGCAGTGCAAACAGTTTGGAGCCAGATCAGACGCCGGGTAACCCGGCGTCTGATCAGGCTCCAAACTGTTTGCCACCAAGATAAACAAGAATTATCAGAATTGTCCAAAAGTTGTTCTTTTCTACGTTTTAGTGCTTTGCGTTTGCGTACGTTTGCGTTTAAACGGGAAAGAATAACAGATTCTCTACTGTATATGAGGAGATACCATTTAAATCATTTGATATTAACGACGCACGACTAACGGCGGATGACGACGAACACATCCCAATACACTGGTTAGGAACTTGGTTACAGTGGGGCGAGGGTCCTCGCGACAGGTGGTATCGGAGTCCTGACTATACATGTTTCAGAGTCTCGTCGTGAAACAAAACTTGGCACGCTGAAGTGAACGCAAAAGAGGTAATTAAAGGTCAAATTGACATAAACACTGTAAATCGTCATTGTCACCATATAGTCCGATGTTTTACTAAGCGTCGTGCATGCTTAATTCGTTCCATTTATGGAATTTACGCTTGAAATACAGTTAATAAAACGACGCGGTAATCAAGGTTTTTGTTCACAACGATCAATTCTTATAAATGACTGCATAATTTTGCCTGCAATCAATGTTTCTGGCAAGATTAATACTTACATTGCATCTTTGCAAGAGAATCACATTAAAAATAGCGTATATCAATGACATTTTCTGGATTTAAAGTGGTTAATAAGGTTACAGAGTCTAACAGAGAGTGTTACAGGTTCTCTAACAACAGGTTTTTAAACGTTACAGGTTCTTATCGACATGATTGTTTTTGTTTGAGAGAGAATGGATCTTAAAAGCATGTATTGCAAGAGATCCTTTATCTTTTACAATGCTTTAAGCTGTCACCTGTCTTTTATACAATCCATTTGCCTTCGTTTTAGCGGTTTTAAATGAGATTTACTGTAATTATTGCGTATTACTGCGTTCGGTTAGTGCCTACTTGATATTTTATCATATGTAAAGAACCATCGTCGTATCTAATAATTTCGAAATAGTTAACACGATGCAAACATAATAAAAAGTACTCAATTTCAAAGATTCTGTTGCTGTATTTGTTTCCCAAAATGAAAACCAGACTCTAAAAACTTGCAAATATGTCTAAAGCGATCACTGAAATAATCTAACGTGTAGAACAGCTCCAAAGGCAAAACATAACCGGTACATGTAATAAAAAAGAACCTGCAAAATTATCGTATGGTTATCTCAGTCCATTACATGACTTGTCAACCAAAGCATAGTACTTAATGAAAAAAACTGAAAGCCACCTTTAATTTAGACATTATGGAGTGCAATGTAAATTCTTCCTAATAGGCAAGTCTCATATCTTGCCACAGGCGAACTCTGGTCTCGATTTGCACTATTTGTGCTCTTTTTGAATGCAAAGTTTCACAATAAGTTGCTCAATATTTTTAAGTTTAATAAATAGCTTTCTAACTATTTCTCAGACAAATAAATAATGTGCAAAACTATCCGTCATATATCAAATATACGTGTAAGTTTAACCCATTCACTGCTTTACTCTGACCGTATAAACACAGATAAACAGGTTAGATTCGAACGAGAAGCTGAATAATTATGTGTCTGACTCGGATCAAAGCTGTTTGACTATCTAAGAGATCCTTTTTCAAGATTGATCCTGGTGAGACATCGAGAAAGTTGGCGCCGCACCAGGCTCTTAACTATTTGCAAATACTGTACGACTGTTTGTCTTTTAAATGTATAAAACAGAATGCGTTATAGATCTTCCACCGAGAATAGGATCGAACCGCACTCGAACCCGTGCATATTATCAACTTTGCAAAATTTAATATAAGTAATTCAAATCTCAAGCGTGAGTAAATTGCATTTTTCTGGTGTCGTCTAAACGACGGCCTACATGAAAATGAGTTTCACAAGCAAAGACCAGATTCTTTGGTCAATGTTTGTCTTCGAGATGTTCAATGAGCGAGGCTTTGGTATTGAGTTCTGCTCCGCAAGTGTCACATTCAAAGGCACTCTTTTGCCAAGAATGATAAACATGCCGATGTCTTGCCAGAGTTTTCCGATTATTAAACCGTCCGCTGTATAATTAATAAAGCAGTTTGATTTTGTTGTGATACGCCATTACGTGTTAATTAAAGACATAGACTAAACTGAAAGATTTATTGCACAAAGTGCAATTTACCATTCTTTTCGATGAAAACTACCCCTGTGAAAAGTGTGCAGGAATTTAAGAATACCCATGAACGTTAAATAGAATAGTTCTAGGGCTCCAAAAATACTTTACACATTCTACAAAAGGAGTTCAAGAACTTCTGAAATTCTAGATCAATGGTTCTAAAAACATCAAATTCTTAGAATTATTGCAGCATATTCATGAACGTTTAATGGCCACTTCTAAATTTTTCATGAATATTCAAGAAATCATTCTCGAATAGTTCTAGAATAATTCAATAACCTTCCCACAGAGGTATTTTTGTGGCGCTAAAGAATGCCTGAACAGGTGGTCATGTACTGATATTCTTTACAAAGAATTTACTGATATTCTTTACAAAGACACTGCTTTTTTCATCTGCTTTTACGACATGTGCACGGGAGTCCGGCTGCTGGAAGTGCCGCATATATTGTTATTGCCGTTTACTTCAATATCCAGACTTATATCGAGTAAACTGGGGTCTTCTAACGAGATCTCGCCCATTTCGAGATTCGTGAATACTCTGTAACACTGTTAAGAAGAACCTGTAACACTTATCAAACAGTCGTCAGGGACCTGTAACCTCTACATCACATTGATAAGTAACACCAAACTTATTATAACATTAAAAATCGGACATATTTCTTTAAAAAATGCTTCAATATTAGAAAAACACGAACAAATAGATTATCTTATTGTGTTAAATGCTGCAATTTCTTACGTAAATTTAACTTATAACAAAAATATGTGCATATTCATGTAAGCAGTGGGGACCACTTGCTTTTATTTCCTCTATTTACCTGAATTCTAACTCAGGCGACGTTAAGTATTGTCTTAAAAAGAAGCCAAAAGCTCTTACCACGTTTTAATGAAGAATCTTTATCATGAGATTGTGTAAACTCGCTGAACAATTATATGTTTACATATACACGCGAGAAAGAGTCATGACTCTGAAACATTTTTCGAAACGACCCCTATACCACCTGTCGCGAGGACCCTTGCCCCACTGTAACCAAGTTCCTAACCAGTGAATAGCTCACCATGAGTCTTTGGCTCAGGTGAGCTAAAAACACATACTCATTTTTATGCTTTCAAAACTTAAGAAAAGTTAAATATGACTGACAAACAAGTTTGGATCCAGATCAGACGCCGCGTAACATTGTGTCTGATCTGGATCCATACTGTATGCAAATTCTAACAAAGTCGCGTTAAGTGTTAAAGCAGGCTGCCAAATAAGAAGGAAACCTTCTAATTGGAGATTTTTACTTTACTTTCATCATGCTTTAACCCTTCCGCTCTCAATGACGCTTAAAAGCGCGTTTTCAAACAGTTTGGATCCTGATCATACGCCGCGATCCTGACCTGGATCTATATTGTGTGCAAACTGTTCGCAAATTTTAAACAAGTCACGTTTAGCATAATAATTCTTAAAACAGGATGACATTAAAAAGGAAACCATCTAGACTTTTACTTTACTTTCAGCATGTTTTAATAACCCTTTCGCTCTCAGTTTGGATCGTGATCAGACGCCGAGTCACGCGGCGTTTAATCACGATCCAAACTATTTCGCACTTGTATAGAAATTATGTCGGTCATACTGCGTTAATTAACTTTGTAACGATATTGCAGAAAACAAAATTGAAGCAGACGACAATGAAACGATGAAGGAGTAAAATCTCAAGAAAAATTTGGCAGTGAAAGGGTTAAGCAGTTATTTGTTTTTTAAGAAACGAATATATGAAAATAATGTTGAATATTTAAAAAGAGGCGTTAAGAAAAAAGTTCGTACTCTATGTGGTTCGAACCTGCTACCCACGACATGCTAGTCCGACTCGTTCCCTATTGAGCCACGGCGACTTCGTTGATATTAGGTTCGTTAGTTAGTTATAATTGTGGAACGAATTATGTAATTACGCTAATGTTGGTGCATAAAGTGATCATTTATTACTCAAATATCGATTTTGAATATATATCGATCTTTCCTACGTTTTTGCGATGAAAACCGTAGGTAACAATGTCTTAAAAAGGGACTCGCAACCGGATGGTGTACTTGTCAAAATAAAATAAAATACTCAAATAAAAGCATTATTTGTCTTCTAACATTAAAAAAATATGATCAGGTGGGATTCGAACCCGTGACCCTCCATGCGGAGACAAACATGAAAACAAAGGCTAACGCCTTAACCACGCGTCTACTGGGGCTCTCTATCTATATGGTAGCGAATTAAAGTACTTCACTGGTAGCGATTGATTTATACATATTCGGCTCGGGTTTATGTCTGAGCCCGTGTAGAGAAGCAACAACAACAACTATACCGTCTACTAACGCTATAGAAAAACGACGGAAAATATCTAAAAAAAAACTAAGATTCGGTGACGATTCTTGAGACTTTTTTTGGACTGATCATATTTTTTTAATGTCAGAAGCCAAATAATGCCACAAATGTGCTTTTATTTGAGTATTTTATTTTATTTTGACAAGTACACCATCCGGTTGCGAGTCCCTTTAAGGTCGACTGCATAATACAACACATGTAACAAAGCATCGAAAATATTAGAAAAGAGCAGTTTATATATTAATACTATTTTAACTCCCTATCTGGAATACCGTTATATTTATTGTATAATTCAATCAATATCAAAAAACCTTTTTGACGAGTTGACTACCTTTTGTACTATAATTCCTTTTTGACGAGTTGACTACCCCTTTTGTACTATAATTCCTTTTTGACGAGTTTGCACTTTGACGAATTGTCCATCACCCTTTTATTCTTCTTGTGGCTTATTTCTCTTCTTGTTGCTCATTCTCCCTTGTGGCTTTTTATTTTTCTTGTGGCTTTTATTCTTTTTGTGGCTTCTTGTTTTTCTTTTGGCTTTTTGTTTTTCTTTTGGCTTTTTATTTTTCTTGTGGCTCATTTCCCTTCTTGTGGCTTTTTATTTTTCTTGTCGCTCATTTACCTTCTTGTGGCTTTTTGTTTTTCTTGTGGCTTTTTGTTTTTCTTGAGGCTTTTTTCTTGTCGCTCATTTTACTTCTTGTGGCTTTTTATTTTTCCTGTGGCTTTTTATTTTTCTTGTGGCTCATTTCCCTTCTTGTGGCTTTTTGTTTTTCTTGTGGCTTTTTATTTTACTTGCCGCTCATTTCCCTTCTTGTGGCTTTTATTTTTCTAGTGGCTTTTTATTTTTCTTGTGGTTTTTTATTTTTCTTGTGGCTCATTTCCCTTCTTGTGGCTTTTTATTTTTCTTGTGGCTTTTTATTTTTTTGTGGCTCATTTCCCTTCTTGTGGCTTTTTATTTTGCTTGTGGCTCATTTCCCTTCTTGTGGCTTTTTATTTTTCTAGTGGCTTTTTATTTTTCTTGTGGTTTTTATTTTTCTTGTGGCTCATTTCCCTTCTTGTGGCTTTTTATTTTTCTTGTGGCTTTTTATTTTTTTTGTGGCTCATTCCCCTTCTTGTGGCTTTTCATTTTTTTTGTGGCTCATTTCCCTTCTTGTGGCTCATTTCCCTTCTTGTGGCTTTTTGTTTTTCTTGTGTTTTTTTTATTTTTCTTGTGACTCATTTCCCTTCTTGTGGCTTTTTGTTTGTCTTGTGGCTTAATTTTTTTGTGGCTTTTTGTTTTTCTTGTGGCTTTATATTTTTCTTGCCGCTCATTTCCCTTCTTGTGGCTTTTTATTTTTCTTGTGGCTCATTTCCCTACTTGTGGCTCATTTCCCTTCTTGTGGCTTTTTATTTTTCTTGCGGCTCATTTCCCTACTTGTGGCTTTTTATTTTTCTTGTGTCTCATTTCCCTTCCTGTGGCTCATTTCCCTCTTTGTGGCTCATTTCCCTACTTGTGGCTTTTATTTTTCTTGTGGCTCATTTCCCTTTTTGTGGCTTTTTATTTCTCTTGTGGCTCATTTCCCTACTTGTGGCTCATTTTCCTTCTTGCCGCTCATTTCCCTTCTTGTGGCTTTTTATTTCTCTTGTGGCTCATTTCCCTACTTGTGTTTTTTTATTTTTCTTGTGGCTCATTTCCCTTCTTGTGGCCCTTTTCCCTACTTGTGGCTTTTATTTTTCTTGTGGCTCATTTCCCTGATTGTGGTTTTTTATTTTTCTTGTGGCTCATTTCCCTTCCTGTGGCTCATTTCCCTTCTTGTGGCTCATTTCCCTGCTTGTGGCTCATTTCCCTTCTTGTGGCTTATTTCCCTTCTTGTGGCTCATTTCCCTTCCTGTGGCTCATTTCCCTACTTGTGGCTTTTTATTTCTCTTGTGGCTCATTTCCCTTCCTGTGGCTCATTTCCCTTCTTGTGGCTTTTTATTTTTCTTGTGGCTCGTTTCCCTTCTTGCCGCTCATTTTCCCTTCTTATGGCTTTTTATTTTTCTTGCCACTCATTTCCCTTCTTGTGGCTTTTTATTTCTCTTGTGGCTCATTTCCCTACTTGTGGTTTTTTATTTTTCTTGTGGCTCATTTCCCTTCTTGTGGCTCATTTCCCTTCTTGTGGCTTTTTATTTTTCTTGTGGCTCATTTCCCTACTTGTGGCTTATTATTTTTCTTGTGGCTCATTTCCCTTCCTGTGGCTCATTTCCCTTCTTGTGGCTTTTTGTTTTTCTTGTGGCTCATTTCCTTCTTGCCGCTCATTTCCCTTCTTGTGGCTTTTTATTTTTCTTGCCGCTCATTTCCCTTCTTGTGGCTTATTACTTTTCTTGTGGCTCATTTCCCTTCTTGTGGCTTTTTGTTTTTCCTGCCGCTCATTTCCCTTATTGTGGCTTTTTATTTTTCTTGTGGCTTTTTATTTTTCGTGTGGCTCATTTCCCTTCTTGTGGCTTTTTATTTCTCTTGTGGCTCATTTCCCTACTTGTGGTTTTTTATTTTTCTTGTGGCTCATTTCCCTTCTTGTGGCTCATTTCCCTTCTTGTGGCTTTTTATTTTTCTTGTGGCTCATTTCCCTACTTGTGGCTTATTATTTTTCTTGTGGCTCATTTCCCTTCCTGTGGCTCATTTCCCTTCTTGTGGCTTTTTGTTTTTCTTGTGGCTCATTTCCTTCTTGCCGCTCATTTCCCTTCTTGTGGCTTTTTATTTTTCTTGTGGCTTTTTATTTTTCGTGTGGCTCATTTCCCTTCTTGTGGCTGTTCGTCTCGTTGCTTTATTTTCTACTTGGCTTAATTCTTAACACATTTATATCAAACTGACGAGCCATAGTTCAACTAAGTCTCCGTGGCTCAGTAGTGAACGAGTCGAACTAGTACGTCGCGGGTAGCAAGTTCAAACCACACAGCGTACGATATTTTTTTCTTTTTTGAACGGCTTTTTCATACATTGATTTCTTTTTTAATATAAGTAACATTAAAGCATGCTGAAAAGAAAATGTAAAATTCTTCAAATAGAAGGTTTCCTTCTTATTGTCAGACTGCGCCAACACTAATACTATGCTAAGCGCGACTTTGTTTATATTTGATTGCAAACAGTTTAGATCCAGATAGGACGCCGTGTTAAGCGGCGTATGATCTGGATCCAACCTTTTTTGCCAGTCACATTTTACTTTTCTTAAGTTTTGAAAGCATAAAATTGATTATGTGTTTTTCCGCAGATACTGTATTGCATGACTGAATTGCATCCACATTTGGTACGTATATCCATACTATATGATGCCTCTGACACCGTGACAAAGCGAGCAATGGTCTAGTATTGAAAAAGTAAGTGTAAAATTTTTCCAATTCAATTGGTTGAACTTTCAGTTAATTACAATGTGTAGGGTTACAATAGTGCAGCATTTGCATCTCTCCAGCATCACATTGCCTAGTCCACCTCTGTGTTCAGTTAGGGGAACGACGAGCTAATTTTCGACTAGGTTAGAATGAATTATGTTTTCACTACCCATATGTCACAAAATTTAGCATGCCGTCACATGCTAGAATTCATTGATGAGACTACACGTTGTCATAGTTGAATTCGATTAATACTGTTTAACCCTTTGAACCCTAGTACCACTTATAGCCGTCCTTTTCAAACAGTGTACATGTGAAAAGTACACTTGTCCTATGCAAACAATGAAGACCCAGATCTTCGCTGTTTGTCATAATGCCAAACATTGACAAAAACAACCCTTAACAATCAGAATTGGACTAGACTAAAATGGAAACTGGAATTGTCCGTTTGAAGTTTCAGGTAGGCAAGAGTGAAGGATGAAAGGTATTCACGTTCCATTAACCCGGAGTTTACGGTATGCAAAGAAGGCAATATAATTATGGTGTGGTTTTTTTTAACTCATTCACCCCTGAAACTTTTAATGGACAATTCCAATTTCAAAATAAGTCTTATCCATTATTGACTATTTAGGGTTCATTTTAACAATATATTTCAAAATGACAAACAGTATAGACCCTGATCAGATATACACTGTTTGCATGGGACAAGTGTAATCCTCACAGATACACTGTAAATGACGAGTATACTCGTCGCTAGGGTTGAATGTGTTAAAATAACTTACCTCTTTGCATGCTTGGTATTTTAACGTCTGCAACAATTGTCGTCTGCTATCGTTTTAAAAAATAGATTTTTCAAAAATTCTTTCCAAAACAGTGTCAAACAGTTTGGATACAGATGAGACGCCGCTTTATGCGGCGTCTCATTAGGATCCAAACTGTTTGCAAAGGTAATCACTGTAGCACTAGTATAGCATGGTAAGCGTTAAGCTTGAAATTATGAAATTTGTTATTCCTTTTTCTGCATTTTGTCTTGAATTTTAACATTTCACAAGTATTGTACACTTTGCCAAATAATGACCAGTCAGAACCAAGTCGTCTTCACATCCTATTGGACCGTGAAAACTAGGTCAAGTTATATGTAACCTATTAACATATATGACATGCAATGTTGACTTCAACATACGAACATTGGTTCCTGTGGTAATTTGCTTTGGCTATAACAAACACAGAAAGATAAACTAGAGAATTCTCGAATCAATGAGCCAACAACAACACTAAGTCAACATGCCCTATTCACCAAATGGTATTTATTGCTGACGTGTGGCAACTTTTAGGTAATGTAGTCTTCTACTTTGCCTGAAGCATGGTAAACTATTTGCATAGAACAAGTGTACTTTTCTTAAGTGTTTGTGCAGGGCAGATTTTTCCTAAATTTTTCGATTTTTTTCTGATACATGATAGCTTAAAGCAGGCTGAAAGTAAAACAAAATTAAGGCACATTCTGCTTTACTTCCAGCCTGCTTTAAGTAGTCAGGTGTCAACAAAACTAGATACAGGCTATGTGGTAAAGGTACGATTCTTAAAGTAACACTTGAAAAATCTTAGGGTTTTTCATGTCAACTTATGGCAGCCCTGTTTGTGAAGGACAGGTAACAGAATAAAACTGGTCGCTGGGTTAAAATGATGAAAAAGGATCATATACATGAACTTGGTGAAAGCATTAACCCATTACCCCATAGCTTGTTTCTATTTTGGGGGCAAGGTGACCACTAAAAGCAGGTTGAAAGTAAAGCAGAATGTGCCTTAAGGCACATTCTGCTTTACTTTCAGCCTGCTTTAAGCTACCATCTGCTAGAATATTGAAAAAAATAATCTTATACTGAATATTATTTGAACTACATTAATTTTGTATTTTCTTCAGAGGATGAATAAATTTAAGGGCGTAAAAATGCATATTTATGGGGTAATGGGTTATAAAGTAAATGTTTATTATAATGGGTGGAATTGGATTACAGTCAAACTTGTGTTCAGCAACCACTGAATGAAGATGCACAGTGATCTTTTAATACAGGTGATAGCATGCTTAATGCAGGACAAAAGTTATGTAGAAGGCTCCTGCATGGAGTTTGTCTGCATTAAGCAACCACCTGTCATGAATACAAAACAATATCATATTTTAGTGATTGCTTAATACGGGTTTGATTGTTTAAATAATTGTCATTATAATTAGTGGAATGGGAAAAAAAGAAAGAAAATGGTCAAAAGAAAATGGTTATTATAATTGGTGAAGTGGAATTAAAAAGAAAAAGGTCATTTTAATTGGTGGAAGGGGATTACAAAGACAATGGTCATTATAATTGGTGGAATGGGATTAACAAGAAAATTGTCATTATAAATAATTGATGGAATGGGATGGTGATTATAATTGGTGGAATGGGATTAAAAAGAAACTGGTCATTTTAATAAGTGGAAACTGGTCATTATAATTGGTGGAATGGGATTAAAAAGAAACTGGTAATTATAATAAGTGGAATGGGATTCAAAGAAAATGGTCGTTATAATTGATGAAATGGGATTTTAACACAGAGAAATAATGTTTGTCATTATATGTGGAATGGAATGGTATTCAAAGAAAAACAAAACATATCTTTACAAACAAGTATCAGTTTAATAAATCCATATTCCTTGCAAATGCCATGAGCCTGGGTGTGAACAATACAAGATATAATATAAAAATAGAACTTAACAGGCATGTTATAGTAAACAACAACAAGTGTTCTGAGTAACAAAAACTCCCATGTGACTAATACTTAAAACTAACATCCATAACAATTCAAATACTACAAAAGATAAAAACCTTGGCTTAACCCTTTCCTTTATAGAAACACATTTTCATAATTTTACCTATTCTTTATAGTGAAATGCCTATTCATGTGTTAACCCATTAACACTCCTAAGATACCCATTTAACTTATTCTTCCACTGAAGAAAATAGTTCCACTTCATACAGTCATGAATAAGTATAGTAAGAAGTATTTTTTATATTCTATCAGATGGAAACTTAAAGCAGGCTTAAAGTAAAGCAGAATGTGCCTTAATGCACATTCTGCTTTACTTTAACACTGCTTTAAGGTGTCACCTATCTTCAATACTAGAAACATGCCATAGAGTAATAGATTGATTCTTGATAAGAAGTTAAATAAACTACTCCTAAAACCTGATAGGTCATACACTGCTTAACTCATTGAACCCAGAAACTTCAAATGGACAATTCCAATTTCAAATTTCTAGTCCATTTATACAAAATCATCTAGGGGTGGGGTTTGTTGAACATTCAGAGTTGTATGAATCAAACACTAAAATCAAGCTATGGAAGAAAATAATAACAGGGCTGCCATTTCTCCGGATTTTTCCTAAATCTCCGGATTTTTTCCCAGTACATAGTAGCTTAAAGCAGGCTGAAAGTAAAGCAGAATGCGCCCTAAGGCACATTCTGCTTTACTTACAGCCTGCTTTAAGTAGTTGCATGTCGACAAAACAAGAAAAAGGCTAATGGGTAAAGGTACGATTTGTTAAATCGCACTTGAAAAATGCAAGTTTGGAAATCTTAGGATTTTTCATGTCAACTTATGGCAGCCCTGTAATAAAGACTAAATCAAAGTTCTGTTTTGTGATGCAGTGCTCCCTCTCTACAACAACACCCAATGAGTGTGTTGTTTGGAAAATTATTACAGGGCTGCCATTTCTCCGGATTTTTCCTAAATCTCTGGATTTTCCCCCAGAACATGGTAGCTTAAAGCAGGCTGAAAGTAAAGCAGAATGCGCCCTAAGGCGCATTCTGCTTTACTTACAGCCTGCTTTAAGTAGTAGCATGTCAATAAAACAAGAAAATAGTTATGGGGTAAAGGTACGATTCGTAAAATCGCACTTGAAAAATGCAAATTGGGAAATCTTAGGATTTTTCATGTCAACTTATGGCAGCCCTGTTATTACCCTTAGAGTGCTGAGCATGACTTGACTCACATTTGCAAACAGTTTGAACCCAGATCAGACGCCCCTTGATTCACATTAGACATAATTGTCTTTTGGCAAACAGTGGCAAGTATTGTTGTAAGGAGGGAATCACTATTCGGAGGGACGTTGTAGAGAGGGAGCGCTGTACATGGCAGGTACCCCAGTCCTGACGTTACATATCACCAACTCTTGTTACAAAAACTTAGAAACACTGACGTCACTGAGGTAGATCCAGTACTTGGCAATACCCATGCACTCCCATGTTCCCACTCATTCAGTTCAATTTGAATCCTGGGTAACTTTTACGTATGCAACAATAATTATTGTCTGCAATTGTTCTAAAAATAGAATTTTCTAAATTTCTTTTCAAAACATGGTCAGAGTGGCAAACAGCTTGGATCTTGATGAGATGTTGAATTACGTGATGTCTTATCAGGAACTAAACTGTTTGCAAAGTTTATAGTGACTTTGACGCTAGCATGCTAAGAATTAAATCTTTAAACATCATGGACCTGTTGAAAATATACTCATTACATTTGCAATCAATGTAGGAGCCCTCTGATCAGGGTCTGCTCTGTTTGCTAATTTAGACCACTATTTATTAAACTACTCAGAATTCCAAGTAGACTGGTTCATGCTTTGTTAACAAATATCCACAAGGGAACGTAATTACCCAAAAAGGTTCCTTAGTTTTGAAAACATTAACAATTTTATGTGCATGTTACCTATATCCAAATTGTGTTTTATACAGGATACTGCTTAAAGCAAGATGGTAGTAAAGCCAAAAGTTGCTAAAAGCTGACTGTTTCACCGTCATCTTGCTTAAGGTAGTAACATGACATATTAACCCATTACTCCATATAATTATACAGGTATGCATTTTTACTGCTTGAATTTATTCCTTCACTGAAGAAAGTAGTTCAACTTTATACCATCATAAATACATGTATGCATACTATGACAAAGGGTTAAAATCTATCAATGTGTCACAATGGCCATTATCTTATCTTAACTATCACTCTTATCCCTGGAATGAATGTTTATAGTTTTTCTTGTTTGAGGGTTTCATGAAATCAATTAACAGGGCATTGACTTAACACATCTGCTATTATAGCATTTATTGATGTGAGTTTTTACAGAAGCTGTCTTGCGTCTGTTTCCACTCTCCCATGCATTATTTCTATCCTGAAGCAAGAAGTCACTTGTCATGTCACCAGTGTACTTCACCAGGAACGTATATATATGTTCCTGATTCACTGAGTGCTCTCTTAACCCATTTCACCATACATACACATTTTTACCCCCTTTAATTTATTCCTCCGCTGAAGAAAATAATTAAACTTCATATATTTCATTAATATGTACTGTTCTATATTTGAGCAGATAGTAGCTCAAAACAGGCTGAAAGTAAAGAAGAATGTGACTAATGTCGCATCCTGCATTACTGTCAACCTGCTTTAACCCTTTACCTGATAGCCTATTTCTAGTATTGAAGATAGGTGAATTCTTAAAGCAGATTGAAAGTAAAGCAGAATGTGCCTTAAGGCACATTCTGCTTTACTCTCAGTCTGCTTTAAGCTATACTCTGCTAGGATTTAGAACAAATTTCTAATGGTTCATTTTCAAGACTTATAAATTGGAACTATTTTCTTCACTGGAGGAATAAATTAACAGCATAAAAAGGCGTATTTATGGGGGAATGGGTTAAGTGGTCACCTATTTTCAAAACTAGTAACAGGCTATGGGGTAATGGGTTAAAACATGACAGATAACATCAAAGAGGATGCAACTTTTCTAAAACTGTATCTTTGTACTGTTAAAATGCAGATTTATAGAGCCACGATTCATATAAACAAAGCTAAAATTCAAATAAGCAACTTTAGCTGGAATTCATATAAACAACTTTAAGTTGTTTTAAAATTTATACATGCAACTTTAAAACTCAATAGTTTATGTAAATGAACAAAAAAGTCAGATAAATAAAGCTGAGCTGTGATAAGATACCTGTTCAAAATAAGATCTGCATCTGCAAATCAGTAAGTTTAGTGAAGATCAGTTGAAAACTCTTGGAGTTAGAGAGCAGAAACTGGTAACGCCCGCCCAGCTGCCATGGTGTTCCCATAATACCTCCCATTAGAAGATAGGCGTATATTAAAATACCAATCAAAATTCATATTCACTACACAATCAACATTAATATTGATTTTATGGCTTCCTACTAAAAGCAGGATTTAATGTAAACCAGAAATCAATTAGGGGATATCCTGTATAAGACTTAAGCTAATACATGTACATATCTTTTACGTTATCAAAGAATCTTCTTTTGCATGGGCATACAATCAGAGTTTTACAGTGAATCAAGTGAAGGATCTGTTCCTGTTACTAGCATCCCGATTCTGTAAATGCTAACTCAATCCTAAAAGTCAAAATATAATCCGTAAATGCTAACTCAATCCTAAAAGTCAAAATATAATCCGTAAATGCTAACTCAATCCTAAAAGTTAAAATATAATCCATAAATGCTAACTCAATCCTAAAAGTTAAAAATATAATCCATAAATGCTAACTCAATCCTAAAAGTTAAAAAACAAACCCATACAGTAACAATGTTAAAATGTAGTCTGGTAATAAAAACTTGCATTCATAACAAGATCATAAGCAATAACAATTTCCATACACTATCCATTTATCCAATCAACCCTTTCTATGCTGGCAATCATTAATTTATATTTTGAAAACAGTGTGGACCTTGATCAGAAAAGTCCATTTGTATTTCTGAAATAGTTGCTTAACCCTTTCCTCCCTGATACCTCAAATGGACAAATCTAGTTTTCAATTTAGTCTAGTCCATTTTTGACCTTTTAGCATTGATTTTTACAATATATGTCAAAATGACAAATAGTGTAGACCCTGATCAGAGGGCTCCTTAAGGAGCCCTCTGATCAGGGTCAACACTATTTGCATAGGACAAGTGTACACCTAACAGGTACGCTCTTTGCAAATAACACATATATGGGTGACTAGGGTTCATCCTTACAGTGCTGAAGAGGACTTGACTAAAATTTGCAAAGTTTGGATCCAGACCAGACGCTGTGTTTTGCGGCTTCTGATCTTGATCCAAACTGTGTGACACTCGCCTGTGGATTACTTAGAACTATCAAATTATCCAAAGGATATTACGGCTACTCTGAGAAATAAAGCACAGAAGCTGGGAGCAAAAGCAAGGTTTTCGAGATTGAATTTTTTCTGACGATTTCCAGTCATGATTTTAAAATCAGATTATTTGATTTTACAACATAAGAAATAAGTGTTAAAATAGCAAGTCTAAGTTTTACTTAAAACTTTTGAATTATTCTCATAGCAAACAACATACACACAAAATAATCTCTAAATACATGTACATGGTATCCATAGAAACAAAATAAAACTTAACAATACAAGACACAGGAGTCTATCCATGCCTCTTAACCCAATACTCCACAAATGAGCCTTTTTACGCCTCTAAATAGTTTACTCAATGTAAAGGAGTCCCAACCTAGTAAATCCTGAACTTATTTAACATAGCTGGCATTTCAAGTATCTTTCCAGATGGTAGCTTAAAGCAGGTTGAATGTAAAGCAGAATGCTCCATAAAGAGGCTCGCAACTGGATTTAGCATTAAAAATAGTAATTTGTAAATATATGTCAAATGCTTATATAAATGGGTAAGATTTAGTTTTGGATAATAAATTCTGTTAAAAAATGCATTTCAAAAAAAAAGAAAACAAGAAGCTCTGGTGGCATTCGAACCCGTGACCCTCCATGCGGAGACAAACATGAAAAATAAGGGAAGCGCCTTTAACCACGCGGCTACTGGCGCTCTCTATCTATATGGTAGCGAATTAACGTACTTCACTGGTAACGATTAATAGTACATATTCGGCTCGGGTTTATGTCTGAGCCCATGTAGAGAGGCAACAACAACAACTATACCGTAAGCTAACGCTATAGAAAAACGATGGAAAATATCTAAAAAAACTAAGATTCGGTGACGATTCTTGAGACTTTTTTTGGACTGATCATATTTTTTTAATGTCAGAAGCCAAATAATGCCACAAATTTGCTTTTATTTGAGTATTTTTTTTTATTTTGACAAGTACACCATCCGGTTGCGAGTCCCTTTAAGGAGCATTCTGCTTTACTTTCAACCAGTGCTTTAAGTAGTCTACCTTTCTTCAAAACTAAAAACAGGCTATGAAGTAAAGGGTTAAAAATGTAATATTAATGTCTAATATTACAGAAAATTCTCTGAGCAGATGCAAGTTAATATTTGACAAAATAAGAAATTCATAAACAGTCCATAACCAAGGACAGGTCTCCAGCAGAACCCGTTTCAGGCGGCTACTCAATGATTTCCTAAGACAAGACATTGCTCAGAGTGCTCTCCTTTAGGAGATCTCTGCATTACATTTGGCCTGCACTTGAGTGCTACATTGAAAGCCTGCCAATTCATCATGTTTTAAGTATTAACTTACTACAAGTTTATACCCTGACATAATAACTAGCTTTAAACAAGTTGCTGCTTAAGCCCTTACTCCATGAATAATTAACAAGAGGGCCTGAAGGCCCTGATATCGCTCACCTGTTGTACTGAAGCTTGATAGCTTTATCTTACTGTTTCATCAGTTTTAATTTAAATCCATTCAAATTTGTAGTATAGCATGTAAACAATTTTGGAATACAACCTCATAATACTAGTATGGTAGACTACATCAAGGGCAGATAACTAGAGCCTAAACAATACTGAAAGGAAGCCTTTTCTAGCATTTCAAAGTATATCAAGGGCAAATAACTATTGCTACAATTATTGATTTCAACAATAATTTCACTCTTTTGAGAACTTATAGGTATATACTTTGTGTGCAAGTAAAATCAAAATCCATTCAAAACTGTAGTTGCAAAAGTGTAAACGCTGTTCGATATGGCATTTTCAGCAATTCAAGGGCAGACAACTCTTGACCTATAGGTCTGATTTCAACCATAATCACACTTATTTGAACTCTTATGGTCATATACAATCTGAGCAAGTTTGAAAGTGATTAGATAAAAAGTGTGGCCTCTAGAGTGTAAACACTGTTAAATATGGCATTTTCAGCAATTCAAAGGTAGATTACTATTGACCTATTTGTCCGATTTCAACCATAATCAAACTCAATCGAACTGTTATAGTCATATACACTCTGAGCAAGTTTGAGATAGATTGGATAAAAATTGTGACCCCTGGAGAGTAAACACCCTTAAATATGACAATTTCAGCATTTCAAAGGTAGATACATGTAACTCTCAACCTATTAGTCTGATTTCAACCAAAATCCAACTCATCTTAACTCTTATGGTTATATACAATCTGAACATGTTTGAGATAGATTGGATAAAAACTGTGGCCTCTACAGTGTAAACACTATTAAATATGGCATTTTCAGCAATTCAAAGGTAGATTTCTCTCAACCTATTGATCAGATTTCAACCATAATTGAACTCATCTGAACTCTTATGGTCATATACAATCTGAGCAAGTTTGAGATAGATTTGATAAAAATTGTGGCCTCTAGAGTGTAAACACTATAAAATATGGCATTTTCAGCAATTCAAAGGTAAATTACTCTTGACCTATTAGTCCGATTTCAATTATAATCAAACTCATCCGAACTCTTATGGTAATATACAACCTGAGCAAGTTTGAGAAAGATTGGATAAATATTGTGGCCTCTAGAGTGTAAACACTAAAATTGTTGACGACGAACGACGAACGACTAACGACGGACATTCAAGTATTGCAAAAGCTCAGCCTGAGCTAGCTCAGGTGAGCTAAAAACAAATTTTTATGCCTTAAATTTTTTTCTCGCCTGAACTATTTTCTTCAGTGGATGAATAAATTAAAGGCATAAAAAGGTGCAATTATAGAGTAGTGGGTTAAAGACCTTGATGAGATTTCTGCTTTAATTTCAGCCTGCTTTAAGTACGATAACCACTTGTCATGACCTCTGAAAACAAGCAATGTAAGGGAGAGGTTAAGCAGTCACCTGTTTTAAGCAGTCAACTGTTTTAAGCAACCAGACAATTTAGCAATATTCTTAAATGCCCACATTTTGGCTTGAACACTAAAAAACTCTGACTAAGGGTTGAAAATGATTATGTAAAATACAACTACTTATCTTATAATAACGTATTCTCTACTGTATCTTATGACAAATATGGAAATTGACTTCAACTAGTACACCTATAACATCCATTATTGTGTTGCATAGGTCTTCATTCATTGGTTGATACTCCAGCTCAGAATGATACAATTTACATTGCTGATGATGTACATAATATGAAATATGACTCATAGAAAAAAGAAAAGACTTGGTATGGTAAAAACCCAACAAGTACCAACACTCAAAAGCAGACCCATTGAGGAGGATAAAAACACTGATGGTAGCTAAAAGCAGGATAAAGTAAAGCAGAAAGCTGCTGTAGGAGCTTTCTGCTTTACCTTTATCCTGCTTTTAGCTATCACATATCTTTTATCTTGCTTTGAGAAGTTACAATGGGGAAGATGTCATTCTTTTCCCAAGAAACGTTTTTTGTGCGCAGTTATGTCCATTTCAAACAGTTTTGAGCCAGATTAGACACTAGGTTACCCAGGATTTGATCAGACTCCAAACTGTTTGTGACTCAAATTTTAAACATATTGTAAACATTTTTCAATAATCATTCATTTTCTTCATTTTATAGCATTTATTTGTGTTAAATTATGTTTAAACAGGAAAGAATTAACATCTTAATTATCCACTGTATCTGCCTTCACCCATTAATTCTAATGGCACGTATTGTTGTGTCATACAATGTACCTGTGAAAAGTACACTTGTCCTATGCAAACAGTGTAGACCCAGATCAGAGGGCTCTTTAAGGAGCCCTCTGATCAGGGCCAACACTGTTTGATCTATTGTAATATATTATCAAAAACATCCATTAATAGTAAAACTGGATTTAACTTAATTGGAAACTGGAATGGTCCATTTGATATTTCAGGGAACAGAATGAGTTAAACTAGGAGAAAACAAGCCTTCTTTGAGTGGTTGTAGATGAAGGTTTTTACATTTATATATAAAACATAACTACATGTAGATACAGAAAATGTTTATGATAATATATATACATGTATGTATGCGTCAGGGCTCTAAATAAGTAGAGAATTTCAAACACTAAAATCTCTATGCCTCATCCAAAACCCTATGATGTGACTATTCATTAAAATCCTCACTTTTGTGGCTATTCTAATGAGTAGTCACATTAGGGTTTGACCGAGGCATAAATGAGAAAGTAGTTGATGTTTTGTATTAAGGAAATTGGTTTTGGCATACAGTGGAGAACAGTTATTCTTTCCAGTTTAAATGCAAATGAAACACAAACATAACACAATAAAATGGAAAAATTGACAATTCTTTTTACTATTCTGACTTTTCGTTTTAATCTGAGTTGCAAACAGTTTGGAGCCGAATCAGACGCCGGGTTACCCGGTGTCTGATCCGGCTCTAAACTGTTTGCAATGGAAATAAAAGGTTTAGAGTAAACGTGTTTATTCGGAAAGAATAACGTCTTCTCCAGTGTACTTATATAGAGCCCTGTATGTCATGTATAAAGTATACTATAAATGTCCACAGTCAAAATCGAGTTAAACAGCCATTCAGAGGATCCTCATGTAGCCCATAACACAGATGATTGTTCGACCATTTCCTCCTAGGAATTAGTGACTTTTTCCTTGCCCTATTTATTGCTGTTTCTCAATAGAGGTGCCTTGTAATGCTGCTCTAACTATTCCCCACACAAGTAGTATTAATGAATACATGTATACACACTCTTTTGAATACAGGTGACAGCTCATGTAGCAAGCTGAAAGTACAGCAGAAAGCTACCATAGGAGTTTTCTGCTCTACTGTCATCTTGCTTTTAGTCAGAGCACCTGCTTTGAAAGAGCTAGATAATCGAAGGGTGAATTTGAAAATGTTCTTAGTGCCTTTAAATTTTCATTTTTACCTTTCGTAATGGTGAATTCATGCACTTTTGGCTATAAAGCAAAGGGCTAAAATACTGAAAAAGGAAATTGTAAACCAGTCACATGTCTCTTGTGATCTCTATGCGACTCCAATGAATGCCTACCTACCACAAGTTTTGACTGTTTATAACCACAAGGTACCATGTATAACAAACCTCAGATCCATGTAATATGCATAATACAATTATCTTAACATGAGAATAGTGTAGCTGGACTAATATCAAAACCCCAACTCATTTATGACCAGATATTTTATACCCTTCTACATTACTATTTGGAATCTGATTTTTGAGTTGCAAACAGCAGAGCTCCAGATAAGGGGAGCATTTCTAAAACTAAAATCTTTTTTTCTGCATTAAACCATATGGTGTCACTACTCATTAGAATCGTCTCAAAGAGACGATTCTAATGAGTAGTGACACCATAGGATTTATTGAGAAAATTTCGGTTTTGTTAAATTTACTCCCTCTTATCTGGAGCCCAGATTAACAGTTTTTAACCAGATCAGGCACCAAATAATTCCTTGTCTGATCAGGATCAGAATGTTTTGACACTTATATCTGATGATTTTTTGGCATTTTAATATGGACTATCACAAATTCAAAATGTTAAAATGTAAACTAGAATATAATAATGTTTTTGAGGCAGACATCATTGTTTTGGCAGGGCTGCCATTTCTCCGGATTTTTCCTAAGTCTTTGGATTTTTATCCTAGCAGATGGTACCTTAAAACAGGCTGAAATTTAAAGCAGTCATGTGTCTTAAGGTGCATTCTGCTTTACTTTCAACCTGTTTTAAGCAGTCATGTGTCTTCAAAACAAGAAACAGACTATGGGGTAAAGGTAAGATTAGTAAATTTGCGTCTGAAAAAAATTGAAATCTTAGGATTTTTATGTTCAACTTATGGCAGCCCAGTTTTGGCATGAGAAGGGAAAAACAGTTCTAAAATGATAATGACAGGAATAATTAACAGAGCTCCAGATAAGAGAGTTAACTGAACAAATCCACCATTTCTCACTCATTTCAGCAGCAAATCCTATGACGTTGCTACTTATTAGAATCGTCTCGAAGAGACGATTCTAATAAGTAGTAACATCATAGGGTTTAATGCAGAAATAAAGATTTTAGTTTTTATACATATTCCCGTTATCTGGAGCTCTGATTGAACACAGAATCAAGCATAAACTTCTATGACATCATCTGATTCAGACAATAATTGTCGTCTGCTTTACTTTTCAAATTCATCTTTTAAGTAAATTGACGGGGATAATATTGTTACGAGTGTCAAACAGTTTGGATTCTGATCAGACACTGCATTATACGGCATCTGATCTGGATCGAAACTGTGTGTAAATAACCATTGCACTCTGGGTAAAGCAGTAAAGCAGTTAAAGAACCTTGCCAACATTTTTATCTGGGGTCTGATCAGGACCCTAAATGTTTGTCTGTCGGATATTGTGTCTCTGCAAATACAGAAATCACATGAATTTCAGAATTTTAATAGACATTTTGAGCATAGCATAATTATTAATTCAGCATTTTGAAGAGTAAATAAAAGACGCTGACGGCTGAAGTTATGTATGTGTACAATGGTTGAGAGACATATGTATGAGCATGTCAAACAAGAAGCGATAAATATGAGCATGACGTTAAACCCATTACCCCATAAATACACCTTTTTATGCCTTTAATTTATTTCTCCACTGAAGAAAAACAATTCCAATTGATGCAGTCATTAATATGTATCAAAGGAATTATTTTCTTTATCTAAGAATATGGTGGCTTAAAGCAGGCTGAAAGTAAAGCAGAATGTGCCTTAAGGCACATTCTGCTTTACTTTCAACCTGCTTTAAGTGATCACCTGTTTTCAAAAATAGAAACAGACCATGGGGAAGTGGGTTAAAGTTTGTACAGTGAAACTTATATAAACCTTTTCCATGCCATGTGCAGAACCAGCCTTTTTCTTATAGAAATGCCTTTTAATCTTTCTACCCTGTCCTGCCAAAGCAATAGGAAAGTTTTCTATATACTGGCAGATAGATGCTTAACCCTTTACCCAATAACCCATATATTACATTAAATATAGGTGATTACTTAAAGCAGGTTGAAAGTAACGCAGAATGTGCCTTAAGGCACATTCTGCTTTACTTTCAGCCTGCTTTAAACTACCATCTGCTAGGCTATACAAAATATTTGTTATGGTAATTGTTCATGAGGGTATAAATGGAACTATTTTCTACAGCGGATGAATAAATTAAATACGCTAAAAGTCGCTTCTATGGGGGAAAAGGGTTAAAGGTTGCTGGAAATAAGGCAGAAATTCCTCCTTACAACGACCCTCCGGACACTGATTTCCTCCTTACTACAATGCTAATGCCACTGTTCCCAAACCAAGAACATTATGTCTACTACTTTTCACTGCTGCAATACATTGTCTGTCATAGTTTGCTTTGTTTTGTTCTCAAAGTTACATATTGGGCATTTTGAAAGAAGAAATACAAAGATGAGTGACGAACAGTTTTAACCCAGATCTGAAGCTGCGTCACTGTGCATCTGATCTGGATTCCAACTGTTTGCAAATGTTATTTATGGGTATTAATTTTCCCTCCCTATAACAACTCCTTCCAAACAACAAAACACAATCTTTGTCTCTCATTGGGTGATGTTGTATTTATAAGAGAGAACATGGCTGCCTAATACAAATTTCACTGTACAAAGTTCCATCAAGGTTGGTTTGGCAAGAAACAATAATGCTGACTACTTGGCCGTATGATATTGGGTTCCAAGTTAATAACCATTACATGTCCGCTTCACTGTATCCGTGACCCTGAAGTAAACTATTGGCCATGGCTGATCACATGACTTCAGTTTGGACAGTTCTCATCACTGTGTGACTGGTTGTTTCTATTGCTGACTGGTCTGCTGCTGTGTCTTTTTAATCTCAATTCGTTGCTAGGACACAGTCTGTCCGTCCGTCAGCACCTAACACTGTAGGGAGCAATACCTGAAGAGGAAAACAAGGACAATTTCTATCAAAGGTCAAGGTCAAATTGAGTTTGGCTTATAAAGATGGGTTGTAAATGGTCCAAGACAACAACTCTATAAGTATCCAAGCATATTCTATTATTAAGCAGTGTTGATCATAGCCGAAACAGTAAAATCTTGTTAATCTCATTTGTACGGGAAACACAAAAGGACAGGACAATCACTTTATATGCCGCCCAACATCAGTAGAATAGGTAAATAAACAGTAGCAGTATACCCGAGGTTTTATCACAGATATCATCAAATGGTAGTCATGGTGATCAGAAGTCAGCATCCCATCCCGACAACTCATCTGGGGGAACTTCCAAGGATTTTGGGTAATGATCGAAGTTGCTATAGTCTGCTGGGCCTTTCACCTGGAATACAGAAAAACAAAACGTGATACAGTCGAACTTTGATATCTCGAACTCGCTTAATTCGAACTATCTGATTTGTCGACACATGAATTGCATTATTTCATGGTCAGTTAAGTCAAACATACCCATATTTCAAAGTTAAAACGTGGCTAAGCCACGTTTTAACTTTGAAATACGGGTATGTTCGACCTAACCGAGTTCGAGATATCGAAGTTTAACTATAAGTGAAATCATCATAAAGGCTTTATAAATAACCCACTGAATCCTAGTGGTGCAAATACCTGTTCTTTACAAAAGAGTACCCTTTCCCCCCATAGAAGCGCCTTTTAGTGCATTCAATTTATTCCCCCACTGGAGAACATATTTCCAATTTATACAGTTATGAATATGTAAAATAGAAATATGTTCTATAACCCTAGCAGATGGTAACTTTATCAGGTTGAAAGTAAAGCAGAATGTGCCTTAAGGCTCATTCTGCTTTACTTTCAACCTGCTTTCAGTGGACACCTGTTTTCAAAACTAGAAACAAACTATGGGGTAAAGGGTTAACAAACAATGTAGACCCTAATCAGAGGGCTCCCACTCCCAGTGTAGCTTTCTGATAAGGGTCTACACTGTCTGTCATTTTAATATCTGATTATTTTAATATGAGTGGCAAAGGTCTTCTCCACTGTATTAAAGTGGGAACATCTGATCACAGTCTGTGTAGTATATGTTAGAATTATATATATATTATATTTTTTTTTCTCCATAAATGTATATCAATAAATATTTTAAATGAATATAAATATTGTGAAATACTTTATATGAATAATTCAAATAGTTCATATAGATAGTGTAAAATATATCATAAACTGTCATAAATATAGAATATACAAATTATAAATAGTTAATTAAGATAGAGTAAAAACTTTATATTGATAAATGGTAAATAGTTCATATAAAATGGTTGATATAATAATTAATAAATGTTATATTAAAATGAATAAACAACAATAATATTATAAAAGGTTAATATAAAGTATTAACGAAGTATTGATAATGTATTATAATGTTAATAGGTTATAGTATTATACATAACTACATGTATATTAAATTGATTCTTAAAAAGTGTGATTCACAAATTTTAATAACACAAATCAATAAAAAACGCCAAAAATTAAACATCTTATCTAGGAAATATAAAATGGTCAACAACAGTTTCTATCGTTTCTTATATAACTGTTTGTAAAAATGAAGCAAAACACTAGCCGACTACAAAATTACTGTTTTTGTTTAAAACAGCAGGGATATTAGGGTGTTGTAGGCATTTCTAGCAAAACTCCTAACTTGGGCAGGAATTACAGTCATGTAGTTCGAACTTTAGACTCAATGATAATTTCTAACACTTTGGTTTTTCTCCCAGCTTCTGTCAGAATGAGAGAAGCTGGGAACCAAACCAAAGTTTGGCAGAAGCTGCAGGGATCAGAACCAAAGTTTTAGAGATTCTTACTCAATTTTAACTTCATGATTTGACTCCAAGAATCCGCCATTCAACGTTGACTGATTACCACTTGAGAACTTTGTTGAAAATGCCTGTGACCAATTTAAGGAATGACTTTGAGGTGTTCGAAGACTGATAGACTTGGGCATGACAAATGAAGTCTTTCATTATTGTCTATTTGCAAAGTGCCTGTGGCAGGTATAGTAACTTTAAGTGCTTTGCATGCTGGGTAATTTTTTTGTCTGCAACAATTGTCGTCTGCTATTGTTCTAAAATTGAATTTTCAGAATTTATTTTTAAAACAGAAGCAGAGTATCAAACAGTTTGGATCCTGATGAGATGCCGCGTTATGCGGCATTTCATCTGGATCCAAACTGTTTGCACAGATAATCATGATTCGGTCGCTAGTGTGCAAAGAATTTTAGTGCTTTGGATGGTAACTAAACTAGGCATGTTATTCAAGGGTTTCAAAACTCTTCATGTTTGGAAATATGTTTAGGATTTTAATATCACCATGTACCGGTCCATTTTCCTTTTGTAAACAAAATGAATAGTCAAAGTTGAGATAAGTAACCATTCAAATAAAGGTGGATTACTAGTCTTTTATGCAAACAGCTGAAAAAAGCCCATGCTTTAAAGCTTTCTGCTTTACATTTGTCAGGCTTTTCTGCAAGTTAACAGCTAAACTGTGAATATCGTTGCAAACTGCCTGGATCCAGATGGGATGCCTTATCTACGGTACCCATGAGCCCGATCCGAACTATTTGACACTCTTACTCATATTTTTAAAAGGAGATTTTAGAAAATTCTGATTTTAAGAACCGTATAGCAGGCTACATTTGTTGCAGACGACAAATTACTAAGCATTCATTTCAGCTTTACACAAATTTTAGTTCATATTTAGACATGGGCATAATAGACTTTCAGTTATAAATCTTACAATTTATATACATGTAGTTATTAACCCTTAACCTGCCACTCACGACTATAGCTCCATATGCAAACAGCTTGGATCCGGATGAGACGCCGAGTAACTCTGCGTCTCATCCGGATCCAAGCTGTTTGACACTCAGACAACATTTTCAGCAATTTTGAGCAACTTTGAAGCACTTTGAAACTTGAAGCAGACGAGAAATATAGCAGACGACAATTTATTCGGCGGGCTAAGGGTTAACATTCTTATTAACTCTTTGCATGCTGGGTAATTTTTACGTTTGCCAACATTGTCTTCTGCAACTGTTCTAAAAAAAGAATTTTCTAAATTTCTTTTCAAAACAGGGTCAGAGTGTCAAACAGTTTGGATCTTGGTGAGAAGCTGCGTTACAATGCGTCTCATCAGGATCAAAACTGTTTTCATAAATAATCACAAATCCTCTGCTAGCATGCAAAGTGTTTAACAGAAAACATTATGTACATGTATTTAGCATTCCATAACAGTGGAATAAGGAACACTAACATGTATGTTTTTTGATAGAATTTAAACTGTATTTTGATGAAATAATAATTGAAATATTACTGATATAGTGTTGGTTAGAAACAAAATGAACTAAATTAGCATTAAAGACGGTTAAAAACAAAAGATCAAAGAAGCATTAAAGAAAAGCAAAAATGATATTCACATTTTTTAAAAATATATATTTTAAATTTCAAAATGCTGCACAATTAAGTAACCCTTTAGAACATGTAATACAGTGGAGAATCTGTTATTCTTTCCGGTTTAAACGCAAACGTACGCAAACGTAAAGCACTAAAACGTAGAAAAGAAGACCTTTTGGACAATTCTGATAATTCTTGTTTATCTTGGTGGCAAACAGTTTGGAGCCTGATCAGACGCCGGGTTACCCGGCGTCTGATCTGGCTCCAAACTGTTTGCACTGCAAATAATAGTTTTAGCGTAAATGCGTTAACAGATTCTCCACTATAAATTCATTATTTTCTCACTCATTTCATCACCAAACCCTATGGTGTTACTACTCATTAGAAGCGTCTCAAAGACATGATTCTAATGAGTAGTGAAACCATAGGGTTAAATGCAGAAATTATGAATTCTTTTTTGAAACACTCCCCTTATCTGAATCCCAAGATATTCAACTCAATGGGCATAATTCAACCAAACATATTGAAAAAAGCTAATTAAGCATCCTACCCAAAAATTGCTTGAGTCATCAAGTAAACAGACCTGACAGGCAATAGTATGGATTTAGCCATAAAAATAGTATTGACTATAAGCCATATCATAATTTATCTTATTTGCAGCAGGCGTTTAACCCATTACCCAATAGCCCATTTATAGGTTTGAAGACAGGGGCCAATAAAGTAGGTTGAATGTCTGCTTTAAGCAACCATCTGCAAGGATATAGAAAATGTTTCTCGGTGTATGTAATCATAACTGTATAAAGTGTAACTATGTTCTTTAGTGGAGGAATAAATTAAAGGCATAAAAAGGAATAATTGTTTACAGGGTAATGGGTTAAAAAGATCGAAAACACTGAATAGAAATCACAATGAAGTAAAGGGTTAAAGCCTGGTTTTCCTCACATAACTACCCCTGTTTTCTATAGCGAACAACGATGACGAATATCCTTATCTCCAAAATGTGTAAGATCACTTTGATGTCGTCACTTTAACGTCACTATTTATAACGCCGTTTTGACGTCAGTGGGGTTCCAAAAATTTGCATATTGCTTTAAAAATAGCTGAAATCGTTGGTAATGTGAGAAAAAGAATATGTCACTAGGCGATGCTTAAGACAAGTTGATCTCAAACTCGTCTAGAATAGAAAAGTTATTAAGCTCGCCAAGGCTCGCTTAATAACATTTAAATTCTAGACTCGTTTGAGATCAGCTTGTCTTAAACATCGACTCATGACAGATCCTATATATCTTTACATAGGTTATTATTGTGTGACTCATGCTGGATTACAGACTGAGCTGCAATACATTAATGCTTTCAATACACAGGGCTCCAGATAAGAGAGAGTAAACTGAACAAAATCAGCAGTTTCTTTTGCATGTCAGAACCAAATCCTATAGTTTCATACTAATTAGTAATGAGTATGAGTCAATAAAAAATATTTTCTACTCCAAAAATTTACTTCTCAAAATGTCAGCACCAAATCCTTTAGTATTACTCTACTCATTAGACGCTTTTCGAATTACTACTCATTAGAAGCGTCTGTTCGAGACAATTCTAATGAGTAGTGACGCCATATGGTTTAATGCAGAAATAAAGATGTTAGTTTCTGTAATATTCCCTTATCTGGAGCACTATTATACATGCTGTTATACACATTAACTTAACTTCAAACAAATCAATTTCTTTGTTAAAATTAATAAAGGCATTAGTACATCAGTTATCAAAATTGTCAATCACTAAAACACAGTGTCATCACTCACTCTTCCAAATGCTTCAAACTAAGTTCATAAACAAGAATGAAATTGTAAATATTTCCAGACATAAAGGTCAAAGGTCATGAGCAATATAGGTCAAGGTCAAGCTCACCTTCTTCCAGTCAAACAACTTTTGTTCCTTTACAATACCAAATAAGTATATAACTATGAATTGGGTTGAAAATGATTGGATGATGACTTATAATGCTGATCGAATTCTCTAATGAATGACCAATTTACATTTTAGACATGAAATGATTTGTTTCTGAGTTCATGCTAGATTTTTCATTAATTTGCTGATTATTTTCCGTTGTTCATTTGGCATGAACACCGAAAAAAAAAGTGCTGATCTTAACATTTTATTTCTTTTCTATTTGTGAATGCCCTATTTGTTGTGAATAGGTGAATTTCATTCTGTGTCAAGAGAGACACATTGAACCATTGAACCAAAAAGATTTGACAGCACAGCCTCATTCCTTTCCATGGAAAATTTGACATTCATTTCCAATAAATGTGTTTCTCAGATAATGCATGACTTATGGGTCTTTCGACTTAGGTTACCCCAACTTCTCTTGAGAATTCCATTCATATGAAATGAAAATCCTTTTTTTATCATGGACAGGAAGGGAGTGAATATAAATGAGCAGTGCCATGAGAAAACCTGACTTATTGTTTAGCAAACAGTGTAGATCAAGGCCAGCCACAGCGTCAAAGACGCGGCGACTGACCTTGGTCTACACTGTTTGACACCTACATGCATCTAAAGCATTTAATGTAGCTTATAATAATATATAGGGTATTTGGCAGTGAAGACCAAATTCAAATAAAGAACCCGAGATAATAACAGTGCTTGCACTGCTTGGTCTGTACAATGTTGACATGTAATAAGGCTGGTTTTGTCATGGAACAGCTCAAATATTGTGATGAAAGAAACATGCACTAACATACTTTGAAAACAATTTTATTATATGTTTCCAAGATCATTGAATGATAATAATACGCTTATGAACTGCACTTAATTAATAACTTATTCAAAATGAAACCCCACAAATATTCTATTCAAGAGACATATGTTTGTCTGCTTGCCTGGATGTTTGTAATAATAAATGTCAAGCACAGTATTTCTGAATGTTATAGAGACTGCAACAGGCCACATCAGCAGCTTGCAGGCAGGGCTTAGGCATCCTCCACCATATTGCAGAAGCAGCAAAGCCAAACAGGAATAATCAATTCTTCAAACTGTTTTTCTTTTTTAACCCATTTCTGCTTTACCTTCCCACAAAAAACGAGTTGGGCAAGCAGTGTAGATCAAAACATTAGTGGGTGTAAAACATGGTAAACAATAATCTCTAACCAATAGGTTTGGCTCCCAGCATCTGCCAAAATGATAGTGCTGAGAACCAAACAAAAAATATTAGATTTTTTTTATTACTTCTACTATAAATGTGTTAAATGTGAAAATAATTACTAAACTTTTGGTTTGGCCTGAAAATCTTCCATTCTGGCAGATGCTGGGAGCCAAACCAAAGGGTTAGAGATAACTTTTTAATCTTAAAAAACCTGGGAATTGTTGTAGAGGTCAAGGTCATGTGAAAATGGGTTAAGGTAACTGGCAAATATCAGCTGTTTATAGATCATGTGTAGGCCTCATAATTGCCATATAGAGTGCCAAACAAAATCAAAACATTACCTTTGATTTTGAGAACTGTCATAATATAGTTATTCATTAGTACTAAGACAAACATTTCTGATATATTTAAATGAGTGTTGAATTGATTTTGCATGATAACATTTATAAATATGAAAAGCTTCATTCTGAGAGAAAAGAATTTAAATATATCAGTTCTAGAAACTAAGTATCTAACAGTGACTTTTTCTCTATGAGTTTTTTGTTAAAGTTTGATTATTTTTTCATACAAAATACATGTATAATTGTAATGAGAACAAATGAAACTATTACCCAAACTACTTCAAAGTGTACATGTAGTTTCGATGATGAATGGATGAATACTGTTTAAACCCATTACCCCCTAAATATGCCTTTTTATTCCTTTAAATTATTCCTCCACTGAAGAAAATAGTACCAATTTATACAGTCATGAATATACAACAAATTTTTCTATATCCTAGCAGATGGTAGCTTAAAGCAGGTTGAAAGTAAAGCAGAATGTGCCTACAGGCACATTCTGCTTTACTTTCAACCTGCTTTAAGTGATCACCTGTATTCAATACATGAAACAGGCTATTGGGATTATAATGTAGTTTATATTTATCTATATTTCATAAATACTAATATATCTAACTGTTTTATTTAAATGACTATAACTACAGCTGAAAGCTACAAGTCTACAGTACAAATAGTGAGCTCAAAGATATGTGTTTACTAGGCTTGTAGCTGACAAAATATGTAAATGTAGATGATAGACAGATAGATAAGCTTTATCTTAAGTCGGCAAAACATAATATAGACAACATAAGCCATACACTCTCATTATCCATTTCTATACTGGAAACCGATATAGTATGATATATAGTATGAAAGTTTTGCAGACAGTGCAGACCCTGATCAGAGAGAACCTTAAGGAGCCTTCTGATTAGGGGATTACACTGTTTCTTTTATTTTTATTTGTCTAAAATCTGGCCCTAAAACATGAAAAACTTTAGCATAAAAAAGATTAAAACCTCATAGT
Organism: Gari tellinella; assembly: GCA_922989275.2. Classification (NCBI taxonomy): domain Eukaryota; kingdom Metazoa; phylum Mollusca; class Bivalvia; order Cardiida; family Psammobiidae; genus Gari; species Gari tellinella. The sequence goes on along the minus strand of OV277856.1, from coordinate 24,514,956 downwards.
AAATTTCAACAACTTTTTGTTCCATTTTGACAGAAGCTGGAAGCCAAATGAAAGTGTTAGAGACTATTCCGGAAATTATTAGAAACTATTCTCGAAAGTATTAGAGACTATCCCCAAAAGTATTAGAGACTATTTCGAAAGTATTAGATACTATTCCAGAAAGTATTAGATACTATTCTGCCAAAGCAATGTTATAATCTCCAGACTCAATAATAACCTCCAACACATTAGACTGACATCCCATTCTTGTAGAGCTGGGATCCAAACCAAAAAGTAAGATATTATTATTGAATTTCAAGCTGACAAAAATGTGTCAGTGAAATCTAGCCCAGGATTCAAGGTTATAAAGCTTTTGAGTTGTATCTGAAGTCGTTATCAAGCATTTGATTGGTCAGATTTGAGCCTAGGCTCAAATCTGACCAATCAAATGCTTGAGAATGATTTCAGACTCATCTCAAAAGCTTTATTATAAACCTTGAGTGAGTATTACAGAAAGATGTTGTCCAAGAGATGTTTGGAGCCCGAGCCTTACCTTGGGTACCAGTGGGGGAATTAGGGATCTCTTCACTAAGCCGTCCCAGTCAAAGCCTTGGAACCATCTGAAAAACAAGTTAAACCATTGTATGCTGGGTAATATTTGGCGGCCATTTTAAAATGTCGTCTGCAGCGGGTATAACTCAAATATTTGCAAAAACTGTTTGCCTGAGAGGTACACCTAAAAGTGTATCCCACATAAAATTGGTTAGAATAATTATATTGTGTCATCAAACTTAAAATAAACCCTTTCTATATTAGAAACCAGTCAATGCATTACATGTAATTTGGAAAAAAGTGTGGATCCTAATCAGAAGGCCCCATTAAGGAGATTTCTGAGCAGTATCTGCTCTGTTAAGTTTTATTATTCTGAAATACTTTCTAAAAACAGCAGCCCTAAAAAACAACATAAACTGGTTATGTCAAAAGTGGAATTGTCCATAAACAATTCGGCATTACATTAACTCTTCCAACACTAAGTAACTCTTCTGGGTTATTAGATTCTCTTGTGGATCATTTTAGTTACCAAAACATGAACCAGTTTACTTTAAATTCTGGGTAGTCAAATAAATACTGGTCTAAATTAGCAGTGTATCCCCTGATCTGAGAGGGCTCCTATATGAGCCCTCTGATCTGGGTCTACACTGTTTGCAAAAGTAATGAGTATATTTTAAGGACAGATCCATGTTGTTGAAAGAGTTAAAGGGATTAATTAAATTTATGTCAAACCAACAGCAGTTGTTTGAAATAACAGAATGTGCCCAAAAGATGGACAAGCAGAAGTTAATCCAATTGTCCTGGCTATGATGCTGAAGGTTACTAAATGAAGGTATTTAACTGTAAATGGAAGTATTAACATTTCTCCCTAGTAATTCCCCTTAGGTAATAAGACCTCTTCCCTAGAATAAAGAGGAACACAATTAATGCCTGATAAATTCATTCAATTTAAATATCATTGATATTTTCCGAACATGTGGCAACATAAAGCAGAGTGAAAATTTAGCAGCTTAAGGCTGGATGAAAGTAAGGTATGAAGGAGCTTTCTGCTTTACTTTCATTCTGCTTGTAACAGCCACCTGCACTTAATCCAGAAGTTCATGTACTATAGATTATGTATTAGGTTAATTTTGGCAAAATGTTACACTTACAGCTATGGAACATATAGTATAGCTTTAGTATCGAGAAAAGAGCTACAATCCCAATACCATTTTGTAAATAATTTCATATTTAGAACACTTTGTAAATTGGTTTTTTCATTTAACTCTTTGCATGTTAGTGGCGGATATATCCGCCACAGTGATTGCCTTTGCAAACAGTTTGGATCCAGATGAGACGCCGCGTAATGCGGCGTCTCATCAGGATCCAAACTGTTTGACACTCTGACCTTGTTTTGAAAAGAAATTAGAAAAATCTATTTTTAGAACAATAGCAGATGACAAAGGTTGTAGACGCAAAAAATTACCCAGTATGCAAAGAGTTAAAAAGGAAGTAAATTTGGTCTTAAAATAGCATGATTCTACAATATTGCCTTTTTTTTTCAAAAAAGAAATTATATTAAAAGGAAGGGCTTATTTTTTTGTCTTTCTCATAAACTTAATGGGTGCATTAAACCAACGCAATGTGAAATTGTTAATTTTTTATAAGCAGAACAAATGGAAGATGCCAAGACACTTATTGGATTCTCTTAACAATTTAATATACTGGTGGTGATTTAATAGTGCAAGCAGATTTTTCTAATCTATTTCCATGATTTCTAATTTATTTCTCCATTTCATAACTTAAGGGTTCAAGTAATACACACCTATATGCCATTTATAAAAAAAAAAATCTTCTAATTTTTACAATTTTATAAGACAAATTAGAAAAAGTTCAAACAATGATTTTAAAGTCGTCCGAATTTGAAACTTGTTTAAAATTGGCCAGCATATACTTCAGTAACATATCTAGGGATCTGTGTCTCAGAATGGTAAAATATGCTTCAAACTTTTGTTATGTAACATCAAATTTGATTTACTTCAGGAGCTGTCTGATCTGGGTCTACACTGTTTTAAAAAAACATCATTATACTCTGTCAGCATGCGAAGGGTTATTTTAACTCTTTCAACACAACAGACCTGATTAAAATATACTCATTACATTTGCAAACAGCGTAAACCCAGATCTGAGGGCTCCTAGGAGCCCTCTGATCAGGGTCTGCACTGCTTGCTAATCTAGACAAGTATTTTTACTAAACTACCCAGATTTCCAAGTAGACTGGTTTATGTTTTGGTAACTATTACAATGATCCACAAGGGAACTAAATAACCCACAAGAGTTGCTTAGTGCTGAAAGAGTAAAATCTGTTTGGTGAAATAGTCATGGGACCCTAAGCATTGATGGGGCAGGGCTCAGGATAAGAGGGAGTAAACTGAACAAATCCAACATTTTCTCACTCATTTTAGCACCAAATCCTTTGATGTTACTACTCATTAGAATCGTCTCGAAGAGACTATTCTAATTAGTAGTGACACCATAAGGTTTAAGGCAGAAATAAAGATTTTTGTTTTCGAACTACTCCCCTTATCTTGTCCCCTGATGTGTTCATTGTACAGTGGAGAATCTGTTATTCTTTCCCAATAAACGCGTTTACGCTAAAACTATTATTTTCAGTGCAAACAGTTTGGAGCCAGATCAGACGCCGAGTAACCCGGCGTCTGATCAGGCGCCAAACTGTTTGCCACCAAGATAAACAAGAATTATAAGAATTGTCCAAAAGTTGTTCTTTTCTACGTTTTAGTGCTTTGCGTTTGCGTACGTTTGCGTTTAAACGGGAAAGAATAACAGATTCTCCACTGTATAACCGTTAATACTTACTTATTTTTCTTAATATCTACTATGCCATTTTTGCCGTAGCCTAGTCTCTCCGTGGGATTGTCTCGACACAACTTTTTGATTAGAACATGAGCGTTTCTTGAGATTTTCTTTGGAAATTCAATCACATCGATGCCTTTCAGTATAATGTTGTAGGTTCGCATAGGATCAGAACCCGAAAATGGAGGGCTGCAAAGTAAAATGTGAATAATATTTGAAAATGTTTAAATAAATTCCAATCAGAATTATTGTGGTTCCTGTAATAAAATTTACAGAATTAAGAATTCAAATACATAGTCTCTGACAAAAGTTACAGTACAGACAATTGTCTACCCCATCTAATCCTTTACTCAATAGATACTCATTTTTACACATTCAATTCATTAGTTAAATCCTTGTAGCTGGTAGCTTAAAGTAGGTTAAAAGTTAAGGTTTAAAGCAAAGCAGAAGGTGCCTTACGATGCATTCTATTTTGCTTTCAACCTACTTTAAGTGGTCATCTATCTTAAAAACAAGACACAAGCTAAATGACAGGCAAGCAGAGGCCAGTATTACCCACCTTCCTGTGAGTAATTCAAACATGAGTATTCCTAATGACCAGTAGTCAGCGGCAAAGTCATGGCCCTTGTTGAGGATAATCTCTGGGGCCACATACTCTGGGGTACCACAGAAGGTCCATGTCTTACGCCCAAAACCAATCTTCTTGGCAAAACCAAAGTCAACCTGAAATATAACATAATTGTCAACCACTGAGTCAGGGCTCCAGATAAGGGGAGTATTTCAAAAACTAAAATCTTTATTTCTGCATTAAACCCTATGATGTCACTACTAATTAGAATCGTCTCGAAGAGACGATTCTTATGAGTAGTAACACCATAGGATTGGGTGCTGAAATAAGTGAGAAAATGTTGGTTTACTCCCCCTTATCTGGAGCCCTGTAAGTATGATCATTTTATGAAGTACATAGTTTTATGAGCTCAACATTATGTTGAATCAAGACAATCACCATCTAATCATTCCTTTCATCTAAAGCCTAAAGTGCAATACATCTACCGTAACAAGTCCGTCTGAGTTTAAGGTAGGTGACTTTTATGAACTCTCTGCTTTTCTTGCATCTTGGTTTAGCTGCTACATGTATCCAATACCATCCACGAATATGAGTCATAGCATGACCCTAAACTAGTTTTTATTTTTGTCCATTTCTCTAATTTTTGCCGTACCCATTTCAATCACTTTATTCTTCAAAACAAGAGGGCCTGAAGGCCCTGATATCACTCACCTGTTGTACTGAAGCCTGATAGCTTTACCTTTCTGTTTCACTCATTTTAATCTAAATCTATTCAAATTTGTAGTATAGCATGTAAACAATTTTGGAATATAACCTCATTATTCTAGTATAGTAGAGTACATCAAGGGCAGATAACTAGAGCCTAAACAATACTGAAATGAAGCCTTTTCTAGCATTTCAAAGTATATCAAGGGCAGATAACTATTGCCACAATGATTAGATTTCAACAATAATTGCACCCCTTCGAGAACTTATAGCTATATACTTTGTGTGCAAGTATTATCAAAATCCATTGAAAACTGTAGTTGCAAGAGTGTAAACCATGTTAGATATGGCATTTTCAGCTATTCAAGGGCAGATAAGTCTTGACTTACTGGTTTGATTTCAACCATAATTGCACTTATTGCAACTCTGATGGTCATATACTATCTCAGCAAGTTACAGAAAGATTGGATAAAAATTGTGGCCTCTACAGTGTAAACACTGTCTGATTTCAACCATAATCAAACTCATCCGAACTCTTATAGTCATATTGTATCTCGGCAAGATTGAGATAGATTGGATAAAAATTGTGGCCTGTAGAGGGTAAACATTGTTAAATATGGAATTTTCAGCAATTCAAAGGTAGATAACTCTTGACACATTGGTCCGATTTAAATCATAATCAAACTCATCAGAACTCTTCTAGTAATATTCAATCTGATTAAGTTTTAGAAAGATTGGATAAAAAGTGTGGCCTCCAGAATGTAAACACTGTTAAATATGGCATTTTCAGCAATTCAAAGGTAGATAACTCTTGACCTATTGGTCAGATTTCAACCATAATCGAACTCATCCGAACTCTTATGGTAATTTACAATATGAGCAAGTTACAGAAAGATTGGATCAAAATTGTGGCTTCTAGAGAATAAACACTAAAATTGTTGACGACGGACGATGAACGCCGGACGCCGGACATTCAAGGATTGCAAAAGCTCACCCTGAGCTAGCTCAGGTGAGCTAAAAATAAATATTTGGACAGAACTTTCTACATGGCAGTGTTTCTGCAGATATGATTGGAAGTTTTGATTTCACTGTCAGCCCTTCTGAAAAATGATGTAAGTACAGTCAAAAATCGATACTTCAAACTCGCTTAAATCAATTTACCAGTATTTCGTAAGTTTAATTTAGAACTTGATCTCGCTTAAGTCGAACATACCCGTATTTCAAAATTAAAACGTGGCTCAGCCACGTTTTAACTTTGAAATATGGGTATGTTTGAACTAACCCGAGTTCAAAGTATTGAGTTTTGACTGTAATATCAAAGGACAAGCAAAGTGCCAGACAGCCCAGGCCACGCCCACTTACCAGTTTAATGTATCCCCTGTTATCAAGAAGGAGATTCTCTGGTTTCAAGTCTCGGTAGATAATACCCTTAGAATGTAAATACTGGAAAGCCTCTAGAACACACGCCACCACAAACCGTGACGTGATCTCGTCGAAACTGCCGTGATCGCGTAGAATAGTCCACACCTCCCCTCCAAGACACACCTCTAACATCATGTACACAAACTTGCGATCCTTGAAGGTCTTGTATAGTCTGAAATTGATACGAGTCTTAAGTTGTGTAAAATTGACATAATTCAAAATCAACAAATACTCAAAAATTCATATACATTCCTCCCTTTCTATAACAGGCCGCCATACAATGATTCTTTCCTTACCATCAATGCTTGCCGCTGTTTCCCAAGACAATTATGTCTAACCGTTTCTTTGTTGCAATATTGTCTGCTTAAAATTGTCATCTACTGTTTTTTCTCAACATTACATATTGGATGTTTTGACAAAAATTCATAATGATGATAGGCAAAAAGCTGGAATCCAGATCAGACGACGCGTTACGCGGTGTCTGATCTAGATTCAAGCTGTTTCCTAATGTTAGCAATAACGGTAAGTTGTGGTCAGCAATCTAAGGATATTATTTTCCCTCCCTCTAACAATTCCCTCCAAACAATACGCACAAACTTTGTCTCCAATTTGGTGTTGTTGTAGAGAGGGAGCACTGTATATACAGAACATTGCAAGGTCAGGGCTGCCATTTCTCCGGATTTTTCCTAAATCTTTGAATTTTTTTCTAGAACATATGGTAGCTTAAAGCAGGCTGAAAGTAAAGCAGAATGCGCCATAAGGCGCACTCTGCTTTACTTCCAGCCTGCTTTAAGTAGTCACGTGTCAACAAAACTAGAAACAGGCTATGGGGTAAAGGTACGTTTCGTAAATTTGCACTGTCTTGACAAATGCAAATTTGGAAATCTTAGGATTTTTCATGTCAACTTATGGAAGCTCTGCAAGGTGAAGGAGAGAGGGTGTTTTTCTACAGATGATGACTAAATTAATTCTGTCCTGTTTTATGTTGCAAAAATAAATGGCAAAGCAGTCAGTTTGATTAGTTTTTTGTTTTAATATCAAAGTGCCCTGCTTTTTAAGAGATTGGTTAAAACCTTATTGCAAGAAAAAAATCAGATTAAATCTTAAGGGCATTTCATTAGTATCTTTTTTTTTTAATAAAGCCAGATTGTTTTCCAGACATAAAATGACACAGTGTTGTTAACGTCTGTGAAATTCTGAGAATTTAAAAAAAAAATCGAACATTGCTGCCCCTGTTTTGTAATCGCAAAACGTGCTGAGGAAAATTTTAAATCCAAAATGACTCAATTCAATCTTGTTAGAATGTTCTTGTGGATAGTTACCAGTTTGTTTCATCTCTTTGACGGACATTTCATCAAACTTTATAGTCAATAAGGCCTTCCCATCATTATCAAACATTGTACAGTAAAACCTCTCTAATACGACCACTATAAAGAAGGGTAATTGACAGTACAAAATACAGGTGACAGCTTAAAGCAAGGAGAAAGTAAAACAGAAAGCTCCTTAAGGAGCTTTCTGTTTTACTTTCACCCTGCTTTAAGCAGCCACCTGCCCTAATCACATAATAATTAAATACAATTTAGTGGTTGTAATAGAGAGGCTTTACTATAGTCAATAAGGCCTTCCTTCACAGCATCAGTATGCTTGGGTTATAAAGAATTCTATAAATGGCCTCTCTGAGCAGAATCCAATTTAGAAGACTACATCCTGATTGTAGTGCTTCGAGACTGTCAAGCCGCGACAACTCCGCGATTGATGAATTGACAGATAAATGGGACCATTTATAAGTGTCTAAGAAAATTACTGATCCAACCTGTCTCGTGTATCAAAACCGTTGTCAAGAATACACACTGAAAGCAGGGCTCAAGATAAGAGGGAGTAAACCGAACAAATCAAGCATTTTCTCTCTTATTTCAGCACCAAATATAATGGTGTTACTACTCATTAGAATCGTCTCTTCGAGACGATTCTAATGAGTAGTGACACCATAGGGTTTAATGCACAAATGAAATCTTTACTTTTTGAAATACCCCCTTATCTGGAGCCCTGTGAAAGTTCTTGTTAGACAGCTACTAAGCATTCCAAGGACATAGAGTACTTTTAACTTTCAGAGTCCTAATTATCGCAAATTGATTGGCATTTGCAAACAGTTTGGATCCTGATCAGATCCAAACTGTTTGTTAATTGGATCATATATCTGGATCAAAACTGTTTGTAAATCAAGTTTGAGACACAACTTAGCACTTTAAAAGTGAACTTGTTCCTTTTCATGAAATTCAGACAATTTTCCAATCTTCAAATCCTGTTTACACTATACAAGGTTTCAAAATGTTACAGGGATTTAGAGAATACTACTGCATCCAAGTGCAGATCTATTCCCCATTTCCAAATTCCTGAGATACAGTAAAACCTCTCTATTACGGCCACTTAAATGTATTAATTATTAGATGTTTATGACAGGTGACTGCTTCAAGCAAGGTGACAGTAAAACAGAAAGCTCCATTAGGAGCTTTCTGTTTTACTGTTACCTTGCTTTAAGCTGTCACCTGTCTTTTATACAACCAATTAGCCTTCATTTTAGTGGCCGTAATAGAGAGGTTTTACTCTATATCAAAACTCCTCAATATGAGCAATGTCTTGATGAGCAAAACGGCTTTTTAAAATTGCAGTGTAGATCCGGACCAGTTGCTGTGCATTCAATGACTTGTTTGATCAGAAACAAGACTGTCTAAAATATCTGAGAGCCTATTTAACCCATTACCCCATAAATAAACTTTTTTACGCCTTTATTTTATTCCTCCACTGAAGGAAAAAGTTTCAATTTATACAGTCATGATTAAGTATTATAAGATAATTTTTCTATATTCTAACAGATTATAGCTTAAAGCAGGCTGAAAGTAAAGCAGAATGTGCCTTCAAGCACATTCTGCTTTACTTTCAACCTGCTTTAAGTGGTTACTTATTTTCAAAACTAGAAACAGGCTATGGGGTAACGGGTTAAACCCTTTACAGCACTGATATGCATCTTAACGCCTTTAATTTATTCATCTATAGTTAGAATATAACCTACATTTTAACCAATCAAACTACCTTTGGCTACCCATTAAGTACGGCACTTAATCATTAAGAATTTTGTTGTTTTTCGACGTCATGACTTTTGGGGTGTCTGCGCGCAATATAGATAGCTCCAGCTCATAGCAACTAGCTAAAAACACTGCCATATTTGTTGATCTCAGAACCAGAATAAGCGAAATTTGTTTACTAAAAGCTTTTGAATGGGCCAATCAAAATAGTTTATATTCTAAGTTAGTTGGAACATATTAAATGAAATCTTAATGGCTAAAAAGGTTCACACTCGCTGGGCACTCGCTTTGACCTTTTTAACCATTAAGATTTCACTTTATATGCTCTAACTATAACAAAGAAAATAGTTCCACTTAATAAAGTCATGAACATGAACCATAAGAAACATTTTCTATATCCTAGCAGATGTAGCTCATAGCAGGCTGAGCGTCAAACAGAATATGCCAATTCACTATCCTTGCTGGGTCAAAAACATGAAGTTCTGGATCTGCTACTGGAACTGAAGTCTTAGAAATGGTACTAGGTCTCATATAGCCTGATCACTCAAGCCACAATTAATCACAGTGCAATCACCTAGGGCTTTAAGTAAAATACATGACTGACTGTATTCATTTCTCTATGGTATACCTGGTGATAAACGGAGATCGACATTCCATCATGATCTTCTTCTCTGAGTAGATATGTTCCTGTTGCCGGGTCTCCACGATGTGCTTTTTCTTAAGGCACTTGAGCGCAAATGTCTTCCCTCTGTCAGCAGCCAGCTGTACCTGGAAATATATAATAAAAAATTATCAGGGTGATAATGAATATTTATCATATGCCTTCGTATGATATTAAGCGTTTTCCCGTGTATCTGCACAGTAAAATACAAGAGTCTGTATCAGCCACCTTGTATCAGCCACTTTGTATTTTACTCTGACGTCGCTTTCGATTTAACGTGACGTCATTTACATGCATGTACAAGTGCTGCGTTATTTATTGTGGCAAACAAAAATTCTTGTTCTGCTTCAAATAACTAATAAATTTTGGATATTTTAACAACTATTTAGCTGTTTCTGGTGTGTATTCAAGGCATATAATAAACACATCACCAGTTGGCAGCTCGCTACAGAGTTTTGCGTTTAGCTCTCGACGTTTTTGGCGGAAACGACCGATCAGACTCGCGCCAAGGCGCTCGTCAGATCGGCAAATTCCGCGAAAATCATCTCAAGCTAAATACTCTGTATCGCACTGGTAATGTGTATATTATTATTAACTCTTAAATCATTTATGTTAGGGTGATAATGAATATCTCAAACTCTTAAACCATTTCTGTTAAGAGTGATAATGAATATTTCAATCTCTGGACCCATTTATGTTGGGGTGATAATGACTATATCAAAATCTGAACCTGTTTTTCCACAAATAGACCTTTTTTTCTTTCTTTTACGTCTCTCAACTATTTCTACACGAACGAAAATAAGTTCCTACCAAAGGAGTGAACCTATTACCCTATACAGTCATGAATATGCACTATTTAAAAACTTTCTATATCCTTGCATAATGGTGACTTAAAGCAGGCTGAGAGTAAAGCAGAATGTGCCTTAACCCATTAAGCTATACTGACTCATATTGACGCATTACGCAATATTCTCATACTGACTCATTTTGACACAGTTTAATCCACAAGCTTTTATTTTAGCATTGATAATTGTTTATTGCCTATGAGTAAATGGGTTAAGGCACATTCTGCTTTACTTTCAACCTACTTTAAGTGGACACCTGTTTTCAAAATGAGAAACAGTTCATTGGGTAACTTTAGGGTTGAATAACATGGTGATAATGAATTTACCAAACTGAAAATAGTAAGGTAAGAACCATATTATCCACCTCTAGATTGGTAAGATAATGTTATTTATCAATCCCTTAAATGGAATGTCTAGACCAGTGAGAAATGTTCACACAAGCCGGTGAATTCCCCTTTATTCAATAGTCAGCAGTATTCAGAAAACAGGTGACCACTTTCAGCAGGTTGAAAGTAAAGCAGAATGCGCCTTAAGGCGCATTCTGCTTTACTTTCAGCCTGCTTTTAAGCTATCATCTCTAGAATAAAGAAAATATTTCTTATCCTACATAATTATGACTGTATAAATTGGAACTATTTTCATCAGTAAAGGAATAATTAAATGTGTAAGAATAAGTATCTAAACTGTTTGTCAAGCTCAAGCCATCTCAGTGTCTCAGCTCTCAAGAGTTCAAGCCACAGTTTAATTCCTGGAGTCAAATCACACCCGACAACAAACAAAATGTAATTTCAACATTTCTCTGATCTTTTCAGAGACAAACAGAAATTGCTCAGACAACGCAATCAGTCTTGGAGCCTACGGCCACAATGTTCCATCCATTATCATTTGAAATCATGTTGAACCTTTCAGGGCTGCCATAAGTTGACATGAAAAATCCTAAGATTTCCAAATTCAAGTGCGATATTACGAATCGTACCTTTACCCCATAGCCTTTTTCTAGTTTTGTTGACAGGTGGCTGCTTAAAGCAGGCTGGAAGTAAAGCAGAATGTGCCTTAAGGCACATTCTGCTTTACTTTTAGCCTGCTTTAAGCTACCACATAATAGAAAAAAATCCGAAGATTTAGGAAAAATCCGGAGAAATGGCAGCCCTGACCTTTAATCCTTTTAACCCTTTCCTCCCTGAAACTTCAAATGAACATTTCATGTTTCCAATTAAGTCTAACCCATTTTTGACTATTTAACCCTTTACCCTATAGCCCGTTAATTTCTAGTATTGAAGATAGGTGACCATTTAAAGCTGGTTGGAAGTAAAGCAGAATGAGCCTTATAGGCGCATTCTGCTTTACTTTCAGCCTTCTTTATGCTACCATCATTCTGCTAGCATATAGAAACTATTTCTTCTAGCACATATTCATACCAGTATAAATTGGAACCATTTACTTCTGTGGAGAAATAAATTAAATGCGTAAAAAGGGCATTCTATCAGCAAAAGAGTTACGGTTGTCTTTGTCAATGTAAATTGCATTCAATATGTCAAACAGTGCAGTGATTCTTGCAAATAGATTTTCATCTAGATCAGAGATACAATATAAGACTGAGAAACTGATTGATTTAAAGGTTTTTGACATTTTTGGGAGTCTACACTATTTTTACAAAGCATGAGTATAATTACAATACATAAAGTGAAGAAGACGTTATTCTTTCCCAATAAATGTGTTTATGCTAAAACTATTATTTCCTATGCAAACAGTTTGGAGCCCGATCAGACGCCAGGCTCCAAACTGTCTTGCCACTCAGATAGAAATAAATTGTCAGAATTGTCAAAAAGTTGACATTTTCCTAATTTTTGTGTGCAGCATTTACGTTTCATTTGCAATTAAAACGGAAAAGAATAACGTATTTTCAAATGTAGCAGAAAGGTTAAATCTTTTTACAACCTTGATTTTTGTTGTAAACTTTTAACATGAACTCAAAATAATGCTTAGATTCAGCAATAGATTTAGAAGATGGTATTTAATGACAAGTAAAATTTAACCTCATGAAGACTTAATTGCACACAGAGATGGGGATATTGACATTTTATACAGGGCTGCCATTTCTCCGGATTTTTCCTAAATCTTCAGATTTTTTCCCCAGTACATGGTAGCTTAAAGCAGGCTGAAAGTAAAGCAGAATGCGCCTTAAGGCGCATTCTGCTTTACTTTCAACCTGCTTTAAGCATCACGTGTCTAAACAAGAGGGCCTGAAGGCCCTGATATCGCTCACCATTTGTAATGAAGCCTGATAGCTTTACCTTTGAATTTCACCTGCTTTATTCTAAATCCATTCAAGTTTGTCGACCTACTGTAGTATAGTAGAGTACATCAAAGGTAGATAACTAGAGCCTAAACAATACTGAAATTATCCTTTTTCTAGCATTTCAAAGTATATCAAGGGCAGGTAACTATTGCCACAATGATTACATTTCAACAGTAATTGAACTACTTCGAGAACATAAGGCTACATCCTTTGTGTACAAGTATAATCAAAATCCATTGAAAACTGTAGTTGCAAGAGTGTAAACGCTGTACAATATGGCATTTTCAGCAATTCAAAGGTAGATATCGCTTGATCTATTTGTCCGATTCCAACCATAATCACCCTTTTTCCAACTCTTATGGTCATATACAATATGGGCAAGTTTGAGAGAGCTTGGATAAATATTGTGGCCTTTAGAGCGTAAACACTGTTAAATATATCATTTTCAGCAATTCAAAGGTAGATAACTCTTGACCTATTGATCCGATTACAAACAAAATTGAAATCATCCGAAGTCTTATGATAATATACAATCTGAGTAAGTTTGAGAAAGATTGGATAAAATGTGTGGCCTCTAGAGTGTAAACATCATTAAATATGGCATTTTCAGCAATTCAAAGGTAGATAACTCTCGACCTATAAGTCTGCTTTCAACCATAATCAAACTCATCTGAACTCTTATAGTAATATACAATCTGATCAAGTTTAAGAAAGATTTGATAAAAATTGTGAACTCTAGAGTGTAAACACCGTTAAAAATGGCATTTTCAGCAATTCAAAGGTAGATTACTCTTGATCTATTTGTCCAATTTCAACCAAAATCGAACTTATCCGAACTCTTATGGTCATATACAATCTGGGCAGGTTTTAGAAAGATTTGATAAATACTGTGGCCTCTAGAGTGTAAACACCGTTAAATATGGCATTTCAGCAATTCAAAGGTAGATAACTCTTGATCTATTAGTCCGATTTCAACCAAAATTGAACTCTTCTGAACTCTTATGGTCACATACAATCTGGACAGGTTTTAGAAAGATTGGATAAATACTGTGGCCTCTAGAGTGTAAACACTGTTAAATATGGCATTTTCAGCAGTTCAAAGGTAGATAACTCATGACCTATTTGTCCAATTTCAACCATAATCGAACTCATCCGAACTCTTATGGCAATATACCATCTGAGCAAGTTTGAGAAAGATTGGATAAAAATTGTGGTCTCTAGAGTGTAAACACTAAAATTGTTGGCGCCGCACGACGGACGACGGACAATCAAGGATTGCAATAGCTCACCCTGAGCTAGCTCAGGTGAGCTAAAAAACTAAAAACAGACTATTGGTAAAAGGTATAATTCGGAAGATTGAACATTTTGAAATCTTAAGATTTTTTTATCAATTTATGGCAGCCCTTTTTATACATGACTGTAGAAACAACCCACAACTGAGTACTTATATAGCAAGATAAGGTTACGAATGCAATAAATCTTTTACAGTTTCTTAATTGGTAGATATGATACAGCAGGGAAACGTTATTCTTTCCCAATAAATGAAATTTTACTAAAACAATTAATTCTATTGCAAACCATTTGGAGCCAGATCAGACGCCGAGTATAACCCGGCGTCTGATCAGGCTCCAAATTGTTTACATTCAGATTAAAGCAATTTTAAAAGTACCATTTTTCTTCAATTTATTGAACTGCATTTGTATTGAGTTTTTGTCCAAACAGGAAAATATAACGCCTTCACTGTACTATCTAGAACAATTGTTTTAGGCCTTACTGGGAAATGTGTGACCTAATTTGCTGGAAATGAGTAAGGATAATTGGTTGAAGAGAGATTTTTGTGCCAGATGATCCAGTTTTTATACCCAATAAACAGTTTGAGATAATGTTTAAGAATTGCTCTTCAGAGAGATATGTACTATATTTTAGAAGGTATAGAGGAATCAGTTAACCCATTTTATGCGGGATACACTTTTAGGTGTACCTATAGGCAAACAGTTTTGATCTCAGATCAGGCCCCACATGTTTGCAGCTATTTCAGTATTCTATCAGAAACTGCTAAAATCTTTTGCAAATATTTGAGTTATACCCGCTGCAGAAGACATTTTAAAATGGCCGCCAAATATTACCCAGCATACAATGGGTTAATACCATTGCCTCAGATAGAAGAGAAAGTTTAACCCCTCCTCAAACTGAAAAGTCATATACAGTAAAAACCTCTCTATTACGCCCCCTAAAGTGTGTAAATTATTAGGTGCTTATGACAGGTGACAGCTTAAAGCAAGGTGGCAGTAAAATAGAATTAAAGCTCCTAAAAAGCTGTCACCTGTCTTTTATACAATCAATTAACCCAATACAAATTCATGAATATGTATCCTAAGAAATATTTTTTAAATTCTAGAAGATGGTAGCTTAAAGCAGATTGAAAGTAAAGCAGAATGCGCCTTAAGGCGCATTTTGCTTTACTTTCAACCTGCTTTAAGTGGTCACATATCTTCAAAACTAAAAACAGGCTATGTGGGGTAATGGGTTAAACATTGTTCTAGTGGTTTTACTCTATATATTTAACCCTTTGCCCAACTTTCTCCTTCAGTGGTGGAATAATAAGCCTATGTCATTTATTCATATTTCTACAGCTGCATGAAATTGATTAATTCAAACTTGCATACTGTAATTAAAACATATGAGTAAAACTTCAGTAACGCAGAAGTTAATTTGTACCGTAAAAGAAAGTGTAGAAAAGTGGAATAACTCTCATGAGTTACAAACCATGTGCAAGACACTTCCACTCATTAAACTTTTTCCACAAATGAAATTTCATCTGAAAAGCATCAGTAGAACAGGAGTTCTAGGTAGAAAAATAGAAAATGTGAGAAAGGGGAATAACTCTAACAGTATTGATGCAAGAGTTATGAACCTTGTCCAAGACAATTTCACTCATCAATCTCTTTACTTTAATGAACTTTCATTACAACAGAAGTAATATGCAGGAAAAGAAAATGTGGAAAAGGGGAATAACTCTCACAGTATTTATGCAAGTAATATTAAACTTGTGCAAAACACTTCCACTTGTCAAACTCTTTCCATAAATGAACTATTATCTTTAACCCATTCCCCCATAAATACGCCTTTTTACGCCTCTAACTTTTTTCTCCACGGAAGAAAATAGTTCCAATTTTTCAAGTTATAATTGTGTACTATTACAAAATATGTCTGTATACTAGCAGATAATAGCTAAAAGCAGGCTGAAAGTAAAGCAGAATGTGCCTTCAGGCACATTCTGCTTTACTTTCAACCTGCTTTAAAGAATCACCTTTTTTCAAAACTAGAAACAGGCTATGGGGTAATGGGTTAAAGCTTCAGTAGAACAGGAGTTATAAAGTCAAGATCAAGTGTTACAGAAAATTAAACCGTGACAGACAAACAGACACATGGACAGACAGACAGATGCCAGAAAAGAGATCATTAAGCATCATGCACCTCTGCTTACAGCAGGTGACACAATATAATAAGAGGTGTTTTAACTCCTTCCCCGATAGAAACACCTTTTAGCGCATTTAATTTATTCCTTCATTGAAGAAAATAGTTATTATACAGTCATGAACAAGTTACCATACAAATATTTTCTGTATCCTAGCAAGGCACATTTTGCTTTACTTTCAATCTGCTTTAAGTGGTTTCCTGTCTTCAAAACTAGAGAGCCTGAAGGCCCTGATATCGCTCACCTGTTGTACTAAAGCCTGATAGCTTTACCTTTCTGTTTCACCCTTTTTAATCTAAATCCATTCAAATATGTAGTATAGCATGTAAACAATTTTGGAATACAACCTCATAATTCTAGTAGTAGAGTACATCAAGGACAGGTAACTAGAGCCTAAACAATACTGAAATGAAGCCTTTTCTAACATTTCAAAGTATATCAAGGGCAGATAACTATCGCCACAATGATTAGATTTCAACAATTATTGCACTCCTTCGAGAACGTATAGCTACATCCTTTGTGTACAAGTATAATCAAAATCCATTGAAAACTGTAGTTGCAAGAGTGTAAACGCTGTTAGATATGGCATTTTCAGCAATTCAAGGGCAGATAACTCTTGACCAAATTAGTCTGATTTAAAGCATAATTGCACCTATTCGAACTCTTAAGGTCATATATAATCTGAGCAAGTTTGAGAAAGATTGAATAAAAAGTGTGGCCTCTAGAGTGTAAACACTCTTAAATATGGCATTTTCAGCAAATCAAAGGTAGATAACTCTCATCCTATTAGTCCAATTTCAACCATAATCATACTCATTTGAACTCTTATAGTCATATACAATCTGAGCAAGTTTGAGAAAGATTAGATAAAAAGTGTGGCTTCTAGAGTGTAAACACCGTTAAATATGGCATTTTCAGTAATTCAAAGGTAGACAACTCTCGATCTATTGGCCCGATTTCAACAATAATTGAACTCATCTAAACTCTTATGGTAATATACAATCTGGGTAAGTTGGAGAAAGATTTGATAAATATTGTGGCCTCTAGAGTGTAAACACTGTTAAATATGTCATTTTCAGCAATTTAAAGGTAGATAACTCTTGACCTATTTGTCCCATTTCAACCATAATCAAACACATCCGAACTCTTATGGTAATATACAATCTGAGCAAGTTTGAGAAAGATTGAATAAATAGTGTGGCCTCTAGAGTGTAAACACTGTTAAATATGGCATTTTCAGCAATTCAAAGGTTGATAACTCTTGACCTATTTGTCCGATTTCAAACAACATAATTAAACTCATCCGAACTCTTATGGTAATATACAATATGAGCAAGTTTGAGAAAGATTGGATAAATATTGTGGCCTTTAGAGTGTAAACACTAAAATTGTTGATGCCGGACGACGCACACCGCACAACGGACATTCAAGGATTGCAAAAGCTCACCCTGAGCTAGCTCAGGTGAGCTAACTAGAAACAGGCTATTGGGTAATGGGTTAAATGTGTATTTATGAAGTAATAGATTAAATATGCTAAATGCAGGGGAAGGGTTAACAGGATTAAATCAACATTGTAAGACAAGTTTGACAACTCAGACAAAAATCAAGAAATATCCAACTATTGCAGACAGCACCGTTAGAGAAACTGACTCTTAACTCTTTGTACGCTAGCGCCGGATATAGCTGCCACAGGCATAACCTTTGCAAACAGTTTGGATCCAGATGAGACGCCGCGTAACGCGGCGTCTCATCAGGATCCAAACTGTTTGCCATTCTGACACTGAATTTAAAAGAAATTTTGAAAAATTCTAATTTTTAGAACTGAAGCAGATGACAATTGTTGCAGACGAAAAAATTACCCAGCATGCAAAGAGTTAAAGCTTTAACATAAGCATGGCTATAAACTATAACGATATATATCAACACTCCTGTGACACCACAATTTCCTCTCTGCATTCCAAAATGCTTGCTTGTCTTTAGGAAGCCGGGACTGATGTATGATCTGTCCCTTACATGAGATGGTTTGAATCCTTTCAACAACCCTGATAAGATCAACATCTATAAGAAGTGAAGTCTATTTCAGCTACAAGTCTATGGAAGAAAATGAAGTCTGGGTTTAAGGAAGAGATTGATTTTGAATTTGATGTCTGCTTGATAAAAAGTGAATTGTTCTTTAGATAATTAACCCATTACCCCTTATATATGCCTTTTAATTTATTCCTCAACTAAAGAACATAGTTCCACTTTATAAGTCAAGAATATGTTACACAAGAAAAAAATTCTACATGTATATCCTAGCATATGGTCACTTAAATCAGGTTGAAAGTAAAGCACAATGCGCCTTAAGGCGCACTGTGCTTTACTTTCAACCTGATTTAAATGGTAACCTGTCTTCAAAGCTATAAAACAGGTTATGGGGTAATGGGTTAAGGTACTGTGGACAGTTTGGTATTGCTTGTCATAGTGCTCATGTCAAGACAAAATCATACAAAACTTGTACAAAGACTTTTTTAAATTACCTTGACCATGAATGGCTTTAAAGTTATTATTAACTGGCAAGAGTTTCTTAACCCTAATTCAGCTGATCATCAGGCCTGTCTGGGTCGGCACTGTTTGCTATTTCGTACAAAACGATCTGCTGTATGGACAACATTGAGTTGAACATTCATACTCCATGCACCTAGTGTCTTTTGACATTTGTCTTCCATCAAGAACATATAGCTCTTTTTGCTTCATTTTAATATTTCTCGGAATTTCCTTCTGTTTAAGGAATTCCAAGACTGAAGATCGCCTTTTTCCATGTTATCTCGGCATTTTCCGTGTTCAACGGAATATACCGAACACTCCAATATAAAACTTGGACGATAATGTTAGAAATTATCCGAACGTAGTCCGAAATGTTGCAAATCTCGTCTTGTAAATTTGCATGGCCTTCCCCGCACGGGTTCGAATCCCGATCAAGCTCAATATATTTTTCTTTGAAATATATATCTTTTTTTAAACAAAACCTTTTCCTAAATCAATGATTAGATGTTTATAAATGTGCCTGACATTAACTTGCAAAAATATTTAATCATAAGCCAAATTTATTGTTCAGTCTTTATAAAGTATTCAAGGTCTCAAACACTTTTTCGAAGACAAAATTAATTTTTTTCCAGTTAGGTGTGGCCAAATGTCTTCATATTTTGGATTTAGATTGCGTAAGTATTGCATGAAAAAATAAGCAAGTGGTTTGCTTTGCCCATGTTTTCATTTTTGTACAAACATACAACCTTTTAAGTCATATAATGTAAAATCGTATGGAAAATATTGCATATTTTTAAGAGGACGGTTCAGATTTTTTAATTTCTCACATCATATGATGCAAATATTGGGACAATAACTTTTATTTTGGGATGTTCAGGTCTTCTGGCATAGGCATGACATTAAAAAATATCAGTATTTTAGGTAAGAATAGGTAAAAATCGCCTTTCAGGAATATTTGTCTTTTAATTTTCTCGCATATTTTCCTACCTGTAAGGCTATATACAATATTTCAAATATTTTCGAGAAGAGATGGCGAAAAGCCTTCATATTTCACACAAGACATGGGAATTACATGTAGTATCCACTCATAATATCATTTTAACATTACAATTACCCTACCTTCAGTGTTGGAATACCTTAAAACACAGTAATTGTTGCATATATAGGTAATTTGCACATTGAAAATACCATAAATGCATTATCATGCAGTTGCATATAGGTAATTTGCACAGTGAAAATACCATAAATGCATTATCATGCAGTTGCATATAGGTAATTTGCACAATGAAAATACCGTAAATGCAATATCATACATGCAAGCATGAGTGTCTTTCGACATTTGTCTTCCATCAAGAACATATAGCTCTTTTTGCTTTATTTTAATATTTCTTGGAATTGCCTTCTGTTTAAAACACAGTAATTGTTGCATATAGGTAATTTGCACAGTGAAAATACCATAATTGCAATATCATACAGTTGCATTTATGTAATTTGCACAGTGAAAATACCATAAATACATTACCATGCAGGTAAATAGTTAATTTGAAACCATAGAAATATATTTAAGCGAATTTAATTTATTCCTCCAAAGAAGAAATATTAGTTAATACAGTCATAAACATGTACCAAAAGAAATATTTTCTATATCCTAGCAGATTGTAGCTTAAAGCAGGCTTAAAGTAAAGCAGAATGCGCCGTAAGGTGCATTCTGCTTTACTTTCAACCTGCTTTAAGTGCTCACAATTCTTCAAACCAGAAACAGGCTCTCGGGTAAAGGGTTAAATCTAGAGAACAGTGTAAAGCAAGATGTGTACCAGACAACAATAATGAAGCTGACAACGTTTTTGCCAGATACAAGAACAATTTATTGGTTAAGCTTGCAAAGCAGATTGTATTGTTGTTGTGTTATTTCTTTTACAAATGATTGAAGTATTCTGTTCTGTTGTGTGTAAAATGAGAAAAATCAGGGTAATATTTTATACATAAATGCTTTTCCCTCGATTTTAAATGAGGAAAATACTTTAGTATCTACAGATTTATTGCATCTAAAACAATCTCCATCCATCACATTGTATTCCAATATAAGAATTGAAATCTTAGTGTTTACACTTCTCTTGCTAATAGTGTACATTCAGGCCTTTTGAAAACAATGCAGACCCAGATCAGACAGCTCCTGAAGGAGCTGTCTGATCAGGGTCTACACCGTTTTCTTATAGGGTCTATATGACATGCCTCTAAATGCTTTCCTATTGAAACTTTTCCGTAGGGCACATTCTCAGCAGCTTAGTTTAACTCTTTCCTCCCTGAAACGTTAAATGGACAATTACAGTTACCATTTTAGTCCAGTCAATTTGTGACTTTAAAGGGTTGTTTTTGTCAATGTTTTGCATTGTGACAAACAGTGAATACCCAGATCAGAGGGCTCCATAAGGAGCCCTCTGATCTAGGTATTCACTGTTTGCATAGGACAAGTGCACTTTTCACATATTATACTGTTTGAAAAGGATTCCTATATGCGGGACTAGGGTTCAAAGGGTTAAACCTGCTTTTAGTGGTCACCTGTTTACAAAACTAGAAACACGCTATGAGGTAAAGGATTAAGCTGTCTCCTGAATTTAATTTCAAGGACTTGATTGATTTCCATGCATCTATTGTTGAAGAGCAGCTCAACACACAGATTTGTCTGCAGGTTAGGTTTTCTAAATTGTTACTGTAATTTATCAACAAAGCAAAGTAATTCACTAACTTATTTTGACAATAGACTTTAATGCTTTGTGTGCTATCCGAGAACCCATGATTATCTTTGCAAAGCATCTGGATCCAGATGAGAGACAAAGTAACTCTGTCTCTGTCATCAGGATTCGTACTGTTTGACACTCTGACTGATTTGAAAATAAATTTTAGAAAATTCTAATTTAAGAATGGCAGCAGAAAAATTCTTTTGCAGATTACAATATTACTTAACGTTCGCAGAGTTAAAACGGCCTAAAGATATAGAAAGCACTTCATATGGGGGAAATAAATATAAATTGTATTCTTGTTCCGTGATATAAGCTACCTACAGATAAACAGTAAGACCTCTCTATTCCAACCACCAAAAAGAAGGCTCATTGATTGTATAAAAGTCAAGTGACAGCTTATAACAAGGTGACAGTAAAACAGAAAACTCCTGAAGGAGCTTTCTGTTTTACTGCCTCCTTGCTTTAAGTAATCACCTGTCTTAAACTATCAATATTTAACACAATTTAGTGGTCATAATAGAGAGGTTTTACTGTACATTCTGAGCGCTTTATACCATGGAACTACATGTATTTAGAATTGGACCAAAATTGAGACATTATACAGCTAGAACTGCAGCAGAAGATTCACTCACTGAAGTATAGGGTAGAGAGCTCTAAAGAATGGCGACTGTTTGCTTTAAGCCTGTTACCCTATATCCTGTCTCTAGTTTTGAAAACAGGTTACAACTTGAATTCAGCAGGTTGAAAGTAAAGCAGAATCCTTATTTAGTTTACGATCAGGAATTCCTAGGTTAGGAATATTTTCCTGAGTATTTCAGCAATGCATATAGGACAGCTCTGAGTATATACAAACTTTCTGCATTATTTTCATCCTGAGTTAAGCAACCACATAAGATGAATCATATTATGTTCAATCTTCATAATATTCACTACAATTCTGTTATATAATAATAATGCTATATCATATATATTCTTTATGCACTGAAAAACTGTCATATCACTGTGAAACTAAATTCTGTCAACTAACACATTAACACCCCTGTAAAAACTAAAGTTTCAAGTGTCAAATAGTGTAAAATAAAAACAGAGAGAACTCCATTGATATGAGTGTTCAACAGTTTAGATCCTGACCAGATGCAAAGGTTTACATGGCATAAGATCAGGATCAACACTATTTTGAAATGCCTGTTAAGTCACTATTGGTATAGTGACATAATTAAGAATGGAGATGAGAAATAAGGAACAATTACACTCATCTCTTGTAAGATATATCAGGTTATCTTTCATGTTCAATTCACAGATCATATATCACCCCTATATATGTGCACTGAATGATGTTAATTAACCCTTTGAACCCTAGTTCCGCATATAGGTGTCCTTTTCAAACAATACACAGTCATGTGAAAATTGTACTTGTCCTATGCAAACAGTGAATACCCAGATCAGAGGGCTCCTTAAGGAGCCCTCTGATCTAGGTCTTCACTGTTTGTCATGATGCAAAACATTGACAAAAACAACCGTTAAAAGTCAGAAATGGACTAGACTAAAATGGAAACTGTAATTTTCCATTTTAAGTTTCAGGGAGGAAAGAGTTAACGAACATGTACCTTCACAATTAGCTGCTATAACTACAGTCAAACTTTTTTTCAAAGCGGCCAATCAAAATGACAAACAAACTATCAGACTTGAATATGGTTTGCAGTTTAATGTATGACAAGAGTAAAGCAGAAAGCTCCTATAAGGAGATATAAGGAGCTTTCTGCTTCACTCTTGTCATGCATTAAGCAGTCATCTGTTTTTTAAAGTGTGTTACAGGTGGTTTTGTTTACAACACAATTACTCCTAATTATGGCTATGTGCATACTTTATCAACAGTGTACCTATTTTGAGTACACTTGTCCTAGGCAAACAGATGAAAACAATAGACTCTGATCAGAGGGTCACAATCCTACAGGAGCTGGCCTCTGTACAGTTTGTCATATTATAATTATGAGCAAAATATTGTAGAAAACAGTAAGACTTACAGTAAGTGTGAACTGGAATTGTCCATTTGAAGTTTAAAGCAATCAATGAGTTTTCTTAGACTGTACAGTAAAGCCTCTCCATTACGACCACTAAATTGTGTTAATTAGTAGGTGTTTAAGTAAAGTGACTGCTTAAAGCAAGGTGACAGTAAAACAGAAAGCTCCTTAAGGAGCTTTCTGATTTACTGTCACCTTGCTTTAATCTGTCACCAGTCCTTTATACAATGAATCAATTAGCATTCTTTATAGTGGTCGTAAAAGAGAGGGCTAACTTAAATAGTTTAATTTGTGTTATTGGTTTGCAAGATGGAAAAGGAGAGGACTTCATTCACAGCTAGTTCATCACCCCTTGGGAAAAACAACAAACTTCATTGTATTAACCCCATTATCCCCCTGTAATATCATCGTGCTTGGATATTGTCAAAAAGAATCCAAAAACTGTCAAATAGGATTTATGCATTTTTAAATTGAGGACACCTAAAGACAGGTGTCAAACATTTTGTATCATAGTGTCTGATAAGGTTCCAAACTGTTTGCAAATAACAGTCAAGTTGTGATTGACAGAAAAAGGGCTAATTGCCACCAGAGGAAGTGTGAGTTTTCTTGTCCTTTTTTTTCTCTTCAAACTTTCACTGTCATAATGTCATCTGCTATAAAATCTACAGTTGAGATGACGCTATTCTTCATGCAGGATAGAAATAATGCAGTAGTAATCCCACCCTGTGGCATCTCTTTCCCGCGGATGTCACAAATGGTTCTCCAAATGGAGAACTGAAACTATCACCAAGGTAAAAATATCTTGGATCAGTCACTATAAGAACTACAGAAATTAATTGTGTAACTGTCCTGGTGAACTTCTTCCAGAATAACTTTTACTTTTTCTGAAACATTTACTGATAATGCACTTAAAACCAAAATAAACTTGTCATTTTTCTAAAGGTATATCATGCAGTGCTCCAGATAAAGGGAGTATTCAAAAAGCTAAAATATTTATTTCTGCATTAAACCCAATGATGTCACTACTCATTAGAGTCGTCTTGAAGAGATGATTCTGAGTAGTAACCCCATAAGATTTGGTGCTGAAATAAGTGAAAAAAGATTGAATTTGTTCAGTTTACATCCTCTTATATGGAGCCCTGGTGAATAGTGAAAATATCAGCATTTATGGTTTCAGTATAAGATCAGATTACTGATTTATTGAAAGTATTATGAGATTCGATCTTGGCCCTTGGGCTTCAGTGCCTTGATAAGTTTCAGGGTTTAGTAAAGATTAAAACTGAGTAAATATCAATAACATTCATCATTATTAAAAAGAAATTGGAATACTTTAATAACCGTAATTGCCGGAAGCCCTAATGTATGGATTTTTGAGTCTATTACAGTCATAAATCTTGTATTATACAATAGAGATGAAGTTATTCTTTCCCAGTAACAATTTTTGAAGCTCAAACCAACAGCATGTACAGTACTATCTGACCAAGTTTGGTCACACTGGGGCTATTGATTTTAGAGAAGAAGTCTTTTGCAATTGTTAACAGACAGACGGACAGACAGACGGATG
This sequence comes from Gari tellinella, assembly GCA_922989275.2. Taxonomy (NCBI): domain Eukaryota; kingdom Metazoa; phylum Mollusca; class Bivalvia; order Cardiida; family Psammobiidae; genus Gari; species Gari tellinella. Next base: position 24,489,659 of record OV277856.1, on the reverse strand, counting down.
GACACCAGACAGAGTAGTATCCCAATATCTCACCTTGGGCACTTTGTGCTCTCAGCTCAGCTAAAAAAATGTTTTATGTCCTAGCTGATGGTAGCTTAAAGTAGGTTGAAAGTAAAACAGAATGCACCTTTAGGTGCATTCTGCTTTACTTTCAACCTGCTTTAAGTGGTCACCTGTCTTCAAAAGTAGAAACTGGGGTTAAGGGTCGATTCCATTTTAATCAAAACCGGTGCCTCGATTACAGCGGGACAGCGATGAATGGCTCACCTTATCTATACTGTACTGATCCTGAAGTTATTTATTGAGAAAACTCTTTGCATGCTCACAGGGAAACCATGGTAACCCTTGAAAACAATTTGGATACAGATCAGACGCCATGTGACTTAGTGTCTCATCAGGAGCCAAACTGTTTGACACTCAGATCCTATTTTGAGGATTCATTTTTAGAAAATTATAAATTAACGACAGTAGTAGGCAACAAATATTGTGATCGAAAACTAGTTACTTAACGGTCAAAGAGTTACGATATACACCAAGGCCCATTGTCTATGAGGTTTATACCAAATTATCACCAAAAAGGCATTTCTATACAAGCCTATAAGGCAACTGAGACAGAATATGTCACTTTAAGTGAACGTTACGATTTATTGTTCTATGTTGTTACTGAGACATAATTCCTGTTGTTTTCTTTCTCGCTGATGAGACACTTTATGAAATCCTGATTGAATCATTCTGACAGTAAGTAAAAGTAAACATGAAAACTGCTAAGGAAAACTCTTTGCAACAAAGCACATGCGTTCTGCATCCAATGGAGGAATTAATTAGAAGTCATGCAATTTGTTAAAGACAGGTATTAGTTTAATGCAGGATAAAAGTAATGCAGAAAACTCCTAAAAGGAGCTTTCTGCATTACTTTTGTCCTGCATTATTTAAAGCTACAGTATTACATTTATGCAAGACTGCAAACTCGTCTAATCATAGACTGCAAAACTTCGTAACACTCTTAATAGCTTGCTTATAGTATTGAAACCATGATAACTGATGCAGATAGTTTGGATTCAAACAAGATACTGCATAATACAACATCTCATAAGAATCCAAACTGTTTGGCACTATGACCATATTTTGAAAGGAAAATATAAAATTTCTTATTTTTAGAACAATAGCAGACAATAATTATTGTTGCAGACGATAATTATTATTGTTGCAGACGAAAAGAATTACCCAGCATGCAAATCAAGAGTGAACACAGGTTATACTGTATTTTTTGACAATCGGGAGATATCGGTGAAGGATTTAAAGCAATATCCCATACAGACTAATGACCTGTAATGAACGGTCTTTGACTATCATTTATGTCTCGTAGATTACCATGTAACTCGGTATACATAATCCTCTCCAGACTGCTTTTCTCCATTATCCTTTCTGATTTGGTAAAGAAGTTTTCTGGACAATGGCAAAGACTGTTTGGATACAGATGAGAAACTACAGTCGAAACTGGATACTTTGAACTTGTGTTAGTTCAAACATACCCATATTTCAAAGTTAAAACGTGGCTTAGCCACGTTTTAACTTTAAAATACAGGTATGTTCAATGTAAGCGAGATCGACTTATTGAAATTAGACTTTTGAAATAGTGGAATTATCAATTTAAGCGAGTTCGAAGTATCGAGTTTTGACTGCATAACTAACACCAGTTTTTAGTGGTCAATTTTAATATCTTTTACGACAGGTTAATGATTAATTCAGGATAAAAGTATTGCAGTAAGCTCCTACATGAGCTTTCTGCATTACTTTTGTCCTGCATTATAAAAGCTATCATCTTAATGTAAAAGTGCAAGTCAAGTCGTTATCAAGACAATGGTTAACACAAGTTTTACTGTTATTGGACCATTCAAGCACTTTTCAAGACATGCATTGGTTTTCAAGGACTTTTCTAGAGTCTTCTTCATTTTCAAGCACTTTTCAAGCCTGTGCAAACCCTGTTAACCCTTTCCCCCATAGAAGCGCCTTTTAGCGCATTCAGTTTATTTCTCCACTGAAGAAAATAGTTCCAATCTATACAGCCATGCATATGTATCATAAGAAATATTTTCTTTATTCTAACAGGTGGTAGCTTAAAGCAGGCTGAAAGTAAAGCAGAACGTGTCTTAGGGCGCATTCTGCTTTACTTTCAACCTGCTGTAAGTACTAAGTAGTCACCTATTTTCAAAATTAAAAAACAGGCTATGAGGCAAAGGGTTAAAGCATTTCCCTTATACTGCATACAATCTTATGTCAAGTAAAAAATGGTAATTATGAAAATAAAGAGTTAAATCCGTTTTATCTTGGTATATCAAAACTGGTCCAGACTGTTTGACATTAAACCTGACACTTCCCCAAAAATCAGGGCAAACATATTTCCCCCTGACCCTTACAAACACTTTCTGCTCTTAAGACCTGTAACCAGACTGGACCCTGATCAAACACTGTTTCTGATCATGATCAACACTATGTCTGATCAGGATCTACACTGTTTGTGACTCGGAATGTATACCTGACAAATATGGAGATGAAATTTCAGAATTAAAGCCGACAACTGGGTAAGTACATTGAAATAGTACAGTGGAGAAGATGTTATTGACTTTCCCTTAAAAACTCAAACAAAACGTAAATGCATGGCAATAAAATGGAGAAAATGACAGCTTTTGATCATTCTGACTGATATTCATTTTAATCTGAGTGGCAAACAGTTTAGAGCCAGATCAGACGCCGGGTTACCCGGCGTCTGATCAGGCTCCAAACTGATTGCAATTGAAATGAAAGATTAAGAGTAAACACGTTTATTTGGAAAGAAGTCTTCTCCACTGTTTGTGGAATTGATTCTGCCTTCAAAGTTTATTTTATAGTGGACAAAATGGTCTGAGGCAGACTGAACTTTGACTCATAAAAATGACAGCAAATTTTTATTTATTGGGGATCATACTGTGACTCATAAAAATGACAGCAAATTTGTATTTATTGGGGATCATACTGTCAGTTTTAATGGCTTTAACCCTCACAAGTAGGAGGATTGAGTATATATATTCAGTCATTAACCCATTGCCCCATAAATACGCCTTTTATGATTCTAATTTATTGCTCAACTGTAGAAAATATTAATATATATACTGCTCTTTTCTAATATTTCGACCACTAAGGGCCTTTTTCAAAGAAAATCACGTTATTCTCTTTGATTTTATGGCTGAATGCATGTAACAAAAATGTGACGTGTGTTTTGACGTGATTTTCTTTGAAAAAGGCCCTTAGAGGTCGAAATATTAGAAAAGAGCAGTATATATATTAGTATTAATTTAATTCCCTATCTGGAATATTGAAAAAAATATTGTAGAAAATAGTTCCATAATTTTCATCTAATAAAAAAATAAAAATTTACCCCAGGAAAAGAGCAGATTGATGTCAGACAGATTCTATAAAGAAACAGTGCAGACCCTGAGCTGTCTGATCTGGGTCTACACTGAATTTAAAATGTGTCCTTATATGGCAATATATAGTTCAAACTTGATGATAACCACAGCAGATATACAGTCATGATGTCCAAAGTTTCAGGAATGTTATGATATAGGCAAATTGTACTATTACCAATAGGAGAAAATGTCTTTAGGGCTAAAGACATGTATGGAAGCCTATCAAAGGATAGAACGGAGGATATGAATATTCTGATTTATGCACCATTTATCATTTGCTAGACAAGCAGTCAGACTTAAACGTATTAATCCTCTTACCCAAGTGTTTTTCTGTGGTTTCCTTTTCTGTAGTCGGAAACCTATCAGACTCTTCCAAGAGATCCGCAAAGTGAGAGACGGCAAATGCTGCACATAGCGAGTATTCACGCTTATAATGTTGGTCGAAAAGCATGATCACCTTTGCAAACAGTTTTGATCCTGATGAGATGCCGCATAATGCGGCATCTCATCAGGATTCAAACTGTTTGACACTCTGACCCTGTTTTGAAAAGATATTGGAACAGTAGCAGATCTGACAATCATTGCAGACGGAAGAATTACCCAGCATGCAAAGAGTTAAACGATGACATCAGTATCAGGTGACAGCTTAACCTTTCGGATGCTGAATGTTCAAATCCTCTCATCTGTTTTTTAATATTACCAATTTATATCGGCTGTAGAGGCGCTTGGCTCGAAGGCATGTTAAAGTAAACCAAACAGTACAGACCCTGATCAGAGAACTTCTTCTTAGAAACTTAGCAATATTGTCGTCTGCAGCAATAGTGTTCTGCTACTTTTATGAATTAAATGTTTTTCAAAATTTACTATTCAAAATAGTTTCACCATGTCAGTTATAAAAGTGCATACTGCTTTACTTTCAGCCTACTTCAAGCTACCATCTGCTAGTATACAGCAAATACTTCTTATGGTGTATATTCATGACTCTGTATTATACAGTGGAACTATTTTCTTCAGTGGAGAAATAAAATAAAGGTGTAAAAAGGAGTTAGTGGAGTAAAAGTTTAATAAGTCTTCTTTAGAAAAGTGCTAACCTGGCAATTACAATAACTAGCATTTACAAGGCTCCAGATAAGGAGTTATTCCAAAACAAAACCTTTATGTCTGCAGAAAACCCTATGGTGTGACTACTCATTAGAATCGTCTCGAAGAGACGATTCTAATGAGTGGTCACTCCATAGAATTTTATGAACTATAGAGGATAAACTGTTGAAAAACCTTAGTTCACTCACCCTTGTCTGGAGCCCTGATTTACCTACGACACTTACCAACTCAACTCGTCCAAAGCCACCCATACCCAGTGTAGCAACAATCTCCATATCTTCAAGGCGGATGAAGGCATATTCTGGGTCAACACGGTCTGCTGTAGGTGACACAACCCCATCTGATTGGCCACCAGTGCTTGTTCTACAAAAACAGCACAAACATACAGTAAAATCTAGCTACAGTCGAACTTCGATATCTTGAACTCACTTAACTCGAACTATCCGATATGTCGACACATGAACTTCAATATTTCATGCTTGGTTATGTCAAACATACCCATATTTCAAAGTTAAAATGTGGCTTAGCCACGTTTTAACTTTGAAATACGGGTATGTTCGACTTAACAGAGTTCGAGATATCGAAGTTTGACTGTATTAGCTACTGAATAGAACATCGTTAATTGATGGTGTTAAATATTGGAAATCAAAAATGTGTAGACCAAGATCAGACAGCTCATGATGTTAGTGAAGTGGAGTTTTGTAAAATGATTACTCAGTTGGAGAATTAAGGCCCTGTTTAATTGGTTACCCCATAGCCTATTTCTGGTTGTTGAAGACGGGTGACCAACTCAAAGCAGGTTCAATAGTTGTAATAGAGAGATTTTACTGTTTATGGAAAAATATACAGTCGAAACTCGATACTACGAACTCACTTAAATCGATCTTTCCAGTATTTCGTAAGTTTAATTTTGATCAGTCGTTCTCGTTTAAGTCGAACATACCAATATTTCAAAGTTAAAACGCGGCTAAGCCACGTTTTAACTTTAAAATATTGGTAAGTTCGAAGTAACGCGAGTTCGTAGAATCGAGTTTTTACTGTACAAATGTTTTCTAGGCATAACATTAAAACACTTTAAATAAATGTATCAGCTCAATCTTGTTTGAATTAAATTGCAAAACAAATGCAGAGATAAAAAGGATTTTCTTTCAAAGTTAAATATTGGGCAATTTGAGTAGGAATTCTGATAGGCAAAGTGAATCTCATCTTACAGTATAAAAATTAAGGCTCCAGATAAGGGAGTATTTCAAAAACTAAAATCTTTATTTCTGAATAAAACCCTATGATGTTACTACTACTCATTAGAACTGTCTCTTTGAGACGATTCTAAAGAGTAGTAACACCATAGGATTTAGTCTGCAATAAATGAGAAAATGTTACCGGTAATTGTGTTAATTGATAGGTGTTTCAGACAAGTGACTGCTTAAAGTAAGGTGACAGTAAAACAGAAAGCTCCTTTAGGAGCTTTCTATTTTACTGTTACCTTGCTTTAAATTGTCATCTAGCTGTCTTTTATACAATTTATTAGACCTATTTTTAGACAGGTTTTACTGCATGAACACTAAGTCTTGTTCCAAATGGGAAATGCATTTCAGTGAAATAAACTTGCAAATACACACAATAAAACATAAACAAGAAATGTGGAGAATTAAATGTCTGTAGCCGGCCAGTGTCCCCATTTGCCCATACATTTTAAGAGTCCACACATTTGTAGATATGATTATGATACATAATTTTTATTAATTTATTATTATTATGTGTTCCTAGTTTGGTTGCCAATGGTTGGTCTAGCATTTATGCTTTTTGAGCAACAAAGCTATAACGAAAACTTAACAAATCTAAATATTAATTGACATATTTTAGCAAAACATAATAGAGAAAAATAAGGTATTAATATTTGAAGTTGTGTATTGTTGCTGATGTTTATAGGCCTTCAACTCACAGTCATTCTTACGAACAAAAATCTTAAAATCTAAAAAGACTTACAGCTTACATAACTGAGCCCAATGATCAGAAATAATCTGAAGAATGAGCGCAAAAATCCAGTGCATCATTTTAACGGAATGTTTCTTAATATCTACAACCATTTTTAATATACCGGTAACATAAAATCTGTAGATTCTCAATATTTCAGATATAAAGTATGGTACAACTATAAAGGGCAGTTAGTTTTATTGCCCCAAAATGACACCTTTGAGATCTCATGTTTAGTAATGAGTGTAAGGAAATTACTACAAAAATTAAAAATCAAATTATAATAATTGGCTTCTCTAGAATTTCAATATCTGTGAGACGTTTGAGAAAACTAATAATAATGCCAAGGTAGACATTAAGTCTGGGCAATCTCAAACACTTAATCAATGTGTTTGGTAAAAAATGGGAAAACAAAATCAAACAGCACAGTGCTATACAGGCTTGTAATTAACACCTCTGTTGGTTGACTAAATCCAATCAGCTCTTGTTTAACTCTTAGCATGCTAGTGGTGAAGCCGTGATTACCTTCGCAAACAGTTTGGATCCTGATGAGACGCCGCGTAACACGGCGTCTCATCAGGATCCAAACTATTTGACATTCTGACCCTGTTTTGAAAATAATTTTTTAAAAATTCTATTTTTAGAACAGGAGCAGACGACAATTGTTGCAGATGGAAAAAATGAAAAAATTACCCAGCATGCACCAAGTTAAAACAATGCAATCAATAGAGGTGTGAAACTGTTTGACACTCAGACCCTGTTTTGAAAATAATTTTTTTTTAAATTCTATTTTTAGAACAGAAGCAGACGACAAAATAATTTTTTTTACCCAGAATGCACCAAGTTAAAACAATGCAATCAATAGAGGTGTGAATTAGTAGTGTTATGTTTAGTGTTATTGGAAATGTTTCACTAAACTCGAAGTGTTTTATCTCTTTCATTGTCATTCTATTGTCTATTTCAAGATTATCTTTGAATTTTTGTTTCAAACTTAATGAAACCTGAAACTTCAAACATTAACAATTCTTAGTTTTAAATTCAGTACATTCCATTTTAAGGTTGCTGTTTACATTATATTTCAGGATGACAAAAATAACCCCCTGATCTGGATCTACACTGTGCACTCTTCACTGAAGTTCAGACTGTTTGTAAAGTACCACTCGTCACTAAGGTTCAAAAGTTAAAACTTAAGATGTATTTTTTTTCATTTTGACTGAAGAAATATTGACTTTGAGTGTTTAACAGTTTTGATTCTGATTAGATATTAAGGTGCCTGGTCTATGATCTAAATCTTAACTGTTTTCAGTTTCTTTAATGTTGCCATTTGAAGATAAAGTTTTGACCCTTAAAATACTGAATTTTCAAAACGTTCTTTTTCAGTATTGTTGAAATTAAAAATAACCAGTTCTTAATACCCTTCCCCTTCCCCCCTTTTTAGAATGCTTTTATTACCAAGAACATTTAAATAATAGTCTGTTAAGTTTCAAAGACAAAAAAAAAAAATTAGCTAAAAAAAAAGCAAATGACAGTAATTTAAACCCCTAATATGGCAGCTAAAAAGCTGTGTTATTTTCCATGTTGTAGACAGATGGAGGCTTAACTCTTTCCTCCCTGAAACTTCAAATGGACAATCCCAGTTTCAATTTTAGTCTAGTCCATTTCTGACTTTTATGGGTTATTTTTGTCAATGTTTTGCATTATGACAAACAGTGAAGACCCAGATCAGAGGGCTCCGTAAGGAGCTCTCTGATCTGGGTATTCAATGTTTGCACAGGACAAGTGCACTTTTCATATATACACTGTTTGAAAACAACGCCTATATGCGGGACTAGGGTTTAAAGGGTTAAAGCAAGTTGAAAGGAAAGCAGAGAGCTCCTACAGGGAGATTTTTGCTTCACTTTAAACCTGCTTTAAGATGAAATATATACTTGCAACCTTCAATCAGTCTTCTGTTGTGTGGTGGGGAAAACTAGGTTTGGCTGTACTTTAATTTCCTGTCTTTAAAAAAAGTGAAAACTGTAGTGAAAAATTAAGGTGAAAACTCGTTTAACAGCTTAACCTTAATTTCCAGCTATTAGCATACAGTAAAACCTTTCTATAACGGCCACTAAAACGAGGACTAATTGGTTGTTTAAATGACAGGTGACAGCTTAAAGCAAGGTGACAGTAAAACAGAAAGCTCCTACAGGAGCTTTCTATTTTACTGTCACCATGCTTTAAGGAGTCACCTGTCAAAAACAACTAATAAATTAGCACACTTTAGTGGCCGTTATAAAGAGGTTTTACTGTAATTATATTGATAGTTTTTGAAAACAGTGTAGGCCCTTTAGGAGTTGTCTGATCAGGGCCTGTACTGTTTTCTTATAGGATCTGTCTGGCATGGGTCTGCACTCTAAGATTCCTGGGGAGAATTTTAAGTCCTTTTTTTATTGGCCAGTGTAATAGATTATATGACAGGCTCATAGTGGGCCTGGTTATATAAATATAAATATGCAGCAGGAAAAGGGTTAGTACAATATCTCATTTAAAAGGCATGAACAGTTAACCTAAATTGTTAGAAAAACAGGAATTTAATTCTCCTGACAATTAGGCTATGTGACTGGAAATGTCATAACCTAGTTTCTTTAAACTTGCTCCTACTCATGATTATATTAAAACAACACCCTCTGGAGCTGTTTGATCTGGATCTACACTTATTTGTGTTCAAATCTGTTTTTCTAGTTATATGTTTTCTGAACAGACATGGACATTTTGTATGTTACATAGCTATCAAAAACATTCTGTATTCTATTCTGGTAAAGTTCTCCTCTAAATAGGTTAGCAACATTCCCTTTAAGGAGAAAAAATCATCGCTTAACTCTTTGCGTGCTATGCAATACTGTCACCCGCAACAATTGTCATCTGCTACTGCTACTGTAAAATTAGAATTTTCTGGAAAACTTTTTTCTAAACTGATCAGAGTGTCAAACAGTTTGGATTCTGATGAGATGCCGCATTACAGGATCCAAACTGTTTGCAAGGGTAATCACTGGAGGGAAAGAGTTAATTTTAATTAAAGATTGGGAGTAATTTTCTTGAAAGCTTACTTCTTCAGTCTTAACTCATTGCCAGCTAGTGGCAAACACACGATTACTGTTGCAAGAAATTTGGATCCAGTTGAGATGCCAAATAATCTGGTGTCTTATCTGGATCCAAACTAATTGTCACTCTTACACTATTTTGAAATGAAAATTTTAAAATTTGACTTTTAAAACAGTAAGCAAACGACAATTATTGCAGACGATACAAATAACCCAGCATGCAAAGAGCTAATCATGTTTCTACAAACCCTACAATTCAATAATCATGGCAGCCAAAGATATACAGAGAAACTCACTTGACGCAACGTTTCAAACACTTCAGCAATCTTCTAGACAAAACATTGCTTTAATGCAGGACAAAAGAAATGCAGAAAATTAATTTAGGAGCTTTCTGCATTTCCTAAATCTATCATGCATTAAGCAGCCACACTCGCCAAATTCTTCATTAAATGGTTGACTTTTACAGTATTCTCTGTATATCCTTGGTACTGAGAAGGAAAAAAAACATGAAAATTGTCCCTCTTTTAGTCTTTGACAAATTACCATAGTATATGGGTTGACGGGCTTGATCTAATTTTATTTTGAAGTGAGCTAGATCAATGTTTATTACATTTTGGACCAAGTCTCATCTGTTTTTATTTGTTTGTAGAAAACCGGCCCAATGAATGCCGACAAACAAATATTGGGGACCTTTTGCAAACAGCTTGGGTCCAGATCAGGCCCCAATAAATGTGGGGCCTGATCTGGACCCAAGCTGTTTGCTGCACCGTTTTGTTTCTGAAAGTGTGGAGAAAAATATGTCAATAACCGAGTTTGAAGAGCTGTTATTTTGAGATGACAAGATTGCATCAATGTTTCGAAGGGTTTTAGGAGATCTTGTTAGCGTAAAAACCAAAATGAAAATCAATCACAGTTGAGCGCCGATAATTCAAACTTTTCAACTCAAATTATGACAGTCAAATTAATATACCAACATTTCTAAAATTAATTTTTTGAGACTTCAATTAGCTCAAGTTGAAAATAACCAAATTTAAAAGTTCTGCTATAATCTAATTTTGAAATAAATGTTCATTTGACTTCAGAGAATTCAAGTTATAGAAGCTTAACTGTATAATTTCTGTTTCATGTTTGGAAACTAATAAATGACACATGAACTGCCTGTTTTTTTAACGTCAGCAACATGCATATTAACCCTCACTAACCCGACCTTCTAAATGGACTCTTCCACTTTCTAAATAATAACCAGTTAACATTTACTTTTAAGGGGTTTGTCAAACAAATTTAAGGTTTCATATTATGGTAAACAGTGCAGACCCAGATCAGAGGGCTCCTGAAGGAGCCCTCTGATCTGGGTCTACACTGTTTGCAAAGGATGAATTTATCCAGTTCCAGCACTATAATGTTATTCTGTTCAATATTCTGAACAAGTTGTGGTCGTTCAATGATGTTAAGGGACTGCAAACCAGATTTGGCCTAATATTTGGATGTTCTTGAATGGTAGATTTTGTTTGTAGCATTCATGACAGAAATAGCAATCTATCTCGTCTTCTTTCCCAATAAACTCATTTATTCTAAAACTATTATTTCCATTGCAACAGTTTGGAACCAGATCAGACTCCAAACTGTTTGTTGCTCAGATTAAACAAGTTGAGAAATTTCAAAGTTTCAACATGTTATTGCAATGTATTTAATAACATTTCGTATGTGTTGAAACGGGAAATAATATCTTCTCAATAATGTAACAGCATATATTGATGCTTTTTGAAAACCGTGTCGACCCAGATCAAACAGCTAAGGGAGCCATTAACAAGAGGACCACTGTGACTCTATATAGCTTACCTCACCCGAGCTACTGTGATAATTGTTGACAAAGAGTTTAAGACAAAAACTAGTTTTTTGATCTTTCACAATAAACATGTTTTTGAGACACTTGGCTTAACCCATTACCCTATTTCTAGTTTTAAAGACATTGGCGACCACTAAAAGTATTAAATTTAAAGCAAGTTGAAAGTAAAGCAGAATGTGCCTTAAAGGCACATTCTGCTTTACTTTCAGCCTTCTTTATGCTAATATCTGCTATGGTGTAGAAAATATTTCTTATGGTTCATGTTCATGACTGTATAAAGTGGAACTATTTTCTTCAGTACAAGAATAAATTATTAGCCTAATTTTTAAAGAGGCATGTTTATGGGTTAATGGATTAAGGTTTTCCCCATCGTATTACTAGTTGAGATAATTATACTAGTCATACCTCTGAACTCCTCTGGCTTCGTCTCCGTAGTCCTTCTCTCTTAATTCACTGAGCTCTCCAATCAGCTGGTTAAATGACCTAGAAATATAACACAAAACATGTCAAGACCATACATAAAACTTTACATTTTAATTTTGTACTGTAAATTTAAAGCTGATATACATTGCAATTATCAGCTGGTTAAATGACCTAGAAATAAAACACAAAACATGTCTGACATAATACATATACGTAGCAGATATATCTAGCAGTTGATATCTTAAAGCAGGCTGAAAGTAAAGCAGAATGCGCCTTGGTTAAATGACCTAGAAATAAAAGACAAAACATGTCAGACATAATACATATACATAGCAGATATATCTAGCAGATGGTAGCCTAAAGCAGACTGAAAGTAAAGCAGAATGCGCCTTACAAGGCGCATTCTGCTTTACTTTCAGCATGCTTTAAGACATCGCACTTGAAAAATAGAAAATTTGGAAATCTTGGGCTTTTTCAAGATCAACTTATAAATGGCAGGCCTGAAGTGTTCACATGAAGCTGCACTGTATTAAAAGACATTTCTTTTTCTTCAAAGAAAGGACATAATGAAAGACAAAACCCAACAACAACAAGATCTCTGGGAGCCTCAGCTTGCATCAGTAAGCCACAAATCCCATTACTGTGAACATATAAGGCTCTAAATCTTGTACTGTTCAAGAGTCCCAATTTTTTTCCTTCTACGACACACGTAAATTGGCAATTCTACAAGGGTAGTTACTTGCATTCTTCGCCAATAAATTACATTTGATTCAATAACGTGTAGAAGGAGACGCGGAAGGGGGTGTGAAATAGCAAATCTTTAGGCTTCGCACTATATTTCGGAGAAAGGGAAATTGGATCAGGTCAAAATAATTACACCGTGATATTTCGGAGAGATGGTGACTTGTTTTAGTCACCATCTGCCTCCTGGTGCTAATTTAACTCATTGGTTCCTGAAACTTCAAATAGACAATTCTGACTTTCAATGAAGTTGAGTCCGTGTTTCACTTTTTAGGGCTTTAACAAGTTGTTGTTTTTGTTTTTTACAGTATATTGTAAAATGACAATCAGCGCAGACTAAGACCATACAATTGTTGTATTGATGACAGCTAGGTGCAGCTAAATGCAGGGAAACATGTGCAATAACCCATTACCCCATAAATACGCCTATAAAGTATTCCTCCACTGAATAAAATAGTTTCACTTTCTAAAGTCATGAATATGCATCATAAGAAATATTTCCTATATTCTCGAAGATTTAAGCTTAAAGCAGGCTGTAAGTATAGCAGAATACGCCATAAGGCGCATTCTGCTTTACTTTCAACCTGCTTAAAGAGGTCACCTATTTTCAGTACTAGAAACAGGCTATAGGGTAATGGGATAATGCAGACGTTTCTCAAGGAACCTTCTGCATGACTTCTGTCCTGCATTAAACAGTCATCTGTCTTAAAGATTACCATACAATGTCATTCAGTGGTTGCTTTACCCACCATCCATAGCCAGCCAGCCTAAGTGTTTCTAACGTTGAAAACAGGTAAAAAGCTGGTTGAAAGTAAAGCAGAATGTGCCTGAAAGCGCATTGTTTTATTTTCATCCTGGTTTAAGCTACCATCTGCTAGGATATAGAAAATATTTCTTATGGTACATGTTTATGACTGTAACAAATGGGAACTATTTTCTTCAGTGGAGAAATAAAGGGAATGCGCTAAAAGGTGCTTCTATAGGGGAAGGGTTAACATAGGTTTGATGGTATTTCAGGACAGTTTGACTATTCAATATCTGGAATACATGTACAGAGAAACCTCTCTATTATGACCACTATATAGTATTAATTATTAGGTGTTTGCATGTGGCAGGCCATTGCCCAATAGCCTGTTTCTTGTTTTGAAGATAGGCGAATACTAAGAGCAGGTTAAAAGTAAAGCAGAATGTGCCTTAAGGCCCATTCTGCTTTACTTTCAGTCTGCTTTAAGCTATCAACTGCTTAATAATGGTATAAGTTCATGACTGTATGAATTGGAACTATTTCCTTCAGTGGAGGAATAAATTAAATGTGCTAAAATCTGCTTCAATCGGGGAAGGGTTATAGCAAGATGAATGTAAAACAGAAAGCTCCTTTAGGAGCTTTCTGTTTTACATTCACCTTGCTTTCAGCTGTCACTTGTTATTTATGCTGTGAATGAGCTTTCTTTCTAGTGGTTGCAATACAGAGGCTTAACTGTAATAGTGAACTTTTATCATCAACAATCTTCAAAGAGGAATGGAAGAAGCCGGGAGCCAGACTGTAGGTTTAGAGAATATTTTTAAATCTCAATTAAAAGGCTTTGTATATGAATTTGGAATCACAATGGTACCGAAGGCAGGAAATCTGAGACTTAACCTTACAAATCAAACTAAATTGTCCTCATCCTCAAAGCAGGAACTATCTACAGTGGAGAAAACGTTATTCTTTCAAACGAAACGCAAACGCAAAGCACTAAAACATAGGAAATGTCAATTTTTAGATATTTTTTACAATTCATTTTTTGTCTGAGTGGCAAACAGCTTGGAGCCTGATCAGACGCCGGGTAACACGTTTATTGGGAAAGAATAACACATTCTCCGCTGTAGTTTGAGGATCAGTTATTATGAGTTCTTTGACTGCTTCATCCGCAGGCTTCATTTTGCTGATAGCAGACTCAGTAATTTCGTAATATCGAGTGATGATGAGCAATTTCAGCTCAATATCCCATATTTCCAAGCTCATCAGACAAACAACAGTCGATCACACCTCCCCTGGGTCATGTCTGGGGTGATAGCCGTGTTACAACAAAAGACTGCTAGCTTTTGAAGTAGACTGAATTTATTTTTTTCTCTCTCTTTACCCAATACCCCATCAATACTTTAATTTATTCTTCCAATGAAGAAAAAAGTTCAAATTTTACAGTAATAAATATGCACCATAATAAATATATTCTATATCATAGCAGATGATAGCTTAAAGCAGGCTGAAAGTAAAGCAGAATTAAGTGGTCACCTCTTTGAAAAACTAGAAATAGGCTATGGGGTAATGGGTTAATTTATGCGCATATTTCTGTCTAATAGTAATGTTGAAAGTCCCTATCAAATTTTCAAGACTTTTCTCCATAGCCTAAAGTGCAACTTATCTACATACATCTGCAGAAGATGACTGCTAAAAGCTACAGAAGCTTTTTGCTTTACTTTCAATCTTGCTTTGACCCATTGGAGACGATTCTAATGAGTATTAATAACATAGGTGCTGAAATGAGCGAGGAAATGTTGGATTTGTTCAGTTTACTCCCTCATATCTGGAACCAACTACAATAATTATTAATAGTTGTCATTGTAGTTCTTTTCCTAACTCTTCTTCTCCTTGATCAGGGGCAGCACCATATTCTTATTGGATTTGTCTTAAACACTATACAACAGTCTTCACCCATTACCCCATAGCCTGTTTCTAGTTTTGAAGATAGTCAACAACTTAAAGCAGGTTGAAAGTAAAGCAGCTTTACTTGCTACACTCTGCTAGGATACAGAAAAAATCTCTTATAATACATAATGACATGACTGTAAAAATTGGAACTATTTCCTTCAGAGGATGGATACATTAAAGGTGTAAAAAGGCATTTTTATGGGGTAATGGGTCAAACACTGAAACCTAGAGGGAAATGGGTTTAGTGGCTCTGACAGGAAAAACAGTGACAGCCTGTAAAACAGCCAACAGCCTAATGCAAAGCAAAAGTCCTGTCGATGCAGATATCTCCTCAGGGAAATTCAAAGATGGATCATGGATTGATGTTTCGTTGCCTCATTAAACCCCAGAGATGCATAACTGTGTCCTTTACAAAAACTGCATCTATGAAAAATACACTTGTCCTATGCAAACAGTATAGATCCAAGATCCTCTGATCAAGTTATGTACTGTTTATCATTTTGCAATGCATTGTTATAAGCAACCCTTAATTTTAAGAAATGGACTGGTCTTAATTTGGAAGCAAGAACTGTCCATTTGATGTTTCAGGAGTCTATGAGCTACTCAAACTGTACTTGCAGCCGGAGGACGAGTATATTGAACTGCAAGCCATGCAAGTTGAGCCAATTCCATTATGCATTAACAGTTACACATTCTACGTGGTAAAACATGAGAACAAATTTGCCAGAGATTTTGAATGAGACAAATATTGAGAAGAGCAGTTTTCAAAAATTCATTGCAGTTTTTAACCTAAAGCATGCTCAGCAATTTTTTTCTTTCAGATTTGTCATTGATATTTCTCATTTCTTTACTAAAATATTTTGGTGGGTAAATGTTAAACAATGAATTTAAGTGTTGTTTATTAATTTAACCCTTAGCCCGCCAAATAAATTGTCGTCTGCTATATTTCTCGTCTGCTTCAAGTTTCAAAGTGCTTCAAAGTTGCTCAAAGTTGCTGAAAATGTTGTCCGAGTGTCAAACAGCTTGGATCCGGATGAGACGCCGAGTTACTCGGCGTCTCATCCGGATCCAAGCTGTTTGCATATGGAGCTATAGTCGTGAGTGGCAGGCTAAGGGTTAATGCGTAAAAAGATATATTTATGAAGTAAAGGGTTGAAAAATGTATCTTGGTGCTTTAACCATTTACTCCATAAAGCCTGGTTCTAGTTTTTAAGACAGGTGAACACTTAATTAAAGTGGGTTGAAACCTTAAGGTGCATTCTGCTTTACTTTCAGCATGCACTAAGGTACCATCTGCTAGGATATAGGAAGTATTTTTCATGTTACACATTCATGACTGTATAAATTGAAACTTAGTAATAATTTTCTCCTATGGAGGACTTTATTAACCCATTACCAAATAAATATGCCTTTTTATGCTTTTAATTTATTCCTCCACTGCAGAAAAGACTTCCCAATTTATACAGTCATGAATATGTATAATAATAAATATGTTCTATATCCTAGCAGATGGAAGCTTAAAGAAGGCTAAAAGTAAAGCAGAATGTGCCTGAAGGCACATTCTGCTTTACTTTCAACCTGCTTTAAGTGGTCAACTATGTTCAATACTAGAAACAGTCTATGGGGTAATGGTAATTACTTAATGGAGTAAAGGGTTAATAACTTACTCTCTGTCCACTGTGAGACACTCCACTCCAGGTGCTAGGGCTATCACATTGGCTGTTCTCCTATCTTCACTGAAATAATACAAACAAATACACCATAAAATTCCTGGGTTTCAACGCTTGCGTAGATTGGTACATTTTAAAAACAGTGTAGACCAAGATCAGGGTCTTCAGTGTTTTTCTATAGGACCTGTCTGACTTGAGTCTTCACTGTACCTTGGAGAAATCCTTATTTTGTAAGCCAATAAATACGCATTATGAGTTGACAATGCGATACAGGGTAATGTATTCAATTGAGACATTTTTTGCGGAAATAGCCGTTCAGATGAGCGTCTTGGTGCGAGTCTGATCGGTTGTTTCTGGCAAAAACGTCAAGAGCTGAATACAACACCCTGTAGCACACTGCCAACTGGTAATGTGTTTATTATATACCTTCAATATACACCAGCAACAATTAAATAGTGGTTTAAATCATTTTATATATTGAAACATTTATTATTTGAAGCAGAACAAAAATTATTTTATGCCACAAAGAATAACACGAAACTTGTACATGTATGTCACACTGAATCGAAAACAAAGTCGTAGTAAAATACAAGGTGGATGATACAGACTCTTGTATTTTACTGTGCAGATACACACAGAAACGCTCGATATCATAAGACTTAGGCATATAATAAAAATAGTTTAGAAAATTGATAGATGTTAAAAGTGGTGTTTTTTATTATCCTCTGTAAGAAGGTATTGAATTATTTTAGAACTATTTCAGAATAATTTCTTGAATATTCTTGAACGATTCTAGAAGCGGCCATTCAACGTTCATAAACATTCTGCAAAAATTCTAGAAATTTGATGGTTTAGAACCATTGTTTTAGAATTACAGTTGTTCTTGACCCCCTTTTGTAGAATTTGTAAAGTAATTCTTGAAACAATTCTAGAAGTGGCCAATTAACGTTCAAGAATATTCTAAAATTCTTGAACACTTTTCACAGGGGATGTTAATCCTAGAGGCGGATGAAAGCTATATTTCTAGCTTTTTTTGTTAGAATTTTACAATTTGCAATGTGATCACAAGTCAAAGAATTTCATAGATTAATAGAAATAATCTCATGAGGAATGTCTCAGGAAAAAATTGTTTAAAGTAAAATGTTTAACTTTTGCATGCTGGGTATTTTTTTCATCTACAACAATTGTTGTCTGCTATTGTCAGAGTGTCAAACAGTTTGGATCCTATTGAGACACTGTGTAATGCAGGCTGTTTGCAAAGGTAATCACTGGGACATATATCCACTACTACCATGCAAAGAGGAAATACTTATGCATACCGTCTGCTAGAATATAGAAGATAGTTCTTAAATTATCATACATATTCATGACTGTATATATATTGGAACTATTTTATTCAGTGGAGGAATAAAGTAAAGGCATAAAAAACATATTACGGGGAAAGGGTAAAAGCTAATCTCTTTCTATGTCAGACTCCAAACTTCAGTTCCTTTTCAGAGGTTGCCGAATGTAAGTTTAACTGTATCATGAACAAACAAAAGAGCTGCCAGAAAAGCATGCCAGGACAAATAACTGAAACCTGACTAGATCTCTATAATGCTGAAATTAATGCTTTCAGTATGTCCAAGGTCCAAGGAAATTAAGCGTAAAAGGAGGTAACTTGGAGAGTACATGATTGTGCACATGGAATAGAGAACTAGGTGAATTGACTGGGACTTCCTCCACCTGTAATTAGCCAGACATCACAATATGATGGAAATACTGTTAAAGTATTAAAGTAAAATTAAAACAATTCCAAATCTTATGATGCTGAATTCTTCCAAGGGACTACACGGAAATTTGATAAATGACCATTGTATCCGATATTGTCTTCAGTATTGATGACAGATAGTTGCTTAAAGCAGTTTAATTGAGTGTAAAGCAGAATGCACCTGAGGGCACATCCTGCCTCACTTTCACTTTCAGCCTGATTTATATGAGCTTATAATTTATTATGTAACCATCTGTTAGGATATAAACAAGAGGCCCAGAGGGCCACATTTCGCTCACCTGAGAACATTAGAAGCTGACTGGGCAGGACAACATTTTGATATAGCTATGACCCAGGTGTCATAATTTGATCTCGGTAGAGGACCACAATGCGAAGCTTCATCTCAGATATTGATGATCTGGGCCTTACGGTTTAAGAGAAGAAGATTTTTAAAGGTTTTCCCGTAAAAAAACCTGACAAGCCCAGGGCGGGGCCAATTTTTGGCCCGGGGTCATAATTTGAACACACCGGGTAGAGAACCACATAGCAAAGCTACGTATATGTCAAATATTAAAGATCTTGGCCTTACAGTTTCAGAAAAGATGATTTTTAAAGGTTTTCCTATATAAGTCTATGTAAAACTGATAAGCCCCAGGGCTAGGCCAATTTTGACCCGGGGGTTATAATTTGAACAATCTTGGTACAGGACCATAAGACAAAGCTACATGTCAAATATTAATGATCTTGGCCTTACAGTTTCAGAGAAGAAGATTTTTAAAGGTTTTCCAGGGGCGTGGCCAATTTTGACCCGGAGGTCATAATTTGAACAATCTTGGTAGAGGACCATAAGACAAAGCTACATGTCAAATATTAATGATCTAGGCCATACAGTTTCTGAGAAGAAGATTTTTAAAGGTTTTCCTAAGAAAAACTGATAAGCCCTAGGGCGGGGCCATTTTTGGCCCCAGGGTCAAAATTTGAACAATTTTGCTAGAAGATCATTAGGTAATGATACATACCAAATATCAAAGGTCTGGGCCTTTGGGTTTCTGAGAAGAAGATTTTTTAAGATTTTCTTATGCATTAAAAGTTGTCTATACGGTCATGATAGAAAAATCTGGTCCCACAGCAAGGGGAATAACTCTAGCCAAAAACTTTGAACAAGATTTCGTTCCCCCTTGCCACTGATGCTTCTGACAAAGTTTGGTTGAAATCGGGTCAGTGGTTTCTGAGGAGATGTTGTTTGAAAATGTGGACGTACGACGGACGCCAGACACCGGACGACGGACGGAATGGTATCACAATAGCTCATCCTGAGCCTTCGGCTCAGGTGAGCTAAAAAGATAGGCTTTATAATGGCACAAATTCATTACTGTGTAAATTGGAACTATTTTCCTAAGTGGAGGAATAAATCAAAGGCCTAAAAGGGTGTGCTTATGGGGTAGTGCCTCATATATTCTAAGATCTTTGTCTCCATCAATTCTTATGATGTTACTACCATAATAATCCAATAATTGGGACAGAGAGGCCTGCATGATCAAACAGTGTAGACCCTGAACAGACTGCTCCCTCAGGATCAGTCTGATTAGGATCTACACTGCTTGCCATTTTAGACTTTTTTTTTAATATTACTCTGTGATAAAAGCAATTTGTTAAAACATTAGGATAATTACGGCAGTTACATAGGGTGTCAAATTTTAAGGATTTTTACGGTGCTCCATTGGCAACACCTATTGCAACAATTCTAATGAGAAGTCACTTTATAGATTTTAGTAGATACATAAAGCAGAAAATATTGGAAATAGTTAGTTCATTTGTTCTTATTTGAATTTTGAAGTACTGATTTGTTCCTAAAATAGTCAGTCCTGAAGGAATTAAATCTTATGACATTTTAAACACTATTATCAAATATATCTGCAAACAGTGTAGATCCAGATGAGATGCCTTAATCTTTGGCATCTCATTAAAATCAACAAACAATGTTTACCACTTTGACTGTAATGCAAGGAAGAGAAGGGAAAATAGAACAAAACATGTTAAATTTCAAAATCTCAACAGAATATACTTTTACAAAACTTCAAAAGTGTTAAATTTATTGAGATTAAAATTTAATTTCCTTTTGAGACATTTTTTTGCAAGCCCAAGGCCATGCTGATAATAGCGGAGTAAGCAGAATATTCAGCCTCAATATATTCTCCATAACTCTGAATGCTGGGTAATATTGTCGAAAGTAACAAATGCCGTCTGCTACTCCTCTAAAAAAGGAATTTTCTAAGTTTATTTTTCAAACAGGGCAATGAGTGTGTTCACCCTTTACCCCATATCCTGTTTCTTGTTTTGAAATTAGTTGACTACTTAAATCAGGTTGAAAGTAAAGCAGAATGCGCCCCAAGGCGCATTCTGCTTTACTTTCAGCCTGCTTTAAGGTACCACCAGCTAGAATTAAGAAAATATTCCTTCTGATAGATATTCATGAATGTATAGATTGGAATTATTAGAAGAATAAACCGAATGCCCTAAAAGGCGCCTTTATGCGGTAAAGGGTTAAGCAGTATAGATCTTGATGAGATGTCGTGTAACACAGCATCTCATCTCAATCCAAACAGTTTGCAAAGGTAATCACAGTTCCCCTGTCATCCTGCAAAGAAATTACCTTTTTGCATGCTTATAATTTATAATATATATTTGAAGACAGTTTTCTTGCCTCTTTAACCAAAACTTGTCACAGTGACAAACAGTTTGGAACCTGATCAGAAACAGAAGGTGAGCCTGATCTGGTTTAAACTGTTTACAATGGGTAAAAATCATAAGAACCACTATCCAGAGTATATTTATGGGTTGAGACCTATTATATATAATGCAGCATTTCAATACCAACATACAGCAAAACCTATGTAAAGCAACCTTTCAAAATGCAGAAAGCTCCTTTAGGATGCCTGGGCAGTAGATTAAAGGCAGGTGGCAGCTTGACCCTTAACAGTTTTGGAACCTGATATATACATCCTTTGCAAAACAGTTTATGATATATCAAGATTGTTATCAATAGATTTCCATGAAGAGAATGAAAGAAGCTAATGCCTTGCAACTTTATTGACATTAGCTACTTTAACCCATTACCCTATAAATACGTCTTTTTACGCCATTGATATATTCCTCCATTGAATAAGTTTTTTTCCAATTTATACAGTCATGAATATGTATTAAAAGAAATATTTTCTATATTCTAGCAGATGATAGCTTAAAGCAGGCTGAAAGTAAAGCAGAAGGCGCCTTAAGGCGCTTTCTGCTTTTCTTTTAGCCTCTTTTAAGTGGTCAACTATTTTCAAAACTAGAAACAGGCTATGGGTTAACCCTTAGCCTGCCACTCACGACTATAGCTCCATATGCAAACAGCTTGGATCCGGATGAGACGCTGAGTAACTCGGCATCTCATCCGGATCCAAGCTGTTTGACACTCGGACAACATTTTCAGCAATTTTGAGCAACTTTGAAGCACTTTGAAACTTGAAGCAGACGAGAAATATAGCAGACGACAATTTATTTGGCGGGCTAAGGGTTAATTCTCTATGGAAATCTATTGATAACAAACTTGATATATCATAAACAAACAATCTGCTGCTAAATACAAAAGAAAGATGAACAGAAAACTTCTTCATAATCTTAATTTCTGCATTAACCCATTACCCAATAAATACGCCTTTTTACGCCTTTAATTTATTCCTCCACTGAATTAAATAGTTCCAATTTATACAGTCTTGAATGAGGTCCATAATGAAATAGCTTCTATATCCTAAAAGATTGTAGCTTAAAGCAGGCTGAAAGTAAAGCAGAATGCGCCATAAGGCGCATTCTGTTTTACTTTTAACCTGCTTTAAGTAGTCACCCATCTTTAAAACAAGAAAATGTCAATGGGGTAATAGGTTAACTTTTTCCTACATCAAATAGCAATTTGCCTTTCTGAGAAGAAACTCGCTTCATCATTGATCACAGATTATGGACTATTTTCACTTTTTGCAAGTTACCATGGTAATGATTTTGACAGTATTTCATTGATGACATTGCATGTGTTGAGATCATTATCACAGTGCTACAAGAACTTGTCTTCATGCCCTCAGACCCATTAATTATAACCCTTCTCCTGTAAAGCCAATTTCAAAAACTAAAATCTTTATTTCCGTTTTAAACCCTATGGTGTCACTACTCATTAGAATCGTCTCTTCGAGACGATTCTATTGAGTTATAACACCATAGGATTTGGTGCTAAAATGAGCGAGAAAATGTTGAATTTGTTCGGTTTACTCCCCCTTATCTGGAGCCCTGCAAGCAAGAATTGACCAACATATTCATTATGTTTGGATCTAGATCAGATGTCAAGCATTTGATCAGAATTCAAAGTGTTTGTGGGCCACGTTTATAGATTTCAAAAGTAATGTTCAAAAGACGCAGACATTAAATTTTACATTTTCTATGTTATGTTATTGTTGTCTGTAAAATATATGTATAACTTCTGCAACAATTCTCCATGTTGATTCGAAAGGCATTTTCTTTAAAAAAATATTATTGGAGTGTCAAACAATTTGGGTCCAGATGAGACACAGAGTTACTTGGCATCTCATCTGGATCCAGACACAGAATTACTCGGCATCTCATATGGATCCAAATTGTTTGCAACAAAGTTTTCACAAATTTTCCTGTAGCATGTAGAAGAGAAAATTGTAAAGTATGTCAAATGGTGCAGACTCATTTCAGAGGGCTCTGAAACTACACCGTTTGCAAAAGATTTAGGTATATCTGGGTCCGAGATTATAAAGCATTTGACTTGAGTCTAAAGTCGATCTCAAGCATTTAATTGGTCAGATTAGAGCCTAGGCTCAAATCTGAAAAATCAAATGTTTGGGAACACACTCAGACTCAACTAAAACTCTTTATAATCTCGGAGCCTGGTTCCAGCACTGTTATGAAGGGTTAAGCTCATTTGCATACAAATACAGTCGAAACTTGATAATTCTAACTAGCTTTAACTTGAACATACCCATATTTCAAAGTTAAAATGTGGCTTTGAAATACAGGTATGTTAGACCTAAGCAAAATCAAGGTATCTAAATTAAACTTAAGAAATACTGGTAAGTTCGATTGAAGCAAGTTTGAAGTATCGACTTTTGACTGTATATTGGAAATAGATGGTAATTAAGCATGAAAAAGATAATTTAGTGCTTATAAAAGATAATTTAGCATGTTACAGACAATTTAGCATGACAAGGGTAGAGCTGTTGACAGGTTAAGCAAATGTGCGAATGAGTTTGGAACATGTGGGTCAGCTATTAAAGATGGGATAATTACCTTATTTTGTACCCAGGTCTGAAACTACAACCAATAGCAGCTAGTCTATCTCAGATTTAAGACCCAGGTGACATGAAGCAAGTACAGTCGAACTTCAATATCTCAAACTCGCTTAACTCGAACTATCTGATAGCTCGACACATGAATTGCATTATTTCATGCTCGGTCCAGGCGAACATACCCATATTTCAATGTTAAAACGTGGATTAGCCACGTTTTAACTTTGAAATACGGGTATGTTCGACTTAATCGAGTTCGAGATATCAAAGTTCGACTGTACAGTAAAAACCTCTCTATTACGGCCACTAAATTGTGTTTATTATCAGGTGTTTATGACAGGTGACTGCTTAAAGCAAGGTGACAGGAAAACAGAAAGCTCCTGAAGGAGCTTTCTGTTTTACTGTCACCTTGTTTTAAGTTGTCACCTGTCATATAAAAGATCTATTAGCCTTTGTTTTAGTGGTTGTAATAGAGAGGTTTTATTGTATAAAGTTATAACCTATTTATAATGCCTGGGTATTGCAATGAACTCTCCTCTCCCTATGTGATACCTGGAAGATTTCATTATAGATTATACAATGGTGATATAAAGACACTTCATTATTATGGAATACATGTAACCTACAGTTCAGATCTTGATGAGAAGCCACACAATTTTTGCGACATCACATCAAAGTTTACACTGATTGCTTTTGTCTAATTTTGTGGACAAAGAGGCATTAATGAGTTACTATGCAAATATAACCAACTTGTATATGTAATGTAACTTATAAATGCTCTACTGCTATAACAAGAAGAGCCATCCCATTCCGATATAAACTGAGTGATATTTAAAGCAGAGTGACATTGAGATGACATTAGAAGAGTGACATAAGATGACATTAGCAAAGTGACATTAAGATGACATTATCAAAAATGACATAGAGATGCTATAAGCTAAGTGACATGAAGATATCATTGGCAAAAGTGACATAGAGATGATATTAGCAAAGTGATATGAAGATGACATCAGCAAAGTGACACAGAGCTGATATTAGCAATGTGACATAGAGATGACATTAGCAAAAAACATAGAGAGACATTGGAGATGACATTAGCAAAAGGTGACATGGATATGACATTAACAAAGTGCCAAAGACATGATATTAGCAAAGTGACAGTGATGGTATTAGCAAAGTGACAAAGATATGACATTGGCAAAGTGACATGAAGCTGACATTAGCAAAGTGATGTAGAGATGATATTAGCTAAGTGGCATGAAGATATCATTAGCAAAGTGACAATTTTAGCAAAATGACACAGAGATGACATTAGATAAGTTGCATGAAGATCTCATTAGCAAAGTGACAATTAGAGATGACATTAGCAAAGTGACATAGAGATGACATAATTAACAAAGTTCCATAGAGATGACATTAGCAAAGTGACATAAGAGATGATATTAGATAAATGGCATGAAGATCTCATTAGCAAAGTGACATGGGGATGGCATTAGCAAAGTGACATAGAGATGACATTAGCACAGTGATTCTGCTTTCTGCTTTACTTTCAACCTGGTTTAAGTGGCTAGATGGCTTCAAAACTAGAAGCAGGCTATGGAGTAAAGGGTTAATGAAATGTAAGGACCTTTGAGTGCAGGGCTCAAGGTCAAACAAGAACTGAGCTCAATTATGTTATACGAGCAGAACTTTCTAAATAGTAAGAGTTAACCCAATAGCCTGTTTCTAGTTTTGAATACAGGTGACCACTTAAAGCAGGTTGAAAATAAAGCAGAATGTGCCCTAAGGCACATTCTGCTTTATTTTCAGCCTGCTTTAAGCTACCACCTGCTACTATTTAGAAAATATTTCATTTGTTACACATTTATGTCTGTATACATTGGAACTACTTTCTTCAGCGGAGGAATAAATCAAATGCACTAAAAAGGCGCTTCTATTGGGGAAAGGGTTAAGGGAAATGAGGCAAAACTGAACAATTTTAAAAACAAATCTTGTGCAATAAGGGCTGCTGAGCAAAACGAAATGGTTTTTAAAATCAAAACTTGCATGAGCATAACTTTCTACCAAGAAGGCAGTCACTTGAAGTTACCTGAGCAAAGCTTTCTCTCCAAAATAGTCTCCTCGCTTCAGACGACGGACTTCTGTTGGCAAGTCAGAGCCAGATATTTGCTGTGTAACTTTCACCTATAAGAGAAATTATTTTGGTAAATATAGTTATACAGTAAAACCTCTATATTTCGCCAACTTATTTGTACTAATCATTAGGTGTTAACAAAAGGTGACTGCTTAAAGCAAGGTGACAGAAAACAGAAAGCTCCTTAGGTTTTACTGTCATCTTGCTTTAAGCTGTCACCTGTTTTTACTACAATCATTTAGTCTTTGTTTTAGTGGTCGGAATAGAGAGGTTTTACTGTATGAGTTGTGCCATGGGAAAACCTGAGTGACTTATGGCATTGTAAAACAGTGGATATCAGGCCGCGCCACCACCCCAGCTTCGGGGTCTGATCATGGTCTACATGGTTCACCCTTGCACATTTATCAAAATCCGAATGATTATGATGATTAACTTGTTTTATAAGTAAGAGGGTATAACAATGTAGATCTTGGTGTCTCAGTGCCCAAAACCCTGTAAGATCAACTTTATTTCACTGTTTGCAATGCAGTAAGTTGGGTTATTACATCGCACTCGTAATGTACATGTATATTCATTTACATATATTGATATCTATAACTTAAAGACATTAAGCCAGTCCTTTCATTGATTCCCCCCTCATTGTTTAGTAGGTGTCAAAATACAGGTATATACCGGTATACAGCATGAGAAAAGTTTTCAGGCAATGGCTCAGCTTTGAAAAAAGGCCCTTACATAATAGATCTCAATTCATTTTTCAATGGGTTTTACTAACCAAGCTATCAAATATTAGGTGCGGGCCTCACATGAGACGCCTGAATGATTCTTTGCCTAGACGCTACCAACGTTAGTGCATGCTCTGCATGCTTTGACTCAAACTATATACGGGGGTAGGTGTTACCACCCAAGCTTGGTCATGTGATGTCTTTAACTAAGCCTATGCTGGGAATCTGTATAATCATGTATTTTTGCAAGCAGTGTATACCCTGATCAGAGGGCTCCTCTGATCAGTGTATACACTGTTTGTTTGTTTTTTCCTGAACTATTTTCTTTACACAGCTATCTGATTCAACATAAACATGTCATGTTTTAAAAGTAGAATAGTCTCTCAGCATAAAGAGTGTTAATGGCAGACATCCATTGATGATGTCCCAATGGTATAAAAAACATAATGGTATAACACTTTTGCCCATATATCCCATCTCATTTACAACCTAATTACTAACATTAGGTCAATCTTAGGTTGCGCAACCATATTACTGGAAAAGCTATGGGCAGTTGTCTTAACAGATGGTTGCTAAATGAAGGATAAATATAATGCAGAAAGGTCATGTAGGAGTTTTCTACATTACATCTATCCTGCATCAAGGATTAAACCTTTCCTCCATAGAAGCGCCTTTTAGCGCATGTTATTTATTCCTCCGCTGAAGAAAATAGTTCCAATTTAATCAGTCATGAATATATAGCGTAGGGAATATTTTCTTTATTCTAGCACATGAAAGCTTAAAGCAGGCTGAAAGTAAAGCAGAATGGGCCTTAAGGCACATTCTGCTTTACTTTCAACCTGTTTTAAGTGGTAACATATTTTCAAGATAAGAAACATGCTATCTGCTTTACTTTCAACCTGCTTTAAGTAGTCGTCTATCTTTAAAACTAGAAATAGGCTATGGAATAAAGGGTGAACCAATCTGTTGGTTGAGATTTCAATGTTTCTTAAATGATTGACAGGTCACAGAATGTTTGAAAGAACAGTAAAATCTCTCCATTACAATCACTACATGAGGTATTTTCCAAATTCAGACAGGTGACTGCTTAGAGAAAGATGACAGTTAAGCCAAAAGTTCCTATATGAGCTTTCTGCTTTACAGTCATCTTGCTTTAAGCTGCCACCTGTCTTAAATACTAATAATAAATCTACATTTCTGTAGTTGTATTATTAAACTTTACATTAAGCTACATTAACTTATACAAATCACTCTCAATGTTCATATTAGAAGTTTTACTGTACATATTAAATTAAGAA
Organism: Gari tellinella; assembly: GCA_922989275.2. Classification (NCBI taxonomy): domain Eukaryota; kingdom Metazoa; phylum Mollusca; class Bivalvia; order Cardiida; family Psammobiidae; genus Gari; species Gari tellinella. The sequence continues at coordinate 24,461,443 of OV277856.1, read as the reverse complement.
TGTACCTATAGGTAATGCAGCTCCCTGTTTCTTAATGGCAAAAACTATCTTTGATTCCCAAGAGGGAGGGATTAACACTTATATCCATTTACCCTTCTCCACTTATAATACAGACATAAATTAATACAGTAACCAAGACAGACTTCTTTCCCATTAATTAACCCATTACACCATACATACGCCTTTTAATGCCTCTATTTCATTCATCCACTAAAGAAAATAGCTCCAATTTATACAGTCATGAATATATGTATCATAAGAAATATTTCCCACATTTTGGCAGATGATGGCTTAAAGTAGGCTGAAAGTAAAGCAGAATGCGCATTAAGGCGCATTCTGCTTTACTTTCAACCTGCTTTGAGTGGTCACATATCTTCAAAACTAGAAAAAGGCTATGGGGTAATGGGTTAAATACAATAATGTCCACTGCAAATTTAAAGGATTGGAGCCTGATCAAATAACATGTAACCAAGCATCTAAACTCTTTGCCACTTGAATTAAAAAAATTAATATCTAAAAACTAATTACAATTGCATTTGCTTTCTGTTTAGTCTAGTTTATTTTTGCCTACATGTATTTAGGATTGTTTAATGCATATTGCAAAAAAGACAACTAGTGCCAATTTTGATAAGAGGACTCTTATAATTTATTAAGCCTTCTGATCTGGTACTACACTGCATAACCTGTATATGGGCAAATGTACTCTTTATAGGAACACTGTTAATAAATGACATGTATATGCATCACTTAGGATTTATAGGTAAAGAACATTTTTTTTATATTTGTTATTTGTACCCTTTTTACACTAAGCCTTAACTTACATTTTGAATGGAAAGCTGTATTTTTTCAAGGTTTCAGAAAACGCTGACAATTCCATTCACATATTGCTAACGTCCCAAATGAATTCTGAGACAGAGATGCTTTGATCATAGAATAATGAGTATTAGAATCACAAAACTACAATCTTGTCTTGTAATAAACTGGTAAACCTGTGATTTAAGTACAGTTGAGAAAACGTTATTCTTTCCCGATAAACATGTTCAGGCTAAAACTATTATTTCCTATGCAAACAGTTTGGAGCCAGATCAGATGCCGGATAACCCGGCGTCTGATCAGGCTCCAAACTGTTTGCCACTCAGATTAAAATAAATAGTCTGAATTGCAAACATTTTGTTGTTTTTGGCATTTTATTGCAATGTGTTTGCGTTTCGTTTGTGTTTAAACGGGAAAGAATAACGTCCTCTCCACTGTAACTACTGCAGCTCCCCCTTCTCTTGCTATTGTTGTATATTGATGCTGTTTGCAAAACAGTGAGGACCCAGATCACCAGCTCCTGAAGGAACTGTTTGACCAGGGTCTGCACTGTTTTCATATAGAATCATTCTGACAATTGTTTGATCTCCGCTGTTTCTTTAATGTTTGATACAAGTTTGTTTGCATTAACTTTGTTTATATTCGTTTATCATGCTATTGACTTTGATTAAAATTGTTTGTCTTGAGACGTCCTTGGAAAACTGTCTTTGATTCAACTCTTTGTACCTAATAATGCTCTGTAAAATTTTCAAAAATTATCAGAAAACAGTGCAGACCTTGATGAACCAGCTCCTTTAGGATAAAAGTAAAGGATCAGTTAGGTCTGGGTCTACACATTTTTCAATAAAAAATGTCAATAGTAAAGCGGCAATAGCAGAAGAGTTAATTCTTATTGTCTGTCTAATAATAAGGCACGTGACAGGTTAATGCAAGATAAAAGGTAATGTTGAAAGCATCCTTTAGGCACCATCTGCATTACTTTTAATCTTTATCAAACTACTATCTACATTAGCTAATGGTTGTTCAATTAAGAAATAATCTATGTTCTACCGTTGTGAAACGGTATTTTACAACGGTTGGAAGTTGTGGTGCGCAGGAATTGACCACGAAGGCCGAAGGCCTGAGTGGTCAATTCCTGCGCACCACAACGACCGACCGTTGTAAAATACCGTTTCACAACGGTAGAATATAGATTATTTCGATTCTAACATGACCAGATTTAAAGAAATTCATTAGAAAGGAAATCAAATGTTCCATACTTATTTCCTCAGCGGATGCAGTTTTTCGACCGAATAACTTCTTCCGCGGCATTACAACAATCTAACACACAACAGCAAATTTACATTTACTGATCCACAATCTGGCATAGAACAAACATTACATGAAACAAGACAGAAGAATGGGAAAATTACAGTAACATGACTGGTTAAAAGTATATGGTCTTTACGGGCTATATGAATAATGTAAGAAATTTAAAAAACATGAACGCACGAGGTCACGTCATGCCATATAACCGCGGGAGGAGCGGGGTAGGGAAGAGCGTGGTATACCGTCTCAGGTATACCACGATAGACCTGTTCTTTGTTTATAGAGACGAATTCACGTGTCATGTTAGAATAGAGATTTCATTTTATATCTTGAAAAAAACTCACTTTGGCATAAAGCAAGCACAGTAAATATGTCTGTACATGTACAGTAAAACCTATAACCACCTGAACAAAGGCTAATTGACTGTATAAAAGACAGCTGACAGCTTAAAGAAAGGTGACAGTAAAACAGAAAGCTCCTTAAGGAGCTTTCTGTTTTGCTGTCACCTTGCTTTAAGCAATCACTCACAAACACCGAATAATTAGCACAATTCAGTGGTCGTAAAAGAGGTTTTACTGAAATGTCAAAAGGTCAACAGAAGAGTTCATTATCGACACCTACCTCTCCCTTGTTGATGATGAAGAAGGTATCGCCTGTCGCCCCCTCACGTATAATGTACTCGCCTTCATGGAAGAAGTCCTGCAAGAACACAAATAAAAACATTAAATCAAATGATGGAAATACATGTAAAGCACTTCACATTCACACCTGAATCTTCTCATGGACAATACAAAATGCCAATAATGTCTAGTCCATTTTTGGTTGGTGGTTCTATCCAGTTGCCGATTTGTGCACAAACACTGCAAAAAGCACTTTAAGGTCTTCCTCCAGCTTCAGTTTCCTAAACGTCGTGATATTACTTAAAGACACCCCCAATTGTTCTCACTAGGCGTGAAAGTACATGTAAAGCATGAGGAAAGTGTGTACAGCCACCACAAGCCTTAATTCAGTACTTCAGTACTTTGATTTTCTTCAATATTGTTGTCTGTAAGATCATTTCAAAGTTAGATATAAGGTAAAATGACTTGAGAAATAGTGATACTAGTGTCAAACAGTTTGTTTTCTGATCAGACGCAGAATTACGTGGCATCTGATCTGGTAGCAGACTACAATAATTGTTGCAGATGGAAAATATTACCCAGCATGCAAAGAGTTAAACCTTATTCTCATAATTAAGGTGTACGTTTCCACTGACAATTGTCACAGTAACTCGTTGCTTGCTGAGTAATTATTTTCGTCAGTAAAAGTTGTCATCTGCAACTGGATTTTCTATATTTCTTTTTAACAAGAGCCCCATGGGGCATTTTCGCTCACCTGAGAATAACTGACAAAATGGAAATAATTATTTATGTCCAGGAAGAGGGGCATAATTTGAACAATATTGTAAGAGGACCTGTAGATGATGCTATGTGCCAAATATCTAAGATCAGGGTAGTAGGGTTTTAGACAAGAAGATTTTTGTAAGTTTCCATAGAAAAAAAATCTATTTTTAGCTCCTGTGACCTACATATGCAACAGACTGAAACCAGTTGAACAAAATAGGTAAAGGATATCTAGAAGTGTGACCATGCTGAATATCAAAGCTCTGGCCATATTAGTTTCAGAGAAGAAGCCGTTTTGAAAATTTCACTATATAACTGTATGTAAAACTGTGACCCCTGGGGCGGGGCCAATTTTGACCCCATTGGGCATAATTTGAACAAACTTGATAGAGGACCTGTAGGCGATGCTATGTGCCAAATATCTAAGCTCTGGCCCTTGTAGTTTCAGACAAGAAGATTTTTTAAGGTTTCAGAGAAAAAAAATCTATTTTTAGCTCCTGTGACCTAGTTATGCAACCGACCACAACCATTTGAACAATTTTGGTATAGGACATCTAGAAGTGTCACCATGCCAAATATCAAAGCTCTGGCCATATTAGTTTCAGAGAAGAAGACGTTTGAAAATTTCACTATATTACTCTATGTAAAACTGTGAACCCCCCGGGGCGGGGCCAATTTTGACCCCAGGGGCATAATTTGAACAAACTTGATAGAGAACCCGTAGATGATGCTGTGTGCCAAATATTAGATTCAGAGAAGAAGCCGTTTTGAAAATTTCACTATATAACTCTATGTAAAACTGTGACCCCCGTGGCGGGGCCAATTTTGACCACAGGGGCATAATTTGAACAAACTTGATAGAGGACCTGTAGATGATGCTATGTGCCAAACATGTAAGCTCTGGCCCTTGTAGTTTCAGACAAGAAGATTTTTTAAGGTTTCAGAGAAAAAAAATCTATTTTTAGCTCCTGTGACCTAGTTATGCAACCGACCAGAACCATTTGAACAATTTTGGTATAGGACATCTAGAAGTGTCACCATGCCAAATATCAAGGCTCTGGCCATACTGGTTTCAGAGAAGAAGACGTTTGAAAATTTCACTATATAACTCTACGTAAAACTGTGACCCCCGGGGCGGGGCCAATTTTGACCCCAGGGGCATCATTTGAACAAACTTGATAGAGGACCTGTTGATGATGCTGTGTGCCAAATATCTAAGCTCTGACCCTTGCAGTTTTTGACAAGAAGATTTTTTAAGATTTCCTTATTTTTTCACTTTGGTTGCCATGGCAACCAGAGTTCTGCATTGTTTTTAATTCTTTGAACAAATTTGAAAGAGCTTGACCCAAGGAACATTTCTGTAAAGTTTGGTTGAATTCTGTCAAGGGGTATAGGAGGAGATGTCATTTGAAGCAATTGTTAACGACGACGGACGACGACGGACGCCGGACACAGGGCCATCCCAATAGCTCACCTTGAGCCTTTGGCTCAGGTGAGCTAAAAACAGGTAAGTCTGAGAGTCAACAGTTTGGATCCTTATGAGACGACACATTATATATGCGGCGTCTCATCTTCATCAAAACCATTTGTAAAGGTAATCACTGTGACACATATCCGCGGCTAGCATGGTAAGAGTAAAGTCTCAGTTCCAACTACCTCATTACTTCTTAACTCTTTGCATGCTGGGTAATTTTTTTCGTCTCCAACATTTTGTCGTCTGATATTGTTCTAAAATAGATTTTTCTAAATTCCTTTTCAAAACATGGTCAGAGTGTCAAACAGTTTGGAGCCTGATGAGACGCCGCATCATGCGGCGTCTCATCTGGATCCAAACTGTTTGCAAAGGCAATCACTGTGGCGGATATATCTGCCGCTAGCATGCAAAGAGTTAACCCATTAACACTCAATCAACATCAATTAGTTAGAAATGATTGTGTTCTGAATTGCCTGTCTATATCCCCAAAACTAAGAATTAAGTGACAAACAATATGGATTCTGATCTGATTAGCAAATGCTTATAAATAGATTTAAGCACTTGAGTGTGTCTTTAACCCATTACCCCATAAATACACCTTTTTACCCCGCAAAATTATTCCTCCATCCAAGAAAATAGTTCCAATTTAAACAGCCATGAATATGTATCATAAGAAATATTTTCTTTATTCTAGAAGATGGTAACTTAAAGCAGGCTGGAAGTAAAGCAGAATGCGCCTTAAGGCGCATTCTGCTTTACTTTCAACTTGCTTTAACCCATTACCCCATAAATACGACTTTTTACGACTTTAACATATTCCTCTACTGAAGAAAATAGTTCTAATTTATACAGTTATGAATATATATCATAAGAAATAATTTCTATTTTCTAGAAGATGGTAGCTTAAAGCAGGTTGAAAGTAAAGCAGAATGTGCCTTAAGGCACATTCTGCTTTACTTTTAACCTGCTTTAAGTGGCCACCTTTCTTCAATACTAGAAACAGGCTATGGGGTAATGGGTTAAGTGGTAACGAAGCTTCAAACCAGATATAGGTCATGGGTAAAGGGTAAATAGAAGCTAAAGCTAACATTCCCAGACTCTGGACCGCATGCTTTGGGGCGGGTAATTAGATAGACAGCATGCATTCTTTGAAAGTAATTAAATAAGCCCTCTTTTGCCTTCAAACCTTTTGTAGTAATGACTTTAATACTGTTAAATATACCTTAATCTGCAAATTAAAACAAACTGAAGTATACTAAGTGTTTTGTCAGGTCGTTTGCCAAGCTTAATGCAGGATAAAAGTAATACAGAAAACTCTATTTTGGAGCTTTCTTAGATATCATTTTAGTTCTGCATTAGGCAGTAACCTTTGTTAAGGGATCTCTCTGATTCTTAATTAAACAATGTCAGAATGCATGTTAAACTGTAACAGTAAATAGACTTTCATTATGTCTAGTAACCTACATGATGTTGACTAATAACCAGTTCTGCATTGTTTTTAACTATCTTTTATCTTTTAGCTATGATCCTCCTTTTTATCTTTTAACCTTGCACTTCTAATATTTTTAACACACTGTATCCTGACAGCGCCTGCCAGTTATAATCAAAACTGATTGTTCGGCAGAAAGAAGTTGAAGTTGAAGTTGAAATATTGACTTCTTTTATCAATGGTAAAATGCCATCTTACCCCATAAATACGCCTTTTCATGCCTGTAATTTATTCCTCCACTCAAGAAAATAGTTCTAATTTACAATCATAAATATGTTTCATAAGCAATCTTTTTTATATTCTAGCAGATGGTAGCTTAAAGCAGGCTGCAAGTACAGCAGAAAGCATTTTCTTTATGCCTTTTGATTTGGTATTCCATAATATTGAGAGACACAGCAGTCAGAGTTCCTTTTTAATTGCTGCAAGATTTTTTAGAAGTTCAATAAAAATTATACCATGGCATGTGCTGAGACGTGAAGTCATAACTCATCTCTCCTCAAGCTCATCGTCATTTCTCTTTTTTTGTCAAGTTTTTAATACTCAACAAGACCTCAAGGAGATACAATGAACAAATGGGTTACTCCATTAGCATTGAGAATTTTTCAGAACAAATTCTTGACATTTAGAACACATAAATCAAGCTCACCCAAGTGCTTTATTAACCTAGCATAACTCAAGAATGGCTAATCAATAACACTGCAGGATTTTTTTCTGTGTTAATGAAAGAGATGGGTCTTATTTGATGTCCACTATTAACTGTTTGCATGCTAGTCGCAAAACTGTGATTACCGTTGCAAACAGTTTGGATCCAGATGAGACGCGGCATAACGCGGCGTCTCATCTGGATCCAAACTGTTTGTCACACTCTGACACTATTTTGAATTTATGCACAGAAAATTCTATTTTCTGAAAAGTAGCAGACGACAATAGTTGCAGACTGCAATATTACTTAACATTCAAAGGATTTAAAGGAATTCATTGCAGTGAATGGCTTGCAACGATTACGATATCAAAACAAATGACAGAGTTTATTATAAAACATCTGAGCAGTTCAAACATGATGACTATAGAGAAGTCTGCCATTATTGCAAAACAAATTAACTCATAAAATAGTTATAACATAATGAAAAGAGCAGATATTTCTTGTATGCTCGTACATCAACCCAGCCCTGTGTTCATTAGCACAAACTCTACCAAACCTCTCCCTGCGAACCTCTCAGCTCGGGGCAAACCATAGGTGGAGGGACCAGGAGAGACCTTAAATTGTCGTCTGCTTTTTTTCTCTTAAGTTACATAATGGACATTTTGACAGAAAGAAACTTATTGATGAGTGACGAACAGCTTGAATCCAGATTAGACGGGGCGTCAGATCTGGATTCAAGCTGGTTGCAAATGTCAGCCAATTTCCTTCCCTACAACGACTCCGTCCAAACAACAAACACAATCTTTAAATTGTCTCCGATAGGGTGTCGTTGTAGAGAGGGAGCGCTGTAGAATTCAACGTTCTTGTTCTCTTTTAATCAAAGTAGCAGTATCAATTTAATCCTTTCTATGCCGGAAGTCAATATACATGTAATTATGTGTATCAGAGGACTCCCTTCGGAGCATCTGCCCTGTTTGTTGAAATTTCATTTTTCTAAAATATTTTATTAAAAAAACTTTAAAGCACAACATAAACTGGTCAAATTTCAAAAGTGGAATACAGTCCATGTCAAAAAATCAGCAAATAAAGGGGCAGTGTTATAAACTTGTATCATATAGCACTTCTATAATGAAGTTATTTCTAAACTTGATTGATGACTTTGTTTGTATGATTAAAGTGTATACCACTGTGGACTAAAGAATGATCCTTATAGGGGGAGAAATCGATAACAAAACAACTCTCATTGGAGTGCACACTGGTCCTTCAATCCAACAGTCCCAATGGTGACTTCACTTGTATTGGTGAACATAATTTGATCTGTATCATATTTGAAATTGCAGTACAATCCAAATTTGCTCCTCAATGAAGACCAACTTTGGCTGCACATTGCATAAGATGTACACAATCATGTACCATGCACAAACATGGAAAAACGCTACCTAAAAAGGGGTGGGGGATTTAAGCAGTCATAAGCCAATAACAAATTAAACAGATTATAAGTGATTTTCACATCAAATTTGGTTTTCGTGGAAATGTTTAACCATTTTTCAAAGCATTTTTTCATTGTTTAATACAAGTTGGTTGTTTAAAGGAGCTTTATGGTAGATGGAAGGATGTAAAAGTCTGAGAAATAAATGTTAATAATGACTTCAAATTTGAGGTGCTTCAAATGGGGAAAAACGATTTAAGTTCTATTTACTTCTGCTTTTATGACTTTGATAGGACATGGTTGTGGTGCAAGTATCTAGAAACCTTTTCAACCAAGAGACATTGTAAGCACGTAGCCGCTAGGCCATGTAGTAAGTTATTTATAAAAGAAAAACTTTCTAAACGCTCCGCTAATGTAAAAGTCAAACTTTAGTCATCTTTACAGACTTACAGTAAAACGTACATGTGCTAAGTACCCATTCATTGAATGAGTATGAAACGTCCCTATAGAAAGGATACTACTTAATGCAGAACAAAGGTAATGCAGAAAGCTCCTTTAGGAGCTTTCTGCATTACTTTTGTCCTGCATAAAGTTGCCACAGGCTTAGAACAAAGGGTCCATTCCACTTTTTTTCTATGGGCTCCTAATACAAATTGACTGTAACTAATTCAATTTACCATAAGCAAACAATGTCTAGGAAATGTCCCTGTCCTGAAAATTTAATGCAAATGTCTCCTCTAATAATGTCTGATAGAGTAGCAGAGCTATGCCCCTAAATGCCTATGATCCAATGCCAAACAAATTGGGTATTGATGACAAATTAGAAACTGGTACCCAGTGATTTGCCAAAGGCTTTCATGACTTATTTTGTATAGGCACCCAGACACATATACATCAAAGTCTGTCTTAACCCATGAATTTCAAAAGGACATTTGACTAATAGCTACTTTAAATTCAAAACAGCTGCATCTTATCCATGATTTGACTTCTGATTAGAATCAGCTTTTTGAGATGATTCCAATGAATAGTCACACTATAGGGTTTGGTGCAGACATAAAGATTTTAGACTTAATAATACTCCCCTTACCTGAGGCCCTGGAGCTTTCTGCTTTAATCTATCACACAGCTTTAAGACAACCATGGAAACAAGCGATCTTTCCAGTGTACATTGAAAGCTGCTGCAGTGAGGACTTTGTTATATGTTTATACCAAAAATAGAAGGGTGTTTCAGGGCTCCAGATAAGAGTAGTTTTTCAAAATCTAAAATCTTTATTTCTGCATTAAACCTTATGGTGTCACTACTCATCAGAATCGTCTCTTCGAGACGATTCTAATGAGTAGTAACACCATAAGGTTTGGTGCTGAAATGAGTGAGAAAATGTTGAATTTGTTCAGAAAACTACCCCTTATCTGGAGCCCTGGTGTTTCTCGGAACACAATTATATGTGTCACCTGCCAGCAAGCTTCAGTTGAACAAGTCAGTTCCAAAATATTTAAAATCAATGCAAACAGTATAGACCCTGATCGGAGTCCTATGATCTAGGTCTACACTGTTTGCAAATGATAGAAATATTCGCTTCCTTCACAATAAGGGTTAGAGTGCTATTAGATCATCATGATATTACATGGGCAGAAAATGAAACAACAATATTCAGCACCATGTCAATGTTGATTTATACTAGACAGTATGTTATTGTAGATGATAGCTTGTGCAGATTATGTAGAAGTTACATAGCAGCGTATCGATAATTATAAGTGACCATCAATTCTGCAGGAGAAGCATAAACTGTATTTACGCCCCTTCCTCAGCCATAGAACGCCATTACCCCATCCTCCCCATAAGCACCGCAAATGAATATTCTTTAATGGTGTTGAAAACAGTTTGCAAATTATAAAGCAAGATAGTGTTTTTTTTTTAAAAGATGACAATTTATTTTAATTAGAGTGGCAAACCATTTGAGCCTGATTAGATACTGAATATGTACGTTACTTGGCATCTGATCTGGTTCCAAACTGTTTGCAAAAGACATACTTGCTGCAGAATAATAATGTTTATTGGGAAAGAACATTGTTTTTCCCTATGGAACGGAACTACAGGACATGAAGGTGAGCTGTTTGTATCTCAACACTTCCATGCAAACGGCTAAACGGAAGAATCCCATTAGTTCATCATGACATCATGACATTACATGGAAGCAAATCGACCAAAACTATTGGCACCCTGTCAATGTTGATTTACCAGATAACAGGTTTAGCTCTCACCATGTTAGCAGTGGATATGTGCCCTAGTAATTACCTTTGCAAACAGTTTGGATCCAGATGAGACGCCGCGTTACGCGGCGTCTCATTTGGATCCAAACTGTTTGACACTCTGACACTGTTTTTAAAAGAAATTTAGAAAATTCTACTTTTAGAACAGCTGTTGCAGACAACAATTTTTACAGAAAAAAAATTACCCACCATCATCGTGGCAAAGAGTTAGGTAGAGCAGGGTTCCAGATAAGGGGAGTATTTCAAAAATTTAAATCTTTATTTCTGCTTAAAACCCAATGGTGTCACTACTCATTAGAATCATTAGAAGGCTCCATATAAGTGGAGTTTTTCAAAAACTGAAATCTTTATATTTGCATTAAACCCTATGGTGTCACTACTCATTAGAATCCTCTCTTCGAGAGGATTCTAATGAGTAGTAACACCATATGATTTGTACTGAAATTAATGAGAAAATGTTGGATTTGTTTGGAAAACTCCATCTTATCTGGAGCCCTGTTATTTGATCTGTATCATTGCTTAAAATTGCTGGATAATCCAGATATGGGGATTTTTAAAAAAAAAATCTTAAATTCTGCATATAACCCTATGGTGTTACTACTCATTAGAATCGTCTCAAACAGACGATTCTAATGAGTAGTAACACCATAGGATTTGGTGCTGAAATAAGTGAGAAAATGCTGGATTTGTTCGGTTTAATTACTCCCTCTTATCTGGAGCCCTTGTAGAGGATAGTATGAGTGGGTCATCCCGAAGTAACAGAAGCTAGGATGTAAATTCTCCCCAATATTAACGTGTTTGTGCTAAAACAGTTACTGTTATGTCCAGTGCAAACAGTTTGGAGCCAAATCAGACACCGGGAACCTGGTAACTAATAAGGCTTCAAACTGTTTGCCACTCATACAAAAATTAATTGTTGAAATGTTTTACAAACCTGTCAATTTCTTCAATTTATTGCATTTGCATTTGATTTTGTTAAACGGGAAAATAATGTTTTGCTCCACTGTACACTGCTCTAAAACAAACTACCAACCCTTTGCTTCATAACCATTTTTTCTATGTGGGTTGTTTAACGCAAGCTGAAAGTAAAGCAGAAATCTGCCTAAATTCTATAAAACCCCATCTTTTAAGCAGTCGTAAAACAACAGGACTGTTATAGTATATGTTGATTGAAGCAACAGAACCTAGAACTGTCCATCAGCCAATATTCCTACAGATTCTGTAGATATCATCACTACTAATCAAACAAATCCAGCAGCCACCAGTGCTAATGACATACAGGAAATAGACCTTTGTCTGTGGCTAACAGCCGTATCGTATGACAACTTGCCCGTAACATAAACCAATTTGACCAGTGCTCTGAAGTTCATTCTGGAAAAAAAATCCCAGATTGCTATCTAATCATAATCTGTTCACACTTGTACAATAGACATCCCTGAACACAAGCACGAGTTAATTACTAGGATTTCAATTAGCTTGTTGCACTCTACTGCTGCAAGGATACATACCATGGTCAATTCAATATGTATCACAATAATATTAGCTAGAACATACAGTGTTCCCTCCCTTCAACGGCTCTCCCAACAACGATTCCCTCCTTACAATGACCCTTGCGGCAGTTCCCTAAACAGGAAAATTATGTCAAACACTTTTACTGCTGCAATATCGTCTGCTTAAAATTGTCGTCTGCTGCTTTTTCTCAAAGTTATATTATATGGACATTTTTACAGAAAAAAAACTTAATGACGACTGACAAACAGCTTGAACCCAGATCAGAAGCCAAGTTACCCTGCGTCTGATCTGGACTCAAGCTGTTTGCAAATGTAAGTCCCTATAACAACTCCCTCCAAACAACGCACACAATTTTTGTGTCATTGCAGAGAGGGAGCACTGTAATATATCTAAACTGTTGAGCACTCAATATTTCTGCAGTGAAGAACTTGTGTAATTGATAATTTTTTTAAAAGTTAAGTCCATATTCTGACAGATGTAGCATTTTAACAAGATGGACAACCCCAAATTGTCACTCAGGAACAATGCATTTAGGAGTTATGAATTTCGGTAGATAAAATACCCCTTGAAGTAACACTCATATAATATGCAAATCTCTTCTTGATAGTGAAGTTTCCCATTTATTTTTATTGAACTGATATGTCACTGATTGCTGCCAAAATAGCTAGTATAAGAATTAGGCTATAATTTACTATTTGTATCAACATTAATGGGCATTAACTGTGTGAAAAATGACCCCATGGATACAAACTGATAACATGCACATTTCCATAAGAGGTATAGTGAAGCATCCTATAAAGTTTTATTGAACGGATATCAGTGCTTGCTGAGAAACAGCCAGAACAAAAGTGGTACCATAGAAACAGCCAGAACATAAAAGTAGTACCATAGAAACATCCAGAACAAAAGTGCAGGTACTATAGAAACAGCCAGAACACAAGTAGTACCATAGAAACAGCCAGAACACAAGTTGTACCATAGAAACAGCCACAACAAAAGTAGTACCATAGGAACAGTCAGAACAAATGTAGTACCATAGAAACATCCAGAACAAAAGTGGTACCATAGAAAAAGCCAGAACAAAAGTGGTACCATAGAAAAAGCCAGAACAAAAGTGGTACCATAGAAACAGCCAGAACAAAAGTAGTACCATAGAAACATCCAGAACACAAGTAGTACCATAGAAACAGCCAGAACACAAGTAGTACCATAGAAACAGCCAGAACAAAAGTAGTACCATAGAAACAGACAGAACAAAAGTAGTACCATAGAAACAGACAGAACACAAGTAGTACCATAGAAACAGCCAGAACAAAAGTAGTACCATAGAAACAGACAGAACACAAGTAGTACCATAGAAACAGCCAGAACACAAGTAGTACCATAGAAACAGCCAGAACAAAAGTAGTACCATAGAAACATCCAGAACACAAGTAGTACAATAGAAACAGCCAGAACACAAGTAGTACCATAGAAACAGCCAGAACAAAAGTTCAGGTACAATAGAAACAGCCAGAACACAAGTAGTACCATAGAAACAGCCAGAACAAAAGTAGTACCATAGAAACAGACAGAACACAAGTAGTACCATAGAAACAGACAGAACACAAGTAGTACCATAGAAACATCCAGAACAAAAGTAGTACCATAGAAACAGCCAGAACAAAAGTAGTACCATAGAAACAGACAGAACACAAGTAGTACCATAGAAACAGCCAGAACAAAAGTAGTACCATAGAAACAGACAGAACACAAGTAGTACCATAGAAACAGCCAGAACACAAGTAGTACCATAGAAACAGCCAGAACAAAAGTAGTACCATAGAAACATCCAGAACACAAGTAGTACCATAGAAACAGCCAGAACAAAAGTGGTACCATAGAAACAGCCAGAACAAAAGTGCAGGTACCATAGAAACAGCCAGAACACAAGTAGTACCATAGAAACAGCCAGAACAAAAGTGCAGGTACCATAGAAACAGCTAATTGATAAGCGTCAAAATAGTGATTACCTTAGCAAACTCACAGGGCCATCTAGGTATTACGATGAAATGTTTCTCTACGACAACCTATATAGGTATTATAACAGATTTGTATTACTACGAAGTCAGTGTATATAGTGAGAAATGTTTGTCTACGAAAACAAAGTTGCCTTCGTAGCAATACAAATTTGTTATAATACCCATATAGGTTGTCGTAGAGAAACATTTCATCGTAATACCTAGTTGGCCCCCGTGAATCTGTTTGGATACAGATGAGATGTTGAAGAACTTTGTGTCTCATCAGGATTAAAATTCCTGACCGTGACTCTGATACCTTTTTGAAAAGCAATTTAATAAATTCTATTTCTTAACCCATTACCACATAGCCCTTTTCTAGTTTAAAAAACAGGTGACCGATTAAACCAGGTTAAAAGTAAGGTAGAATGTGCTTCGAGGAGACAATTCTAAAAATTATTGACACATTGCTGAAATGTATATTTATTGAGAAAATTCTTATTCTCTCTTGTCTGGAGTCCTGGATGATATTTGTAACCGGTGATACTTTTACTTAGCATTCAAAGAATGGAACTGCCAACAGGCTGTTTATGTCATAGACATTTAACCCTTAGCCTGCCAGTCACGACTATAGCTCCATATGCAAACAGCTTGGATCCGGATGAGACGCCGAGTAACTCGGCGTCTCATCCGGATCCAAGCTGTTTGACACTCGGAACAACATTTTCAGCAATTTTGAGCAACTTTGAAGCACTTTGAAACTTGAAGCAGACGAGAAATATAGCAGACGACAATTTATTTGGCGGGCTAAGGGTTAACAGAGACAGGAATGCTGTTTTACCATGCTGTGAAACAATAGACAAAAGGATGTGCAACCCTTTGTAATAAGCAAGATAGTCTGATGTGCTTGAGGAACAATTGGAATATGTTTCCTTTGCTTGAGAAGTAAGTGCACAATGCTTTCTGTTCCAGTTGAACAATTGAAGACTGTTCTCTATGGAACGATTGTAAAATGCTTTCTACTCTTGTTTAACCAACAAAGACTTTTCTCTCTATGCAACATAATGTAAAATGACATCTATTCTTGATGAACAACTGAAGACTGTTATTGTAAAATGCTTTCTATTCTTGTTAAATGTTGAACATGCCAAGACTGTTCTCTATGGAACAATTGTAAAATTATTTCTGTTCTTGTTAAACAAGCAATTTAGTCTATTCTCTATAATGGAACAATTGTAAAATGTTTTCTATTCTTGTTAAATAAGCAAAGTCTGTTCTCTATGGAACAATTGTAAAATGTTTTCTATTCTTGTCAAATAAGCAAAGTCTGTTCTCTATGGAACAATTGTAAACTGTTTTCTATTCTTGTTAAATAAGCAAAGTCTGTTCTGTATTGAACAATTGTAAAATGTTTTCTATTCTTGTTAAATACACAATGTCTGTTCTCTATGGAACAATTGTAAAATGTGTTCTGTTCTTGTTAAATAAGCAAAGTCTGTTCTCTATGGAACAATTGTAAAATGTTTTCTATTCTTGTCAAATAAGCAAAGTCTGTTCTCCATTGAACAATTCTAAAATGTTTTCTATTCTTGTTAAATACACAATGTCTGTTCTCTATGGAACAATTGTAAAATGTTTTCCATTATTGTTAAATAAGCAAAGTCTGTTCTCTATTGAACAATTGTAAAATGTTTTCCATTATTGTTAAATAAGCAAAGTCTGTTCTCTATGGAACAATTGTAAAATATTTTTATTCTTGTTAAACAAACAAAGACTGTTCTTTATGGAACAATTGTAAAATATTTTCTACTCTTGTTAAATAAGCTCTGAAAATTGTTATATGGTTTCTATGTTTTAGGATGATTTTTATCATACTAGTAGATAATCTATGCTTTTAAAAACAAGGGCCACTATGGCCCTAAATCGCTCACCTGGTAACCATGTAACCATGTACACCTTGTGACCTAGTTTTTGACCGGGCATGACCCTCATTCTAACTTGACCTCAATTTCAATGAGACAAACATTTTTTTCAAGTTTCATGAAGATCAAATGAAATTTTGTAGTCTCTAGAGTGTTAATAAGGTTTTTCGATGATTCGACCTAGTGACCTAGTTTTTGACCGGACATGACCCACATTCGAACTTGACCTAGATTTCATTGAGGCAAACATTTTGATGAAGTTTCATGAAGATCCAATGAAATTTGTAGTCTCTAGAGTGTTAACAAGGTTTTTCGACAATTTGACCTAGTGACCTAGTTTTTGACCGGACATGACCCACATTCGAATTTGGCCTAGATTTCATCGAGGCAATCATATTGATGAAGTTTCATGAAGATCCAATAAAATTTGTAGCCTCTAGAGTGTTAACAAGGTTTTTCGATAATTTGACCTAGTGACCTAGTTTTTGACCGGACATGACCCACATTCGAACTTGACCTAGATTTCATTGAGGCAAACATTGTGACCAAGTTTCATTAAGATCCAATGAGATTTGAACCTGCTAGAGTGTTCACGAACAATTGTGAACGGACGGACGGACAGACAGACGACGGACGACGGACATCCAGCGATCCTAAAAGCTAAAAATTGTTTTTGAATATAGTTTATGCTTTTTGGAACAACTGCTATATGTTGAAAACTTGCCAAATGATTCGATATCCCATTCTTGTGGACCAAGCGAAAACTGTCCCAAGTGCTTGTGGAACAAGATTGCAGCTTGCAAAATTATACAGGTATCAAAAGTTTGAAATGCAGGTATGTTTGACTTCAACAGGCTCCATTAACCCATTACCCCATAGCCTGTTTCTAGTATTGAAGATAGGTGGCCACTTAAAGCAGGTTAAAAGTAAAGCAGAATGTGCCTTAAGGCACATTCTGCTTTACTTTCAACCTGCTTTAAGCTACCATCTTCAAGAAAATAGAAATTATTTCTTACAATATATATTCATAACTGTATAAATTAGAACTATTTTCTTCAATGGAAGAATATATTAAAGGCATAAAAAGGCATATTTATGGGGTAATGGTTTAATCAAAATTTTACTAGAATTGGAATCAAAGGGCACTGGTGAGTGGCAAAGAGCTTGTAGCTGATACAAAAATATCATCTTTTCTTATTTAACACTTTCACTGCCAATAGCACCAAACAGCAGCTTTGCAAACAGTTTGGATCCTGATCAGACACTGCGTAACGCAGCATCTGATCAGGATCCAAACTGTTTGACACTCGTATGGACATTTCTTCAGTCAAAACAGCCCTAAAACTGACTTTAAAAATATTGCAAAGGATACTTCCAATGCAGATGATATTTTGGCAGCAATAGGGTTAAAGCAGACGAAAAAATTGGCAGCACAACTCCAGATAAGGGGGAGTTTTCTGAACAAATCCACCTTTTTCTAACTCATTTCAGCACCAATCCTATGGTGATACTACTCATTAGAATCGTCTCGAAGAGACGATTCTAATGAGTAGTGACACCATAGGGTTTAATGCAGAAATAAAGATTTAAGTGTTTGAAAAACTACTCTTATCTGGAGCCCTGAGAATTAACCTTTACCTATCAGTTTTTGCAGCAGGACAAGTCTTACATAATGGTTCAAATTCTTTTAGTTCACACTTCTCAAACTTATATAATTTAATATCTTGTAATTCAAATTACATGTACAAATACCAGCCGCCATAGAGCTTTAGTTCTTTCACAGTCAGTTTATTGTCTGCTTACAAATTGTTGTCTGCAACTGTAGGTCAAATTCTAATTTTTGAAATTTAGACAAAAGAAATATTAATACAAGTATCAAACAGTTTAGGGACTGATCTGATGCCAAGTTACTACTCAGGGTCATATCTAGATCCATACAATAATATTGCAACATTAAAAGATTTAATCCTTTACACATTTTTGCATCTTTAATTTATTGCTCCATTGAAGAAAAAAGTTCCAATTTAATCAGTCATGAATATTGTTTCATCAGTAAAAAAGTCTATATTCTAGTTGATTCTTAATTAAAGCAGCCTACAAGTAAAATAGAATGCGCCTTAAGGCGCATTCTGCTTTACTTCCAACCTGCTTAATGAAGCTACATGTCTTCAAACCCTGAAATAGGCTATGGAGTTAAGGGTTAAATGAAACTCAATGTAGAATACAATTACTTATTTGCACTCAATTTTGAATACCGTTAGACTTACTTGCACTCAATTTAGAATAACAGACCCAGGGCTCCAGATAAGTAGAGTTTTTCAAAAACTAAAATCTTTATTTCTGCATTAAACCCTATGGTGTCACTACTCATTAGAACCGTCTCGAAGAGACGATTCTAATGAGTAGTAACACTATAGAATTTGGTGCTGAAATGATTGAGAAATTGTTTGATTTGTTTGGAAAACTCACTCTTATCTGAAGCCCTGCAGACCTACCGTATTTGCTACAAGTGCCCTCTATGCACTTGATGATAAATGTCTTCAGAGAATAACAGAAATTGGAGAGTCTCTGGTGTTGTTGGCATACTAAAATAATTACTACATGACAGAGTATAGGCTGTCTTTACACTGTACATTGTTACTTTTATGCACTTCAATTACATCTACAGTTATTAACAGCAGAGAAAACATTATTATTTCCCTTTTAAACATAAACGAAACACAAACGCAACGCACTAAAATGAAGAAAATGACAAAATTTAATTTGATAAAACTTACTATTCTATTTAATCTGAGTAGCAAACAATTTGGAGCCTGATCAGACACTGACATCTGATCTGGCTCCAAACTGTTTCCATTGGAAAAAATAGTTTTAGCGTAAACACGTTTATTGGGAAAGAATAACGTTTTCTCCACTGTATGTAAAGTTAACAGGGACACTATGATCATTTTTGCAAACTGTAGTGATCCCATAATACGCAGAGTAACATCAAAAAGAAAGGTAGGATGCGAATAACTACTTTTATTTCTGGGGAAAGAAAACCCTGTGCCCAGCATTTACAGTGGGGAAGTTGTTCTTTCTTAATAAACACAACTTTATGTTAAATCAACTTTGCACAACTTTATGCATACAAATTGTGCACAGCCAAATCAGATGTCTACAGTAGCCACTCAGACAAATCACTCAGAAGACCAAAAGTTGTTAGAACTTTAACCCTTTCCCCTATAGAAATGCCTTTAAGCGCATTCAGCTTATTCCTCCACTGAAGAAAAAAGTTCCAATTTATACAGTCAAATATAATTGTATCCAAAGGAACATTTTTTTATTTTAGCAAGTAGCTTTAAAGCGACTCGCAACCGGATGGTGTACTTGTCAAAATAAAATAAAATACTCAAATAAAAGCAAATTTGTGGCATTATTTGGCTTCTGACATTAAAAAAATATGATCAGTCCAAAAAAAGTCTCAAGAATCATCACCGAATCTTAGTTTTTTTAGATATATTCCATCATTTTTCAATAGCGTCAGCTGACGGTTTTGCTGTTGTTGTTGCTTCTCTACACGGGCTCTGACATTAACCGGAGCCGAATAATGTAGTATTAAGCGCTACCAGTGAAGTAAGTTAATTCGCTACCATATATATAGAGAGCGTCTGTGGTCGAGGCGGTAAAGGCGTATCCTCATTTTTCTTGTTTGTCTCCGCAATGGAGGGTCACGGGTTCGAATCCCACCAGAGCTTCTTCTTTTCTTTTTTTTTTGGAAATGCATTTTTTAACAGAATTTATATCCTAAACTAAATCTTACCCATTTATATAATCATTTGACATATATTTACAAATTACCATTTTTAATGCTAAATCTGGTTGCGAGCCTCTTTAAGTAGTCACCTATTTTCAAAACTAGAAGCAGGCTATGGGGTAATGGGTTAAAGAAGCTGTCATTTTCTACATTTTCTTGTTTTGTGATTTTTAAGTTTAGATTTGTTTAACCCATTACTCCATAACCTTTTTCCAGTTCTGAATACAGATGACCACTTAAAGCAGGTTGGAAGTAAAGCAGAATGTGCCTTAAGGCACATTCTGCGTTACTTGCAGCCTGCTTTAAGCTACCCTCTGTTAGGATATAGAAAATAATTTGTATGGTGCAAATTCGGGACTGTATAATTATAGTGGAACTATTTTCTTCAGTTGAGGAATAAATCAAAGGCATACAATGGTGAATTTATAGGGTAATGGGTTAATCTGGAAAGACTAATGTCTTGACAACTATAAGCATGTGACAGCAAGACTCGACCATTTGCAATTTACCCAATAGCCTGTTTTTTTTTTAAAAACAGGTCATCACTTAAAGGAGGTGCATTCTGCTTTACTTTCAGCCTGCTTTAAGCTACTATCTGCTAGAAAATATTTCTTATGATGCATAATTATTAATTACTGAATAAACTGGACCTATTTTGTCAATGCCAGAGGAATAAATGAGAGGCATAAACAGGCATATTTATGGGGGAAAGGGTCAACGCTCAAAGAGATACTGTAAAACAGGTATTTTTCGCATCATGAATATTTCGCATAATGCGATTTTGTTTATAATTCGTAACATCATGCAATATTTCTAGCAGGTGGTAGCTAAAAGCAGGTTGAAATTAAAGCAGAATGTGCCTTAAGGCACATTCTGCTTTACTTTAATCCTGCTTTAAGAAGTCACATATTTTCAAAACTAGAGACATTCGCGAGTGAACGCTTGAATTATATTGTCGGGAGTAAATGAAAGTAGATGAAACAGTCATCTTGTCAAACTGTACGTTTCAGCCACCATCAATTCTGCAGAGGTTAAGTGTTAGGTCAAGGTCAAATCTTGTTATTGATTCATCTGCCACTAACAATCATGCTTGCAGCTTTTCTGCTGTATCAAGTTTGTGCTAGAAAAAGATCACATATACATGTGTGGATCCAGAGCAGGGAACTTGGGGATCCAGTTACCAAATGAAATTTTGGCAAACATAATTGGGTTTTGGTTTCGAATGGGCAGATAAAGAAAATGTTTGGAGGGAGTTGTTATAGGGAGGGAAATTGGCTTACATTTGCAAACAGCTTGAATCCAGATCAGACTGTTTGTCACTCGTTATTATGTTTTTTTCTGTCAAAATGTCCAATATATGACTGAGCAAAACAACAGAGGATAACATTTACTTTAAGCAGACAATATTGCAGTCATGAAAAGGTTTGATATTATTGTCTCTTTTGGGGAAAAGCAACAAGAGTTGTTGATAGGAGGTTATCGTTGTTCAGAGGGCCGTTATGGAGCTCTGTATAAAGATATTCAACAGTATAAGGGTTTACACAATGATCCCTGGTGGCGTATCAGTGTAGATGCATCCTTTTCAAATGCTTATAAACATAGTATAATACTGACACATGAATGCAAATTAATACAACCTAATTGCATTTCCTATTTTCCTCAGACAATGTGCTCGTATAATAATGACGAGAAATGTCAGAATTGTTTATCATATCTACTACACATGGCTCCAGATAAGAGGGAGTAAACTGAACAAATCCAACATTTTCTCACTTATTTCAGCACCAAATGTTATGGTGTTGCTACTCATTAGAATTGTCTCGAGGAGACAATTCTAATGAGTAGTGACACCATAGGGTTTAATGAAGAAATAAAGATTTTAGTTTTTTTAGGAAAGTACTCCCCTTATCTGGAGCTCTGCTACAACAGTTATGCTTCTGTAATTTCCCTTGTTGTGATGGGAAAGAAATTGTTTTGTGCATAAACAGAAATAAGTTTTGCCCATAAGTGTCATAAATATGCTTCACCATACAGGAACTATTAGTTACAGTTAAACTGTCTACCCATAAGATCACATATCATAGAAGAAAGCATGTAAATATTTGAATGATACCAGATATTGTCATCTGCAACAATTGTACTTCTGCTTCCGTACTAAAATCAGATTTTTCAAAAGTTTTTGTTCAAAATTAAAGTTACTTTTTCAGCACTAAATAACTATTGTGATTTAATAGGTTCCATTGTTGATTGTCTACTTCGAATTCTGAGTAGTTAAATAAATACTGGTTTAAGTTATCAAACAGAGTAGACCAAGATCAGAGGGCTCCTATAGGAGACCTCTGATCTAGGTCTACACTGTTTGCAAATGTAATGAGTCCATGGTGTTGAAATAGTTAATCTTGAGAAGCAGGCAAAGGGTTAATGTCATTTCCTACATCTGATCTGGCTCCAAACTGTTTGCATAGGATATTATTAGTTTCAGCGTAAATGCATTTACCGTATTGGGAAAGAATCATGTCTTAATGTCCACTGTACCATAATTTATATGCAAAAAAAATTATTTTGTTCAACCAGTTGTAATTCTTTGAAAATTCTCTGAAGTATATCGAATTCCTGATAACATGCACATCTGTGATATATGTGGAAACAATCCTGTAAAATTATAAGATTCTAGCTTTCAAATTGTAGGAGGAGATAGACGAACAAGATAATTATGTATAGGTGGATGGACGAGTGGAGGAATGAACCAACAGATGATATAATGGATGCACCGAAGAATGGACAAACGGACAGGAGTAAAACTGACTATGCCCTGACTAATCATTGTGGAGCATAAAAACACCCTATTATTATTATACAGTGCTCCCTCTCTACAATAACGCCCAATGGGAAACAAAGATAGTGTGTGTTGTTCAGAGCGATTTGTTATAAAAAGGGAAAGTGGCTAACATTGCATACAGCTTGAATCCAGATCAGACGCCACATAATGCGGCGTCTGATCTGGATCCAAGCTGTTTGTCATTTGTCATTAAGTTGTTTTCTGTCAAAAATTTCTAATATTTGACTTTGAGAGAAGAAAGAATATACATCAATTTTAAGCAAACAATATTGCAGACTTTAAAATGGTTGGACATAATTGTTTTGTTTTGGGAGCAGTGGCAAGCATTGTTGTGAGAGAATTGTTGTTGGGAGGGTTGTTGTAGGGTAGGAATTGTTGTTGGGAGGGTTGTTGTTGTGAGAGAATTGTTGTTGGGAGGGTTGTTGTAGGGAAGGAATTGTTGTTGGGAGGGCCATTGTAGGGAGGAAGCACTGTTTACAATCAACATTAATTTTGGAATATTCAACAGAATAAAGGTTAATATGTCAAAACTCGATAGTTTTTACTACCAACTCTTACTAGTATTTTGTAAGTTGAATTATGATAAGTCGATCTTATTTAAGTCGAACATACCCGTATTTCAAAGATAAAAGGTGGCTAAGCCACGTTTTAACTTTGAAATATTGGTATTTTCGAACAAACGCGAGTTCGTAGAATCGAGTTTTTACTGTTTTCTCTTTTCTTGATCTCTGTCATAAAAGTGAACGTAAACTGTATATCAGTTTTGTACTACGCCAAACTCCAGACACTTTGTCCACAGTCTTAATCCTGGCAGACTTAAATACAGTCAAACTTCATTATCTTAAATTTTCTATAGTAAAACTTAACTGTTTTTCAAAGTTAACACATGGCTTGGCCACATTTTAACTTAAAAGTATAAGTTTGTGTTTGACTTTAGCAAACTCGAGTTATCAAAATTCAGCTACAGGAATATGGCTTAGTCCAACGCTAGCAGTTTCTTAATATCGGGGTTCCAATGTCTCTAGCTTAATGCCTAATAGAACTCTGGGAGTTATTTAGATTAATGGAAGACCTTTACTGTTGTAGGCATGTTATATTACAATGTTACTCATTTGGCATGAAAAATACTATTTAGCATAGAAGATCAATAATACAACAGTTACTGTCCTAAGAGACTTTTTTAGCCCATGACTCAAGAAATGTTCTATTTAACCCATTCCCCAATAGCCCATTTCTAGTTTTGAAGATATGTGACAACTTAAAGCAGGTTGAAAGTAAAGCAGAATGTGCTTTAAGGCACATTCTGCTTTACTTAAGCCTGCTTTATAAGCTATTATCTACAAGAATATAGAAAATATTTCTTCAGGTAAATATCTATGACAGTATAAAATGGAACTATTTTCTACAGTGGAGGAATAAATTAGAGGCATAATAAAAAGGCGTATTTATGGGGTAATGGGTTATGCATTTAATTTATTCCTGCATTGAAGGAAATTGTATCACCTTATATATACAGTCACCAACATTAACCCTTAGCCCGCCAAATAAATTGTCGTCTGCTATATTTCTCTTCTGCTTCAAGTTTCAAAGTGCTTCAAAGTTGCTGAAAATTGCTGAAAATGTTGTCTGAGTGTCAAACAGCTTGGATCCGGATGAGACGCCGAGTAACTCGGCGTCTCATCTGGATCCAAGCTGTTTGCATATGGAGCTATAGTCGTGAGTGGCAGGCTATGGGTTAATGAACCATAAGAAATGTTTTCTATATCCTAGCAGATGGTAGCTTAAAACAAGCTAAAAGTAAAGCAGAAATTGCCTAACTTTTGTCTTGCATTATGCAAACATCTATCTTTAACTCTTTCAACACAGTCACTAAGAAACTCTTGTGGGTTATTAGGTTTTCTTGTGGATATTTTAAGATACCAAAACATGAGCCAGTATACTTAGAATTCTGGGGAAGTCTAACAAATACTGGCCTAAATTAGCAAACAGTTACCCTGATCAGAGGGCTTCTAGGAGCCCTCTGACCAGGGTCTACACTGTTTTCAAATGTCATGAGTATAATTTCAAACAGGTCCATGGTGTTAAAATTCTTCAATGAACTGGTCGCTGAAAACAGGTTCAACTGTTAATATATATGTTTTATGATATTTTGCTATTTTACAATTCAAACACATCTATATCCGCCATCATTTCTAGTTTTGTGGGGGGAAACATCAGAAAATCATTTTTCATTGTTATCACTGTCATTGAGTTTTTCCTTCAGACAATGAATGTCTTCATTCATATCGGAAATTATGCACTTTTTCAACAAAAAATGTTCATCCCTGTTCCACATGGGAATAAATTCTGTGGATGTAGCCGTCTGGAATTGGATCACCATTTTTCAACGGAAGATACTTCTTAACCCGTTATGCCCTGTTCCTCCAAGGCCAAAAGTGCAAAATATCTGCTTTAAACTTAATTTAAGAAAGGTCACTGCTTAAAGCAAAATGAAAGTAAAGCAGAAAGCTCCCTATGGGAGCTTTCTGCTTTACTCTCATCTTGCTTTAAGTAGTTTCCTGACTTAAAATACTGAAATAAACGTTATAGTTTCAGGTTTTATTGTTCACGTTTAATGGCACAGTCTTTCAGAAATGATCACCATACATCATATAACAACAAGCTCCAGACTGGTATACAACATATCACAATAAACTCAGAACCAGTAGACTGGTTCCTGTAACATGACATTTTTGTGATTTATTACAAATTAATTCAAACCGTTTCCCATAAAATCATGTACAATCAAATTTGTATTCAACGACCACTGGAAATATAGATCCATCCATACATAATCTGACCACAGGAAATATAGATCCATCCATACATAATCTGACCACAGGAAATATAGATCCATCCTTTCATGATGGTACTAGTCATTTACACAAATGCCCGCCGCATGCTATGTCATCATAAAAACATCTTTTTCAACCATTAAACATCATATTTTGGCTTACAGCTTATTTCCTGAAACAATGGCAAGGCTCTATTATGCACTGTAAGAAATATCATCTAGTTCATAGCAGGTGGTAGCTTAAAGCAAGTGAAAGTAAAGCAGAATGCATCTTAAGGTGCATTCTACTTTAAATACTTTCAAGCTGCTTTGAGCCTTGCCATGACAATTTAAAACCTGCCTTATTGTGTTGCAACATTGTACAGAACACACAACGTTATCATCCCAGGGACTGTGTCTGAGATTGAGCCAAATACGGTATATAATACAGCTACATAAAATGCTTACGATGCATGTTGGTGTCAAACAGTGTAGATCAAGACCTCTTTGACGCGGCGGCTGGCCTTGATGTACACTGTTTAACTCTTTCCTCCCTGAAACTTTAAATGGACAATTCCAGTTTCCATTGTAGTCTAGTCCATTTCTGACTTTTAAGGGTTGATTTTGTCAATGTTTTGCATTATGACAAACAGTGAAGACCCAGATCAGAGGGCTCCGTAAGGAGCCCTCTGATCTGGGTATTCATTGTTTGCATAGGACAAGTGAACTTTCCATATGTACACTGTTTGAAAAGAAAAAGGCAGGATTAGGGTTCAAAGGGTTAAAATGCAATAAGGCAGGTTTTCTCATGGTACAGCTCATATCAGTGAAGATGCAAGATTTATATCATTGGAGTAAAACAAAACTAGTGCATTATTTGTACTCACCACTTCTAAGACGTCGGCTAATTTGGATAGTTTCTCAGCATTCAAGTTCTTTAATAAAGGCACACTGAAAGACAAAGACACAGGTAATTACAGGATTTCTTTCATAATATAAATAATTACATGTATTATATGTCTGGGATGTTGTCCTTTAAGTCTCACAGACAATGATAAAATACTAGGTACTTCGTTAGAACAGTAAAGCTAACAATCTTTTGCAGGTTTATGATAGACAGTAGGGGTGTAACAATACGGTGAAAACTGTATTGCAATATATTGTAATACAGAGGAACTGTATTGCAATAAATTGCAATATACTTGTTAGTACAAAAATTGGACAGAAATTAGCATTGGAAACTTGTTTATAGCATTGAAATTTCAAAGAATAAAAGGAGTACAAGGGAGAGTCCAAATTAACATACACATTTGCTGTGAATGTTATAATTATAACAGTATAACATTCAAAATAACAGGGCAACCCCTCTCCTATGTGCTCAAATAATATACATATCCATGTATAGAATATTGCAATACGGAACGACCCTATTGCAATACGTATAGCCAACAGGGGTATTGCAATATAACAATTAATATATTGCCGTATTGTTACACCCCTAATAGACAGTGTTTTTTATTCAGACCAACTTTTCATCAAAGTAAGTGTCTTCATCAGGGTTAATGATAGAATAAAGTACAGAGTTTCTTAGCATCAGATCTGTGTCTATACTGACTGCAACAGAAGCTGGTGTTACTGAGCACAAGAACGTGTTATATATTATCTGAACTTTAAAACCAGTGTACCTGTGAAGAGAAATAGTGCAGACCAAGATCAGAGAGCTCCCATTCAATGTTTTTAATGCATTAAGCCTGACTCATTGCACAATAGCCTCATACTGACTCATTTTGACACACTTTAATCCACTAGCTTGTATTGAGATAAGCATTGATAATTGTTAATCGCTTATGAGTTGATGGGTTAAGGGTATCTTGTTATAACCATATTTTGTTTTATAGAAAAAAGAACGGTAAGATTCGGGAATTTAAAACAGTTCCTTATAGCCAAAAAAAAAAAAAAAAAGGAGCATTCTGCTTTACTTTCAACCTGCTTTAACCCATTACCACAAATATACGCATTTTTACACCTTTAATTTATTCCTCCACTGAAGAAAACGATACCATTTTTATAAATCGTGAGTATGTGTTGTCAAAAATGATTTCTATATTCTAGTAGATGGTAGCTTAAAGACATAAGGGGCATTCTACTTTACTTTCAACCTACTTTAAGTGGTCACCTGTCTTCAAAACTAGAAATGTTCAGTCAATGGAGTATTTAGGTTTAGTCCACATGTGTACAGTGAGATAATATAACACTTTTTTAAAGTATTTTTTAATTTGGCCATATATTCTCTTCTTGAGACGGTACCTGTCCCAAATTTAGCATGAGCTCACACATGGGTTCATTGATGAGACTAATTTAGGTTTGACTGTACGGAGAGGATTGTTTATGAGCTACCATGACAGACATAAGGGGCATTCTGCTTTACTTTCAACCTGCTTTAAGTGGTCACTTGTCTTCAAAACTAGAAATATATAGTCAATGGTCAGTATTTAGGTTTGACTGTACAAGAGGATTGTTTATGAGCTATCAAGACAGACATATCAGTCACATTCCCCTGTTATCATATTACTGAGCGATGTACTTCTAAATTATCAGACAACATATATCCATGTCAGTGTGATTCATTAGTCTTACATAACTATACACATATCTATTGATACTGATTACTATAGGCAAACTGGTTCTTTGTGCACTATAAACTTTTACTCTTAGCCCTTATATCGCTCACTTTCCTAATAGACTTTTCAAACATATATATAAGTATCTATTACTATACAGTATCTATTGATACTGATTACTATAGCAAACCGACTCTTTGTGCAATATAAACCCCTTAACTCTTACCATGCTAGCGACGGATATATCCTATAGTGATTACCTTTGCAAACAGTTTGGATCCAGATGAGACGCCGCATAACGCGGCGTCTCATCAGGATCCAAACTGTTTGATACTCTGACCAAGCTGTTTTGAAAAGAAATTTTGAAAATTCTGTTTTTTAGAAAGTAGCAGATGACAATTGTTGCAGACGAAAAAGAATACCCAGCATGCAAAGAGTTGATTACACAGCTCATTATCCAAATAGACTTTTCCATTAAAAGTGCAATTTGGTCATGTCAAACTTTGTTCATAGCAGGTGACTACTTAACCCTTTACTCTATAGATACACATTTTTACAATTGCTCCAATGAAGAAAATAATTCTACCTGTAAGTATAGTCATGAGAAATACTTTCTATTTTCTAGCAGATGTTAGCTATAGGCTGAAAGTAACTTAGCAGCCGCAAACAGGGTAGACCCTGATCAGAGGGCTCCTACAGGCACCCTCTGATCTAGGTCTACAATGTTTGCAAATGTAATGATTATATCTGAAACAGGTACAAGGTGTTGATGGAGTTTTTAAATATAACTTTAGAACAGCTAGCAGCAGACAACATTGTTACAATTAATGTTACATGAAAAGTCAAATCCAAATTTGAAGACAAAAACAGTTTCTGCAGGTGACACTTTGAAGTAGATGATATTATGTAAGTGACAGGTTTAAAACAGCCCATATCTTACAACATGTAAATGCTTGCAGTAAAAATAGAATACATTTTAACTCATTCACCCCTGAAACTTTAAAATGCAAAATTCCAATTTACAATTACATTTAGTCCATTTTTGAATAATTAGTTTGTTTTTTTAAACAATATTTTACAAAATGACAAACAGTGTAGATCCTGATCAGGGGGCTCCTAAAGGAGCCCTCTGATCAGGGTCTACACTGTTTGCATAGGACAAGTGTACTCTTGATAGGTATATGATTTGTTCATGAGGGGTAATTATTACTCGTCGCTAGGGTTCAATTTGTTAACCTTAACCATGCTTATTATTCATACATGTATATAAAATCCCATTAATTATGTATATTGATCATCTTAATTGTTACATTGGCTAATAAAATAAGGAAAATGTAGCCAGGAATGAGTAGAGACTCATGTCAGACATATTCTATAAGAAAATCCTGATTGGACAGTTCCTACTGCTGCTTGAAATTGTTGTCTGCTATTTTTTCTTCAAAAACTACATATTGGAATTTTGTCAGAAGTAACATAAAGAGAGTGACATTCAGCTTGAATCCAGATCAGGCACCGTGTTTTATAATGTCTTTTCTGCAGCGTCTGATCTGGATTCAAATTGTTTGCAAATGTAAGTCAAGTCATGCACAGCACCTTAAGAGTTAACTCTTTGCACGATTGGGGCGGATTCGTGATTATCTGTGCAAAAAGTTTGGATCCTGATGAGACACCGCATAAAGCGGCGTCTCATCAGGATCCGAACTATTTGACACTCTGACCAAGTTTTGAAAAGAAATTTGGAAAATTGCTTTTTAAAACAGCTGCAGACGACAATTTTGACAGACAAAAAAATTACCCAGCACTCCGAGAGTTAAATTTATTTCTTCCTCAAGAGATGAGGAGTTTTGAATATTGGCAAAATTGTACCGGAGGTTCACTTTATGAGCAGATTTATTTTATTTCCTCAAGGTTCCTACTGAATATTAAATTCAATTTAGACTTGCAGAAACCAGGTTTAATTGGGCCTCAGGTTTTTTTCCTAGTCGTTCAAATCAAACCTATATGTTTACTACCATCTCCTGGAAATCAAGTTTTATGGTTTAAAATGTATGCTAGAAAAAACACAAAACAACCTGTTACCCCATAGCCTTGTTTTAGTTTTAAAGGCTTTTAGCAGTTGCCTGTCTTTAAACACCTATTAATTAATACATTTGGTCATAATAGAGAGGTTTTATTGTACATCTATTTAAGGAATAGTATTGAACTCATTTACCCCCAGTGGATTCTTCAATGTTAATATATTGGATTAGTGCTTTTTTTATCTAAGGGGTGCCTGCATGGTCAAAAATTTCATTTTCATTTTGTTTTATATTGAAATTCCTATCAGCAAACAGTGTAGACTCCAATCAGATGCGGCCATAATGCGGCGTCTGATCAGAGTCTACACTGTTTGCCTATGTCCCATACATGGGATCGTGGGCACAAATGGGTTAAATTGACAAACAGTATGGATCCTGATCAGGCCCCACATCCAGACTGTTTGTAAAGGTTTTCATCCAGGGCTCCAGATAAGGATAGTATTTCAAAAAATAAAATCTTTATTTTGAGACGATTCTAATGAGTAGTAACACCATAGGATTTGGTTCTGAAATGAGTGAAAAAATGTTGGATTTGTTCAGTTTACTCCCCCTTATCTGGATCCCTGCTTCATCACTCCAATATCGCCTTCAAACGTTTGATGGGTATCATGTAAGTAAGGCGAGTGCTTTTCGGCTGTCATTCAACGCTTCCATTTACCATGTTTAGTTCAAATATCTCAGACGTTTAATCAATAGCTTTCTCTACTGTTTTCATATAAACGGTTCCTCTGCGATTAACCCTGAGACTGCTGGAACCAGATGTAATCCATCCTTTACAAACAGTGTAGACCCGGATTAGAGGGCTTTCTCTATCGATTTCTTATAAACTTCTTCTCAGTGATTAACCCTAGGTGCTGGAGCTGGAGATAATTTAATTCATTGCAAACTGTAGACCCAGATCAGAAGGCTTTCACTACTGATTTATTAATTGCACCTCAGTGATTAACCCTGAGGACCATGCAGCATGATGATGCTGGAGCCAGATATATTCATTCACTGCAAACCATGAAGACCAAGAGAACCCTATTATCAGGTCTTCATTGTTTTGTCATATATTGAAAATATTGGGAACAAACCCCCTGAGAGTCAATGCAAAATGGGACCTCCATCCAAGCACTTGTGTGAGGGATGGGGGACATTACTGGAATAAGGCCGGAGGCCTGAGATATACAAGCACATACTTAGCGAAGAATGATTGCTACTGGAGTGATAATGCTTGTATATTGAAGGAGGAGGTCTAATGAAAATAATGGTTATTTATTAGAGAAGTGTGAGTGTATTTGAAGATTTTAATTGTAATTTTGGTTTTAAGATTGTAATGGTTAATATATTAATAGCCCTTCATTATTTATATTTTGAAGATGATATAGCAGGATTAATTAAGGTTTAATGTGTCTGCCGAAGGTCAGGGGTCAGTCTGAAGCTTAGACAACTAACTCTTAGAATCCTGATATAAATGTCACACAAAAAAATGGTTGACTAATTGTCTGAACTTAGCTGTAGCTCAAACAAAATTAACCCTTCACAGTAAGGATTAACTCATTATCCCCTGAAACTTCCAATGGACAATTCCAGTTTGCAATAAAAGCTGGTCCATTTAAGACTATTTAGGGTTGGTTTTTGTAATAAATTACAAAATGTCAAACAGTAAAGTCCCTGATCAGAGGGCTCCTGCAGGAGCCCTCTGATCAGGGACTTCACTGTTTGCATTGGACAAGTGTACTCTTTACACGTACACATTTGGTAAAGAATGCATATATGCGCCACTGAGTTAATAGTGATTTGCATTAAAGTTCCAATCTAATTCCCTGTAGGATCTTTCTGCTTTAATTTTCATTTTGCTTTAACCCTTTACACCATAGATACCCATTTACACATTTAGTTTATTCATACCTTGAGGAAAATAGTTCCAATTTACACAGTCATGAATAATGTTCCTTATTGTTTTCTATATCCTAGCAGTTGGTAGCTTAAAGCAGGCTGAAAGTAAAGCAATTCTGCTTTACTTTCAGTCTGCTTTAAGTGGTCACCTGTCTTCAAAACTAGAAACTGGCTATGTCGTAATGGGTAAAGGTGTCAGTCCTGTATTCATTGCCATCAATTAGTCTTACTTTGAGTGGTCATAATTGAGTGATTTAACCCATTACCCTATAAATATGCCTTTTTACGCCTTTCATTTATTCCTCCACTGAAGAAAATACTTACAATTCATATATACAGTTCTGAATATGCAGCATAAGAAATATTTTCTGTATCCTAGCAGATAATAGCTTAAAGGCGCATTCTGCTTTACTTTCAGTCTGCTTTTAGTGGTCACCTGTCTTCAAAACTAGAAACAGGCTATGGCGTGATGGGTTAAGGTGTCACCTGTATTCATTGCCATCAATTAGTCTTATTTTGAGTGGTCATAATTGAGTGATTTAACCCATTACCATATAAATATGCCTTTTTTACGCATTTCATTTATTCCTCCACTGAAGAAAATACATGTATTTACAATTCATATATACAGTTCTGAATATGCAGCATAAGAAATATTTTCTGTATCCTAGCAGATAATAGCTTAAAGGCGCATTCTGATTTACTTTCAACCTGTTTTATGTGATCATCTATCCTTAATGCTAGAAACATGATATGGGGGAATGCGTTTACTGTATATTCAACCTATTGGCTCCAAAATAGTACATGTATATTTAAAACTCTCCATAGGGATATCAACTGATACATGATGGCAAAATAGGAATATAAAATGAAGAAATAAAGTTATATCACCAGTCAGTAAAGTTTAAGATGATCTTGCTCCTATTGCAGACATATTGTGCCTACAGTGGAGAATCTGATATTCTTTCCCAATAAACGCGTTTACGCTAAAACTATTAGTTTTATTGCAAACAGTTTGGAGCCGGATCAGACGCCGGGTAACCCGGCGTCTGATCAGGCTCCAAACTGTTTGCCACCAAGATGAAAATGAATTATCAGAATTGTCCAAAAGTTGCATTTTTCTACGTTTTAGCGTTTTGCTTTTGCGTTTCGTTTGGTTTAAACGGGAAAGAATAACGTATTCTCCACTGTAACTGTTCAACAGAAATACATATCAAATTTTGCATTACAGTATAAGGAAAAACTTATACTTCTGAACTCTTAGCTTACTAACAGTGAAACTATGATAACCTTTGCAAACAGTTTGGATCCAGATCAAATGCCAAGTAACTTGGCGCCTGATCAGGATCCAAATTGTTTGTCACTCTCGACTTATTCTGAAAAGAATTTTGCAAGTTCTATTTCAAGAACAGTAGCAGATAACAAATGTTGCAGACGAAAAAACTACCCAACATGCAAAGATTTAAACAAGAAGAATGACACATAAAAGTTTGATAGAAGACGATATATGGCAGTGCTCTGCTGCATAAACTCAATTCCCGGCTGAATCATAAATACTGAATGTTCAATATCATTTGCACTAACCTATAATCAAATCTTGTGAGAGACCTACACGAGAATCATACAGGCTTGTTCAATGTTAGAGCGAGGAAATTCTTACCATAAACTATATTACAGTCAAAAGATGTTATCCCGAACTTGCTTCAGTTCAACTTTCCTATGATTGGAGAAGGTTCATTAATAGCAGGAATGATGCATATAAAGTAGTTCTTTTTACACTGCTGTTTTACACTTTCCTATGATATTTCACAGTTATCCCATTACCCCAAATTACGCCTTTTTACGCCATTAATTTATTCCTCAAATGAAGAAAATACTTGCATTTTATACAGTCATAATTATGCACCATTAGAAATATTTTCTTTATCCTAGTATTGATTGAGTTGGGTTTTACGGCACCGCGACACATGAAATGGTCATATGGCGCCGAGGTTAGATGGTATTTTAAAGCAGGCTGAAACGAAGGCTAATTGATTGTATAAAACACAGGTATTAACAGCTTAAAGCAATGTGACAGTAAAAAAAAGAAAGCTCCTAAAGGAGCTTTCTATTTTACTGTCACCTTGCTTTAAGCAGTCACCTGTCATAAAAACGTCATAATAAATACAATTTAATGGTGGAATCAGAGAGGTTTTACTGTAATTTCTAAAATGTACCATTACTGAAATTTCCTGGTGATTTCATGCAGGTTGTGAGGGCAATAGTTATTTGGGTTTGTCCTCCAAAAAAGACAATTTTCTAAGAAAATGAAGTTCTGACTGTGTAGGTATAAAGTACAACCTCTCCAGCGTGACATCTCCATTAAGAAAGACTTTTTTAACCCTTTCCCCCATAGAAGCGCCTTTTAGCATGTTAAGTTTATTCCTTCACTGAAGAAAATAGTTCCAATTTATACTGTCGTAAATATGTATCATACAAAATATTTTCTATATCCTAATAGACGGTAGCTTAAAGGGGGCTGAAAGTAAAGCAGAATGTGCCTCAGGCACATTCTGCTTTACTTTCAACATGCTTTAAGTGGTCACCTGTTTTCAAAAATAGAATCAGGCTATGGGGTAATGGGTTAACCCATTAAGCCATACTGACTCATATTGACACATTGTGCAATATTCTCATACTGACTTATTTTGACACACTTTAATCCACTAGTATGTATTGAGATAAGCATTGATAATTGTTTATGGCTTATGAGTTAAGGGGTTAAGAGAAGTTATCCGTTTAATGCAAGGCAAAGTATTGCAGAAGGCTCCTATGGAAGTTGTCTGCATTATTTCTATCCTGCATTATAAGCTGTTACCTGTCATAAATTCTACAAATATACAGGGCTGCCATAAGTTGATCATAAAAATCCTATAAAGATTTCAAATTTTCAACTATTCAAACGCAGTTTTACTAATCGTACCTTTACCCCATAGCCTATTTCTTGTTTTGAAGACACATGACTGCTTAAAACAGGTTGAAAGTAAAGCAGAATGCGCCTTGAGGCGCATTCTGCTTTACTGTCAGCCTGTTTTAAGCTACAATCTGCTAGGATAAAAATCTGAATACTTAGGAAAAATCCGGAGAAATGGCAGCCCTGAATATATCATCTTTAGATTGGTTGATTCCTCCAGGTTTAACTGTATACGGGGGATTCTCATGTGGGAATTTTTCAGAGATGAAATGAGCATGTTCATTTTTCATGATGATCAGTCATATTTTCACACCCTGCAGGTTTTTGCATAATCTGACATTTCAATTCTATAATTAGCTCTTTGAATCAATGTGACATGTGCAGTCTCCAAAATTTTATCCTTTGATTGATAGAACATAAATTTTCTCATCCTCCGGGGAAACAGTTTGGATCAAGATCAGTCGCCAAGTAACTCAGCATCTGATCAGGATCCAAACTGTTTGTCACTCAGATTGAAAACTGGTAATATAGAAATGCTCACCTCACTAAAGCAGACAAATCAGATAAGGATCCAAACTGTGCATTCAACCAGTGAAGGGGTTGACATTAATTTAAAATCTATCAAGCAATTACAAAAAAATTACTACTGCATGAAAATTCCCTTGAACATTAGGCAATTCACCTAGTGCATGTGGATTAGATCTCTCACTATAATTGAAAGCAAATTTTACAAAATGTGACTGCGAAAGGAAAAAGAGAGTCATGTTCACCCTTATAATCGCTCTTTCGAAGATATTAACCCATATATGTAACCCCATAAATACGCCTTTTTACGACTCTAATATACAGTATTAAATATATATCATTAAAAACATATTCAATATTCTAGAAGGTGCTAGCTTAAAACAGGTTGAAAGTAAAGCAGAATGCACCTAAAGGGGCATTCTGCTTTTCTTTTAACCTGCTTTAAGTGGTCATCTATCTACAGAGGTAGAAACAGGCTATGGGGTAATGGGTTAATAACCCATGAATTACTCCATAGATGCGAATTTTGATGCATTTAATTTATACCTCCACTGAAGAAAATAGTTCCTATTTATATAGTAAGTGAATATGACTAAATGGGAGCCCTCTGATCAGTGTCTGCACTGTTTGCTATAAATTTGAATATTTTGCTGATAACACTCTCAAGAATAAAGTTTATGTAAATTGGTAACTTATTTGGAAAAGGATGAGTCAATCAATTTGAAAGTTATTTATTGTAAGGCAGGGTTCCAGACAAGGGGGAATAAACTGAACAAATCCAGCATTTTCTCACTTATTTCAGCACCAAATCCTATGGTGTTACTACTCATTAGAACCGTCTCTTCGAGACGATTCTAATGAGTAGTGACACCATAGGGTTCAAAAAAGAAATAAAGATTTTAATTTTTGAAATACTCCCCTTATCTGGAACCCTGGTAAGGGTCAGTTTTACAAAGTTATAATTATAATGGAAACTTCTACACATCTTTGATAACATATAAGACTGGAACATCTAAACAGTATCATATTTCAATGGTTTATACTCTAAGTAAGAAGGAGAAAATAGATATGTTCACCAGTGGTAACCCAATGATTGTGACTATTCACTACAACCATCTAGTAGAATCATCTCTTAATTTTAATTCCTTAGAGGGTCAGTGCCAAACCCAAAAATTTATAATCTTGCAATTCGAGGGCTTGGTGCAAAACTATTGTAACTCCCTCACAATTGTGAGGGAGTTACAATAGTTTTGCACCAAGCCCTCGAATTGTCGTATACTGGTAGCGATTAGTTTTGAATTGTTGAGCTTATACTACAATGCTCCCTCTCTACAACACCCAATGGGAGACAAAGATTGTGTGTGTTGTTCGAAGGGAATTGTTATAAGGAGGGAAAAGTAATATTCATAGAGTGCTGAGCATGACTTGGCTTACATTTTCCAAACAGCTTGAATCCTGATCAGACCCCGCATTACACGGCAGTTGATCTGGATTCAAGCCACTCATCATTATGTTTTTTTGTCAAAATGTCCAGTATGTAAATTTGAGAAAAAAAGTAGACAAAATGTTAAGCAGACAACATTGCAGCAGTAAAAGGATTAAACATAATTATCTTGTTTTGGGAACAGTGCAAGCATTGTTCAGGGCTGCCATAAGTTGACATGAAAAATCCTAAGATTTCCAAATTTGCATTTTTCAAGTGCGATTTTACGAATGGTACCTTTACCATATAGCCTTTTTCTTGTTTTTTTTGGCATGCGACTACTTAAAGCAGGCTGTAAGTAAAGCAGAATGCGCCTAAGGGCGCATTCTGCTTTACTTTCAGCCTGCTTTAAGAAACCATGTAGTGAAAAAAATCCGGAGATTTAGGAAAAATCCGGAGAAATGGTAGCCCTGATTGTTGTAGGGAATCATTGTTGGGATGACTGTTTTCCTATGAATACCAAATCAACTTGTGTGTATGGCTTTACCTCAAACATTATATCCTATACGTTGTCTTGTGCTTGTATATAGTTATATCCTATACAGTAATTTAAACCCTCTATATAACGACCACTAAATTGTGTTAATTATTTGGTATTTAGGGCAGGTGGCTGCTTAAAGCAAAGTGAAAGTAAAACAGAATGCTCCTAAAGGAGCTCCTTAAGCAGTCACATGCCTTTAAACACAAACTGTTTCATGTAATTTAATGGCCGTTATAGAGAGGTTTTACTGTAGCATGTTCTTACAGCATAGGTATCCTACAGTGGAGAAGTTAGTATTTCCAAATTAACATGTTTCAGTTTGTGCTAAATGATCAATTATATCCATTGCAATTATAATAAAGTCTTCTCCACTGTACAATATGGCTTTAAAAGTTTTCCTACCTTTTGAGGAAGCTGATGTTTTCTTCTTGCCGCTGAATACCAGTTTTCATCATAATTGCCTGAAATATTCTTCGGTCCAAAACCCATACCCGTACATCCCCAACGGCTGAAACATAATTATAATTAAAGAGTTAACAGTGTTTTATCATCATCTTAACCCTTTCCCCCATAAATACACCTTTTTTACGCCCTTAAATAATTCCTCCACTGATGGAAAAAGTTCCACTTTCATCAGTCATGATTATATATTATAGGGAATATTTTCTATATTCAATTGCACATGATAGCTTAAAGCAGGCTGAAAATAAAGGAGAATGCGCCTCAGGCGCATTCTGCTTTTCTTTCAACCTGCTTTAAGAAGTCACTTATCTTCAATGCTAGAAATGGGCCATCAGGTAAAGGGTAACACATATTCATGTCTTTGTTTATTCTTCATATAGCTGTCTTAACCCATTTCGCTTTAATACTTTCAACCTGCTTTAAGCAATCCTCTCCTAGGAAATAGAAAATATTTCTTATAATACTTATTTATGGCTGTATAAAGTGGAACTATTTTGTTCAATGGAGGAATAAATTGAAGGTGTAAAAAGGCATAGTTATAGGGTAATGGGTTAAAGGGGTAAGAATGGGGTCTTCTCCACTGTAGCAGAAAAAGTGTTAACACATATTCATGTCTTTGTTTATTCTTCATAGAGCTGTCTTAACCCATTTCGCTTTACTTTCAACCTGCTTTAAGGGATCCTCTCCTAGGAAACAGGAAATATTTCTATAATATTTATTTATAGCTGTATAAAGTGGAACTATTTTGTTCAATGGAGGAATAAATTTAAGGTGTAAAAAGGCATAGTTATAGGGCAATTTGTTTAACGGGTAAGAATGGGGTCTTCTCCACTGTAGCAGGAGGAGCGTTAAGCAAGGCAACTTGTCTTGGCTTGTGACTAAATCACGGAAGAGCAAATTGTTCAAAGATCAGACTATGTCAGACTTATTGAGGAAATATTTCCAAGAAAATCTGAATATTTGCCTTCTTTATAGATGCAATTATTGTCGTCCAAAGCCTCCAAAAATCTTAACACTCTACACAACAGTGAAACAAAAACCAATTAAGCAAACGAGAAGACCACTTAACCATTTCACACCAAAAGAAATGAAAATAAATATTGCTTGGCAAAGTCAACTCTTTGCATGCTTGTGACAAAACTGTGATGACCTTTACAAACAGTCTGGATCCTGATGAGACGCCGAGTTACTCGGCGTCTCAACAGGATCCTGACTGTTTGACACTCTGATCATGTTTTAAAAAGAAAGTTTAGTGAATTGTAATTTAAGAACAGTAGCAGACAACATTTGTTGCAGACGACATTATACTTAGTATTCAAAGTGTTAAACGCCAAGATGAGGTAATTTGTATTGTGAAATTTCGAAATCTAAGATATCTTCTCTTAGGGCCCAAGGTTCTATTCGTTCTTAACAATTTGTACACCATAATATTGCTTACTTCACCGTTGTTGCCTGCACAATTAGTCAGTTTAAGTTTGAATGGCTCTTTACTTAGGGGAAGCCTTAAAAGACAAGTGCCAAACAGTATAAATCATGATCAGACAACATGTAGTGTGCCATCTGATCTTGATCCAGACTGTTTAAAAATCAGGAAAATTGTGAATGGTATGATAAGGGATAAGGACTATTCTTAAAATTAAATTAACCCTTAATATCCAAGATAACTGTCATGCACATACACAAACAGTTGTTGTATTGAAAATTAAAAGTATTTCAAATCTACTTTAATATATTTAGAATTGAATTTCCAATGTCAAACAGTATGGATCCAGATCAGGTTAAAAATATACTGAGGTCTTGCAGATTTGGATCCATTCTGTTTGCACACGGTATGAGAAACAGCAGTACACTTAGCTCTTTGCATACTAGCGGCGGATATATCTGCCAGTGATTTCTTTTGCAAACAGTTCGGATCCAGATGAGACGCCTCGTAAGGCGGGGTCTCATCAGGAACCAAACTGTTTGACATACTGACCATGATTTGAAAAGAAATTTAGAAAATTCTATTTCTAGAACAGTAGCAGACGACAAATGTTGCAGACGAAAAAATTACCCAGCATGCAAAAGAGTTAATGCCACTGGTTATGAGAAACTAATAGAACCTAGATCTCGAGTTCTTGGAAAAATAGTCTGTAATGAAATTTCTAGGGTGTCACCTGCATTTTTTTGACAGCTAAATTCCCATCATTTTTTTAGGTTGCCATGGTTACAACATGGACAAAAATGAAAACTCAAGGGATTGTTTAGTGTGTTTTTGTCAACCTCACATGTATATCATGCACATGAGGATAATTTATGTGAAGTTTTATTCAAGAATAGTAGGAAAATTTGTCTTAACCCTTTTCTCCATAGATACACATTTTTACGTCTTTGATTTATTCCTGCATTGAAGAAAATAGTTCCCTTTTATATAGTTATGAATTTATGGTGTATCAAAAGAAATATTTTCTATATTCTAGAAGATAGTAGCTTAACTCATTACACCATAAATACGCCTTTTTATGCCTCTGTTTTATTCCTCCACTGAAGAAAATAGTTCCAATTCATACAGTTAATGAAAATGTACCATAAGAAAAGTTTCTATATCCTAGATGATATAAGCTTTAAGCAGACTGAAAGTAAAGCAGAATGCGCCTTATAACCCTTTCCCCTATAGAAGCGCCTTTTAGCGAATATGATTTATTCATCCGCTGAAGAAAATAGTTCCAATTTTATCAGTCATGAATATATATTACAGGGAATAGTTTCTATATTCTAGAACATGATAGCTTAGAGCAGGCTGAAAGTAAAGCAGAATGCGCCTTAGGGCGCATTCTGCTTTACTTTCAACCTGCTTTAAGTAGTCACCTATCTTCAATATTATAACTAGGCTATCAGGTAAAGGGTTAAGGCGCATTCAGCTTTACTTTCAACCTGCTTTAAATGGTCACTTGAATTCAAATGTTATAGACTGTTAGTAAATGACATGTACACTCGTCACTAGGGTTCAACAGGTTATATTTATAGATGGCAGCGGAAGTGTCTAAAACCTGAGATAAAATGGCTAACTATATAGTGACTTGGGATTGCCACTTAAAAGCACCAAAATGATGGTATTCTCAAAGTTCACATTAGTTTTGTCATCAAGGAACCCATAATTCAAGAGATTAGGCATTTAAATGAGAGTGTTTTTGTATGTGTTTCTTAAATGGAAAAAAATTGGAGTCAGAACAAATACCAAGGGAAAATTTTCTCTTTAATGAAACCCTTCTTAAGCTGGAAATCAGAAAATGTAAATTTAACAAACAGTTCTTGGAATCTCTGATCAGGGTCGTCAATGTTTGTTTTAATTATATATTTTCTGAAATTATTTTTTAAAACAGCCCATTAATCAACATAAACTGGTCATTGTTTCAAAAGTGGACTAGTCTATTTATGAAAAGTTCACCATTTAAAAGCGTTAAAGAGACTTGGGTGATAAACTATTCTTTTTAACACTGTCTGTCATAGGCCCTCTCTCCCTTACCCTTCATGATATCATCCACTGAAGAAAATAGTTTCAACTTATAATACAGTCAAACACACCTACCAAAAGAAATATTTTCTATATCCTAGCAAATGGCAGCTTAACCCATTACCCCATAGCCTGTTTCTAGTTTTGAAAATAGGAGGCCATTTAATGCAGGTTAAAAGTAAAGCAGAATGCGCCCTAAGGCGCATTCTGCTTTACTTTCAGCCTGCTTTAAGCTTACATCTGCTCAAATATAGAACATATTTTCAATCATATATATTTATGACTGTATCAATTGCAACCTTAACCCTCAGAGGAGGAATAAATTAAAGGCATTAAATGGCGTTTTTATGGGGTAATTGGTAAAGCTGGCTGAAAGTAAAGCAGAAAGCACCTTAAGGTACATTTTGCTGTATTTTCAACCTGCTTTAAGCAGTCACTTGTCTTCAAAACTAAAAACAGGATGTGGGATAGACTATTTTGTAATTTGGAAGTCACTGCGAACACTTAAAGCAGGTTGAAAATGAAGCGGAGTACTTCTAAAGGACTGTTTGCCAGATGCTAATGTCAACCCTAAATAGCAAACAAGAGCCCCATGGGGCATATGTCGCTCACCTGAGAATAGCTGTACATCAAAATGGAGATAATGATTTATGTCCAGGACGGGGTCATTTTTTACCCGAGGGGCATAATTTGAACAATCTTAATAGAGGACCTGTAGATGATGCTATGTTCCAAATATCTAAGATCAGGGTACTAGGGTTCTAGACATGAAGATTTTTTTTAAGTTTCCATTGAAAAAATCTATTTTTAGCTCCTGTGACCTACATATGCAACAGACTGGAACCATTTGAACAAAATAGATAAAGGACATCTAGAAGTAACACCATGCCGAATATCAAAGCTCTGGCTATATTAGCTTCAGAAAAGAAGACGTTTGAAAACTGTGACCCCCGGGTGGGGCTAATTTTGACCCCAGGGGCATAATTTGTACAAACTTGATAGAGGACCTGTAGATGATATGCAATCGACCAGAACCATTTGAACCTTATTGGTATAGGACATCTAAAAGTGTCACCATGCCAGATATCAAAGCTCTGGCCATATTATTTTCAGAGGAGAAGACGTTTGAAAATTTCACTATATAACTCTATGTAAAACTGTGACCCCCGGGGCGGGGCCAATTTTGACCCCAGGGGCATAGTTTGTACAAACTTGATAGAGGACCTGTAGATGATGCTATGTGACAAATGTCTAAGATCTGGCCCTTGTAGTTTCAGACAAGAAGATTTTTTAAGATTTCCTTATTTTTTCACTTGGTTGCCATGGCAACCAGAGTTCTACTTTGTTTTTAATTCTTTGAACAATTTTGAAACAACTTGACCCAAGGAACATGGTTGAAATCTTTTCAGCAATATATGAGGAGATGTCATTTGAAGCAATTGTTAAAGACAACAATGACTGTATAAAGTGAAATTATTTTCTTCTGTGGAAGAATAAATTAAAGACATAAAAAGGAATATGTATGCATTAATAGGTTAATAAATATCATTATTTACATTTTCTAAATATAGGAAACTATAATATGTAAATGAGTGGCAAATTTGGATCCAGATTAGATGCAGCATT
This sequence comes from Gari tellinella, assembly GCA_922989275.2. NCBI lineage: Eukaryota > Metazoa > Mollusca > Bivalvia > Cardiida > Psammobiidae > Gari > Gari tellinella. The sequence continues at coordinate 24,418,153 of OV277856.1, read as the reverse complement.
ATGTGGCATCTGACCTGGATCCATACTGTTTATGGCCAAGAATTAATTGTGGACTGATAGACAGAAAGATAAACAATCAAACAAACAGACAGACCAAAAGTAATATGCCTTGAACTAAGTTGTGCTTGAGCATAAAATAGCAGACATCATAATTTCTGCTATGTATCTCAGTGACCCGAGTTCAGAGCTAGCTATGGGTCAGTTATGCAATAAGAGACCGTCTCAGGGAGAACTGACTATTATCATGCTGAACTGTTGTCTGCTCCAAATGTTTGTATGTGAAATATGTAAAAAATAATAACTTATATTTTCTAAATATAAGAAAATATGTAAATGAGTGGCAAATAGTTTAGATCCAGATTAGATGCTGCATTATGTTGCATCTGACCTGGATCCAAACTGTTTGCAAATATAGGTGATTTAGTATAAGGGTGCTTGAAACCCTGCTTAAACCTTCAGTAAAACAGTATAACCTGAATAAAGCGGCAATGAATCCTGCATAAAGCGGCAATGAAAAAATCCCTATGGTGAATCCCTATGGTCAGTTTTAGTTTTGATATTAACAATTTTGAGAGAGAATCACCAGGAGATACTAAAAAACAAATATCAAAGCTGTGGGCCTAGCAGTTTTTTACAAGAAGATTGTTTAAAGTTTTTCACTTTTTTAAATAAATTACAATAAGTAGTCCACTTGAAAGTTTCATTTTAAGAATTTCTGTAGAGAAGCATCCAAGGAACACGGTGAGCATTTTAGTTTTCCCCTCAGACTCACGGTTTCAGAGGAGATGTCGCTTGAAGTAAATTTGAACGGACGGACAGACGGACGACGGACGGCGGGCGATCACAACAGCTCACCTTGAGCCTTCGGCTCAGGTGAGCTAAAAATGGACTAAGATTTAATTGGAACCAGGGCTGCCATTAGTTGATAATAAAAATCCTAAGATTTGAAATATTCAATTTTTCAAGTGCGATTTTACGAATTGTACTTTTACCCAATCATCTGTTTCTAATATTTTGACATGTTGCTTCTTAAAGCAGGCTGGAAGTAAAGCAGAATGCGCCTTAAGGCGCATTCTGCTTTACTTTCAGCCTGCTTTAAGCTACCATGTACACGAAAAAAATCCGAAGATTTAGGAAAAATCCGGAGAAATGGCAGCCCTGTGGAACCTAGAACTGTCAGCTTGAAATTTCATGGGGAAACGAGTTAACCAATTATCCGATAGATACGTTTTTGTACGCCTTTAATTTGTTCCTCGACTGAAGAAAAAGTTCCATTAATATGCAGTGCCATGAGATTTTTCTTTATCAAAGCAGATAGTAGGTGAAAACAGGCTAAAAGTAAAGCAGAATGCGCCTTTAGACGCATTCTGCTTTACTTACAGCCTGCTTTAAGTGGTCAACTTTCTTCAAAATGAAGAAACTGATTATTTAGTTAAGGGTTAACACAGGATCAATTTAGATTTGGTAAACTATTGACAGCGAGCATACCAATGGCACCATTTCTTACACTGGTAATTCTTCAAATTCAGGGCTGCCATTTCTCCAGACTTTTTTCTACTACATGATAGCTTAAAGCAGACTGAAAGTAAAGCAGAATGCGCCTTAAGGCACATTCTTTTTTACTTTCAGCCTGCTTTAAGCAGCCACGTGTCAACGAAACTAGAAACAGGCCATGGAGTAAAGGAACGATTCATAAAATCGCTCTTGAAAAATTCAAATTTTGGAAATCTTAGTATTTTTTATATCAACTTATGGCAACCCTGCAAATTTCTTCTAACACAGTCAAACCAGAGAACAGAAGCCGCTAGATGATTCCAGAAACATCACTAAGCACATGCTGACTCTTTTATGCAGAACTAAAGTAAAGCAGAAAGCTCAAATGGAGCTTTCTGCTTTACTTTTCTCCTGCATTAAGCTTTCACCTGTGCTAAAGATTGATGTTTTTGTCTTGTTCTGAGTAGTCTCTTGAAGACGCTCTTCATATACAGTGGAGATCGAAGACATTATTTTTTCCCCAATAAACGTGTTTACGCTAAAACTATTATTTCCATTGCAAACAGTTTGGAGCCAGATCAGACGCCGGGTTACCCGGCGTCTGATCAGGCTCCAAACTGTTTTCCACTCAGATAAAAAGGAATAGTTAGAAATATCAAAATTTTGTCATTATATACATTTTACTGCAAGCGGCGATTGTGTTTAAACGGGAACAGAATAAAATCCTCTCCACTGTATGTTGAACTATATACATATTTTATGACCTACAAGTGATGTTGGTGTTCAATTTGGCATAGCGCTATATTGTAAAGTGTAATCGTAATAGTTTTTGGTACTTCAGATTCTGCAGTTCAATATTATTGTCTCGAATTTTTTATATCTTTTTCAGCTACTTTTTGCCAGAAATTTGATACAGAAAACCAGGAAAAAATAGTCTCTCTTATAATGCTTGGTAAGCGAAATAAACTTATATCAACCATATGTATGCCTTTTTATGCCTTCAATTATTTCTATATTAACCCTTTGAACCCTAGTCCCGCATATAGGCGTCATTTTCAAACAGTGTATATATAAATAGTTAACTTGTCCTGTGCAAACAGTGAAGACCCAGATCAGAGGGCTCCGAAAGGAGCCCTCTGATCAGGGTCTTCACTGTTTGTCATAATGCCAAACATTGACAAAAACAACCCTTAAAGTAAAAATTTACTAGACTTAAATGGAAACTGGAATTGTCCATTTAAAGTTTCAGGGAGGAAAGAGTTAAGAAAGTAGAGTCTCCACCTAGAGTCTCAGTACTGAACATAAGACAGAATTAAGGCATTTCCAGTATCAAAACCATGAACCTGTTTAAAATATAATACTGATTACATAATTTATTATGCAAACAGTGTAGACCAAGATCAGAGGGCTCCTATAGGAGCCCTCTGTTCTTGGTCTACACAGTTTGCTTAAGTTAAAGCATAATTTATTAAACTACCCAGAATTCCAAGTAGACTGGTTCATGTTTCGGTAACTAAAATGATCCACAAGGGAACCTAATAACCCATAATAGTTACTTAGTGATTAAAGAGTTAAAGCAGGTTGAAAGTCAAGCAGAATGGTCAAAGGAGCGTTCTGCTTCACATTCAACTTGCTTTAAGTAGTAACCCCTGATTTCAATACTGAGAAGCAAGCTATGTCGGTTAATTGATTAAATTCGTTTCACTGATTTAGTTGGCATTTTAAACTGGCACATGAAAAAACGAAAATATTGTGAATTAAATTATATAATATGGAGACCCAAATTATACAAGGAAAAACCCCAAACAAAACTGGATCAACTGGTAACACCAAAATTGCATACTTCCTTTTGTGTCTTAAATAAAAACAATTGTAAAAATTTGAACAAAATTTCCATGGAATTTTAGAATAAATCTTAAAACAGTGTTGGTTTTTTTTGCGTGCAAAGGAATAGTATGGCAGCAGAATATATATTGCATCAGGCAGTGCTCCAGATAAGAGGGAGTAAAATGTACAAATTCAACATTTTCTCACATATTTCAGCACAAAATCCTATAGTGTTACTACTCATTAGAATCGTCTCAAACAGACGATTCTAATGAGTAGTGACACCATAGGGTTTAATGTAGAAATAAAGATTTTAGTTTTTGAAATACTCGCCTTATCTGGAGCTCTGATCAGGGCTGAATATAAGGGGAGTAAAGCATATACAGCTTCTGAAGGAGTTTCCTGCATTACTTTAATATATTGTACCTTCTTAAAGCAGGTAATTGTGTTTACGAGCTTTCTGCATTTTGTTTTTGCAACAAATTTCTCTACATAAAATGATGTTGCAGCGCTCCCTCTCTACAAAGACACCCAAGGGGAAACAAAAATTCTGTACATCATGTTCCGAGGGAGACGTTATAGGGAGGGACATTGGCAAACAGTTTGAATCCAGATCAGACGCCGCGTAACGCGGCATCTGATCTGGATTCAGGCTGTTTGTCACTCGTCATTAAGTTTTTTTCTGTCCAAATGTCCATTATTAAACTTTGAGAAAAACAGCAGAAAACAATTTTAAGCAGAGGGCATTGCAGTCGTGAATAGGTTGGACATAAGTGTCCTGTTTAGGGAACTGCGACAAGGATCGTTGTAAGGAGTGAGTCGCTGTTGGGAGGGAGTTTGTAGGGAGATAGCACTGTACTATCTGTCTTTCCAGGGCTGCTGAGCAGTTTGACTATATTTACCTCTGACAGACGCTGTTCTGGTGCAGTTGTACAGAATCGCCAGTTCTCCAAATGCCCTGCCTGCGGCCATTTTCCCGAGAACATTTGTTTCCTTGAGGACTTCGAACTCGCCATCTGAAATGAAACAAATACAAGTTGATGGATAATTATGTATACACAGGGCTCCAGATAAGAGGGAGTTATTTGAACAATTCTAACATTTTCTCACTCATTTCCGCACCAATCCTATGGTGTGACTACTCATTAGAATCCTCTCGAAGAGACACTTCTAATGAGTAGTCACACCATAGGGTTTAAATCAGTAATAAACATTTTAGTTTTTGAAAAAACTCCCCTTATCTGGAGCTCTGTACAGCGTTAGACATCCAATAATGAAGAAGAATTAAGGGGCATTGTTTGAGACAGGCTACTGCATAACCCTCTACCTTAGGCTACTGCATAACCCTCTACCTTATATAATCAAAGTGCCTTTTAGCAAATTCGGTTTATTCCTCTACTGAAGAAAATAGTTCCAATTTGTATATTCATGAACATGTAGGATTTAGAAAATATATTTCTAAATCCTACAAGATGGTACTGGCTACACATTCAAATGTATGGTAGGTTAGCGCACTGACTTCCGCTGTTTTGAAATATTGTAAACGGGTATTATAAATGCGAAAGTCTGTAAGTGTGTAGGCCACAAAGTCATGTACTTAGGACAAATTTGAATGTACTTAATTCCCTCTATGTGCATGTATATGTCATTAAAGATCTGTCTGAAACACACATTGCCCATTCACGATTTCAAGAAATTCAGAATTCAGAAACAGTTGTTTCTGATTTAATCTACAAGTTATTTAAATCTGAAGGAGAAATCTGGAGTGGTCAGTTTAGGAAATTATTCTACTATTTAGGTCACGAGGACAAATTTGAATGTACTTCCATCTTGTACTTCCATATATGTACATGTACAGTCGAACTTTGATATCTCGAACTCGGTTAAATCGAACATACCCATATTTCAAAGTTAAAACGTGGCTTAGCTTATGGGTGTGTTCGACCTAACCGAGCATGAAACAATACAGTTCATGTGTCGACCTATCAGATAGCTCGAGTTAAGCAAGTTCGAGATATCGAAGTTCGACTGTATGTCATTAAGGGCTGTCTGAGAAACATGTTGCCCATTCACGATTTCGCTCTACAAATGATTTAAATGTGAAGGCGAAATCTGGAGTGGTCAGTTTAGGAAATTATTCTACTATGTAGGTCACTAGGAAATTTTTAGCGTACTTCAGTCTAGGGGCATGTATGACATTAACTCATTAACCCCTGAAACTTTAATTGGCCATTTCTAGTTTTCCAATTAAGTCTACTAAAGTCCTTTTGAGACTATTTAAGGTTTTTTCTGCAATATATTGCAAATTGACAAACAGTGTAGACCCTGATCAGAGGGCTCCTTTAGGAGCCCTCTGATCTGGGTCAACACTGTTTGCATGGGATATCTGTACTGTTCACTTAGTATACTGTTTGTAAAAGACGGTTATTATATATGTAACTAAGTCTTGTTACTAGTGCTCAATGTCAGCTTATGAAGAACTGTCTGAAACATATGTCGCCCATTCTTGACATACCTAATAAAAAGCAGAGGATGAAACCTTCCTATGACACTTACGCATGAAGAGATTAAGTAATATACCGCTTTAACCCATTACTCCATTGATACTGTGATATTTAAACAACTTTAATTTATTTCACCCATGAAGAAAATAGTTCCAGTTTAAACAGCCATGAATATGTATCATAAGAAATATTTTCTATGTAGTAATTACTAGATGGTGGCTTAAAGCAGGCTGAAAGTAAAGCAGAAGGCCTCCTAAGGCCCTTTAAAATTTCTTACAGTAGAGTCGATACGGCTAATGTCGTACATGCGGCTTTATCCGTACGCTTACATATTTTAGCTAACGACATCATATTGATTTCAGTGTTTACAGTACTTTCTACATTGAAAGTGCACAGCATTTTATACTCTATAAAACTATATACTTTCTACACGTCCAGTTTCAATTCCAAAGACAAGCAGATCGAACCTATTTATAGACACATGTATATTTCGTGTCACTATGATGAGTGTCATTTGACAGCAATTTGACGCGCCACTTTTAAAAACATCGTCTGCCCCGGATTTTGCAGAAATACCGCTACCTGTACCGGAGCACAAAAAAAGAAGAAATACCGTTATTCCAACAGGTAATTAAGTGAAATTTGTCGTTATATAATAATAAATATATTCCAAAATTGAAAAAATATATATGTTGCCAATCGAAAACCGTTTAATAATACAAATGATAGAAAATAAAAGTGTACGGAATATCCCGCATCCTTAATTCAACAAAGTTATGGAAGCGGGTTAATTACGTACACATTGTACGTCAATGAAAGACTCAGCCAACTGTTGACATGTCAGATTAAAATAATAGGTAGATCTAGATATAGCATATCGAAACTGCTTCTCATAATCGATATCTAGTATAAAATTCAAAAATCGAAAACAGAATAGAAAATCTTAAAACGATTGTGAAATTTAAGTATTTATTTCATGTATTTTTGGCCACCACTTATGTTCGGATGGCGGGCGACACAGAGCTCTTGTATGATGTCTTAATACTGAAATATCTATAATTAATATATCTCTGAAGTTAAAAACTGACGTAATTTCTGTTAATTTTTGTTCTTTCACAGTCATGGCCCGAAAATACACCCAAAAAAATCTGCTAGATGCTGTAAATGCAGTAAGACAGGGGCTGTCGTACAGAAAGGCTTATAAAAAGTATGGTGTTCCTGTCATGACACTACAGAACAGGGTGTCTGGACAGGTCGATGATTTGTGCAAGCCGGGTAGACCTGTGACCATCCCCGAGGAGATAGAGGAGAAAATAGTGGCCAAATTAAAACAGGCAGCCACTCAGGTAGCTTAAACATATTTTATTACTCATATACATGTCATACAGTTGTACATATTTACAAAACGTGCAACACCACAAACTATAAATATAAGTAAATGGATTGGGCCACAAGTTCTAGCAACATTAGTAAAGGCCCTACCCAATTAGCAGTGGAAACCATTGCGTCTTAACCGATTCATTACGCATTTCAAATAAAATTATATAAATGAGAAATATAATATTTAAAAGCATAATAATTTCCTGTAGTACTAGGCCATTAAATCTCCGAGTGAACCTTTAAGGTTAAGATCCCTAATGAAATCTAGCCATGTCGGTCAATAGCGGAACTGTACGAAGAGCGATCGGCCCTTTTCGTCAGATGTCGACCTGTTCGGAACAGCCGGCAGTTGACGAGGATGTCCGATTGCTGTACGTAGAATACCGATTTTGTTTAATCTCATTAGGGGCATTATCAACCTAAAAACAAACTACTTTCGTTATCTCTTGGATTCGGCGAAACATGTAAACTTTCATAACAGACACAAGGCATGTAAATAAAATTGCATGGTTTAATCAATTTCAGGGTTTCGGAATAACACGCCGGATGCTGGCCGTGAGAGTCGGACGGGTTGTGAGGAGACTTGGGGTCAAAACCCCCTTCCGTAATGGAGTGCCTGGGAAAGACTGGATAAATGGATTTTTGAAACGCCATAGAGACATAAGTTTGCGTTCGCCGATGGCACTGTCGACAGTGCGGGCACGCATGTTAAACAAAACAGTCACAGATAAATATTATGAAACTCTAAGTGATCTACTTCGTAATTTGAACCTTAATAATAAGCCAGCCCAGATATGGAATATTGATGAGTCCAGTGTCCCCTTAACTCACAAACCTTCAAAAGTGGTAGGCCCGACGGGAGCAAAAAATATACCCGGTCGGGTAGGCAACAGCAGAGACAATGTCTCTGTTCTAGCTTGCATCAATGCCGCCGGAGGTACAATACCTCCGATGTGCATAGTTAAAGGAAAAACCTACAAGAGTTTACATGCGTACAACACTAAACTTGGTGTAACAAACAGCGTCTTTACATTCCAAGAAAAGGCTTGGATGGAAGATGCTTTGGGAGAGATGTGGTTTTCAGACCATTTCCTGAAATATTGTGGCCCTGAAAGACCACAACTCATATTATTGGATTCTCACAGCTCACATGAGACACTGGGTCTTATTGATGCAGCAATTGAAAATGACATTGCTCTTTTGGCCTTTCCCCCGCATACCACTCAGTGGCTATGTCCTCTTGACAAAACAGTTTTCGGTCCACTCTCCAGAGAGTACTCTAGAGTTTGCTCAGAGTTCATGGCGGATAGTCCAAATAACATAATCACAAAATGGGAATGGCCAGGTCTGTTTCGCCTTGCATATGAACATGCTTTCAGTGTGACCAATATTGTAAATGGTTTCAAGAAATGTGGCATATTTCCAACCAATCCTGGTGCCCTGCCATCTGTCGCTACTTCCCCGTCTGAACCATTTGATATTGCTGCATCAACATCTGTACCATGCAAAACCCCCAGTCCTTGCATTGATAGTGCTCCTGGCCAGTCTCATAAGGCTGCTCTCAGTGATGTCTCAGCTGCACATGGCAATGTTCTTTCACATGATGAATTCATTAAATCTGTCCTTTCTGGGGATGTACCCTGCTCTGTTGATGAATTCGGTAACTTAAATATAGAAGTTCCGGTAGATAGCAATGTGCAGTCCCAGACTCAATCTGATAGTAAAAATGTAATTAATGCTGAGAATATTGCTCCACAGCCCACAAGCAGTCAATGGTCGTCAGAAGTTGACGGTGAGTTTTCTCTCCCCATGTCCAATCGCCCAGTAAAGGTGTCGTCTCGAAAACTAACCAGCCACCGGATTCTAACTAGTGATGACATCTACAATAAGAAAAAACAGGAGTTTGAGAAAAAAGAGAAACTAAAACAAGAAAAAGAGGAGAGGAAAATGGCTAAACTATTAAAAAAGGAAAGCAAACTTACTGTTCGGAAAGCAAGTTCAAAAAAACCCAAAACTGAACTGTCTTCAGAACAGTCCGCTAAAACAATGTCTAAAACAATGACAAACAGTTAAGATCTGGATGAGACGTCGAGTAACTCGGCATCTCAACTTAATCCAAACTGTTTGATACATTGTTGTTTACTACAGTCAATCCTATATGACAGGTGACAGCTTAATGCAAGACAATAGTAATGCAGAAAGTATGTAAAGGAGTTTTCTACATTATATTTGACCTGCATTAAGCGGTCATCTATATTTCAAAAAAAGATCAACAGAATACTTTATTTAGTAATGGTTGAATACAGATGTGGCTTTATATATAGTTTTAGGTTAATTATCACTTCGTAGAACTGCATAAACTTGCAAGTAAAACTACAGTTTTGCAAGCAGACAATGTGTTCGACGTCATTATGACGTAATATTGAAATATGGATATGTACAGTTTTATAGCACAGTAAACCCTAGCTTTTGCGACCTTTTTAAACAATGCTGTTCAAGGCCAGTGTCTTGTCAACGCAAATTGAAAAATCAGAAGCTAGGTAAATTTTCATCATGCCTTTAAACTGTCAACTGTCAATATCTTAGAGTCCTCCTTTCCCTGGTCGTAAGAGCGAGGGTTTACTGTGAGGTGTTTTGATTCTGAAAGTTAAGAATTAAAAAAGGAGTCAGGTGTATCAAATATCTTGTTGATTGATTTATTTTCCCATAACTATTTTAAAAGTGATAGATCTACTTAAACAAATTGTGTGTTCAAAGTCAAGCTGACACAACACAATAACCAATATAGTTGCAGTTCAAACACGTTTGTGTAGATCTACAAACGCATATTGATCTATCTGGATACATGCACTTTCCTTTGTTTTTAATAATCTGTTATTCTCTTCATGTCATGTAGTTGAACTTATATAGTTGAAAAAATAGAAATATATTTACCTATAGTGACAGACATTTAACACTTATTAAGCGTACGTAATTACCCCCTGTCTGTACGAAATAACCCGTCACCAACAACCGTCAAAGTTTTACACATAACCTCTGATATCCAATCAAAACCGTGTATTTTGGCATATGCCAAATATAAAACAAACACGCGTGATCACATAAAGGTGAGCTATATTTAAGTCACGCGTCGCTCACACTAAGTTAGAAAGGACCGCATCCAAATGTGTACGGAATTAGCCGTATCGACTCTACATAATTATCTTTGTCTGTATAAATGGAATTGTTTTCTTCAATAGATGAGTAAATTAAAGGTGCAAAAAGGCATATTTATGGGGTAATGGGTTAAAGTGTCAAAGAGCTAAATTCAAGCCATTAGCACTGGGAGAGACATCATTTAAGATTTCCCTAGTGTTGCATAAGAAAAAGTAACGACCCCCTGTTGGATATCCTTCAGACCATTCCAGATTACAGAGAACCATCTCGCCCTTGATGTAAAAGTACAGTGTAGAAGATCTTGTTTTTTTGCAATAAATAAGTATTTTTTTCATCTAGAACAATCGTCATCTGCCACTGTTCTAAATATAGAAACAGAACAGAGTTAAAGTGTCAAACACTTTGCATTCTGATGAGACTCCATGTAACATTTCCAAACAGTTTAACAGGGCTTCCATTTCTCCGGATTTTTCCTAAATCTTCCGATTTTTTTCTACAACATAGTAGCTTAAAGCAGCCTGAAAGTAAAGCAGAATGTGCCATAAGGCGCATTCTGCTTTACTTCCAGCCTGCTTTAAGTAGTCACGTGTCAACAAAACTAGAAACAGGCTATGGGGTAAAGGTACGATTCGTAAATTCGCACGTGAAAAATGCAAATTTCGAAATCTTAGGATTTTTCATGTCAACTTAAGGCAGCCCTGGTTTAAATCCAGAAAAGATGCCATGTTTCTCATCAGGATCCAAATTAGTTGTCACTCTGAGCCTGTTTTGGAAAGATTCTAATTTTGGAAATGTTGTAGATGACAATTGTTACAGAGGACAATATTAGCATCCTCGGAGTTATATTTAGAACTGATCATGTGGCACAGGTAATTGGTCATATTACTCATGCTTTCTAATTCCAGTTCTCATGGTCTGTAATAATACCTAACTGAGGATTACATCTGATTTAACCCGTTTCTCCATAGCTCTATGTATATTTACGCATTTTATATATTTATACCCTGAAGAAAATAATTCAAATTTATACAGTCATGGTTATCATATAAACAGTATACAGTCATGTACTAAGATGTTTTCATTATTCTAGCAGATATATGGTAGCTTAAAGCAGGCTGAAAGTAAAGCAGAATGCATGGTGCATTCTGCTTTTCTTTCAACCTGCTTTAACCCATTACCTCATAGCTTGTTTCTAGTTTTGAAGACAGGTGACTACTTAAAGCAGGTTGAAAGTAAAGCAGACTGCGCCTTAAGGCACATTCGGCTTTACTTTCAGCCTGCTTTAATCTACAATCTGCTAGAATATAGAAAATGTTTTTTATGTTTCATATTCATGCCTGTATTAATTGGGACAATTTTCTTCAATGGAGGAATAACTTAAAGGCGTAATAAGGAGTTTTTATGGGGTAATGAGTTAAGTAGTCACCTGTACAGGCCATAGGTTAAAAGGTTAACCCTTTCATCATCATAATATTGTCTGTTTTAATACAATCGTTTTTAACATGATTGTTTCAGAGTCAGACTAAAGTATGATTGAAGAGATATCAATATGAGTGCCAAAGAGTTTAGATCCTGATCAGAGGCTGTGATACATGGTGTCTGATCTGGATCCAAACTGTTTGCAAAGTTGGCTTTAGAGTCACTTATGGCAATAGAAGGGTTAAAAATATGAACCAGCATGGCGTATGGAGTAATTAGTATTCCTAATTTTAACCCTTTCCCGACAATTACGATTTATACATCACTGCTATTTGCAAACAGTTCCGATTATGTCCAGAGGCAACATAATTAATGCAGTGTCTGATCTGGATCCAAACTGTTTGATTCCCATCTTTAAGTTTCTTCAATTTACAACTGTATCAAAATCAATTTTACAAAATTTGCAGATGACAAATTTTAAAGCGGACAATTTTATTACAGGCTAAGAGACGAGTTTCTAAAATAGACGATGATGGCTCATATTTAGCATCATCTATTAGTGCCATTCAGCGAGTCTGTAAACCGTATTTGTTAATGAGGACGCTGACATGACATTCCCATTTCATTTTTTTACGCCCATCGATGTTAACTCTTATCATGCTGGGGGCGGATATAACTGTGCCACAGTGATTACCTTTGAAAATAGTTTGGATCCAGATGAGACGCCGCTTTGAAAAGTGATTTAGAATTTTTTTTTTAGAATAGTTGCTGCAGAGATGACAATTTTTAACGATGAAAATTACCAAGCATGAAAATATATCTTAGAATCTAGTTAACCCTTTTCCTCATAGCCTGTTTCTAGTAGTTAAGATATGTGACCTATTAAAGCAGGTTGAAAGTAAAGCAGAATGCACCCTAGGGCGCATTCTGCTTTACTTTCAGCCTGCTTTAATTTAGTTACTATCTGCTAGGATATAGAAAATATTTCTTATGGTACATATTCATGACAGTATAAAATGGAACTATTTTCTTTGGCGGATGAATAAAATGAATGCGCTAAAAGTCGCTTCTATAAGGTAAAGGGTTAAAGAGCAAGGAGACTGTGCCACGAGTATAACTTCAACTCTTTGCATGCTGGGTAATTTTTCCATCTGCAACAATTGTCGTCTGCTACTGTTCTAAAAATAGATTTCCAAAATTTCTTTTCAAAACAGGGTCAGAGTGTCAAACAGTTCAGATCCTGATGAAACCCCTGGTCAGGCCGCGTCACATGATGACAGGATCCAAACTGTCTACAAAGGTAATCACTGTGGTACATGTATCCCCAGCTGGCATGCAAAGAGTTCACCATTTACTCCAAAGTCTGTTGCTAGTATTGAAAATAGGTGACCACTTAAAGCAGGTTGAAAGTAAAGCAGAATGCACCTTAATGTGCATTCTGCTTTACTTTCAACCTGCTTTAGGCTACCGTCTGCTAAAATATAGAAAATAAAATATTTCTTATGATAGAGATTCACGACTGCATAAATTGGAAGTGTTTTCTTTAGAAATAGAATAAATTAAATGTGTAAAAATGTGTGTTCTATGGAGTAATGGGTTAACTTATGGCATTGCAAACAGCGTACTCCAAGACCAGGCACTGTATCACAGACATGGCATATGGTTAGGGTCTTCACTCTTTAACCCTTTGAACCCTAGTCCCGCTTATTGGCGTCCTTTGCAAACATTAAACATGTGAATAGTTCACTTGTCCTATGCAAACAGTAAAGACCCAGATCAGAGGGCTCCGAAAGGAGCCCTCTGATCAGGGTCTTCACTGTTTGTCATAATGCCAAACATTGACAAAAACAACCCTTAAAAGTCAGAAATGGACTAGACTAAAATGGAAACTGGAATTCTCCATTTAAAGTTTCAGGGAGGAAAGAGTTAACAAGTAACATAGCAAAATACAGCCAAACATGTGAACAACAGCCCCCGGTGTAGGAACTTGCAAAACTGGCCGTTGTCCATAGGTGATCTTCAGGATTCCAAAAACCTCTGTGCACAGCATAATGTAACACGGGAGAAAGAAAAGACATTTAACTGTTATTATATAACAGTTAAATGTCTTTTCTCTTTCCCACGACAGTTAACTGCCATTCACCGAGATTACTGCAGTCAATTGACAAATAGATAATCAGTAGTTCTTATGAGTGACCTTATTGGATATTCTGTAACGATTGTCTACATCAGTCGGAATCAGTGCCAAAAAGCACTCATAGAAGAAAAGTACATGTTTATTGTGATTAGTAGGGCTCAGGGTTATCCATAGGTGACCTAAGTTTTGTTTGGAAAAAAACCGCTCTGTGCACATTGTCTACACCAGTGGAATCGGTGCCAAAACGCAATCATTGAAGAAAAGCACTTGGTACATGTTTATTTTGATTAGTTGGGGATGGGTAGGGATGGGTAACGGTATGAATATCATGCATGTGCCTGGTCATATTCTTATTCAGTATAATTATACCGGTTATTTATTTACCATATAGCTTCCGGCTTACCCACGTATTACAATAGCATGTTATTCTGAACATGTTCCGTGCTAATATTAATATATTATTCCAATAATGACTCTCATCCTTCACTAAAGCTTGGATGAGGGAACATTATTTCTCTCCTCTGAGAATGACATTAATACGAGATGTAAATTATAAAGATTTACTCACTTATTTTATTATTTACACACTCATTTCAGAAAAGAAGCACAGGGTTCCAGATAAGACTCACAGAGCCTAAACAACTTATTTGAGAAGTTTTTTCTTTATATCTCCACCAAACCCTATGATGTGACCACTCATTAGAATCGTCGCAAAGCGACGATTCTAATGAGTGGTCACATCATAGAGTTTTGTTGAGGCATAAGGATTTTAGTTTTTTTAAATAACTTATTTTATCTGGAGCTCTGATCAAGCTTAATTTACCCATTACCCCATAAATATGCCTTTTTACGCCTCTAACTAATTTCTCCACTGAAGAAAATTGTTACCCTTTACACAGTGATGAGTATACACCATAAGAAATAGTTTCTATATCCTAGCAGATAATAGCTTAAAGCAGACTGAAAGTAAAGCAGAATGCGCCCTATGGCTCATTCTGCTTTCCTTTCAACCTAGCTGCTTTAAGTAATCACTTGTCTTCAACCTGGATTCAGGCGCTATGGGGTAATGGGTTAAGGCAACAATGCCAAAGTGAAATGTTCACCTACCTGCAGCAACATACAAGTGTTGTCCCGCATCGCCTTCTCTGATAATGTAATGTCCCTGTATCACTGTTTTCTCATACATACATTCCACCACTTCTCGTATCTGAGTAGAGTCCAACTTCTTCAGGAAGTCATTGTCTAAAATTGCATCTTTGATTAGCTGTTTGGATCTGAAAGAACAAATGTATAATTTACAGTCACTGAATGACACTATAGTAATCAAGAACATATAACCAGTAACAAACAGTTTACAGTAGGTTGTTTGTTCATGTTTACTAATTAGTTGACAGTAATTGTCAATTAATTAGTAAACAAGAACAAACAATTTACGGTCAGCGGAAAAGTAAACAAGAACAAACAATTTACTGTCAATGGATAAGTAAACAAGAACAAACAACTCACAGTCAATGGATATAAGTATACAAGAACAAACAATTTACAGTCAGTGGAAAAGTAAACAAGAACAAACAACTTACAATCAGCAGATAAGTAAAAAAGAACAACCATCTTATTGTCAATAAATAAGTCAATGGATAAATAAACAAGAAAAAACAACTTACAATCAGCAGAGAAGTACTACTTTCAGCCTTCTTTAAGCAACTAAAGGAACATTCTGCTTTACAATCAGCCTGCTTTCAACCATTACCACATAGCTTTTTTCTAGTATTGAAGACAGTACACCTCTTATGGTACATATTCATTACTGTATTAGGTGAAACCATTTTCTTCAGTGGAGGAATAAATGAAAGGCGCAAAAGGTGTATTAATGCCATGAGTTAAGCAACCACCTGTCTTCAATACATGTACTCTGTGGAGGAAAAGGTTATCTTAGCAGAGCTAGGATAGTTACCTAGTGTTAAAATGGTTAACTACCAGACTTGCTGTATAAGTTTGTAACTCCCAAAGGACTGACAATTTACTCCAGTCTGAGACACCTCTTTCAGTTTCTGTCTCCGTGTCTATCTCTTTTACACATAATAAAAATGTATAGTCTTAACTCTAAGTATCCTGCTGTTATATTGTCTGCTATGAAATTGTCTGCTGCAAGGTAAGCCAAAAAAGGATTTATGCATTTCTCAATTGGAGATTGATTGGTTTTGTTTGTTAATGTCTTTTATTGGCTAATTGGACGCCCAGAGAGAGGGCAGCTGATACAGAAAACCTGGGTGAAATGCCCTACTCTTATTATCGACAAAGTTCTCTGTTTCTTTTAGATGCCCAGTGTAATGTACTGATACATCAGACCTCGGTTCATAAAGTCTCATCCGAAGACTTTTTTTTTTGTAATGAATTTTATTTCATAATTTTTCATGCTATACAATTTCATATTACATAACATACATTTATACACATGAGATGAAAAAATAATTTTTTTGAGAGAGAGAGAGAAAGGAGGGATAGTGAGAGTAAGGAAATTTGTTTGGGAAGGAGTTGAAATTTGACTCTAATTTTGGACTTGGTCCCAAGGGGGATCAAACTCACAACCCTTGGTACCCCAGTCCGCCCATACTAGTCTCAATTGGAGAAACTTAAAGACAATTAAGAGACAAATAATTTTGATAAAGCTCAGATGCACCATATAAATCTATGCAAACATTTGGATCCTGATGAGATGCCGCATATCACAGCATCTCGTCAGGATCCAAACTGTAAATTCTATTTTTAAAACAGTTGACAACAACTTTTAGTCTTTTACAGACAATAAGATTACCCAGCATGCAAATTGTAAGTTAATGGTAAACTTTAAATCCTATGAACATTCAGCAAAATTCTCTAATCTTATTTTAAATTTGTCTTTCAAATCTCCTCTATAATTGCAGATATAGCAAACAGTTCGGATCCTGATGATCAGATACTGAGTTACTCAGCATTATCTGATATGGATCTAAACAGTTTTTAAACGTCTAAAACCTCATATTTTGACCACTATATTGTGTTGATTATCATGCATTTAAGACAGGTAACTGCTTAAAGTAAGGTGAACGTAAAACTTAGGAGCTTTCTATTTTTCGTTCACCTTGCTTTTTAACCCTTTGAACCCTAGTCCCGCATATAGGCGTTATTTCCAAACAGTGTATATATAAACAGTACACTTGTCCTGAGCAAACAGTGAAGACCCAGATCAGAGGGCTCCTAGGAGCCCTCTGATCAGGGTCTTCACTGTTTGTCACAATGCCAATCATTGACAAAAACAGACCCTTAAAAGTCAGTAATGGACTAGACTAAAATGGGAACTGGAATTGTCCATTTAAAGTTTCAGGGAGGAAAGAGTTAATTAAGCTGTCACCTGTCTTTTATACAATTAGCCTTCTTTTCAGTGGGCATATAGAGGTTTTACTGTATTTTCTCTTCAGTGTAAAATAGTTTTGATCCAGATGAGACACAGTCTTAGTAACTCGGCATCTCATGAGGATCCCAGAAGATTAAAGGTTAATCCTTCCCTGCCACATTTTTCTGCTTCTATTTCGCAAATTACATTTTAGGCATTTCTAAAAAAAAGTGTTTTCTTTATTGAAGACGACACATTTTGCAGAGCTCAATTACAATAAAATCTCTCTATTACAAAAACTAAATTGCGTTAATAATTAGATGTTTACGACAGGTCCTGACAGCTTAAAGCGAGCTGACATTAAAACAGAAAGCTTCTGTTTTACTGTCACCTTGCTTTAAGCTGTCACCTATCTTTTATACAATCAATTAGCCTTCGTTTTAGCAGTTGTACTAGCAAGGTTTTACACTACATGCATGGAGCATGCAGTAGGTTGAAGAAACGGATTTCTCTATTTCTTGAGTGCTTTTACCACCATTTGTAATATTCACACCATCCAGGCTACTGCACTTGGA
Organism: Gari tellinella; assembly: GCA_922989275.2. Taxonomy (NCBI): domain Eukaryota; kingdom Metazoa; phylum Mollusca; class Bivalvia; order Cardiida; family Psammobiidae; genus Gari; species Gari tellinella. The sequence continues at coordinate 24,400,288 of OV277856.1, read as the reverse complement.
AGAAAGTCATAAACTGAGAAAGACAAACATAAATGACTGACAAAGTCTCAAAGTAATCTACCAAGCCAGCAAATCTTCTCTCAAGAAAAAACAGTGAAACCTCTATTTTACAACCACTAAATAAAAGCCTTATTGATGGTATAAAAGACAGGTGGTGGCTTAAAGCAAGGTAAAAGTAAAACAGAAAGCTCCCAAAGGAGCTTTCTGTTTTACTTTCACCTTGCTTTAAGCCGCCACCTGCCCTAAACATCTAATAATTAACATTACTTATTGGTCATAATAGAGGTTTTATTGTACTAGCTATTCAGAGCCCTGGATAAGATAAGATTTCCAAATACAGTAAAACCCCTCTATTACGACCACTAAAATGAATGCTAATTTATTGTATAAAAGACAGGTGTCAGCTTAAAGCAAGATGACAGTGAAACAGAAAGCTCCTAATGGAGCTTTCTGTTTCACTGTCACCTTGCTTTAACCCTTTGAACCCTAGTCCCGCATATAGGCGTCCTTTTCAACAGTGTACATGTGAATAGTACACTTGTCCTAGGCAAACAGTGAAGACCCAGATCAACGGGCTCCGAAAGGAGCCCTCTGATCAGGGTCTTCACTGTTTGTCATGATGCCAAGCATTGACAAAAACAACCCTTAAAAGTCAGAAATGGACTAGACTTAAATGTAAACTGGAATTGTCCATTTAAAGTTTTAGGGAGGAAAGAGTTAAGAAGTCACCTGCCTTAAATATCCAATAATTAACAATATTTAGTGGTCGTAATAGTGAGGTTTTACTGTACTGTCATCCTTATAGTGGAGAAGCCATGGTATTCTTTACCTCCAGTACATTGTGTGCTCAAACAATTATATGTCTGTAGCAAATATCTGGAGCACCGGATCAGACCTAGCATTTGCTTCAGTTGTAACAAGAAATGAATAAAGTATTCTCCACTTTACTCCAACCAATAAACCCCATTAATATACAATCTAAACTCGATAGGCCTACACACTCATTAGTTCGAAAATACCCATATTTCCAAGTTAAAACCTGGCATTATAAGCCACGTTTTAACTTGGAAATACAGGTATGTTCGACTTAAAACGAGATCGAGTAATCAAAAGCCAACTAATATGAAATACTTATAAATCGATTTAAGCGAGTTCGAAGCATTGAGTTTCGACTGTATGAGACTGACTCATAATGACAAATATAGACTTGGTCCTGATCATGTCCTAGGTTTACATAAGGCCTCAGGATCTGAATCCAAACTGCTAGCACATAAAGGTTTTCAATACAGATTTAGTGTTAATTGAAAGGGTTAAAACATTTCCGACAAAAATATTCAATCGTATTGCGTCTTAATCTTTTGGTAGATTAAATTTTCGCTTTTTTCACATCTAGGGAATTGACTGAGAATATGAAGTTAATATATATCATGTAAGTATAAGAATTTAACTTGCATTTTTTATTAACTTGCATTTTTTTTTTAAATATGGTTAATGTTAAAATTGATTTTCTTTGCCTGGCTTTGAAATTACATGTATTATAAGTATCAAAAGTAGAATAATCTCTTGGAGATACTAATCTAAGGAGTATAGTCACAATATAAGCTTTTCTGACTAAGCAGAATTTGCACTGATGGTTTATATAAGTTTTGAAGACAGGTAACCACTTAAAGCAGGTTGAAAGTAAAGCAGAATCTACCTTCAGGTGTATTCTGCTTTACTTTTAGCCTGCTTTAAGCTACCATCTGCTAGGATAAAGAATAGTATATTTCGTGTACATATTCATTACTTTATAAATTGGACCTATTTTCATAGTGGAGAAATGGATTAAGAGGTGTACAAAGGCATATTTATGGAATAATGGGTTAAGGAAAACCACTAAGGACCCAGAATAGGTTCTTGATAATTTATGTACCCAAATTCCTCCATTCTGGGGCAACTATTATAGCTGTAACCTCACAAAGAGATGTCAATGAACCCTTTGACAATTAAAATCTTCTGCTCAAATATGGTGTCTGCATTAAAATATGAAACTGAATCAGACTTTCTTCTCTGAATATGTATTAAACAACAACAACATCAGCAACATGTTTTTGCTAATATGTGGACAGAGATTCAAGAAAAAACAATTTGGACTCTGCAGCTGAGGAAAATTATAAGTTGCCTCGATTCAGACTATTTGCAAAGGTCTATATATATCTAGACCACACGTTGCTCGCATTCAAAGGGTTTCAAAATAAGTCTTAAAAATTGCAAGCTAGTGGTGAAATGATAAGTATCTTTGCAAACAGTTTCAATCTAGATGAGATGGTGCATTACATCAGGAAAACAGTTTGGACCCAGATGAGATCCTGACTGTACCTTGGCATCCATCATGATCCAAATTGTTTGAAAATCTGACTCGAATTATTGTCTGCAAACTTTGTCAAATTAAAACTTGTACATTGATTGATTAAAGAATCATTAAGATAAGTGGCAAACATTTGGATCCAGGTCAGATGCCAAATTATGTGGCGTCTGATCTGGATCCTAACTGTTTGCAAATCCCAGTCAAGTTATGGTGGGCAAGCAAAAAGTTAACTGTTCGAACTGTTGCAGACAAAATATTTGCAGATATCAATTAAAAAGCAGGTTAAAGGTTAAAGAGTAAATAAAGTTGTAAGCTGCTGTCAGGTTAGACTTTGTTCACAGAAATTAATTTGTTATTAACTATCCAATCTCATACTTTAACCCTTAGACTCAAGCTGAATAATTAAGTTTGTCTCATCCTTTAACCCATTACCCAATAGCCATTCGTCGGTGCCATATGACCATTTCATGTGTTGCAGTGCCGTAAAACCAAACTCAATCAAATACCCCATAGCCTGTTTCTAGTTTCTGAAGACAGGTGACCACTTAAATCAAGTTGAATGTAAAGCAGAATGTGCCTTAAGGCACATTCTACTTTACTTTCAGCTAGCTTTAAGCTATAATCTGCTGGGATATAGAAAATATTTTAATGGGACATACATAAGTTATATTCAATTATGACTGTATTAAAAGTTGGACCATTTTCTTCAGTGGAGGAGTACATTAAATGCGCTAAAAGGTGCTTCTATATGGAGTAAAGGGTAAAGAACCGATCTCCCATTGAACGTTCACATATAAAACGCCACCCACTATGATTATCTAAACTACACGTATTACACTGGCTAATAAAATAAGAACATAATGTTCCCCGAGAAAGAGTGCAGAATCGTATCAGAACGTTTATGATTATTTTAGAAAACAGTGCAGATCACCATTTTATCCTCTGCTTAGAAATTGTTGTATGTAGAACAGTAGTAAAAATTGGCAGAAGAAATATTGGTACAAGTGCCAAACATTTTAGATGCAAACTGTTTGTGACTGCCATAATATAGATTGTACATTTGCAGAGAAAAGGTTAACCTATAGATCTCCTTCTATTAAGTAGCCTATATTGATGCTATTATGAGAACAACATACACCCAGATCAGATAGATCCTGAAGGAGCTGTCTGTCTGATCAGAATATGCACACGTTTTGGAGGGTAAAATTGTCCTTGTTTTATTTGCCAATGTTATAATTCAGATGATAAATGTTCATAGTGACTAGTGAGAGGAGTTTTATATAGGAACAGGACTCCAGATAAGGGGGTAGAGTAAACAGAACAATTCCAACATTTTGTCACTCATTTTAGCACCAAATCCTATGGTGTTACTACTCATTAGAATCGTCTCAAAGAGACGATTCTAATGAGTAGTGACACCATAGGGTTTAAAGCAGAAAAAAAGATTTTAGTTGTTGAGATACTCCCCTTTATCTGGAGCTCTGTATGATATGAATATCCAGCATAATTAATTAAGAAAGGCTATGGCTCCAGATAAGGGGGAGTAAATTGAACAAATCCAACATTTTGTAACTCAGTTTAGCACCAAATCCTATGGTCTTACTACTCATTAGAATCGTCTCGAAGCAGAAATAAAGATTTTAGTTTTTGAGATACTCCCCTTTATCTGCAGCTCTGTATGATAAGAATATACAGCATAAGAAAGGTTATGGCTACCGGAATCCATAACAAAAACAAACAGAACTATCATAGTAATGTAAACATGTCTGTTTATACCTCCTGGAAACAATCTATAGCCTGTGGAATGAAGGCCGAGGTCAGAAATATATGATAGGTAACGGATACAATAGGTATATCTAGAGATATTAACCCTTTACCCCGTAGCTGGTTTCTAGTTTAGATTAGAGGGAGTAAACTGACAAAATTCAATGTTTTCTCACTCATTTCAGCACCAATCCTATGGTGTTACTACTCATTAGAATCGTCTTGAAGAGACAATTCTAATGAGTAGTGACACCATAGGGTTTGATTCGAAATGAATTTTTTTTTTTTGAAATACTCCCCTTATCTGGAGCACTGCTTTAATCAGCTACCATCTGCTATATGATACAGAAAATATTTCTTATGGAGCATATTCATCCCTGTATAAAGTGGAAATATTTTCTTCAGTGGAGATATAAATTAAAGGCTTACAAAGGCATATCTATGGAGTAATGGGTTAACCCTTCTGCTGCACAGGTCTAGAGTGCAGGTCTAGAAAACTCATTTTTCACATTTCAAGGGTTAAATAAACAAAAACTTTCTACTACCTAGCACTTCAATTTTGTTCTTTCTTAACCTTTCTCCTGCCATATATTGATGCTATTTAAAAACAGTATAAACCCAGACCAGACAGTCGTCTGATCTGCACTGTTTCCTTATAGGATCTGTTACATGAGTCTAAAAATTAATAAATTCCTGGAAAATTACTTCTTTCTGTTGTTTAAGCAAAATTAAAATAAATGCAAAAGTTCACAGATTATAGATGGGCTGCAAGTTTCACTATGAATATGTACTAATGGGAGAAAGAATAAAGGTTATAGAATATATAGATCACCTGTATACCCTATATATATAATTATACAGTATTGAGGGTTTTTTTTGTTTTTTTTTTCAAAACAAAGTTATTTTTTGGAAAATACAGGAAAATTTAAGAGGCGGTTCAAAACAATATTAATTTGAAGTCTTTGAAAAATGTGCCTGCTTTAAAAGAAGATTAATAATAATGCATTGCTCTCGATTTTTAAGCAGTTAGTAGTTACCTATCTGTAAGGATGACCTGTTCTGATAAAGAGGATTGAAATAATTTTTACTACATCCTGACCGGTAGGTGCTTCACCCATTACACCATTAATATGCTGGTCACTAAATAAGTTCTATATACACTAAGAAAAGTAGTCCCAATCTAGGATTTAGTCCTGAACATGACTCAGAAGACATTTCCAGTATCTTTCCATATGGCAGCTTAAAGCAGGTTGAAAATAAAGCAGAATGCTCCTTAAGGAGCATTCTGCTTTACTTTCAACCTGCTTTAAGTGGTAACTTGACTTTAAAACTAGAAATAGTCTATGGGATTACAAGGGTTAAAATACGTTTGGCTGCGTGGCTTTAATTCATTCTCAGTGTTGTTATACTTTCTGGTCCTTTAATGGCATTTCAACACATTAACAAATAATTTTTTTGAAGAAATAAACTATCTTTGGAACAAGAACACTTTTTATATCATTAATATACCATTAGATACCACCTACATAATTGATGAGGTAGAAAAATAAGGACAAAATGCTGTATAGGAACTTAAATAACAACCCTCGTATAGTTGAAAATTGAAAACGGCTTAAGTAGGTGTGAGCAACATTGCACTTTTCAGTATTGCTCATGACCAGAGTGTCAGACATAATTAGACTCGACAATTTTTCATATTTGCTTTGTTTTTCAATTTTTCATATTTGCTTTTTTCCCTCTTTTTCATATTTGGTTTTTTTTTTACAATTTTTTGTATTTGCTTTGTTTTAAAAAAATCATATTTACTTTGTTTTTCAATGCTTTCAAGGGTCCTATCTCTCCTGAGTTATTCAAAACATTATAAGAGCAGCACCATGGCACCAGCTAGCCACCAGGTCCTATCTTGAACACATACATTTACAAGCTATGGAGAGTATATTAAAGTTATATCCTACATCCTGAAACATGAATGCTTTAATGCTTTAATAAAGCAGAAATTTCCTGAAAGAAATTTATGTTGGTTTCTTAAATCCAGTAGCTTTATATAGTAGTCCACTGTCTGAAAAATCTTAAAAACAATTCCAGCCAATATAGTATGAGGGAAATGATTTAATTCATTGAATGGATAAACCATGGCCGATCTCAGACAGCTTAACTCTTTCTATGCTGAAACCAGACAGTTTGCATTTTCAAACAGTGTAGACCCTGGATCAGAGGGCTCCGTAAGGAGCCCTCTGATCAGGGTCTGCACTGTTTGTTTTAATACGTCATTTTTAAATATTTTCTAAAAACAGCCCCAAAAGTTAACATTCACTTGTCATATTTCAAAGATTGAATAGTTTGTATGTGAAATTCAGCATAAAAAAGGGTTGAAGATCTGAGATAGATGAATGAATGTTCATCACTAATGAAAAACTTCGAGGTCAGCAAACTTTCTTGTAATTAGCTTACAAATGTCAAAATACATGTAGGTGTTTGTTTCTATGGCAACGGACTATCACTAACAAAAGGAATAATACATAGTTTGCAGGGAATTATTTGTAATCTCTACTCATTCCTTAACCTTAAATAGTCTTCAACGCTGAATAATTGTTGTCTTGCTCAATATGGTATCTGCTGCATGAAATACTGCCTTTTGTTTGATCGTGGCATAATAATCTAGAAAATCAAAATTGTTTGACCTCCTGTATTTAGGATTTTTAAATTGTCAACTGTAAGTAACTCTTGTGTGTTCTTAGGTTCCCTTGTGGATCGTTTTAGTTACCAAAACATGAACCTGGTCCAGTCTACTTTGAATTTTGAGTAGTTTTAATGTTTAATAAAAAGTGCTCTAAATTAACAAACATTGTAGACCCTGATTAGAGGGCTCCAATAGGAGTCCTCTGATCTGGGTCTACATTGTTTGCAAATGTAATAAACTTGTAAGTCCAAAGATTTAATAAAGTTAAAATATCATTGACCTTTAATTTGTTTTTTATTTAAAACAATTGCTGATGACACCTGAGTGGAAAGCAGACAATATCGTTAACCTCTCTTTTCACATTTAACTTCTTCACTGTCTTAACCCATTACCCCCATAAATATACCTTATTACACCTTTAATTTATTCCTCCACTGAATAAAATAGTTTCACTTTATACAGTCATGAACATACACTAAAACAAATTGTTTGTTTATTCTAGCAGATAGTAGCTTTAAACAGGCTTAAAGTAAAGCAGAATGTGCCTTTAAAAGGCAGTCATTCTGCTTTACTTTCAACCTGCTTTAATTAACCCTTTACTCCATAGCCTATTTTTAGTTTTGAAGGCAGGTGGCCACTTAAAGCAGGTGGAAAGTAAAGCAGAATGTGCCTTAAGGCACATTCTGCTTTACTTTCAACCTGCTTTAAGATACTATCTGCTAGAATAAAGCAAATTATTCCTTCTGATACATATTCATCACTGTATAAATTTGAACTATTTCCTTCAGCGGAAGAATAAACTGAACACACTAAAAGACGCTTCTATGGGGGAAAGGGTTGAGGGGTAACCTAGTGTCTTCAAAACTGTTTGCAAAGGTTATCATAATGCTCCCCACGACCATGGGTAAGATCTTTTAATAGAGTACCCCGGGAAAGAGACGTAAAAACGAATAAAGCAGAAGAAGCAAAGGTTATCATAGTTTCATCAATGGTAACATAAGGGTTTCACTAGAACAAAGTGACCTACAGAATCTAGATTTACTCTTAGACTTGTGTTGCTGTCATTCCATTTAGCTCTCCATGCCAGACACTTGGTTCAAATTGCTTTGGGAAAAAAAAACGTTCTCAAGACCGGGACAAATTTGCTGATTTTCTCTCCCTTGAATAAACAAAGATCTGTCTTGCCGAACCATAATTGGCTTTCTTATAGCGATTTTGGACTGACATTCAATCCAATTTAGAACAGTATGTTATGTACAATAAAACCTCTATTTAGCGTCCATTCAATTCAGTATGAATGTATTGTGTTTAAAACATTGGTTCCAGCTTAATACAGAACAAATGTAATGCAAAAAGCTCCTAATGGAGCTTTTTGCATTACATTTGTTCTGTATTTAAGAGGTTAAGCAACCTCATATTATCTTAAAAAGTATCAGAACATTTTCATTAAATGGATATAGTCATGATAGGTAGGATTGTATCATTGTATAGACAGTTATCCACATATTGGATACTACTGGGATGATATATCATTTGATGGGGCCAGTAATCTGTTGGCCTTCTGGTACCATAAACAAGCTGCTTTACCCTATTCCTCATTCAAACCTTTACCTATTCCTCATTGAATTTCCTCTTAATATATTTATGAAGTTCATGAAAGTTGATGTTCATTAACCTTGAAATCATAATGTTAATGAAGCTCATGTAATCATCAAGTTTATCAACTATGAAAACGTCTCATTTGTTATTTAAGAAATGAATTGCGTACTTCCGGCATTCATGTGCTGATGGCACTTCAATGCTTTTACTAGCAAAGTGCGTGAAGCCCGAAGGGCTTCTCGCTTAACTTTGCTAGTAAAAGCATTGAAGTGCCATCAGCTCATGAATAACGGAAGTACGCAATTTATTTCTTATATTCATATTTCATCGTGAGCTGAGAAATGAACCAGAAATGTACATAACCGTTCTAATAGACACTTTGCCCGTTGCTATGCATTGCTAATCGTAGTAACGATCTCTATATATGGACTGAAAATAGTCCCAATCACATATTATAATTACTGGATAAATTTAGACTTTTAACCGGTAAACTTTCGCGTTATGTTTAAAACCCCTTTTGAGACATTTAAAAGCACACGAATTTACGAAATACTTGTATTATAAGCATCTTAAATTTTGGTCGCGTTTTTTAAAACCGATTTACTCACACGCCATACTTGATTTCTCCGCGTTAACCACGCCTACCATAGAGACTTCTCTGTATCGATTTGAAAGTGATCAGTATAGCTCCGCCCCTAAACCAGCCGGCTAGAACTGGATTTTAAGTGAGCATTCATTGAAATATGCAAGTCTCTTTTTAGAATAGTGTTATATAAGGACAATGCGGGGCCAATGTAAATATTCATATATACACATTCATGAATGTGCTCATGAACAGGTTCATGAAATCCATGAAAAATTCTTAAACTCTCACTAGGGGATATATATAGAAAAGTCACAGTATATTATGAACAGCTATCAAGGTAGGTATGACTAAATAAAAGTGACCATAATGGTCAAACTCCCACAGGGAAACCTGTCCAATATAATATTATAAACCACAACGCTATAAATGTTCCATTCCACTTCTGAGAGGCCTGTTTCTGACACATAGATTATGTCAAATGTGAAGTTTTGGTATAATATTTGCTATGTTGTCTATATCACCGATAGGGCATCAGCTAAGGCATCTTACTACAGTGCTTCTTCTCTACAACAACATCCAATGGGAGACAAGGATTGTGTGCATTGTTCGGTGGGAGTTGTTACAGGGAGGGAAATTGGCTTACATTTGCAAACAGCTTGAATCCAAATCAGACGCCGCATAACCCAGCGTCTGATTTAGATTCAAGCTGTTTGCCACTCTTCATAATGTTTCTTCTACCAATAATCTGATCTGGCTCCAAACTTTTTACACTGGGAAATAATAGTTTAAGCGTAAACACGTTTATTTGGAAAGAAATAACGTCTTCTCTACTGTAGCGCATACAGACCTGTCCTTCACAATCCACCGACCATATGTCATGTTGAATTATCGGTATAATGATTAAATATGATCAAATCTTCATCTCCCCTGTGAGCCCATGCCACCATGCTAATTCATACAGAAAAACCTATCTTACACTGCACTCTATGTAATATAATATTATATTAAACCGGTAGTCTCATTGTATGGGATTTAATACATATGGTTGCTTAATGCAGGATAATAGTAATGCAGAAAGCTCCTGTAGGAGCTTTCTGCATTACTTTTATCCTGCATTAGGCAGCAACCTGCTTCTAAAGCCCTCTGTTATAACTAAGTTGGGCGCTTAAGAGACCGTATTGTATAATCGGATTTGATCAGGTGGATGGGTCGACAAATAACGAAATTATCTCTTGGATAAGTGCAATTAGATTCGCATGTATTAGGACAAGCTGACCAATGAAATTTGGGTCAAGTGTTCGCGGGGTCTCTAGAGCAATCATTGTTTTAGTTTGTTGACACCTACAAAATATTTGTCAGTGGCCATGCCATACCGGTATCACAAGTACTGTTCAAAGTGAGTGAAAATAAGCTGAAATATGAAAACTTCCCTTGTGGGAAGGCATTAAATTATTTTGGAACTATTCTAGAATAATTTCTTGAATATTCATGAATAATTCTATATACGGCCATTTAATTTTCATGAATATACATGTACTGCAAAAAGTCTAGAAATTCGATGGTTTTAGAACAATTGCTCTATAATTACAAAAGTTCTTGAACTTGTTTTGTAGAATTTGTAAAGTAATGCTTGAAGCCCTAGAACAATTCTGGAAGGGGCCATTTAACGTTTATGAATAATTCAAAAATTCTTGAAAACTTTTCACAGGGTTACTCCTTAATGCTTATACATAAGCATTTAATTTTTTTTATTGACACATTTCTAAGTTCTGATTATAAAATGCTTTATTTGAGCTTTTCTCTATGTGTCAGCATATATTATTGATGCTTTTTCCAAAGCAGTGTAGACCCAGGCCAGACTCTGCACACCCAGATCTGAGAGTCTGTGTAATGTTTTGCAGATAAGGGGAATATTTCAGAAATTAAAATATTTACAGTAAAACCTGTCTTAAGAGGCCAGTGAAGGGAAGCAGCCAAATTGGCTGCTTAAGACGGGTGACCGCTTAATCCAGGGACAAGATAAATGACTGTTTTGAAAACCGTCACGGTTTTGTTTCGCTATTCATTCCTATTTAAAAAGTCAACAACATACATGTATTTCTGTTTCAAACCCTATTGTGTATCAACTCATTCAACTCTTCGAGACGATTCTAATGACGACCGGTAGTTACACCATAAGATTTGTTGCTGAAATAAGTGAGAAAATGTTGGATTTGTTCAGTTTACTCCCTATTATCTGGTGCCCTGTCTGTGCTGTTTTCTTACAGGATCTGAAATGGAGTCTACACTCTTTCCTGGGGAAAATTGTCCTAATCTTATACGAGCCATTATGTAATTGCTCGGAAGACATATATACGTAAATTGAGATAATTTTATATATAATAGGTGAAATTATTTATCCCTTTACCCAATGCATAACCTGTTTCAAATTTTGAAGACTGGTGAACACTTAAAGCAGGTTGAAAGAAAAGCAGAATGTGCCTTAAGGCACATTCTGCTTTACTTTCAGCCTGCTTTAAGCTACAATCTGATAACATGTAAAAATATTTCATTATATACACTGGAACTGGTTTCTTCAGTTGGGAATAAATTAAATGCGCTAAAGGGCGTTTTTATGAGGAAAAGGGTAAAACATGTTTGATAATAACCCTTTCCACCAAAGACTGTTTGGAGAAGACATGTGACCACTTAAAGCAGGTTGAAAGTAAAGCAGAATGTGCCTTAAGGGCCCATTCTGCTTCAACCTGCTAAATTAAGCTACATATATAACCATCTTCTAGGATATAGCTAGGAAATAATTCTTATGTTGCACATATACTGTACTGTATAAAACGAAACTATTTCCTTTAGTAGCTTATGTTGCACATATATATAGTACAGTATACTGTACTGTATAAAACGAAACTATTTCCTTTAGTAGCGGAATTAATTAAATGCGTAAAAATATGTACCTATAATGGAGTAATGGGTTCATTTAGACTAGACTAAATTCTTCAAGAATATGACTGACAGAAGTCAAAAGCTTAATCAATTGTGAGTCTAGCTGTGACAAAAACAAACTATGTTTTATACTATGATCTATTTATAACATTGATATGATCCATATCGAGAGAGAGTCATAAACAGGTTGACCATTTCTCTAATAGAAACATTGGTAATGTGTCTTGGTAGTTTACCGTATAGCATGAGAAAATTGTTTAGGCAACGGCTCAGCCATCTGAGAGCTTTGAATAGAGGCCCTTACATAATAGATCTCAATAGGGTTTTAAATGGGTTTTACTAACCAAGCTATCAAATATTAGGTGCGGGCCTCACATGAGACGCCTGAATGATTCTTGCCTAGACGCTACCACCGTTAGTGCATGCTCTCCATGCTTTGACTCAAACTATCTACGGGGTAGGTGTTACAACCCAAGCTAGATCATGTGATGTATTTAACCCTGTACTCTTTAACCCTGTGCCTTTTTACACATTTAATTAATCCCTTCACTGAAGAAATAAAGTTCCATATTGTACAGTAACAGTCGCAAATGTGCAACAGATGAAATATGTTTTTTATATCCTAGCGGATGCAGGTGCATTCTGCTTTACTTCAACCCACTTTAACCCTTTACCTCATAAACATTTTATTGTTTAGAAGACAGGTGACCACTTAAAGCAGGTTGAAAGTAAAGCAGAATGCGCCTTAAGGCGCATTCTGCTTTACTTTCAGCCTCCTTTAAGCTGCCATCTTATAGAATATAAAAAATATTTCTTATAACAAATATTCATGACTGTATAAATTGGAACTATTTTCATCAGTGGAGGTATAAGCTAAATGCGCTAAAAGGCGATTCTATTGGGGAAAGGGTTAAGATATAATCTCCTGTCATCAAAACTAGAAACAGGCTATATGGGTGATGGGTGTATTATCCCGACAGGTGGTTGCCTAACGCAGGCTTAAAGTAAAGCAAAAATCTCCCATAGGGAGATTTTTGCTTTACTCTAAGCCTACTCTAAACGAAGGAGCCACTTGTTTTAAAAAAAATTGATAACGAACCTAAATAGGGAAAGGATTAACTTAATAACTACGATGTAAAAAAGCATTTCTTGTTTGTGCAGTACATTATCTATCTATTATATATAGGACCCATGATCAGATATGGAATAACATAAACAGATATAACACTTTGCATGCTAGCGGCGGATATATCCGCCACAGGGATTACCTTTGCAAACAGTTTGGATCCAGATGAGACGCCGCGTAACGCGGCGTCTCATCAGGATCCAAACTGTTTGACACGCTCACCCTGTTTTGAAAAGAAATTTAGAAAAATCTATTTTTAGATCAATAGAAGACGAGAAAAGTTGCAGACAAAAAAAATTACCCAGCATGCAAAGAGTTAAGCATTCATCAAACAATGAATCAGCTCATAATAGAAGTAATTAATTTCTCTGTATAGGCTGGCGTTCTTGTATCACTGGGTCTGTCAGTTATGAGCGTCCCAATTGGCTGGAACGAGATAACTCATTGAATGAGAAAGTATTATTTTACGTCTGCAACAATTGTCATCTGCAAGATTGCAACAATAATTGCCGTCTACAAAATGATTATTCTTAATTACATTAGAATTAGTTTAAACATATTTTATTCCCAGATATTTTACAACGTATATTTACACATAGTTTATATTATAATACGAAATGCACTAACAAAATCGGCACTAATGAAATCTTGGAGATCGACTTGATTTAAAGCAAACATTCAGCATCATGTTTATTTAGATCTTCTCCATACATTAACTCATTGCATGCTGGGTATTTTTTTGTCTATAATAATTGTCGTCTGCTACTGTTCTAAAAATAGAATTTTCAAAACTTCTTTTCAAAACAGGGTCAGAGTGTCAAATTGTTTGGATCATGATGAGACGACATGTTATACGGCGTCTCATCAGGATCCAAACTGTTTGCAAAGGTAATCACTGTGGAACATGTACCCCCCACTAGCATGCAAAGAGTTAATATTACCTAAAACACTATTTTGAAATAGGATAAGAGCATCAAATAGTTAAGATCCTTAATATGAGGTTGCCATCAATGGCACTGCATGGTAAATTCAGGTAGCAGCTAAATGTAAAGGTAAAAGCAGAAAGCTCCTAAAGGCGAGTGTTCATTGCTTTTGTTCTGCATAATAAAGCTACAAATTTGTCTTTAAAGATCTCATGCAATTCTTACATAAAGAGCAGCCTAGTAACTACCAAATTGACTGGTTTAAACCGTTTACTCCGAAAATACACATGTTTAATGCATTTTATTTAGTCCTACACTCAAGAAAATAGCATCTCTTTATAGTCATGAAAATGAAGTCAAAAGCAGATGGTAGCTTAAAGCAGGCTGAAAAAAAAGGAAAATGTGCCTTAAAAAGACACATTCTGTATTACTTTCAACCTGCTTTAATTATATATAGTCACCTGTCTGCAATACTAGAAACAGGGTATGGCGTAAAGGGTTAATTTCAGCAATTCGCCATAATGTTAACCCATTACCCCATAGCCTGTTTCTAGTATTGAATATAGGTGTCCACTTAAAGCAGGTTGAAAGTAAAGCAGAATGCGCCCTTAGGCGCATTCTGCTTTACTTTCAACCTGCTTTAAGCTACTATCTTCTAGAAAATAGAAATTATGTCTTATAATATATATTCATAACTGTATAAATTAGAACTATTTTCTTCAGTGGAGAAATAATTTAAAGGCGTTAAAAGGCGTATTTGTGAGGTAATGGGTTAATACTGTTCTATGAAACATTTACTGGAAAAATTTGAATCTGAGATTTGTAATAGTATCTATATTCCCAGCACGTATAGATATTGATGTAATTTCACCAGTAACTAAGAAATCTACAAGACTTAACCTAATGCCTTTACATCATCCATTTGGAAATTTGTAATCTCGTTTTTCAATACAAAATTTCTGGTGTAATTCGAACAGCAGAACTCTAATATGCATGCCATATTGTTTGGAACTTAAATGTTCAGATTCTGTGTTGGTTGAAATTTGATCTGGATCAAGTTTGTTTGTCTGATGCTTGGCACAATAAGTGTTTGAAATTTATTTAGACTTCAGACATCCGTGTCAAGAATTTGAATTGAAATTAACCTTTACTATGCTGTTAACCAGTGTATGTATATTTTGCAAACAGTGTAGACCTTTCAAAGACATCAAAGGGTTCCTAAAGGAGCACTGCTTGTTTTTTCCTAAAATCTTTTTATACAAACTGCATGCCCTAACAATCAACGTAAACTGTACATTTTTTTTTACAAAAGTGGAATCTTGAAAAAATCAGGAAGAAAAGGGTTAAAAATGTTTTAAGAGTCTACTCACAGAACAGGGAGTCTTGTTATAATTATTAAATTTTTGACATCTATATTGTAATATGATGTCTACAAATGGATGATATAAAAACCTTGAATGCTGAGGAAAAGTTTCCTTAACCCTTTAAACCCTAGTCCCGCATATAGGCGTTGTTTTCAAACAGTGTACATATGAAAAGTGCACTTGTCCTATGCAAACAGCGAAAACCAAGATCAGAGGGCTCCTTACGGAGCCCTCTGATCTGGGTCTTCACTGTTTGTCATAATGCAAAACATTGACAAAAATAACCCATAAAAGTCACAAATGGACTAGACTAAAATTGAAACTGGGATTGTCCATTTGAAGTTTCAGGGAGAAAAGAGTTAAGACCTTTGAAGCAGTTGCCATGGTGTCTGCTAATATCAAACAACTGTTGTTTGCTTTCACTTCTCAAATTTAAATTTTAGGTTAATTGACGTAATATTGTATAACTATATTGATGTCAGAGTGATCAGGATCCAAACTATTCGCAAATAAACATATTCTACTCAAGCTGACTTCGTGACAAAGTTAAGGTCAAGGTCAAAGGCCAAATAACTCAGGATCTAAACTGCTGTTCATTTAAATCTTCCTATACATGCTAAAGATGCAAAAAAATTAATCAAAAATCAAAATTTAAGCTGATAACATTCTCAGCACAGACAACTTTTTCAGCATTAAAACGGTTAAGAAACAGGACTAGAAATTCTCAATTTTCAAGCATCATAATTATAATGCACACCATTAAATCTATAAAATGGAGAAAATATGGCATAGTCAAGTCTATCGCATTTTAATCCTAAAATTGCAAGTAAAATGACTACTGTGTATTAACCCATTACCACATAGCCTGTTTCTAGTTTTGAAAATAGATGACAAGTTAAAGCAGGTTGAAAGTAAAGCAGAATGTGCCTTAAGGCACATTCTGCTTTACTTTCAACCTGCTTTAAGCTACCAACTGCTAGAATATAGAAAATATTTTTTATCATTCTTATTTTTAACAGTATCAATTGGAACTATTTTCTTCAGTAGAGGAATAAATTAAAGGCGTAAAAAGGCATATTTATGGGGTAATGGGTTAACTCTTCCCCAGTGAAAAGTGTTCAAGAAGTTTAGAATGTTCATTAACGTTAAATGGCCACTTCTAGAACATCAAGAATTTCTTCAAACATTCTAGAATAGGAGTTCAAGAACTTTTGTAATTCTAGAACAATGGTTCTAAAACCATCACATTTCTATAAATTTTCTAGAATATTTGCAGAATGCCCAAAATGCAAAGAATTATAAATACCTGATCCTAAACCCCATTCAATGGTTGTTTTACAGAGGGGTTTTACTGAACGATGTAAATAGTACTTACTTAATTTAGACTTAATGTAGAACTTCCAAAACAAGATAAATTCATAGGACATTTACCAAACATTTAGTACAATTTCAGCTAACTTTTGATACTAATTGTTGCAAAAAATACGAATTTGAATAACATGCTAAGTTATCTTAGCATCTCATCTAGATCCAAGCTCTTTGTGACTCTGATGGTATTGACTAAAACAAAGATGGTGAATAAGAAATATAGAGATCTGCAGCATACAATAATTTTACAGGCAGATTTTTACCCAGCAAGCTTAGGGTTAAAAGCCATTCCTACAGTGTCAAGAAAATAATGCATGGCAGACAGGTTGTCTTGCAGGCTATATATAGCGCTTAATGTCCAAAAGTAAACAGCAAAACCCTCTATTCCATAGCCTGTTTCTAGTTTTGAAGACAGTTGAATACCTTATCCATTACCCATTAGCCTGGTTCTAGTTTTGAAGACAGTTGAATACCTTATCCATTACCCATTAGCCTGGTTCTAGTTTTGAAGACAGTTGAATACCTTATCCATTACCCATTAGCCTGGTTCTAGTTTTGAAGACAGTTGAATACCTTATCCATTACCCTTTAGCCTGTTTCTAGTTTTGAAGACAGTTGAATACCTTATCCATTACCCTTTAGCCTGTTTCTAGTTTTGAAGACAGTTGAATACATTATCCATTACCCATTAGCCTGGTTCTAGTTTTGAAGACAGTTGAATACCTTATCCATTACCCTTTAGCCTGTTTCTAGTTTTGAAGACAGTTGAATACCTTATCCATTACCCTTTAGCCTGTTTCTAGTTTTGAAGACAGTTGAATACCTTATCCATTTCCCTTTAGCCTGTTTCTAGTTTTGAAGACAGTTGAATACCTTATCCATTACCCATTAGCCTGGTTCTAGTTTTGAAGACAGTTGAATACCTTATCCATTACCCATTAGCCTGTTTCTAGTTTTGAAGACAGTTGAATACCTTATCCATTTCCCTTTAGCCTGTTTCTAGTTTTGAAGACAGTTGAATACCTTATCCATTACCCTTTAGCCTGTTTCTAGTTTTGAAGACAGTTGAATACCTTATCCATTACCCATTAGCCTGGTTCTAGTTTTGAAGACAGTTGAATACCTTATCCATTACCCATTAGCCTGGTTCTAGTTTTGAAGACAGTTGAATACCTTATCCATTACCCATTAGCCTGGTTCTAGTTTTGAAGACAGTTGAATACCTTATCCATTACCCATTAGCCTGGTTCTAGTTTTGAAGACAGCTGAATACCTTATCCATTACCCATTAGCCTGTTTCTAGTTTTGAAGACAGTTGACTACTTAAAGCAGGTTACAAGTAAAGCTTTCAGCCTTCTTTAACCCTTTCCCTCATAGAAACGCCTTTTAGCACATTCGGTTTATTCCTCCGCTTAAGAAAATAGTTCTAATTTATACATTCATGAAAATGTATTATAAGGAATATTTTCTTTAATATTCTAGCAGGTGGTATCTTAAAGCAGGCTGAAAGTAAAGCAGAATGCGCCTTATAAGGAGCATTCTGCTTTACTTTCAACCTGCTTTAAGTAGTCAACTAATTTCAAAACTAGAAACAGGCTATGGGGTAAAGGGTTAAGCTATCATCTGCTAGGATGTAGAAAATATTTTGTTTCGTCCATGTTCTGACATGACTGTACATGTATATTGGAACTATTTTTTATCAGTGGAGGAATAAATTGAATGTGCTAAAAGGCACTTCTATCAGGGAATTGGTAAACCTTTACACTGCTAACTTTACAAAAACTCTTCAATCTTCTAAATAATGATAAGTTTACATTGACGTGTGAGAGCTAGGTGTCCCACAAATAGTTCATAGTTGCATAACTAAACCTTGTAGACCCTGATCACATGGCTCCTCCAAGCTCCTAGCCCTCTGATCTGGGTATACACTTTTTTCAAATGATGTTTATACACAAAAATCTGTTAAAGGATGAAGACCCTGGTTAAAATGACAGTTTTTGCCAATGTTTTAAGCTACAATCTGCTAGGATATAGGAAACATTTTGTATGGAGCATATTTTATTAATGTTTTCTTCAGTGGAGAAGTGAATTGATCGGTTTTTAAAAAGGCATAATTATCTACGGAATAAATTTTTTAAGGGTAAATAACTTACAAGTTTATTCAGGCTTGAGATAAGGTAAGTGATTAGAATACAGCGCTCCCTCTCTATAACGGCCCTCCCAACAATGACTTCCTCCTTACAATGACCGTCGCCGTAATTCCCTTAACGGGATAATTAAGTCTAACTCTTTTATGGCTGCAATATCGTCTGCTTAAGATTGTTGTCTGCTGTCTTCTCTCACAGTTACATATAAGTGAAGATTTTGATAGAATACATAATATTGACCAGTGACAAACAGCTTGAATCCTGATCAGACGCCGCGTTATGCGGCGTCTGATCTGGATTCAAGCTGTTTGCAAATGTAAGCCAAGTCTTAATTGTCCCTCTCTGTAACGACTCCATCCGA
This sequence comes from Gari tellinella, assembly GCA_922989275.2. NCBI lineage: Eukaryota > Metazoa > Mollusca > Bivalvia > Cardiida > Psammobiidae > Gari > Gari tellinella. The sequence continues at coordinate 24,381,083 of OV277856.1, read as the reverse complement.
ACAACACACTCAATATGTGTCTACCATTGAATATCGTTGTAGAGAGGGAGCACTGTAGTAATTTCTTTTATTTTGAATATTAATTTCTTCTATCTCAAAACATATCATGTGGTAATTTATTAGAATCTTTTCGAAGAAACAGTTCTAATGAATAGTCACAAGTACATATGGTTCAATGGTGGAAATTAAACATACAGAGAATAAATTGGAAATGGTCTAGATGACCTGTATCAAGTTATGAACAGAACAATCTAACCTAATGCCCCAAATATGAACTGGCTTATTGTGTTCAGAAGTACATCTTATGTCATCTCTTTGTTCTATGTGAATGCATACTGTTTTGTAATGCTAATAGTGCCTTATTCATTTATTTGTATTGTCTGGAACTGGCATTGACTTCTCCTAAAACTTTCCCCCATTAACCCTTATCCTGCGGTATAATTGTCTGCTTCGAAATTATTGTCTGCAAAAAAAAATTAAAACGATATTTATACATATTTCAAGTAAAGTCATCAAAAGACGTGTGTCAAACAGTTTTGATCCAGATCAGACGCCGCGTTAGGCGGCGTCTGATCTGGATCTAAACTGTTTGCAAAACAACAGTAAAGTTGCAATCAGCAGGCAAACGGTTAACTCCTTTAACTGCCATAATTCCATCAGCTTCAATATTGTAGACTGCAATTTTGTCTTTTTTTATTTAAATTTTTAGCAATTTTTGAAGCAGAAACATATGGCCAATAACGATGTCAAATAGTAGGAATCTGAGTAGATGCTGAGTTAATCTGCACAGGATGCAAACTGTGTCATAATTTAGCCACAAAAGGGTTAAAAGCTCTCCTTTGCCCCTTTTTGTTAGCCAAGTAATATAACCCAACATTCTCCTAGTTCTATAGAATACAAATATACTTGTTGAAATATAACAACTTGTCAACCCTTATAGTGTGTAAGGAAACTAAATTAATACATCTTGCAAACAGTGTATACCCAGATCAGAGGGCTCCTGAAGGAGCCCTCTGATCTGGGTATACACTGTTTGCCATCTAATTTAACTCAATTTTGGTACAAACCCTCCAAGAGTCATTGTAAATGTTTTATTATCATAAAACTAATATGTCCATTTCAATAAGGTTTAAGTGACAGGGATACTGACAGTATGTAAGGTTATGCAGGGTTATGTACAGTTGTGATATGAAAGGTGATTAATTTGTCTGAGAGGCTAAGCAAGCTTCCTAATGGTCAGAAACAAATAAGTCAATACCAATTAACCTTTACCCAATACACTGTTTCTAGTATTGAAGATAGGCGACTCTTAAAGCGGGTTGAAAGTAAAGCAGAATGTGCCTTACCGCACAGCTGCATTCTGCTTTACTTTCAGCCTGCTTTAACCCATTACCCCTTAAAAACGCCTTTTTACGCCTCTATTTATTCGTCCACTGAAGAAAATAGTTCCAATTTATACAGCCAAGAATATGTATCAGAAGAAATATTTTCTATATCCTTGCAGATGGTAGCTTAAAGCAGGCTGAAAGTAAAGCAGAATGTGCCTTAAGGCACATTCTGCTTTACTTACAACCTGCTTTAAGTGGTCACCTGTTTTCAAAGCTAGAAATAGGCTAAGAGGTAATGGGTTAAGCTACACTATCTGCTAGAATATAGAACATATTTTTGATAATACATATTCGTGACTATAAATTTTAACTATTTTCTTCAGTGGAGGAATAAATGAAATGCGCTAAATGGGGCTTCCAATGAGTAGAGGGTTAATCTATTTGTGCTAAATATTCCATAGTTTGAAACATGACCAGTTTATGTTGATGTTTGCAGCAGCTGTTTTCAGGAAATATTTCAGAGAAACAACAGTTAAAGAAAACAAGAGGGTCATGGCACTCATTTCGCTCATACAAAATTTTGATATTAAATAATTTTTAAAATTGGCCTAGACTTATCATTACCCCATAAATACGCCTTTTTACGCCTTTAATTAATTCCTCTATTGAAGAAATTAGTCCCAATTTATACTGTCACAAACAAGAGCCCCATGGGGCATATGTCGCTCACCTGAGAATAGCTGTACATCAAAATGGAGATAATGATTTATGTCCAGGACGGGGTCATTTTTTACCCGAGGGGCATAATTTGAACAATCTTAATAGAGGACCTGTAGATGATGCTATGTTCCAAATATTTAAGATCAGGGTACTAGGGTTCTAGACATGAAGATTTTTTTTAAGTTTCCATTGAAAAAATCTATTTTTAGCTCCTGTGACCTACATATGCAACAGACTGGAACCATTTGAACAAAATAGATAAAGGACATCTAGAAGTAACACCATGCCGAATATCAAAGCTCTGGCTATATTAGCTTCAGAAAAGAAGACGTTTGAAAACTGTGACCCCCGGGTGGGGCTAATTTTGACCCATGGGGCATAATTTGTACAAACTTGATAGAGGACCTGTAGATGATATGCAATCGACCAGAACCATTTGAACCTTATTGGTATAGGACATCTAAAAGTGTCACCATGCCAGATATCAAAGCTCTGGCCATATTAGTTTCAGAGGAGAAGACGTTTGAAAATTTCACTATATAACTCTATGTAAAACTGTGACCCCCGGGGCGGGGCCAATTTTGACCCCAGGGGCATAGTTTGTACAAACTTGATAGAGGACCTGTAGATGATGCTATGTGACAAATGTCTAAGATCTGGCCCTTATAGTTTCAGACAAGAAGATTTTTTAAGATTTCCTTATTTTTTCACTTGGTTGCCATGGCAACCAGAGTTCTACATTGTTTTTAATTCTTTGAACAATTTTGAAACAACTTGACCCAAGGAACATTCGTGTAAAGTTTGGTTGAAATCTTTTCAGCGGTATATGAGGAGATGTCATTTGAAGCAATTGTTAAAGACAACAATGACTGTATAAAGTGAAATTATTTTCTTCTGTGGAAGAATAAATTAAAGACATAAAAAGGAATATGTATGGGTTAATAGGTTAATAAATATCATTATTTACATTTTCTAAATATAAGAAACTATAGGTAAATGAGTGGCAAATAGTTTGGATCAAGATTAGATGCAGCATTATGTGGCATCTGACCTGGATCCATACTGTTTATGGCCAAGAATTAATTGTGGACTGATAGACAGAAAGATAAACAAACAAACAAACAGACAGACCAAAAGTAATATGCCTTGAACTAAGTTGTGCTTGAGCATAAAATAGCAGACATCATCATTTCTGCTATGTATCTCAGTGACCTGAGTTCAGAGCTAGCTATGGGTCAGTTATGCAATAAGAGACGGTCTCAGGGAGAAATGACTATTATCATGCTGAACTGTTGTCTGCTCCAAATGTTTGTATGTGAAATATGTAAAAAATAATAACTTATATTTTCTAAATATAACAAAATATGTAAATGAGTGGCAAATAGTTTAGATCCAGATTAGATGCAGCATTATGTGGCATCTGACCTGGATCCAAACTGTTTGCAAAAATGTTGCATCAGACCTGCATCAAAAAGCACTGATACGGCCAGGGTTGAGTCAAATTTGACCCTAGGGTTTTGATTTTTTACAATTTTGAAAGTGATTTAGTAGAAGATACTATTCCTGCAATATCTAAGGTGTGGGAACAGTGGTTTTTTACAAAAAAACTTGTTTAAAGTTTTTCACTTTTTTTAATAAATTTCAATAAGTAGTCAACATTTGAATTTTATTTTTACGAATTCTGTAGAGAAGCATCCAAGGAACACCATCAGCAATTTAGTTTTTCCCTCAAACTTGCGGTTTCAGAGGAGATGTCGCTTGAAGTAAAATTTGAACGGACGGACAGACGGACAGATGGACAGACGGACGGACGGACGGACGATGGACGGCGGGCGATCACAACAGCTCACCTTGAGCCTTCGGCTCAGGTGAGCTAATAAAAACCATAAAAAATATTCTATATATTCTAGCAGATGATAGCTTAAAGCAGGCTGAAAGTAAAGCAGAATGTGCCTTAAGGCACATTCTGCTTTACTTTCAACCTGCTTTAAGTGGTCACCTGTCTTCAGTTCTAGAAACAAGCCATGGGGTATTGGGTTAATAAGAGCCATCTGATTTAGGTCTACATTGTTTGCAAATGAAATAAGTATATTTTAAACAGGTCCATGGTGTTGAAGGAGAATCAGACCTTTAACCCATTCCCCCATAAATACGCCTTTTTATGCTTTTTATCTATTCCTGCATTGAAGAAAATAGTTCCCTTTTATACAGTTATGAATATGTTGAATAAAAAATATTTTCTATATTCTAGCAGATGCTAGCTTAAAGCAGGCTGAAAGTAAAGCAGAATGCACCTTAAGGCGCATTCTGCTTTACTTTCAACCTGCTTTAAGTGGTCACAAATTTTCAAAATTAGAAACAGGCTATGGGGTAATGGGTTAAACTTCCCATTGGCACGTAATAAAGACACTTGATCAGCACAGATATTGCATATTTATGCACAGTTTGAAATCAATCGGTTTTCTATTTCTTTAAGAAAAAGTAGAAAACGTTAAATTGATAACTGAAGACAATTTTGTGCATACCGTGAAAGACAGATTGCTTTGGTTCTTCTTACTGCAAGACCTTGTTAATATGACCTTTAAGAAATATGACTTAACAGGGATTCAGATAAGAAGGAGTAAACTGAACAAAAACAATATTTTCTCCTTCATGTCAGCACCAAATCATATGGTGTTACTACTCATTAGAATTATTTCGAAGACACTAGTATTGATATTTTTGAAGTCTCGCAACCTCAATTCAAACTTTGAAAATTAATGATCTTACAGACAACAATATTGAAGCAGACAACATTAAAGCAGAAAAAATCTCACAATTCATTTGTCGCCCATTCATGATCTTTGCAACAGTTTGGATCCTGATCATAGGCAGACCCCAGAGTTACTTAGCTTTAAATTCTGATCTGGATTCAATTTGTTTTGGCAGCTCTAGAAAATTTAGAAATGGTTTCCTGAGCATTCAAAGGGTACACAGCCATGTGAAATCAGTTTTATTGGTATTCTAAACATCCGCATTGACAACATGGTAAACGACTATCCTGATGACATCATCCACTGGGCTAATTATATCTGATGTCATCATTGGTGTTAATTGACTACATGTACATGTAAATTGTTAGATATTACGTATACTTGTTAACATGACATCATAGGCTTTAAAACAATTCTTGTTGTTCAGGTATTATGACTTAATCAATAATTATTACAACATAGACTGTTTCTCGTTTTGAAGAAAGGTAATTACTAAAAGCTGGTTGAAAGTAAAGCAGAATCTAGATAAGGCTTAACTTCCATCCTACTTTAAGCTACCACATCTGCAAGAAAATAGAAAATATTTCTTATGATACATATTCATGTATAAGTTGGAACTATTTGCCACAGTGGATGAACACAAATAAAGGCATAAAAAGGCATATTTATGAGGTAATGGGTTAAGAAATATTAAAATGAGTGTTAACAGTTTGTATCATGATCAGGCACACAAGACAGGTGACTGCTTAAAGCAAGGTGGCAGTAATACAGAGTGCTGTCGGCTGTTGTAAATACCTAATAATTATCCCAATTATGTGGTCGTAATAGAGAAGTTTTACCGTAATTCCATCGTAAAGTGCAAAAATTATAATATTCAAGCCCTCATATGGCGTCACTGGCACACTATGATGCAGGTACAGTAACTTCCTGAAAATTTAGCTCTAATTCAGTGTTAATTGCATTTCATTACCCTAACCCAGGTGTTTCAAAAACGTTTAATCAAGCGCCAACAGTAGCGTGATTTTTATTTTACTGAAAGTAATCTAACTCTCCTGTTAAAATACACTCAATACATTTACTAACAGTGTAGACCCTGATCAGAGGGCTCATACAGGGTGTTTCCTTTCAAACTGCTTTAACCCTTTACCTTATAGAAGCGCCTTTTAGCAGATATGATTTATTCATCCGCTGAAGAAAATAGTTCCAATTTAATCAGTAATGAATACGTATTATGGGGAATATTTTCTAGATTATAGCACATGATAGCTTAAAGCAGGCTGAAAGTAAAGCAGAATGCGCCCTAAGGTGCATTCTGCTTTACTTTCAACCTGCTTTAAGTAGTCACCTATCTTAAGTACTAGAAATAGGCTATCAGGTAAAGGGTTAACCCATTACCCCATAGCCTGTTTCTAGTTTTGAAGACAGGTGATTACTTAAAGCAGGTTGAAAGTAAAGCAGAATGTGCCTCAGCTTTACTTTCACCTGCTTTAAGCTATTATCTGCTAGTATATAGAAAATATTTCTTATGATTCTTATTTATAACAGTATAAATTCTGTCTTCAAAACAAAGAAACAGGCAATGGAGTAAAGGGTTAAAAACTAAGTCACCATGTGAGGTCACTAACACAACGAAACATAATTATGCAGGTACATGCAGTCACTAACCTGCTGATAATTTAGTGCTAATTCAGTGTAAATCACTTTTCAGTACCCTACCCCAGGTGTTTGAAAAAGTTTTCATTAAGTAGCATGACTTTTATTTTACAGTTTTACAATCATTATTCAGTCTTACAACAGCTGATTAGCTTTGTCTTGGGGACAGTAAACTATATCAAAGAAATTGCCTTAACCGGTGCATTACCCAATAAATACGCCTTTTGATGACTTTATTTTTTTCTCCACTGAAGAAAATAGTTTCACTTGATACAGTCGTGGATATATGCACCAAAAGAAATATTTTCTTTCATTTAGTGGCAGATGGTAGCTTAAAGCAGACTGAAAGTAAAACTTAATGTGCCTTATAATAACCTATTGCCTTCTTAACGTGCATTCTGCTATACTTTCAATCTGCTTTAAGTGGTCAACAGTGTCTTGAGTGTCTTCAAAACTAGAAACAAGCTATTGGGTAAAGGGTTAAGACTCAAATCTAATCAAATTGATGAAAGAAGAAATGAGTTTAAGTTACACATGAATTCTTTTCACATTAAACTAGCACCAGGGCTCCAGATAAGGGGAGTATTTCAAAAACAAAAATCTGTATTTCTGCTTTAAACCCTATGGTGTAACTACTCAATAGAATCGTCTCTTCGAGACAATTCTAAAGAGAAGTTACACCATAGGATTTGGTGCTATAAGTGAGAGAATGTTGGATTTGTTCAGTTTACTCCCTCTTATAATGTAGCCCTGAACAATTGAATAATGCAGTGATTACCCTTTTCATGCTGACTTCTAATGGTACAAAATTGAATGGAATATTCCAACTTTGGAAAAAAGACAAATTTATTTTGATTTTTAGGTCTGATTCTTATATAGAGAGTAAAGCAAGATGCATGTAAAAAGAAAGCTCTTTTATGAGCTTTTTGCTTTACTTCCATCTTTCTTTACCCTTGGCATGGGCATGCTGTTCATTGAGAATTGAGTAATATTGGCTCACTGATGGTCAGTCTCTTTGATGGGCTTCAAATTGTATCTTTCTTTAACTTCATATAAGATACATCTTTTTACGCATTTAACTGTAAATTCCTCCACAAAAGAAAATAGTTTTTAATACAGAAGTAAAAATATACAACATAAGAAATACTTTCTATATATAAAATTATGATAGCTTAAATCAGGCTGAAAGTAAAGCAGAATGTGCCTAAAGGCACATTCTGCTTTACTTTCAACCTCCTTTAAGTTGTCACCATCTGTCTTCAAAACTTGAAAAATCTATTCTGTTTTCCAGTGCTACGTCATACCCTCTTTGTTTACACTTAGCGAGCATGCGCACTCGGGGACAACAAACCCGAAACCTACATAAGTTTGTGAGCAGGGCGTTTAATCTCATTCTTTTTTATGCATTATTATCTGAATAGATCCTATGAATACTAAGAGGGTCTTACATAAGTTGCAAAAGCGTGATTTTACCGAAAATTAGAATTCATTTTTTCTCTGAGTAAGACCAACGCAATTTCTGAATGAAGGACCGAGAGTATGCGTACAGTGGAGAATCTGTTATTCTTTCCCGTTTAAACGCAAAGCACTAAAACGTAGAAAAGAACAACTTTTGGACAATTCTGATAATTCTTGTTTATCTTGGTGGCAAACAGTTTGGAGCCTGATCAGACGCCGGGTTACCCGGTGTCTGATCTGGCTCCAAACTGTTTGCACTGCAAATAATGGTTTTAGCGTAAACGCGTTTATTGGGAAAGAATAACAGATTCTCCACTGTATGACATTAAATCATAACCCGGATGACTGGAAAAGAGAATGAAGTAAAGGGTTATTTAGTACTCACTTGTGTTCAACACCTATAAAGTCATCTTTCAATAAAAATAATCTTTTATACAACACTTTGGAGCCAGATCATCGGGCTCTTAACTGTTTGCCACTCAGGTAAAAGTAAATAATCAGAATTTTCAAAAACTTGACTTTTTCTTTACTTTATATTGCTTTTGCATTATATAATATATTATATAGTTTTTTTTAAACAGGAAAATATAATGCCTAAAATTCTCAACTAAAGCACACTGCATGCTTTGCCTTTGCATTTTATAGTTGTTTACAACGGGGAAAAAATAATACCTAAAAATCTCAACCATAGCACACACTGCCTTTAAAAACTTTTATGAGACTGTGTTCAAGAATGACATGGAATAAAGTGTTTTGAAGTAGGTAATTTATTTGAAGCCGTCATGCTACAATTTAATTCTTGGTAGATCATGTAACTGTTATAAGCACCCAATCAATACATGCCACAGTCACAATAAAGCTCTTAAACTTGCCAAGGACACTCTGAACCCATTACCCCATAGCCTTTTTCTAGTATTTAAGATAGGTGACCACTTAAAACAGGTTGAAAGTAAAGCAGAATTTGCTTAACCCTTTACCCCATAGCATGTTTCAAGTTTTAAAAATAGGTTACTACTTAAAGTAGACTGAAAGGAAAGCAGAATGCTCCCTAAGGCGCATTCTGCTTTACTTTCAGTCTGCTTTAAGCTACTACCTGCTGGAATAAAGAAATAATCAAATTATTCCTACTGATACATAATATTCATGACTGTATAAATTTCAACTATTTTATTCAGTGGAGGAAAAAACTTTTCTTTGGGGGGAAAGGGTTTAAGGTGCAATCTGCTTTACTTTCAGCCTGCTTTAAGCTACCATCAGCTATGATATAGAAAATAGTTCTTCTAGTACATGCTCATGACTGTATAAATTGGAACTATTTTCTTCAGTGGAGGAATTAAAATTAAATGTGCTATAAGGTGCTTCCATGGGGGAAAGGGTTAAAACAACACATGATAATCTTTCCCAAGGACACTCATAACTGTTTCAACACCATGGACCTGTTTAAAATATATACCCATTACGTTCACAAACAGTGTAGACCAAGATCAGAGGACTCCTATAGGAGATTCTTAACACCACCAATTAATATTTCTGAAAGATTCATTGAAATATCCAGGTATGTTGTTGCTAATCCTGAAATATGCAGGAGAAATATTTACATCATTTGCAAACAGTGTAGACTCAGATCAGAGGGCTCCTGAAGGAGCCCTCTGATCAGGGTCTGCACTGTTTTCCATAATTTTAAATAATTTTGGAAACTCTACTCAAGAGCCAATATATAAATTGGCCATTATTTTGAAAATGGAAGAGTTCATTTGGCATGTCAGTAGTGTTAGGGTTAAAGCCACTATATTACTCCCACATAATCAGAATCAAACATTTTTCTTACATGAAATTTATGTCACTATCGTAAGCGTTCCATATAAAAAGAAGTAATACGTGGTGATATTTGAAGCAATATTGCTAACGAACAGTGAAATTTGTGGAAACAAGTAATCAAGTTTGTTTATTTTTGAATAGCGACGACAATTTACGGACATACTCGGTAAAGCTCATTTGCATAATTCTATACAACAAGTCGAGTGCTTTACAACCAAAGAGAGACAACTCCTTTAAGTTTGGCCGTTAAACTGATGTAATGTATACACATTGTCGCGGCCGAATCAATCACGTGACCTTTATCCGATCGATCGAAAGTTCTCGGAACCAGCCCGTAATCTTATTTGTAAACAAACCCGCTTATAATGTAAACCACCACGATAAGAATTCGACACATTTAGGTAGGATTCTTTACGCAGTGGGTGCATATGTCAGGCTTCTTACACTCGATTTCACTTAGTTTTAATACATAGAAAATGCACACATATAAGAAATTGCGCGTTTTAAACACCAATTTGAGCGGGATTGTGCCTTTAACATATACATATCAATGCTCAGAATCACTTCACAGCTAAATGGGTGGTCTCCTGGCGCACCAGAAATGCATACAGTGAAAATGACTGCAGAGGAGAAGCAGCTTTTCTTTCCCAATAACAGCGTTTAAATTACACTAAAGTAACCCACTGTCTGATCAGGCTCCAAATTATTTGCCACTTGGATTAAAATATATACTGTTACCATACAATCATGTAATCAGAATTGTCGAAAAAAAATTGTACTTTTATTACATTTCATTTGCGTATCCTTTGCATCTTCTCAACTGTTATTCTTGCAATGATGAATTTTCAAATGAATTAACTCTTCCATCTTCTTGTAAGTATGACAACTTTACTTTGAATCCTTGAGGGTCACAAAAGTCCTCAAAACGTTCAAAAGTATAACACACAGTGCAGACCCTGATCAGAGAGCTCAATTCTTCAGGAACATGGTGGCACTTCTCTTCCAACAAGCAAGATTTTAGCTGGGCTCCAGATAAAAGGAAGACGTTTAACTGCATGTACAGCAATTGTCCTGTATGTCCTCATGAAGCCCTATGTTGTGACTACATGTACTTCTGTCTCTTTGAAACAATTCTAATGAAAAGTCACAACATAGGATTTGGTTGAGACAAAGGGATCCTAGTTTTCAAAATGCTCATGTTATCTGGATCTCTACATTTATTTAGTAAAACTAGACAGGGCTTTAGATAAGAGGGAGTAAAGTGAACAATTCCAACATTTTATCACTTATACCAACAATAAACCCTATGGTGTTACTAGTCATTAGAATCGTCTCGAAGAGACGATTCTAATGAGTAGTGACACCATAGGGTTTACTTCATAAATAAAGATTTTAGATTTTGAAATACTCCCCTTATCTGGAGCCCTGACTAGATTTTACTGAGTTCTGTACCACAATCGAATATGTTGGCTTTCCTGTGTTTTATGGGGCGCTAAAGTAAATTCATTCACTTTCACTATCTCTCATTGAATTACGATCTCCTGGGTCTACTTTCCCTGGTTTCATTCTGCGAGAAAATGGCAGACATGCATGTTTGATTTGATATTAGCAGGCATCCTGAACATCTGTAACATTGTTTACCATAACAAAGCAATTCTATCTTGCTGCACAGGAAGATAGTATAAACCTTCATTCAACTTCTCTCTCATTGCTTATGTAACTCCTAGATCTGTGAATATATGTCATCTGCCTAAAAATGCCAGTGTACAGAAGGAACAGTTTCGAACCATTTCAAGTTTCAGCAGGGCTGCCATAAGTTGACATGAAAAATCCTAAGATTTCCAAATTTGCATTTTTCAAATGCGATTTTACGAATCGTACCTTTACCCCATAGCCTTTCTTTTGTTTTGTTGACATGCGACTACTTAAAGCAGGCTGTAAGTAAAGCAGAATGCACCTTAGGGTGCATTCTGCTTTACTAATTCAGCCTGCTTTAAGCTACCATAACCTGGGGAAAAATCCGGAGATTTAGGAAAAATCTGGAGAAATGGCAGCCCTGTTTCAAGGGTCAATGAGTTAACATAAGGATAACCCAAAGTTTGCTTTGAACAACCAGTTTAAAACTACAGAGCTCCAGATAAGGGGCGTATTTTTAAATATATAATCTTTTTTCTACATTAAACACTATGGTGTCACTACTCATAAGAATCGTCTCTTTGAGACGATTCTTATGAGTAGTAACATCATAGTATTTGGTGCTGAATAAGTCAGACAATGTTGGATTTGTCCAGTGCACTCTCTCTTATCTGCAACCTTGAAACTTAATAAACTTGTCCAATTTCAGACTACCTAAATTAAAACCTAAATTCATAGAATGACCTATAATAATTGTTTATTGACTGTTTCATAAGACCAATCCTGGCAAATTCCACAGATGTCTTCTCTCAAGTTTCACCTGGAAAGTGCAAAGCAATTTTCCTTCTCAAACTTGGCTCTTAATCATTGAGGAAAGAAGAAGCATTGCAGGCTTTGTTATCCTAAAAGTCCTGTTGCACTCAAGATAAGAGAACTCTTTCAACCTTATAAGATTCCAGTTTCCCATAAAGACCAATCCATTTTTTGACTAATTAGTTTTACAATGATAAACAGTACAGACCCTAATCAGAGGGCTAAGTAGGAGCTCTCTGATCTGGGTATACACAATTTGAATAGAGAGAGAAGGCGTTATTATTCTCGGTTTATGCCTGCGCGTGCCCGAGCGATGCGAAATGAATTTAGTCAGTTTAGTAGACGGAATTGGAAAAAGTGATGGAAAATATCTAAAAAATTAAGATTTGATGACATATCTTCAGGATGTTTTTAGACTGCATGATCATATTTTATTATATAATCCTACACATTTGCTTTTATTTGAGTATTTTCTTTTATTTTTGCAAATTCATCATTTGGTTTTCAGTCTCTTTAACCCATTAACCCATAAATACGCTTTTTTACACCTGTAATTTATTCCTCCACTGAAGAAAATAGTCTCAATTTATACAATTATGAATATTCATCAGAAGAAATACTTTCTATTTTCTAGTAGATGGTAGCTTAAAGCAGGCTGAAAGTAAAGCAGAATGTGCCTTAAGGCACATTCTGCTTTACTTTCAACTTGCTTTAAGTGGTCATCTGTTTATTTAAAACTAGAAACTGACTATGGGGTAGTGGGTTTAGGGATGCCATTCAAATACCGTAGATTGTTGATATTGTGCTGAAGGTTCTTTGGTAGTTTATCATAGATATTGTGAAGTAACATTGTAAAATTATTCTAATTGTTTTAAGTATATTTGACATGTTTATGTAAGCATTTTCAGTAAGTTATATTTTTGAAGGAGTGACATTCAAATAAATTGGATGCACTGAGAAGCATGTGTGAATGGTTTACAAATATTTCATCTCGTCTCCTTTTTGGTTTTTGTCTTCCCCATTCACTATTGTTGTGAATACTCAAAGTACTGGGGCCCGTTTTACTAAACTACTTACGCAAATTTTTTGCGTAAGTCAAAATCGTTTTACTCTTTTTTTTCGATCAAAAACGTTTGCAAACAGCAAATAGCCAGATCAGAGGACGCGCTTAAAGCGCGTCCTCTGATCTGGCTATTTGCTGTTTGTAGCAACTGATAATAAAAAATATAAATTAAAATTTAAAATTTTGACTTACGCAAAATTTTTGCGTAAGTAGTTTAGTAAAACGGGCCCCAGAGCTCCAAATAAGGGAGTATTTTTTCACTGTTTGTAAAACAGATTTTCTTATGATATGGCTCATACATGTATGTATGGGGGGCAAACTATGTATTATCATCAAACTTTATTGCTACGACAACCTATATAGGTATTATAACAGATTTGTATTGCTACGAAGTCAGTGTAAACAGTGAGAAATGTTTGTCTACGAAAACAAAGTTGCCTTCGTAGCAATACAAATTTGTTATAATACCCATAAAAGTTGTCGTAGCAAAACATTTTATCGTAATGCCTAGTTGGCCCCCGTGGTTATACTCAGTGTCCCCGCTATTGGAGTCATTGCAGGTCCAAAGTAAAGCAGAGAATGCCTACATGTGTCCATATTAATCAGTCTGAAGGATTCTCCTTATTGCGCAACATTATGTCCGTCCCTTCCTGAATTCCATCATTTCTAAGTGGCCTAATGGAGAATGATAGCCAGTGCCCACAATGACTGTTGTGTAATAAAATAGTCAATACATATCAAACTAAACCTCCAGATATGGTATTTCAACTAATTAAGGATTCCAGATATAAGAGAGAGGAAATGCAACAAATCTTACGTTTTCTCACCTATCTCACTACCAAATCCAGTAGGGTTTAACACAGAAATAAAGCACATGCGAAACGCAAACGCATTGCACTAAAATATAGAAATGACTGATTAAAATGCTTTTAATCTAAGTGGCAAACAGATCGGAGCATGATCAGACGCCGGGTAACCTGGCGTCTGTTCTGGCTCCAAACTGTTTGCAAAGGAAACAAATGTTTAAATAGCGTAAACACATTTATTGGGAAAGAATAACGTCTTCTTCCTTGTATGTTTTCACAGTTGGCAGATTTAGTTTTATATATAAATAGATGAATTCAGTAGGAAACGGGTATACCGTACAGGGAACACAAATTGGCACCAAATAAACAACACTGAAAAAGCTGACCTTGATCTTGACAATAGTTTAAAACTACAGTGAGAAATCCAGTTACAGCCGAACTTCGATATCTCAAACTCAGTTAGGTCAAACATACCCGTATTTCAAAGTTAAAACGTGGCTTAGCCACGTTTTAACTTTGAAATACGGTTATGTTTGACTTAATTTACTGAGCATGAAATAATTCAATTCATGTGTCGACAAATCGGATAGTTGGAATCAAGCGAGTTCGAGATATGGAAGTTCGACAGTCACTGTATACTTATGTTCTTGCCTACTATAAACTGCAATGTGGTCACCTTGTTTACTTTTCTAATCAACGGTTCATTTACATTTCAAATCATTAGTATGTTTACACTTCTAATCACTAGACTGTTTACATTTCTAATCAAACTATGTTGTAAATGTTAAACTTGTGTTATGTGGCCACCAAAAACTTTAAAGAAGATTATGTAATCTGAATATTCACATATAAAACTCCTGTCATCTGAACTACATGTATTAATTATATTGCAGGGCTGCCATAAGTTGGTATGAACAATCCTAAGATTTCCAAATTTGCATTTTTCAAGTGCGATTTTATGAATCGTACCTTTACCACATAGCATGTTTCTAGTTTTGTTGACATGTGACTACTTAAAGCAGGCTGTAAGTAAAGAAGAATGCGCCGTAAGGCGCATTCTGCTTTACTTTCAGCCTGCTTTAAGCTACCATGTACCAGAAAAAAATCCGAAGATTTAGGAAAAATCCGGAGAAATGGCAGCCCTGATATTGGCTAACAAAACAAGGACAAAATTCCCCCAGAAAAAAGTATAGACTCTACAGATTCTATAAGTAAATAGTGTAGACACTGATCATACAGCTCTTTCATGAGCTGTCTGATCTGGGTCTACAATGTTTTCAAAAAGCATCAATTTCCACTATAAGGATCTCGAGGAGAAGCCCGGATAATGCAGGACAAAACCCCTGTACATAATACTGAGCGAAAAACGTTTAGTCATACATATAGTTGGCAAACCATCATCTGCATGGTACAATTTATTTCTCATATTGCATATTAATGCATAATGACATAAGTAACCAAGCTTCACGATATCGACTGTACTTTAAACATCTGGGTAAAGGGAGGTAATTCCCCTTGTATTGTGACTCACGCGTACTTCACAAGTCATAAACGAGATGTCAGTAATGGTTTTCTCACGAAAGTTAGCAGTAATGTAGGAAAAGTAGTCAGGAACAAAAATCCAGCATTTTAGAGAATCGTTCTTGAGCACTGTGTGTACAATCGTCCATTGAAAAAGGTGTATTTTTCAAATAACAGTATAACCTCTGTCAATCGACACCTCTCTTGACCGGAAACCTCTGTTATCCGACCCTGCTGTTTGGTCCCGGCAATTTCCCTATATATTTTATGTAACCTAACTCTCTCTTGATCGGATCCTCTGTTAACCGTTATCCGACATACCTTGACGGACCAAAAAAGGCAAATTAGAGGTTTTTCACACCCCGTTATCCGATGGTATGCTGACCTTTGATCATTGACCGACTATACACACGCAGGTGATAATGACACATATTGCTCGGATGACCGTATAAGAAAAAATGTATTGTTTAAAAAATGAGTGAATAATGTGAGGGTTAATAAGGTAACTTCAGCCAACACGTGCAAGCAACCCATTCAGGGTCACAGTGCCGAAAAGACCAACTCATCCATCCTTTCCAATCATAGCTAACCATTAGTTTGTGTTCAAATTGGACAGGTATCTGCCAATCGTCCTCACCGTCAAGTTGTCAACATTAGAAGTACGAAATATATATATAATGCGCCCTGCGCATAGGTCGAGTCTAAAGAAATAATCGCAGGCGTAAAAATCTATGCTCAAGTTATATTAAGAGAAAATAAAAACATTCCCGCTTTTTGAAGTTTTTGTTAATTTCCCGCTAGTACGACATAACGAGAGAATACTGTACTTGTACATAAAATATAAATACGAATGTGCCGGTGTTTTAGTCGATCCCTTAATATCTACATGTATGCGTGTTTAACTGACTATACACGTTTATGCCTAATGTAGAAAGAACAGTGGAAAAACCGTGTAGAACCAGAGCCGGGGACTCCTATTTTAAACTGGAAAAACCTGACAAGGATATGCTGCAGTCATGCAAGCATATTTAATAAGTCAATCGACATCGAGAAATTCGCCTCGCAGCGACAATCATTGGGTGTGTAAACCGACAACCTCTCTTAACCGACTTACAAACATGGAACCATGGGGTGTCGGATAACGGAGGTTATACTGTACCTCCCTTTGTATTTAAAAATAGGGTAAACTTTGAACAAATCATACTCAAAAACAAATTATTGCCACCGCTGTCAGTGTCTCAATGCAATACCTTTAACTGTGAACAAAATTTTATTTTCTACTGTTCCTTATTTCTTTAATATTGCTTTCTAGACCTATTATGTTGTCTATTGGAAACCCCATGTTAAACAACCAATTAAACTTTTTTCGCTCCATATACATACAAATCCCTATTACGGAAGTTTGTTACCACCACAAGTACAGTCAACCCCATGTTGACAGATCATTCAAAACAATGCATCTATAAAACAGGTAAAAACTTAATGTAGAACAAAAGTAATGCAGAAAGCTCCATTCGGGGCTTTCTACATTACTTTTTGTCCTGCATTAAGCAACCCACTCCACTTGTGTGACCGCACAGGCTCATTTAAGGAGAACGACTAAATGTAAGATTGACTGTATTAATTATCCAGCCTCTTCAAGGTTGCAATCCAGGTGAGTTGAGCATATATTGTTGTAATCAACCTTTTAAATGCAATTGACACAAGAAAAGCTACTCTTACAATCAGTGCAGACCAAGGTGTTATAGATCCTGAGAAAATCAATAATATTGAATAACACTTTAAAATAAATTTCAATTAGCTGAAAAATTATTTTGAATCACAGACAGAACGACCGACTCTATTCCATTGAATGGAGGGACTAAGTCTTAGCAAAATGTTTGTAGAACACTGACTTAAACACCGAGAGAGACACTCTCTCATGGAATAGTTCTATGCTTCCCAACCCTTATAATCCTGGAAAGCAATTTATGTATACTAAATGCAAACAGTGTAGACCCTGATCAGAGGGCTCCTATAGGAGCCCTCTAATCAGGGTCTACACTGTTTTTATAATATTTTGCTGAAATAATATCTCAAAAGGGTAATAAAAATCAACAGAACCTGGCCATTCTTTAAAAGTGAAATTGTTGATTTGTAAGACTCAGCATTGCCAGGGTTAAATTGTCTCCTGAAGCAATCCTCTTATGCTAGCCCTTCTGATCACTGATTAAACATCATTTGCTTCAAAAACCGTTGCCTGCTGTATTTCTGAGTATTTTCATAACTTTTGAAACAATTGCAGAAATATGGTCTAAAGGGCAAACAGCTTGGATCAAGATTAAAAGAAGAGAAGCCTGCAATAAGATTTGGATCCAAAATATTTGCAAATTTATCTTCTTGGAGACTTTTCACCAATCATCAGAGTATATATTTATAAGCCCCCTTCAGGTGAGGTACTGATGTATGCATTATAAGATCAATAACTTAACCCTTAATGTGAATATCCATCATTAGCAAACAGCGTAGACCAAGGTCAGAGGGCTCCTAAAGGAGCCCTCTGATCTAGGTCTGCACTCTTTGCCATATTATTATATATCTTTTGGACAAACCCCTCAATAGTCAATGTAAAGTGGTGACTTTGTGGTCATTACTTAAGAGTTCATTTCTGGAATGTCAGAAAAGTACAGATTAAGGGCAGCAATTGACAAGACCTTGGAATGCTACACTATAAGAATTGTCTGATAATATTCAAGAACTTTTGTCCTAAATTATACTAATTTTTGTCCAAAAAATTATTTTTTGATAGATCTTATGAAAAAATCAATTCTATGAGGATTGAAGGTAAAGGTTAAAAAGGAGTTTCTAATGTGGAAGGCCTTAACCTAAGTCTATAGCCCGTTTCTAGTATTGAATATATAGGTGACCTCTTAAAGAAGGTTTAAAGTAAATTAGAATGAGTCTTTAGGCGCATTCTAGTTTACTTTTAGCCTGCTTTAAGCTATCACCTGCTGAAATATAGAAAACATTTCTTATAAAACATATTAATCACTGTATAAATTGGAACTATTTTCTGTAGTGGAGTAATAAATTAAATGTGTTAAAATGTATATCTATGGAGTAATGGGTTAAAACGAAGTCCAAATTTGACAGCGTTTCGAGCAGATGTCATTTTTACAGCTTTTAAACAGTTAAGATTGATTCTTGGTGTCTTATAATTCAGTTATACCTATCAGTATTTACAGATAATAAAATGGCTGGTAATAACCAAGGGCAATATGTTAATATCACATGGGATAGTTCACCTGTCAGTCACTAGCACCTAAGGCAGGGCGGTTGTGGAGTCTAGTGTAATATGCCAATGTAAATTACCATCTGAACTGTTGGTGAAATGGACAATATGTCAATCATTAACATTTAACTTTTGACCGTTATAGTGGGGTCCAGATGTTCTTTTCTGTTTAAACAAAATTTAATAGCTCTTTCACCACCATGGACCTGTTTAAAAAATACTCATTACATTTGCAAACAGTGTAGACCCAGATCAGACGGCTCCTATAGGGGCCCTCTGATCTGGGCCTACACTGTATGCTAATTTAGAGCAGTATTTATCAAACTATCCAGAATTCCAGGTAGACTGGTTCATGCTTTGGTAACTAAAATAATCCACAACGGAACCTAATAACCCACAAGAGTTACTAAGTGTTGAAAGAATTGTACAAAATTTAATGCAATTGCATATGGCAATAAAATGAAGAAAATGACAGTTTTATGAAAATGTTGACAATTCACTAAAATCTGAGTGGCAAACAATGTGGAATCTGATCTGGCCAAAATGTTACACTCAGTCTGATTTGGATCAAGACTGTTTAAAATGAACATAATTGCTTTCAATAGCAAGAGTTTAGTTTTGAAAGAATAATGTCTTCGCCATTATGGACGATGCTGAATTTTCAAATGGACTCTTTAGAGAGTTCTGATAAAAGTTTTCATTGACTCTCAATACTTTTCTTAACATACATTGTATGTAATTGTATAACAAACATTAACAATGTACTACAGATCAGAGAGCTCCTGAAGTACCTCTCTCAGGTCTGGGTCTACACTATTTGCATAGGACATGTGTCCTGTACACAGGTAGAGGACACAGGTTAAAGGGACTCGCAACCGGATGGTGTACTTGTCAAAATAAAATAAAATATTGAAATAAAAGCAAATTTGTGGCATTATTTGGCGTCTGACATTAAAAAAATATGGTCAGTCGAAAAAAAGTCTCAAGAATCGTCACCGAATCTTAGTTTTTTTAGATATTTTCCATCGTTTTTCTATAGCGTCAGCTGACGGTATAGTTGTTGTTGTTTCTTCTCTACACGGGCTCAGACATAAACCCAAGCCGAATAAAGTACTATCAAGCGCTACCAGTGAAGTACGTTAATTCGCTACTATATATAGAGAGAGCGCTGGTAGCCGAGGGGATAAAGGCGCTTCCTCATTTTTCATGTTTGACTCCGCATGGAGGGTCACGGGTTCGAATCCCACCAGAGCTTCTTCTTTTCTTTTTTTTTTTAAATGAATTTTTTAACAGAATTTATTATCCTAAACTAAATCTTACCCATTTATATATGCATTTGACATATATTTACAAATTACTATTTTTAATGCTAAATCCGGTTGCGAGCCTCTTAAAGGACCACAATGGAAATAAGAGTATTTCTTACTCTTTTTTGTGTTATCCTTGGCATATAATGTTAATAGAGTCATAGCTGTATTAAATCATACATATTGTTGCTTATTGTTTACTGAGTATGTTTTTAACCATTTCCTAGATAGAAGCGACTTTTAGCGTATTTAATTTTTCCTCCCTTGAAAAAAGTAATTCCAGTTTATACTCTCATGAACAATTACCATAACAAATATTTTATATAGCCTAGCATATATGGTAGTTTAAAGCAGGCTGAAAGTAAAGCAGAATGTGCCTAAGGCACATTCTGCTTTTTACTTTCAGCCTGCTTTAAGTAATCACCTGTATATAATGTTATAAACGAGTTATTGGGTAAAGGGTTAATAACAGATTGCCATGTTATTGTACATTTTATGTTGAAATAAATCTACCTATTCATCTATCTGGAGAATGCCGTAGTTATACTCGTTGCTAGGGCTCAAACAGTTTAAATCAGGAAGTCTAGAATAAATCATAATTATAAAGGCTGTCTGGCAAATTTGCTATCTTAATTGCTCTAAAACTGATCTACACCATGCAGGTTTGTCAAGTGAAATCCAATTCTGCAACAACCTCTGACACTCTTGAGGGACAATAGACTAAACCTTAACCCATTACCCCATAAATACGCCTTTTTACGCCCTTAGTTTATTCATCCTCTGAGGAAAATAGTTCCACTTCATACAGCCACAAATATGTACCATAAGAAATATTTTCTGTATTCTAACAGATGGTAGCTTAAAGCAGGCTGATATAAAGCAGAATGCGCCTCAAGGCGCATTCTACTTTACTGTCAACCTGCTTTAACCCTTTCCCTTATAGAAGCGACTTTTAGCACATGCATTTTATTCATCCGCTGAAAAAAACAGTTCCAATATAAACCGTAATGAATATGTGTCATATTTAATACTTTCCTTATTCTAGCTGGTAAAAGCTTAAAGCAGGCTGAAAGTAAAGCAGAATGCGCCATATGGCGCATTCTGCTTTACTTTCAACCTGCTTTAAGTAGTCACCTATTTTCAAAAATATAAACAGGCTATGGGGTAAAGGGTTAAGTAGCAAGTTGTTTTCAAAGCTAGAAACAGGCTATGGGGTAATGGGTTAAGGGACAACATTGTCTCAATAGAGACAAATTATAGACTAAAACCTTTTGGGACAACACTCTCTCAATAGAGAAATAGACTAAACCTTATGGGAAACATTGGCAGAATTCAAACCATTGATTTAGTACAGTATTTATGGATTTAGTGATGTCATAAATTCTGCAATTGATAGAGTCCAGCTATAGTGTGAATACATCAGGGCTCCAGATAAGAGGTAGTTATTTCAACAAATCTAACATTTTCTCACTCATTTCAGCACCAAATCCTATCTTGTTACTACTTATTTGAATCGTCTCGAAGAGACGATTCTAATGAGTAGTGACACCATAGGGTTTAATTCAGAAATAAAGATTTTAAGTTTTGAAAAACTACCCTTATCTGTTGCTCTGATACATATTTGTTTATGTGATATGCTCTTGATACAAACCATTATCCTGTTAACGTCGTGTATATATAAATCATTTGCAAACAGTTAATAATTATTCAGGATTCTGGGTCTGATCTGTTTAATTTACCATCTATTTTTTTTAAATTTTTGGTACAATCAATATAAACAGGTCATTAATAAGAAAATGTAAGAGTCCATTTTGAAAGTCAGCAAGGAAAGGATTAAACTTGCATATAATTCTCACAGATCAACAATAGGTACTAAAGCTAAATCAAATACATATAAGTAACTCCTAAATACTATAGGAGTGACTTAAGTACATGTACTGGCACACAGACTTTGTCTTAATCTTAAATTTGCAAAACAGCTAGGATCCTGATCAGATGCCGAGTAACTCGGCATCTGATCAGGATCCAAGCTGTTTGCTAGTAAATTTACATATTTTCAAATATAAATAAGAAGGATATACCCAGTATAGTTTCAGAGATTAAGCAGATGTCATTTTGAACAACCGAGATTTATGTCCAGCAGAGGGTTAAGTATATTGGAATTGCAGTCTATTTATACTGGTGACTTTACAACAGAGATCGAGGCCTTAATAATAGAACTGTGTATTATAGTATACATGAGTGAATGTTTGCACATTCATTAAACCCTTACCATGTAGAATTTATAAAATGGGCCAATTCTTCTATTTTCAGATAAATAACCCAGTTTATATTGACTCTCAAGGGGGTTGTGCCCTAACATATTGAAACACATGGAAACAAGTGTAGAACCTGATCAGAGGACTCCTTCAGGAGCCCTCTGATCTGGTTCTACACTGTTTGCAAATGTAGTATATATATCCAGTTCCAGCACTATAAGGGTTAAATACTTTCAACTGTATGGTTAAATATTAACCCATATTACTTCATAGCCCTATTTCTAGTATTGAAAATAGGTGACCACTTAAAGCAGATTGAAAGTAAAGCAGAATGTGCCCTAAGGCACATTCTGCTTTACTTTCAGCCTGCTTTAACTTAATTTAAACTACCATCTGCAAGGATATAGAAAATAGTTCTTATGGTACATGTTCATGGCTGTATAAAGTGGATCTATTTTCTTCAGTGGAGGAATAAGTTAAATATGCTAAAAGTGGTTCTATGGGGGGAAGGTTTAAAACAGCATAAATGTAATGCAGAACGCTCACAGAAGAGCTTTCTGTAGAACTTAAGCTCTGCAATGATATCAACTTTTAATTACTTAGTATACAGACTGCCAATGTACAAAGCAAACACTTATAATATTGAGTCCAACATGTTGCAATGCCATTTGGTGTAATGACGGGCAACCTAGTTTAATTTGGTGCAAAATGTTCTAATATAGATTTGCCCCTGTTTAATAACATAATTTATCTCAAATCGTTAAACCTCTGATCTTTCAAACAGGATTTGAAGTTTTGCTCTGATCTGTTGTTTAGGGTAGCTGGTATTTATCAATCTTTCTTATCACAATTACCCATATCTGGCGGCATGCAATTTATCAGCGAATTGTGTCAAAATCCTGAACGTAACCTAATCAATGATAAAAGCCTTTAAACTTCACCTCAGTGTAAATAGCTGTACGTATACTTAAAATCTCCCAGTTTTATGACCCCTTGAAACAAGGCTTGTTGGGTTTTTTTACAAAAGGGACTGCTTAAAAAAACACGAAATTCAAACAGAAAACTCCTATATAGATCTAGTTAGATAAATAGATAGTTCTCCCATCGAAACCAAACACTTAATCACAACCCCTTAACAGTTTGTTATAACGCTTTTGGCCACTTTGAGCAAGATGAAAATTAAGCAGAAAACCCTCTGAAAGGGGCTTTCTGCTTTACTTTCATCTTACTTTAAGCTGTTCCTGCTTTAACATACAAATTTGACTTTGTTCACTTGGTCGCTACAGCTTGAATTTACTGTATACACCAAAGGCAGTTTTGTTGACTATCAGTTAAGATGAGATAAAATGTCATATTTACTACCTACGGCTAGAAGAATCATTGGCAAATATGGTAGTAAAAACAGGCATTGGAATAATACTACATCAAATACAATGTTTTCCTCGATATATTAGCACAATAGCCCTCTCCGTCAATGCACCGACAGAAAATCAATGCGCATTCAACATTTGAGCTGCTAATACCGCCGCGAAACGAAAGTAGAACAGGTGCTTTGAACAGGTGGTAGCAACTTCATTGGCAAGTCCAATTATTAATATTCTGGTATTGGCAAACAGTTTGGACCCAGATCAGACGCCGAGTAACTCGGCGTCTGATCAGGATCCAAACTATTTGACATTCATACAGCTGCAGAAATGCCAAACGAATCGGAGAATAAATTTTAAGCAGACGACAATATCTAAGCAAGCAGACGATAGTTTGGAAAGGATGGGGGTAAAACATTTAGCTTTTACATACCTGAAATCCTTCTCGAAATGTTTCACCTCAATCTGCCCATCTCCAACGGACATGGGGCTCTCGCCCGACACGCCCTGTTTCTTTGACCTCTCCGGCCCCGGGGCAGGGTTACTATCCTCCTGAATCGTAGCCAAAATATCCGGTTTTCCATCTTTGTGAACCTTTAACTGTAACACTGACTTTAACTTATGAACCTCTTCCTTGAGTCTAGATACATCCGCTGACTTTTCCTCCAATAGCTTTTTATTTTCATATAAATCTTTCTCAAATTGCTGTATACGCGCATCCTTTTGCTTTAACTCCCTCCTTAATTCCGGGATTATCTGTTTAATCTTGACCAAATCTAAGGTCTCGCCGTCCACAATAATCTTGGTGGCACTAGCCCCGTTTCCCATATTAGGGGGAACAGTGTTAAAGGGTGATACGCCACCCCTTGTCGCTCCACTAGTGGTAGTAGCTTGATTTGGATGACTTCTAGCTTTAACGCCGAGTAGCGGTCGGCTAGTTGTCTGATAAGGCGGGCTATTCGGTGGAGGCATGTTCACGGCTTATACGTCACTCACTTATCGCTATCTGATTGGTCAATAGGGAGACTGGATGAAAGCGTTGCTAAGATACACCACGCCGTAATGTTGACAGTAGGAAGAATGCTCATCAGATCACACAGAGCGCTAATTACCGCATATTTTCTCTGATTTGTGGTGGTATGGAACCGAACTAATAGGGCAATCACCTGAAATCGAAAAAATGCCATCGTTAATGTGTAGGCTAGATCTATTGCTAGAGATCATACGAGGGTCTCCACTGTGTAAGATTGGAACTGAACTGTTCTGTGACAAACAGTAAAACCTCTCTTATACGACCACTTAATTGCAGGGCTGTCATTTCTCCGGATTTTTCCTAAGTATTCGGATTTTTTCCCTAGCAGATCGTAGCTTAAAACAGGCTGAAAGTAAAGAAGAATGCGCCTTATGGCGCATTCTGCTTTACTTTCAGCCTGTTTTAAGCAGCCATGTGTCTTCAAAACAAGGAACAGACTATGGGGTAAAGGTACGATTCGTAAAATCGCACTTGAAGAATCTTAGAATGTTTCATGTCAACAAAATTATGGCATCCCTGTAATTGTGTTAATTATTAGATGTTTACAGGGGTATTGTTCTGCGGCATATTGATCAATGTTACTGTGACAGCCCTTCCAAATTATTTAACTCACAAACCCCTAGCGACGAGTATACATGTCCATCACAAACGGTGTACCTCTGATGAGTACACTTGTCTTAAGCAAACATTGTAGACCCAGACCAGACGACTCTGATCAGGATTTGCACTGTGTGCCATTTTACAATATGAAAAAACAACTATAAATAGTAAAATATATATTTATTTGAAAACTTGAATTGTTTATTTTGAAGCCGTCTCAGGGGTAAATGAGTTAAACATTTGAAATGGTTTAGATCTAGTCAATACTACTCTTTGATATTGCGTCAACTGGTCTGTGAATTTGTAGCCCGACAGACGCCTAGTTATTCGGCGTCTGGTCTGGCTCCAACCTGTTTGCAATGAACATACAGTACTCCCTCTCTACAACAACACCCAACGAGATACAAAGATGGTGTGTGTTGTTTGGAGGGAGTTGTTACAGAGAGGGACACTTAATAATATTAGAGTGCTGAGCAGGACTTGGCTTACATTTGCAAACAGCTTGAATCAAGATCGGACGCCGCGTAAAACGCGGCGTCCGATCTGGATTCAAGCTGTATACCACTCGTGATTATGGACTTTTCTGTCAAAATGAAAGCATTAGACATAATTGTGTTGTTTTGGGAACAGTGGCAATATTGTGGAGGGAACCGTTGTTCGAAGGGTTGATGTAGGGAGGGCACTGTGTATATAGATCTACTGTTTTAGCACAGATGCGTTTTGTATTGGAAAAGAGCGTCTTCTCTACGGTATTGTTCTTGTGTTGACATATTTAATAATCAGTTTAACTATTTCACTGCCAGGATACCGTAGACTTTAACCCTTTAACTGCCAATGCCGCCAAAATACGCGTTTGCAAACAGTTTGGATCCTGATCAGACGCCGCGTTACGCGGCGTCTGATCAGGATCCTAACTGTTTGCCACTCGATTTAAAACAACATCAGCCATACTGCCTTAGACTTAACTTTGAATCGATGATTGCATTTACAATATTGAAGCAGACGACAATATGGCGGTGAATGGGTAAAATTCTCTAGAGTAAATTTGGCGGTGAAAGGGTTAAAGCAGCTGTCTGCTTTTATTTCTCAAATTCTGATTTAAGATACTTTGACTAGAAAATAAATCAATATTCATGAATCTAGATCCTGATTAGATGCCCAGTGTCTGATCAGGATCCAGACTGTTCGCAAATAGCACTGCTCTCTGAAAAAAGCATACAGCACTTGACAAATCTTTATACATGTACGTATTTATATGGCAAATATTATTTGACTGGCCGTTTTCAAACAATCTGAGGGTATCCTGGTAAGGATCCACCCTGAGTTTCATTCATGAGTTATATTTCAAGACATTAAAACTGAATTGGAAAAAAATATTGCAGACGACAACTTGGCACAGGCGACAATATAGCAGACGTAAGATTAATGGTTTGTTGATTAAAACCCAGTCTGACTAATGTTAAGAGATGTTCCCTGGAGCAAAGAGCTCATCGTCATAAAACTATGTCTATAGTCACACTTGTAAATAAACTGCCAGCTTCATCACTCGAGATAAGAGGAGATAACGTTCTTATTTCCAGCACTTTCTCCTCTACACGTATGTATCCACGAACTCCTATGTTGTGACGATTATAATGAGTAGTCACAACTAAGAGTTTTGTGGGAAGCATTGGGATTTGATTTGTTATGATTTTACGTCGCCTTTAACAGTATTTCAGTCATATCGTGACGTCCAGCTTATTACAGGTGGAGGAAGACCCCAGAAGCCCTTTATGCACTGTTTCAGACACAAATCAGCAATTGGGTAGAACCACCGACCTTCCGCAAGCCAGCTGGAAGGCTTCCTCACATGAAAATTCCGAACGAACCTACTGGGATTCGAACTCACAGCGGTGAGGAGCTTAGTGATGTAAGTCACAGTGACTATACCGCTAGGCCACAGAGGCCTAGAAGCATTGGGAATAAAATATGTGGGAATACATAACTGCAGTTGTATTGGTTTGAATTACATCTTCGGTTATGTCACCACCCTTTCCTATAGTGTGACTACTCATTAGAATCGTCTCTTCAAGTCTATGCTATGGCCACTCATTAAGAATCGTCTCTTCGAGACGATTCTATTGAGCGGTAACAACTTAAACTTGGAAACAATACACTTATACATGTCAGCGACCACGTATAACAGATCATTGTTGTATCCTGTCACACGAAGATTTGAAGAAATCAAAGAATGGTATGTTCGACTCAGGTGCATTCGAGTTACCGAACTTAATCTGTAATAATAAGAATTATATCGACCAAAGTGGGTTCGAGTTATCTAAGTTGGACTGTACTTGTTTTACATGTGACATAAATCTCCATTGGCCTCGCTCGAAATATACAAGTATAGCTATAACATACTTATAGCCATGCTCTGAGAGAAAACAAACTGCAAACCGACTATGATTTGAGGTTATACAATGTACGTGAAGATATGCCATGACCTCCATAACATAAAACCTTTTCTTACCTTTTCACTAAATATAATGAATCATCCGAGAACACGTATTTTAACAAATTACTCTATAAATACGCCTCTTTACGCCCTTAATTCATTCCTTCACTGAAAAAAATATTTCCAATTTATACAGTCATAAAAATGTACCGTAAGAAATATTTTCCATATCCTAGCAGATGTTAGCTTAAAGCAGGATGCAAGTAAAGCAGAATTCGTCTTAAAGCACATTCTGCATTACTTTGAACATGCATTAAGGGGTCACCTGTCTTTAAAACTAGAAACATGATATGGGGTACAAATGTAATGGGTTTAGAGAAATCATACTAATTTTTAAGAGCCATTTTTAACTTGATCTATACAGACGCTCAAGATAAACGAGAATAAAATTAACTTTCTAGCATTGTTCAAAACCAAAAATCATATGCTGTGACTACTCGTTAGAATCGTCTCGAAGAGACGATTCTAATGAGTTGTCACTGTAATTGGTTCGTTGGAAAAATGAGTATAATCAAAGCACTGAGTTTGGCGGAGACATACTATAGGCATTTAAATATACAATTATTTTGAACTTTGTGACTTTTGTTTTATAGAAGAATGTGTTCATAAGATTATAGACTAATTAACGTCATCACATACGTACACTGATGATGATGATGTTATTCTCTCCTGATAAACGCGTTTGGACAAAGTCCAAAAAAAGTTATTTCCAAACAGTTGGAGCCTGATCAGAAGCAGAGCAACTCGGCATCTCACCATTCTTAAAACTGTTTGTACTCTTGACCTAAATAAAACATCTCTATTATCAAAGTTGTTATTTTTCTACATTTTACTGCATTGCGATTGCTTTAAGTTTAATGGGAAAAACTAACGTATTATCCACTGTAAGGCAGCCATTCAGCGTCATCGCATCTTGCATACAGTGAAGAAGACGTTATTATTTCTCGTTTAAACGCAAATGAAACGGAAAAGGCATCGCAATAAAATGTAGAAAATGGCATGGTTTTGACAATTCATACTAATCATTTAAATCTGAGTGGCAAACAGTTTGGAGCCTGATCAGACGCCGGGTTACCCGGCGTCTGATCTGGCTCCAAACTGTTTGCAATGGAAATATTAGTTTTAGCGTAAACGCGTTTATTTGTGAAAAATAACGTCTTCTCCACAGTACATGCGCGGTCAGACATACATAGAGATAACTGGGTGACCATGTACCCGTGGGTCAAAACTCGTCACATCTGCGTCATGACCCTTTTGCGATCCCTATCAACCCAGGTATACTCTGTCATATCTATTATCTACATTAATATCCCTCCATTATAACAGCACACAAAAAGGCATGTTTAGTCCATTACCCCATAGTCTATTTCTCTAGTTTTGAACTCAGGTGACCGCTAAAACTAGTAAAAGCAGGCTGAGAACACATAACATGAAATCAAAATAGATTAAATTACTTTTAGATACTGTTTTGTTCTTGCAAATTGATATTTCATATTTATTGTGTTATACATGTATTGTTGTTTTAAAATTATATGATTCATTAATTCATTCTTTCATTCATTCATTCATTCATTCATTCATTCATTCACTCAAAGGTAAAATAGTTGTTGTTTTTTAATGTTGCGCTCTTTAGGTTGCCTCTCATTCATTCATTCATTCAAAGGTAAAACAGGTTTCGTTTTTTAATGTTGCGCTCTTTAGGTTGCATCTCATTCATTCATTCATTCAAAGGTAAAATAGTTGTTGTTTTTTAATGTTGCGTTCTTTAGGGTGCCTCTCATTCATTCATTCATTCAAAGGTAAAATAGCTGTTCTTTTTTAATGTTGCGCTCTTTAGGTTGCCTCTCATTCATTCATTCATTCATTCAAAGGTATAATAGCTGTTCTTTTTTAATGTTGCGCTCTTTAGGTTGCCACCCCATTCTTATAGACATCCTGGATCCGCTCTTGAGTGTTATCGGTACTGTATGTATGTCAGTCTGTTTGTTTGTTTACATTCTAGTGGAGAAACAGCTGCATAGAACAAGATGACCTCTTACTTTAACATTTCATCACCATATTCAACCATCTGTTTTAAATTTTTCGCAGAAAAAATATAGCCTGCTGAAATTTGTCGTCTATACTTTATGCATTTTTGTCTGTGTGAAGTTTTGTATGAATGAATATTGACACTATTGGTAAACAGTTTGGATCCTGATCAGACGCCGCGTTACGCGGCGTCTGATCAGGATCCAAACTGTTTTCAAAGACGACCTACTGGTCGCATATCGCGGTGAAATTGTAAAGTGAACAATGTACAGTGTTCCCTCTCTACAACGACACCCAATGAGAGACAAAAATATGCTTGTTGTTCGGAGGGAGTCGTTATAGGGAGGGAATTTGGTTAACATTTGCAAAAGCTTGAATCCAGATCAAACGCCACGTAACGCGTTGATCTGGATTCAAGCTGTTTGTCACTCGTTTTTTTTCTGTCAAAATGTTCAATACGTTAATTTGAGAAAAACAGCAGACAACAACTTTTTAAGCAGACGATTTTACACCAGTAAAAGCGTCAGACACAATTGTACTGTTCAGGGAATTGTGGAAAGGGTCGTTGTTCGGAGGGAGTCGTTGTTGGGAGGGTCATTGTAGGAAGGGAACAATGTACTGTAAATGTAAAGATATTTTCTATTTTAACCTTTTCACTACTGAAAACTCAAAATGGACAATTCCAGTACCCAATTCAAGTGTAGTCCAATTTGAATATTCAGTGAGCTTTTTTCTCTGCTGATAATATTGCCAAACGACAAACATTGAAGACATTGATCACATGAATCTGCAAGAGCCATCTGATCCATGCATGTCTACTCTGTTTGTAAAAGACAAGTGCAGTCACCACATGTACGCTGCTTCAATCAAGATAAAAGTAAAGATCTTGTCTTTACGTGGAGCAGGCATTATAATGTCCCGATTAAACGCAAACGAAACGCAAACGCATTACAATAAAATGTCGAAAATGACAAAGTTTTTGACAATTCTGAATATTCATTTTAATCTTAGTGTCAAACAGTTTGAAGCCTGATCAGACGCCGGGTTACCCGGCGTCTGATCTGGGTCCAAACTGTTTGCAATGGAAGTAAAAGATTTAGCGTAAACGCGCTTATTGGGAAAGAATAACGTGTTCTCCATTGTAGTTGTTTACATACAAACTGTAAACAATTCCTCTCCTACGCTCTTGTATGATTGACAGATATAGATTCGTTATTTACATCTCGTTATTACACATCCAATATTATTATACAGAATGATACATGATTAGATATGATATGTGCAGTAATTTCCCTCTGTTACAACAGGGAAGGTGTACATATTCATTTCTATTGCAAACAGCTGGGAGCCAGATGAGACAATTTTTTGTTTCGTTTAAGCGAGAATGAATATCATCTTCAAAGTACGATCACGCAAATGCAGGCTTGTTAAAGGTATATCCATGGATGTTTAAAACATGACAAAGGAAAAGGAAAACGTCCCCGCATTAGCTTTCTACTTTTCTTTCTTCCCACTCACATCGTTAATTGCATTTCATATTACAATTAACGCCGTTTTCGTTTTGTTAAACAAAAAGTATTCTCATTTTCGAAAACAAAAAGTGTAGGTTAATATAAAATAGAACTGAAATTAATCAACTTTTCGACAGTCGAGCTTTTCGAAGCAGACGACTTTTTCAGTTTTAAAGAATTTCTGAGAAAAAGGTGCTCACAATCCCTTAAATTATTAAGCCTTGAAATTAAATTCTTTTTAAGGCTTCTTATGATTTCCCATAGTACCAATAATAAAACATATCATAATATTGGATTTAAATGGCGCAAACACTCGAGTATTGGCTATTATGTCCCCTACTTGTGGAATAGGAATGGAGGAGTTATCTACCATTAAGAACAGCACGCCCCTTGTCAGCATGTTGAACTACAGTGGAGAATCTGTTATTCTTTCCCGTTTAAACGCAAACGTACGCAAACGCAAAGCACTAACGTAGAAAAGAACAACTTTTGGACAATTCTGATAATTCTTGTTTATCTTGGTGGCAAACAGTTTGAAGCCTGATCAGACGCCGGGTTACCCGGTGTCTGGTCTGGCTCCAAACTGTTTGCACTGCAAATAATAGTTTTAGCGTAAACGTGTTTATTGGGAAAGAATAACGTCTTCTCCACTGTACATGGAAAGTGTCGTTAACCCTTCCCCATTAACTATTTCGCTGCCAAATTAATCGTGAGATTTCCACCCCTGCACTTAAGTAAGCATCTGCTGCTAGAATTGTCTATGTACCTGAAATAAATGTCTGCTTCGTATAAGTTCACAACTTTACAAAGTACATGTATGTAATTATTTGATATTCATACAGTGGAAAAGACATTATTCTTTCCCGTTTGAACGCATATATACGAAACGCAAACGTCGTGCACTAAAATGTAGAAAATCACAACGTTTTGAATTTTTCTCACGTTTCACTTTAATCTGAGTGGTAAACAGTTTGGAGCCTGATCAGACACCGGGTTACCCGGTGTCTGATCTGTCTCTAAACTGTTTGCACTGGAAATGAATAGTTTTAGAGTAAACGCGTTTATTGGGAAAGAATAACGTCTTCTCCACTGTACAATGTACCTAACAGAGGGAGCGTACAGTGTAGAAGACGTTCTGCTGTAATGTCAGCTTGCTTTAAGCTATCATCTGCTAGGATATAGAACATATTTCTTATCATACATATTCCAGATTGTATAAAGTGAAACTGTTTTGTTCAGTGTAGGCATAATAGCGCTAAAAAGGGCGCGTTTATGGGGTGAATGGCTGCTTCACACCATCTTTTTTTCTGTAAACAAACAGGGAAAACGTATGTGTTTCGTAAAGCGAACACGGTTTCCATGAATGTTGATGTGACGAGGGAGAGAAGAAAGGCGCCTTGCACAACAGACTATGAATAACATGACAAACTCCATGCGTGCCAAATATGGATTATCATTTTTTGGTACAATGTCTATTTATATTGGTCTTAGAATAATATTGGAAATCGTCCACTGAAAGCCTGCAGGTTGCTATAGATATATCGGTATATAAGCCTATAATTCGCACTCCCCCATCTATCCATAAAGCCCACTATCTGTTCAAATACAGGGGAGAAGTTATTATTTCTCATAAAAAGCGCTTGTGCTATTTATTTATCTATTTATTAAAGCAAGTATTCCCTATGCAAACATTTTGGAGCCAGATCAGACGCCGGGAAACACGGCGTCTTATAAGCCTCCAAACTGTTTGCTACAGTGACATTAAAATAAACAGTCAAATGTTCAATAAACTGTTATAATATAAGTTTTATTGTGTTGCGTTTGCTTTTAGTTTCGATTAAACGGGAAAGAATAACGTCAAACGTGCACATGTCCATGGTGTTGTCCATTTCGTCTGTAAAAGTATATGCTCGTACATTGTACACTGCATGTACAGTGGGAAAATTCTATTTTTATTTCGTGTAAACGTAAACGCATTACATTAAAATGTAGAAAACCACATTAAAAAAACCTAGAGATTTGTTCTTATTTGAGTGGCATACAGTTTGGAGCATGATCAGACTGTTTGTTTGCGTAAAAGCTTTATTGGGAAAGAAGATCATTTTCTCCACTGTAAATGTTTACAGACTGCACTAATATATATAAGATAAGAAAAAAATAACAAAAATGACATGAGACTTTACATGTATACATCTGCACAAATCATCTTTATAGTTTCTCTTTCCAATCAATCTTGTGCTAAGCGGTAACTCAATGAAGTATCGAGATGTTAGTTGGAGTTGCTTCAGGTCCAACATATTTGACATGCCGCGATCAAACATTAATAAAGATAAATTGAAAAAAAGAAAAGAAGAATTAAACAACAAATTTAAAACAGTCGATGTACAGCAGGGGGTTAGTCAGAAACCCTACAACCCATACTGTATGTTGAAAAGCAGCCTACTGTACGGCTACAGTAACACAATAATTAATTATATCTAACACACTGTATCATAATTAATATGGAAATTATGTCTGATAAAGGTGTCCACACACGTATACTGTTACCGTAATTCTGGTTGAAATTTATTAGACATAGATCTTGATACACATATCAGATATGACCTTATATATTACATTATATTGTGAATATTATATGTTTGAACGAAGAGAAACTGTAAAGTTTAAGTCAAATAAACGTCCTTCTTCTTCTCCTCCTAATAAAAGCAGCGAGCCATATTTGAATTGGGCGCATATGCGTTAATTGGGAAGTAATACAGTGGAGAATCTGTTATTCTTTCCCGTTTAAACGCAAACGTACGCAAACGCAAAGCACTAAAACGTAGAAAAGAGCAACTTTTGGACAATTCTGATAATTCTTGTTTATCTTGGTGGCAAACAGTTCGGAGCCTGATCAGATGCGGGTTACCCGGCGTCTGATCTGGCTCCAAACTGTTTGCACTGCAAATAATAGTTTTAGCGTAAACGCGTTTATTGGGAAAGAATAACAGATTCTCCACTGTAATGTCTTCTGCACTGTACACATTTGAGGTTTATTTTTTTAGTGAATGGCTGCTTAATACAAACCAACTTGTGTCATTAATGACCTTTACGTTCAGATCATTAACCATTCTACTGACATAATACACATATTATATTTTCTGTAGATACATTGGGGAAGATGTTATTCTTTCCCGTTCAAACGCAAACGAAACGCAAACGCATTACAATGTAACGATAACCTTTTGAAAATTCTGACTATTCATTTTAATCTGAGTGGCAAACATATTGGAGCCTGATGAGACGCCGGGTTACCCGACGTCTGATCGGCTTTCCCGTAGGTAAATTGGGGAAGGCGTTCTTATTTCCTGTTTAAACGACATTAGATATGAACATAATCCAATAAAATGTAGAAAATGGCAGCTTTTTAAAAGTTCTGACGATTTAATTTTACCTGAGACTGAGAGGCTATGCATTAAGAGCCTGACCAGACTCCGGGATACATGTACAGTGGAGAATCTGTTATTCTTTCCCGTTTAAACGCAAACATACGCAAACGCAAAACACTAAAACGTAGAAAAGAACAACTTTTGGACAATTCTGATAATTCTTGTTTATCTTGGTGGCAAACAGTTTGTAGCCTGATCAGACGCCGGGTTACCCGGCGTCTGATCTGGCTCCAAACTGTTTGCACTGCAAATAATAGTTTTAGCGTAAACGCGTTTATTGGGAAAGAATAACAGATTATCCACTGTACCCTGCATCTGGCCAATTTCAAAATTGTTTTAATGGAAATAATCGTTTTAGCATAAACGCATTCGATTTGGAAAAAAATAACGTCTTCCCCACTGTTTGTATAATTATCATATCATATTTTGGATTTATTGCAACAGTTCCGTTTCCTTAGATGTTAGTGCTTTTAACATTGATGTCCTATCGAAGTGCGCCGCAGAGGAATACAGAAAGCCGTCTGGTTCAAATATTGTTTAGATTAAATTTGAATTCAAACACTCATGTATTAACAATTGCCAGGTCAAAATACCCTGTAATACAAACAGAGAATATCCTTAAGTATACATGTGATCAGGGTCTACCGTGTTTGCCAAACATATACACTGCTACCTACTCGTCTTTGGACCGAACTTATGTCCTTCCGCCTCATAGTCCGGCGTTCTATCGCCTGATATCGAAGTGGTTCAAAGCAATTTATGACAAGACAAATGCGCGCCAGCAAGTGAAAAAATGAAAGATTTACGATGCAATAGGAAGTAATTGTCATCTAAATGTAAAATATATGTCAGGACATCTTCAGAGGTCAAACTCTACACTACATTAACAGTGGAGAAGACGTTGTTATTTCCCGTTTTTAAAAACCGCAAACAAAACGCAAACACAATGAACTAAAACGTAGAAAATGACATTTTAATGACAATTCTGACTATTCATTTTAGTTTGAGTGGCAAACAGTTTGGAGCCTGATCAGACGCCGTGTTACCCGGTGTCTGAACTGGCCCCAAACTGTTTGCATATATAGGAAAAGATAAATTTAGCGTTAAAGCGTTTATTGGGAACAAATGTCTTCTCCGCTGTATCTAAGTTTCTCTTGGTGACACCTCAATGGTAAGGGCCCCTTCGAATGAATTGTACTGGACGTGCGGTGGGGATCAGAGATCAAGATAAAAAGAGTATTTCAAATCAAAATCAGAATCATAATGACCACATTGTCTGAGTTGTCAGCACAATCCACCTGAAGCTTCAAATAGATATTTTCAGTTTTCAGTTAAAGTCTGTGCCATTTTATGCCCCGTCCGTCCGTAACAGGTTCACTAGATTTTACCGTTTCGTCTAGCACCAATACCACTTACTCAATTGCTTATATTCTTATACGGTTGTTGCTTGGGATCATTCCCAACATACCAATATCACCCAACCTTGATTTTGACCTTGACCTTGACTTAATTTGGACTTAGAGTATTGTAAACGGGCAATTTCTTGGTTAACTAGATTTTACCGTTCCGTCTAGTGTCAACACTGCTTACTTAAATGCTTAGATACTTTTACAGTTGTTGCCTTTGGCCATTCCCAATATACCAATATCACCGAACTTTGATTTTGACATTGACCTTGACCTAATTTGGACTTAGAACATTATTGGTTTACTAGATTTTACCGTTTCATATTGTGCCAACACTACTGTCTACAGTCAGGGCTCCAGATAAGGGGAGTATTTTGAAAACTAAATTCTTTATTTCTGCTTTAAACCCTATGGTGTCACTACTCATTAGAATTGTCTCGAAGAGACGATTCTAATGAGTAGTAACACCATAGGATTTGATGCTAAAATGAGCGAAAAAAATATCAGATTTGTTCCGTTTACTCCCTCTTATCTGGAGCCCTGTACAGTGCTTTGATACATATACATGTACACTAAATACGCTAAATATGCTGATGCAACCAGATAGAGTGGATAATACGTTATTCTTTCCCGTTTAAACGAAACGCAACGCAAACGCAAAACACTAAAACGTAGAAAAGTGCAACTTTTGAACAATTCTGATAATTCATGTTTATCTTGGTGACAAACAGTTTGGAGCCTGATCAGACGCCGGGTTACCCGGCGTCTGATCTGGCTCCAAACTGTTTGCACTGCAAATAATAGTTTTAGCGTAAACGCGTTTATTGGGAAAGAATAACACATTCTCCACTGTACAATGTGTATAAGTTACCAAATAAACTATGTCCATATGCAGTTGTTGTCTTGGACCAATACCGAATCACCCATATTACCCAAGTTGAATTTAGCATTGACCTTGACCTAATCTGCTTTACATATCTTCAAAACTAGAAACAATGTATGAAGTTAAGGGACAATGCATATTCGCAGCAAGTTCTAAAATACGAAACAATTTGCCTGAAGGTCACTAGTCATTTATCATTATACATCATCTACATGTATGTGTGCAAATGTGCAACAGGAAATTAAATGAATTTGCCAAGTTCTTGGAATAAGGTTTTAATGATATTAGTATTTTCCAATTTTCCAATAACCTAAATCAACATTTCTTGAATTTAAGATGCAATGGCTTCAGCAAAAATCTTCTATCTAGTGCGAATGCAATTTCGTTCTAGATAATAGATTTTCATGTACTGCAACGTTCTTACAGTGGAGAATCTGTTATTCTTTCCCAATAAACGCGTTTACGCTAAAACTATTATTTGCAGTGCAAACAGTTTGGAGCCAGATCAGACGCCGGGTAACCCGGCGTCTGATCAGGCTCCAAACTGTTTGCCACCAAGATAAACAAGAATTATCAGAATTGTCCAAAAGTTGTTCTTTTCTACGTTTTAGTGCTTTGCCTTTGCGTACCTTTGCCTTTAAACGGGAAAGAATAACAGATTCTCCACTGTATCTATTTAAACGAAATTAAACACAAACGCAATGCAAGACAATGTAGAAAATGACAGGGTTTTGAAAACTTAAGTATTTTTCCCATCTGAGTGACAAACTGTTTGAAACATAATCAGACGCCGAGTTACTCGG
Source organism: Gari tellinella (assembly GCA_922989275.2). NCBI lineage: Eukaryota > Metazoa > Mollusca > Bivalvia > Cardiida > Psammobiidae > Gari > Gari tellinella. Next base: position 24,343,129 of record OV277856.1, on the reverse strand, counting down.
CGTCTGGCCTTGCCTTAATAATGTTTGCAATGGACATAATACTTTTAGCATAAAAAACGTTCATTGGGAGAGAATAACCTTTTCTTTACTCTTTGTAAACAATTACCTTGAAAACAAATAACACTCACTCGAGAGATATAAACAGGTAATTAGACATACAGTGGAGAATATGTTATTATTTCCCGTTTAAACGCAAACGTACGCAAACGCAAAGCACTAAAACGTAGAAAAGTACAACTTTTTGACAACTCTGATAATTCATGTTTATCTTGGTGGCAAACAGCTTGGAGCCTGAACAGACGCTGGGTTACCCGGCGTCTGATCTGGCTCCAAACTGTTTGCACTGTAAATAATAGTTTTAGCGTAAACGCGTTTATTGGGAAAGAATAACACATTCTCCACTGTAAAGTGGAGAAGACGTTATTAATGCAAATCAAACGCAAACGCATTGCATGGTAATGGAGAAAAGGACAACTTTTTGACAATTCTGATTTTTCATCGTAAATCAATAGAAAGCCACATCTGATACCGAGTAATTTGGTGGGAGAGCTGGCCCCAAGTTTCTCAAAGCTTTTGAATTGAGTCTGAGATCGTTCTCAAGCGTTTGATTGGTTAGATTTGAACTTTTATCTCAGCAAAAGCTCAAATCTGATTAGTCAAATGTTTGAGAACAATCTCAAACTTAACTCACAAGCTTTATAACCTTGATCCCTGTTTTCAACTATATATCGAGGGCTTGGTGCAAAACTATTGTAAAAATTCACAAGTGTGAAGGAGTTACAACAGTTTTGCACCAAACTCTCGATATTGCCTCTCGGATCTTAATACAAAACGTAAGCATTTTCAAAATATATAATTTCCTAACTTTTACTGCATTACGTTTTCATTTAGTTTCGTTTAATAGGGAAAGAATAACGTCTTCTTCACTGTAACGATGTGTTATAGTCTAATTTGTTATGGCGATGTCAAATACTTACTGACACAGCGTGTTCACCTTAAATCCAAAACCAGAACTAAAAATCCAGAAAGTTTGAATTAATACAAACACGAGGTACCTATTTGCCCTTATTAATATCATTAATAACTAGATGGCCACCAATCAGTTACATTCACATAAACAAGGACAACTTTAACACTGCTTGTCCATGTGCTGGTGTCATCACAATTAAGACGGTATGTTGAGAAATACTGTAGACTCACCATAGGACGTACATGTACAGTGGAGAATACGTTATTCTTTTCCCAATAAACGCGTTTACGCTTAAACTATTATTTACAATGCAAACAGTTTGGAGCCTGATCAGACGCCGGGTAACCCGGCGTCTAATCAGGTTCAAACCGTTTGCCACCCAGATTAAAATGAATAGTCAGGAATATAAATAAAAGTTTTCATTTTCTACATTTTAATACATTGCGTTTGCGTTTCGTTTGCGGTTAAACGGGAAATAACGTATCCTTTATTGTATACCTGTAGTAACATAAAACGTCACCGATAGCTTTCATGCTTGAATAATTATAATATATATAACACCGACGCACAAACAAGCGTGCCGTCTGCTTTCAAAGAGTCGTCTGCTCAATAAACTTCTCCTTTATCATAGGGGAATATTATATATTGACTGTCAAAGATATTGGATGCTGAAACGACCAAGGATTCATTGACAAATGGTTTGGAGCTACATTGCTTGAAAACTTCGTAGGACGTTCACTTTTCTCAATGTCAATTTGTCGTTCTAAAGCATTTTTTGCAATTACTTTGAACCTAGACGAGACGCCGAGTAACTCGGTGTATGATCAGGAGTCAGGTCGTTTGACATTCGTATCGACATTTCTACAATTAGGTATGTGTAAAACTTGAGAAAAAAAAACTAATAATAAAACAGCACCTGGAGACGACATTTTGTAAACACACGGCTGTGGTTACGCTACGTCAAATAGACGTTACCGAGAACGTTACTTGACCCGTGCATTGACCCTTTGCAGAGGAGAACGCACAGCGGTTTGATACATGTGACAAAAAGATTAATTAAAAGCCGTAGGTAAAATCTAAATTCAGTCTGCACTTAATTAAACGGTAAAGATTCTTCCCCTTCTGCACGATGCGAGCTATTTTGATATAACTGTTGCAAACAGTTTGGATCCAGATGAGACGCCGAGTAACTCGGCGTCTCATATTAATCCAAAGTGTTTGACACTCTTTTGATGCTTTTTAAAGGAAAATGCTGATACAGCACATCATAGAATTGCTGTAGAAGATATATTTTGCAGACGACAATTACATAGCATGAAGGTTAACCCTGATCATGCTAAATTATCGTCTGCTTCAAATATATCGTCTGCTTCAAATATATCGTCTGCGAAAAAAAATCAAAATTAGTTATATGTATATTTTTTTTAAACTGAAGAAAAATTAAATATGAGTGACAAACAGTTTGGATCCAGACCAGACGCCTCAAATTTTAGTCAGTTTCAACCTCTTTCCATCAATACATGTACATGCTAAGATTACTTCAGTCTCAAATTCAAATAGTTTGAATCCTGATCAGGCGCCGAGTAATTCTCTTAGATAGTGTTTAAAATAATGTTTTGGTTGTTTTGGAGAAATAAGAGCAGCCGACACTGTTTAAAGAAGATAATCATGGCATTTTAAGAGGCTCGCAACCGGATCAAGCATTAAAAATAGTAATTTGTAAATATATGTCAAATGCTTATATAAATGGGTAAAATTTAGTTTATGATAATAAATTCTGTTAAAAAATGCATTTCCAAAAAAAAAAAAAGAAGAGGCTCTGGTGGGATTCGAACCCGTGACCATCCATGCGGAGACAAAAATGAAAAACGAGGCATCGACTTTACGCCCTCGGCTACGGACGCTCTCTATATATATGGTAGCGAATTAACGTACTTCAATGATAGCTATTTATAGAACATTATTCGGCTCGGGTTTATGTCTGACCCCGTGTAGAGAAGTAATAACAACAACTATACCGTTAGCTAACGCTATGGAAAAACGATGGAAAATATCTAAAAAACTAAGATTCGGTGACGATTCTTGAGACGTTTTTTGGACTGATCATATTTTTTAATGTCAAAAGCCAAATAATGCCACAAATTTGCTTTTATTTGAGTATTTTATTTTATTTTGACAAGAACACCATCCGGTTGCGAGTCCCTTTAGGGCAAATAGAAACAAAAATAACACAGGTAAATTAAAACAGTAGATGCATTGTATAAGTGCAAGGGATGGCACATCGTGAGAAAATGTATTTGTACACTGCAAATAGTGCAAAAACAAATATAGCCGCAACTTATCTAAGAAGAGGTCTACAATGATTGTCAGAGTTACCATGTTCCTGTTTTCAAGGACCACGGCAAGAAGTGAATATCCTGGTAGGCCGCCGAAAACGCGGCGACCGATCATGGTCTTAACTGTTTGTGATACAAAACTGTCCGTTTTACTGCAAAACAGCTGATAGAAACATAACGTACGCGTATATAAGAGCTGTCAAAGAGTGTCATAGTGCCCCTGGGGCAAATGTTAGAGAAAACAAAGATTTAAAAAATGATGAAAGAAGAAACAGTTATTGCTGTTTTTATTTCACTCACTGACTTCTGGAATTTAAAATGGACTATTCTGTAATTCATTTAATATACACGTAGTAGCTTTCTGCGTTACTTTTGCGCTATATCAATGATGCCACCCTCACCAGTGTTTTGCATAATGAACTTAATATAAGTATACAGTGGAGAAGACACTATTCTTTTCCGTTTAAACGTTTTTACGAAACACACACGCAGGGCTGCCATAAGTTGACATGAAAAATCCTATGATTTCCAAATTTGCATTTTTCAAGTGCGATTTTACGAATCGTGCCTTTACCCCATAGCCCTTTTCTTGTTTTGTTGATATGCGACCACTTAAAGCAGGCTGTAAGTAAAGCAGAATGCGCATTAGGGCGCATTCTGCTTTACTTTCAGCCTGCTTTAAGCTACCATGTACTGAGAAAAAATCCGGAGATTTAGGAAAAATCCGGAGAAATGGCAGCCCTGCACACGCATTGTAATAAAATGCAGAAAATGTCAACTTGTTGACGGTAATACTCACTTTGTCTATGATATGTACAACATAGTCTTTCTTTTTGCATATATCCTTCAATACTACATACATGTATCGGGGTTATTGCAAGTCTCCAATATATGACAAAATCAGCTGTCCGACTGTCAGTCAAAACAAAAGAGTAAACCACATACCAGTTACTGACAACTGCCCCTAGGTGGTAAGTGTGTCTATTTCATTCACTATAATAACACGCGTGCACAATATATTGAACTTCAAAGAATTGTCAGCAATATAAGCCATTTCGTTAGCGTTGCTACAGAGGAGAAGACGTTATTCTTTCCCAGTAAAACGCAAACGAAACGAAAACGCAATCAATTAAAATGGAGAAAATGACAACTTTTTGATAATTCTGACTATTTATTTTAATATGAATGGCAAACCGTTTGAACCAGATCAGAGTCCAGGTTACCCGGCGTCTGATCTTGCTCCAAACGGTTTTCATTAATTGGAACTTATAGTTTCAGCGTAAACGCGTTGATAGGGAAAGAATAACGTTCTCGCGCTATTTTTACCACTCAAGAGGCGTCAATCGTTTTTAACCCTTTACCTGATAGCATTGTTTCTAGAATTGAAGATATGTGACTACTTAAAGCAGGTTGAAAGTAAAGCAGAATGCGCCCTAAGGCGCATTCTGCTTTACTTTCAGCCTGCTTTAAGCTATTAACTGCTAGAATAAGGAAAGTATTTAATATGACACATATTCATTACGGTATAATTTGGAACTATTTTCTTCAGCGGATGAATAAAATGAATGTGCTAAAAGTCGCTTCTATGAGGGAAAGGGTTAAACAATTGTCTGCTTTTTTTTTTTCAAATCTATACTATAGGTAAGTTAATCGAGTTATCAGACAGTTTGGATCCTGATCTGACAACGCGTTACGCGGCGTCTGATCGCGATTCACACTGCTTGCAAATAATCATTGTTCTCAGGTCAAATGCAGCGGAGGGGTTAAATACATACAAATTGTAAAATAGTTTAAAGCAGAGTGAAAGAAACTAAAGTATTTTCCCTTGTTGTGTAAACTTTTCTATGTCAGATAATGAGTGTCTCATTCAAACAAGTATACATGTACTTGTTAAAAGTAGAATCTATAAGGTAAAGTAAATTGAATAGTTTTGATTAAAATCAACATAAACAGCAAGCAAGCACTCTCTAAAAGTCTATGAAAAATATCTAAAATATTCTAGATTGTTACCGTTTCCTTACTACCATTTTCAAAAGTAGCGTCTAGATAAAGGCTATCACAAAAAGAAAGGTAACTCCAATGCAGCATTGCATCACCATGTATGAACGATTATCTCCCTTTACACACTCAAAACTTGTTACTCAATTCTGGACGATGGAAACCACTGTTATTAGCTGATCAAACGAAACGAGAACGTAAGTATGATTTATTGACGACTCATTTCTACTTGAGTGGCAAACAGTTTTGAGCTAGATCAGACACCGGGTTGTTCGGCGTCTGCTCAGTCTCAAAACAGTCAGCAAATTCCATCAGCGGTTTTTCTCTTAAACATGTTTGCTGGTGGGGTGGGTTAACTTCGTACAGTAGACAACACTTTATTCTTTGCGATAAACGTGTTTGTGCTACTGTGGAGAACACGTTGTTATTTCCAAAAAACGCAATGCAAAATTCTAATGGAGAAAAATTACAACTTTTTGATAATTCTGACTATTTATTTCAATCTAAATGGCAAACAGTTTGGAGCCTGATCAGACACCGGGTTACCCGGTGTCTGATCAGGTTCCAAACTGTTTGCCACTCAGATTAACATAAAGCACCAAGCTTTTATATGAAACAGTTATTATCGACATTTTATTTCATTGCATTTCATTACGTTGGATGCACTGTAGTACATGCTGCTGCCACAGTAGGGAAAGCTTTGACTATACAGGCAATATCTATGAGGAAACTCCATTGGTGAGCGCCAAACAGTTCGGAGTCTGGTGCCGGGTTATCAGACTCCAAACTGGTTGCAATTTGCATGCATTACCTAAAATAGATGTACTTGTTTCAGCACAAAGGCGGTTATTTGGAAAGAATAAGGTCTTCACCACTGAACCACTCCAAAGAATTCAACCACAAAAAAGTGATTTTACTATCGTCTACCGAGTTGACGATAAATTGACTTTATTGTCATGCAGACTGGCATAGCTTAACCGAGATAGTTCCATAACAAACCCGCATCCTTAGAAAACAGTAAATCCTGTGCTAGTATTAGAAGAGTCAGATTAATGTATCACTCTACAGGGCTGCCATAAGTTGACATGAAAAATCCTAAGATTTCCAAATTTGCATTTTTCAAGTGCGAATTTACGAATCGTACCTGTGCCCCATTGTCTGTTTCTAGTTTTGTTGACACGTGACTACTTAAAGCAGGCTGGAAGTAAAGAAGAATGCGCCTTAGGGCGCATTCTGCTTTACTTTCAGCCTGCTTTAAGCTACCATGAACTGGGGAAAAATCCGGAGATTTAGGAAAAATCCGGAGAAATGACAGCCCTGACTCTATAAGGACAACTTACTGCATACTGAAGTTACGACCACTATATATATATTTTCATAAAACTTCATACGAAAAATGTTGTCGTAAGTCAGATTATAAAAGTCTCAATTATTATTCCCTCCGTCTACTCCTGTCCTGTGACATCTTTTTGGAATCGTCTTGAAAAGACGATTCCAAAGAGATGTCACAAGACATGATTAGATAGAGAAATCAGAAATCAAGTTGAATGTATCTTAAAGTTTTGACTAACGACCGTTTTTGTCGTGCGGGAGTTTTTTTAAAACGGGCCCCAGGTGTTTACGACAGGTGATTGCTTAAAACTAGATGACAGTAAAATAGAAAGTTCCTTGAGAAGTTTTCTGTTTTACTCTCACCTTGCTTAAGGCTGTCACCTGTCTTTTATACCAGCAATTGACATTCGTTTATTGGTCGTATAAGAGAGAGGTTTTAAAACTGAAGTGTGAAAACCAAAATTAACCATACAGTAGGTAGATTCTACAACACAATCGAAACGCATTGCAATAAAATATAGACTTTGAAATAACAAATTGTCAACAATTCTGACTGTTTATTTTAATCTGAGCGGCAAACTGTTTGGAGCCTATTAAATCATACACCGGGTGACCCGGCGTCTGATGTTGCTCAAATTATTTTGCATTGGAAGTAATAGATTTAGCGTAAACGCGTTTATTGGGAAATAATAACGTCTTCTACAATCAGTAAATGTATATGGTGCATCTTTGGAAGCCTTGTCGAAGGTAGTCTTGAATGCTACTTTATGGATGCCTGTCCGTCTGTAAATCTTTGCTCGAAGTTTAATATAGTTTAATTTCATACATAGACATTTAAAATAGTTCAGATGTGGGAATACCCATTCGACCGATAAATTTAGCTAATCGTACCGCATGAAGTCAACGAAACAAAATTACTAGTGTACTAGTGTATTCGTTTTGGTAATACATGTATACATGTACATGTAAAACACAACTACATGTATGTAAATTGATCTTAATTTTCATTTACTGTAAGTCCCGGTACTTTATTGACTTTGACTTTGACTTTTATTGAATAACTTGTATAAACGACTGAAATCCGAAGAATAAAGTATCTGTTTTGTTCAATTCTACAGTAGAGAATACGTTACATGTATTCTTTCCCAATAAACGCGTTTACTCTAAACTACTACAGTAGAACCTCTCTATTACGACCACTAAGTTATGTCAAATATTAGTCGTTTAAGACAGGTGATTGCTTAATGCAATGTGAAAGTGAAACAGAAAGCTCCTACAGGGGCTTTCTGTTTCACTTTCATATTGCTTTAAGCTGTCACCTGTCCTTTATACGGACAATTAACCTTCTTTTTAGTGGTCGTAATAGAGAGAGTCTACTGTATTTCAATTACAAACAGTTTGGAACCAGATCAGACGCCGGGTAACCCGGCGTCTGATCAGGCTCCAAACTGTTTGCCACCAAGATAAAAATGAATCATCAGAATTGTCCAAAAGTTGTACTTTTCTACGTTTTAGTGCTTTGCGTTTGCGTTTCGTTTGCGTTTAATAACAGATTCTCCACTGTACTAGGATGCTTTGATGATTTGCATGCTAATAGGAAATCTCCCCATCTATAAATGTTTCTGCTTTAAACCCTTTTAACCCTAGTGACGCATTTATACGCGTTATTTGCAAACAGTGTACATGTCAAGAGTGCATGCGTCCTATGCAAAACAGCGTACATCCTGTTCAGAGAGTTCCTTTAGGAATCATTTAATTATCTGCACTTTTTGACACGTTGCAATACACTGTGAAAACTGAAAAATAATCTTATATTGAAATATTGAGTAGAATACATTAGAAACGGGAATTGGCCATTTGAAGTTTCAGGGACGAAATTATTAACTCTATTTATCACATAAAACCGACTCTGGGAGTGTTATAAAAGCCATTCAATAAACTATAGTAAAATATCAATATTTGGGCTCCGGCCCTACCTGTTCGTCCACGAGCGCTGCATGGCGCTGGGCGCCAAATGACGTCATTTGCCATGGCGTTACTGTAAACAACGTCAAGTTTTGGCGGAAAAAACATATGGCGGAGAGACAAAAAACTACGGATTCAGTTCACTTAAAAGGGTTTTAAAATGTTTATGTGATAAATAGGATTTAACATTCGTGCTCATTATCTATCATTCTTAATAAATTCGTTGACTAAAACAAATATAACGCTCGCCAAGGCTCGCGTCATATTGTTTTAGTCAACTCGTTTATTAAAAATGATAATTAATGAGCACTCATGTTAGATCCTCTATGTTCTATGTGTTAACCCTTTCACTGCCGTGACGTCATCAATTTTAAACCGTTAAACCGAATTGTCGTCTGCTTTTATTTCTTAAATTTTATTTTTTGCTATTTTGACTGAAGAAATATTGAAATGATTGTCAAACAGTTTGAATCCTGATCAGACGCCGCGTCACGCGTTTGAAAAAAACTGTTGTGCTCGGGGTAAGGCAGTGAAGGGGTTAAAAACTGTATTTTCATTTTCGATTGAAATGCAACTGGCAGTCACACAGTGACGAAAACGTTATGGAAAATCTAAAATACGTGCAAACAGTTTGGAGCCTGAGATTGAAATGAATAATCAGAATTATCAAAAGTTGTTATTTTCACCATTTAATTACAAGTTACGTTTGCGTTTCGTTTGCGTTTAAACAGGAAAGAATAACGTCTTCTCTTCTCCACTGTATTTACAATTTCGACTGAAAGGCGACTGGCAGCCCTATATAAGAAAATGTCAAAATCGAGATTATCAGGATCAATGTTGGTACTAATAAGATGATAGAAATCCAAGTATAGTCTAGACACTTGTTTTGTGATGTTTGTATTTAAATTTTAGCCAATTTAGAGAACGGTTAGGCAATAATAAATCATAGACAACTGTAGACCTACTCGTATCAACCTAAAAACGGAAAAATGACTATTTTTTCTTAAAATATTTATTCTGTTTATTTTTAGGCCGGGTCGATACAGTTACCTGCGTTCTAAACACGGCATCTGATTAGGTTCAATATTGTTTTCCAGTCATGTAAAATGAATATCGGTAGAATTCTAAATAAACCTGCCATTTTCTTCCTATATTGAATTGCTTCTTGCATTAGACTTAGTTTCAATGAGAATGAATAAAATACAAGTATTCTCCTTTGTACAGTAACCCCCTCTACTCCGACCACTTAGTTGTGTTCATTATTAGGTGTTTAAGATACAGTGGAGAATCTGTTATTCTTTCCCGTTTAAACGCAAACGTACGCAAACGCAAAACGCTAAAACGTAGAAAAGTACAACTTTTGGACAATTCTGATAATTCATGTTTATCTTGGTGGCAAACAGTTTGGAGCCTGATCAGACGCCGGGTTTCCCGGCGTCTGATCTGGCTCCAAACTGTTTGCACTGCAAATAATAGTTTTAGCGTAAACGCGTTTATTGGGAAAGAATAACAGATTCTCCACTGTAGGTGACTACTCTATAAAGGAATGTGAAGGTAAAAGGAGCTTTTTGTTTCACTTTAACCTTGCTTTAAGCGGTCATCTGTCTTTATTCCAATCAGTTAGCCTTCATTTTAGTTTGACTGTATGTCCTTAGGAAGCCTGACTCATTTTGTACACATAATACAGATACTACCGGACTTATCTGGAGCACATTTTCTGAATAACTGGTATACACTCTGGCATCTCAAAAGTCAAAACTACATTGACGTGTCAAAGCGAAACCGAAAATAACAATCTATTTTAAGAGGCGCTATATTTAGAAAGTTTTTTGCACATTGCGCAATTTAGTTAAAAAAACAACAACAAACAAAACGAAACAAAAAACCCGATTCTGAGTTCAGTTTGAGCTTTTTGAGCTTTCTGTTGACATGTCAGTGTTACTGAATTCCAGCATGAGAGCTATTATAACGGTGTTTGACAAAAATATCGCGTACATTTTAAACCGAAAGTTCTGACTACCAGTTTTAATATGGGTGCAAACAGTTTGGAGCCTGATCAGACGCCGGGTAACCAAACTGTTTGTAATGGAAATAATAGTTTTAGGGTAAACGCGTTTATTGGGAAAGAATACGTTTTCTCAACTGTACTCTGCACGCTGCACACGGGGCACAAACGGCTAACTTAAGCCGCAGACTTCAGATTGAAATACTAAGCACACTATCGTGTTTAGTCTGGAGAAAATTAAATTTCCCACAGGAGCTACAAGGTCTGCATTTGTCGACGGAAAGAGATAGAAACATTGCAAGGCTATCACTGGCTTGTGAAATTAGCCGCCTTTGGAACACTCGGAGCAATGTCTTGTATTTATGCTTAACCCTTTCAACCCCTCTGTAGAGATTACTGATTACAAATGCAAACAGTGTATATCCTGATCAGAGGGCTCCTATAGGAGCCCTCTGATCAGGGTCTGCACTGTTTGATAGTTTCTTTTGTTTTTGTTGTCATACCAAATTGTAACAGGAAACTGTTTCAAAATACTTGTACTATAGAAGACACCAAAAGGAGTATAAATAACCGCAAGAGAAATTTCGGGTTGAAAGGGATAAACAATTATGCCCATTGCAAACAGTTTGAAGAGTGGTCTGACGTCGAGCTTAACTGGAGAAGGCGTTATACTTTCCCGTTCAAAAGCAAACGAAACGCAAACGCATTGCAAAATCTGTAGAAAAAGACAACATTTTGACAATTGTGACAATTGATTTTAATCTGAAAGACAAACAGTTCGGAACCTGGATCTCTATGACTCAAAACTGTTTGAAATGGAAATAATAGTTTTAGGGTAAACGTGTTTATTTGGAAATAATAAAGTCTTCTCTATACTTTACTCTATGCATACTTCTCGAAACGCGGCGTCTAATCGAGATCCAAATTAATAGACTATATTTATTTATATTTATAGATTTTTATGAATGTTTAATAAGTAAAAATGTTCAGAAAGAAAGTCATCATGGTTTTGCAATAAAAAATGTTGGGATTTTTAATATTATTTATCTGTGTTGCAAACAATTTGGAGCCTGATCAGAAGCCGGGTTAATCTGGCTCCAAACGTTTTGCAATCGGCGTGGTTGTTTTAGCACAAGCGCTTTTATTTGGAAAGAAATAATGCCTTTACCAATAAATACGTTTACACTTTACATGTACCCTTTCACTCTCAATGAAAGTAGGACCCCTAACTGTTTGACACTCGTATCGGTATGTTTTAAAGACTTTTCCTCAGTCCATTGAGGGACCACCCCCCATTGTTCTGGAGGTGTCAATGTAACTGTCAAAGCATTGCAACACAATCTCAGTTTACCTGATGATGTCCAAATTATACTCATGCTCTAGTGATTTTCAATGGTTATTTCTAACCAAACTATCAAATATAAAGGTAGAGTCTCACACGAGAAGCTTCAATGGTTCTTTGCTAGCGACATATCCATAAGATCCATGATTATTGCAAGGAAATTGTCTGGCAAGGCGTTATGATCGAAAGGTCATCTAGGGATGTCTTTAAGTCATACTATATTGAATCTTACTTTGAAACTATCTTGCAAACAACAAAATTTAAGCAGACGACAATGGAACGATGAAGAGGTAAAAACTCACGGAAAAATTGGCAATGAAAGGGTTAAACTATTTATACCAATGCAACTCTGCGTCTGATCAGGCGCCAACTATTTTGCCACTCAGATTATAATAACATTTAGAAATGTCCAAAACTGACGTTTTGTACGTTTTATTGCATTGCATTTGCGTTTCGTTTGCGTTTAAACGGGAAAGAAAAACGTTTCCTCCACTGTATAAAATGCGTGAGGTTTCTTATTAGTGCAGCGTCCCTCGAGGTCGACACTAGCTATGGAAATAACGCATTCTCTATGCCACAGAAACTAACGTGGCAAAAACAGTTTCTAAACTGCCAACAAAACCAAGGTCACATGCCTGTTATGGAATTAAAAGATCGTGTACATACAAAACAGCAGGGCTTTCCATGGAAATGATGTACATTCCTCCCTCCCTACAACGGCCCTCCAAACAACGACTCCCTCCTTACAACGACCCTTGTCGCAGGTCTCTAATCAAGACACTTATGTATAACGTTTTAATGCTACAATAGCTTCAAACTGTCGTCTGCTGTTTTTTCTCAAAGTTACATACATGTATAAGTGGACATTTTGATAGAAGAAACAAAATAACGAGTGACAAACAGTTTGACTCCAGATCAGACGCCGCATGCGGCGTCTGATCTGTATTCAAGGTGTTTACAAGTTTAAGCCAAGTCTTAATTAAACCTCCCTCTAACGACTCCCTCCTATCAACACACACACATTGGGTGTCGATATAGAGAGGGAGCACTGAATACATGTATTCTCGTAAATACAAGGTTAAAAATCTGAATATGTATCGCATTTCTATTTAGAGTGCGAACGTCAAAAGCGGTTTGCAATTCCGATTTTAAGATGTACATTCACAAATCTACTCTGGCCTACCTAAAACTCAAATGACAGTGCTATATTGTCTTTAACTTTTTAAATTGTCTATGATTAACAAACACACCGAGCGACATAATTGAAATGTTTAATGGGGAAGCAATTTTATTTCTGGAAGCTGAGAAGAATCCGATAATTACAGAATATTGTCGTATTGGAAAACAAACAGCCTTGAAAACACGTGTTAACCTGTTGAAATTGCCCTTGAGAATCAATTTTACAGTTTGTGGGAAATAGAATACTTTAAAGGTTAAAGAACAAACATGTTGGAATGCTCTTTTTATCTTTGCGCGAATTGACTCATTCATGTTTGTTTGATGTACTGTAAAACAGGTTTTATTCGCGAGAATATAATTTACGCGTCAATTCGCGAATGTGTTGCCTCGCGTCTCTAGTTTCGCAAATAGGTGACTTCTTAAAGCAGGTTGAAATTAAAGCAGAATGTGCCTAAAGGCACATTCTGCTGTACTTTCAGCCTGCTTTAAGCTACCACCTGCTAGAACTATTGCATGATGTCGCGAATTAATACAAAATCGCATTATGCGAAATATTCATGAAAAAAATACCTGTTTTACAGTAATCATGCCGGTTTGCGCAAAAATATCGTTTTGTTTAATTCCACTGAACTTGTATAATTATATACATACACATTACCAGCTGACAGTGCGATACAGAGTGATGTATTTAGCTCGAGACGTTTTTGGCGGAAATAGCCGATCTGACGAGCGCCTTAACCGATCAGACTCGCGCCTTGTTTATTATATGCCTTGAATACACATCATAAACAACTAAATAGTTGTTTAAATCATTTTATATCCAATATTTATTAGTTATTTGAAGCAGAAGAAGATTTTTTGTATGCCACAAAGAATAAAATATAAGAAAGATAACAACACCAACACGAATTAAATTATCTTCCAACGTTTCGCCGTTATAGGGCTTTTTCAAGGAATTAATATTTATATAATTTGATGACGTAACGATAAACAAATACTGTAGACGTTTTGGCGCGTTAACGTCAACACGTCATATACAGTAAAACCTCTCTACAACAGTCACCGAAATACACAAAATATCTATACCAAAAGCAGGCGACTGCCCAAAGCAAGGTGAAAGTAAAGCAGAAAGCGAATTAAATGTCACCCTCTCAAAACAGTCACCTGCCCCAAACAATCAACACAATCTAGCGGCTGCTAAATAGAGAGGGTTCACTGTATATACATAATTATAGTATACGGAAAAACAGTGACAATTTCATAAAGTAGATAGAAAAATATGCAACTAATAAACAATCCTAACATCAAAGTCACACTTATACAAAGTAAAAACTCTCGATTTTAACCACCAAACGAAAGCTGGTTCATAAACAGAGCGATATGCGATAGCCGAAAGCAAGGAGAAAGCAAAACAGAAAGCTCCTAAAATTTTTTTTACAAAGAATAAAAGGCACTTGTACACGTACGTAAATGACGTCACGTTAAATCGAAAGCGAGGTCAGAGTAAAACACAAAGACTAGTGGCTGATACAAGGTGGCTGATACAGACTCATGTATTTTACTCTGCAGATACACGCGAAAACGCTCGATATCATTCGAAGGCATATAATAAAGTGGAGAAAACGTTATTCTTTCCAAATAAACGCGTTTACACTAAAACTATTAGTTCCATGCCGTGTAACCCGGACTCTGATCAGACTCAATACTGTAGGACACTTAAAAAATAAATAGTCAGATTTGTCAAAATATTGTCATTTTCTATATCTTAGTGCGTTGCGTTTCGTTTGCATTTAAACGGGAAAGAATAACGTCTTCTCCACTGTATGTTTGATGTCATCATGCGCAAAAAATGTTTTTATTTAATTCCACTTAACTTGTATAAATCAACATTTGATCACTTTCTCATCTATTGTTCATTCTCCTCATACTTTCCCTCATAGTTCATGGTTAACTTATTCACCCATGAGACTAAATGGTTAACATCAACGGTTGATTTTAACTATGTACAATGTATATCAAAAAGTCATAAAGTGCAGATCCTAATCGGGATACACCTATAAGGAGTATTCCGACCAGGGTCTACACTGATTGCATAAGTCAAGAGTATTTTCACAATACAAAATTGTAAATGACGCATATAAATGCACCACAAGGGGTGAGTGGGTTAAGCATTCATATTGATCTGATTTGTATGTTAATATATATTTGCATGTCACGTGATAGACCTGTTGAATATGATGTATAAATGATGGAATATGTAACGAGATACTTAATGTATAAGCTAATAAACTATGTCTATGTCTATGTCTATTTAACAGCTACAAACAGTGAAGACCCAGATGAAAGATCGCAGTTGTGGCGTTTCATCTAGGTCAGCACTGTTAGCAAATGAACGCCACAGACGTTTTGCATTTCCGGATTTAAGAAGATATGGAGTGTATTCATAAATTTATTTTTTCTACTTCATTCCCATTGATCGTGGTATTTTGCCTTTAATTATTTTAATTGTCGAATGATAATCAAGTTATTATCGTTTGAGGAAAATGAGAAGAATCTGAAGATCACCCTTTCAATGCCATGCATAGGCGACTAGCGTCGATTTTTCAAACAGTTTGGATCCAGATCAGACACCGCGTTACGCGGCATCTGATCAGGCTCCCAACTGTTTGCCAGTCAGATTAAAATGAAAATTTAGAATTGTCTTTTTTTCTCCATTTTGTCGCAATGTGTTTTCGTTTCGTTTGCGTTTAATCTGTTTTCATGCACGTGTACCTAAACGCAAACACGATGCAAAAAAGTGTAGGAAAATTTCTTGAAAATTCTGACGATTTAGTTTCATCTGAGTTGCAAACAGATTGGTGCCTGATCAGACTTCGGCAAAACAATAATTAATCGTCTTCTACACCATATATACACAGTGCTCCCTCTCTACAACAACATCCAATTGGAGACAGACATATTGTGTGTTGTTTGGAGGGAGTTGTCATAGGGATTGAAGTAAATCCTATTAGAGTTTTGAGAATAACTTGGCTTACAATTGCGTAATGCGGCGTCTGATCTGGGTTCAAACAGTTTGTAACTCGTCTTTATGCTTCTTCTGTCACAATGTCCAATTCGTTATAACTTTAAGACAAAACGGTTACATGTAACAACAATTTTAAGCAGAAGATATTGCAGCAGTGAAAGCGTTTGATATACAAAAATGTAAGTGTCTTTCTTGGGGAAAAGCGGCAAGCATTGTGATAGGAGGCAAACGTTGTTCAGAGGGCCGTTGTAGGGAGGGAGAACTGTTGTTATAGTTTTCCTGTAAAGAAATACGGTACATCTATATATAGATACCATACATAGATAAGGTTTTCCCCCAATATAGACTGGGCGACACAATTTCCATTCATCAAAAAGTATTATTACACCTCGCTTTGAGTTACAATGTTAAATTCCCATAGACCTACAGTTAACATTTTGCATGTCTTTTACATCTATTCAAAATATATTATTATACCTCACTCGATTTATCTACTATATAGCCTAATGTGACGTCAGAAGGTGAAAATCCGTAATGTTACATGGCTAACATTACATTTCGGCCCGCGTAACATCACGAAATTACCCTGCGTATTCGGCCCGTGTTTTAGTACCCCTCAGTTCAGAAAAAGGAAGATTCAAAACGCTTCTAGTGAAATAACGGCAATGAACTGGAAAAGTGAGTCGATTCAAATTTGCAAAGTTACACAATCGAAATCAAATGGGCCATCTACTTTACGCTTCATCTCATGAGATAAGATTTTAAAACAATCGACTGCAAAGTGTCACCAGTTTTCGCGTTGCTAATCAATGTCGTTCATTATTTTGGAACAGTTTCTTTACTCACTCCTTAGATTCAAACTCTGCATCCTGTTCAATATTTATGTCGAAATTGGCTACTAAATTTGAAATTCTGCTTTGTCTATTAGCCTACATGTACCTAAAGTATCTGTCAACTTGTTGCTAGAGTGCCGTATTGCTAAAAATAGAATAAGACAGACAGAATTGGAGACGATTGTCTATAACAGCGTAGAGCTATATGGGAATACAAATAACGAATGGATATGTGTTTGTTAACTTTTTGTTTGCAATATTTATTCAGAATAAAGATTTGTTGCTTGCAATTTGATTTTTTTTTTAAAAACGCGTCAATATAAAAACTTTATATACAACTAAAATCGACGTCACGTGATCTGTGTCCGTGGTCTAGAGGTATGATGGTCGATTCTGCCCACGGCGGTCTGAGTTCGAATCCCGATCGATCCAAACTTTTTTTTTTTCAAATATTTTTTTTTTTTGTGGATACCAAATGGTTAACAAACATATATTTATTGTGTTTTTTGCGTCTAAAAATAAACTTCTCCGTTATTTGTTTTTAGTAATGAAAATAAAATAGTTCCGATACATGTATTCGCGATCGTTGTTCTGTATTGAAAACAGTGGTAATTAGATCTAAATTTTTGTTCGGTATAATAAAATAAATCTCACATCTCACAGAGGGTGAGAGAACGGATTGGTCACCCTCGACAAGTAAATGTCAACCTCGGCTGACGCCTCGGTTGACATTACTTGCCTCGGGTGACCAATCCGTTCTCTCACCCTCTGTGAGATGTGATATTTATATACTGTCACTCTTTATGATATTCTTTTTGTGACGTCACTCTAAAAGACATTACTTTTTTACTCCGTCCGAAAACGTACTGTCAGCATTGACATTGAGTTCGCTATTGGATACATTGGAACGTTATAAAGAGTGGTAACATAATTCTAAACAATGTGACGTCATAGACGGCGACGTCGTTTCCCGCGTTACGTACATGTCTGCGCTAAATTAGTATTCACAACACATTTTATAAAATACAAATGAGACGATTCTAAAGCTAGAATTGATAAGCTCGGTGTAACAAAATAAATATTAGATGTCAGTTTGCGTGACATTCAAATTGTCAACCCTCGAAAACAAGAATGTCACCCTCGGCTACGCCTCGGGGTGACATGCTGTTTCTCGGGCTGACAATTTGAATGTCACGCAAACTTCCATCTAATATTTATATATTATTACACCTCGCTTTGAGTTACAATGTTAAATTCCCATAGACCTACAGTTAACATTTTGCATGTCTTTTACATCTATTCAAAATATACTGTCACTCTTTATGATATTCTTTTTGTGACGTCACTCTAAAGGACATTACTTTTTTACTCCGTCCGAAAACGTACTGTCAGCATTGACATTGAGTTCGCTATTGGATACATTGGAACGTTATAAAGAGTGGTAACATAATTATAAACAACGTGACGTCATAGACGGCGACGTCGTTTCCCGCGTTACGTACATGTCTGCGCTAAATTAGTATTCACAACACATTTTATAAAATACAAATGAGACGATTCTCAAGCTAGAATTGATAAGCTCGGTGTAATAAAATAAATATTAGATGTCAGTTTGCGTGACATTCAAATTGTCAACCCTCGAAAACAAGAATGTCACCCTCGGCTACGCCTCGGGGTGACATGCTGTTTCTTGGGTTGACAATTTGAATGTCACGCAAACTTCCATCTAATATTTATATAATGTCGAATACAATACAAAGAAAACGATGTTTTTTTTCAACAAAGAAGGAAGATACCTTAGATATGGTGGTCAGTGCGTTATTCTTTCCAATCTAAAACGATTAAGCCCAATGTACGATTACAGAGTAACATGGTTTAAAGCCAGGGGAGACCACGAGTGACTCGTTGCACGATCATGATCTAAACTGTTCACCACTGAGCCTCAGATCTTAACTGTTATCGTGCTAAGCACGACCTGACTAATATTTGCAAACAGCTTGAATCCAGATTAGACGCCGCGTAACGCGGCGTCTGATCTGGATTCAAGCTGTTTGCCACTCGTATCAATATTTTCTCAAGTTTAATAAAATATCAAAATTAATTGTATCTTATTTCGAAGGATATATATGTTAAGCAGACAACAATTCAGATTGATAAGGGTTAATAAATCTTCAACGTATTCTACATTTCTACATTTCATTGAACTACCGGTATCTTTGCGTTTAGCTTCGATTTAATGGATAAACAACATCTTCTCCAATGCATTTAAGCATCTTAAATATACACAGTGGAGAAGACGCTGTTCTATCACAATAAACGCGTTTGTGCTAAAAACAATCATTTCATTGCCATTGCAAACAATCACAAGTTGGATTAAGATCAGACGCCGGGTATACATGTAACACGGCGTCGGTTGATTGAGTTGGGTTTTACGGCACCGCGTCATATGGCGCCATGAAACTGTTACATACAAAACAATTACATGTAAAATCACCAAAATAAACTCGATCAACGAGTGTGTAAAAATACGGAAAGAAAATAAAATAAAAAAGACTAGAAACTTTTTTGTACTTAACAATAAAAGCATGTTAAAAACTAAATCTTGGTTTGGAAATAAATCATATTGTCATATGGCACTGAGCTAAAGAGTTCTTTGATACAGCGAGCATTAGAGTATACATTGTATTTATCATATAAAAAAAAGATCAAAACAATTTAACAAGAATTTAAACAGAGCACGGTTTCTTGCAGGATCAGGCTCCAAACTGTTTTCCACTAAGATACAAATAAATCGTCATATTTTTAAAAACAATTCTATATTTCGTTTCGTTTCGTTTCGTTTCGTTTGTGTTATCTTTTATAATCTAAACAAGAAAGAATAACGTCTTCCCCACTGTCTACTCATAGTAATACTCCCCCTATATAGACAGCCCCATGTGTCATACATCAACAAACAAATGAACTTCTCCCGGAGAGAAACCTCTCAATTCTGTTTCTCCATTTATTCTCGCACAATATAATGTATTGTCCATTTGCATGAGAAACTTAACTCAGAATTGCACCAATAAATCACAATAACGCTATATTGATTTACAACCAACGTATATAGACCCTATGTATAATGAGGGAACAGTACAACATCCTTTAACCTCACTCAATATATTCATCACTATTAACCTTTAAAACAAGTGACAGCTTCATGCAGGACCAATGTAATGCAGAAAGCTCCTGACGGAGCTTTCTGCATTACCTTGGTCCTGCATTCAGCAATAAGTTGCAGCTAAAGATCTCAATTCATTCTAAATTTTGGTCGCTCAAGGGAGGTAACTCTGTGCTACATTCGGTGGCGCTGTGAGTCTGTTATGGTAATCGACATCGCTGGCTGTCAGGAATGACAGTTTTAACACAATTATGTCTGCGAATTTCAATGCGGTCTTCAATAGTGCTTGTTGGGTGAGTTCATTAACGGTCTATAGGGATTTTTATTGACAATTATTTATTCTGCGCATACTGTAAACCTTAATTTGACCCCTTTCCTCGACATAGGCGACTAAAGCCGACATTGCAAACAGTTTGGATCCAAGAGCCCATTTCATAAAACTTATGACAAAAACGGTCGTAAGTCAAAATTTTAAAATGGTGACCCCCGGGACGGGCCATTTTTTACCCCAGGGGCCTAATTTGAACAATCTTGATAGAGGACCTGTAGACGATGCTATGTGCCAAATGTCTAAGCTCAGTATACTATGGTTTTTTGAAGATTTTTCAAGTTTTCATTGACACAATATATTTTTTAACTCCGGTGACAAGATATGCAACGGACTGGAACCAATATGTGAAGAACCTTTAGACGTAACACCATGCCAAACATCAAAGCTCTGGCCATATGGGTTTTAGAGAAAAAGATGTTTGAACATTTCACTATATAACACTATAAATTTATGTAAAACGTCGATCCAAGGGGCGGGGCCAATTTTGATCACAGAGGCAAAATTTGAACACTTGTAGACGATACTTGTGCAAAATATTTAAGCTTTAATATATTTTGGTTTCAGACAAGAAGCTTTTTCAAATTTTAATTGAATTATTTTTGTTAGCTCCAGTGACCCAGATATCAACAGACCAGGACCAATTCTACAACATATGTGAAGGACCTCTAGAAGTTGCACCATTCCAATATAAAAGCTCTGGCCTATTGGTTTCAGAGAAAACGATGTTTGAACATTTCACTCTA
This sequence comes from Gari tellinella, assembly GCA_922989275.2. Lineage (NCBI taxonomy): Eukaryota > Metazoa > Mollusca > Bivalvia > Cardiida > Psammobiidae > Gari > Gari tellinella. The sequence continues at coordinate 24,321,910 of OV277856.1, read as the reverse complement.
TAACTCTTTGTAAAACGTAGACCCCCGGGGCGTGGCCAATTTTGAGCACAGAGGCATAAATTGAACAACCTTGATAGAGAACCTATAGATGATGTTATGTGTCAAATATCTAAGCTCTGGCCCTTTGTGGTTTTTGACAAGAATATTTTTTAAGATTTGCTTAGTTTTTCACTTTGGTTGCCATGACAACCAGAGTTCTGTATTGTTTCAAATTCTTTGAACCACAAAAGCCGGACATTGAATGGCCACAAAAGCTAACATTGAGCACTTTGTGCTAATGTGAGCTAAAATGTGTGTTGTTGGACTGTTTGTTAACAGTGAACTATTAAAAATGCAACAACGATAAAACGTCGTACTGTTGGCAACAGGAAGGACAAAATAATGTTGAGTCTAATAGAGACCTGGTATGCACAATTCTAGATGCTATAAAATAACATTAGCGGTAAGTTTAATTATGAGAAGCAGACATTACGGAAGCTTAAAGCGGATTTGGTGCAAGACAAATCCGTAAATATTCTACACACTTAAAGCTTCTTGCACCAAAGGACTCACATTTGTTATTTCACTAGACACAGGAGACTTTCGCATCGCAATAATTCTATTCCCATACCTTGATTCTAGTTTAGATGACACTAAAAGCGGATTGAAAGTAAAGTATAATATACCTTATTATGGTGCATTCTGCTTTATTCTCATGTTTTCTTCATTGTATAAATACCGATAAATATAACAAGAGAGCCATAGCCCACAAGTCGCTCACCTGAGAACATTGTACCTAAGCTGACTGGGCAAAACAATATCGTGATATATATAGCTATAAAAAGAGTTTTACAGGCCAAATATAAATGATCTGGGCCTTACAGTTTCAGAGAAGTTTTTTAAAGGTTTTCCTATGAAAAACTTATAAGTCGAGGGTGGGGCCATTTTTGGCACGGGGTCATTATTTGAACAATCTTGGTAGAGGATCACAAGGCAAAGATATGTGACAAATATTAAAGAACTGGGCCTTACAGTTTCAGAGAAGAAGAAATTTAAAGGTTTTCCTATATAAGTCTAAGTAAAACTGATAAGCACCGGGGCGAGGCCAATTTTGACCCGGGGGTCATAATTTGTACAATCTTGGTAGATGACTATAAGGCAAAGCTACATTTCAAATATAAATGATCTGGGCCTTACAGTTTCAGACAAGAAGATTTTTAAAGATTTTCCTATGAAAAACTGATAAGCCCAAGGGCGGGGCCATTTTTGACCCAGGGGTCATAATCTGAACAGTCTTGGTAGAAGACGATAAGGCAAAGCTACATGTCAATTTTAAAAGATCTGGGCCTTACAGTTTCAGAGCAGAAGATTTTTAAAGGTTTTACTATATAAGTCTATGTAAAACTGATAAGCCCCGGGTGGGGCCAATTTGACCTGGGGGTCATTATTTGAACAATCTTGGTAGAGGACTATAAGGCAAAGCTACATGTCAAATATAAATGATCTGGGCCTTACGGTTTCAGAGAAGAAGATTTTTAAAGGTTTTCCTATGAAAAACTGGTAAGCCCGAATGTGGGCCTTTTTTGGCCCGGGGGTCATAATTTGAACAATCTTGGTAGAGGACCACAAGGCAAAGCTACATGTCAAATATTAAAGACCTGGGCCTTATGGTTTCAGAGAAGAAGATTTTTAAAGGTTTTCCTATATAAGTCTATGTAAAACTGATAAGCCCCCGGGCGGGACCATTTTTGACCCGGGGTCATAATTTAAACAATCTTGGTAGAGGACCATAAGGCAAAGCTACATGTCAAATATTAATGATCTAGGCCATATGGTTTCTGAGAAGAAGATTTTTAAAGGTATTCCTAAGAAAAACTGATAAGCCCCAGGAAGGCGCCATTTTTGGCTCGGGGGGGGGGGGGGGGCAAACTTTGAACAATCTTGGTAGAGGACCACAAGGAAAAGCTATATGTCAAATATTAAAGATCTGGGCTTTACAGTTTCAGAGAAGAAGATTTTTAAAGGTTTTCCTATATAAGTCTATGTAAAACTGATAAGCCCCGGGCGGGGCCAATTTTGACCCGGGGGTCATAATTTGAACAATCTTGGTAGAGGACCATAAGGCAAAGCTACATGTCAAATATCAATGATCTAGGCCATACGGTTTCTGAGAAGAAGATTTTTAAAGGTTTTCCTAAGAATAACTGATAAGCCCCAGGGGGTGCCATTTTTAGCCCCAGGGTCAAAATTTGAACATTCATTTTAGAAGATCATTAGGTAATGATACATACCAAATATCAAAGGTCTGGGCCTTTGGGTTTCTGAGAAGAAGATTTTTTAAGATTTTCTTAAAAGTTGTCTATACGGTCATGTTAGAAAACCTGGTCCCACAGCAAGGGGAATAACTCTAGCCAAAATCTTTGAGCAAAATTTCGTTCCCCCTTGTCACTGATGCTTCTGACTAAGTTTGGTTGAAATCGGGTCAGTGGTTTCTGAGGAGATGTTGTTTGAAAATGTGGACGGACGACGGCAGACGGACGACGGCAGACGGACGCCGGACGGTGGACGACGGATGAAGAGCGATCACAATAGCTCATCCTGAGCCTTTGGCTCAGGTGAGCTAAAAAACTGATAAGCCCTAGGGCGGGGCCATTTTTGGCCCCAGGGTCAAAATTTGAACAATCTTGGTAGAATATCATTAGGTTATGATACATATCAAATATCAACGGTCTGGGCCTTTTGGTTTCTGAGAAGAAGATTTTTAAAGATTTTCTTATGCATTAAAAGTTGTCTATACGGTCATATTAGAAAATCTGGTCCCAAAGCAAGGGGAATAACTCTAGCCAAAAACTTTGAACACGATTTCGTTCCCCCTTGTCACTGATGCTTCTGACAAAGTTTAGTTGAAATCGGGTCAGTGGTTTCTGAGGAGATGTTGTTTGAAAATGTGGACGGACGACGGCAGACGGATGACGGATGACGGATTTAGCTCATCCTGAGCCGAAGGCTCAGGTGAGCTAAAAATGAATGCAATGCAGTAATATGTCCCTATGCTTAATTTCATTTATTTGCTCCTTCAATCGTTAATCTAATGCTTTTTTCACAATAATATCATATAACAAATTTGCCATCTGGCTATTTTTAGTCTCTTTTGTGTTTTGACTATCTAACATTAAAACATATACGTCGTAGTTCAGAATAGTAGACTTTAGCAAATAGCGTTGACCCTGCACTGTTTGCTACATGTAGTTTTATGAAAATACCATTTGTGTGGACAAAAACGTTGTATTTAGATCACCATTGTACAGAGGAGAAGACGTTAGTATTTCCCGTTCAAACGCAAACGCATTGCAAGGAAATGTACGAAAATAACAACTTTTGACAATTCTGACTAAATTTTATTTATCTGAGTGACAAACAGTTTGGAACATGATCAGACAGCGGGTTACTCGGCGTCTGATCAGGCTCCAAACTGTTTGCAATGGAAATAATAGTTTTAGCCTAAACGCGTTTACAGGTAAAGAATAACATCTCCTACAGTGTATATGTATATCCGCAATGAAATCCATACAAGCAAGCAAGCATAGTGAGTTGATTGCAGTAGCAAGGCATAAACTAATATGGGTTAACTTATTAAAACTTGAAACTTCAACTGGACAATTCTGCCCCCCAAAAGTCGAGGCCATTTTTTACTACATTGTATTTAGTTTTTTTGTTATTGATTTTGTTTTACAATTCAATGCAAAATGACAAACAGTGCATACCTTGGATCAGGAGGATCCATATGGAACATTCTGCTATGCATATACACTGTTTGCACAGGACAAGATTGCGCTTTACATGTAAAATGCTTAAAAGGACGAGTATACTCGTCGCTAGGGCTGTATGTATTAATGCAATATTCCTGTTATCACTTGGGTGTTGCATGATAACCTACTAAGACCAGGACAAGGAACTCCGCGCATGACAATATAAAGTGTCTGTACCGCATGAACAGCAATAAAATGACACTTCTATGAAATCTGGAAAAGTAAATATTCTGGAAGCTGTAACCATTTCTATACATTTTGAAAATTATGTAGACAATGAATTCATTGCCCTAGATAAGGGGAATATTTGTAAAACTAAAATATATTTCTGCATTGACCCGTATGGTGTTACTACTCACTAGAATCGTCTCTTTGAGACGATTCTAATGAGAAGTAATACCATATGATTTGGTGATTTGGTGATTTCAGTTTCAGTTTTATTTATTTTCTTTCTCAGTTTGCAACATACAAAACATGAGAACAATCCCATACATACTATTAACAATTCAAGGAAACACGCACATAAATATATGATGAAACAGTTATGAAGTGAGTGAGAAAAAACCCTCTTTTGGAGTATTGCGATGATAATCATACATGTAGTGATATACATCACAGGCGATGATACCATCAGTGATACCCTGATATTTTGTGTATGAAATATTTTCTAAGAAAGTCAAGATGTTAATATAAACTTGCCATGTTGCAAAAGTGAAATAGTTCATATGAAGAATTGAGCGTACTTCCTAATATGGCTTGTAATGATGTGTTCCATTATTTTGCAGCATAATTTTTCATCTTGATATGGGTACTCAACCTTAAGTTGTCTGTGAACACTAAATATAATACACGGTAACCCTGTTACATACGGTGTCTACCAGAATTATATCGAAGAAGCTTGAAATATTGTGGTAACACACGCAACGGACAGTTTAGTAGTTCTGTAGATAATTTATGTTCCCAGGTTGAACAAAACTTACATGTAGCGAGAGCGCAATGCAATAAAATGTAGTTGGTTTCTCGTTAGTTTCAAAGCCCGTTTCTGCCATATATTCTCTAATTAGACGCTCCAGAAAGACGGGAGCTGATACGGAAAAACTCGGGCGCGATGCCCTACTCTTAGTATTGACAGAGTTCTCTGGATCTTTTGGATGCCCAGTGTAAATCACTGAAAGACCAGACATTGGTTGATAAAGTCTCATCAGAAGGACTTGGTCCGACGGGTGATCGAACTCACAACCAATAAAATATAGAAAATAAACAGTGATTAAAACATGTTGATTGTTTTGTTAACCCTTTCGGCGACAAATTAATCGGGAGGTTTTTACCCATTCAACAAGAGAATTACAGTACTGAACCTTATTAAATAAACAATTTTTGCGATTCGCTTGCAATATGATGGCAATTCGATGGCAATTTGCTTGCGATTCGATTAACGCGATTAATTGTAGGCGATTCGATTCACTTTTCGCTTCTATAATTTGTCCAAATCTGATTGGTTGAGATAAGCGATAGCTATTATACAGTATTCCGCTAAATCACATTTTTTAAGCCGCCATTTTTTTTTCTATTGGACCACGCACAAAAATACATAAACTTATTCTGTTTTCAGATGATAATCATATAATAATTTAACTGAATGATTAAAATATCAGGCGGATAGATTTCTAGACTATCAATTTTTAACAGGACCGTTCAATATAGAAAAAGAATCTGATACAAGTGCCGCTGACACTGTTACAAATCGGAACTCGAATATGTACCGGTATAACTCATACAAAGCATTCAAACTATGGATATAGATATAGAAACAACTAAAATATCAAGTCTACAATATGTCATATAATACTGAACAAAGTTTAGCATATGATGAAATAAGATGTACACTAAAAAATGAAATAAAGTACCAGCAGATAATATCAAGATGGTAGGCTGATCCTCGATAAAAATGCATTTAATGATTTATTGGTTAATCGATAACTTATTTTGACACAAAATAACACTTTTCTGAAGGAAATATATAGAAACAGCAGATAAATATTCCAAGATGGTAGGTTGAATCTCTATAAAAATGCAATTATTGGCAATTTACATACTTTGTAGTCAAATCAGCTCTATTTTCTGCTCAAATAGATTTAAAACAAAAGCTGACATGTTTGAATATTATGGAAGACATGCATTTGCATTACATGATTTTAAAAAAAAGTCAAGCGGCAAAATATGTCGACATTCAGCTTCTTCGGTCAGTAAATTAGCTTTCGCAACACCGAAATTTATTTCGAACTCTTTGTTATACACCGAACAGTTCACCGATAAATTATTTTGATACAAAATAACACTTTTCTGAAGGAAATATATAGAAACAACAGATAATTATGCCAAGATGGTAGGCTGAATCTATAAAAATGCAATTATTGGCAATTTACATAGTCAAATCAGCTCTATTTTCAAAGTGATGCCGTCTTCCCAATAAACGTGCATTACGTCATAAACAGTGGAGAATGAGGTCATATTTCTCGTTAAAACGAAATAAAACAAAACGCATTGCATTAAATGTAGAAAATAGCACTCACAAAGTTGACGATTCATTTGAATCTGAATGACAAAAAGTTTGGAGAATGATCAGACGCCGGGTTTCGCCGGGATACGGGTCAGACGCCTGTTTGATCTGTCTACAAAATGTTTACATGGAAATAATTGTTATAACGTAATCGCGCTAATTTGGAAAGAATAACGTCTTCGTTGCTATCTTAAGTACATGTAATCTAAAACGACAAATCAATGTCATACTTAAGGGATTAGACAAAATGTGTGTACACTATCGAAGTTACTGGCTGTTATACATATTACTATGGAGAAGGGGTTTTTCTTTCCTTTTAACCATTTGCTCAAAAGATACTCATTTTTACGCATTTAATTTATTCCTCAACTGAAGAAAATATTCCAAACAAAATATTTATAAAGTCATGAATATTTACAAGACGTTATTCTTTCCCAATGAACGCGTTTACGCTAAATCACTTATTTCCCATGCAAACAGTTTTGAGCCTGATCAGCCGCCGGTTAACCCGGGTTCTGATCAGACTCTAAACAGGTTGCCACTCAAATTAAAATTAAATATGTGAAAATGTCCAATATTTTCCATTTACTATATTTTAGTGCATTGCGTTTGCGTTTCGTTTGCGTTGAAACGGGAAATAATAACGTTTTCTCCACTGTAGGAAAGAATAACGTTTTCTCCACTGTATCATGAAAGACACTGTGTCAATCAATAATGACAACTATACGTGACTAAGATGATTTCAGAGAGCTGCTGTCGTTCCAATAGATGTGCATTTCTTCATATATGAGTAATTTCAAACGACATAATCACTATGTCCCCTACTCGTATCATTAGAGCTACGCACGACATAGTTAATCCCTTCACTGTCTAATCCCGAGTACAATTATTATTTGCAAACAGTTTGGGTCCTGATCAGACGCCGCGTAACGCGGCGTCTGATCAGGACCCAAACTGTTTGGCACTGAATTTTATATTTTTAATGCAAAATACCCACAATTTAAATTAGAGAAATCAAAAGCAAATGACAATTGTTTAAAGCCGATGATGTCATGGGTCTCATGGCAGTGAGGGGTTTCATCCAGTCGCTTGATCTTTGAGGTTTCTAATGTCTCAGTCGGAGTTTATAAAAGCAAATACTTGTAGTTTCCGCAAAATGTGCTGTTTTTTGTGAGTGCAGAAAGTTCAAAGTCTTCGTCAACGAAGATATTTTCTAACAAATTTCTGCGAATTGTCACGTACGTCAAATAGCTTTCATATACGGCTTTCATATATATATATAAAAAGGGCCATTTCAAAAGATGTCATATAGACAGTCGCCAAGTCACCCATGGGACTTCTAATGGACATTCCCTGTTTCCAATTAAGTCTAGTCTAGTGTTGATTTTAACAATTTATCACACAAACGTGCAAAATATAGAGGGCGTCAAAATCGTATGGCCCACTGGGCATATATTTTATACTAATTTTCGAATCACAACAATACTGTACTACTACGCCGACTGTTAATCAGTAAAGAGAATATCTAGACAAACTTAGATCACCACTAGATTGAAACATTCCCAAGTGTCCTAGAAACATTATTCCGAGCAGTCCCGCAAACTCAGGCTGCAAATCAGGCTGCATAGAGCTCTAGTATTAACAGTGATTCAGACTGTTTTTCAAATTCAGACGTTACAATGATAATGACGTCATGTTGCTCTAACGACGTTATTTTGAAAACGAAACTAGATTCTAAATGTCAACTGATCATTTTTAGTCAATTACAACAATTTTTAAATTAAATATTAATTTAAAATTGAATATGGTATCAGAGAAGTCTTTTCACAGCACATTGATGTTGATTTTCTTTATTTTAGTTTGATAGGTATTTTTCATTACGGATGAATACAACCGAATAACGCCTTTGACGAATCGTTTCCTAAGAGCCGAGGGCAAAAGTGAAAGTTAGACCGTTCGGATTTTCGTGTCATTTTGGTGTTTATGTGATAAATAGGATATCAAATTCGTGTGTGTTCAGTCGTGAATTTATTGAACTCGTTGGATAAAATGATATGTTGCTCGCCAAGGCTCGCAACATATGATTTTATCCAACTCGTTCAATAAATTCACGACTGAACACACACTCATTCAATATCCTCTATATATTGCAAAATGTTAAACAGTGAAGGCATCTGATTTGGATTAACATTGGACACAGTTGTCTTGTTTGGGAAACAGCGCGGTTGTAAGAAGTGAATCGTTCAGAGGACAGTTGTGCTCTGCAAATTATTAAATCATAACTAAAAATACATCATCAGGTACATGTAGCTAATACAGTATTGCGCATTTTGATACTATATTTGTTTATGGTTTGTACTTATAACATAACAAAAATCCCTCAACCAAATGAACAGTGTCTTTATCGTGTTAGTATAGTTTTGTTTAATCTGGAAATAATATCGTCTTCCGGGACTCTTCCCTTATTAGTAATCCCATTAACGTCATCTCGGAGGCTCACTGGGATTTCACCGAAATAAACACAAGCTTATCTATGAATATTCTACAGTGGAAAAGACGTATTCTTTCCGTTTAAACGCACACGACATGCAAATGCATTGCAATAAAACGTAGAAAATGACAACTTATTGATATTTCTGAACATTTATTTTTAATTGAGTAGCAAACAGTTTGAAGCCTGAGCAGACGCCAGGTTACCCGGCGTCTGATCTGGCTCCAAACTGTTTGCATTGGAAACAATAGTTTCAGCGTAAACGCGTTTATTGGGAAAGAATAACATCTTCTCCACTGTATTTTTTCTGCACGAGTGTAGAAAGTTGAAGAGGATTTATTTTATTATTTTCAGATTAGAAATATTCTAACATACGACGTAATTCTCTTTCGAAAGCAAAAAATATATTCTATTGCTGAGTGTAGATAGTTCGGGTTTTATTTTTTTCATTTTTCAGCTCAGAAGCCTTATGACATGTCTGGAAGTTAGGTGTCATCAACTTATTTATTTACATGTAACGAATACAGCGGAGATGATGTTATTCTTTCCCAATAAACGCATTTAAGCTCAACCAATGTTGCCTATTGCAAACGATTTGTAGTCTGATCAGACTCTGTTCTTCTCTAACAATAATGACAATTTAAGGGTTTTGTGGTTGATCCTCTTGTTTAAAGACCTATTCCTGGCTCAGCAGGATGTCTATTGGATTGTATATTGTGGTTGGGCTTGATATACAACTGTTACATCATATTACCCAGAGGCACATAGGGCATCATGGCCTAGGGTACTAGGTATTAATACAGGTAGATAAGGGATCTAGCTGATCCATTTCAACACTGAGATATTATTGCATACATATAAAGATAAGAATAGGCCTTCATAAAAACTAAAGGTTTGCATCTAGATCATTTCCTTTAATTGGCAAATTATCAAGTTATGAAACCTTTTTCTACACTTTTTAACATCTGTATTTTGTCAACTAATAACAGTGGTATAAGTTTTCTAGAAGATTAACCCTTTAAAATGCTTTGTTTGAATACAGGTGACCACTTAAAGCAGGTTGAAAGTAGAGCAGAATGTGCTTTACTTTCAGCCTGCTTTAAGCAACCGTCTGCTAGGATAAGTACTATATTTCGTAAAGTACTTATTCAGAATTCTATAAAAATTTAGACCATGTTTGCAGAGGATTAATTCTTTGTTTGAATACAAGTGACCACTTAAAGCAGGTTGAAAGTAGAGCAAATGTGTTTTATGGAGAAATGGGTTAAATCACAAGAAAATGCCAAGAAAGTAAAGCGTTTTTCTTTACTTTCAACCTGATTTAAGCTACCATTTGCTATGATACAGGGGTAAATTATACTGTTGGACACTTTTCAGATTTAATAGTCAAAATTGACTAGACTATTTGCTTTTATAGCGACCCTACCATATAGTCAAAATGGACTAGACTATTAGCTTTTATAGCAACATTATCATATAGTTAAAATGGACTAGACTTTACGAGAAACTGGAATTGTTATTAAAAAGATTCATGCTGATCAAACATATCAAATATTTTGCTAATAACATAGTTTTCAGTAATCAGGGTATATCTATTTGTCCCAAAGTCATTAGTATGGCCCCAGCTCATGTGCTTTGTAACTGAGAATTTGATCTGGATCTATGCAGTTTGCAGTTTTTAAATGTAGTTTGAAAGTTGATGATTGAAAATGTAATGTCATGACTTGCTTGGTAGTATGTTTGATGTTATTTATTAAAGCTAGATTACTATCCCACTGTTTTGCTATGTAGTATAAGACCCAAAATTACAGAATAATAAAATAAAATAAATTTCATCAATTTTTAATCTACAGACAATATCACTGTGTGCTTAACCCTGACCCTGCGGTAATATCTTCTGCTTTTAAATTGTCGTCTGCAAACAATATTTAAATTTGATTTGTACATATTTCAATTAAAAAGTCTCAGCGATAACTGGTACACAGTTTGGATACAGATCAGATGCAACATTATGCAGCATTAGATCTGGCTCCAAACTGTTTGAAAAAATAACAGTCAACTCACGATGCACAGCTTAAGGGTTAAATGCACAGCTATCACTTGCACCTATATTGGTCTACATCTATCAATTAGTACCCTGCTGTGATAATTTGTTTGTAATAAACATACCCTGATAAGGGCGATCTAATCACCAAGTATCAAGCTGTGATTTGGGGGGGGGGGGGGGGGGGGGAATGCTATGAATGACTTGGAATAGGGCTTTAAGGCACAAGTACTTTTTTCCTTCAAACTATTCTCGTCTCAAACGACAATCTGATTCTCACACTCTACAACACCACCCAATAGGAGGCAAAAAATCAAATACTGTGTGTTGTTCGGAGTGAGTTGTTATATGGGGGGGGGGGAATTGACTATTGGAATTGTAAACAGGTTGAATCGAGATCAGACGCCGCGTTTCGCGGCGTTTGATCTGGATTCAAGCTGTTTGTCACTCGGCATTATGTTTTTTTCTGTCAAAATGTCCAATATGTGACTTTGAGGAAAACAGCGGACGACAAGTTTAAGCAAACACTATTTCAGTCGTAAAATGGTTGGACACAATTGTCCTGTTTGGGGAACAGCGGCAAGTGTGTTGTTAAGGAGGAAATTGTTGTTCAGAATGCCGTTGTGGAGAGGGAGCACTGCATGTACACAGTGTTTCCTTAGCAGCTTTGTAAATCAACGTGGTCCCATAATTCATTACCATAAGCTAAGCTTTGTATATATAATTAAGTCAAACATCGATATATGAGTACCACTCAAAAGGGATCCATTCTTGATTCTAAAGTGCTGAAACTGCTTAATATATGGTGAAAGTAAAGAAGAAAATCTCCTTTTAGAGCTTGCTGCTTTATTTTCATCCCGCTTTAAGCTGTCATCTGCATTTAAAACAAGAACTGGGCATTACTTTTAGTTGACGATATACCAGGGTATCATTGAAGTCGATCGCGGCAAAGTAAATGTGGCAGATAATGCATGCATTGAAGAGTTTTCCCGTCTGATTTACAATCTACACAGAGGAACAATAATCATGCAAATCATTGACCAAAGCCGGTACAGTGGCGTTATGTTTAACGAAACGAAATGCAAACCTAATGCAATAAAATGTAGAAAATGATAATCTATTAAAAATGTTGAAAGTTCTTTTTTTAATAGTGGCAAACAGTTTGGAAACTGATCAGATGTCGGGTTACATGTATATACAGTAAACACTCGATTCTACGAACTAGTGTTAGTTCCAACATACCCATATTTCAAAGGTAAAACGTGACTTAGTCACGTTTTAACTTTGAAATACGGGTATGTTCGACTTAAACGAGATCGACTTGTCAAAATTCAACTTACGAAATACTGGTAAAATCGATTTAAGCGAGTTCGTAGTATCGAGTTTCAACTGTATGTATCCGATATCTGATCTGGTTCCAGCCTGTTTGCAATGAAAATAATGCTTTAAGTGTAAACAACGCATTTATTGGAAAATGATAACATATTCTCTGCACTGTATACATATATACCAGTGCATATATACGCTACAAAAAGTATACTGTGAGCTATGCGTTATTTGTCCCCAAATGAACGCTTTTGTTCTTTTAAAAACCAAAATGTTACAGTCGAAACTCGATCTCGCTTAAGTCGACATACCCATTTTGAAATACGGCTATATTCGACTTAAGCGTTGTCGATTTATCGAATAACATATGAACTACCGGTAATGTCGATTTAAGCGCGTTCAAAGTGTCCAGTTTCGACTGTATAACTATTGAAACATTTTCGCGCCAGATCAGACGTCGCGCTTGTACAATGTAATAACAGCTGAACATTGTTTAGATCAAGATCAGGCGTTAATTTGTTTTGATACCCTGATGGTATTTCTGATAGAAAATTAAAAAAATTTAATTAATACAGGAGAGGTTTTGCAGGCGGCACATTTTTCAGACGACAATTACAAGGCCGCCAAAGGTTACATGTAACCCTTCACTGCAATGACGTCATCTGTTTTAAACAGTTGTCGTCTGCTTTTATTTCTCAAATTTTATTCATAGGTATTTTGACCCAAGAAACATTGAAATGCGTGGCAAACAGTTTGGATCTTAATTAGACGACGCGTTACATGGCGTCTGATCAGAAGCCAAACTGTTTCAAAGAGCCAGTGTATTTGGGGTAAGGCAGTGAAGGGGTTAAAATACAAAACATCTAAAATAGAAAATGCGTGCAAACACATTCTCTTTTGCAATAAATATAATCGTGACTCGTCATAACAGCATGCACTCAAATAAAAATGTTTCTTGCTGCATTTGCCACTTATAATTCTTGTGAATGTTGAAAGTAGAATAGTAGACCTCGGACGCTTGAGTGATTTCAATAAAGTGAATGAAGATTTATTCTTTCCTATTACTTAAGTAGAGTTGGTATAGTATAAGTGTATTTTTTATCATTATTTTACTATATGCATTGTTCTAAACTGTTTGCAATGGACACTATTGTTATTTCTCTCTGTATAATATGCTGATTTCACACCGAGGCATGTATAGGCCGATTTAATTGACCTGGCAGGGCGGAGTTCCGATGGGGACCATTGCGTTTCAACTTTAGGGGCAGCAGCACGCTCTTTTATTATCGGAATTTACGGTTGTCGTCTGCCGGTTTTTTCTCAACATTGCATATTAGTGGACATTTTGACAGAAGGAATAGAATGAAGAATGACTAACAGCTTGAATCAAGATCAGACGCCGCGTTACGCGGCGTCTGATCTTGATTCAAGCTGTTTGCAAATGTAAACCAAGTCTTCTCCCTATAACAACTCCCTCCGAACAACACACGCAATCTTTGTCTTCCATTTGGGTTTTGTTGTAGAGAGGGAGCACTGTATACACCTTTTTCACGCCTATGTGTTTCTTCGTGTTGAAAGTATCGGAAAATAACTATTTAATACGGAACCTGTCACCCCTAAAATCAAATGTAAGTTAGTTCATATTTGCCAAAGGTTAGCTCCGCCCTGCCAGGTGAAAGAAATAGGTCTATATAGAATATTCATGACCGCACAGCTCTCAGAAATATTCTAATAGGATAACGTGCTGATCTCACAACTTCTAATTCAGTTTTCCAAACACATCAAAAAGTTCATCGATAAAACGCATGAATCATTCAAACATTGCGGTAAGTTTCATAAACCTAATTTTTTCCTAATAAACCGCGTTTATACTAAAACTATTATATCCATTGCAATATTAAACATTGACTTGATCAAAGAATCATTATCGAGAGTTAAACATTTTAACCAAAAGTTAAGTAATATTTATATTATAATGATTTTGCGGTAGATATGCAAATGAGTTTCTACCTGTTTCACCATAAAGCCCATTTAGGTGTATGTACTATTTTACACAAAGTATTTTTCTGAGGAATGTACATGTACAGTGCAACTTTTCGATATCATTACTTTCATAATTGCCAATTATTTCATCCCCATTATATAGAAATGAGCCAACTACATGTACATGTAGGCTATCGAATTATTTACATTTGTCTTTTGTAGTCATGTCAAGTTTATAAAAAAGTATAAAAATGTTATTAAAACAATGTAATAGTTCTAGCGCAAACGTGTTGATTGGGAAATAATTAAGTCTTCTCTACTGTATTTGCATCAGAATCAACCATCGGTTTTAACCGTACAATTACTGAACTACGAACTGCCTATTAAGTGCACATGTACCAATATAGATGTGGCCAAACTCGACTTCAGTTCAATTCTTAGCCAAGAAATTACTAATGGCAGCTTAGCCATGAACAACCGTTTCCTGAACATCGATTAATGACCACGAAAGGGGAATCAGAAATGGAAATTACATTTGTTTTCACAGCCTTAAGGTTGAGGACCCATAATGAGATCGGAACAAAATAGTTACTATACGTACAGCGATCTGCCATTATCGTCAACTGTCGCTCATTCCAAACTATACTTTAGCATGTTTCGGAACGGACAGGCATTTGACGAGAATGAACGATCGCTCTCCGTATAGTAACCAGATTGACCAATATTGGTCCAACCTCATAAGGGGCCTCAATCTGAAGTTGTTTTTTTCAAAGGATTCGTCCAATGTAAAATGTGCTTGTAGAGTAGGTTAAGACAAACAACTCTTATGGTCTATATACAAGTACAGTGGAGATGATATTACATGTATTAGTATAATGTTCTAGTTTAAACGAAGCTAAACGTTTATGCCATAGCATAAAATACAAAAAAATGACAATTGTTGGAAAATGTTAGCAATTAGTTTTACAAATGTAATATAGACAACAAACGTGTCTGATCTGGCTCCAACCTGTCCGCAAAGGACAGAGTAGTTTTAGTATAAACTGGTTTATTTGTAAAATAATACATCTGCCTTCTAAACTGCATCTGAGAGACAGAAATGAAATACGCCATTTAGAAACATGTGTTCGGAAATTGTAAACGGTGTTGATCCAGATAAGTCATCGGATTAAAGTGGAGAACACGTTATTCTTTCCCGTTTAAATACAAACTAAACACAAACGCAAAGCACTAAATCGTAGAAAATGATAACTTTTGGACATTTCAACCTATTCATTTTAATCTGAGTGGCAAACAGTTTGAAGCCTGATCAGACGCCGGGTTACCCGGCGTCTGATCTGGCTCCAACCTGTTTGCAATAGAAATAATAGTTTCAGCATAAACGCGTATTTTGAGAAAGAATAACGTCTTCGCCATTCTATAGTGTCGAATTGTCAGTGCAAATATGTATTCGACTAGCATAGCAAGTAAGGAGATGCTACAGTGGAGAAAACGTTATTCTTTCCCAATAAACGCGTTTACGCTAAAACTATTATTTTCATTGCAAAAAGTTTGGAGCAAGATCAGAGGCCGGTTAACCCGGCGTCTGATCAGGCCCCAAACTGTTTGCCGCTCAGATTATAATCAACACTCAGAATTGTCAAACAATTGTCATTTTCTCCATTTAAGTGTGTTGCGTTTGCGTTTCGTTTGCGTTTAAACGGGAAAGAATAACATATTCCCCACAGTATTCACAGTTTGTCCACTACGTATGCTATTTGCATCGGAATGAAGCAGTAGTTTCATCCATACTATTACTATAACGAGACATGTCTATTTTTAGAGTGCAACTATAGATCTGGCCGAACTTTGGACTAGTTCAGTTCGAAGCTTTTGCAAATGATTTCTTGCAGTTAAACAATGCACGGCTGACGGTTTCATGTAAAGCGCTTAATCCTTAGTGTTGTCTTGAAACATTTGCAAACGGAGCCAGATCAGGCTCAAAATAATTTTCCACTCAGATATTCTAAATCGCTAAAACAATTTCAAAACTACAATATGACTGCATTTTAATTTTGTTTAAACGGGAAATGAGAACATCTTCTCCACTGTGTTAAACACTTATTTACCTTGAAAACAGTTTAGAGCAAGGTCGGAAGTCGAGTAACTCGGCGTCTGATAAGGCTTTAAACTACCGGTAGTTTGCAATTCAGACTGAAATATTTCGTCAACCTTTTTCATTGACCATTGATTTTCTCAATTTCAATACATGGCGTTTAGTTTCGTATATTATAACAGAACAGAACTACAGTGAAACCCCTCTAAACCGGACATGTGTGGGGACAACAAAAATGTCCGGTTTAAAGGGGTTTCCGGTTTAGAGGGGTTTTAACTTGTTTCTAGTGTGGAAGATAGCTAACCACTTAAAGCAGGTTGAAAGTAAAGCAGAATGCGCCTTAAGGCGCATTCTGCGTAACTTTCAACCTGCTTTAAGCTATCATCTGCTAGAATGTACAAACTATTTTCTTCAGTGTAAGAAAAAACCAAAAGACGTAATAAGGCGTGTTGATGGTGTAATGGGTAAAAATAAAAAGGATTGGAAACGGGACCAAAGCTTTTGTCCGGTTTAGAGAGGATTCCGGTATATAAAGGTTCCGGTTTAGAGGGGTTTCACTGTATACTTAATTTCATTTAGAAAATACATTGTACAACAATATGCCAATGCATAATACAGTGGAGAATACGTTATTCTCTCCCGTGTAAACGCAAACGAAACGCAAACGCATCACCAAAATGGAGAAAATGACAAATTTTCGACAATTCTGAATGTTGATTTTAACCTTGACGGCAAACAGTTTGGAGCCTGATCAGACGCCGGGTTAACCGTCGTCTGATCTAGCTCCAAACTGTTTGCAATAGTTTTAGCGTAAACGCGTTTATTGGAAAAGAATAACGTTTTCTCATCTGTATTAATCTTATAGCCATTTACCGACATATGATAGAAACAGAACAAATAGCATGCAGTTCATTCTGTAAGTCGAGAAAAAGCGCAAAACCCGACCATTTCAAAGCTATATACTGAGCACCAGATAAGGGTAGTTTTTCAAAAACTAAAATCTTTATTTCTGAATTAAACCCTATGGTGTCACTACATATTAGAATCGTCTCGAAGAGACGATTCTAATAAGTAGTAACGCCATAGGATTAGGTGCTGAAATGAGTGAGAAAATGTTTGATTTGATGAAATAACTCCCTCTTACAGTGGAGAATCTGTTATTCTTTCCCAATAAACGCGTTTACGCTAAAACTATTATTTGCAGTGCAAACAGTTTGGAGCCAGATCAGACGCCGGGTAACCCGGCGTCTGATCAGGCTCCAAACTGTTTACCACCAAGATAAACAAGAATTATTAGAATTGTCCAAAAGTTGTTCTTTTCTACGTTTTAGTGATTTGCGTTTGCGTACGTTTGCGTTTAAACGGGAAAGAATAACAGATTCTCCACTGTATCTGGAGCCCTGTATTATATATCATTGTAACAATAACATGGCGAAAAAATCATTTACGCGTTAATAGTCCATTCATTTAAGTGTAAACATCAGAACAAACATGGCGCATTAAATTATTTCGTCATGATGGTAGTCTCTTTAATCCGTAGAATGATGAATGCTAAATTACTGATATTTGCAAACAGTGTAGATCCTGACTAGACGCCATGTAACGCTTTTATATCAGTACATGTATAAAGAAACTGACTTAATGCAACCATTGTCACAAAATATGTATCGCTATCCTGACAACATACGCACGCCACTCTGCTATCGGAGAAAACAAACCGTCGAGACCATCAAGTTGGGCTTCACTTGGTAAGCCGAGAAAAGAAGTGAAATACAGACTTTTTAAAAACTGTCATATATATAACAACACCACAGAAACCATTCCATTAGTTCATCAATTATTCATTCATTTTAAGTGTAAAAGTCTGAACAAACACTGTACATTAAAATGTTTTCGTCATCTGATAGTCTCATTATCTCGTAAAGCGATAAGTGCAAACAACAGTTTGGTTTCACTAAAAATGTCGCGTATCCCTTACATATGTATAAAATGGAGAAACAAGCATTTTCATTGCAGACAGTTTAAAGCCAGACCAGCCGGCCCTCTCTACAACGACACCCCTAATTAGAGACAATGGATATGCACAAGTGTTATTTTGAGGATGTTGTAAAAGGGGGGGGGGGGTTGACTTACATTTGCAAACAACTTGAATCCAGATCAATTACGCGGCGTCTGATCTGGAGTCATGCTGTTTGTCAGCAGACAATATTGCAGCCGGCAAAAGGTTGGACATACTTCCCGTGTTTGGGGAATGGCGGCAAGTGTTGTTGTAAGGAAGGAATCGTTGTTCAGAGGACCATTGAGGGGAGGGAGCATTGTATATTCAACATTAACCAAGAAGCTTTTCCTAATTTTATCTCATTCATTTAAGTTTAAAAGTCTGAACAAACACTGAACATTAAAATGTTTTCGTCATATGATAGTCTCATTATCTCGTAAAGTGATGAGTGCAAATTGACTAACATTTGTAAACAGTTTGGGTCCACTATAGATGTCGCGAAACGCTTGTACAATAAAGAAACAAGTAGCAAACAGTTTGAAGCCAGATCCGACGCCGCGTAACGCTTATACATATACAATGGAGAAACAATTTAGTTTCATTGCAAACAGTTTGAAGCCATATTCGACGCCGCGTAAAGCGGCGTCGAATCAGGCTCCAAACTATTTGCCACTTAGATTCAAATGCAGTTTACCCTCTCTACAACAACACTCGGATGGAAACAAAGATTGTGTATGTTGT
Organism: Gari tellinella; assembly: GCA_922989275.2. Taxonomy (NCBI): domain Eukaryota; kingdom Metazoa; phylum Mollusca; class Bivalvia; order Cardiida; family Psammobiidae; genus Gari; species Gari tellinella. The sequence continues at coordinate 24,302,883 of OV277856.1, read as the reverse complement.
TCTGAAGGGGTTGTTCTATGGAGTGAAATTGGCTTACATTTGCAAGTACATGTAGTTTGAATCCAGATCCGAAGGCGCGTCTGAGTGGCAACCAGTTTGCAGCCAGATTCAAACTGTTTGCAATGGACATTTTGTTTTTGGCGTAAACGCGTTTATTGGCAAATGATAACCTATTCGCCACTGTAGCTCTGCGTATATATATAGTTTACATTGCTAAACAAGTGTTCCTTATAGTTCTTCAACGAAGATTTCAATGATTGACAGTTTACACATGTATCATTTTGAAATTGAAGAAATATTTTATAATTCAATAACCCTGAAAGTAATTTGAAATTTCAAATTGCATGACTTACTATAATCGAATATTGTTTAAGCAGCGTTTGAATTACATTGTACATCGTATATACAGTGGAGAAGACGTTATGAATTTCTCTCATGCATGCAACATTGGTTAAATGCATTTCTTTTTCATTACTATTGTTCATCTATATTTATTATAACAATTTATTGCGAACGGCGCCAAGAGGCGACCTTGCGAACAGTCTGGGTCCTGATCAGACGCCGTGTAACGCGGCGTCTTATCAGGATCCAAACTGTTTGACACTCGTATCAACATTTCTTCAGTTAAAACAGCCCTAAAGCTGACTTTAAAAATATTGCAGACGACATTACCAATGCAGACGATATTTTGGCGGTAAAAAGATTACAACAGACAGTAAAACTTGACAGGGAAAGAAATAAACGAAACGAAAAGGCAAACGTAATGCAATGAAATACAGAAAACGACAGCTGTTTAAAACTGTAACGATCGAATTTCGTTTGAGTAGCAAACAGTTAGGAACCAGATCCGTCGCCGGGTTACCCAGCTCCAAACTGATTACAAAAGAAACAAGGTTTGCACCAACGCATTTGGTGCGAAAGAATAAGGGTTTCCCCACTGTACATGTAAGCAGTCAAAGTTGAATCACGTACAACACCAACGATTTAATGGTCTTAATGCGTATGCGGGGAATTCTTTATTGGATTTCCAATATCTATTTAAAATTTTAAAACTGCCAATTTTAAAACCAATCAATCGCATTTAGCCATAAAGCATTATCCAAGTCAGTGGCCCTTTTTGGAAAAATGATGGATGTGAAAGACAGGCTTCGCAGATAGAAGCAATATTTCGGAAATCCAAAGGTTCTGCTTTGCTGTCTCATCAAATGGCAAAGAACGCTAAATTATGCACGACTGAAACCATGGTAGAAATTAGAGGCTATGGTAGAAATAATGTCAACGGACAATCAGTAGTGTTTCTCATACCAGGACTGCCATACGTTTATCTCGAAATATCCTAAGATTTTCAATTTTTCTATTTTTCAAGCGCAATTACTTAAAGCAGGCTTGAAGTAAAGAAGAATGCAGCTTACGACACATTCTGCTTTACTTTCAGCCTGTTTTAAGCTACCATCTGCCAGGATAAAAATACGAAAATTTGGGGAAAATCCGGAGAAATGGCAGCCCTGTTCTACACATTAAAGTCTAGTGCAGCTAATTTATAACGAAATTGGATACAGCTCAATAAACGCGTTTACGCTAAAACTGTTATTTCCATAGCAAACAGTTTGGAGGCAGATCAGACTCAGAATAACCCGGCGTCTGATCAGGCTCCTCACTTTTTTCCACTCAGATTAAAATGAAAAGTCAGAATTGTAAAAAACTTGTCATTTTCTCCATTTTATTACATTGCGTTTGCGTTTCGTTTGCGTTTAAACAGGAAATAATAACGTTTTCTCCAGTGTACATGTGCATCTATAACAATACAAAACGTATTACTAATCTCTTATTAACGTATAGTAAAATGAGATGATACGAGGTATAACGAAATTGTGTAATAACGAAAGATATCAGACGGACTCGGGGACTTCGTTTTTAAATAGAAAAGACGTTATTCTTTCCAAAAAAACAGCGCTACGATTAAACTATTATACCCATGGCAAACAATTTGGAGCCAGACCAGACGACTGGTAATCCGACCAGGCTCAATACTGTTTGACACCCAGTTATATTTAGCATTTTGCCACAATTTATATAGCGATGCATCTAGTTTTGTTTTAAACGGGATAGAATAACGCACTTGTAACCCTTTCATTCTCAATGACGTCATATCGCGCATTTGCAAACAGTTTTGATCCTGATCAGACGCCATGTAACGATCAAAACTGTTTGCCACTTGTTTTGGAAAAAAAAACCCGTCAGTTATACTGCCTTAAATCTAACTTTGAAACGAGATAGCATACAACAATAATGAAGCAGACGACAATATGGCGACGAAGGAGTAAAAACCTCACGATACATTTGATCATGAAAGGGTTGATCATGAAAGGGTTCTTTAGCTACAGTGGAGAATCTGTTATTCTTTTCCGTTTAAACGCAAACGTACGCAAACGCAAAGCACTAAAACGTAGAAAAGAACAACTTTTGGACAATTCTGATAATTCTTGTTTATCTTGGTGGCAAACAGTTTGGAGCCTGATCAGACGCCGGGTTACCCGGCGTCTGATTTGGCTCCAAACTGTTTGCACCGCAAATAATAGTTTTAGCGTAAACGCGTTTATTGGGAAAGAATAACAGATTCTCCACTGTATCAAGAACTTCCAAAGTCAAAGTCCTGACTTAAAATGATGGATGAAAAAGACAAGCTGCTCCGACAAACGCAATAATTCCAACCACAGGGGATTTGCTAGTTTTTGCAAAGTAGCAAAGAATGCTAAATTTAACCCCTCACAGCCTTACCCCTTGTAGATCTACAATAGTTATTTGCAAACAGTTTGGATCCTGTATCAGAGGCCACGTGACGCGGCGTCTAATCAGGTTCCAAATAGTTTGACACTCATTCCAATTTTTGTTAAGTCAACATAGAAAATTAAAATTTTGGAAATAAAACCAGATGACGTCATCGTCACGATATCGTGATACTTCCTATCCAAAAGATACTTAAAGCAAGCGCAATGCAATGATAGGATGAAAATGACAAAAATATGTACACAATTTAATTCATTTAGAATGGCAAAACAGTTTGGAGTCTGATCAGACACCCGGTTACCATGACTTATGACTGATTGGCTAATATTAGTTCAATTATTCCACTTAACTTACAGTGGAGAATACGTTATTATTTCCGGTGCCGTAGAGAATATGTAATTCTTTCCAAGCAATGAATCTAAATACAAACACAATACAATAAAATGTAAAAGCAAACAAGAGTTGTTATTGAAAGATTTTGAATTTTTTAAAATCAAAATCTTAGTTGCAAACAGTTTTGAGTTTAGAACAAGTGCGTTTACTGGAGAATCCCCATTGTACACACGTGCATGACTAAATCTATACATCACTCTTATGCATTTTACTCTTCATGAATATTTTATCATTCGCAACATCCGGATGATCATTTTAACCCCTTCACTGCCATGGCGTCAGCTACTTTAAATAATTATCGTCTGCTTTTATTTTCCATTTTTAATTTAAGGTGTTTTGACTTAAGAAACTGTAAATTTGAGTTTCCATCAGTATGGATTCTGATCAGACGCCGCGTTACGCGACGTCTGATCAAGATCCAGAATGTCTGCAAATAACCATTGTACTTGGGATAAGGCAGTGAAAGCGTACAGTGGAGAATCTGTTATTCTTTCCCGTTTAAACGCAAAAGAAACGCAAACGCAAAGCACTAAAACGCACAAAAGTACAACTTTTGGACACTTCTGATTATTCATTTTAATCTTGGTGGCAAACAGTTTGGAGCCTGATCAGACGCCGGGTTACCCGGCGTCTGATCTGGCTCCAAACTGTTTGTAATTAAAATAATAGTAAACGCGTTTATTGGGAAAGAATAACGTTTTCTCCACTGTAACCGATTCGCTTCTGAAATACGGCGAGCTTGAAATTGTGGCTGCCCTTATAAATTTAGCTTTTAGGCATTTTGGCTAAAACAAACATCGATATGAGCGAATAGTGGAGAAGACGTAATTCTTGCCCAATAAACACGTTTACGCTCAAACTGTTTTTTTTCTACTGCAAACAATTTGGAGCCAGGTCAGACACCGGGTAACCCGGCGTCTGAGCATGCTCCAAACTATTTGCCACTCAGATTGAAATGAATAGTCAGAATAATCAACAAGTTTTCATTTTCTACGTTTTATTGCAATGCCTTTGCTTTTCGTTTACGTTTAAACGGGAAAGGATTACGTCTTTTTCCTTAATAATGTCGTACTTTACAGTTACAGTTTATCAATCTTCTCAGCACATACATATGTGAAATGAGGAATGAACACAGAAAAACTTCCCGGAAAAGTAATCAAAATATCAAATATTTTGGTCAAGGCTGTTGGTGATTTGTATTACACTGGTGAAGGCGAGTCATGCAAATTATAAACAAGATATATAGCAATAAACAAATAAACATATGATAAATAACTAGATAACTCTCTGTTAAATACATTCTGTATGAACTGACGAATGGACCATAAGTGTTACATACAATGTTTCTAAAATGGTGATTGCCAATATGTTATCTTTCTTTATATAATCAAAGTACAGTTATTGTTTAAAATAAGTCTTAGTTTACTAAAGCTTAGAGGATGATTTGATTAAATCTGAGTGGCAAACAGTTTGGAATATGATCAGACACAAGCTGTATTCAATGGACATATTGTTATAGCACCAGCACGTGCACTGAGAAATAATAACGTCTTCCCCCATGTTATCACAGCGGATCACTTTATGATCTATGCATGTGCGTGTTCTTGTTTAGATTAGCAATACATAAGTGTATAACCTTGGAGACCTTCATGCTGGGTGGCTGTTATAACGAAAGTACAAAACTATTGTTTCCAAGCTATGTAACGCTAATACATGATATGGTATGAGCCTCAGCACGAGAGAAAACGGCTCTGAGAAGTATAACAACAAAATAATACCTTGCAAACTTCCTAGTACAGTGGAGAAGACGTTATTCTTTCCCAATAAACACATTTGAGTTAAAATAGTAATTTTCATTGCAAAAAGTTTGGAGCCTTTACCCGGCGTCTGATCGGGCTCCAAACTGTTTGCCACTCAGATTGAATGAATTGTGTTTTGTGTTATATATACATGTACATACAGTAAAAACTCTCTATTTCGACCACTAAATTATGTTAATCAGCAGGGACCCGTTTTACTAAACTACTTACGCAAAATTTAAGTCAAAATAATAAATTTTAATTTATATTTTTTATTATCACTTGCTACAAACAGCAAATAGCCGGATCAGAGGACGCGCTTTTAGCGCGTCCTCTGATCCGGCTATTTGCTGTTTGCAAACGTTTATGATCGAAAAATAAGAGTTAAACGATTTTGACTTACGCAAAAATTTTGCGTAAGTTGTTTAGTAAAACGGGCCCCATGTGTGTAAAGCATGTGACTGCTTAAAGCAAGGTGAACGTAAAACAGAAAGCTCCTTTAAGAGCTTTTCTGTTTTACTTTCATCAGGCTTTTAGCTGTTACAAATGTATCTGTGTTTCATGTAATCATTGCCCCTTTTTAATGACCGTAAGAACGAGGTTTTACTGTACTTGTGTATTTTCATTACATTGGATTTGCGTTGGTATAAAACAGTGACAGATTCCATTTTTCATCAATTTAGTTCTGCTGAGTAAAACCTCTAGATAAGATAAGTCCTTAAGAATAATCCAATATACAACGTTGGCCATGCGTAGGATATGTCTAGACAAGTATCCCTTTCGAACCTTTTGTTTTGACCATTTATATAACTGAATTTGTAAGCTTATCTTATGCGCAAACAACCATGACAAGGTGTTCTATCAAAATGTCTGGATGTGAAATATATATAGCTTATATATGTTTATATAAATATATATGATATATGTAAGCAAACCCTTTGAGCAGGCTCCAAACTGTTTGTCACTCATATTAATACAAATTGTAGGAATTGTTAACCAGTTTTGATTTTCTAAATATACTGCAATTCGTTTGCGTTTAAACAAGAACAAATTACTTCTGCTCACAGTGGAGAATCTGTTATTCTTTCCCGTTTAAACGCAAACGTACGCAAACGCAAAGCACTAAAGAACAATTTTTGGACAATTCTGATAATTCTTGTTTATCTTGGTGGCAAACAGTTTGGAGCCTGATCAGACGCCGGGTTACCCGGCGTCTGATCTGGCTCGAAACTGTTTGCACTGGAAATAATAGTTTTAGCGTAAACGCGTTTATTGGGAAAGAATATATTCTCCACTGTAATTGTTAGTATACATTTGAAGTGAGTTCGATGAAGAATAATTATAGAAAAGAACTTGGTGGAGCTCTGAGTCGTTTATTCATGTTTTCAATACATTGTTTAACTTCAAAATGTTTGCAATGCCTCTGAATATTGCAGTTATTTTCATATACAGCGAAATGTTACAAAGGAGAAGAAATTAAAAGCAAACGAAACGCAAACGCATTGAAACAAAACGTAGAAAAGAACAAATTGTTGACGATTCTGACCACTTGTTTTAATCTGAGTATCAAATACTTTGGATCCTTTTCAGACGCCGGGTTACCCCGCGTCTGATCTGGCTCCAAACTGTTTGCGCTGGAAATAATAGTTTAAGCGTAAACGCATATACAGTGGAGAATATGTTACTCTTTCCCGTTTAAACGCAAACGTACGCAAACGCAAAGCACTAAAACGTAGAAAAGAACAACTTTTGGACAATTCTGATATTTCATGTTTATCTTGGTGGCAAACATTTTGGAGCCTGATCAGACGCCGGGTTACCCGGCGTTTGATCTGGCTCCAAACTGTTTGCATTGCAAATAATAGTTTTAGCATAAACGCGTTTATTGGGAAAGAATAACAGATTCTCCACTGTATTCGGAGAGAATAACGTTTTAGCCACTGTATGTGAGAATAGTCACCTATCTTTCAAATAGTTTGGATCCTGATCAGACGCCGCGTCACGCGGCGTCTGATCAGGATAGAAACTATTTGCAAAAGCGATTTTTAGCGTCATTGACAGATAACGAATTAATGAAAGATTCGCTGTAAACAAATAAACATATTTTGTATTATTTTCAATAGCATAACAAATATAGATTGATAATTTGCTTGTAGTGAAAGAAATACTTTCATTTATACCCCTCTTTCAAAAGTAAAAAGGAAATGGAATTAGTATTTGTTCTTCAGTGTTATTAAATTTATAAAGGACTTCTTTCATCTTATGACAAACAAAGGTAATATGTCTTTTTCGTTAAAATATTGCATTGTTGACAGAAAGTTCCATCTTTAAAGAAAAACACATTTATTCGCCTTTACTGTACGATTGATGTTTTTTGTAACCATGGAAATGCTGAGATGTACTAAGTACATGTATATAGCCCAAGTCTCCGGAGTAAGCTAAATGTACCTTGAATAGCTTGACAAGAAACACCGTTCTACAATGCACATACTAAAAGATGTATTTACCCTAACTTTTATAATGTTTTTCAGTTCACGGTGGAAAAGCGCATCTCGTTTTAAAACGCAATTTTACTCAAAACAATTACCGCACACTTTCAATTAATCATACACTACGAAAATTAGTCCTTAGACTGGAAGATGCCTCTATTAATCCACACTACGAAAATTAGTGCTTAGCTTGGAAATCCTTAAAATAAGATATAAACAGCATTTTAGTACTTATCTAGATGGGAACTTAAAAGTGGGTTACAAGTAAAGCGAGGGGTATTCTGCTTTACTTTCAATCTGCTTTAAGTAGTAAGTTGTTTTCAAGACTAAAAACAAACGATGAGGTAAATGAGTAAACAGGATCAGACGGAGATTTACATCTCTAGAGGTTATAATGGTTACAGTGGAGAATCTGTTATTCTTTCCCGTTTAAACGCAAACGTACGCAAACGCAAATCACTAAAACGTAGAAAAGAACAACTTTTTGACAACTCTGATAATTCTTGTATATCTTGGTGGCAAACAGTTTGGAGCCTGGTCAGACGCCGGGTTACCCGGCGTCTGATCAGGCTCCAAACTGTTTGCACTGCAAATAATAGTTTTAGCGTAAACGCGTTTATTGGGAAAGAATAACAGATTCTCCACTGTATAGCTTGTTTTCCATATTGAAGGCAGTTGGTTGCTTTAAATAGACATGTTAACCCATTACCCCATAAATACACCTTTTCACGCCTTTAATTCATTCCTGCACTGAAGAAAAAAATCATTTTAAACAGTCATGAATATATACCATAAGAAATAGTTTATATAGTCTAACAGATGGTAGCTTAAAGCAGGCTGCAAGTAAAGCAGAATTCGCCTCCAGGCGCATTCTGCTTTACTTTCAACCTGCTTTAAGTTGTCATATAATTTCAAAACTAGGAACAGGCTATGGGGCAATGGGTTAAAGTAAAACAGAATGATCCCTAGACATTTATAGCCTGCTTAAAGCTACAATATGATAAGACCTACAGTACTGAACCTTATTAAATTAAATTGATAATCGCAAGCGAATTGCCATCGAATTGCCATCGAATTGCAATCGAATCGCGCGCTTCAAAAAACAAATCCTACGTTTGAATATTTTAACGCGAATTTTCCGAAGCGGTTGTGACAAAAATGGAATCGAAAACAATAACGGAGGCATATTTGCGAACATTTGTGAGATACACCATTCAAGAAAACTTACCCGAGGGTAAAGTTAATACTTTGAATCGCAAGCGAATTGCCATCGAATTGCAAGCGAATCGCAAAATTTGTTAATTTAATAAGATTCAGTTCTGTACAACAAATTTCTGTATGGTGCATACTTATTCATGAAGTGATAAAGTGGATCTACGTTCCTCAATGGAGGAATACATGTAAGGCATGGCAATGTGCATTTATACAGTGGAGAATCTGTTATTCTTTCCCAATAAACGCGTTTACGCTAAAACTATTATTTGCAGTGCAAACAGTTTGGAGCCAGATCAGACGCCGGGTAACCCGGCGTCTGATCAGGCTCCAAACTGTTTGCCACCATGATAAACATGAAATATCAGAATTGTCCAAAAGTTGTACTTTTCTACGTTTTAGTGCTTTGCGTTTGCGTACGTTTGCGTTTAAACGGGAAAGAATAACAGATTTTCCACTGTAGGGCAATTGGTTAATGCATGCATCGTCGCCCTATAATTCTCCACTTATTGATTCATGTTACAAGATGTTTGATCACTGCTCGCAATTGCATGATTCACACCAATCTCACAAACATTATTTACTGTTTCAGAGACTATATCAATATGCTCAGTAGTGTCTGTGCAATAAAAATGAGACATAATTCAGCGAGGTATCGCTATTATACAGAAATAAGATGATCTCTTTTACACCAACACGTGCTAACAGATGTGCGATAATGTAGTTTATTTGCAGGCTTGACAATCACGATAGACGCTGGAAATATTAACCCTTCGTCTGCTAAAACATTTTTCTGTATTTCTTTAAGATTTCTTTTACGCCATTTAAGTGTAAATCATAAATTTCAAATATGAGGGTCAAACAGGTCTGATCTGAATTCAAACTGATTGCAAGGAGAGAAACACAATAAGCTGGCTTGCTTTCGTTTCAAAAAAACATTGTTGTATGTTTGTAAAATACCTGTAAATGAAATAAGATATGTTAAAACCAAAATGATTGCAAATTCTTGTAAATTCGCGATGAATAGACCATGAGTCAAACTGTGTTTGGTCCGAATACTTTCAGAGAACTGCATCTGCTAGCAGCATATTTCCATCTTCTTTCTTTCTCCTACAAAATAACCCATATACAATTTAATTGGCAGTTTTGCCAAGCTTAGAAATACCTGTGGTGACATAAACAGACTGAAAGCAAAACCAACCCTCGACAAACCACAGAACCACAACAGTTCCTGAGATCTGACAATAAATTTTCAAAATGACGTTCGTGAAGGTGTCATTATCTGAACATTCATGAATTCGTGTCAGTCGAACTAACAGTGGAGAAGACGTTAGTCCTCTCTATGTCACAGAAACAAAACAACTGTTGTGCAAGCAGCGAGTTGCATTTAAAGAATTTATAATTCTTTCCCGTTAAAACGCAAACCTATTGCAATAAAATGTACAGAATGGTAGCTGTTGAGAATTCTGACTATTTATTTTAATCGGAGTGGCAAATAGTTTGGAACCTGATCAGACGCCGGGTTACCCGGCGTCTGATTAGGCTCCAAACTGTTTGCAACGGAAATAATAAATTTAGCGTTAACGCGTTTATTGGGAAAGAATTACGTCTTTTCCACTGTACCAATATTTCTTCAGTTGCAATTAGATAACTCGAGCTTCGGCTCAAGTCAAATATATGAGTATTATAATATTACAACATAGCCTAATCACCACTCAAAAGAAGAATTCCTGAAAGCAAAGTGACAATAAAGCACAATGCAGTATACAAACAAGCTTCGTTATCTCGAACACGCTTAGCCATCTTTTAACTTGTACATTGTGTACGTACGTGTGTGCGAGATGGAATTGTTGAAATTCCTTTGATGAAATACAATGAATTACGACTAAAGCAAAACCCCATAACCTGTTTCTAGATTCGAAAATCGATGACCACTTTTAGCAGACAGAAAGTAAAGCAGAATGCGCATTAGGGCGCATTCCGCTTTACTTTCAATCTGCTGCAATCCGTAGTGCTAGATTATAGAAAATATTTCTTATGGTACATATTTATGACTGTATGAAATGGACATATTTTCTGCAGTTGAGGTTAATTAAAGGCGTAAAAAGCATATATGGGTAAAGCGAATTAGAGCTATCTATGTTCGACATTAACACAACTTACAGAACGTTCGCCTGCAATGCCATTGTATTCTAGGTTATCACCTTTCATTTGCTTTCGTTTCATTATTGCGTTAATATTTCCCATAGATTGTCGTGATTGTCAACCTGGCATTTAAACAACACATGCGTTCTGTAAGAGTTATTGAAAGAACAAACAAGTTCAGTGAAATTTTAGTCTTCTCTACTCCTATTGCAAGCTGTATTGAATGTCCTTTTGAAGGCTGTTCAAAACCCTTTACCCCATAGAATCGTCTTTTAGCGCACTCAGTTAATTCCTCCGCTTAAGAAAATAATTCCAATTTATTCATTCATAAACAGGTACCATTAGAAATATTTACTATATGGTAGCAGATGGTAGCTTAATGCAGCTGAAAGTAAAGCAAAATGCGCCTTAAGGCGCATTCTGCTTTACTTTCAACCTGCTTTAAGTAATCACCTGTTTTCAAAACAAGGTAAAGGGTTAATGCTTGCATGGAATATTCCTGGCTAGGCGTCGCTCTATGCAAACTGTTTGCTTAGTCGCCTTTTGGTGTTCTAAGGTTGAAACGCATTAGTTAATTTAGTACAGTGGAGAATCTGTTATTCTTTCCCGTTTAAACGCAAACGTACGCAAACGCAAAGCACTAAAACGTAGAAAAAAACAACTTTTGGACAATTCTGATAATTCTTGTTTATCTTGGTGGCAAAGAGTTTGGAGCCTGATCAGACGCCGAGTTACCCGGCGTCTGATCTGGCTCAAAACTGTTTGCAGTGGAAATAAACGTTTTAGCGTAAACGCGTTTATTAGGAAAGAATAACAGATTCTCCACTGTACACAGAAATGTAAGTCAATGGCAGAATGCGAGAAGGATTTTCCAAGTACGTATCAAAGAATACACTTAGCCCATTCACTGCCTTACCTTACCCCGAGTACAATGTTTATTACATGTTGCAAACACTTTGGGACGTGATCAGACGCCACGAGACGCGGCGTCTGCAAGGATCCTAACTGTTTGAAACTCTTTACGATACTAATTTAGTAAACTTACATAAAATATAAATTTCAAAAATAAACGCAGACGATAATTGTTTAAAGCCGATGACGTCATGGCAGTTTAGGGATTGAATTGTTATTACTACTATATGTAGTACATGTATGTTCACATTGCTGTAAGAAATGACAATTCTACAAATTATAGATGTTGTATTCCCATTCCCATTCCCAACAGCAAACAGGCGTCCAATAACGTAGTTTATTTGCCAGTTTGACATTCACGATGGTCTACGACAAATATTAACCTAGTTATTACTGGCTATTTCAGTCAGACACTCACGGTGTCTCTACTTAGAAACAATTACAGTAATCCCTTTATATGAACTCTGTTCGTTTCAATCAGTCTCAATCCACTGAATCATAGAGACGAGTCAACGCATCCCTTGCAAACAGTCTACCAGTGAATAGTAGACGTGTCCTATACTAACAGTGGATATCTAGATCAGAGGACTCTTACAAGAAGCATCTGAACACGGCCTAGCAGTGTTGTCGTCCTTTTGAAAATAATATAATAATATGTTACACTTATAAGTACAAACCATAAACTTGGTATCAAAATGCGGAAAAAGGTATTGGCTACACGATGGTGTATTTTAACTGTGACTCAATAATTTGCAGATCATAATTTTTGTGTGAATGACGATGGCGTGAAAAGTAAAAGCTGCATATTGGTAGTGTTTTTATAACTCTATGTAAATCTTTCACCCGAGCGGAGCAATTTTAAATCCAAGGGGTATAATTTGAACAATTGTGGTAGAGGGCTACTATACAATGCTACATATCAAATATCAAAGCTCAAGGTCTTACGGTTTGCAAATAAGATTTGTCGATGACCAAACGTTAATTACAAAACACTACAACAAGTCTGTATCTTTTACTCTTTACACAATCGTAACTCACACACACAGTTATAATTAGCAAAATACTAAATCACAATTGAAAATACACAATCGTGTAGTCAATACATATTTGTGCATTTTGATACCACATTTGCCTATGGTCTGCACTAATAAGTATAACAAAGGCCCATCAAACCAAATGTACAGTTTCATTATCGTGTTAGTATATTTATGCATCCTAAATTAATTCAGTGGTTAAAGTAAAGACATCCACTGTTTCCGTATCTAATTAGGCTTAACTCTTTGCACGCTGGGTAAATTTGTCGTCTGCAACACTTGTCGTCTGCTGCTGTTCTAAAAATAGATTTTTGAATTTCCTTTTCAAAACAGGGGTCAGAGTTTCAAACAGTTTGGATTCTGATGAGACGCCGCGTTATGCGGCGTCTCATCAGAAACCAAACTGTTTGCAAATGTTATCATAAATTCACTACCATAGCATGCTAAGAGTTAATAGAGTCATACCTTTTAAGTATTATATACATTTTCCGGAAAATAACATATCTAATAACGGTTTATAAAACAAGACAAAAGAAGGTTCTTTTAGACGTTCTTTGATATTGACAGCCATCTACCTGAAGCAAACATCAAATAAAGAAGAACTCCTGTATGAACTTTTGATTTTTCTTTCACCCTCCTTTGTACTGTCATATTTCGCAGAATCTTTTTTTCTATTTTTGTATGCCAGTGCATGATTCTGAATGAGAGAAACGCAAACGCATTGCTATAAAATGGAGAAAATGAAAACTTTTTGAAAATTCTGATTATTCATTTTTATCTGAGTGGCAAACAGTTTGGAGCATGATCAGACGCCGGGTACATTGTAAGCGTCTGATCTGGCTCTAAACTGTTTGCATTTGAAATACTATTTTTAGCATAAACGCGTTTATTGTGAAATAATAAAGTCTTCTCCATTGTATATATGCAAACGGTAGAGATCCAAATAAACCCGGCATTTGATATGGATCTAATGATATAGATCTAAACTATTTATTTGACATTTGTCTGCTCATGGCTTTAATAAAAGTGCAGCTATCTGAATTTAACAAAACATTGCAGATGGCGCTTTCAAAGCAGACGATATTACGATAAGATAATGGTTAAGAGATTGGGTTAAAAGCGAAATTTATTACAGAGGAGAAAACGTTATTCTTTCCCAATAAACGCGTTTACGCTAAATCTATTATTTCGAATGCAAGCAGTTTGGAGCCAGATAATACGCCGGGTAACCCGGCGTCTGATCAGGCTACAAACTGTTTGCCATCCATGTTAAAATCGTAATACAGAATGGTCGAAAAGTTGTCATTTTCTGAATTTTAATGCGATGCGTTTGCGTTTCGTTTGCGTTTAAAAGAGAAAGAATAACGTTTTCTCCCCTGTACATGTATCTGATACTGTACAGTAGAGAAGACGTTATTCATTCCGACTAACGCATTGTCATATCCATGGCAAACAGTTTGGAGGGAATCATTGTTCGGAGGGTCGTTGTAGGGAGGAAGCACTGTAATACAAAACCCACTGCAGCGCTTTCTGTGTTAGTCCTACACTAGGAATTGATGTCTGCATCCATATATCACATCAGATAATGCATCATTCTTTCTAGCTCAACAGAAAGTACATACAAACGCAATACAATAAAATGTAGAAAATATACATGTTAAATGATTATTGAAAAATGTTGATAGTCATTGTTTTTAATCTGAGAAGCAAACCGTTTAGAGCCATATCAGGCACCGGGTTACGCTAATTAAGTCGCTTTTAACATGAAACATATATATTGCATTTAATTCTACTAGTTTTCTTAGTTTCTTAGACCCCAGGTAAGCGGATAAAACAAGTCTTAAAATATTTTCTTCTTTTTCATACCAATCTCTTTTCGAGACACTTCTAATGAATACTTTCACAGCATAGGGTTAAGGACGACATAAATACAGTAACACCTCTCTATTACGACAACTTGAACGAATGCTAATTGATTGTATACAAGACAGGTGACAGCTTAAAGCAAGGTGACAGTAAAACAGAAAGCTCCTTTAGGAGCTTTCTGTTTTACTGTCACCTTGCTTTAAGCAGTCACCTGTCGTAAACATCTAATAATTAACACAATTTACATGTAGTGGTCTTAATAACGAGGTTTTATTGTTTTATATATTTGGAATTACTGTCCTTATTTACAAACATAGGTTTAGTAAAAGATACATACATGGTGAAGTGTCCGCTATAATCCAAACGTTGTTCAATCCATTCACACGCAGAATTCTGAAAAAGAAAAAGAAAAACCTATATAAAGTGAATTGAATCATACCAGAAATACAGTGAAAAATGCCACTTTTTCGAAATTAAATGAAATTAAATACATTGCAATAAATTGTAGGAAATGAATATTGTTTTTGGAAATTTTGAAGTTTTATTAAATGTGATTACAGTTTGGAGCCTGGTTATTAAATTTTATTGGCAAACAGTTTGAAGTCGGGTTACCCGGCGTCTGATTAGACTCCAAATCGTCTGTAATTGATACGATTATTTTAGCACAAACGCGTTTATTTGGATAGAATTGCGTCGTATTATCACATACGATATTAAAGAATCTTACATGAGTGCTAATCATTTTTAATAAACAAGTTGATTAAAATAATATGAAGAAAACTCGTGTCATATTCATTTTAGTCAACTTTTTTATTAATAAGGATGATACAATGTATATACTACTCAAAGTTTGCTAAGGGTCAAAGGTATAACCACCATAGGAACCAATGCATCGACCCTGTCACTTTCTCACTTGATAACTTTCCGCAGATTTGTTCAATTTCAACAAAGTTTTCAGGAGTTGTAACTTAAGATCCATTCTACTGGTTCTTTAGTGACTTTTACATGTAAATGTCCTATGCATGTGCATTGGTAAAAAATATAGAACATCAATTTTCACAGTAAACTGCAAAAGTTACATATTGTGTTTTTGAGTTAATTGACATGCTTTACAATTAAATAATAGGTACACTTGAACATTGAAAGGTAAAACATTGATTTTTCAACCAAAACACCCTTAGGAAAAATAAAATGCAGATCTTAATGGATTTGAACATTTTGATGATATCTCAGAAATTTCATATTTTGATAATTTCCTCGGGTTTCGCCTACAAGACCTGGCCAAGAATAATTGCTATCAAAATAGGTGAAGTGAACCCTTGGCACACATATCTCCAAATATGGAAGGAATCGAACAAAAAAGTTGGAAGTTATGCTGTGAGAAAGTCATAGGGTCAATGCATTGAAGCTGTATTAGGCCCTTGACCCTTATCAAATTTTGAGTAGTGTATTTGTACGGATGTTATTTATCACATGAACAGTTTTTAAGGTTCTTTTTTTATTTCCTTTTTTTTAACAACAAGTCTATACTTAGTAAGTCCAAGACGTAGATGCAGTCTCTCAGTCATATATGCTTCCCATTTCCTAAACAACGTAGTAAACGGTTCTGATGTTACAGTGAAGAAGACAATATCCTTTCCTTTCGTTTTAAACGAAAACGAAACGTAAACGCATTGCAATGAAACGGAGAAAATGGAATTGTTTTGACAAGTCTAAATATCCATTTTTATATGAGTGGCAAACAGTTTGGAGCCTGATCAGACGCCGGGTTACCCGGCGTCTGATCTGGCTCCAAACTGTTTGCAATGGAAATGATAGATTTGACATTAACGTGTTGATTGGAAAAAGACAACGTCTACTCGACTGTACACGTACGTACGGTCGGACAGGTAAATCACTATTTGCTTCCGAATCACTAGACACTGTGGGCATAAAACATGTGAGCGGAATTCGGAACACGGTTCAACTGTACTCAGAAAACGTCTACATCTACATGTATCAATGCCCTTTTTAACAAAATTGTCTAGTAGGATCCTGTGTTGATTGGGATAAAACTCATTGAACATTTAAATGACGATACGAAATTGAGTTAGTTTTCGATTTCTCTGTTGTCAGTGTCTCGTTTACAGAGCTCACTCTATATGATTCAGTCTTCTCGTGAAAATAGTTTTTAACGAAAAAATATCAACAAAATAATCAAACTTCAGACATCTCCTTCATGAATAAGTATGTCATTCTGCGTTTGAATGCCAAATAAAGATAATGAATGTTGTGTTATGTTTCTTTATAGGATATGTCTGACATTAGTCTGTGGTGAAATTCCTATCTTGTTAGCCTATGTTGAAATGTAATACATTGGAGAAGACGTTATTCTTTCCCAATAAACGCGTTTACGCTAAAACTATTATTTCCATTACAAACAGTTTGGAGCTAGATCAGACGCCGGGTAACCCGGCGTTTGATCAGGCTCCAAACTGTTTGCCACTCAGGTTAAAATAAAAAGTCAGAATTGTCAAAACTTTATCATTTTTAACATTTTATTGCAATGCGTTTGCGTTTCGTTTGCGTTTAAACGAGAAAGAATAACGTCTTCACTACAGTATATTGTAGTTCAGGTGATAAAAAATAATATTTTGTAGTGTTTAATACATGAATATTCAACTCGAGAATGATTACTTTAACGTATCTTTGAAACGTTGAGAAGACGTAATTCTTTCGCCACACTTTAAAACTAGAAACAGGCTATGGGATAAAGTGCTAAGAAGACGCCATTTGATTCAGCGTTCGTTCCAAGAATGAAATAAACAACAGTGTTCTTGTGATTGGCAGTTGGACAGGTTTGACTTCAAATATAACCATATGCCATGCAGAGTTTGAAGCTTGACTTAATTGAAATAAAACATGTCTCCTGTGTGTAATTTGATTTTTCTGTTTCGCTTTCTCTGAAACACAAGATACCAGAAGACACCAGAAGTAGCATGGAATGGATTTGTTATTCAAGCTTTTTTAGCTTTTTTACTCTTTCCCAATAAAAGCGTTTGCGCTAAAACCTATTATTTCCATTGGAAACAGTTTGGATCCAGATCGGACGTTGTCTGACCAGTATAATAAATGTTTCCAATATGCCTTTTGGAGCCATTCACAGTGAAAGGGTTAAGCAGACTGAAATACAAATGTCATATCTTACAGATAGAATAAGTACGTGTACTAAAGACAAATACAGTTGAAAATTAAAGTAGAATAAAAGTTTTTTGAGCATCAAACTTTACTTTAACCCTGCTTTAAACAACACTGGAGAAGACATAGTAAACACAGTTCAAACAAAATTTTAGATAAAATATTAACTGAAAAGTAGACTACAGTAAAACCCTCTATTACGACCACTGCTTTGTGTTACATGTAACTATTAGGATTTTACGACAGATGATTGCTTAAAACAATGTGACAGTAAAACAGAAAGCTCCTTGAGGAGCTTTCTGTTTTACTGTCACCTTGCTGTAAGCTGTCATTTGACTTTTAAACAATCAATTAATCCTTGTTTTTGTGGTCGTAGTAGAGAAAAGTTTCTGTATGTTATCACAGAAGTCTTTATACAACACATTGATGTTGTTTTACTTTCTTTTAGTTTGATAATGTTTTTAACAATGGATAAATACAACCTAATAACTGTTATGAAGAATTGTTTTTCTAACAGCTAAGGGAAACTTGACAGTAAGTACGTTCGGTTTTTTGTGTCTTTTGGTTTTCATGTGATAAATAGAATATTAAATTCGTGTGTTTTAGCATTGCATTTTTGAATCCGTTGGACAAAAATCATATTTTTTATGTTTCTCGCCAGGACTCGCAACATATTAATTTATCCAACTCGTTCAATAAATTCAATACTGAAAACACACTCGTTCAATATCCTCTATAATGTTATGCTGTAAAAATAAAGTTTAGTCATACATGTACATACATGTTGGATGCAAGCAACGTATGCGTGGTACATTATATCAATCATGTTGCACAACATTGATTTATTTTAGTATAAACAAACTCACAATGCATTTCGGTTGTCAATACTTATGTTTTTTAATTGACTCTGTAAAGGTTATTCTAATGAGTTCTGAAATTACAGGGTTAAATGAAGATATATGGGGAAGTTGTTCGAAAGTATTTCGAACACTCCTTTTAACCGTATGCCCTGGAAATATTCGTAGACAACAATATTGAAGCCGGCGATCCAGTGAGGAAGACGTAATTCTTTATATAAACGCGTTTGTGATAAACTGATTGTTTCCATTGCAAACAGTTTGGAGACAGATAAGACGCCGGGTAACCCGGCGTCTAATCAGGCTCAAAACTGTTTGTCCCTTAGATTGAAAAATTGCAGCATTTCACAATAACTATTGAATTTATTTATGTTTTGGTATTTCGCTTGCGTTTTGTTCGTTTAAAAGATAGAGAATAACGTCTTCTCCATTGTACAATGCAATTACAAGAAATAACACATCTGATACCTAATACCAATCAGGAAAGGAAGAAATTGTTTTAACCCTTTCTATACTGAAAACAAGTAGACACATACAGTAGAGAAGATGTTGTAGGCGTTATCCCGTTTAAACGCAAACGAAACGCAATAGCAAGGCACTAAAACGTGGAAAATAACGCTTTTTGGACAATTCAATCTTTTTTGTCTGAGTGGCAAACAGTTCGGAGCCAGATCAGACGCCGGGTTACCCGGCGTCAGATCAGGCTCCGAACTGTTTGCAATAGAAATAATTGCTTTATCGTAAACGCGTTTAAGCGGTTAATTTGAAAGAATAATGTTTTCTCCATTGTATATTTTGCAACCTGTGTAGACCATGAGAATGATCACTATGATCGGAGTCTGCACTGTGTGTTTTCTTTTTTCTATGGTATTTTTCTAAAACATCCCTAAAAATAAACGTAAACAGATCGTTTTTCAAGAATTGGAATATTCCACATCGGAATTTAAGCATAAAAAGGGTTGAAAATAACACATGAGACGACAGGCGTCATTACGAAAGTTATAGTAACATACTAAAAGCATTTGCGCCAGTATACCTGAAACCAAATCAATTAACTCCTTCACTACTGTGACGTCATCAGTTTCAAACATTTGTCGTCTGCTTTTATTTATCAAATTTAAATTTTAGGTGTCAAAGAGTTTAGATCCTGATCAGAAGCCGCATAAGGGGCGTCTGATCAGGATCTAAACTCTTTGAAAATAGTCATTGTGCTGATGGTATGGCAGTGAAGGGTTGAACTTCTATAAACTATATTTGCGAATTTGTGCTAATTATTGCCAAAAGATTGGATCCAAATGTGAAGTCCAGTAACTCAGCGTCTCATTCCGATTAAACTGTTTCACACTCAAATGAAAACTCCGGTCAGTTAATTCTTAGAAGTGTTACAGACAATCTTTTCGGAGCACAGTTTCATAGTATTGCTAAAGTTTGATGGGAGACTCATATATCTTATTACATGTAGCTGATAAACAAGCCAATATACACTACTAGAGAATACTTTGTTTTATTCCGTTGAGACGAAACTTTAAGCAAACGCAACGCAACGCAAAGCAATGAAATGAAGAACAAGTCATATTTTGATAATAATAACACTTTTTTTTAAAAAACAGTTACTTTTAATCTAAATAGCAAACAGATAGGCGCTTACTCAGGTTTGAACTACAGTGATCCCTCTCAATAACATAACTCAACGGGAGAGAAAGATGGTGTGTGTTGTTCGGAGGCAGTTGTTACAGGGATGGAAATTGGTTTACATTTACAAACAGCTTGAATCAAGATCAGACGCCGCGTAACGCGGCGTCTGATCTGGATTCAAGCTATTTGTCACTCTTCATTGTTTTTTTATGTCAAAATGTCAAATATGTGACTTTGAGAAAAACAGCAGACGACAATATTCAGCAGACGACATTGCATCCTTGAAAACGTTTGACATAATTGTTTTGTTTGAGGAGGAGCAACAAGCGTTGTTGTAAGAAGGGAATCGGTCAGAGGGCCGTTGTAGGGAGGGAGCACTGTATTTGCAATGGACATGGAGATTTTAGCACAAACGCGTATACTTGGTAAAAATAATGTCTTCCTCCAATGTGAATGATAGTTAGAAAGCTTTAAGATTGTTATGCGCTCAAATGATTGCCTGCTTTAAAAATGAAAGCAACATTACTTTAAAAAGTTAGTAAAAAAATATCGGCCGTTGATCTGTCTCCAAACTGACGTCTCGTCTAGTTAAAACAGTCTTATATCATGGCCTCGATTTACCAACCGATTGTTGGGCTTGGGATTTTATTGGAACAGACTTGAAACCAAACCAAAGGGTTTAATATTGGTGTGGAGTCTCGTGAATACGGATACACTACAGTTACAGGGGAGAAAACGTTATTTTCCCCAATAAACGCGTTAACGCTAAAACTAATAATTCTATTGCAAACATTTTGGAGCCAGATCAGACGCCGGGTAACCCGGCGTCTGATCAGGCTCCAAACTGTTTGCCACCAAGATAAATATGAATCATCAGAATTGTTCAAAATTTGTACTTTTCTACGTTAAGGTAATTTGCGTTTGCGTATCGTTTGTTTTTAAACGGGAAAAAATAACGAGTTCTCCAGTGTAGTAAGACGTTATTCTTTTCCGTTTAAACGAACTTAAATGCGAATGTGAATAGAATAACAGCTTTTTGGAAATATTGACGATTCATAATAGTCTCGGTGGCTCCAAAGTGGTGCAGTTGAAATAAGTGTTTTCGCATAATAGAGGCATTTATTAGGAAAGAACAAAGTATCTCACAATACATTCTAGTTAAAGTATCAACGAATTAACAAAATGCGTGCAAAGACACACACTTCTTTCTTTCTAACACCCTTTTAATTTTTGAACGAGCAATCTGCCTAGAAACCAATTTCATTCCCGATTAGATTTATGGCCAATGTTAAATAGACTGTTAAAGAAAAAACTAAATTTAACATAAAATCAATCTTTTTGTGAACGAATGTCAGGCGAATATATAAAAGTTTAACCTTTCATCATTGTCTTCTGCCATGGTCTTCTGTCATTGTTCTTAAATGTTTTTTATTTTTTTGTCAAAATGGGGTCAATGTGTCAACAGGGTGACGTTCTATATCTTTAACTCTTTCGCTGCCAAGCTTTATCGCCTGCTTTAGCCCTCTTACCGCCAACATATCGTCTGCATTTGAAGTGTCATTTGCAATGTTTTTAAAGTCAGCTTTAGGGTTGTTTTGACGGCAAAAATGTCGATACGCGTGTCAAACAGTTTGGATTCTGATCAGACGCCGCGCCAGGAACCAAACTGTTTGCAATTTCGCCATTTGGCGCCATTGGCAGTGAAAGTCTTAAGAAGAAAGTTAAGTATCGTCGAGATGATCGAGTGTTTATTGTGTACAGTGGAAAAACGTTATTCTTTCCCAATAAAGGCGTTTACGTTAAAATATTAATTCTATTGCAAACACTTTGGAGCCAGATCAGACGCCGGATAACCCGGCTTCTGATCAGGCTCCAAACTGTTTGCCACCAAGATAAATATGAATTATCAGAATTGTCCAAAGGTTGTACTTTTCTACTTTTAAGTGCTTTGCCTTTGCGTTTCATTTGTGTTTTAACGGGAAAGAATAACGTTTTCTCCACTGTATGACTGTGGCAATGCTTGGCAGCGAATGAGATTAGGGACGACGGCGGACACAGTGCGATCCAAACAGCTCGGCAACACACTTCGTGTCAGTAGAGCTAAAAGCCGTAAAAACCTCAACGCTGGCAGGGTTTTAAAATTGTTTTAGACTAACGGTTAACACAATACGACACAATGATAATATCATTGGATGTCAAAGATTAGCGTTAAATAAAGACAAGCAGAAGCTCATATAGACGCTTTTGTTTTTTACTTTATCCTTCTGCTAGCAACAAGCCCAAACAAAATTGACTGAGTAGTACATTATTATAGTAATACGTACGATTCACTGTACAGTGCTCCCTCTTTACAATAACACCCAATGGGAGACACAGATTATGTGTGTGTTGGTCGGAGGGAGTTGTTATAGGGGGAAATTGGCTTACATTTGCAAACAGCTTGAATCCAGATATGACGGTCTGATCTGGTTTTTTTCTGCTAAAATGTCAGTGAAATGACTTTGAGAAAAAAAACAAAACAATTTTTAAAGTAGACGATATTGCAGCCGAAAGAAAAGGTTGGCCATAAGTGTTTTGTTTTGGGAACAGAGGCAAGCGTTGTCGTTAGGAACGAATCGTTTTCAAAGGGCCGTTGCGGGGATGATGCATTGTACTATAAAATGCTGCTGTCGGTAATAGTTTGCATAGCTGAAAAATGTCGTCTAGACACGGTGATTTCCATCAATGAACTTCACATCGCTTAAACACCATTTTATGCTCCACTAAAACATCATACAGAATCGATCGAACCATAAAAACAACATTTCCAAACCTAGTCATTGCATTAGAACCTCGTAGCATATAATGTTCGTTACTACATGTACGAGGGTCCTTCAAACTGTTTTGTTACTTGGGCATTTTCTTTGAATCAACATGTACGATTATTATAATTTATATGATACATCTTTCAAAAGGTCTACTTCTTGTGGATTCGAAGATGTATCGCGCAAGTCAATATTCTTATTATAAACAGTTAAATAGGGTGGTAATAACATCACATAAATGACACTACAACGATACATGTTTATAAAATTTGAAATTGCTATTTTGGGATGCATTAAAGAGGCTCGCAACCAGATTTAGTATTAGAAATAGTAATTTCTGAATAAATGTCAAATGATTATATAAACGGGTACGAAATAGTGTAGGATAAAAATTCTGTTTAAAAATGCATTGCAATAAAATAATTGAGCTCTGGTGAAATTCGAACCCGGGAACCGACATGCGGGGACAGAAAGGCAAAATAAGTCAACCCCTAAGACCACTCGACCACGGGATATCAGTCGTTTCTTTGGGATCGATTTAACGTACTTCAGTGTGTAGCGATGGAGAGTACATAACTCGGCTCGTGTTTATGTCAGAGCCCATGATTAATGCAAGTTGCGTCCTTCGACGCAACGGATAAAGCGATGAAAAATATCTAAAAAATGAAGATTTGAAGACTTTTCTTAAGGATGTTTTCATCTGATCATATTTTTCTAATGCCAGATACACGGTAGTAATACACATTTGGTTTCATTTTGGTAATTTATTTTATTTTTGTAAATACACCATCTGGTTGCGAGTCGCTTTAAATGGGGATACTATATTTTAATGTGTCAACTTTAATGTTTGTCTGACAGTATGTAATCGTTTCAAAACAAAAGTGTAGTGGAGAGTACAGTGGAGAGTACAGTGGAGAAAACGTTATTCTTTCCCATTAAACGCTTTTACGCTAAAACTATTATTCCCCTTGCAAACAGTTTGGAACCAGATCTAACGCCGGGTAACCCGGCGTTTGATCAGGCTCCAAACAGTTTGACAATCAGATATAAGTAATAATTAAAAATGTCAAAAAATAGTAATTTCTTACGAGTAAGTGATTTGCGTTTGTGTTTCGTTTACTTTAAAAACATTTCTCCACTGTACGCAATTTTCCCCGTTGAAACGAAACTAAACGCAAAAACAGTGCAAGAAAACGGAGAAAATGACAATTTTTTTGATATGGTTACGATCTAGTTTATCCAAATAGCAAACAGTTTGGAACCTGATCAGACACCGGGTTAAAATGGATATTATTGTTTAGTATAAACGCGTTTAATGGAAAAGGATGCCATATTCTCTCCTTTATTTTTTATCTTGTTTACAGGCGCAACAAATTACCACATGCGATAATATTTAATTATTTTGTAATCTAAATTAAATTATGAGATGAAACAATATTTGTATAATCACATTTTACATGGTGCACATTGCAAATTAAATTGATGATTTATTTCGGAGGGAAGTTTATGAGAAACCAGACACATACGAGTATTTGAAAAATATATATGTATTTGATTAATGTTGTGTCTTGAAAATAAATCTAATAAAACTAAATCCGGATAGTAACAGATTTTATTTGATCTAAAACAACACTTTGCCTTGTATTATGTATAAATGCAAGAGCACATTTCAATGTATAAATAAACCCCATCTATAACGACCATTAGAATAATGCTAATTGATTGTATAAAAGATAGGTAGCAGCTTAAAGCAAGTTCAAAGTAAAACAGAAATCTCCTATGGAAGGTTTCTGTTTCCTTTCACCTCGCTTTTAAAATAAGCAGTCACATGCCCCTAACCTTTAAAGACTGTGCGTTCAATAAATGCTTATGCCCCGGTGGCAGCCTTGACAACATATTCCGAATATCAATTAAGTCCAAATTAGGTCAAGGTCATGGCTAAATTGAGGCTAGGTAATATGGATGAAGTGGAATTGGTCCAAAACAACAACTGTGCATGTACAATTGAGAAAACGTTATTCTTTCCCAATAAACGCGTTTACGCTCAAACTACTATTTCAATTACAAACAGTTTGAAGCCAGATCAGACGCCGGGTAACCCGGCGTCTGATCAGGCTCCAAACTGTTTGCCACCAAGATAAAAATGAATCATCAGAAATGTCAAAAATTTGTACTTTTCTACGTTTTACTGCTTTGCGTTTGCGTTTCGTTTGCGTTTAAACGGGAAAGAATAACATATTATCCACTGTATAAAAGCATTGTAGTCAATAGTACTGACACAAGATGAAACGGTAAAATCTAGTTAACCAAGAAATACACAATTTAAAATAGTCTAAGTCCAAACTAGGTCAAGTTCAAGGTCGAAGTCAAGTTTGGGTAATATTAGTATATTTGGAATGGTCCAAGGTAACAACTGTACAAGTATTTAAGCATCTGAGTAAGTGGTGTTGAAGCTAGACGAAATGGTAAAATCTATAGTTAACCAAGAAATAGCCCATTTACGATACTCTAATTCCAAATCAGGTCAATGTCGAAATCAAGGTTGAGTGACATTTGTTGATTGAGAATGGTCCAAAGCAACAAATATATAAGTATTCAAGCATTTGAGTAAGCGGTGTTGCCGCTAGACGAAACGGTAAAATCTAGTTAACCAAGAAATGGCTCATTTACAATACTCCAAGTCCAAATTAGATCAAGGTCAAGGTCAAAATAACAGTTGGGTGATATTGGGATTGGGAATGGTCCACGGCAACAACTGGGTAAATGTCTAAGCAGTTGAATGAGTGGTATTGGTGCTACACACACGGTAAATTCTAGTTAACCTGTTACGGACGGACAGGCCAATCACTATATGCCCTTGCATTTACAAATTCCGGGGGCATAAAAAATATGTCAAATAAATATTTTAATAACCTATTTAGATACTTGCAGACACAGGTTGTAGAGGCTTCGTTATGACTACCTTTTCGAGACACCATTCTTTACATGAATATACATGTGATTTTCTATCGACAGTTGACATGCTTTCAAAAGATCAATCAAGGTGATTGTTAGACTGTAGAAGTCAAAGACACTGACATAGTAAAGAATATATTCTTCTTTTAACCCCTTCACTGCCATGACGTCATCAAATTTAAACAATTGTCGTCTGGTTCTATTTCTGAAAAACAATTTTTAGGTATTTTGACTAAAGAAATAGTGAAACGAGTGTCAAACAGTTTGGACCTGATCAGACGCCGCGTTACGCGGCGTCTGATCTGGATCCAAACTGTTTGCGAATAACCATTGTACTCGGGGTAAGGCAGTGAAGGGGTTAAAACCGTTATTTTGTTACATGTAGAAACGATATTTCCCGTTTAAACGAAACATCAGTTCAACGCAATACAATAAAATGTAGAAAATGACAGGTTAAATAAAATTCTGACGATTTACTTTTTCCAGAGTAGCAAAAAATGTTTGGAGTTCGATCTGGCTCCAAGCTATTAGCACGAACGTACTTGTTTTAGCAGAAACTCTCTACTTATTTTTGGACAGAATTAATGTTTTCCCAACTGTATGAAAAGCAAACTTTCCATGGAGATAACTCTTTAGCCAAAAGGCAAGTTTGCAAACAGTTTGGATCCTTATCAGACGCCACGTTACGCGGCGTCTGATCAGAATCAAAACTGTTCGACACTCATATCGACATTTCTTCAGTCAGAACAGCTCTATATCTGACTTTAAAAATATTGCAAACGACACTACCAATGCAGACGATGTTGGCGGTAAGAGGGTTAAAGCAGACGATAAAACTTGGCAGTGATAGAGTTAAGGAAATGATGATTTAGGATCTGATTTCAAACGCCTGAAGATGTAGAATGCCAATATTCTAAGCGCCTGGCAATTTAATTCAAAGTTATTATGTTTTGGTTTTTCATGGTCATTCATAATTCCACAGGAAATTGAATTTGTCCAAAACGTTTTAAGGATTACGGCCGTAAAACATTTCTGAGTGGTTTTAATTGAATTGGCCAGATGGAGTGTGGTGAAAAGACATTTGAAGAACGTGTTGTGGGAAATGCATTCATAGACACTTGTTGAAAAAATATATTTAAAAATTGAAGAAATTAATTGCTGAAAAGACTTTCGACCACAATTTGGTTATTACAGTGCAGAAGATGCTATTCGAGTTTTTAAACTACATTTCAAAACGAAAACCAGTGCAGACGCTCAACAAATGGCCCCTGTAAGAGTCCACTGGTCTGGTTATACAATATGTACATGAGATACGTGTACTCCTCACATGAACAGGGTTTAAACGACCAGTATATGCGTCGCACGATTCAATGGGGTAATGTAAATGGTGACTAAAGTAAATAGCCCTATATAGAAGCTTTCTTGTTCACTTCTGTCCTGCAATAAAGAGTCATAATTTCATTTTACAGAGGAGAATACATGATTCTTCCCCAATATACGAGTTTGTACTAAAACAATCAAACAGTTGAGAGCCAGATCATGCTCCAAATTGTTTACCATTAATAGTAAAACAATCGTCAACGTTTTTCAAAAGCCAGTAAATTTCCTTTTTATTGCATGACGTTGACGTTTCGTTTCGTTTAAACGGAATAATATAACATACTCTCCACTGTCAGAACTGTGAAGAAGTGGAGAAGTGGATCAGACGCCATTCTTTCCCGTTTAAACGCAAACGAATTGCAGTAAAATTGGGAGTTTAACAAGTTTTTTAAAATAATTTTGACTATTCTTTTTAATCTGAGTGACAAACAGTTTGGAGCCTGATCAGACGCCGGGTTGCCCGGCGTCTGATCTGGATCCAAACGGTTTGCAATTGCAATAATAGTGTAAGCGTAAACGCGTTCATTTGGAAAGAATAACGTCTTCTCCACTGTACATGTAAATATACATTATTCTTTTTAAAAATAATAGCAGTCTAGACGATGACAAAGTTCGTTTTTGGTAAGTCTCATTATTTCTATTTAATGGTTCCATCGTGTGTTATGTACAGTGAAGAAGACGTTATTCTTTCCCAATTAAATGCAAACAAAACGCAATCGGACTGCACGAAATTGCAGAAAATAACAACTGTTTGATAATTCTGACTATTTATTTTAATCTTGGTGGCAAACAGTTTGGAGCCTGATCAGACGCCGGGTTGCCCGGCGTCTGATCTGGCTCCAAACGGTTTGCAATTGCAATAATAGTGTAAGCGTAAACGCGTTCATTTGGAAAGAATAACGTCTTCTCCACTGTACATGTAAATATACATTATTCTTTTTAAAAATAATAGCAGTCTAGACGATGACAAAGTTCGTTTTTGGTAAGTCTCATTATTTCTATTTAATGGTTCCATCGTGTGTTACAGTGAAAAAGACGTTATTCTTTCCCGCTTAAATGCCTACAAAACGCAATCGGACTGCACTAAATTGCAGAAAATAACAACTGTTTTATAATTCTGACTATTTATTTTAATCTTGGTGGCAAACAGTTTGGAGCCTGATCAGACGCCGGGTTACCCAGCGTCTGATCTGGCTCCAAACGGTTTGCAATGTAAGTAATAGTTTGGGCGTAAACGCGTTTATCGGAAGAGAATAACGTCTTCTCCACTGTAGCTTTTCAACAGACACAATAAAACCTGAAAATCAACTACAATAGACATTCTAGAGTAGATCTGATTTATTCCTATAAAGTTATTGCATTGCTCACAGCGGGATAAAAGAGAAACAGAAGGCTCCTACAGGAGCTTTCTGCTTTACCCTATTAATATGTGAATTTTTTAACGTTTTTGACGGCGTCAATGCGTTGAATACAACGGTGTTATATATACATTTGTACTGTCATAAATATTCTTGTGGAAATTCAACTGTGTGGTATTGTTCATTATGATTAACTTCTAAAACTTTTTGGTTTCACACACAAACATATTGAAAGCTTTACCTTTGGGAGCTTTCGCCTGTGTACTACAGGCTTTTTCAACCAACTGATGTTTCACTGGGACTTGACATCGCTCGAGGCTTTAGTGAGCGATGTTAATGCACACACATCTGGGACAATGCATTAACATCGCTCACTAAAGCCTCGAGCGATGTCAAGTCCCAGTGAAACATCAGTTGGTTGAAAAAGCCTGTAGTACACAGGCGAAAGCTCCCAAAGGTAAAGCTTTCAATATGTTTGTGTGTGAAATCAAAAAGTTTTAGAAGTTAATCATAAGTCATAAATATTGTTTATCCCCCGTTTTCAGGAGTAATTGAACAGACAAAGGATGTCTTGACAAACTGATTTCTTGATAATGTGGCACTCATTGTGATTAAAGGTTGAGAACCCCTTCTGAGATCGAACAAATGTCGGTCAATTTCGGATCTCTACGGAAAGCGATCGCCCATTCTCGTCAACTGCCGCAGGCCTATTCTGAACCATGCTAAATAGGATCAATGTTATACAGTGGAGAATACGTTATTCTTTCCCGTTTAAACGAAACGAAACGCAAAACGCTAAAACGTAGAAAAGTACAACTTTTGGACAATTCTGATGATTCATTTTTATCTTGGTGGCAAACAGTTTGGAGCCTGATCAGACGCCGGGTTACCCGGCGTCTGATCTGGCTCTAAACTGTTTGTAGTAGAAATGATAGTTTTAGCGTAAACGTGTTTATTGGGAAAGAATAACACATTCTCCACTGTAGCACGGGTCGCAAAAGGTCGGCAGTTGGCGAGAATGGCCGATCGCTGCACGTAGAGTACCGATATTTGGTCCGATCTAATAAGGGGTCCTCAGCCTTAAAAGTATTTAAGTCCAAAATAACATTATGTTATTTATAAAAAATATACTAAACAACTTACGCAAATTTGTGCGTAAGTCAAAATCGTTTAACTCTTATTTTTCGATCATAAACGTTTGCAAAACAGCAAATAGCCAGATCAGAGGACGCGCTGAAACCGCGTCCTCTGATCTGGCTATTTGCTATTTGTAGCAAGTGATAATAAAAAATATAAATTAAAATTTAAAATATTGACTTACGCAAATTATTTGCGTAAGTTGTTTAGTAAAACGGGCCCCTGGTCTCTATGTCATCTTCAAGAACGTCTGTGGTGTTAATCATGATTTTGGTCTTCGCAGCACTCCACCCCAAATTTAGTGGATGATTGGTTGAGGTATTGCACTTATCCTTGTGCTCCTGCAGAGATCATGCTTAGTGCTAGTACATCAATATCGTCTACAAAGCGCGTTGCACAGTATAAGGCAACGTGTAACTCCATTTACTGTCTTACAATAGTTATTTGCAAAAAAGTTTAGATCCTGACCAGATGCCGCTAATCCAAACTGTTTGACACTAATTTTAATATTTTACTTAAAAAATAAAATTTGAGAAATAACATCAATTGTTTAAAATTGGTGACGTCATGTCAGTGAAGGGGTTAACTACATGTGTGATCATCAGTCTTATCACCGGACAGTTTAGGCAAGGCTAGTGGGTTAACTCATTGAGCCCTAGTGACGCATATATGCGTCTTTCACCAAATGTGACCATGCGAAGAGTACACTTAAATAATGCAAACAGTGACGTTCCTAATCAGAGGGCTCCTGCAGGAGCCCTCTGATCAGGAACTTCACTGTTTGGCATTTTACAATTTATTACAAAAAACAACCCTAAAGAGTCTAAAACGGACCAGCCTTTATTGCAAACTGGAATTTTCCATTGGAAGTTTCAGGGGATAATGAGTTAAATCATTTACAGTGTGGAGGGCGTTATTCTTTCCAAAAAAACACGAATGTGCTTCAAACACTAGTTTACTGCGAACAGTTTGTAGCAATATCAGACAATGGGTAATTAAACCTTTTTACGAGCCTTTTTTACTATATTTTGAACTACGTTTGTGTTTAATTTAGTTTTAACGTACCACTGTGTGTTACAATCAAGCACTTTAGACGATATCCGTGTTTTTTACTGTTCCACAAATTGTTTACCCCCTCACTTGCATGGCGTCATCAATTCTAAACAATTGTCACCTGCTTGTATGTCTCACATTTAAATTTACATTATTTTTACTTAAGAGATATTGAAATAACTTTCGAACAATTTAGATACTGGTCAGGCGCAAATAATCATTTCACTCGGGGCAAGGCGGAGAAGGAGTTAAATGCCCTTGCTTCTGTTTCCGTGGGGTAATAACGACATTCAGATGCCACTTTATTGTCCACAGACCTGACACTGTCCGAACGTAATTGCTGTTACAACTGACAATATGACTGTAGTAAATCTAACACAGTTACAGCCATAATGACCGTGTCTTGCAACTAGTATTCAAGGAAAGCACAATTGGGAATGATGCCACTATATCGATGGACACATAAATGTATAGCCAAGTTGTTTTAACCCCATTTCATTTTCCCCTATGGCTAAAGCATCAAATGCAGAGAGAAATAGAGTTTTCTATTATATTGAGACCATTCTCTACTTTCAAATGCAGAGAGACATCTTATTTCATATTATGTTGAGACCATTCTCTACTTTCAAATGCAGCGATAAATATCTAGTTTCCCTCCCTATAACACCCCATCAGAAAACCCAAAACAATATTTGTCTCCCGTTTGGTGTCGCTGTAGAGAGGGAGTACTGTACATTGAAAATTAAATCTTTCCAGTGGAGAAAATTTTGATCACTTTTTTTAAGAAAAGAAACGCAATGCAATAAATTTAAGTTTAGAACATAACAAGTGTTTGAAAACATATCCTTCTGATTCGGCTTTGAGCGGCAAAAGGTTTGGCACTTTATCAGACGCCGAATTACTTGGCGTCTGATCAGGTTTCAAATAGTTTGCAATGTACATTGGAGAACAAGTTATTTCTTTCCCGTTTAATAGCAATCAAAACGCATACGCATTGCAGCAAAATGGAGAAAATTACAACTTTTTGACAATTTTGACTGTTAATTTTAACCTGTGTGGCACACAGTTTGGAGCCTGATCTGCCTCCAAACTGTTTGTACTGGAGATGATAGTTCTAGCTTAAACGTGTTATTAGGAAATAATAACGTCTTCTGTACGGTACATCATTGTTTTTAGCACAAACGCGTCTACTGTCAAACATAACGTATATCGCCCCGTACTGCACTAGGCATTAATAAAATTACATGTATAAGTATATCGAATATATTGCCGTTTATCCGCTTCCCTCTGAGTTTTAATTTCATATAACGATAAATTAAACATCTTGGTTCCAATTAGTCTTCGTCTTAAACACCTGCTCAGCTGAGAAGAAGCTTTAATAACATAGCCCCGGTATCTTTATCTACGATATTAACCATTATAATGCTAAGCATTATTCAGATAAAATTTGCAAACAGTTTTGATCCAAGTCAAAAGTCATCAGGCGCCGCTTCTACATGTAATATTAGCTTTTTGGCACTCGCATGTTTGTTTTCCTTAGTTTAAAAGGTATGAATCTAATTTTGAGGTCTTTCGGAGACTATATATCATGAAGCAGAGGACAATTCAGTATGATAAGGGTTAATTAAAATAAAATACTGTTATTCTTTTCCATAAAATATGTTTGTGTTAAAAAAAAGTTAATAATATGTTCGTTGCAAACGATTTGGATCCAGACCAGTAACCCGGCGACTGATCGGGTTCCAAATTGTCTGCCACTCAGATTGAAAACACGTTAAATATCACCATTCGTTTTCTACATTTGATTATATTTTGTCTGCATTTGGTGTAATTAAATTTGGAAATAATAACGTCTTCTCAATTCAACGTTCTTGGAGGCAATTCGGTCTAATAACATGTTATCTTGAAACGTATGCGCCACCAATTTAGCCCTTTTACTCTCAATAACGTCAAAGCGCGCATTTGCAAACAGTTTTGATCCTGATGAAACGCCGCGTAACGCGAGGATCAAAATTGTTTGCCACTTGTTTAAAATAACGTCATTTATACTACCTTAAATCTAACTTTGAAACGATATTGCAGACAACAATATTGAAGCAGACGACAATATGGCGATGAAGGGGTAAAAATATCACGATGAAGTTGATATCATGAAAAGGTTGAGAAACATGATATTTAACCTATTCCATGTCGTAGCCGTGTACGGTAGCGTTTTGCAAACGGATTAGATCCAGACAATACGCCTATAGTATCGCGGCTTCTAATATTGATGCAATCTGTTTGGTACTCATATCAATATTTGTGTCAGTCAATAGATCCATGTAATGTACAATTTTGAAAAGTAAAAGCGGACGGAAATTTCTAGTGAGACGATGTTTTTGTCAGTGAAGAGTTTAAACACTTTAAATGAATCACTTTTAACCGTTATCATGCCAAATTGTCGTCTGCTGCAAAATTGCTCTCTTCGGAAAACTTCAAAATCAGTTTGATATTCCTTTTTTAACTGAGAAATGTTGAATATGAGTGGAAAACAGTTTGGATCCAGGTCAGACGTTACCTGGCGTCTGATCTGGATCCAAACTGTTTTCAAATGTTAGTTCAGTCACGCTTAGCATGATCTGGGTTAAGCGGAATCAATTCTAGTGCACAGTTAGTGAAGAAACGTAACATAGGAACTCATTTAAATTAGTTCGAAGAACAGTTTACAGAGACTAAAAACGAGACAGTGTACATGTACTTCCAAAGAAGAAAAAATACTCAAATAAAACTAAAAGCAATTTTGTGGCATTGTCGTATACATGCTATTAAAATAAGATTGGTGTAAGGCAGGGAAGTTTGTTTTAAAACTTCGCTGCAGATATTTCGTATACAATACAGTAAGGATAAAATATAAGAATATTCCGGTAGCCGAGATGTTAGAGCGAAGTATTTGGGATTATTTTGTTTTTCTTTCTCTACGACGTTTAAACCGCGACCGAGCTTTTACAGTGCCACCACCTCTCTACAACGGGCCCTCCAACAACGACTCTCTATTTACACCGACACTAAGGCTTGCCACTATTCCCCAAAAAAGAGATTTATGTCCAGCCTATTCATGGCTGCAATGTCGACCGCTTACAATTGTGGCTTCGGCGCCATATGACCATTTCATGTGTCGCGGTGCCGTAAAACCAAACTCAATCAATCAATCAATTACAATTGTGGTCTGCTGTTTTTGTCAAAGTTACATAATGGACATTTTGACAGAAAAAATCTTATGACGAGTGACAAACAGCTTGAATCAAGATCAGACGCCGCGTTTTACGCGGTGTCTGATCTGGATATTTAGCTGTTTGTAATTGTAAGACAATTTCCCTCAGTATAACGACTCCCTCCTAATAACGCACATATTTTTGTCTCCCATTTGGTGTCGATGTAAAGAGGGAAACGCTGTAACATTATTTTGTTTTTCAATATGTACGTGTTTATATAGGCGCCTAGCATCTGTTCACAAATTTGCTAAGGTCAAATCTGGTTATCATTCTCTTTAACTACTAAAACAATCTATATGGGGTCGGGGAAACTAGCGTTTTTCACTGACCATAATTGCCGCAATTTACTACAGTGGAGAAGACGATTATTCCTTCCCAATGAACGTGTTTATTTCCATTGCAAACAGTTTAGAGCCAGATCAGACGCCGGGTAACCCGGCGTCTTATCAGGCTCCAAACTGTTAACCACCGTCAGACTAAAATAAATAGTAAGTTATTATTTAAAAAAGATGTGATTTTCTACATGTTAGTGCCCCTCGTGTCCGTTTCATTTACGTTTAAGCGAGAAAGAATAGCGTCTTTTCCACTGTATGTGCCCTAATTGCCCAGTTAAGCGTAAATGGAATGAATCAATGCCATATTTTCCCACTTGATTCTCACAAAGTCATGATAATTCTGGCGCTTTGCCTGCCGATCAGGGCTTAAATGTTATTTGCAAACAGTTTGGATTATAATTCAAGCTGTTTTATATTCGTGATTTTTTTTTCATTTAAAAAATGTTGATTTTACAAATGGGTAGCCAGATCAGATGCTACACACTTTTTGCAATTTACATAAAGCGCATTAACACGATAAGTAGGAACTAATAATAACGCATTTAAGCCATTGCCTTTGCAATATTTCTTCTGTCAAGCATCTATTGACAATCATTTGCTAACGGTTGGACAATCATAGTTACCAATTCTTCAAATGATAAAACAAAAATAGAAACGACAACTTTAACCCATTGTACCTACGGGTCCTGAATATACACATATAGGGCATATGCAAATAGTGTAGACTCTGATCAGACGTTGCATAATGCGGCGTCTGATCAGGGTCTACACTGTTTCGCTCGGCTGATAGGACTTTCAATAACATACAATCGAAAATGAAAATTTAGACCAGGCACCCTTTAGCCCAAAAATGGACTAACGCTATATTTAAGCATGACAGAATTCACTGGGGGCAAATGGGTTAACCCTTCCATCGCCAAATTGAGCATACCGGTATGTTTTGTACCTCCTCATCGCTATATCATCATCTACTTTAATATTATTGTCTGCCTTATTGTTTAGGTCATATTTGTGGAGACATGACTGAAGACAGTTCGATACGTTTGTAAACTATTTCACAATAATCGCAACCGCAACTTCTAGACCAATTCCGATTTCGTTGTTTGCAAGTTTTTCTGATTGAGAACATATACTCGTACGTATTTGTCCATGTACTTACCAACTTTTAATTGTGATACTGTATACCTAACCTTGGCAAGATACCGGTACATTAAAACCTCACTATAACGACTACTAAAAAGAAGGCACATTTATTGTATAGTAAGACATTTCTATTACGGTCACTAAATAATGGCCCATTTTAGTGTTTAAAGCAGGGCCATGGTTGCTTGAAGCAAGATGAAAGTAAAGCAGAGATAACATTTAATGCTCCTTCTGATCAGAGTGGTTTTTGTTTGCTTACTTGAATTTATGTAGAAAATCAAATGATAAAAAACAAACTAGACCAGGCATTTATCAACTAATATATATATAAACGGCACTAAACCCCAACTCATCCATCCATAATTCAATAAATACGAAAGACTCAAGCAGGAAACGCAAGACAAACAATACACCCACCTCTCAAGCAGAACACACACACAGTCATACCATAACACACACACACACACACACGCACGCACGCACGCGCGCGCGCGCGCAAGACAAACATAAAGCAAGGTGAATATAGGTGCAAGAAAGAAAGCCAATACGACGAATACCTGAAAGTATTTTTTAAAGGAGTAAACTTGTTTTCAATCGTTCAGCAATCACAGAGTCATTGTGTACAACGACATTTTATGAAAACAGCTGACTTTTAAAACCAAAACAAGTTCACTGCATCATTGCATATCCCCTGATGAAGACGTAACTGTCGAACGCGCTCGGGAAACATTTGCAGTATTTAGCAAATATTTATTTCGCACTGTATGAATAAGTTTCTTTCTCTACTATATACAAATCTTTAATCCTATTCTTTGCATCAAATAATTTTGATCCAGTGCTTTGGAAGGACGTTAGTAGATGTCACACTATATATATAAGAATGTAATAATCCATTTGGAATAAATGAATTAACTCATATTTATTTGAAATGAGTCTTGACCAGCTTATGCACTTTGTCTTGTTTGAATGGAGATCAATAATATTTGACTATTTTTCCATAAAAACACATTTTGATACTTCCGTCGCCATCTTTGTTTCACTGATTTCCGTTTCGACTAAATCTGGGCTGATTTGCGGAAATCGGCGACATGTTCTGATTCAAAATAATCGTTGAATGATTCATATCGAGTTCCTTTTTTCCACAGGACTTGGTGCTTTTGATAGATTAAAAACACCGTTCATGACATGCTGGTTAACCCTTTGAACGCTGATAGAATAGCATCAGCTCATGTAGCATGTACCGTGGAGAAGACATTATTATTAACCGTTTAAACGCAAACGAAACGCAAACGCATTGCAATAAAATGGAGAAAATGACAACTTTTTGAAATTTTGAACGTTGATTTTTATCTGAATGCAAACAGTTTCGAGCCTGATCAGAAGCCGGGATATCCGGCGTCTGATCTGGCTCCAAAATGCTTGCAATAGACATAATAGATTTAGCGTAAACACGTTTATTAGGAAAGAATAACGTCTTCTCCGCTGTATATGATTTGATTATGAAACAAGATATTTTCCATGATTTTAAATATATGGTTCAAGTGGCAAATCGTCAGGATCTGAGTCTCTCGAAATCTGATCTATGTCCGACCTATATGAAGAATTCTAGGAGAAAAGTGTCAAAATGATTAAATTTAAAATTAAAATTAAAAATGATTAAAATGTTAAGGTCAATAAATATTATATTTAGTCGATCAAGCTTTTGCAAAACTGTTTCTGAAATATTGACCATTAATTCAGCAGCGAAGACGTCATTTGTTACTAGTAAATGCGTCTTGCTAGAAACAACCATGCCTTTTGCATACAGTTTGGAGACAGATTTGCAACTCAGATTCTAATAATTAGTCAACATTTTCAATAGAATGTCATTTGTTCACTTTACAAAATTCATTCGTTTGACCATTTACCTCATATGATGTGACTAGTTTCGAAGACAGGTGGTCACTTAAAGCAAGTTAAAGGTGAAACGGAATGCATATTCTGTTTTACTTTTAGCTTGCTTTAAGTTATCACCTTGTAGGATATAGAGTATTATTTTAGGGTGCATATTCATGACTGTATTTTCTTCAGTAAATGATTATTTAGAGGCGTAAAAAGGCGTACATATGGAGTATTGGGTAAAACAGGAAAGAATATCTCCTTCCCCACTGTATCAACAATCACCCGTTAGGTAATGATGTTTCCAATAAATCTCTCAACTTTAAGCGAATTCTAACGCCTGTCTCGCGGATTAAATACATGTTTATGTATTTTCTTTAGAAATATTGGCGAGGGACCAATTTAAATTCAATTTAGATCATATGCAGTATGCTGTGGTGAACCCATTCACTGCCATGGTTATTTGCAAACAGTTTGGCTCCTGATCAGACGCCGCGTATCCATACTGTTTGATACTCATTTTAATATTTCTTTTGTTAAAATACCTAAAGTTTAAATTTGAGAAATAAAAGCAGACAGCAGTTGTTTCAAATTGATGACGTCACGGCAGTGAAGGGGTTAACTGCTGGTAATATGCGCCAGGCCTATGATCACATATCCGTTTATTGATATGTGTAAGAAATATGAACATTGTTCAGTTGTAATGGCCATACTAGTATACCAATTGATGTATATTGTGCATATGATCACAAATCAATTGATGTGTGTCAAATAATTATATGATCATATTTCTGCTGATTTACTTTAGACATACAATCATATATCAGTTGATATGTGTCAGACACGTGCTCTCAAATCAGTTGAATTGTATCCGATTGTCACACTTTTCCTACAGATATAAGAACATGAGATTACGGGTTCTTTATCTTTTAGATATAAGACTTGAATAAGATAAACCACTGATAACCTCTGTTTCTTTTCCCACCACTATAGTGTCAACTATCACACTAACAAATATCAACTCGACGATCATACAAATACCACGACTTAGTTGTCACAAAGGTCAAATGTCATTTCCACACAGGACGGTTTACTTTTATAGTAGCCACACAGGCAAATGTCAAATCCACACAGGATATTCGTTTTAGCCACACAAGCTAGTGCCAATTTCACATAATTCAATTAAACTCTATATCCACACAATCAGATGTTTATTCTACACAGGTAAAGTAAACCATCTAACCTCACAGGCAAATGCATATCGTATAACTGTTTATGGTTAAGCTTTATAAACAAAAGACTTAGATTCAACATGCAACTGTAGACTATCTGTATATCAAGTTCTAAAGCTATTATAAGCAAAACTAATATAAGTTAAATGTGCTAGAAAATATAGAAACAACTTACAGGCTCAATGTACATACACACTAGCATTACATTGTTTCGGGAATATAGGCTCTTTACAAAATAGCCAAAACTCACAATATAAAAAAGGTTTAAAATATCCACAAAAGATATCCAATTGTTCAAAATAATGCCGAAGCAAGTGCTATTATATCTTAACAGAGCACTTTTAAACCCTTAACCAAACAATTACGCCTTTTGTTGACTACAACTCGTCTGCACAACTTCCAATAGCGACAGTGGTTAGATTGCAGCCAAGTTAAATGTCGCAAATTACATGCAGGACATCAGTATTTCATCTCTGGTAAGTGGATAGGGATGTTGGCAATATTAGGAAATGATCACAACAGGGACTCTTCTCCACATAAGCAGCGTCAACCATTCCAAGCCCCGAATCCTTTTACATCTCGACCGATTGGCTGAGACACATAGACAATGAAACACAAAGAAAATATATGTCCACTTAAACTGACCACTAGTAAATAATAAATACGAAAGACTCAAGCAGGAAACGCAACACAAACAATACACCCATATCTCAAGCAGAACACATACACACAGTCATACCATAACCATAACACACACACATACACACACACACACACGCAATACCATTCCTTCATCTACACTAATAGAAAACAACACGCAAGACAAACATAAAGCAAAGTGAACATAGGAGCCCGCCTTAGTACGGTCAGTAGCAATCAATAATTAATTATAAATTAATTATTAACAACCACTGGGGGGTTAAACCTGGGTTTAGGGGCGCCCAACCTCACTCTTATCTCCTATATTCACCTATAAAGACGAACAGTGTACATAAAATATAAACCCTGTTCCACAACCTCACAATCAAAAAGACCGCCAGTACAGTAAGTAAATACATGTAAAACATCTAACAAAAATTCTATGACAAGATCATTAGTAACATGGGAAAGAATTAAACATTCAAGCCCGTGTTAAAAATAACCCACTATGGCAACGGTCAAATTGTACTCAAGCGACTAGTCTGTAGTTACGAGTAAATGTAAGACATGGAAGGGTTCAGGGTACGACAGAGAGGGAGAAAAAAGACAAAGCACGAAAATCCGACATAACTCTCCCGGTTAAGGACGGCTTTAGAGATACATCATCATGTAGTGCTAAGCCCTGTCTGTCGTCGCACAACCAAAGAGGAAAGCATAGTTATCAATTGTAGATTATCATCTAACTAGTCTAAAATAGAATCAGTACACATTTTAACAGCACTAATAAATGTACAATAAGTGTCACTGACCAGCATATTATAGTAAATTACACAGTTTCAAACAACAGGATGCTATAAATTTGTGAGACAGACATATGACCATATTTCAGTTGTTGTGTGTCAGACATGCGATCACGTATCAGTTGATACGTGTAAGACTAATGTACATGTATCAGGTATTGTGTGTAAGACATATGAATATATATCCACATTTCACTTGCTGTGTGTCACACATATGATGATATATCAGTTGATGGGTGTTACACATATAGTCACATATCAGGTGTTGTGTGTCAATCATATGATCGTATATCAGTTGATGTATGTTAGACATAAGATTACATATAAGTTGATGCGTGTTAGACACTCCCATATTAGGTTATGCATGTCAGACATATGATAAAAATTATATTAGTTGATGCGTATTAAACATATGATCACATATCAGTTGATGCGTGTCAAACATATGATTATATTTCAGTTGATGTGTGGCAGGCATAAGATCATATATCCGTTGGTTGATTTTAGACATATACTAACATATGATCATAATTATATCAGTCAACATGTGTCAGACATATGACCGCATACCAGTTGATGTGTATCAGTGTTATTATTACACAAGAGTTGTTGTGTGTTAGACATATCCTTTGATGTGTGTCAGACTCAGACATATTATCACATATCAGCTGGTGTGTGCTAGATATATCATATATCAGTTGATGTGTGTCAGACATTTAATCATATATCAGTTAATATCTGTCAGACATAGGATCAAAATTAAAGCCATTGATGTGTGTCAGGCATATGTTAATATATCAGTTGATATCAGTCAGACATACGATTAAATATCAATTGATGCGTGTCAGACATATGACCATATATCCATTGGTGCGAGTCATACATAATTATGATCATATATCCATTGATGTGTGTCAGATGTATGATCACATATCAGTTGATGTCTGTTAGACATATGATCACATATCCATTGATGTGTGTTAGACATAGGACACTAAATCAGTTGATGTGCGACAGACATACAATCATGTATCAGTTGATGCGTGTCAGACATTATTATAGTCTCGTATGAGTTGACTGTGTAAGGAAAATGAACATATATTAGTATGAGTTGACTGTGTAAGGAAAATGAACATATATTAGTTGATGTGTGTCAGACATAAACCGACATATCAGTTGATGTGTTTCGGACATATCCGCGTGTTAGAAATAAATTCTCGTATGAGTTGACTGTGTAAGAAAAATGAACCTTTATCAGCTGATGAGTGTCAGACATGTGATTATATATCAGCTTATGTGTGTAAGACATATTATCACATATCAGTTTGTGTGTGTCACATACAATCACATAATTATCAGTTGATGTGTGTCAAACATATAATCAAATATCAGTTGACAGACATGTTATCATGTGTCAGTTAAAGATGGTCCCGTTTCAAAGTAACCAAACAGGGTACCAGTCTCATAGATGATAATACAACATACGTATATTGTATTCCGATACAGTAACTGAAGATGTCATTCTTGCTAACTAAATACCACTGAACTAAAGCAAATTTGTACTATGCAAAAAGTTTGTAGCCACGTTAGACGCCGAAAAGCCTGTTTCAATAAACTGAATGGTTATTGAAAACTGTTGACACTTTATTATCATCTAAGTTGCGCCTGATCTGATTCCAAACCGCAATGGACGTTATTATTTTAACACAAGAGCGTTTAGTGGGAAAGAATAAACGTATTGTCCACTTTACTTGTATTCAGATTTTTATGTAGTTTGCCCTATCAGGGTCCAAGGTTATATAACTTTTGAGTTGAGTATAAGTCGATCTCAAGCATTAGAATGGTAAGATTTGAGCATTGGCTCAAATCTGTCCGATCAAATGCTTGATAACACACTTAGACTCAACTTAAAAGCTTTATAACATTGGAGCCAGGTCCCGGTTTTGTGTAAATAACACAATACTAAACATGGATAAAATGTATCTGAATGTATTTCATTATATATTTATATGTGACAAATTAAACAGCTGGTTACCATGCCAACCTTTAAATTTTATTCAGTCCTGCTAAATTGAAGAAAAACTCAATTTATAGATAAAAGTCAGTTCCTTCAGGATGTAAATTCACTGGAATTTACATACATTTTAGATCAAGACAAGACGCCATGTTAAGAAGGAGAATGCTTAATTTTTCGTTTTTTTGAAAACGACACAAACGCTATAAAATGTAGAAAATGCCTTGTTTGAAAGTTCCGACCAATTATTTCTATCTTGGTGGGAAACAGTTTGGAGCGTGAACAGACGCCGTGTAACCGGCGTCTGTTCAGGCTCCAAACTGTTTGCAATGGATAAAATAATTAGTATAAACGCGTTTTTTAGGAAAAGAATAACGTCTTCCCCACTGCAGTTACCGTTTGACTCGTATCAAGTAGAATGAAAAAATGGTTGGTGCTTGCGTGCAAAATGTTATGAATCATTATGATTGTTTGGCTTTTATGACATAGTCTTCCTAGAAATTTTCGACAGAAATCTGCATTGATTTTTCAATTTCAGTTTTAAAGTTTTCTTCAATAAAAATCCGAAACACGATAGTACATCACTTTGTATGGACGGCAGGTCAAGGCCAACAGTTTCAAAATTACAGTGTTTCCTCTCTACAACGACGAGCAATGGGAGACACTGATTATGTGTGTTGTTCGGAGGATGTCGTTACAGAGAGGGAAAATTAAGACGGCTTACATTTGTATCCAGCTTGAATCCAGATCAGACGCCTCGTAATGAGGCGTCCGGTCTTGATTCAAGCTGTTTATCACTAGTCATTATATTTCTCACGTCAAAATGTTCACTTATATGGAGCTTTGAGAGATAACAGCAGACGACATTTTTAAGCAGACAATATTACAGCAGTAAA
This sequence comes from Gari tellinella, assembly GCA_922989275.2. NCBI lineage: Eukaryota > Metazoa > Mollusca > Bivalvia > Cardiida > Psammobiidae > Gari > Gari tellinella. The sequence continues at coordinate 24,259,702 of OV277856.1, read as the reverse complement.
AGCTTTAGACCTACTTGTCTTGTTTAGGGAACAGCGGCAGACCTCGTTGTAAGGAGGGAGTCTATGTTGGGAGGGCCGCTGTAGGGAGGGAGCATTGTACTTGCAATTTCTTAATTGTATGCAAGATTGCTCAATGAACAGGGGAGTGAATGTATAGTCGTCTGCTTTTGTTGCTGGAGTTTACGAATACAGGCAGTTTGATTTACATATCCTCCATAAGTTTGCCAGGCTGTTTGGATCTTGTTCAGACACCACGTTAAGCGGTGTCAGATCTGGATCCAAACTGTTTACAGATGGTAATGGTGTTGAGCTAAGTATAAGCATTGACGGGGTTAGCGGAAGGTACTTTTGCATGAAGTATTGTTTTATAGACTGTTTGACTCTAATCACTTCTCTGAAAACGTACCTCACTATGTTAAACTGTGTTGGCTATAGACATGTATATGTTTAAGCTGAATAAAATGTATGTATGTATGTATGTATAGTCGGCTGAACGATCATTCGGGCTGAAAGTAGACTGTAACTTGGTACTTTCCTTTTTTCTATTTCGTAACAGCAGCCACTCTGTTCATAGATATGCTCCTTAAAGTAACAAATGATCAAAAACAATTGAGAGAAAGGTAGTCAATGTTATAAGCATACAATTGGAGGGATCAAGATAAGACACCAGACCCTAAGAAGTTATTCATTCTATCGACCATTCTAATGAGTAACATGATAGAGTGAGTGAAGAAATAAGGATTTAGTGCTTAACTTTTAGCATGTTATCGGCGGATATGTACCATAGTGATTACCTTTGAAAACAGCTTGGATACGCGGCGTCTCACCAGGCTAGAAACTGTTTTGACACTCTCGCTCTGTTTTGAAAATATTCAATTTTGAGCATTCTATTAAAAAATAAATTTTAAAATTCTATTTTAAGAACAGTAACAGACGACACGTGTTGCAGACGAAACAAGTACAAATGTACCAAGTATGTAAAGAGGTCAGAAAACCCTCATTGTATATCTGAAGCTTAGCATTTCAATTATAAAACCCTAACATGACTTTCACCAGACATTTTCTAGTAGTGAATTCCACCTTCCCGGTTTAGGTTCCTCTTGGGAAATCTAAGATAAACGGACAATTCTGTAAAATTCCCATTAACTCTTACATTTGTAACCCATTGTATGCTGGGTAATATTTGGCGGCCATTTTAAAATGTCGTCTGCAGAGGGTATAACTCAAATATTTGCATTCTTTTAGCAGTTTCTGATAGAATATTGACTTAGCTGAAACAATTTTGATCTCAGATCAGGCCCCACAATGTGGAGCCTGATCTGTGATCAAAACTGTTTGCCTAGAGGTACACCTAAAAGTGTATCACGCATAAAATGGGTTAAATGCTTTCAAGCAAGTCACAGCTACCGTAGAGGAAACGTCATTATTTTCCACTAAACGCATTTACGCTAAATGTATTATTTCTAAGCCAGTGTCTGATCAGGCTCCAAACTATTTGCCACTCAGATTACAATAGATTGTCAGAATTGTCAAAAATTGTATAGGATCTTCTCATATAACATATTCTCTATTTACAGTGGAGAATCTGTTATTCTTTCCCGTTTAAACGCAAACGTACACAAACGCAAAGCACTAAAACGTAGAAAATAACAACTTTTGGACAATTCTGATAATTCTTGTTTATCTGGGTGGTAAACAGTTTGGAACCTGATCAGACGCCGGGTTACCCGGCGTCTGATCTGGCTCCAAACTGTTTGCACTGCAAATTATAGTTTTAGCGTAAACGCGTTTATTGGGAAAGAATAACAGATTCTCCACTTTAGCAGCAAACAACATTTGCCTATTGCAAGTCGTCTACTCTGACATGTTTCGTTTATTAGTCCAATACTAAACAACCGACTGCCTTAAAGCCATTTACATGTATGCCTGTTTTTTGCAATTGACACTCCATATGTGCTTACTGTAATTTCATTATATACAGTGGAGAAGACGTTATTCTTTCCCAGTTAAACACAAACGAAACCAAAACGCAATGCATTAAATGGGGAAAATACATTTTTTTTTATAATTCTGATAATTCATTTTTATCTGAGTGACAAACAGTTTGGAGCCTGGCCGGACGCCGGGTTTCCCGGCGTATGATCTGTCTGCATACTGTTTGAATTGGGAATAATAGTTTAAAGACTTTTCCTTCCTCAGTCCATTGAGGGACCACCACCCCATTGTTGTGGAGGTGTCAATGTAACTGTCAAAGCACGTACAGCACAATCTCAGTTTACCTGGTGAGGTCCAGATTATACTCATGCTTTAGTGATTTTCAATGGTTATTTCTAACCAAACTATCAAATAGAAAGGTAAAGAGTCTCACACGAGAAGCTTCAATGGTTCTTTGCTAGCGACATGTCCATAAGATCCATGATTATTGCAAGGAAATTGTCTGGCAAGGCGTTATGATCGAAAGGTCATCTAGGGATGTCTTTAACCGTAAATGCGTTTATTTGGAAGGAATAACGTCCTATACACTGTACGGGTGATCTAAAGACACTGCTTGTTTGTCCATACATCAGATCATATGATATAGCAAACAGTGGGGGTAAGTGTTGTTCTGCTTAGAATATGAACGTGACGGAACTAATAAACTAAGTCTTATACAATACCAGACAACAGTTTTAGTAGACTTAACCATGCCACACGATGGAATATTATTCTTATTGTAATTGCGTCCAACAGACGGTCAAACATATATTGGTCAACCATTCTAAGACGGATGTATACACTGGAGAAGACGTTATTCTTTCAGTCCCTTTTATTCAGAGTGGTACCCAATAAACGCGTTTATATGCTAAAACTATTATTTCTTATGCAATCAGTTTGGAGCCAGACATTCGCTTAGTTGCAATAGAAATATCAAGTTTAGCGTAAACGCGCTTAATGGGAACCACTCTGAATAAAATGAACAGTCGACATTCTTAAAACATGTTAATTTCTATAAATCTATCAAATTGCGTTTAGTTTCGTTTAACCCATTACACTGTACCCCAGAGCTTGTTTCTAGTTTAATATACAGATGTTTACTTAAAGCAGGCTGATAGTAAAGCAGAATGTGCATCAATTTGCATTCTGTTTTACATTGAGTCTGCTTTAAGCTACCAGCTGGTACAGTGGAGAATCTGTTATTCTTTCCCAATAAACGCGTTTACGCTAAAACTATTATTTGCAATGCAAACAGTTTGGAGCCAGATCAGACGCCGGGTAACCCGGCGTCTGATCAGGCTCCAAACTGTTTGCCACCATAATAAAGATGAAATATCAGAATTGTCCAAAAGTTGTTCTTATCTACGTTTTAGTGTTTTGCGTTTGCGTACGTTTGCGTTTAAACGGGAAAGAATAACAGATTCTCCACTGTACCAGCTGGTAAGATATAAAAATATCTTCACGCGCATACAGTATTCAGGACTGAACAATCTAAAAAGTGGAATTATTTTCTTCGGAAAATATATAAACTGAATACGTATGAAGCGTATTTATGGTGCAATGGGTCAAACTATATGGGGGAGGATCTTGTCCCAGAGTATCGACTATCATCAGGTGGCGGGGGAAACAATAAGTATGTAATAACGGACAGGGAAATACATGTACAGAAGGCAATTAAATCTTGAGATTAATTGCCGTTTTCAATCCTTAATGGTCCAATCTTGTCGAGAAACTTTTTTTAAGTATATCGCAATTAAATTCGAAGAAACACATGCGCCACCTGCTATAATAGTCCTTATTATTTAGAAAAAACGTGATCGTTGGTAGTCTGCTAGACATACAGAGGGGCCAACTATCACACGTTTTTGTTACCGTGGAGAAGACGTTATTCTTTCCCAATAAACGCGTTTAAGCTAAAACTAATATTTCCATTGCAAGCAGTTTGGAGCCAGATCTGACGCCGGGTAACCCAGCGTCTGATCTGGCTCCAAACAATTTGCCACTCAGATTAAAATAAAAAGTCAGAATTGTCAATAAGTTGTTTTTTAACATTATAGTGCAATGCGGTTGCGTTTCCTGGTAAACCGGCGTCTGAACAGGCTCCAACCATTTTGCCATTCAGATTAAAATGAATAGTAAGAATTGTCAAAAATTCGTTATTTTCTCCATTATAGTGCAATGCGTTTGCGTTTCGTTTGAACGGGAAAGAATAACATCTTCTCCACTGTATCCGCTCTACATGTACCTTTATCCTGCATTTAGAAGTAAGATTTCTTTCAGGCATCAATAAATCTTATTTTAGAGTTAAAGGTTTTGCTTTTGTGTAACACTCGTTTTGTGATTTATCTTCATATTACATGGCTCCCCTTGGTGCTGCCATATATGGCAAGAAGCGGTTTATGTTGCGTGCTAGGGCGATATTATGTGTAACACAGATTTATTACTTTGCCTATGCATTTTCTACTGATGGAAATACAGGGCAAATAATAATCTAAAGGCATGCAATTTAACCACAATCCTATCACAATCTTTTAAACGTCAATAGCAATTCAGTAGGGAAAACATTATTCTTTCCCATTCACCGCGTTTACGCTAAAAACTATTATTTCCATTGCAAACAGTTTAAAGCCAGATCAGACGCCGGGTAACCCGGTGTCTGATCAGGCTACACACTGTTTGTCACTCAGATTAAACTAAAAAGTCAGTATTTTAAAAAAAATCATTATTTTTAACATTATAGTGTAATGTATTTGCGTTTCGTTTGCGATTCGTTTGCGTTAAAAGGGGGAAAGAATAACGTCCTCTCCACTGTACGACCTATCTGCGCTACCTTTATCCTGCATTAAGAAGTAAGATTTCTTTCAGGCCATCAATAAATCTTATTTTAGAGATAAAGGTTTTGCTTTTGTGTAACAGTGGTTTTGTGATTTATTTTCATATTACATGGCTCCCCTTGGTGCTGCCATATATGGCAAGAAGCGGTTTATGTTGCGTGCTAGGGCGATATTACATGTAACACATATTTATTACTCTGCCCATGCATTTTCTACTGATGGAAATACAGGGCAAAGAATAAACTAAAGGCCTGCGATTTCCCCACAATCATATCACAATCATTTAAAGAGGTCAATACAGTGGTAAATACGCTATTCCTACCCATTTACGCGTTTATCTATGCGTTAGAAACGCATAGTGAACGGTTAACGAACGCTTAATGAACGCTTAACGAACGGTTAAGGACTAACGATTTGAACGCGTTTAAACGCGTTAATAAACGGTTATACCCGAGATGCTGCGATTGGGGCGTCCGTTTTCCGTTTCACGCGGAGATTTTGGATCTTATCGATGATTGCCGTTTTAGAAAAATCCGAATGAAACGGGTTAATCAAAAACAAGAATCGATTTGTCACTGGAGCATTTTCGCGATAAAACTCATATTGTAATGCAATTTTTGAAAACATTTTCTGTAAATGAGACGCCTCTTATCAGGATCTAAACGGGGTTCGCTTTTAGAATTTATATAAATATAGACAGTTTGGATCTCGATCATAATGCTGAGTGACTCGGCGTTTCATCGAGATTATTTCTGTTTGATATGTATTAGAATAATTCCTTCCATGTTGATTTCTATTCAAACGGTTTGAATCCAGATCAAACGCCTGGCTGTATAGATCGGCATAGCATCAGGATCCAAACTGACAGCTTTGAATAAACCCAATTACTTTTCATAATAGTTAACACTATCGATTTAGATGTAGATGGGACGCCGAGTATTTCGGTTCTTATGTTTTACAGCTAAGAATGAAGCATACGGTCTTGATTTCATTTTTACAGTTTGGCTCTAGATGAAATGCCGAGTTACGGGAGTCTCATCAATATTCAAACTATACAGATATCTTTTACTTTGATGACAGAGTATGATAACTGACACATACTCGCATATACATGTAAGATTTGGTTTATTTGGTTGATATTCCAATCAACCCCAATGGGGCATTAGGATACTTACTTTGAAAAGCCGCAGTTTTATTACCCCCCTGTCCGGCTAGTGACGCAACAGTGTTAGCGGCTAGCCCTGCATGCCACATGTGGCATTTGGGAATTCCGCATGTTCATAGTAATAGTAATAAACACAATTTACATAATCCTTTTTAAACCGTATTCTTTATATGGGAAAATAAATGTATATTCATAAAACTCTCACAGGATAATCTTTCTTCTTAAAGAAAATGATTTCATAAAATTTTGTAAGATTATATTTACTCCACAGTAACGATATTTACTAAATTCATAAGTAGGATAAGAGCGGCCCGCAAGTCATACATGGATTACCTCCCTTTCTCCATGATTACTCCCCTTTCATCCGGGCTCTTTTAAACGCGTTTAAACGCGTTAAGGAACGCGTTAAGAAACGGGTAGTAAACGCGTTAAACGAAACGGGTAACGAACGCTTAACGAACGCGTAAGAAACGCGTAAGAAACGCGTAAAGTGGGTAGGAATAGCGTATTTACCACTGTAGCTATGCAAGTTACACAGTGGATAAGACGTTAATCTTTCCCAGTAAATGGGTTTTACGCTAAAACTAATATTTCCATTGCAAACAGTTTTGAGCCTGATCAGACGCCGGGTTACCCGGCGTCTGATCAGGTTTCAAACGGTTTACAACTCAGATTACAATGAATAGTACGAATAATAAAAAAAATGTAATTTTTCTCCATTTTTGTGGAATGCGTTTTCATTTCGTTTGCGATTAAACGGAAAAGAATAACGTCTTCTTCAGTGTATCTGCTCTACATTTATCCTGCTGCATTAGGAAGTAAGATTCCTTTCAGGCCATCAATAAATCTTATTGTAGAGTTGTCTTTTTTAAAGGTTTTGCTTTTGTGTAACAGTCGTTTTGTGATTTATTTTCATATTACATGGCTCCCCTTGGTGCTGCCATATATGGCAAGAAGCGGTTTATGTTGCGTGCTAGGGCGATATTACATGTAACACAGATTTATTACTTTGCCCATGCATTTTCTACTGATGGAAATACAGGGAAAACGATAAACTGAAGGTCTGCAATTTAACCACAGTACTATCACAGTTCTTTAAAGGTCAATAGCTATGCAAGTTGTACAGTGGAGAAAACGTCATTATCTTCCATTGACCGCGTTTTTCGCTAAATACTATTATTTCCATTCCAAACTGTGTGCCATTCAGATTAAAATGAACATTCAAAATTGTCAAAAAATTGTTAACTAATCCATTTTATTGCAATGCGTTTTAACTGTTAGGTTGAATGTATCGTCCTTCTTCTTTTCCTTTTTTCTGCTACTTCCTTCCAATATTTATCCCCTCTACACATGCCATTATTTGTATAAAGCATGCCAATCATATTCATACCCTTACATGGCGATTAGCAGCCCTTGCAGAGTTTCGTTTGGCTGGGCCAATATAAAAATACAGGGTGTCCTTTGTTCGTGATATTTTATGCACTTTTGGAAACTTTGAAGTTTGAAATTCGATGTTTCGAATATTTTGAAACTTCAGCATTTCTCAGAATAGTTAATCTTTGGAAATAATCATTAAGAAATACAAAGAGATTTATAGTTATATGAAAGGAATTGCAGAAATAAACTCTAGAAATGTTTAGAAAAGTAGATTAGATAATTAAAGGTTGTGCAGCAGAATAGACATTTTCACACATGAAGCGTATGTTTCTTAACGATGCTAGTATACACTAGATGTAGTTACCTATATAGTGGAGAAAACGTTATTCTTTCCCAATAAACGCGTTTACGCTAAAACTTTACTTTCCCATGAAAACAGTTTTGAGCCAGATCGGACACCGGGTAACCCGGCGTCTGGTCAGGTTCCAAACTATTTGCCACTCAGAGTAAAACGAATACTCAGAATTATTAAAAAGTTGTCATTTTATACGTTTTAGTGCTTTGCGTTTGCGTTTCGTTTGCGTTTAAACGGGATAGAATAACGTTTTCTCCATTGTAAGAAGCAGGAAAAGGATTAACCCTTTTCCCCCAAATAAGCGCCTTTTTAGCATTTAAATTATTCCTCCACTGAACAAATAAGTTTCAATTGATTCAGTCATGAACATGTACATTAAGAAATATTTTCTATATCCTAGCAGATTTTAGCTTCAAGCAGGCTTAAACTAAAGCAGAAGGCGCCTTAAGGCGTATTATGCTTTATACTTTCAATATGTTTTAAGTGGATTCCTGTCTCCAACGCTAGATACAGATTATGAGGTAAAGGATAAAGAAATACAAGGGCAACTACGGCCCTATATCGCCCACCTGGTACACCATGTAAGACATGGCCTATAGTGACCTAGATTTTAACCCGACATGACCCACATTTCACTGCGGCCTAGATCTAAATGAGGCAAACATTTTGAGCAAGTTTCATAAAAATCACATGAGATTTGTAGCTTCTATCTAGTGTTAACAAGATTTTTCTATGATTTGACCTTGTGACCTAGTTTTTGAATGGACATGATCCATATTCAAACTTGACCTAAATTTCGTGTAGGCAAACATACTGACTACATTTCATTAAGATATAATGAGAAGTGTAGCCTCCAGAGGATCAACACTGTTTTTCTTTGATTTTACCTAGTGACCTAATTGTTGACCCGAGATAAATCCCATTAGAACTTGACCTTGGTATCAATAAGGCAAACATTTTGAAAAAAATCCAATGAAATTTATAGCATCTAAGAGTATTTATAAGGTTTTTCTAGGATTTGATCTAATGACCTAGGTTTAACGCGACATGACCAATATTCAAACTTGACCCATACATGTATATCAATAAGGCAAAGATTTTGACCAAATTGTAGCCTCTAGAATGTTAACACTATTTCTCTATGGTTTGACCTAGTGACGTAGTTTTTGACCCGGCATGACCCACATTCAAACTTCACCTAGACTTTTCATGTTGACAATCATTGCCACCAAGTTTAATGACGATTGGACGAAATATGTAGCCACTAGAGTGTAAACGAACCAATTGTGTACATACAAACATACAGACAGACAGACGACAGACGACGGACATCCACTGATCCTAATAGCTCACATTGGCACTTCGTGCCAGGTGAGCTTAACCCTTTCCCACATAGCATATCTCTAGTGTTGAATATAGGTGTCCACTTAAAGCAGGTTGAAAGTAAAGCAGAATGCGCTTTAAGCGCATTCTGCTTTACTTTCAGCCTGCTTTAAGCTATCATCTGCTAGAATATAGAACATATTTTGTATTATACATATTTATGAATGTATAAATTGGAACTATTTTCTTCAGGGCAAGAATAAACTGAATGCGCTAAAAGGCGCTTCTATTGGGTAAAGGGTTAAAGAGAGTCGGTATTTTTTATTCAGCTTTGGTGAAGGAACATAGATGTTTGGATAGGGAACATAAACCGTACTGCATATTAAATCACGTCTAGACAAAATAAAGTTGACGAGAGCATTAACACGAGATTAAGTATGTGACAATCATCCGGTCTATTTCGCCAAGGTAAGGAAGTACTGACCTCTCAACACTAGTAACAGAGACAATAAAATGGTAACATTGTATTAGAAAATTGTTTCCATTAGCGTGAAAACATGTTTAAACCTACTACCCCATAATAACGCATTTTACGCCTAAATATATTCTTCCACTGAAAAAAATAGGTCCAATTTATACAGTCATGAAGATGTATCATAATAAATATATTCTATAACCAAGCACACTGTAGCTTGAAGCAGGCTGAAAGTAAAGCATCATGCGCCCTTAAACGCACTTTGTTGTACTTTTAAAATACTTTGAGTGATCATTTATAATCCATTTTAGAAACAGTGTATGGAAATAGCGGTTAAAAAATATTGCAAAAGACAGGGTGTCACATTGAAAGAAGAATCAATCTTATGTTGAGAGTACTGTGTTATTAAGAGAATAATCCATCTTCTGTTGAGCATACTGTGTTACAAATGTATGTATACAGAGAATAGTCCATCTTCTGTTGAGCATTCTGTGTTATACAGAGAAGAATTCATCTTCTGCTGAGCATTCTGTATTATTCAGAGAAGAATTCATCTTCTGTTGAGCATACTGTGTTATTCAGAGAAGAATCCGTCTTCTATTGAGCATACTATGTTAAACAAAGAAGACTCCATTTTCTGTTGAGCATACTGTGTTATACAGAGAAGAATACATCTTCTATTGAGCATACTTTGTTATAAAAAGAAGAATCCAAATTCTGTTGAGCATACTGTGTTATTGAGAGAAGAAGTCATTCTTCTGTTGAGCATACGGTGTTATACACAGAAGAAGATGTTATTAATTTCCAATAAAAGCTTTTGTGTTAAAACTTTTAAGGACCACAATGGAAATAAGGAAAAGGTACCCTTTCCCTTTCTGATGTAATTCTTAGAATTGGTGAACATACATGTTTCATGCGCATTTTCATGTGTATGTATTATTTGTTATAAATTACATTATCTATTTGATGTATTTGTACAGTGGAGAAAGTGTTATACTTTCCTAATATACGCGTTTACGCTAAAACTAGCATTCAATTGCAAACAGTTTGGAGCTAGATCAGACGCCGGGTAATCCGGCGTCTGGTCAGGCTCCAAACTGTTTGCCACTCAGTTTCAAATGAATAGTCAAACTATGTTAAACGTTGTCATTTTTTTAAATTCTAGTGTACTGTTTTTGCGTTTCGTTTGTGTTTAAAATTGTAAGACTAACGTACTTTCAACTGTATTGCCATTTTATGCCACCGGTGCCAAAAACCAATCAATCAATCAAAATATTGTCAATTTCAAAGAGCTTGTAGCCAGATAAGACGCCGCGTAATCCTGTTTGCTCCTAGGATTAAAACTAATCGTCAACTTGTTTTCAATAACTTTTCGTTTTCTACGTTTTATTGCATTTAGTTTGCGAGCAATTTCCTAGCGAGAAAGACTTGAACAACCTTGTTCCATCGCAAAAAGATTAAAATACATATTTTACACGCGTTTACTATATATTTCCAGTGCAAACAGTTTGGAGTCTGTTCTTGCTCTAAACTGTTTGCCACTTTGATTAAAATAAATGGTTAGATTTGCAAACAATTCGGTAATTTCTACGCTTTATTGCAATATGCTTGCGTTTCGTGTGCGTTTATTCGGGAAGAATAACGTCTTCTCCTCTGTATGTTTGCTCTCCAGTCTTTTGTTTGTAATTGTAATCAAGAAGCATGCCAAGGGACTTGTCAAGTTTTAATCATACTAAATGCGTCTTGGGGTTCTAAGCAACGAGCTTAACTCATTTAACCCTGATATTTTAAATGAACAATTCCAATCTTAAATTAGCTCTAGTGCAATTTTGACTATTTAGGGTTGGTTTTTATAATCATATTGCAAAATGTACATACAGAGTTGAACTTGACGTGAGGGCTCTTATACTCTGATCTAGGTCTTCACTATTGGTTTGAACAGTATTAATTTCGAAATGTTACAAACATTGTATCATAATTTTTATAATGTCGAAAAACATTCATTCATGGATTAGAAATCAAGCTACTAAAAATTTATAACAATACATGAATTATTGTTACAGTGGAGAATCTGTTATTCTTTCCCAATAAACGCGTTTACGCTAAAACTATTATTTGCAGTGTAACCCGGTGTCTGATCAGGCTCCAAACTGTTTACCACCAAGATAAACAAGAATTATCAGAATTGTCCAAAAGTTGTTCTTTTCTACGTGTTAGTGCTTTGCGTTTGCGTACGTTTGCGTTTAAACGGGAAAGAATAACAGATTATCCACTGTACTTGAAATTGACATACAGTGCCCCCTCTCTAAAAGGTCAACAAGTGGGAGACAAACATTGTGTGCGTTGTTTGGAGGGAGTCTTTATAGGGGGGAATGGTTAACATTTGCAAACAGCTTTAATCCAGATCAGACGCCGTGACACGCGGCGTCTGATCTGGATTCAAGCTGTTTGTCACTCGTCCATCTAAGTTTTTTTTCTTGTCAAAATGTCCAATATGTAAAACAGCAGACGACAACTTTAAGCAGACGATATTGCAGCAGTCAATGTGTTAGACATAATTACCCTGTTTAGGGAACTACGACAAGGGTCTTTGTGAGGACGAAGTCGTTGTTGGGAGGGTCATTGTAGGGAGGGAGGACTGTAGTTGAATTATAAAAGAAATGGCATTTTGTATGAATATCATGAAAAAACAAATAAGTATAATTATACAAAATGATTGTGTTTGGAGTATTCACGATTGGCAGGAGAACTATACTCTTCACATAATACATATACACTTTTTTAATGGACAAGGATACTCATCGCTAGGAGTCAATGGGGTAATTAATTGTGATGAAAATCTTTTAACGGCCATTGAACGTCAAGATATTTGCCTGCCTCAAATTCTACAACTAAGACGAATTTTAAATTAACAATGGCTTCAAATACGGAGATAGTTGAACTCTTATGACTCATTTAACGGATTAACCCCTTCACTGTCTTACCAAGTGTTCAATGGTTGTAAACAAACATTTTGGGTCCTGATCAGACGCCGCGTTATGCGGCGTCTGATCAGGATCCAAACTGTTTGATACTCATTCCAATATTCATCATGTCAAAATGGCTAAACATTCAAATTTGAGAAATAAACACAGATGATAATTGTTTAAAATTGATGATGTCATGGCAGTGGAGGGGTTAAGATAATGTCATGATGTTTTGTGAACTGCTCGTGATTTTTCTCATGATTCTATTCTCATCTTCATGTGTGTTGCGAATTACGGCAATACAATTTAAGACAAGAATGCTGAAATAATAACAGGTTATCAAATTTACAATGCTTTGGAGAAGACATCATTATTTGCACTATTTACATAAACGCACACGAAACGCAAACGAAGTGCAATAAAAACGAGCAAATGACAACTTTTTGATAATTCTGACAATTCATTTTTAAAATGAGTGGCAAACAGTTTGGAGCCTGATCAGACGCCGGGTTTCCCGGTGTCTGATCTGGCTCCAAACTATTTGCATTGGTAATAATAGTTTAAGCGTTAACGCGGTCAATGGGAAAGGAAAACGTCTTCTCCACTATATAACGTAATTCTTTTACGCAAAATTAATCTAATGCAACCAAATATAGAAAATGGCCCTTAAACATTGAAATCGTTAACTAATTATTTCAAGCTGGGTTTCAAACGGTTTGGAGAGTGATTAGACGCCGAGAAACTCGGAGCCTGCAGTGGCTGCGTACATTTTGCAAAGTACTAAATTATAAAATTTCTATTTTCTAATACATGTTTTTCGACCTATGTTGACCGTTATCAACAAATACACGACATATTTTTTCATGCATTCAGTCATTCAATCTACTTATTTACATGTATTGTTAATATATATTCATCTTGTTTATATGCTTAACCTCATGCTGCATTTAACCATGCCTGAGATGAAATAAAGTTTTGTTCTGTTCTGTACATGTGCGAGTACATGTACATTGGGCGAAATGTATTTTTTCCGAAACAATGCTTTTGTCATAATATAATTGTTTCCATTACAAACACGTTGATCAGACTCCGTGTGACCCGGCGTCTGATCAGGTTCCAAACTGTTTGCCAAAACCCGGTGTCTAATCTGTCTCCAAATAATTTTGCCACTCGGAAAATAAACAAATCGTCAAAGTTCTCAAGAAACATCCATTTTCTACATTTTATTTTACAATGCGTTTGCATTTAATGTTGTTAAAAATGGAAAGAACTTGCGTTTTCTCGACTGTATACAGTGGAAAAGGGGTTATTCTTCCCCAATAAAGGCGTTTACGCTTAAACTATTAGTTTAATTACAAACAGTTTAGAGCCAGATAAGACGCCAGGTAACCCGGCATCTGATCAGGCTACAAACTGTTTGCCACTCAGAAATATAAACAGTTGTCTTTTTTATCATTTTATTGCAATGTGTTTGAATTTAATTGTGTTTAACGGGAGGATGGTACATGTACGTATCGACTGTATAAATTGCAAAATTGCAGAAATACTACATGTATCATGAGTTTTCTCTAAATTGAATTATCACATTATGATGGTTCCTCATGGGGTACTCTGTGGCGTATACAGTGGAGAAAACGTTATTCTTTTCCGTTTAAACGCAAACGAAATGCAAACGCAACACACTAAAATGGAGAAAATGATAACATTTTGATAATTCTTACTATTCATTTTAATCTTAGTGGCAAACAGTTAGGAGCCTGATCAAACGCCGGGTTACCCGGCGTCTGATCTGGCTTCAAACTGTCTGCATTGGAAATAATAGTTTTAGCGTAAACTCGTTTATTGGGAAAGAATAACGTTTTCTCCACTGTACGTGTTTTATCTTTTTATCCAGTATTTTTGAATCTGAATGGCAAATGATTTTAAGTTTGATCAGACGCCGCATAACCCGGCGTCTACTCAGGCTCAAATCTGTTTGCAATAAACACTATTGTTTTAGCGTAATCGCATTTATTGGGAAAGAATAACGCATACATTTGTAACCCACTGTAAATACAATGGAGAATCTGTTATTCTTTCCCAATAAACGCGTTTACTCTAAAACTATTATTTGCAGTGCAAACAGTTTGGAGCCAGATCAGACGCCGGGTAACCCGGCGTCTGACCAGGCTCCAAACTGTTTGCCACCAAGATAAACAAGAATTATCAGAATTGTCCAAAAATTGTTCGTTTCTACGTTTTAGTGATTTGCGTTTGCGTACGTTTGCGTTTAAACGGGAAAGAATAACAGATTCTCCACTGTATTTGCTCTCTCTCTCTCTCTCTCTCTCTTGTGTGTGAACATTCCCCAAGAGAATAAAAACCAGATGGTTAATTGACACTTTTTTCAACAAAAAAGAGAGAAAAACGTTCAGAATAACAGAAAATATGACATTAATGTGCCAAGTATATTAAATTCTGATTGTTGAAACAAAATAAGTTAGCCTAAGGAATATTACTGGAATGCATTTATTTTGATTTTTATCTAATATTTCTTTTTCGCTACTGTATTGGCAGTTATATCCATAACGACAAACAGCGAAGAAGACAATTTTATTTCCCGCATAACAAAAAACAACTTAAAAAAATAAAATGAGTGGTTTTGTTTGCATTTTTACCGAAGTTGACCGAAATCCTCACAAAATAGATTTGTTGTGTTTGAGAATTCAATTTCCGTGGAGAAATGGTTTTTAACCATTATGTTATAAGGCCCCAGTACCATATTAACGTGACTACAGTGGAGAATCTGTTATTCTTTCCCGTTTAAACGCAAACGTACGCAAACGCAAAGCACTAAAACGTAGAAAATAACAACTGTTGGACAATTCTGATAATTCTTGTTTATCTTGGTGGTGAACAGTTTGGAGCCTGATCAGACGCCGGGTTACCCGGCGTCTGATCTGGCTCCAAACTGTTTGCAATGCAAATAATAGTTTTAGCGTAAACGCGTTTATTGGGAAAGAATAACAGATTCTCCACTGTATGTAAACAGTTTTGATCCACATCAGATGCCGCGTAGATATGGATCTAAACTGTTTGACACCCGTATCAATGTTTCCCAATGTTATAAACATTTTGAGTTAAGTCTGATGTCGTCGGCAAGCATTTGGTTGGTCTGATTTGAGCTTTTGCTGAGCAATTTGAACCATATACAAAAACCTGGATAACTCGACGTATTTTCAGGTCCAAAACTGTCCGTCACTCATACAATGGATACAGTGGAGAATATGTTATTCTTTCCCGTTTAAACGCAAACGTACGCAAACGCAAAACTCTAAAACGTAGAAAAGAACAACTTTTGGACAATTCTGATAATTCTTGTTTATTTTGGTGGCAAACAGTTTGGAGCCTGATCAGACGCCGGGTTACCCGGCCTCTGATCTGGCTCCAAACAGTTTGCACTGCAAGTAATAGTTTTAGCGTAAAGGCGTTTATTGGGAAAGAATAACAGATTCTCCACTGTAAGACGTTATTCTTCTCCCAAAAAACGCGTTTACGCTATAGTTATTATTTCTCATGTAAACAGTTTGGAGCCAAATCAGACGCCTTTTCGAAACATGTCATTTCTAACATTTTATTGCACTGCTTTTAGTATCGTTTTCAGTGCAAAAAATAACACCATCTCCATTGTATTGGATTATATTGAATCTAGGTCGCAAAGTATAGAAAACCTCCCAACAATTCTCTATGGCTTAGTGTTTTTACATTACATGTACTACTTTAAACAGTGGAGAAACAAATTGCATTGAAATACATAGAAAAGGACAACCTTTTGACAATTCTGACTTTTTAACCTTTTCCCTTATAGAAGCGACTTTTAGCACATTCATTTTATTCATCTGCTGAAGAAAATAGTTCCAAATTATACCGTAATGAATATGTGTCATATTTAATACTTTCCTTATTCTAGCAGTTAATAGCTTAAAGCAGGCTGAAAGTAAAGCAGAATGCGCCTTAGGGCGCATTCTGCTTAACTTTCAACCTGCTTTAAGTAGTCACATATTTTCAATACTAGAAACAATGCTATCAGGTAAAGGGTTAAATCTGAGTGGCAAACAATTTAAAGCCTGATCAGAGGCCAGCATCTGGTCTTGCTCCAAACTGTTTGCAACGGAACTAATAGTTGTAGCGTAAACGGTTTGCCACTCAGATAAAAATAATAGTCAGAATTGTCAGAATATTGTCCTTTTGTACATTTTATTGCAATATATAAGCGTTTTGTTTGCGCAGGGCTGCCATTTCTCCGGATTTTTCCTAAGTATTCGGATTTTTATCCTAGCAGGTCGTAGCTTAAAACATGCTGAAAGTAAAGCAGAATGCGCCTTTCTGCTTTAATTTCAACCTGTTTTAAGCAGTTATGTGTCTTTCAAAACAAGAAACAGGATATGGGGTAAAGGTACGATTAGTAAAATTGCGTCTGAAAAATTGAAAATTTGCAATCGTAGGATTTTTATGATCAACTTATGGCAGCCCTGTTTGCGTTTTAAAAGGGAAGCTTAACGCCGTCTCCACTGTAACAGGGGAAGGGTTAAGTATGCTCAATTATGTTCGAAGCTGACTTTTATTATTGAAAGCGTCTGGGAGTGTGTGCCCTGTAAGACCAAAAGCAACATTAAGAGAGCAAATATTATTTCCAGGATGCAATGTTCCTGCAATGTTATTTATCGAATTTCTCCCTGTTGCGTATTATGAATAAAACAAGAAGGTTTATATGACATAGTTTATGGTAGTTCACCATGCAAAGTTTGTGCATACTTTTACATGTACAGTATTACAGTGGAGAAGACGACAACATCGATAACGACAGAGGAACATCATCATCATCATTATCAGAAGACGTTATTCTTTCTCAATAAACGCGTTTACGTTAAAACTATTATTTCCATTGCAAACTATTTGGAGCAAGACCATGCGTCTTACCAGGCTCTAAACTGTTTTGCAAAACAGATATAAATAAATAGTCAGAATTGTCAAAAATATGTTATTTTCTCTATTTTATTGCAATACGTTTGTGTTTCGGTTGCGTTTAGACGGGAAAGAATAACGCCTTCTCCAAAATACAAACTGATGTTCTTTCTGGAGCAGTTTGACGGCTAACTTATTATTTAAGTCTCTATTGATCGATACGTTGTCCACAATAATTTACAGCCGTTTCGTCTAGTGTACCTCGAAGTCCTCAATTAAACTGACGCCAGACTGATAGATGACAATAAGCTAACACGTAGTTCGGTTTGTCTGGGGCAGTTGGAATTTATCAATTATTGTGAGGCACTGGTTGCTGCGTTGCCTATACCTTGTAACACCTTCACTGCCATGACGCCATCAATTTTAAATAATTGTCGTCTACCTTTATATAGGTATTTTGACTTAAGAAATGTAATGAACGTCAAACAGTTAGGGTCCAAATTGTTTGCAAATACATATGTACCCCTTGTACTCAGGTTGAGGCAGTGGATGTGGGTGACGAAACAAGCTAATTCATATCAAAGCTTTGAAAAACAGATGATGGTTTTAAACTCTGAAATACAGAAGTATGGAATAAAAAATAAACCAGGACATTAATAGTGAACATTCTGAAACATTGCTTCTATTTAAACGTCTTTGACAATAGGATTGGTAACTGTTTATATATATATATAAAGAGAACCTCTAATATTGAATAATGCTGTAAATAACCTGAAATTGGCCTAAACCCATTTTCGTAAATGATTTGAACACTTGAATATTAGTTCAGACATGTTTGGAGATTATCCATACATGTGTACATATGGTCTTTGATTTTTATCAAACAATCGCAATGAAGCATTTTCAAAAGACGTAGGATAGACAACCGTTGGTGCCGACGCATTTCAAAGCAGCATGCCCCTTTCCCGGTCCAGGATTTTTCATACACAATAGGAAGGGAAAGTAGATTATCATGTTTACTTCAGAACGTAGTATCTAATCACTGAAAGTTTAACAATTTTAAATCGTTTTCATTGTTTCTTTTAACATATTTCTCAAAATGAACCGGTTCTATGATTTATTAATGGCTCTCGTCTTATTGATACGTAATATCAGATATTGAGTGTTGTTTACTTGAGCGGATGAAGACTGAGTCAAGGGGTCCGTTTTACTAAACTACTTACGCAAAATTTTTGCGTAATTCAAAATCGTTTAACTCTAATTGTTCGATCATAAATGTTTGCAAACAGCAAATAGCCAGATCAGAGGACGCGCTTTTAGCGCGTCCTCTGATCTGGCTATTTGCTGTTTGTAGCAAGTGATAATAAAAAATATAAATTAAAATTAAAATTTAAAATTTTGACTTACGCAAAATTTTTGCGTAAGTAGTAGTAAAACGGGCCCCTGGTCTTGGAAACTCGATTCTGACTATAGAGGTTTCAAAAACTGTTAAGAAGACATTATTTTTCTCGTTACGAAACCATGCTATGTACGCTAATCTAAATGTAATACAATGTAGGAAATTAATTGTTATTGAAAAGTATGGAGTCTCAGAACAATACCTTAAGTTGGAATGAATAAATGGCCTTTCTTCTGTAACTGTTGGGTGATTGTATTATAAGCCGAAATGCAAATAATCTATTCTGAAATTTGAAGCAGACGATAAACTTTGCAAAAACGTATATAGCGTAATTCATTCCCATTTACCGGGTTTGTGCTGTTGAACAATTGCATGTACACTGGAGAAAACGTAAATCTTTTCCAATAAAATCGCATTGATGCTAATACAGTACTTATATTGCGATTGCGAGTCGGTTGCAGTTAAACTAATGAATAGTAGCGTCTTCTCAACTGTATTCCTATAATAAACAAGTTTGAATCAACATGCAGACGCCGAACAAGTGGGCACCTAATCAGATTCCAAACTGTTTCCTATTCAAATTAAAAAATAACTTTACCATTTTAAAAAGTTGTCAAATTCCTTCATATAATGCATTGCGTACAATGGAGAATACGTTATTATTTCCCGTTTAAACGCAAACGAAACGCAATCTGACTGCAATTTAATGTAGAAAATGACATCTTTTTGATAATTTTGAAAGTTGATTCTCATCTGGATAGCAAACACTTTGAAGCCTGATCAGACGCCGGGTTACCCGGCGTCTGATCTGGCTCCAAACTGTTTGCATTTTAATAATAGATTTAGCGTAAACGCGTTTATTGGGAACGAATAACGTTTTTCTCCACTGTAACTAGCGACAAGTGTCGTTTAAACAGGGTTCAACTGTAACGGTTGAAATAAGATTTTCTAACTCTTCCGTGAGCATCCACATAAGAAGCCGTTGGCTGTTCCCAATGGCTATAAAAATAAAATGTCACGGTGCTTCGGTGGCTATAAATACTACATGTTCAAACTCTCCTTGGCATTAATCAAGGACTTTCTAATGAAATTGGGAGAAGCGTTGCTCATGGTACGGAACGTAAAACATCATTTCCTGTAAAACGTCGTACTCCAGTAAAATCAATAGAAGAAGCAACTGTTAAACTCTCGTCTGCTGATGGCCACTTTACTAGAATTTTCAAACATATTGGATCCAGATCAGACGCCGCTAAACGCGGCGTCTGATCTGGATCCAAACTGTTTGACCATAATGACAAGGTTTTCTTAGCTTCTTAATCTACTTAGAATTATGTTTTTAAAACAATTGCAGACGACAAATGTGATGCAGACGATATTGTAGCACGTGAAGGAATATACCGATTCGTCTGCTTTATAATCGTGTGCTCCACAAGTGTCGTCTGCGGTTTTGTTCAATTTTGAATTTAATATTTATTTTACAATAGAGGAAACCCAGTAACGGTAGTCAAATAGCTTGGATCTTGTTTAGTTTCTGTGTGTAACACGTAACCTTGCGTAGGGATCCAAACAAGTATTAAATGTCAAAGTCGTGGCTAGCAGGCTAAGAGATGGACCTACATGTTGCTATTTCTAGATGTAAGAGAATTCATTTTCCTAGTAAAGAGAAGTTAATTGAATACAATTAGAATGGCTCTTAATGAACAATTAAATAGACACATTGCTATAAACCAGGAATCACGTGTTCCAATAAAGCACGTTTAACCTGGAAAAGTACAATAGATTGCAAAATTTAAAAACACGTTTAGCTCCTAAAGACTTAATATGTTCAATCTCTTTAGTACCACTTCGTCCACAAATAACCTGTTACACGAACATGGCCTTAAGATGAAGCTCTTAGCTCCTTCACTTTCATGACGTAAACAGTTTTAAACAGTTGTCGTCTGCTTTTGTTTATCCAAATTTAAATTAAGTTAAATTGAATAAAATATATCGTAACGAGTGTCAAACAGTTCGGATCCTGTTAGACGCCGCGTTTCGCGGCGGGTGACGAGGATTAGTGTCTTGTGAGCAAGGCCGTGAACGTTGGTTTAAAGATGAAGCTCTTAAGCAACAATAAAACAGTCTCTGAAAACAGAGTCTCAAGAGAAACTTTACCGATTCTCTTCCATGACGTCATCTTCTTCAAACAATTATTGTCTGTTTTTATGTATTACGTTCAATATTTAGATAGTTTGACTTAAGAAGAATTGAAATTAGTATTAAACAGTTTGGATCCTAATCAGACGACGAGTTACGCGACGTCTGTTCAGGATTTAAACTATTTGCGAATAACGAATGTACAGTGGATAATCTGTTATTCTTTCCCGTTTAAACGCAAACGTACGCAAACGCAAAGCACTAAAACGTAGAAAAGAACAACTTTTGGACAATTCTGATAATTCTTGTTTATCTTGGTGGTAAACAGTTTGGAGCCTGGTCAGACGCTGGGTTACCCGGCGTCTGATCTGGCTCCAAACTGTTTGCACTGCAAATAATAGTTTTAGCGTAAACGCATTTATTGGGAAAGAATAACAGATTCTCCACTGTACTCGGGTAAGGTACAGTAGTGAAGATGCTAAAAGAGGTTCCAGTATAGGCTCTGACGCTCTTTTATCCGAAACCACAAAATATTTGTCCATGCGAGCACATTTTTATGCGTCAAAATCTTGCAATTTTATCTGAAACATGCTTTGCAATCGACGTCTGCAAAATGAATAATATAGCAATATCGTATTGAGTGTCAAACAGATTTTATCCTTAAAAGACACTGTACTGGTCGGCATATCTGACCCATAACTGTTTGCGTTTGAAAGTATAATGTTAGCTAATCGCATTTATTCGGCAAAAATAACGTCTTTCCACTATGAAAAACCTGCAATTATTAGAGATGGGACCGAATATTAGAAAAATCAAATATTTGCATAAGGGCTGAATATTCGAATCCGATAGAATAGTTATCTCTGAAAAAATGTTTTTTAATTATATTTAAAAACACAATATGGATTACTTAATCTATCTTAGAGACTATTTCATTTCTCTCCAACAGGCTAACGTCCGCTATTACTCCACGTGTGTAGGGTGATTATCACACCCGGCTAGTAAGTGTTTTTGATAGCGGCTGTGAAGCGTTTGCGTTTGAAAGAATAGTCTTATTAGTAGCGTAAATGCATTTATTGGGAAAGAAAAATGTATCCAATGTGAAGATTCTGAATTCTGAAGATTATTTTTCTGAAGAAAAATGTATCCACTCTGAAGATTCAGACTGTTTCCACTGTGAAATACCTGTTATTATATCCAGTAGCAAACAGTGTGGAGTCAGATAAGAGGCCGGGAATACCAACTGTTTGTGTCTATCAGAATTAAAAATATCTTCATTATTTTTTTTTAAAGATAATTGTATTACGCTCGCTTCGTTTAAACGGGAAATACTAATGAGCATTACACATATTTCGTTCAAATCGTTGTAATACTAATGAGTATTTCATATTTATCGTTCAACTCGACGTTATACTACATTGTAATGAGTATTCACCATATTTCGTTCAACTCGACGTAAGCAAGTATACAGTGGAGGTGACGTTATTCTTTCCAAATAAACGAGTTTACGATAAAACTTATTTCAACTGCAAATCGTTTGGAGCCAGATCAGACTCCATGTAATCTGGCGTCTGATCAGGCTTCAAACTGTTTGCCACTCAGATTAAAACAAATAGTCAATTTTTTCTAAATAATATCTTTGTCTATATTTAATTTCAATACGTTTGCGTTTAAACAGGAGAGAATAACGTCTTCTACACTATAGAACAGTTGTGATCCTGACCAGACGCCAGCTTACAGTGGAGAAAACGTTTTCTTTCCCGTTTAAACGCAAACGTACGCAAACGCAAAACACTAAAACGTAGAAAAGTACACCTTTTGGACAATTCTGATAATTCATGTTTATCTTGGTGGCAAACAGTTTGGAGCCTGATCAGACGCCGGGTTACCCGGCGTCTGATCTGGCTCCAAACTGTTTGTAATAGAAATAATAGTTTTAGCGTAAACGCGTTTATTGGGAAAGAATAACGTTTTCTCCACTGTACATGACGCTTTGCCATGGCCTATTTGTTTGAAAACCTTCAGTGATATTTCAATATTTAAGAAAAGTCTAAATAGACTTTAATGTCGTAGTTTTTCTTTAATCTAACAGGGATTAATAAATTTTAGGTGTTGCCATGGAAACAAGATATTTAATTTATCTTCAGAATATATAACTAATGAAATACATTCAAAATCATTATATCTAGGTTTAGTACATGTATCATGTAATTTCTCACAGCCGCATTGAACTTGTTTACGTCTATACTACCGTCTGCTTAAATTTATCGTATTCTTACATTAAATAGTTTTGCATTTTTGTACATTTTGGCTGAAAATTATTGATACAAGTGTTAAACAGTTAAAATCCTGACCAACGCCGAGTATGCGTCAAATATGGATCCACACTGTTTGCAAAAGACAGTTTAACTCTTTACCTGCCGAGTTTTATCGCCTGCTTCTACCCACTTACCGCTAAAAATCGTCTGCATAAATAGTGTAGTCTGCAAAAAAAATTTCAAGTCAGATTCAAGGCTTTTTTAGACTTAAGAAATATTGATATGTCAAACAGTTTTTTGATCCTGATTACGCGGCGTCTGATCAGGATCCAAACTGTTTGCAAATTTTGCCTTTTGGCGCCAATGGCAGTGAAAGAGTTAAGTGTCGCCATTAACAGTGTTGTATAGGAGGAAAGCAATAACGTACTGGAAAGGAAGCAAAGAGAATAATCAAGCAAAGGCTATAAGTTGTTATTCTAACCCATTCACTGCCTCACAAGAAGTACAATACTTATTTTCAAACAGTTTGGATCCTGATCAGACGCCGCTAAACGCGGCGTCTGATCAGGATCCAAACTGTTTGACACTCCACTCTTTGAATTATTTCTTAAGTTAAAACGCCTAAACTTTAAATATGAGAAATAATAGAAGACGTCAATGTTTCAAATCTATGACATCATGGAGCTAATCTGACACTTCAGTGCATTGGACAAGATGATTCTCTTCTTATTAAGGTGATTTGCTGAAACGAGTATTTCCATTGCAAAAAGTTTGGGCCAGATCAGACCCCTGGTTACCCGGTGTATGATCTGGCTTCAAAATGTTTGTAATGAAAATAATTGTTTTAGCAAAAGCCCGTTACACTGGAATTAATAACGTCTTATTAACCGTATATGCAAAAAATCTGTTTAGCTAGACAATGCATACCGACTTTATCTAAGCGGATCGAAAATACAAACAATCTTTATAACAGAAAAATATGAACATACAGTAAAACCTCTCTATTACGACCACTAATGTGTGTTAATTATCAGGTGTTTAAGGCATGCGACTGCTTAAAGCAAGGTGACAGTAACACAGAAAGCTCCTTTAGGAAATTTCTGTTTTACTGACAATTTGCTTTAAGCTGTCATCTGTATCGATACAATCAAATTGCATTCTTTTTAGTGGACGAAATAGAGAAGTTTTAGTGTAGTTCAATCTGCTCATCATTTGTTTATCGGACCAACGCTGCGATGGATAACTAGATAGTGTTTGTGCAATCTAGAGTGCATACTTTGTCCTACCAATGAGAGACGTTATTCTTTTCCGTTTAAACGCAAATGAAACGCAAACGCAATGCAATAAACTTTAAAAGTGTCTTACGAATTATTTCTACATGTTTTCAGTGAAAGCTTCCTGTTTAAGTTTATCTTATTTTGCGCAGCAAACTGCTTTCAACACCTCAAACAAGCCTTTAGTTTAAGTGCTAACCCCTTCACTGCTTTATCATGAGAACAAAATGTATGTGCAAATAGTTTACACTTATTTCAATATTTCTTAAATAAAAAACCTATTTAGATATGAAAAATAAAAAAGCAGGTGACTATTGGTTAAAGCAAATGACGTCATTGAAATGAAAAGGTTTATGGGGATCCATTTTCTGCGTATACGCCCGCAGTTCTGATGTAACATGTATAGATCTACTGAACTGCATTGTGTCAAGTCAGTGTAGCTTTGGAAAACCTGTCATGACTTTGATAAAACTGACTCAAATTCCACACGCAAAACTACAGGAGCTGACGAAAGTCATTATATATGTACATACGAGACAAAGTAAACCTCTATATTAATAACAATGGTTCAACGAAGTAATATTTAAGAGCATTAATTGTCGAAGGCGGATGACGTCATGGCAGTGACGGCTCTCAAGACAAGATGAGAAGGAGCTTTCTGATTAGGGAAAAACGAGTTGACTAAAAACTGCAAAAATCAAACCATTTTTGAGTAGACAAATATTTAAAGGGGCTGTACAGTATCCATTAGTTTTTTGCCAGTTTGTTTCAATAAAGTATTGCTTGCATTGCCAATATGACGCCACAAACGATTTAACTCATTCACTATGCCATAATACAATATCGTCATTTGCAATCATATCGTCTGCTCCATCATATATTTATAGTGTCACAATATGTTTGTATGCGTGTTTCCTTGACTATGTACAAATTATTACTGTATGTATGGGACTGTTCTCGTGTTTTTGTATGTAAAAGAAACTGAGAGAGAAAATAAACTGAAACTGCTTATATTCTAAAGCTTCGAATTTTATGCAGTTTGACTTAGCAATCTTTCATAAACCAGTTTTGCCGACACGTGACATATTCCACGTAGACCTTGTGGGGCATTTACTAGGTTTTAACTTTAACCCTCTAATGCATGTACGTAGTGTTCCTATTATATTTGATAATGAACAATTAGCATTTTGCCCATGACGTTTAATCGTCTAATACAGTTCGATTTTTGATGGCACTAAATAATAAGGAGGTTAAACACATACTATATGGTATTCCAACTGAACTCATTATAGACTGCTTATAACGAGATATTAACCCCTTCATTGTCATGACGTCATATGATTTGTACAATTGCTGTCTGCTGCTATATATGTACATGCAAGTTGACTGAAGTAATATCGGACCGAGTGTCGAACAGGATCGTACGCGGCGTCTGAAAAGGATCAAACTGTTTGCAAATACATGCTACTATTGTATACGGGATACGGCGGAGAAGGGATTAAAAGCAAATGGATGATTATGGAGTACTAAAATGCTTTCAAAAACTGAGCTCGTGTGTTTCCAACAAGTGTTATGTTCTGACTAACTACAACTTAAAACTTCTCAATTTAATACGACCACTAAACGAAGGCTACATGTAATTGATTGTATAAAAGACAGGCGACAGCTTAAAGCAAGATGACAGTAAAACAGAAAACTCCTGAAGGAGTTTTCTGTTTTACTGTCACTTTGCTTTAAGCAGTCACCTGTAATAAAAACCTAATAATTAACACACTTTTGTGGTCGTAATAGACAGGTTTCACTGTTTTCCCTGGAGTCGCCTCCAAGAAACGTCAAATGCAGACACACGTCAAATGAAGACAAACCCGACACTAAAAGTAGTTAAAATTGTTTGGAGTTTTTGGATTTTAATCCTTTCCACACTAAAGTTCCTTGTATCGAAGATTGTTGCAACAGTTTGGATCCAGTTCTGGCATCACTAAAGTGGGGTCTAATCCGGACTCAAACTGTTTTGAAAGTATATCCTTATTATGTGGATATAAAGAAGAACAAACTAGTATCGTATTTGAACACCTTCACTGCCGTGACGTCATCAATTTTTAACACTTGTCGTCTGCTTTTATTTCTCAAATTTAATTTTTAGGTATTTTGATTAAGATATTGAAATGAGTTTCAAACAGTTTGGATCCTGATTAGACGCCGCGTGAAGCGGCGTCTGATCTGGATCCAAACTGTTTGCAAATAACCATCGTACTCGGGGTAGTGGTTAACAGACGACATTTGTAGCAGATTGTAGCGTTTCTCAGTTTTGAAAAAGTAATCCTCAAGTGCTCACAGCAAGATTACAAGAATGTTCTTGTGTAATGTCATTGACTTTTGAAACCTCAAATGAACTACAGTCGAACTTAGATATCTCGAACTCGCTAAACTATCCGATTTGGCGACACATGAATTGCATTATTTTATGCTCGGTTAAATCAAACATACACGTATTTCAAAGTAAAAACGTGGCTTAGCCACGTTTTAACTTTCAAATACGGGTATGTTCGACCTAACCGAGTTCGCGATATCGAAAGGCTCTATTCCAAGATCCAATTAAGTTAAATTTATTGTTTTACTATATAAGGTTGTTTTCACCAAGTTTTTCACCAGTCGAAAACAGTGCAGACATTAATCAGAGGGCTCCCTGGTGCGTATAATTATACATGTATACGCGTATAATCAATTTAATAAGCTTCCCTCTCTCAGCAAAGTGGAGAATACCTTATTCTTTCCCAAAATTACGTTAAACCTATTACATGTGTTTGTATTGCAAAATGTTTGAAACCAGATCAGACGCCGGATAACCTGACATATGATCAGGCTCAATTGGCACTCACATTACAATGAATAATATGAATTGTCAAAAACGTTGTTCATTTCTCTAATCTATTGCAATTCGTTTGCGTTTCTTTTGCCTTAAAACGGGAATAATAATGTGTTCTCCTCTGTAACATTTTCTTTATAGTCAGAACGTTATTGCTAAACCTAAAATGCATTGAAATAACAGATCACGTGACTTGCTTTTTACCCCGAATGACTGATTAGGCTTTCAATAGTCTGACAAACCGCTCTGCCACAAGGGCTGTTAGTGAAATTGCTCATCGCAAATTTGAGTTAAACAAGTAACCAAGAAACTGATGCTACTGCTTATTTACATTTGCAAATTATTGGATCCTGATCAGAACCCACCTGACGCGTTGTCTAAACAGGAACCACACTGTTTGATACTCGTTTGTATATATAACATAATGCATACGTGTACATGTACAGTGGAGAATGTGTTATTCTTTCCCAATAAACGCGTTTACGCTAACACTATTATTTGCAGTACAAACAGTTTGGAGCCAGATCAGACGCCGGGTAACCCGGCGTCTGATCAGGCGCCAAACTGTTTGCCACCAAGATAAACAAGAATTATCAGAATTGTCCAAAAGTTGTATTTTTCTACGTTTTAGTGTTTTGAGTTTGTGTACGTTTGCGTTTAAACAGATTCTCCACTGTATATGCATACAATATACATGTACGAATTATGAAATCGGGTGACCATTTAGAGCAGACGATATTGCAGCAGCGGAAAGGTTACATGTTACCCTTTTCCGCTTTAAATCTGTCTGCTGTGGTATTTGTTGCCTTCTTGATTCGTCGATTTGATTAATACCTAAAAAGGTTGACTTTCAAAACAGTTAGATTCTATACAGGCGCCGAATTTCCTTGCGGCTGGTTTGATCCAAACTGCCTGCAAATACACGCATCAGTGAAATCGCAGATAAAATATTTAACCTTATTTCACTAAAATACACTCTGATTTGAAGTTGTTGTATTTGCCAAAAAGTTTAAATTCAGATATCATGTAGTATTCAAGAGAAACATCAAAATGAGTGCTAAGCGGTTTCTTCCTGATCAGACGCAGAGTCAATTGACGTCTGATCAGGATCAAAACTGTTTGCAACTGCATTCGGACGTGTTCTTAACAGGATAAGGACTGAACTGCAATTTCATTATTAAGATTGGTACATGTAGGGCAGCTTTGAATTTTGATTAAACGAACTCAACATTTTGATAAAAACGTTCTGCCGCTTATTGATTGTTGGCTATACAATCTGGTGGATTCATGGAAGATTTTTAACAATTGTTTTGTTAAAATCTCAAACCATTATTCGCCATTTTAATTTCAGGAACCGAGTTGTTTTGACCCTTTGTAGAGGGCTACCATAAGTTGCTCATAAACATCCTAAGATTTCCAAATGTTCAAGCGCGATTTTAAGAATGGTACACTTTACCCCTTTCGCTGCCATGGATGCTCTATAGATAACATTAACACAATTATGCAAATAGTTTTGATTTAAACTGTTTGACACCCTTAACAATGTTTCCTAAGTTAACAACGCATCAATTCCAAATTCTAGACTAAGTTAGAGCTAATATCCGAAGATTTCGTAAAAGTCCGTAGGTCCGGAGATGTTAAAAAGTAGAGATTTCGGAGAAATGGCAGCCCTATGTGTAAATTAGGACCCGCTGACCATGGGCCTAACTGTTTGACATAAGTATTACTACATGCAGGACATCAACGACGGGGGAAGAAATTTCATAATAAGCGCGTTTGTGCGAAAACAGTTATGTCCATTGCAGCAAGTATGATAACTTGGCGTCTGACCAGTCTCCAAATAATTTGCCCCTCAGATTAGAAAATCGTCGTCAGTTTTAATTTCTACGTTGTATTTCAAATGCAATTGCCTTTTACGTCTGGTTCCGTTTAAACGGGGAAGACAAATTGTCTTCCCCACTGTACATACATGTAAGATATTAAATTTACTTAATAACCTAGAGAGGCATTCATGTAGTAAAAGAAGGGAAAATTATGACAGTAAAATGTGAAAATAAAGAATCAGTTTGTGAAACGAGATATAAAACCCATATTTAAAGTTAAAATAACAATGATAAATACACCACGTGGTTACTTCTGAGAAAATTGACTCTTACCATTCTAGCGGCGTAACATGAGTCTATACGACAGTGATAATCTTTGCAAACAGTTTGGATCCAGATGAGACGCCGCGTCACGCGGCGTCTCATCAGGATTCTAACTGCTTGCCACTATGACCCTGTTTTGAAAAGAAATTTTGAAAAATATATTTTAGGAAAGTAGCAGGCGACTCTTTTTGCAGGCAAAAAAAACTACCCAGCATAAAGAGTTAACACAAACGTTACAGTGGAGAATCTGTTATTCTTTCCCGTTTAAACGCAAACGTACGCAAACGCAAAGCACTAAAACGTAGAAAACTACAATTTTTGGACAATTCTGATAATTCATGTTTATCTTGGTGGCAAACAGTTTGGAGCCTGATCAGACGCCGGGTTACCCGGCGTCTGATCTGGCTCCAAACTGTTTGCACTGCAAATAATAGTTTTAGCGTAAACGCGTTTATTGGGAAAGAATAACGTTTTCTCCACTGTAACTATGTTCCTGCCGATCGCGCTTTGACTTGTTTTGCAAACAATTTGGATCCAGATCAGACGCCGCGTTACGCGGCGTTTGATCTAAATCCAAACTGTTTGACACTCGTCTGTATATTTTCTTTGATTAAAAATGCATAATTCTTAATTGAATGAAGTTTGCAGACAACGATTGTACATGTTGTAAAGCAGACGATATTTCGGCAGGATAGGTTTAAAAGTTAAAACGTTCAATCATTTAAAATTGAACCATCTTACACGCACTCCTGAACTAACGATTTGTACTAAGGCGAAACGAAAGTGTTTCTTTCCACAAACAGCGCTATATTATAATAAGCTTTATGGTAGGTATAACGGGAGGACGTTATTCTTTGTTGGGATCTAGATCAGTCACCAAAGATAACCAGGATCTAAACCGTTTGACATTTGCGATTTGAATATTTTTATAGAAAGCAAAGGAACATATCGATATCATAAAAAAGCAGATGATAACTTTCAAACAGACGATAATACATGTAAACGTTTACAGTGAACCCCCTCTAAACCGGACATGTGTGGGGACAACATAAAATTCCGGTCTATAGGGGTTTCGAGTTTAGAGGGGTTTTAACCCATTAGTCCATAGTGTGTTTCTAGTATGGAAGATAGCTGACAACTTAAAG
The DNA here is from genome assembly GCA_922989275.2 of Gari tellinella. Lineage (NCBI taxonomy): Eukaryota > Metazoa > Mollusca > Bivalvia > Cardiida > Psammobiidae > Gari > Gari tellinella. Next base: position 24,229,064 of record OV277856.1, on the reverse strand, counting down.
CAGGTTGAAAGTAAAGCAAAATGCGCCTTAAGGCACATTCTACTTTACTTTTAACCTGCTTTAAGTTATGATCTGCTAGAATGTATGAATATATCAAAGGCGTAAACAGACGTATTTATGGTGTAATGGGTTAAACTAAAAACGGGTTTGAAACGGACCACAGTTTTTGTCCGGTTTAGAGAGAATTCCGGTATTTAGAGGTTCCGGTTTATAGGGGTTTCGCCATACATTGATAAAAAAAGTGAATTGCTTTGAAGTAAACGTCAGCATATCTTCTCAAATTTCAAGAACTCTTTCATCAACTCGTAGACGTAATGACTGTGCCAGTTGACAATGTTTGGACAATGAAATGTGAATGACATTTTCCTGTTTGCTGTCGTATTAAACGACAGTGCCTATCATATTTGTTCTAACGAGGCTTAACGTGCATATTGTCCTTTTACTATCTTTAATCATATTACGAGGGCGGTTCAAAAAGTAATGCAATTTACATTATTACACCTCGCTTTGAGTTACAATGTTAAATTCCCATAGACCTACAGTTAACATTTTGCATGTCTTTTACATCTATTCAAAATATACTGTCACTCTTTATGATATTCTTTTTGTGACGTCACTCTAAAGGACATTTCTTTTTTACTCCGTCCGAAAACGTACTGTCAGGATTGACATGACTTTCGCTATTGGCTACATTGGAACGTTTTAACGAGTGGTAACTTCTACGCAACATTTGGCATTTTCTGTACAAGTTGCTTCCTTTTGTCCATTCCTTAACGATTTGCCACCATTTCGGAAGAGGATATTTGCCACCTAGACAATGTAAAGACGCTGTTTCTTCAATTTACTTATCATAACGTTCTTCTTTGTTTCTTGGAATATAATTATAAACAATGTGACGTCGTAGGACGGCGACGTAATTTCCCGCGTTATGTACATGTCCGCGCTAAATTGGTATTCACAACACATTTTATAAAAGACGAATAAAACGATTCCAAAGCCAGGGTTAATAAGCTCGGTGTAATAAAATAAATATTTGATGGCAGTTTGCGTGACATTCAAATTGTCAACCCTCGAAAACAAGAATGTCACCCTCGGCTACGCCTCGGGGTGACATGCTGTTTCTCGGGTTGACAATTTGAATGTCACGCAAACTGCCATCAAATATTTATACAATGTAATTAATAACTTCAACATAAAAAGTGCCAAACGCATTTGGGATAATAGCATTGTTAAGAGCAATTCACTGCCTACAATATGGTATTGATAATGCACGATAAGATCACATAACATGTTTTTTTAGTGCTGACTGTATAAATATTGGTACGAGAGCCAAACAATTCTGGTCATGAGCAGACGCCACATGACGCTGCATCTGATCTGGATCCAAACTATTTGCATGCAAGATACCATTTTTGACAATCATTCCGACAGTTCTTCAGTCATGCTTCTTTAAATATGACTTTGCAACAATATGGCGGATAACAATATGAAAGCAAACGTAAGTTGGTCGAATTTGCCGAAGAAAAGGTTAACGAAACACTAACATATAACTGCATTTCGTTAGAATTAGAATTTAAGCCATTATCTAAATCTTTTAAAAGGTCAACTAAGCAACATTTTTCCTTCACTGTCATTTCTGAAAATGTAATGTTTTGCAGGTGTTGTTGTGGTGAGTATATTTGTGTGCCAAATATGTATTTATGCGCTTCTGAAGAACAAGCGGATCAGTTTTCTATCCGAGCTCATATATTTCATCATTTGAAAGTTAATTTTCCTCGTCGCAGACGGGTCTGTTTTCTTTTTACCTAGAGTTTCTAAAACAATTTAACTCTATGCCCACTTGCTTGAAACACAATACTCTCATTGGCCAATAGGCCGAAATGGTATAAACTGGTGTTCTGGTTACTTTCATATTTATCTAGGACTGAAAACCTTGTAAAATAATGAGATACAGTCAAAAGCATTCTTGTTACTATGCCATTATTTCTAAATTTAGCGTTGATTATCTCTAAATTTAGCGTGTGGGAAATTCTGTTTATAAAATGAAACAAAACAAAACCGTTGATACAGACATATGAACCGTGCCATGACAAAGCCTGCCTTATTGCATTGCAACGTTATACAGATCAAGCACGTTGTCATCCCAGGCTCTGTGTCTGAGTTGGGTTTACACTGCCAAATACCGTATATAATTCATCAACATGTAGGCCTAATGCTTTAGATGCATGTGCGTGTCAAACAGTGTATGTCAAGGTCAGCCACCACGTCTTTGACGCGGCGGCTGACCTTGTTCTACACTGTTTGAAATGCAATAAGGCAGGATTTTTCATGGCACGGCACATATACATTTAATAGTGTACCCCAACCAATTTAACCTACGACGAATATCTTTTTAAAGATAAATTTCTGTTAATATTAGTGGTATGTACATTTTAGTTGAAGGACGCTATTCTTTCCCGTCTAAATGCATTAACATATCAAAAGTACAATTGTTTTTAAATTCTGAAGATCTATGTTTTATTTTGTCGACAATTATGTTGCAGCCAATCAGCAACGAAGTGTCGATTTCATGCTGATTACGAAAACTCGATTATGTGATTGCCAGGAGTCGATTGTCAACCTACGCAAACTGATCGTACGGTCGGTCACCAACCACTCGCTGTTACATATAAATATTATACATAACATAACATAAACTTTATTTGTCATTAAAACACATTGACATAATTATAGCCAGTACATATGTTATACCGTGATCCCTCTCTACACTAATATCAAAGGGGAGACAAACTGTTTGTAATGGAAATAAACGTTTTAGCGTAAACGCGCTTATTGGGAAAGAAAAACGTTTTCTCCACTGTATATATATTTTAGTTGAAGGACGCTATTCGTCCCGTCTAAATGCATTAACATATAAAAATGGCAGTTGTTTTTTAAAGTTATGAAGATTTTGTTTTATTTTGTCGACAATTACGTTGCAGCCAATCAGCAACGAAGTGTCGATTTCATGCTAATTACGATTGCTGATTATGTGATTGCCAGGGGTCGATTGTCAACCTACGCAAACTGATCGTACGGTCGGTCGCCAACACACGCTTTTACATATAAATATTAAGCATAACATAACATAATCTTTATTTGGCATTAAAATGCGCAGCCAGTACATATGTTATACAGTGATCCCTCTCTACAATGATATCAGAGGGGAGACACAGACATTGTATGTTGTTCGGAGGGAGTCGTTAGAGAGAGGGAAAACTAAGGCTTGGCTTACATTTGCAGACAGCTTGAACCCTAATCTGCATTCAAAAGCTGTTTTTCATTCGTCATTAAGTTTTTTCTGTCAAAATGTCCATTATTTAACTTTGAGAAAAACAGCAGATGACAATTTCAAAAAGACGACAATGCCGCCGTGAAGTTTTGAGATAATTGCCTTGTTTGGGGAACAGTGGCAAGCGATGTTGTGAGGAGAGAATCTTTGTAGGGAGGGCCATTGTAGACAGGGAACGCTGTACATTCAAACGGTAGGACATTATACTGTTTTTCAACCAGTCTATTACTGCAATGTCAGAAAAATATAGCATATTTGTATGCGATTTCTGTTTTTAGACAGTCGCCGATCGGTCAAAATCCGGTGTAAACAAACCCTATGGCATTTGACCGCTTCCGGGTTCAGGTTTATTAATGCCTATATTATTGGTGAAAGTTAACCACGAGTGCAATAACCTTGTTTGCAACAGGCATTAGTTGATTGTGTGAAACTCATTAAAAGCTACCCTTAGAAAATTAAACTAATATATTGATTACCGGTGGTAGTTCCTTTATCCTACCCAACACACATTCTGCTTTAACTTTGACGTCCGTTTTTCAGTTTCAATTGTTTCGTTCTACAACTATACAAACGTAAACACAAGTAGCAAGCAATTTGGATCAAGATCAGACGCCGAGTCATTCGGCGTTTGATCTCGATCCAAACTGTTTGCAAATACATGTATAAGCAAAGTCGGGGTTAGCTAATAACTGGTGAACAATTGGATCACTGTAAAATCAGATTATACGAAGAACACGGAAGTGAACGAACATCAATTATTGTGTGTTTTACTAATGTTTTGTTTGTTTACGACAAAATCATTACCATGTTGTAAATGCCCTAGAGAGAACGGAAAAGATACATTTACAGTGATGAAGACGCTGACATTTTTATTCCAATTAACGCGGCGTCTGATGAGGATCCAAACTGTTTGACACTCGTATCGATATGTTTTAAATCATACTACATTGAATCTTAATATAAAACGGTCTTGCAAACAATAAAATTGAAGCAGACGACAATGTAACGGTGAAGGTATAAAATTATCCCGAAAAATTTGATAATGAAAGGGTTAACACTAAATACAGTGGAGAATCTGTTATTCTTTCCCAATAAACGCGTTTACGCTAAAACTATTTTTTGCAGTGCAAACAGTTTGGAGCCAGATCAGACGCCGTGTAACCCGGCGTCTGATCAGGCTCCAAACTGTTTACGACCAAGATAAACAAGAATTATCAAAATTGTCCAAAAGTTGTTCTTTTCTACGTTTTAGTGCTTTGCGTTTGCGTACGTTTGCGTTTAAACGGGAAAGAATAACAGATTCTCCACTGTACATACAATACTACAATACATATTGCAACAGTGTCTTTGCTGTTGTATACATATAAATTGCACACTTTCGAAAGTGCTCGTGATTATTATTTTATCTTATCTAGGAGTATAGAAAATGACTATAAAATTTGGCATAAACCTTGCCGTTTTTGTCCATGATCTTGGCTTCCCAATGTTTATTGAATACTGCACGGGATTGTGACGTAAACCAAGGAACTTATTTCGCAATATGCTCATCGAAGCCAAAGAGGTGCACACATGATCAGATGATTGCGAGAGAATCTATAAAGAACGATACAGTAAAAGTGTGTCTAATATGATTAACCTCTTCACTGCAATGACGCCATCTACTTGTAACAATTGTCGTCTGCTTTTATTTCTCAAAATTGAATTAAAGGTTATATGACCTAAGAAACTTTGAAATGAGTGTACGCATCTTGGATCCTGATCAGATGACGCGTTACACGGTGTCTGGTCTGGATCTAAACTGTTTGTACATAACAATTGTTCGGGGTAAGGCAGTGTAGGGGTTTAAACTAATAAAACAACGTGTTGTTAAAGGCAGGAGATTGCTTAACGCATGATTGAATTTAAAGCAGAAAACTCCTGTAGGAGTTTTCTGCTTTACGTTCAATCATGCTTTGATCAGATTCCTATCTTTAATACTTAAAGTGAACTTTCTTTAAGCGTGGTCGTGATGGCTAGACTTTAGTTTATTGCACCCAGAACAGCGTCATTTACGGTATAACATGTCGTAGAAGACTATAAAGTGAAGGTCCAATGCCATCTCTCAGCATACGATGCTTCTGTCATGACGTGATCATTTTGAAACTTGTGGTCTGATGTCTTGTCTCAAATCCAGATGTAGGTATTTTGACTGTAGAAATATTGAAATGAGTGTCGAACACTTTGGATTCTAATCAAACGCCGCGTTACGCGGCGTCTGATCAAGATCTAAACTGTTTACAAATAACTATAATTGTACTTCAGGTAAGGCAGTGAAGGTAATCAAAATGTGTTTTCTGTTCTGCATGCACTTACAGTGGAGAAAACGTTATTCTTTCCCAATAAACTCGTTTACGATTAAACTATTTTTATTTCAAACAGTTTAGAGCCAGATCAGACGCCGGGTTACCCGGCGTCTGATCAGGCTCCAAACTGTTTGCCACCAAGAGGTTATACCCCTCCCATACCCTCCCCACCTGTGCCCCCCACTGAAAAATTTCTGGATCCGGCCCTGCAATTAAAACATATTTGCATTGTCCTGCATATGGCATTGAAACATATGAACGTTATAAAAATAATACTCATAATATTGTATTCTAAATTTAATTGTGGTGTTGGTGTGTTTTAGTAGAAATACTACAGTGCTCCCTCCCTACAACGGCCCTCCAAACAACAACCCTCCAAACAACGACTTCTTCCTTACAACGAACCTTGTACCAGTTCCCTAAACAGGACAATAATTTCTAACGTTTTTACAACTTTAATATCGTCTGTTTAAAATTATCGTATGCTGTTTTACTCAAAGTCATATAGTTGACATTTTGACAGAAAAATACTTGATGTTGAGTGACAAAGAGCTTTCAAGAATCCAGATCAGACGCCGCGTCACGCGGCGTCTGATCTGGATTCAAGCTGTTTTTAAATGTAAGGCAATTTCCCTCCCTTTAACGACTCCGTCCGAACAACGCACACAATTGTTGCCTCCCATTGCATGTCGTTGTAGAGAGGGAACGCTGTATATTATAAGTATACATAGTGTTTTCGGAATTTAGGGCGTTTCGGCATTTTCCATGCAATTGTCGCTGATGTCGATTATTTTAGTCAACAAAAGAAGTTGAGAGTGAAAGGGTTAACCCTTTACCTGATAGCATTGTTTCTAGTATTGAAGATATGTGACTACTTAAAGCAGGTTGAAAGTAAAGCAGAATGCGCCCTAAGGCGCATTCTGCTTTACTTTCAGCCTGCTTTTAGCTATTAACTGCTAGAATAAGGAAAGTATTTATAATGACACATATTCATTACGGTATAATTTGGAACTTTTTTCTTCAGCGGATGAATAAAATGAATGTGCTAAAAGTCGCTTCTGTAAGGGAAAGGGTTAAGGCCTTTCGCATACGGAATTCGGTCTTGCGGGCGAGCGGATATGCGTCTTGACGACATAGACTTTTTCCGTACGTGCTTATACTAGAAAATTTATATAAAGGAATTTAGTATAAACCTTCATAGTGCAGTCAGTAGAGACCCATCCTATCCAAATATTTTTTTAAGTGTCCGATTGATTCACTTGTCGATCCATAACGCAGTGATCAATGGACATGTTATGTTTAGTCTTCGTTGATTAGAATTAGTGATGTTATATACGGTCCAATTATATGTCCACTTACATGTACGTTTTAGTTTAATGACTTACAAGTCAATAAGAACGGTATACATGTATACGATTTGATCGAACTATAAAGCCACACATTGAAGCTTATCAATACGTCAACCTTTTCAAGATCGATATTGCCCATTATTATTATGTTTAAACAATATAATTAACCTTGTATGCAAGTCCATGAATGAATAATAATGCATTTTAATGACAGAGTTTTAATTTTAAGGTAGGTAACTGTATCTCAACTTCAAATATCCCTAATTTTGATAAGAAAATCTGTTTTACAACAAATCCTGACTGTAATATTTTTGTAATTCAATTTGCATTTTTCAAAATTTAAATAGCTGATAACATCTTTCTGAACACCTTTATTCAAAAGGTTTTTAGCTTTTCTTGTAATTAATGTTGTGGACTACTTATTGTGCGAGATTTATAGTCATTAGCTTTATTTATTTTTGGGAAAAATAAAATCATCAAAATTCCAGGGTTTTGTCAGAAAAAGAGACCTTAAAGACAAACCACACGGTAAATTTTGCCTATATGTTCACACATTGTTTCTTAGGCTATTATCATTCTTCATGAAAAGTTTTATAACACCTTGTATGGAAACTAAGCGCACCTGCGAAGTACCTTAAAGCGGAATTAAAATAACCTGATCGTATTCAGAATGAAGCAAGGACTTATTCAATAATGACAGGATAAATTAGATAATTTCTTCGAACTTCAATTACCCGTACCGTCAAATAATGACAAATTATCGTTTTCAAATTTAGATTTAAGCAATTAAGTTACCCATATGTATTAGTACAGCGTCCCAAAATAGAACATAATTATTTTAACAGTGCAAACTAGTCTGATCTGCGTCTGCACTATTCATTAACCCATTACACCATAAATGCGCATTTATTTTCTCTCTTTGAAATACGCATTTTTACGTCTGTGATTTATTCCTCCACTGAACAAAATAGCTCCAATTTATAGTCATAAATATTTATTATAAAATATGTTCTATATTTAAGCAATGTTAGCCTAAAGCAGGCTGGAAGAAAAGCAGAATGCGCCTTAAGGCGCATTCTGCTTTACTTTCAACCTGCTTTAAGTGGTCATCTATTTTTTAAACTAGAAACAGGTTATTGGAGTAATGGGTTAATATGAATTTCTATCACAAATTAAATGTTAAAATAAAGAGACCAAAACTTCTTTTTTTCTTTTTTAAATAGACACATCCAATAAATTTACACGGAAGAACCCACTCGAATGCACTCCGTTTATGCAGAAAATATATAATCTTGAGATGACCCCCGCAGAATGCAGGTACTCTACACTGAAGAGTTTATCTCTACAAACCACTATGACCTTTAAGAGACGACGTAAGATCGTGACTAGGGTCAGTGTATCAAATCTAGATAATTGATAATTCACTTTTATTTACTAAAATCTGTACACATTGTACATTGTTTAGGTCAGCGTACACTAAATTATACTCTGCATTAGCTATAGTCCGTGTTGCAGTGCAGAAAACGTTATTCTTTCCCAATAAACGCGTTTACGTTAAACCTATTATTTGCAGTGCAAAGAGTTTGGAGCCAGATCAGACGCCGAGTAATCCGGCGTCTGATCAGGCTCCTAACTGTTTGCCACCCAGATTAAAATAGATGGTCAGAATTGTCAACAAGTTGTCATTGTCTACATTTTAGTGCATCGCGTTTACGTTTCGTTTGCGTTAAACGGGAAAGAATAACGTCTTCTCCACTGTACTGTGACCCACATTTTACTTTTCTCAACAATAATCATCCTGTTCTATATACGTACACCATTTACTATGGGGAAATTTTTCCCCGTTCAGTAAACGAACCCAAACCCAATGCAATATAACGTCGACAATTGAAGCTGTATCTATATCTGATTGACACAATAGTTTGGAGCATGTTCAGGGGATGGGTTACATGTATCTTGCGTCTGACCAGACCTCAAACTATCTGCAATGAAAATAGTAGAACTTGTTAAAGGAAATGTGTTGTTCTTCCTTGTTCAAACAAAAAGAACACAAACGAAATGCAATTAAATATAGAAAACTGCAGAAATTTTATCAGTCTGGTGATACAGTTTGATCTGAGTGGAAAACAGTTTGGAGCCTGATCAGACACCGGGTTACCCGGTGTCTTATTAGGCTCCTACATGTAACAGTATGCAACGGAAAAATTGTATAAGCACAAACGTGAATCCCATGTGGTTCTAGGGCATGCCAGCTTGGTCAACTGGCATCAAGTAAGGGGAACACTGCTATAGTCGGGCATCTGAGCACATGGTACAGTAAAAAGCTGCACAATGTTGGAACCTTTTCAGTGGTTCAAAAGATGTTTAAATCTATCATAAATTGATGTGTAAGGCGTAGTTAAAATAACAAAATGTCTGCCTATTTTACGCATAAATCAAACAATGGATGGAGGTTACAGGAAATTTGATATTTGGATCGATTTATCCTTTTATGATTCATATTAAATATCGCGTTTGTTAGATACGGAAGAGAATCGCGAGTAAGTTATTATTCTTCTTTAAACAACATAATAAATCAATCAAATTGTATTTAAACGTAATGGCTTAGTTTTACAGGTGTAAACGTGGAATTGTTTTGTAACGGTGTCGAGGTAAAAGGATCTGCTGTCGCAACTGCTGGTCAAGATCGAACGGTTAACCGGTTGGAAGGTTAAACGGTTAACCGGTTAGTCAAATAACCGATTATTGCCATCCCTAATTTGTACGGCAGTCCAAGTACTGAAAAAATTCAAATCCTAAATATTTGTCTCTCTGGTATTCTGGTCAGAGTTACAATGTCTAGCTCAATACCTCATATTTCTTATAGCAATTTAAATAATGTGTTGATCTGGAAACTGGTCTCCTCGAGTCTCGATATGACTTAAATACTGGTGAAGCGATTAAAAATCTTTTTTCAACAACAAAGCACAAACGCGTTCTATGGAAAAGAATAGCATCTTCCGCCACTGAGTACAGTGCTCCCCCCCCCCTACAACGGCCATCCCAACAACGACTCCCTCCTTACAACGACCCTTGCCGCAGTTCCCTAAAACAAGACAATTATATCCAACCTGTTAAAACTGAATTGTCGTCTGCTTAAAATTGTCGTCTGCTGTTTTTCTCAAAGTTACATAATGGACATTTTGATAGAAAAAAACTTAATGGCAAGTGACAAACAGCTTGAATCCAGATCAGACGCCGCGTTGCGCGGCGTCTGATCTGGATTTAAGCTGTTTGAAAATGTAAGAAATGTCCCTCCCTATCACGACTCCCTCCGAACAACGCACACATTTTGTGTCTCCCATTGGGTGTCGTTGTAGAGAGGGAGTACTGTATTAACTTGGCATGATATATAAAATTATTTGCGTGTTAATCAGTACTTGGTCAAGATGCCGGCAATTTTGTCTTGGAGAACTGTAATTTTACAGCGAATGTATAATAAGCATTATCTACTTACAATATACACTAGGGCACATTTTCTTGTCTGATAGTATTGAACCAAAGACCATATATTTTGTCCATTCTAGTCACCGAGTTTCGAGAATACTCGCTCAGTATGCACCAAATTACCTTTTTATTGGACCAGTGTGAACTAACTTACAGTGAGGGAAGAGATTATATTATTTCCCAAATAAACGCATGCTTAAACAATTAAACTGCAAACAGATTGGATCCAGATCAGACGCCGGATAATCCAACCCGTTTCTGCATTTCGTAACGTTGCCTTTGCGTTTCGTGTCGCTTAAACAGCACAAAATGTAATAAACACTCTTTACTCATTTGTGGTCCACATGTATAGGATATGAGTTTGTGACTGGGAATTTTTCCGGTTTTAAGAGAATTCCGGTTAAAGAGGGATTTTCGGAGGTTATACAATATACTGTATTTGACCAGTGTACACAAAGATACTGTCTCATTTTACACCAAACTGTACTGAATCAAGGGACAACAAATTATACTAGCCAAATATGCATCGAATTACACCTGATCATTCAAACACCAAAAAACCACACCAGCTCTGCAGCTCACGACAAAAATCACTATCTAGACAAATTGACAAATCCATATGACATCGATACATTTATAGATAACGTTAACTACTATTCGATTCCTTTTCGCCAGCACCGTCTGACAAATCAGCTGATTGTATTCGTGCCTTTGCCTATATTTTATTAGATGTCTGGCGGTTCGCCTTCAGCCACAGACTCGCAAGATTACCTAGTAAACTATCTATACAGATACACATTACAATTACATCTATTCCAAAGAAGATCATATATTTGTGATGAAGACATGTGGCTGCTGAAAGCAGGATGAAAGTAAAACAGAAAGCCTGACAGAGCTTTCTGTTTTACTTCCATTCTGCTTTAAGCATTTATCTATCGAAAACTTGCTGCAAACCAGTCGGATTTTGAGTTTTGGTGGCAGCGGAGAGATACTCAATTTAATATTGGTAATACGTATAATTGAGGGCACAGGACGGTATATACTGCTTAAAGCTGAATGTTGCGGCTTCTTCCAAAATTAGTTCTTGTTAATATGGGGGTTTTAAGTAACAAGATATGTGAATATGATGCGAAGGTAATTTGTTCAAGATGTCTGCTAAAAGCAATGCAATTGCCTGAAGGGTCGCGCCTGTGGCAAGTGTGTCGGAGAAAAAGAGCTCATAAGCGACATTAACCATGACCTTGAGACCGCGGTTAATAGGCTCTTATATGGGAGAATTTAGCAGAACACTAACTACAATATAGCAATTGGTCTAACATTTAACAGAAACATTACGGAGCCAAACTAAATGGGGATAAACAATAACAGTGGCGAATTTTTTATTCTTTCCCGTTTAAACGTAAAAGAAAGGCAAACGAATCACAATAAAATGAAGAAAATGACAACTTTTTGACAATTCTGAATTTCAACTTGGACGGCAAACAGTTTGGAGCCTGATCCGATGTCGGGTTTAGCGTAAACGCATTTATTTGGAATGAATAATATTTTGTGCATTTTGACCATTTAGGGATGTGTCTTACAAAATATTGCAAAAAAACAAACACTGTAGATCCTGATCCGAGGTTTCCTTATGAGCCATCTGATCAGGATCTACCCAGATCCTATAGCTCGTGTAGAGGGGCATCTGAACAGGATCTCTAATTTGTCTATAGGACAAATCTGTAAAAAACACATGCATATTCGCTAGGATTGAACATAGGCATACAGTCAAGAAGAAGTAATTCTTTCGTAATAAACGCTTTTACTCTAAAACTTATATTTTCAATGAAATCAGTTTGGAGCCAGATCAGACGCCGGGTAACCCGGCGTCTGATCAGGCTCCAAACTGGACGTCACTCAGATTACAATGAACATTTAGAATTGGCAAAAAGTTGTCAATGTCTCCAATTTATTGCAATGCGTTTGCATTTCGTTTGCGATTAAACAGGAAAGAATAACGTCTATGGATGGTTCGATTCATCACATCATCAGATATACGTATGAGACTTTGACCAACGCCAATAAATGACTTTACCATTTTACTGTTAGGCAATAAAACTTGAATGAATTGGTTTAGCGGAGAAGCTGCAGGCCAAAATATTGTGAAAATCCACTGAATAATATATGAAATAATACACAGTTATTTAAGTAAAAGGAGACAAAACTGTTATTGTCGGAAGAAATTAAGGTGGTTCGACAGCGGGCGGCCCGCATCTCGAGTTCCGGAAATGCTGATGATTTTCACATGATCTTTTCGGCACGTGCTTATAGTGGAAAATTTACATAAAGAAAACTTTGATTTGCTTCAGTGTCTTCTTTGTTAGCGCAGTTGGTAGAGTGATTGACTGGAAATCCGACGGTTCTAGGTTCGATTCCCACTCGCATCAAAACTTTTTTTAGAATAAATTGTCCGATTTTATTGACTAGTCAATCCATAACGCAATGATCAAAGGGCAGACAATGTTTAGTCACACATGTAATAATGAATAACATCAGATGCAAGTAAGGTCAAGTGACAACTAAACTTTGTGAGGATTTATAGCCTTTATGACAGATGGCAGCTTAACACAGGACACAAGTAATGCTTAAAGATAGATCCTAAAGGAGCTTTTATGCATTACTTTTGTTATGCATTAAGCAGTCATCTGCCTTTAAAGATCTACATGTACATGCTACCGTATTCAATAATCCATTATTACAGGTTTTAACTTATCGTATTATTTAGAGCTGACGGCATTTTAAAGTTGAACTCAAGGGAGGCTACCCGTTTTGTGTTAACATTTTATCAGAATTTCTGGAAATCATGTATAAAATGTAAATTCTACTGTAGATTTTCATTAATTTTTCGGCGGAGCTGTCTGGTTTCTATTTAGCCACACTTTCTGTTTGGCCACACATTTCAACCAATTATATTTGATCAGAAATTTAGACTTGAGAGCACCTGTTGAAACTGAATAGTCTGATTGGATAGTAGCCAGGGCTCCAGATAAGGGAATTATTTCAAAACTTAAAATCTTTATTTGTGCATTAAACCCTGTGGTGTCACTAAACATTTGAATTGTCTCTTCGAGACAATCAAAATGAGTGGTAACACCATAGGGTTTGGTGCTGAAATGAGTGAATAAATGTGATTTGTTTAGTTTACTCCCTCTTATCTGGAGCCCTGTAGGCTGGTCTATGTCCAATTACAGTTTTCCCAGATATGGCTGTGAGTGTAAAATTTAGAGACACAGACCAGACTGTTTACTACACTGGGGGCTGATGCAATTTAAGATGACATCTGAAATACAGAAGAAACTAGGTGTTTTGTAATTGTTTACTACCAATTTGTTTTAATTGTTAACTATTTGTACACATTTACCATACATTAAAAGCAATATTAAATATAAATGGCCTCAAGTGAGTTAAACACAATTGTGTGGTTTCATCATTATTTACAGGAGTGAAGTAGAGCAGACTGTTGAATCTGTACATTTGTGTATGCTATAGTTTGTTTCAAGAAACTCTATGAATGAAGTTTGATATAGAGAACAATAGATTAATGTGAGGATCTCCTACCAGTAGCTAGGATATGAGTTAAATTATTGTTTTGTTTTGCATTTCTGTACATGATAGTTTTGCATTTTAAATAAAAGTTACTGTTTCAATTGTATACTTTTATTTTTTGCTTTTCAATCCAAGATATTACAATTCTTTGAAAACCTCAATTTCATTCAATTTTGCACACCCATCTATATAGCCTTAGTTCAACCACTCATTCCGCCGAATATCTTTTTTAAAGATATTTCTTGTTTTGACTAATAGAATTAAGTAATATCTATATTATAAGAGTAAAATTAGTGTATGTTAAACTACTAGATTTTTTGTAATTTGAAATTTAGTGACTTTTTCAGAATTTGACTATTTTAACATATTGATATTTCCAGAAAATATGTCATGAAATATTTTTGTTTTCACTGTATCATATAGTCTCTGTACAGTTTACTTGAATCTACAGAAATTATTGAGTTATATTCTTTAATAAAGTAAATATTCCTGTTTATCAAAAAAGGCACTTTCTCTCGGCCAAAGGTCCTGTCAGAAAAAACCGGTGATGTAGTTTTTTTTTATTTTAACGATTTTTCACTCTCCATATGGTATATTTCAATTTAATCAAGGTTTCAAAGAATTATGACAGGAAATAAGCAGACCCGCGAACCACCTTAAGAAATAACACCAAAAGTATGCTGAAAATCAACTGAATTATATATGAAATAATATATAGTTATTTAACCCTTTTTACTATCAATGACGTCATAAAGCGCATTTGCAAACAGTTTTGATCCTGATCAGACGCAGCGTCGCTCGGCGTCTGATCAGGATTAAAACTTTTTGCCACTTGTTTTGAAATTACGTCAGTGATACTGCCTTAAATCTACCTTTTAACGATATTGCAGACAGCAATATTGAAGCATACTGTACGACAATATGGCGGTGAAGGGGTAAAACACTCAGGATTAATTTGATCATGAAAGGGTTACATGTAAGTAAAATGAGACAAATTCATTGTTGTTGGAAGAAATAACACCAAAAGTATTTTCTTTGTACATGTAGAAGATGAGACGTGCGTAAAACGGTGAAGAGTAATTCCTTCCCGCACAAAGCAAACTAAATGCAATAAACTATATAAAATCATTTTAATTTTCAAAATGCTGACAATTGTTTTTGAAAGTAATAAAAGGTTTGGAACCTTATCAGACACAGCTCCACATCATCTGATATGGCTCCCAACTGTTTGCAATGGACTTAAACGTGTGTATTGGGAGAACGTTTGCATGCATATAACGCAGTATTACAAATTCGACCGGCACAACGATTCTTCTTTTTTACATGAAATTACTACAGCCAAATATAGTCAATACAATTCGAGAGATGTCAATCATCCTGTTATATTCCAGGCGCCAGTCGATCAGGAACTGAATGAGCTAATCACATTCAGCTGTTGTGGTTCTGTCTGGCTTGAAATCTATAATGAATGGATCGACGTAGCTCTTTTACACTTGGTTGAACTGTTTGGCTCTTTTAACACTTGTCAGAACCACTGTTCTATTGCACAAATAGCAAAAAGTATGATTGAAGTGGAGAATACGTTATTCTTTCCCGTTTATTCAATTCAATTCAATTAAATCATTTATTGCATAAAACGTACACCAGAATGTTTAGAGCAAGGTCAAATAAAACAAGCAAAACATGAATTTACAGAAGAGCTTTATAGTTGTGAACGACGTAGCTCTTTTACACTTGGTTGAACTGTTTGGCTCTTTTAACACTTGTCAGAACCACTGTTCTATTGCACAAATAGCAAAAGGTATCCTTCCAGTGGATGAGACGTTATTCTTTCCCGTTTATACGACATGCAAAAGCATTGCAATAACATGTGGATAAAGGCAACGTTTTGACTATTCTGAATATCTTTTTTGATTTGTAATGGAATATATAGTTTTAGCGTAAACGCGTTTATTGGGAAAGAATAACGTCTTCTTCAGTGTATAAAATAACTAAATAGAAGCCTGCTTTCGATGTAACAGCCAAGTTGCCGATATAAGCATAATGAAAGTAAAGCAGGAAGCGTTCTGTTTCGACTTCACCATGCTTACACAGGGATAATTCTCATCAAATACGCTGAACCCTTTGCCCAATAGGAGCGACTTGTAGCGCATTTTATTTATTCCTCCGCTGAAGAAAATAGTTCCTATTTGTACAGTAATGAACATGTACGATAAGAAATATCTTATAATTCCTAGCAGAGAGAGGGTAGCTTAAAGCAGGCTGAAAGTAAAGCAGAATGCGCCTTAAGGTCGGGTAGAAACACAGGATGGCGCTATTCTAATCAACATCTAAAAGAGCGCATAGTTGGGAAGACTACATGTACAGTGGAGAAGATGCATATTTCTTTCCCAATAAACGCGTTTACGCTAAAACTATAATTTCCAGTGCCAACAGTAAGAAGCATGATCAGAGTCGGGTCTGATCAGGATCAAAACTGTTTCACACTCAGATAAGAATAAATAGTCAGAATTGTAAAAGAGTTGTCATTTTCTAAAATTGTTTAGATGCAATGCGTTTGTGTTTCGTTTGCGTTTAATCGGGAAAGAATAACGTCTTCTCCACTGTATTCCAAATACACGAGGTTGTGCTTAAACAATCATGTCCATTGTGGCTTTGAGTGTCTGCTCTGGTCCCAATCTGTTTGCCAAACTGGTATAATTAAACTGTCACCATATTCAAAAAAGGTATTTTATGTATTTTATGACATTCCGTTGGTGTATTTCAAAATGTTTTAACCGGAGGGGGTGGGGTAGCTTTATCTCCATAGTTCAAAACAAACTAGAGAATAATTGCAGCATATATATGCTGTTTGTGAGTTCTTTTGTAAGCTGTACAGTGCAGTTTGGTATATGTTGTTCTATCCTAGCAAACGTTTTTGTTATGAAACACTACTATCAATTGCAAACATTTTGGAACCAGATCAGACGCTGGATAACCAAGCATCTCATCAGGCTCCGAGTTGCTTGCCCTTCAAATAAAAGTAAATCGTCAGAATTTTTCAAAACAACTGTCATATTCTTCAACAAGAAAAAAATGCACCTTCTCCATTGTAACTTGTACACTGGAAAATACGTTATTCTTTCCCAATAAACGCCTTTACGCTAAAACTATTTTTTCCTTTGCAAACAGTTTGGAGCCAGATCAGACACCCGGCGTCTGATCAGGCTCCAAGCCATTTGCCACTCATATTAAAACTAATGGTCAAAGTTGTCGACAAGTTGTTATTTTCTCCATTTTATTGTAATGCGTTTGCGATTCGTTTGCGTTTAAACAGGAAAGAATAACGTCTTCTCCACTGTAATTGTAGTAGATGTTCATCAGCACGCAATTGCAACATTATTTCAGTCGAGAATATACAGATTCACGTACCTCTCAATCGCGTCTATACAAAGAAGATATTTTTCAATTAACCTTTATATTTAACATTATTCTTCTGCTTAGAAGCTGTATTTAACCATTTCACTCTCAATGATGTCATAAAGCGCATTTGCAAACAGTTTTAATCCTGATCAGACGCTGCGTAACGCGGCGTCTGATCAGGATTAGAACTGTTTGCCACTTGTTTTGAAATTACGTCAGTTAACAGACAACAATATTGAAGCAGACGACAATAACTATTGCGGTGAAATGGTAAAATATCACGATTAATTTGAACATGAAAGGGTTAAACTATGCATTATCAGCCTCATCACCTTTTCCTGGCGTCTGATCTGGGGCAAAATTGTTCGCCAATAAAAACATTTGTTTTAACGCAAAAATACGTTTATTGGGGGAAAAAACAACGCCTGCTGCATTGTATTATTTTCAATTTAATACACATGGAAGCAGTTACTATGTAACAAAAGGAATCAAGTCGATTCGAGCCAGAACACCATGGCGTGAGTAAAGACGGATTCATACACATAGGAGAATAAATTATCCATTTCCAATAAATGCTTTCATACTAAAACAATAAAATGATAATTAGTTTTTATGCAATATGTTGGTAATATACACTCTCAGATTACCATAAACAGTGAATAGTTTCTAAAAACGCACCGAATGATGCTAGGGAAAACGCAATTGCATCTCCTCGCAGGTCTTTTCGCTCTGTTGCAAATCCAAAACACAACAAATCGACTGAATCTCAAAGAAAGGCTTCAATTTGTTTTATGAATTCAAATTGTTTGAACTATAACACATTTTATGTTCTAAAATCCTTTATTCAAGTGCGGTTGAAACATTTTATTGATAACTGGTATACCACAAGGTTGGCAATCGCAATTATCATATTCTTCAATCAAAGATATTGCAAGGAAAACTAACAGAATACCACAATGGAATATTAAATATATTGCAAGTAAAGTGAACTAACAAAGTCGCATTGGACAATCAAGTACTCTGAAATCGTGATCTTATATAATTGTCATCCTTCTTTCTGTAACAGCTCGACGCGTTGTTTCATCTTTTTGCATGTCTCTGAATAATTTATAGAACATCTGATCAAACAATCCAAAGAACACATTAAAATTACATGTTCTCTTGAAGTTGGATTAACGTAAGGCAACAAACACTCCGTTGGGGCTTTGTCCTCTATGGTCATCCACCTTTTTAAGGTACAGTGGAGAAGACGTTACTCTTTACCGTTCAAACGCAAACGAAACGCAAACGCAGTGAACTAAAATACTGAAAAGAACAAAGTTTTGAAAATGTCTAACTATTTATCTTAATCTGAGTGGCAAACAGTTTGGAACCTGATCAGACGCCGGATTACCCGGCGTCTGATCTGGCTTCCAACTGTTTGCATATGAAATAATAGTCTTATCGTAAACGCGTTTAATGGGAAA
The DNA here is from genome assembly GCA_922989275.2 of Gari tellinella. Taxonomy (NCBI): domain Eukaryota; kingdom Metazoa; phylum Mollusca; class Bivalvia; order Cardiida; family Psammobiidae; genus Gari; species Gari tellinella. Next base: position 24,210,103 of record OV277856.1, on the reverse strand, counting down.
GAATAACTTCTTCTCCATTGTAACACTTTGTTTTAAAACCAACATCAGTGGATAAAACGACTTTCTTTCCCAGTAAACGAGCTTAAGTCAAAGCAATAATGACAATGGCAAACTGGTTGGAGCCTGATCAGACACCAGATAACACGACGTCTGATCAGAATCCCAACTGTTTGCCATTCTGAATAAAGCAATTATCTACATGTCCTAGAAATCGTCATTTTCTATATCATACTGCATGGCTTTTGTGTTTAGTTACCCCATACCATTTAGCCTGTTTCTAATTTTGAAGAGAAATCACAACTTAAAGCAGATTGAATGTAATGCAGAATATCCCTTAATGTGATTTACTGCCAGTCTGCTTTAAGACACCATCTGCTAGAATGTAGAAAATATTTCTTATGACACTTATTTATGATTGTATAAGCTTTGAATGATTTAAGGCATCAAAAGACGTATTTATGGGGCAATGGTTTAAACGGGAAAAATAGCATTTTCTCTACTGTAAGTACAATGCTCCCTCTTTACAACAACACCAAATGGGAGACAAAAAGTGTGAGTTTTGTTCGGAGGGAGTTGTTATAGGGAGGGAAGATTAATACCCTTAGAGTACAATTGCAAGCGTTACGCGGCGTCTGATCTGGGCTCAAATTATTTGTCACTCATCTTGATGTTTCTTCTGTCAAAATATCCAAAACGTAACTTTGAGGATAAAACAACAAACAACAATTTTGAGCAGACGATATTGCAGCAGTGACAGCGTTAGACAAAGTGTTCTTGTTTGTGGAACAGCGACAAGCCTTATTGTAGGGAGAGAATCGTTGTTTGGAGGGCCGTTGTAGGGAGGGAGCACTGTATATATTTAAATGGTCGGTATTGCGGGACATAATTTTATTGCAAGAAATCTTTTTTATGGCATAATCGTTTTATCTCGTTCTCCTGTCATGCCTAATATTTTGTCACTATATGGTATCATTCGGCACCTTTCTGAATATATTTTCCTGTTTTGTGGAAGCTATTGCGTGAAAAGTGGCTTAAATACCAATTGGGAAACATACCATCACAATACAAGATTGGAGGGAGTCATATGGGACGTTGTTAGGGAAAATGTTATTACATTTCGCCTACAGAAAACTATGAGTCCATTACTATTCAACAATACAACACATTAACTCGTTCAATACCATTACGACGCCATGACACTTTTAACATCATCATGCTGAATTGTCGTCTGCTTAAAATATATCGTTTGCGAATAATGTTAAACTCATATTTTATATATTTTTCTGAATTCAGAAATTGAAGAAACTATGAAATTGATTGGCAAATAGTTTTGATCTACACCAGACGCCGCATCATGCGGCGTCTGATCTAGATCAAAACTATTTTCTCATATAAGTCCAAGTCACGCTTAGCATGATAAGGGTAAAAACAGTCACAACATCCATTGTTTAAATAATTCGTCTTCATTCAATTTTAAAAAATATATTTTTACGTACATTTTATACATGAAGTATTGCTCTGAGTGCCAAGCAGCTTAGATGCTTACAGTGGAGAATACGTTATTCTGTCCCGTTTAAACGCAAACGAAACGCAAACGCATCGCAATAAAAGGTAGAAAAAGACAATATTCCGTCACATTCAGACTGTTCATATTAATCTGAGTGGCAAAGAGTTTGGAGCCTGATCAGACGCCGGGTTACCCGGCGTCTGATCTGGCTCCAAACTCTTTGTAATGGAAATAACAGTTTTAGCGTAAACGCGTTTATTGGGAAAGAATACCGTTTCCCCACTGTATCAGAGGCTATGTTAAGCGCTGTTTTAACGTGATCCGGACTGTTTGAAAATGTGAGTGTTGTCAGGCGTGGCAGTGTAGAGGTAAAAGGGTAAGAGAATATTCAACTTTTTTTATATAGTAAAGGAGTAAAGTACCAAGTTATAGTCTACTTTCAGTCCGAATGACAGTTCTCATGAAGCAATCTTGCCTACAATATTATAATACGCAACGCGTTTGAAATGCAATATACTATTTCATGCTTTAGAAAGTTCTATTTATTATCAAACATCCAAATGGTAATTGGTTTCTTACCAACATTTTGATAAAACAAACTGTTGTAGAAGTTTGGATCCAAATGCGACGTCAAGTAACTCGGTGTCCAATTTGAATCATAACTATGGTGTTACATGTATTTTATGAAATTTATTATTATAGAACAGAACAGAACAGAATTTTATTTCACATAAACTTTACAGTTTCTAGTGATTACAAATCTCTCTATATAACTATAACTCTTTTGACAAGAAATCCTTGTTATTATACCAAAATTATGTAGCGCTCTTTATACAGGAATTGTGCGTTCAAAGGCGCATAAAAAGTGATTGCATATATAAATCAACAATAAAAGTTGACGCTGAAGACAATCATAGTGGACGAAAACTTAACCCCTTCACTGCCTTACGCGGCGTCTGATCAGGATCTAAACTGTGTGACACTCGTCCCAATATTCCTTAAGTCAAAATACCTAAAAATTGATTTTTAGAAATAGAAGCAGACGACAATTGTTTAAATTTGATGACGTCATGACAGTGAAGGGGTTAAGCGTACCGAGGGTTACCCTTTTGAACGTTAAGTAACTTTATCGTCTGCAACAATTGTCGTCTGCTATTGTTTTAAATTCAGAACAAAACATTCTTTTTCGAATAGGATCAGAATATCAAACTGCTTGCAAAAGTAATAGTACTTTCGCTGCTAGCGTGCCAAGAATAAGATCTAACACGTGTTCACGCCAAGTTCTGTAATTTAGTTTCTCGCCTGACGTTAAGAATGGTTTGACAAAGTCCTTACAAAGTCCATTGAACGAGGTCACATATCAATGAAAACCTACAAAACATTGTTAAGTCTTGCTCGTAAATCAATACATGTACTCTTTTAAACAAGACAAAAAACGAAAGTATGTTTTTGTCACTAAATGATTAAATATACCGACTTTGGAGATTGGAAATGAAGAAACCTAGTCTATAGTACAAGTACTCTAAGAGTAAAAACTGCGATGAATCAAGTGTGATTGTCTGAATATTCTTAATATTTCAATTTTGTGCTTGAAGTTGTTTATACAGTAGAGAAGACGTTATTTTTTTCCAATATACGCGTTAACGCTAAATCTGTTATTTCCATCGTAAATAGTTTGGAGCCAGGCTCCAAACTGTTTGCAATTTAGATTAAATGAGTTTTCAGAATTGTCAAAGTAACCATTTTCTACATTTTATTTCATTGCGTTTCGTTTGCGTTTACTGGCTGTATTTTACATACATGTATGAGAACAACATTATATTATATGAGATAACGAACAATGATTCATTCCTTTCTGCCATTATCACGTCATAAATCGTCTAATATATTCACTGCTTAAAGGTCGTCTGTTTGCAAAATATTGCCTGGTTTATATACATGTACATGTATCTAAAGTTTAGAATTTTAGCTTTTTGATTCAAAAATAAAATATCAGTATCATACAGTTTTGGATTGCATCTGCTCCTGGTTCAAACTGTTTTCGACTGTTATGTTGTCGAGCATAGCTCGGAAGGGGTTAAAGTTTTTAATTGTATGTATTTGAGCCATGCCATGACAAAAACTGCCTTATTGCATTGCAACATTGCACAGACCAAGCATCATTAACATCACCGGCTCTGTATTAGAGTTTGGTCTACACTGCCAAATAAGGTAGATAAAACTGCTAAATACAATGCTTTAGATGTATGTGAGTATCAAACAGGGCAGATCAAGACCAATCGCCACGTCTTTGCCACGGTTGGCTGGCATTGATATACACTGTTTGCAATAAGCCAGGTTTTCTCGTGGCAAGGCTCAATTTTTCACGACGTTCTGCAGTTTAGAGAACAACATTTATAGAATGACTTCCTAACAATGATTAGATCATCATATAATATTCAACGGGCAAGTTTCGCTTGGGGTCAATACCCGGCGTCTGATTTTGCTCCGAACAGTTTGCCACAAAGATAAAAAAAATCTTATTAAAAAAATGTTTAAAACATTATTGCATTACGTATGCGTAACATGTAGTTTTTTTGTTGGATTTTTTCTAAACCGAGAAAAAATCGTCTTCTTCGCGGTATCGTACAAATTATCTGCGACCCATCGTCTTGAATTACTATCGATGTAGGAAGAGTAAGACCACTGCTTGTCTCTGTAGGGACTTAATGTTGAATGGTGGCAAATTGTGGGGGAATGTGTCAAAACCAACATGTCAAACATCCGATAAAAATCAAATTACGTTTCGTTTAGGCTTGATCGCATCAAAACATAAATTCCATAGGGGCAAGCATGCTAAACTCCAGCATTCTAATACAAACAACCTCTATGTTAAAGTGGAAAAGACGTTTTTCTTTCCCAGTGCTATTCTTTCGATTACGCTTAAAACCTTATGCCCATTGCAAAAAGTTTGGAACCTGATCAGACGCTTGGTAACCCGGCGTCTGATCAGGTTCCAAACGGTTTGCTACTGAGGGCAACATAAATCGTCATGTTTTTCAAGAACATGTCATTTCTTAACATTTTATAGCATTTTATATAGTATCATTTTAATGGGTAAGAAAAACGTCTTTCCCCAGAGAATGTACATGTATTTTATATTCTAATACACCGACGTCATAAGGGAATTGCCTGCTACTTTTAGAGCATGCTTGAGGTAGAGAATTACGTATAAAAACATTGACATAAAAGAGAAAGTTCCAATGTGAAATATTCTGCTCTTTCTTCATTTTGTATTGCGCTAGGGGCTGTTATGATAAATATTTCTGTACATGTCAGCACTGTACATGTAAAACCTTGGTGTGTTGGTCGTTCTTCATTAGACCCATTAACAGTGTTTAAACACAGGTGACATTTTAGCGCAGGATGGAAGTAAATCATAAAATTATTTGGCTGCTGATTAGGCTCTACACTGTTTGACACTCGGATAAATATACCGTAAAGCGTCGGATTTTTTGTTTTCAACATTTCATTGCGCTTTCGTTCAGTTTCGTTTAAATTGGGGGAAAACCATTGTATATTCCCCCACTTTTGTAAGGGCAAAAGTCATTTCATTACAGGGGAGAAATCATTAGACTATCCCATTAAACGCGTTTACAGTAAAACTATTATTTCCATTGCAAACAGTTTGGAGATAAAGCAGACGTCTGATCAGTCTACAAATTGTTTGCGACTCAGATATGAATAAATCGTAAGAAATTTCAAAATTTGTAATTTTCTGCATTTGATTGCAATGCGTATGTGTTTCGTGTGCGTTTAAATAGGAAAGAATAACATATTCTCCATTGTATCATTAACGTACCCTATGCGCAGCCTTTTTGAAAAAATATCTATCCAAATGACCCCCGTAATGATGCAAATGGTATTATTAGTTGGAACATATTATTTCCCGAATGTACCATCAAGATTAGCTCCCGTCCAAGCCATTAAAGCCCTGCAAATCGCACTGTCTGGGGGAGATAAAAACCATTGTACTATATGGTAACCATCATTGTGCGGGAAATAAGTACATGTATAATTGTATATACGAGTATATAATGTGTTAACAGTGTATACCCAGATCAGAAGGCTCCTAAAGGAGCCTTCTGATCAGGGTCTGCACCGTTTGTTAATTTTAAAACGATTTTGGGAGTAAATCCCTCGAGAGGCAATGTAAACTAACAATTATTTAGAAAATGGAAACGTCCACTGGGAAAGTCAGAAATTTATGAAGTAACCCTTTAATGCCTTTCGGTCACAAAAATAGACTTCAACAGAGCGTACATGTAACGCGGCGTCTAATCAGGATCTGCACAATTTGCTATTTTATATGAAATGTTTTTTCTGTATGAACAGACACTGCAGTGTTCTCAGATCACCCTTGTATATCGATAATGAAATCTTCCAGCAAGAGCATAGGGAGAGCATATTGCAATATCCAGGCATAAATGGGTAAACTCTTTCACTTTCAAGCTTTATCGTCTGCTTTAATCCTCTCACTGCCAAATTATCGTCTGCATTGATAATGTCGTCTGCAATATTTTTTTCAAGTCAGATTTAAGGCTTTTTAGACTGACAAAAGTCGATGTGAGGGTCAAACAGTTTGGATCCTGATCAGACGCCGCGTTACGCGGCGTCTGATCAGGATCAAAACTGTTTCAAAGTCGCATTTTAGCGCCTTTGGCAGTGAAAGAGTTAGTAATGCATTGAACGTTACCTGTTAATATCAGTTCAACTCCCATCAGAATACCATGGCCTCAGTGTGTCTGTACCGAACCGCTCTGGGTCTTCTCGGGGTACAGAGTTTATTTGATAATATCATCAAATTTCTAACAAATCTAATTCTCGGTTAGCAAATTGAACTACTGTCTCCAGTGTTAAGGATATAGGGAGTGTAACTAACTCTATAGGGAGGATGAACTTCTGCAAAACATTTGCTTCCAGTCTACGTGCTTTGAAAATTGAAGCATTCAACAGTGAACAACATTAACATTGGTGTACAGTGGAGATGTGATTATTTCCCGTTTAAACGCAAACGAAACGCAAACGCATTGCAAAAAATGAAGAAAATGACAACCATTTGAGAATTCTGAATGTTGATGTTAACCTGGACGGCAAACAGTTTGGAGCCTGGTCAGATGCCAGGTTACCGGCGTCTGATCAGACTCCCAACTGTTTGCACTGAAAATAAAAGTTTTAGCGTAAACGCGTTTATTGGGAAATAATATCGTCTTCTCCACTGTACTAAGTATTTTTTCATTGGACAATATGTTATTCTTTCAAATTAAATGCGTTTACTCTTAAACTATTAATTGTATTCTTGTTTCCCCTGCAAACAGTTTGGAACCAGAAAAGACGCCGGGGGGCTGGCAAATCTGTGAAATGCCTTTTATACAAAAAACACACCCGTTGTTTAAGTTGTCGTAACAGTGAAGTAATATATATTTCAAAATCAGCTTTTATAAAAAAAAATCCATATTTTCATTGTTTTGACTTCATGAAACCTAATCCAGTAAATACTATTCCAGCAGCATTATAGTCAATCCATTTCATTTAAGCCTAGTATATATTGAAATGATGACTGGCAAACAGTGTATACCCTGATGAGACGCCGCGTTACGCGGCGTCTCCTCAGAATCTGCACTGTTTGCTATTGCATATGAAAACCCCTGATGTATGGAAAAATAATTGCAGTGTCCTTAGATCACCCTTGTACATGTATAACTATATAATGATATCTTCCAGAAAACACATATTGAGAGTTCATTGCAATATCCTAGCACAAAAGGGTTAACTTCATCTGTGTGTAATCTGATAGTTGATTAAAGTTAAGCAATTGCAAGTTAAATCGCACTACGAAGGATCACATTGAAGACAATAAGAAAATTTAATGTCCTTTGCAAATAGTTTGAAGCAAGGTTCCAAACTGTTTGCCACTCAATATTTGCAAGAGGTTGCAATTTGCTATCGATGCAAAGAGAAATAATAACATATTCTCTACATTATAAGTTCACTCGCACTAGACAAAAACAGGGTTAATCCTTTCGCTCCAAGGCTCTAAATACAGTGAAGATATATCTATTTATTGTAGTTTTAGTTACCCTTTGTTACAATGTACATTATTCGATACAGATATTGTCCGTTTTGGACGCTCCTATGCAGAAGTTGTTTTCTTGTATTAATCCTTTTACTTAGAGTAAAAGATTAGACAATAAATTATTTATATTTGGCTGAATGAAATGGAAGAAAGCATAATAGTCTTTCCCGTTTAAACGCAAACGAAACGCAAACGCATTGCACTACATGTAGATCTACAATGAAGAAAATATTTTTTTTTTACAATTCTGAAATTTCATTTTCATCTGAGTGGCAAACAGTTTTGAGCCTGACCAGACATCGGGTTATCCGGCGTCTCATCTGGCTAAAAACTGTTCGCTATGGAAATAATAGTTTAAGCATATACAACATGTTTATTGAAAAAGAAAAACTTCTCGACTGTAATGCAGCACTTAGATACATGTACATGTATGCAAACAGTTTGAATTCAGACCAGGCGCCGCGTTACGCTCATACACTTGTTTCTTAAGTTAAAAAGCTTCAAATTCAAACATTTATAACTTAACACAGACGAAAAATTTAAGCAGACGATACATGTATCATGTCAACGATTGTTTTAGACGGGTGTTTACGCCATAAGGACAGCGAAAAGGTTAAGTAGTTTGGACCATAGCTTACTTTATAAGGTTAACGTCTATAAGATACTGAGGGAATCATAAATCTACTTCATCTCGAAAATCTAATCTGGATTTACCACGGAGACATAGTACAATGGATAGTACGTTATTCTTCCCGTTTAAACGCAAACGAAACGCAATCGTATTGCAATAAAATGTAGAAAATGGCACCTTTGCGACAATTCTGAATACTCATTTTAATATGAATTGCAAACAGTTTGAAGCCTGATCAGACGCCGGGTTACCCGGCGTCTGATCTGGCTCCAAACTGTTTACTAATAAAATAATAGTTTTAGCACAAACGCGTTTATTGGGAAAGAATAACGTCTTCTCCACTGTATACCATGTAGTAGAATAAATCTGGCTTAGGCTCCAAACTGTTTGCGTTGGAAATAATGGTTTTCGCAAAAACGCGTTTATTGGGAAAGAACAACGTCTTCATTGTATTTACGGCAGCCACAGTACCGTCTTGCGCAATAATAAGTTATGTTTCCCGTTTAAACGACACTAGGTGCACATGCAATGCAATAAAATACTGTAAATGGTAAATTTTTTGACATTATCAACGATTTCTTTTTATTTGAACAGCAAACAGCTTGGAGCCTATACCCGGCGTGTGTTCTGGCTCCAAACTGTTTGAATATGACATACATGTAGTATTCTCAGCATAAATGCACCTTTTTTTTTTTAAAGCATAGCGTCTTTTTAACTTTAGGCTTATTGTTAACGAAATGGATAATGCAAATTGAAGACACTAAATTAATACAGGACGAGAAAATGACAAATACTCATATAGTCTGGATATTGATCACAGTAGCTGGGCGTTTGATCTGTGGCCAAAGTCTATAAAAATCTTATGTTCAAAGAACTAGGCGTGATACATTGTAGAAGTGCCTTTATAGTAAATGAAGAAAACAGTGTTTTCTCTCTACAGTAACACCCTATGGTAGACATACATTGTGCGTGTTGTTCGGAGGGAATTGTTACACCGAAGGAAATTGGCTTACATTTGCAAACAGCTTGAATCCAGATCAGACTCCGCGTGACGCGGCGTTTGATCTAGATTCTAACTGTTTGTTACTCGGCATAATATTTTTTTCTGTCAATATGTCCAAAAAACAGCAGACGAATTTTTTAAGCAGACGATATTGCAGGCGTGAAAAGGGTGTACATAATTGTCTTGATTGGGGAACAGCGACACGCGTTGTTGTAAGTAGGGAATAGTTGTTCAGAGTGTCGATGTGGATAGGGAGCAGTGTTCTTGATTGAAGAACATATCAGGTCAATTTACTAGTAAGTGTTGCCCAATAAAACGAGCTGGGGACTGTCTCAAAACATTACTAAACCCATTCACTGCCTCACCACCAGAAAATCTGTTATTTGCAAACAGTTTTGATCCTGATCCCTGAGACGCCAAGTGACTTGGCGTCAGATCAGGGTTCAAACTGTCTTGTACTCATCACGATGTTATTGAGTCATTTACCTTAATTCAAATTTAAGAACTAAAAGCAGACGACAGTTGTTAAAAATAGATTCAATAATGGCTCAAAAAGGGTTAAGTATCTCCATTCAGAACAACCGGAAGTTACGCGACCTACAGTGGAGAATCTGTTATTCTTTCCCGTTTAAACGAAACGAAACGAAACGCAAACGCAAAACGCTTAAACGTAGAAAAGTGCAACTTTTGGACAATTCTGATAATTCATTTTTTTCTTGGTGGCAAACAGTTTGGAGCCTGATCAGACGCCGGGTTACCCGGCGTCTGATCTGGCTCCAAACTGTTTGCAATAGAAATGATAGTTTTAGCGCAAACGCGTTTATTGGGTAAGAATAACGTTTTCTCCACTGTACGCATTCATGGCTTCATCTTTTCAATGAATACTTCTACATTTGTTATGGAGGTTAACCCTTTACTCCATATCCTATTTGTTGTTTTAAAGACAGGGCGCTACATAAAAGCAGGTTGAGAGTAAAGCACAATGCGCCTAAAGGCGCATTCTGCTTAACTTTCAGCCTGCATTAAGCTACAATCTGCTAGAATATAGAAAACATTTCTGATAATACATATTCATGAATGTATCAATTGGAACTATTTTTTTCAGTGGAGGAATAACTTAAATGTGCTAAAAGGTGATTCAATGTGGGAAGGGTTTAAAATTTATGTTTAAACCCAGTTACGCCTGGAATAAAGCTTTTGGATTAAGTATGGAGTAGTTTTCAAGCGTTGATTGGTCAGATTTGAGCATAGGCTCAAATCTGACCAATCAAATGCTTGAGAACGATATCAGACTTAACTCAAAACCTTTAAAAAAATCCCTGGACCCCGATATGCACAATACAAAGTTTCATTAAAGATGTACATGGGCGATCTAAAACACTATAAATGAACTTATTATCAATTAACTCAATATCCTCTGAAACTTCCAATGGACAGTTCCAGTTTGCAATAAAGGCGGATCCATTTTAGACTATTGATGGTTGTTTTTTGTAATAAATTGCAAAATTTCAAACAGTAAAGTCCCTGATCAGAGGGCTCTTGCAGGAGCCCTCTGATCATGGACGTCACTGTTGTACTATTCACATATACACTTTTGGTAAAGGACGCATAAATGCGTCACAAGGACTCAATGAGCTAAAAACCTTTCTTGTGATTTGTACGTTTAACCCTTTCCCCAATAGAAGCGACTTTTAGCGTATTTAATTTATTCCTCCGCTGAAGAAAATAATTCCAGTTTATACCCTCATAAACAATTACCATTACAAATATTTTATATAGCCTAGCACTTTTTAGCTTAAAGCAGGCTGAAAGAAAAGCAGAATGTGCCTTAAGGCACATTCTGCTTTACTTTCAACCTGCTTTAAGTGGTCACCTGTCATCAAATTTAGAAACAGGCTATGAGGTAAAGGGTTAAGCAATTACATGTAGTTGACTTAGTTATAGCATTTGATCAGTTCCAGACGTTGAACTATACGGCGAACGATTAGGACTCACTCTGCCTTACACTTCTATACAGTTGAAAAGACGTTTTACCGTTTAGACGTAAACGAAACACAAACGCAAATTATGCACTAAAATGTTGAAAAATAACATCTTTTTTGACGATTTTGACTTTTCATTTTAATCTGTGTTGCAAACAGCCTGAACAGACGCGAACTCAACTTTCGTTTCAATCTGAGTGGCAAACAGTTTGGAGCCTGACCAAAACTCTTTGCAATGGAAATAGTGGTGTTAGCGTATACGTGTTTATTGGGAACGAATAACGTCTTATGCACTGTATGAACATAATTGTTTCCGTACAACCACGTTGATTGTGATAGAATAACGTCTTCTCCATGGTAATAGTTATTAGAAAGTCCATAGCACAACCAAAGGAACTTACATGTACTAATCCGTCTGAGTAGTATTATTTACTACTTTGTAATCATCTGAAATATCCCATTTCGTCTAAGTTAAAACACTAAAATAATAGCAATGCCCAATGTCTTGATAAAATACGGCATTCTGATACAGTGGAGAAGACGTTATTCTTTCCCAATAAACGTGTCTGATCAAGCTCCAAGTTGTTTGCCACTCAAATTAAAATGAATAGTCAGACTTAAAAAAAGTTGTTACAGCACGACGACTGAAAAATGTAAATATAAATAATTTTTACGTACATGTAATTGATACCGGTTACTGATAAAAGCAGGGTAAAAAGTAAAGCGGTAGGCTTCGTAAGGAGCTTTCTGCTTTACTTTAACCATGCTCTAGGCAGTGATCTGTCTTCAAAACATCAACGAGTCATTGTCTTGCTAACCGCATTGTTAGGTTTATACATGTATGTAGTTTCGGTCTTGAAGGTCGACGATCGGTGTATACGTAGAAACCATAAATCAAGAATGAGACAGAAAGCCAGGATTATATTGCAGTAATAGTGTACTGGGAAATGTAAAAATACTCCGAAAGTCTGCTTCATTTGTTCAGAGACCCTCTGGAGGAAACACGCGACAGAGTCTTAAAGCAACACGAACAAACAGAGAGAATTTAAAATGACACTAAACATTAGCCCCTCCCTAACCCATCGCTGCCAGGGTAGCGTGAGTTGCCACTTTAACACGTGGCGGCTAACCCATTTAACCTAGTGTCTATTAAAGCAAACAGTGTAGACCGTTTGACGCGGCGTCTCATCATGCTCTGCGCTGTTTGATATTGAATATGAAAAGTATTGCTGAATGGAGAAAAAACACAAAAACAGTGCAGTGTACTTAGATCACCCTTGTATATATAATTATACATGTATAGTTAAATCTCACAGAAAGCACATGCATAAGGAGTTCCAGTCCAGTGTTTCATTAGCGCGAACTCTTCTGAGTGGCAAACAGTTTGGACCCTGATCAGACGCCGGGTTAACCGGCGTCTGATCTGGTTCCAAACAGTTTTCAATGGAAATATTTAGTGGTTTTATCGTAAACTTGTTTATTGGGAAAGAATAACGTTTTCTTCACTGTATAGGGAATGGGTAAATAATAGAAATTCAACGAAATACACATTTTAGCACAGGCGACGTGTCTTCCTAGATTTCGGTGTTGTTTTTATTAACTTTTGAGAAAAGTACATCTCAACCCAGGCTTTATATACTTCTAAATAAAAATGCGCTCAGAAGTATCATTAGACTTATTGACAAACACTTGGATTCCTGATAAGAGACATAAGTCCTCGTATCTACACTTATAGTTGGCCCGTGGTCGGGACTTGAGTTGATCGTGACATTTTGAAACACTTTGGGTCAAGACGCCACGTAACGCGTCTTCTGATCAAGATCCAAACTGTTTGGTACTCGTATCGTATTTGCTTGACACTACAGGTAATTTAGATATTTCTCAAGTCTAAATACCTAAAATTAGAATTTGAGAAATAAAAACAGACGAAAATTGTTTAAAATTGATGACATCATGGCAGTGAGTGGGGTTAAATATGGTTTGTTTGCCTTTTGGGTGATATGGTGATATATTATAAATGATTGATGATATGTTATTAGAAATTATCAACCCTTGTACTGTCATGATATATTTACCGTCTGTTAAACCTATACATGTAGGACCCTTGTGACGTTTTTACAAGAGATGAATCTGTGAAGAGTAAATGTATCATTTTAAACAGTGTAGACCCAGATCAGACGGCTCATACTAGATCATTGTCTTCATTGTTTATCATTTGCAATAAATCGTAAAAATTAACCTCGAATGGGCATAACCGGTTAGGCTGAACTTGAGCCTAGGATGTTATAGAGTGGCACATCTCATATTTTAAACTAGACCAGCGGCCTAGTTACTCTGTCGCAATTGTGAAGAAAAGTCTCATCCGGACAAAGGAGCGACCGCAAGACTACGGTATTTAATTTATGATGGCGAAGAAGACGGAATGGTGGCGGGGTTAAGATTTTAAGATTTTAAAGTGGAGAAAACGTTATTCTTTCCAAATAAACGCGTTTACGCTAAAACTTTTATTTGCAATGCAAACGGTTTGGAGCCAGATCAGACGCCGGGTAACCCGGCGTCTGATCAGGCTCCGAACTGTTTGCCACTCAGATTAAAATGAATAGTCAGAAATACCAAAAAATTGTATTTTTTCTCAATTTTATTACAATGCGTTTGCGTTTCGTTTGCGTTTAAACCGGAAAGAGTAACGTCCTCTCCACTGTACAATGCAATGTAAAAATGCCCTAGTTTTTTTTTCACTTCTTCGTTGCGACGAGACATCTAATTGTGCCGATTTCTTGTTTAAACTAGGGACACGGCGTTCTGTTTATACATGTCTAGCTAAGATGAATAATGTTTGCAAACACTCTGTTGTATTTGTACAGTAAAGCTGGTGTTTACCGTTTATTAACCAATTCCCCATAGATGCGCCTTTTTACTCATTTAATTTATTCCTTTATTGAATAAAGCAGTTCCAATTTATGCAATAATGAATATGTCCTTACAGCCAATGGGTAACCCCTTCACTGACATGGCGTCTTTAGTTTTAGACAAAGGCCGTCTGCTGTCAGTTCTCAATGTAAGATTTTAAGTAAATTGAATAAAGAAAATATTGAAATGAGTATCAAACCGGTTTAATGCTGATCAGACACCCGCGTTACGTGGCATCTGACCAGGATCCAAAATGTTTGCAAATAACCATTGTACTCGGGGTATGACAGAAACAGGGTATAAAGAGATGCTATTTTTTCCCAATAAACGCGTTTACGCTACAACTATTATTTGCAGTCCAAACTGTTTGCCACTCAGATTAAAATAAATTGTCAGAATTGTCAACAAGTTGTCATTTTATACAATTTATTGCATCGCGTTTGCACTTCGTTTCCTTTTAAACAGAAAAGAGTAACGTACTCTCCTCTGTATGGGTATCTAATGCAGAAGCACGTGGTTGAAATATCTTCTTTTGGAACGTTTTAATGAAGAAGGGTATATAAAAAGGTAACGCTACAGGGGCTAATACATTGTTATAAATTTTAGACGAATTGAACACTATGCAATGCAATAAATGTAGAAAATGACAGGTACTCGCAAACAGTATAACACCTGATAAAATACTAACGTACATATGCTTGGGGTCTGATCTGGCTCCAAACCTTTTGTTAAAGACATACAACTTTTACCACTTACATGTATGCGTTTTGCTGTGGTTTCTTTTTCTTTTCTTTTTTGTGTTTTGTTGGGGGTTTTTAGGGGTGGGGATTTTGTGATTTTATTGGGGTGGGGGATATTGTCTCTCACACATCAATATGTCAAATTATATGTACTTAGACCGGGATTCAAATTTTTTGCATTTACCAGTCAAGTATTGCATTTTGGGATAAGAGTTGATAATATTACGGCGGTGGAGGTGTAATTTTAAGACGCCGCAGTGAGTGACGGAAAGACCACTTGACAAACGACGAGTAGCCATGTCAACAGAATGCTTCAAACACTTCCGTTGTAGATGGCGCCACTCGATCTTGTCCTCAAGTCGGGGCTCCCACAGCGGAAAGATGTGCACTACATCATGTATGTGTGTTATGGACCCAGATACATGTATGAACCTATACAGTGGAGAAGATACTATTCTTGGGCTAGATTCGACGCCAGGTAGTCCGGCATCTGGTCAGGATCCAAGCTGTTTGCCACCCGGAATATATTTATCGTCAATGTTTCTATAAACCTGCTATTTTCTGGGCCTTATTGGAACTCCTTTTAAATGCGTGTTAAAATTTTGAGACAGAATGCCGTTCAACAAGAGTGATGATCTTTGATAAAATGAGACCAAGTTTATGGACACAAAAAAACCAACCAAGCTTGCTTTGTTTTCCAAAAGTGATGGGAAGGCGTTATTCTTTCCGTTTAAACGCAAACGAAACGCAAACCCCGACTGATCAGGCTCCAAACTGTTTGCCATATAAATGACAAATAAATCATTTTATCACATTGCATTTTAGTTTAGTTTCGTTTCATTGGGAAAGGAAACTTCTTCCAAAATGTATAATAATTCAGTATAACTACAAGTATACAGAGTGTGGTTCAAGTGTCATATAACACCCACAGATATACATGTACATTGTACAGTGGAGAAGACGTTATTCTTTCCCGTTTAAACGCAAACGAAACGCAAACGCATTGCACTAAAATTGAGATAACTTTGACAATGCCGATTATTGATTTTAATCTAAGTGGCAAACAGTTTGGAGCTTGATCAGACGCCGGGTTAAATACTGTTGCATTGGAAATAAAAGATTTAGCGTAAACGCGTTTATTGGGAAAGAATAACGTCTTCTCCACTATATACATAAACGCATTTTATGTCATCTGGGGATCTCAAGTATGGCTCCTATTATGAAAGCGTATGAACGAAGTGCAAGTAAAACACTTCACCTCATTGTGAGAGGTTTCATATTGTCCTCCAAACCAGTGGTTAGGGCAAGCAATGAATGAACTGTCCTACTTTGATAGAAAACTTAGTCAGTCTGATATAAAACGACAGCTTATTGGAATAGCGCAGGCAGCTCTAAAGATATTTGACTGCTTAAATATTTATTCCATAAATATGTCTTTTACGCTTCTAATTGATTTCTCCACTGAAGGAAATACTTTCACTTTATGGAGTCAAGACCATGCACCGTAAGAAAAAGTTGCTCTATCGTAGCAAATGGTAGCTGAAAGTAGACTGAAAGTAAAGCAGAAAGTACGTCAACCTGCTTTAAGTTGTCGTTTGTCTTCAAAACTAGTAACAGGCTATTGGGTAAAGAATTAATGCAGTATATAAATAATGCAAAAATTCATATACATGTTACATGTAGTAGAATGCATAATTTCTATCCTGCATTAGACATCCATCGGTATTTGAAACTACAATTACATGTAGGTATTGTATTGAGTGGTTTATTAATACCAGATTTACTGTCCTTTAAACCCCAACTATTGCCACCACTCAGTTTATGACACTATGATAGTAAAGCAGGTTACATGTTTAATCAAGATACAGGCTAAAATCTGTCTCTCTCCGTCCCTGCCTCCGCCCCATCCATTCATATAATTATATATCTTACTTTCTGTCTGTCACTCTTCCTCTTTGTCTATAATGCATGTACATGTATGTCTGTCAGTCTATCTATCTATCTCCCTTTCCCAATGTTTCTCCCTTTCACCCAGCGACTCACTATCTCTCCTTGACCCTCTTCCATCTCCCTAACTCTTTATTAATGTATTTGTCCACTATCCCTCGTCTTTGATCACCAATTTTAATATTACACCTTAGTTACATAAGTATCCGTTCATTATTTGAGCGTGACTTTTTGTGTTCCTTTCAACATAAGCCATTATTTATCGGTATCTATACGTGTAAACTCTCTTATCACCTATAAACATCCCTATACCAACACCCTGTTACAAATTATCGTCCCCTTTCATCAACTATCGTCCGCACACATACAGACACAATATATTAAAACTTTAACCGAAAAAAACCTTTAGTACGGGTAGCAAATAACTTGGATCCTGAACAGACGCCGAGATAACTCGGCGTCTGATCTGGATCCAAACTATTTGCAAATTCTAATTTAGCCACTTTAGCAAGTTAAATATTAAATTACTTGACGATAACCTCCGCCATGAAAACGGCTTTGACCCGTCGGCCTACTTCAATACACCCCTGATAAATCGATCATATGTTATCATATCCCTATACTGTGCCATGAATTTCCTTTGCCTTCGAAAACATTACCTTTTTAAAAGATAAAGCCATCTGAAAGTTTTGCATATCAAATCACCTCATCCTCACCTTTTTCAAAATTCTAATCATGAGACCAAAATTTAAGTCACGTGATAAGGTATTTTACAAAATAGAAGCAATTATCAATGTTCTTATTTATTTCAAAACTAACAGTAATTTGTTATTTCATGAATAAAGGTCCTTCATAACAACAGAGGAATGCAATGACCGCTAATTCAAATTAAACCAGAACTTTCGCACATCAAAAACAACGATCAATGAAAAGTGATACTGTCTTATTCAACCGTTTGCATGCTAGTGGTATGTTGTAGATACCTGTTGCAAACAGTTTGGATCCAGATGAGACGCCGAGTAACTCGGCGTCTCATCTGGATCCAAACTGTTTGACAAACTGTTTGACAGTCTTCTGATATATTGATTGAAAGTGGAGATAAACAAAATCTGATATATATTAGCATACGATAGTGACATGGCGCATTAAGGGCGTTATTCTTTCCCGTAACGAAAGGCAATCGCATTGCAAACAAATGCAGATAATGACATTTTTTGACAACTCTGAGCATTCATTTTAATCTGAGGGGCAAACAGTTTGGAGCCTGACCAGACGCCGGGTTACCCAGCGTCTGGTCAGCCTCCAAACTGTTTACAATGGAAATAATAGATTTAGCGTAAACGCGTTTATTGGGAATTATAAACATCTTCTCCATTGTAACATGATAACCGTCGTGGAGTTTCAGCTGTCAGTGTCGAAGTACATTGTACAGCAGCCAATTAAAATGGCAGGTTTTTTCTGAAGTTGGGAAGACACGAGTATTTGCCATTTTTAAGAAATAACGCAAATGTTGTGCCATAAAATATATAAAATATCAGGATTTCTATAACATTCATGATTTATTACGATCTGATGGGAAAACAGTTTGAAATCTGCCCAGGCTGCAAAATGTTAGCAATGGATATAAATACCTTAACAAAAACGCATAAATGGGAAACAATAACGTTCTATTAAATGCATGCTACACTAATCTTAATCTCGAGGCCCAAGTGTTGCCATACATTATAATATAATATTATTAAACATGTAAATGATTCCTGAAACAGATGCCAATAATTCAGTGACAAAAGACGTTATTCTTCTCATTTACCGCATTGCAGAAAAAATGTATAAATGCCTTTTTAATATATTTCTGACTTTTCATTTTTATCTGAGTAGCAAACAGTTTGGAGCTTCCGTTATGCAAATTACATAACGACGGATGTTACATGTACGTCAATTGCCCACGTGTATTATATATTTGGCCATAAGCCGGGGTAGGTTGCCGTATAAGGATTCAGGGTTAGTGAAAAGCATGCTAGTTACGTTGCTAGGACGTGGCTGGAATGTGCTTACGTTGCTATAACGTTTTTCACATGTTTATTCATTCGAGCTCATACAGACTGTATAACTGTATTATAAAGGATGTGCCCGTTCTGCGAGGGTATAGTAGAGACAAGGGGAAAATGTAGCGGGGAATGTAAAGATTAGAACTGGCAAGATGTAGGAATACGTAAGAGCAGGGCTTGAAGAAATGTAGGATGAAGTAAGAAATGCTGTAAGAGAGGGACTGTTCCAGGGAACAGATTTGGAAAAAAGTTAGGCAGAACCGTTTGCCTTGTTATAAAAAGTATCCACGAACCTGGGTCACACAACGCTAAACGCGGAATACACTACTATACACTAATAGTTTTAGCGTAAACGCGTTTATTGAGAGCAAACCAGAAAGTTTCTGAAGTAATTTTCTGCTTTACCTTTATCTTAGCTGCAAACAGGTACTTGCATCAAATACCGACACTATATTAATACGCCTTCATCTTGTCGTTATACAGTGGAGACTCTGTTATTCTTTCCCGTTTAAACGCAAACGTACGCAAACGCAAAGCACTAAAACGTAGAAAAGAACAACTTTTGGACAATTCTGATAATTCTTGTTTACCTTGGTGGCAAACAGTTTGGAGCCTGATCAGACGCCGGGTTACCCGGCGTCTGATCTGGCTCCAAACTGTTTGCACTGCAAATAATAGTTTTAGCGTAAACGCGTTTATTGGGAAAGAATAACAGATTCTCCACTGTAGTGATGTTTCGCTGTACTCAGTAATAATAATCTCCCGACATTATGTTTGGAAGAAATCATCTCTATAAAATGAAATGTCTGAAACCTAGGCACGGTTTAATAGGTTTTTTCTACACAGAACTTTCTAAGCCTAAACATCTTTCAGATATAAATTAAGTTTCATTTACAAAGACATGCGTTCGAATGAAGATTAATCGTTTTGTCACCAGGGGAACCCTGTTTACTAATGTATACTTATGTCGGCAATATGCAAACATTGTACATTGGTTAACGTTTTGTACAGTGGAAAAGACGCTAACATTCCACGTTTAAACAAAACGCAACGCAAATACAATGTAGCTTGTTTTAATAAAATATAGAAAATGACAAAGTATTTTAAACGTTATTGATTACAGTACGGTTAGTCTGAATTGGAAACAGTTTGGAGCCTTATATCAGACTTCAAACTATTTGCAACGGGACTAATGGTTTTGGAATTAATAAAACGTTTATTTGGAAATACAGTGAAGAAAAGGTATTCTTTTCCAAATGAACGCGTTACGCTAAATCTATTATTTCCATTTCAAACAAATTGGAGCCATATCAGACGCCCGGTAGCCCAGCGTCTGATTAGGCTCCAAACTGTTTGCAATTCAGATAAATAAGTATCCAAAATTTTCAAAAAGGTACCATATTCTCCATTTTATTGCAGTGCGTTTGCGTTTCGTTTGCGTTTAAACTGGAAAAGAATAACGTCTTCTTTACTGTAATAAGGTCTTCTTCACTGTTCATGGCCTCGGAACATAAAAGGGGTTTCATTGTAACTGCTTCTATCTTCCAACACTGTCATGATTCCCGAGGGTGCTGTGTTTTCGGAACACAATCACACATTGTATAAATACCCATTGTAATTACAAACGTTCAGTGGCTTTATTATAGGATCAAACCTCTTGAGGGTTCCTAGCTTAACAAGAACGAATAGTATAAAGCTGTTTACATTCGAGAAACCAATGTATAAATGCTGTTTTATGACATATCCTTACAGTGGAACAAACAGTTTTCTTTCCCAATAAACGCGTTTACGCTAAATCAATAATACAAATGTACCCATTGCAAACAGTTTGGAGCCAGATCAGACGCCGGGTAACCCGGCGTCTAATCAGGCTCCAAACTGTTTGCAACTCATATTAGAGTAAATCGTGAGTAGTGTCATAACGTTGTAATTTTCAACATTTCTTTGCACTGCGTTTTCGTTTCGTTTGCGTTTAAACGGGAAATAATAACGTCTTCTCCACTGTAGAGGATGAATACTCGTAAAACGCCATTATTGCAACCGTTCCTTAGAAGAATAGTTTGTGGTGCTATAGAGAACTCATATCAATACAGAGAAGACGTTACCATATCCCGTTAAGAATAAACAAAACGCAAACGCAATGCTAAAAAGGGCAATTTCTTGAAAATGCTGACACTTCCTTTTAATCTGAGTGGCAAACCGTTCGATGCCTTGTCAGACGCCGAATTCGCGGCGTCTGAGTTGTCTCCAAACTGTTTGCAATGGTCATAATATTTTCTAGCCTAAGCGCGCTTACTTGGAAAGAATTATGGTTTCACCATTGTACATGTATGTACATGTATCTGAAACACCAAACTCTTTGTATGCTGGGTAATTGTTTTCGTCTGCAAAAATTGTCGTCTGCTACTGTTCTAACAACAGACTTTTAAAAAAAGTCCTTTACAAAACAGGATTAGCGTTACGCAGCGTCTCATCTGGATCTTAACTATTTGCACAGATAATCACGATTCCGAAGCTAGCATGCAAACTGTTAAACAGTTGTGCCGTGGAAAAACACATTTTTGCTATAAAAACAGTCTCCACATCGTCAGTGCGAAACAAATACAACCCTTTGTTAATCAGATTAAAATGAATGGTCCGGACTATCGAAAAGATGTCATTTTCGTCAATTTCGTGTATTGCGTTTGCGTTCCGTTTGTGTTTAAACGGGAAAGAATACCGTCTCTTCCACTGTGCATGTCTTTTAAAACCATTAATGTGTCTTCTGTTGGGTGATGGTTTTATCAGAAGCTTAGTGATGTAATAACCTTTCCAAGAAAGCGCAGGGCTTTTATGGTTTAAGGATATCATAACATCTTAAAAGTGAACAGTTTAGGGGAAATTATCTTCGTTCTCATCTGACCCATTTGTACCCACGATCCCATATATGGAACATAGGCAAATAGTGTAGACTCTGATCAGACGCCGCATAATGCGGCGTCTGACCAGAGTCTACACTGTTTGCTGATATGAATTTCAGTATAAAACAAAACGAAACGAAAATTTGGACAAGGCACGCCTTAGATCAAAATAGACTAAGCCAATATATTTGCATGGAAGAATCCACTGAGAGTAAATGGATCGGAAACGAAACTAAATACACGTTATGCAATAACATATAGAAAATGGACAAAATAGATCAACGTTTAGTGTAAAATATAATACTAGCTCCATTTAATATACCATTAATAAGTCTTCAATTGCGCAATGTGTACGATCGGCAGTAAAGTGATGCAATAGCTTTTCTCAGTAACAAGTGGGTTTATGTTCTTAAAGTAATTATGTAATATTGTGAGTGTTACTTAAATGCCAAGTACAATGAAATATGACATATAATACATACCTCGATAGACAACTATGAGCACTAATCGGAACTTCGAACAGAAGGGGCTATACTTTTCGAAAACATAATGTTAAAGCTAATTAGCAATATGCGTGTATTCATTGCAATCATTCTAAACACCAATCATATTTAACTGAGAAATATAAAAATTGTTTTCAAAACACTAAACCCTTTACCCTATAGCCTGTTTCTAGTTTTGGAAACAGGAAGCTACTTAAACAGGTTGCAAGTAAAGCAGTCCGCTTTTGATATGAGGAAAGCTGCACTGAACTACCTTGATTGATTTGTATACGAGTCAGTGTTTTATTATCTAATCATTTACCAAAAAAAAAAAATATGATCATTTAATATCTTTCTCTTTTTTCATGAAAATAGCAGTTCAATCTCAAATTCTAAATTTTCGAAAATAGAACTACTATCATTTGAAATACTTAATTATTATTATTATTATTATTATTATATGCATGTTTGTTTGGCCACTTTGGCCATCTGTAAATATGTTGTGAGTAACGAGGAATTTGTTAATTCAAGTTACTGATTGAATAAAGAATTATTATATTATTATTATTATTTATATTTAACTTACATCTGGCAGGATACTGGCAATCATGTTTATATTTCCTTGTTAGGACGTCCACGGCTCAAAATGATCTACATTTTAAATGTCAAATGCATGTCTGTATGTCTGTCCACTCCATAGATGTTAAATAGCTGAATCAAACGTTTGCACTGGATATATTACATGTAGTTTAAGCCTAAACGCATTTATTATACTAAACCACTATTGTTCTTGACAATTTTGAGTCATATCAAAAGTCGAGTACCTAAGCGCCTAAATTTGCTAAAATATTAGTCCCCAATTAAGATTTTAAGAAATCGTCAATATTTTCTTAACCCATGTTTGTTTACTATTTATTACCAAACGGTTCTGTTAAGTTTCGTCTAAAAATGAAACCATACACGTGCTAAACATTCATATCTCCCAGATTTAATTGAATTTAATAAAGAGCAACTCCTCAATATTACTCTATTTACAAGCAGTACAGTGGAGAAGATGCTATTCTCCCCGTATTTATTAACGCAAACGAAACACAAAAGCACTAGAATGGGAAAAAATACAATTTTTGATAATTCTGACCATTCATTTTAATCTGAGTGGCAAACAGTTAAGAGCCTGGTCAGACGCCGGGTTTCCCGGCGTCTGATCTGGGTCCAAACTGTTTGCATTGGAAATAATAGTTTTAGCGTACATGTAATTGGGCAATGGTAATGTCTTGTCCTCTATATCAGATCATCCGCTTTAATTCTAACCTGGTATTATCTGTAGTACATTAAAGAAAACAATATTCTTTCTCGTTTAAACAAAACTAAACGTAAATGCAATGCGATAAAATGTTAAAACTGGCAATTCTTGAAAACATTGATAATTGCTTCTGAGTAACAAACTGTGTGGAGCCTGCTGAGACGCAAGCCTACCATATTGATATTGGCTCCAAGCTAATTGCAATGGGTGTAACTGTTTTAGCACAGATTATTTATTGGGAGACAATAATGTCTGATCTGAATCTAAATCTGAATGAAATACGTCACAGTAACCAATACTGGCTTTTACGCGACGGAGTGCTGTGTGCTTAACCCTTTGAACTCTAGTCCCGCAAATAGGCGTGCTTTTCAAACAATATACATATGAATAGTACAATTGTCCTGTGCAAACAGTGAAGACCCAGATCAGAGGGCTCCTTTCGGAGCCCTCTGATCTGGGTATTCACTGTTTGTCATAATGCCAAACATTGACAAAAACAATCCTAAAAAGTCAGAAATGGACTTGACTAAAATGGAAACTGGAATTGTCCATTTAAAGTTTCAGGGAGGAAAGAGTTGATTAAAACGAAACTGATCTGAAAGTCTTTTTCTAATGTCTTCTCCATGGTACAAGCATTGTAACATCATCGGCTTTCATTTTAATCCGGAATTAAACAGTTGAGCATGCGCCGAACGACCAGGCAATTTATAAGCAGAGCAAGGTTTATGAGTAATGGTTACATGTACTTACTTCAGGACAAAAGAAATGCATGAAGCCCATAAGGTGTTTTCTCTGAATTGCATTTTATCTCAATTACATTGTACATGTAAGCTTGCACATTTCTTGAATTCTCGCCGTTCATCTACTTGTGGTGGTCGCTTAAACACGTCTTACATTGTACTGCATTGCAATTGTCATGTGCCCTGGAAACATATTCAATTTCACATATGGTAGGCTTAACCTGCATTTAGATTTAACGACATGCATGCAAAATTGTACATGTGCATTTCCCGTCAACTCCAGCGACAATACAGACGGCGTCTGATGTGACTAAAATTTGTTTGGACATACAGTGGAGAATGTGTTATTCTTTCCCAATAAACGCGTTTACGCTAAAACTATTATTTCAATTACAAACAGTTTGGAGCCAGATCAGACGCCGGGTAACCCGGCGTCTGATCAGGCTCCAAACTGTTTGCCACCAAGATAAACAAGAATTATCAGAATTGTCCAAAAGTTGTTCTTTTCTACGTTTTAGTGCTTTGCGTTTGCGTACGTTTGCGTTTAAACGGGAAAGAATAACAGATTCTCCACTGTACTACTTAATTAATTGCCACAGCACAAACATCATAGAAAGGTCTGGTCCATATATACACGCATATCAAATATCAGAGCAATACTTCAATGAAACATACATGTAGGTGTTGTAAGCATTTTTTCGAAACCTAAACGCTGTTTTCGAAACCTAAACGCGGGCCTTAAGTTCTATGTCAAGGTCACACAGATCAAACATTTTTCGTGCATAGAAAGGTTTTGTCCATATACATATGCATACAAAATATAAAAGCAATATCTCAAGGGACATGTGAGTTATAAGCACTATTCGTAACCTACACGCAGATTTCAAAACTTAAACGCAGTGGCTGAGGTCAAGGTCAAGGTCACAGGTTCAAAGTTTTTGCGTGCATGGAAAGGTCTTGTCCACAATATACAAATGCATGTCAAATTCGAGTTATAAGCATTTTTTAACGTAAACGCAGATTTCGAAACCTTAACGCAGGCCTTAAGTTAAAGTTCTTACTGTGCAAACATGTATTCATGCGGCATGCATGTATAAAGTTGAACTTTTTACTTCTATGGAGGAAGGCATTAATGGCGTAAAAAACGCAAAATATATTTGGTAAATGGTTAACCTGCAAAATCAACTTCCTTTTAATGGTCCGAAAACCTCTCAAATTAATCTCAGCACGGGAGTGTACATGTACCTTATTCTTTCGGAATAAACACGTTAACGCAAAATATATTATATAAACTGCATACAGTTTTGAGCCAGATCAGACGACGGGTAACCCGGCGTCTGATCATGCTCCAAACTGTTTTCCGTTCAGATAAAACGAATCGTTAGGAATTTCAAACATTGTTTTTTCTATATTTGATTGCATTGCGTTTGCATTTCGTTTGCATCCAAACAGGAGAGAATAATAACGCATTCTCCACTGTACATGTTTATGTCAATTTACTAATACGGAGATACAGATATATAGCTAAACCATGCGATAACCATATATGTAACATAAGTGTTTATGACTAGTGCTGTGGAATATCGATATTGTTATCTTTATATGATAAATATTTATACTGTATTCATAAAGTATTGCGGGAAGTCCCCTTTCAACCACAATTTGTACTATAGAGATGATGTTATTCTATTCCGCTTAAACGACCGAACAGAAACCCGATGCAATAAAATGTAGCAAATGACAATTTCTTTTAAATCGTGGAAGCAAACAGTGTGAAGAGTGTATCTTCCAAAGGATTTCCAGTAGACACTTTGGTTTTAGCACAAATGCGTTTCGTGGAAAAGCATAACGCCTTCCCCACTTTGTCCCCACTTTGTCCCTGCTTGGAAACCTTGGTGTTTCCAGGTTTGAAGACATGTGACCACTTCAAAGCAGGTTGAAAGTAAAGCAGAATGCGCCTTAAGGCGCATTCTGCTTTACTTTCAGCCTGATTTAAGCTACCATATACTAGGATATAGGAAATACAATGCATGTCTTATGGTACATGTTCATGACTGTATATATTTGAAATAGAGCTATTTTCTTCAGTGCGCTAAAAGGAGCGTCTATGGGGAAAATGGTTACATCCATCCTCGTTTAGGCAGTCAACAAGACTTAACCCTTCATGGTTAGGTAAAAATATCGCCTGCTTAAATATATTGTCTGAGAAACAACTCACAATCAGTTTCTATGCTTTCTCATAAATGAATAAACCCCCAGTACGAGTGCCAAGCAGTTTGAATCAACGTCACAAGACAGACTAACTCGCCGCCGTCAGCTGTGCTGTTTGCAAATGTAACCAAATTCACAATTAAGTGTAGAAGACGTTATTCTTTACAAATAAATGCTTTTTGACAAAGCAATTATGTCTTTTGCAAATACGGTAGTTTGGAACCAGATCAGACGCCAGGTAGCCTGATCAGGTTCCAAACTAACGTATTTGCGGCACAGAAAGAACTACATACATGTACTCAACATGTTTCAAAATGCTATCGTTTGTTTTGCATTATTTCATTGCGTTTGGTTTTGCTTCTTTTAAACGTAAATAATAACACCATCCCCAACTTTAACATTATATGTATCAAGATGATCATTAATAATACGTCTTTCATTATGTAGTCGTATGAGGAGGACAAAGGCAATACAGAGAGTCCGATAAGTACGTGTACTTTAGTCATTTTTCCCCTCGTCTTAAGCAATAACCTTGCATTCAGCAATTATAACATATCTTTTACGATTTCGATGTTGTGTACAGGGTGCAAGGTTATAAAACTTTTCAATTGAGTCTGGAGTAGTTCTCAAGCATTTGATTGGTCAGATTTGAGCCTAGGCTCAAATCTGACCAATCAAATGCTTGAGAACACACTCAGACTCAGCTCAAACGCTTCATAACCTTGGACCCAGTGTACCTATGACGATGACATAATTATACACAGCAATACAAACCCACGACAGAGGGTTCTCATTGGGCATTGGATCCATCTGATCAGGGGCTGCATTGTTTGTCATTTTGCAATTCGTTGCTAAATAGTCAAACAAAAGATTAAACATAGATATCTAATTAGAAACTAAATGTTTTCGTTTTAAAGTTTTCATTTGTAAATAGGTTAATGCGACAGTTGATCTATAACTACATTATTTGTAATGCCTAAAGGTCTTTTGCTCATGACCTGGCACTATAATACAGAGCTCCAGACCGGGAGAGCATTTCGCTAAAATCTCGGTCGCCACCAAACCCCATGTTGGCGTTCCAAATAAATAGTGCCATATAGAATTTGTAAAGGATGAAATAATTAATAAATCGTTTACGCACTTCTACAGTTGAGAAAACGTTATTCTTTCCCGTATAAACGCAAACGGAACGGAAACGCATTGCAATAATATGTAGAACCAAACAACTTTTTGACAATTCAAAAGGTTGATTTTAATTTGGATGGCAAACAATTTGGAGCCTGTTCAGACGCCGGGTTACCCGGCGTCTGATCTGGCTCCAAACTGTTTGCAATGAAAATAAAAGAATACGCGTAGATGCGTTGATTGGGAAGGAATAACGTTAACTCACTTTTATCTGGTGCCTTGATTTATAATGTCAACAGCCCGCACGATAATATGTTTGCGTTTTTACTGATCTGAATATTTACTTATGATATTATTAGACAAAACCACAAACGACTTACGCATTTATACAGCTCAGTACATATTTGCGTATTAAACTATATAAGCACTTCTGGGTAAATAAACAAAGGCTCCAAAGGAAAATAAACAAGGTATCACAGTGTGTGTATTGTGTATTAACTTTGTATTTAGCCATTTCACCTACAATTGTCATATATTGACGCTTTTTACAACAGTGCAGACTCATGGCTGCCATTTCTCAAGATTTATCCGAAATCTTCGGATTTTCTCAATTTCTGCGGACCTACGGATTTATCCGAAATCTTCGGATGTCTGCTCTTACTTTTAAATTTTGTAACTGTATGCGTTTTTTACTAAGGAATCATTTATATGGGTGTCAAACAGTTTAGATCCAGATTACACGGCGTCTGATCTTGATACAAACTGTTTACAAAGTCGACTTTATGCTACTCTGGCGTTGGAAGGGTTAGGCAATGTAAACGTTTAGATGATAGATGTTGATAGTAGATGGGGTAACCCATTACGCAATAAATACGCATTTTATGCCTTCAATTTATTACTCCACTGAAGAAAATTCCAATTTATACAGACATGAATGTGTAATATAAAAAAATATTTTCGATATTCAAGTAGATTGTACATGTAGCTTAAAGCAGGCTGAATGTAAAGCAGTCTGTACCTTAATGCACATTTTGCTTTACTTCCAACCTGCTTTAATTGGCCATCTGTCTTCGACATTACAAGCAGGCCATGGGGTAATGGGTTAAATCATATGAAGAAATTCAGCGAGAGAAGCAGTCATCCACTCATACTAGAATAATCAAATTTCGCATTGCATGCCGCCAGAAAATTATTTCTCATGGTGACTATTTTAACGGTTGTTGCCTTGCAGTGGAATATTACAAAAAATATCGCAAACGCAGAGCATTAAAATGTAAAAAATGACAAATCCCGGTGATTTATTTTATCTAGGTGGCAAACAATTTTGAGCATGGTTTCACCTGGGGCCGGTCTTACTAAACGTCGTACGACAAAAACGATCGTAAGTCAAAACTTAAAAACACATATAATTTCTGATTCCTCCACCTAATCCTTTCTTGTGACATCTCTTTGGAATCGTCTTTTCAAGACGATTCCAAAGAGATAGCACAAGAAAGGATTAGACTGAGAAATAAATAGTAATTGAGAATTTTTTAATCTGACTTACGACACTATTAAAATTTTGTCGTACGACGTTTCGTAAGACCGGCCCCTGGATCCAAAGTGATTTCAATGGACTTTTTTTTAGAAAAAGAACGTTGACTAAGAAAGGATAATATTATTTTGTTGGTCTTGACAATGGAGGCTGTTGAATAAGAATTCCCAGGATATGGGAAGTCACACATCTCTGGACACGCGTCTTTCATCGGTACTTCCATCGCCGTGGGGTCAAAAATTTGTTTTTATCGAACATTCAAGTTTCTCTAATCTAAAAGTATCGGTCGTTTTGATATAATTGTTTGGAAAGAATTCGGACTTTAATTAGACTGAAAGTGAGGACAGTATTCAGAAGACATAACATTTAAAAGTGATTCTCAGTCTCCATTGTTGTTGACTTGGGCATAATATGACGTCCCGGCAAGATTTATATAGCTATGTTCATAATATATAATATTTTGAAAAAAAGACATTTTATTGACATAAGCCATGGTCGTAACAAGTACTGAGTCTGGGTCAATTTGACATGAACAAGAACTACAAGCCCTACCGTAATGAAATAAAAGTATACAGTCTTCAACCTAAATAATGTGTCATTCTTTCCCGTTTAACATCTTCACTGTCTTAGCCCGAGTACAATGGTTACATGCGTATTTGCGAAACATAACGCAAACGAGTTGCACTTAAAGGTAGAAAATTACAGCTTTTAGACAATTCTTTGTTTCTTTTATATATATATTGCTACACACCTTTTCGGGTTTTACGAGCAGGGACACTTTTAGGTGCACCATAGGGACTGTACCCGGCCGGTCACTTTATCCTGACACCGACGAACCAGTTGTATGCTAACCCGAAATCCTAAGCGCCAAGGAGGGAAGCCATTACTACATATGTACCAATTTAGAGTCTTTACTTTGACTCGGTCGGGGATTGAACCCACAACTTCCCGCACTGCAAGCGGACGATCTACTACTAAGCCACACAGCCGGTCTTCTTAATTCGGACTTATTCCTAATGTTTATCTAAGATTAACAAAAATATTTTTCGATAACCAATTCACCATTTTTTCATTTAATGTATTGTGACGTCTTCTCAACTGTATCTACTATGTCTGAGTTACAATTACATCCATCAAGTTTTATAGCATCTTTTATTTCACAGCAATTGTACAAGTCAGACGATGTGTGTTGGTATTCACGACCATTGAGAAATACCATTCTTACTTTACAGAAATAAAAGTAAAAGCTACCGGCGTAATTTCGTCGCAGAACAATACATTTAATCTAACCTAATAATGGAAGTTAAACTTTGTAAGCAGTCATTCAACGATAGCCGCTAGCATTCAGCGTTAAAAAGTCATCCAGCGTTTATAGCCATTGACCCGTTTACCGTGGACATCCTATTACCGGTGACTTCCGAGTATTATGTGTAAAATCGTAACTTCCGTTTATCTTTCGGCTGCTGCTCAAGACTAATGTGTATAAAGCAAAAAAAAACTTTCCTAAAGGGAAAGTGTGCATTTTTTTATTAATTACGCAAGATAAATCATTTTCTCCCCATATAAAACCATTTAACCTATTTGTATAATGTGACATATTCCATTTCCCCCACTGTGAAAAAATGTGACGGAAAATATTACAACTTTTCAGTTAAAAATTATGTTAACAGATAGCCTTTCTAAATAATGTTTGATAGAAGTTCAAGCCGATACCTGAAAATTATTCCGGGTGTCATTTTACCTCATCACCGATAATAGGACGAGTAACCAAAACAAACATGGCGGCGCACTCGCTACAGTCGACTATGATTATTTATGTCAAATTATGGGTGTATTTATATATTAAAGCTGAAAATCATAAAGAAATGTTTACTTTATATGTTTAATATATTTTTTAGTTAAAAACCTTATTAATTGATGAGAAATAGTCAGACGAATCCTTAGATCACCGGAAATTGGGTGAACCAGGATACCAGTCATTTAGTATTTACAAGTCGTTTACCAAACATTCAATATTTACAAGTCATTTACCATTCATTCAGTATTTACAAATCGTTTACCAGTCATTCAGCTTTAATCAGTCATTAAGATGTTCCTCAACACATCATTTTAACATTTGTGATTAGTGAAAATATTTTTTTTCAAGCATCATACTCACTGTTGGGAAAGGTTTGTTCTCACTAAAATGTCGAACATGTAGTATAATTCCAATGCGGATACATGAATTACATGTATATATTGATGTTTTGTCATACAATGTATTTGTTTGTTTTTTGTGTGCGTGTGGTTTTTTGGTTTTTTGTTTTGTTTTTGTCGTTGCTAATTTGCTTTTTTTCGGGGTTTTAGTTTAGTGTTAGCGTATATGGGGTCGTTTCTCGGCGTTATTTGACCATTTTACGTGTCGCAGTGCCGTAAAACCCATCTCAATCAATCAATCAATCAATCATGTTATTCCTGAACAGAGGACACCTTTAGGAGCCGTTTCATCTGGAGTTTCACTGTGTGCATGGGCCAAGTGTACTAGAATATTCACACACACTTTGTTTTAGGTAAATAATGAGTATATTCGCCATCGGGACTAAATTGGTTATATTAACGTTACTTACTTGAAGTAATCGACCGTCTGTTTTCTCAAAGCCTTGCGAATTATTCCTCAATAAAATGATAGATATCCGTGTATATCACGCTATAGAGTTACTACGAATGCTGTGGTTGATGTAAAAGGCATTAATTGATCAATTTATTCAGCAAAGTAATGTCCTTTTGATTATTTAGACTGTCAGCTCAAAAGGTATTAGCTGCTTACATGTACACTGTCAAGGTCATGTACAGTTGAGAAATAGAGGATAACTGTGGCTTTTTTTTATTATAAGATAGAAATGTTATCCATTTAGTGAACATCAGACGTTATATTTTCACGAGTGGCGAAGCCAAGAGTGAAAATATAACAGTCTGATGTTCACGAAATGGATTAAATTCGATCTTATACTGCAAAAAATACAGTTATTCTATTTATTTATGCTTTTAAGCAACTTTTTTAACAAAATTGTTCGACAATTGAAAGCGAAAGTACATGATTAATCCCGTGTTGAGCCCAAAGTTAATATCGAATCGGACAATGACGCCACTAATTTACTGATTTGACGTCATCTGAATTACGTCGTTACTTCCGATCTTGGATTCGTGTTCTTCCGTTTAGTGGTTCGCGACAAATCGGGCTGCCGGAATAAAACGATAGGACACGATTGGCTACGATTATTGGGGAGTCCTACGGGGACAATTCATAAAAGAAGCACGCGCGACGATACTTCCACTGCTTGAAACAGTGAAATTATCAAGTGATAATCCACTGCTATTTCCTAGTAATCCACCGAAAAGCATTAATAAAACGTTATTTTTCCCAATAAACGCATGGAACTATGCACAATAAGAAATATTTCCTATATTCTAGCAGATTGTCGCGTAAAACAGATTGAAAGTAAAGCAGAACGTTCCTTAAAGTAGCCTGAGAGTAAAGCAGAGGGCTATTGCAGGAGCATTCTGCTATACTTTCAGTCTGCTTTAGGCAACAATCTGTCTACAAAATTGAAAACAGGACACGGTTTTGTGTTGTTTCGTTTGTTAACGTCCGTTTCTGCTATCTATGGGCTAATCTGACGGGGCTAATTCGGCGCTCTAGAGAGAAGGGAACGAATACAGAAAACCCGGGCGCGATGTCATCCTCTTATTATCGACAGAGAACAAGCCACGGAGAAAAAGGTTAAAAGCTGTTGCTTACAAATCACGCCTGTACCATTTTGATTGACAAACTCTCGTTCCTAAGTAACATTGTTCCTGCCTTTGACAGTAATTGTATTTATAGTGTTATTATCACGCTGTGCTATACAGTGGAGAAGACGTTATTCTTTCCCGTTTAAACGCAAACGAAACGAAAACGAAGTGCACTAAAATATAGAAAATTACATTTTGTTAAATTTTTATTTATTTTTATCCAAGTGGCAAACAGTTTGGAGCCAGATCAGACGCCGGGTAACCCGGCGTCAGATCTGGCTCCAAACTGTTTGCACTAGGAATACCATAGTTAAGCGTAAACGCGTTTATTAGGAAATAATAACGTATTCTTTACTGTATCTGTAGAAAATGTAAATTGCCCTACGAAATCGCTTACATCCGCCTCACAGTATACTGAATAGAGAAGATGCACTTTACAGATTACCTCGGAACAATTCAGATTTCCACATTACATCTAGATATATCAAAATCAATGACGGTCTCAATTCTAAAACGTTTTACAATTTAGGGGCGCTATTCTTTCCTACTAAACGAGTTTGTGTTGAAACATTGTGTTCCAATTCTAGCAGTTGGGTTCCAAGTCAGACATCTGGTACATGTACATGTACCTGTCAAGCTTGCCATCTGATCTGGCTCCGAGGTTATAAAGCTTTTGACTTTAGTCTAAACTCGTTCCCAATCATTTGATTGGTCAGATTTGAGCCTAGGCTCAAATCTGACCAATCAAATGCTTGGGAACTCACTCAGACTCAACTAAAACGCGTTATAATCTAGGAGCCAGGCTCCAATTAGTTGGCACTTGTGTTTTAAGTTTCTCTAGATGTACACTGTACCAATTAAACTGAAATAAAACTAACATTGAAAAAAACAACAACATCAAACAAACATGAAACAAATAGACGACAATTTTGAACAATATGGCAGGACAATGTATGCTTGCAATTGTTGCTAGCTAGCGGTTTCTTAACCATCTCACTGCCATGACGTCATCAACTTAAATCATTGTCGTCTGTTTATATCTTCCAAGTTTAAATTTTAGGGTATTTGTACTTAAGAAATATTGAAATTAATGCCAAATAATCTGGATCTGGATCGAAACTGTTTGTAAATAACTACAGTGCTCCATCTCCACAGCAACACTTAATAGGAGACAAAGATTGTGTGCGTGTTGTTCAGAGGAAGTTGTTATAGGGAGGGATAATTAATACCCTTCGAATGATAAGCATGGCTTGGCTTATATTTGAAAACAGTTTGAACCAAGATCAGACGCCGCATAATGCAGCGTCTGATCTAGGTTCCAATTGTTTGTCATTCGTATTTATGTTACTTCTGTCTAAATTTGACGACAATTTAAGCAGACGATATTGCAGCATTGCAAGCATTTGACTTAATTGTCTTGTTTTGGGAACACCAGGTGTTGTTGCACGGAGGTAAACGTTGTTGGGAGGGCAGTTGTAGGGAAGGAGCATTGCACTGTACTCGGGGTAAGGAAGTAAAGGACTTAAAGACATTTCCTCAGTCCATTGAAGGAGTCCCCCATTGTTCTCACTAGGTGTGAAATTACAGGCAGAGCAGGAGTAAAGTGTGCTTAGCCAATGTCACTAATCTCAAGTTGTCTAGAGAGGTCCTTACATACTCATACTCAAGGTTTTTCAATGGGTTTGTTTTACTAACCAAACTAACAAATTCAAGGTACGGGCCTCACATGAGACGCTTTGATGAGTATATCCCTAGACCAGATAACACTAACAGCACAAATTACACTGGGATGCATGCTTACATGTATATAGCTGGTTTGGTGTTACCACCGAAAGTAGGCCAGGAAATGTTTTTAAAGCAAATTAATATTCAGAACGAATTCTGGTATTTCGGACGATGACCTCTGTTTACAATTTTTCAGATTTGAATAATTATGAGTAATCGTTGGACTACGACATATATGTACTGTTGTTTACCGTTCGTCTGCTTAAATATCGTCACGTTAAAACTTTGTTTTCTGCAAATTATTTTCGCATTTATAGGTGCCAATGGCTTTGAAATTAACAAATCTATACCCGTGTGCCCAACAGATTGGATCTCGATCTAACGTTGGTTTATTCAGCGTCTGATCAGGAACCAAACCCTTTTCATCTTCCAATCAAATCGCACTAAGCAAATGAACGAGTGCCCCTTATCCTGTCGGAATGCCGTCTGCTTTTAAACTGGCGTCAGCAATATTTGTCAAAATGATATTTATACATTTCCAATTGAAGAAACCTTAACACAAGTGTCAAACAATTTGGTTCCAGATCAGACGCCGCGTAACGCGGCGTCTGAGCTGGAACCAAATTGTTTGCAAATACCAGTCCAGTGGTGATTGGCAGGCATATGGTTAAGAGGTTATCGCTTCTTGTCCATCGACTAGAGATAACCATTGCTTTCCGACACTTATCTAGTTACAACATAGCACACTCAAGATAAGGGGGTTATTTCAAATATTAAAGTCCCCATGTCTCCATTAGAGGACCGAATGGAAGACTGGGTTTTGGCAAAAGTAGTCTTTTTTAGTATTATTATTGTTGTTGTTATACCCCCACAAACAGAGTTTGAGGGGGG
This sequence comes from Gari tellinella, assembly GCA_922989275.2. Classification (NCBI taxonomy): domain Eukaryota; kingdom Metazoa; phylum Mollusca; class Bivalvia; order Cardiida; family Psammobiidae; genus Gari; species Gari tellinella. The sequence goes on along the minus strand of OV277856.1, from coordinate 24,174,538 downwards.
TATACTGGAATCAGCCTGTCGGTCGGTCGGTTGGTTGGCCGTCGGTCGGTCGGTCCGGCGGTCGTCGGTCTGTCTGCAAAATCTTGTACTTTCAACTCCTCCTTCACTTTTAACCCGATTCATTTGATATTTGGCATAAATGTTACTCAGGTATAGTTGATGTGCAAGACACAAATTTTAGGTCTCTATGACCTTGACCTTGACCTTTGGCCTTGAAATTGGTCTTGAAATTTGCAGGTAAAATCTTGTACTTTGAACTCCTCCTTCACTTTCAACCCGATTCACTTGATACTTGGCATAAATGTTACTCAGGAGTAGTAGATGTGCAAGACACAAATTTCAGGTCTCTTTGACCTTGAACTTGACCTTTGGCCTTGAAATTGGTCTTGAAATTGGCAGGCAAAATATTGTACTTTCAACTCCTCCTTCAGTTTTAACCCGATTCATTTGATACTTGGTATAATGTTACTCAGGTATAGTAGATGTGCAAGACACAAATTTTAGGTCTCTATGACCTTGACCTTGACCTTTGGCCTTGGAATTTGCAGGTAAAATCTTGTACTTTGAACTCCTCCTTCACTTTCAACCCAATTCACTTGATACTTGACATAAATGTTACTCAGGAGTAGTAGATGTGCAAGACACAAATGTCAGGTCTCTTTGACCTTGAACTTGACCTTTGGCCTTGAAATTGGTCTTGAAATTGGCAGGCAAAATCTTGTACTTTCAACTCCTCCTTCAGTTTCAACCCGATTCATTTGATACTTGGCAAAAATGTTACTCATGTAATGTAGATGTGCAAGACACAAATTTTAGGTCTCTATGACCTTGACCTTTGGCCTTGAAATTTGCAAGTAAAATCTTGTACTTTGAACTCCTCCTTCACTTTCAACCCGATTCACTTGATACTTGGCATAAATGTTACTCAGGAGTATTAGATGTGCAAGACACAAATTTCAGGTCTCTTTGACCTTGAACTTGACCTTTGGCCTTGAAATTAGTCTTGAAATTGGCAGGCAAAATCTTGTACTTTTAACTCCTCCTTCAGGTTTAACCCGATTCATTTGATACTTGGCATAAATGTTACTCAGGTATAGTAGATGTGCAAGACACAAATTTTAGGTCTCTATGACCTTGACCTTGACCTTTGGCCTTAAAATTTGCAGGTAAAATCTTGTACTTTATACTCCTCCTTCACTTTCAACCCAATTCACTTGATACTTGACATAAATGTTACTCAGGAGTAGTAGATGTGCATGACACAAATTTCAGGTCTCTTTGACCTTGAACTTGACCTTTGGCCTTGAAATTGGCAGGCAAAATATTGTACTTTCAACTTCTCCTTCAGTTTTAACCCGATTCATTTGATACTTGGCAAACATGTTACTCATGTAATGTAGATGTGCAAGACACAAATTTTAGGTCTCTATGACCTTGACCTTGACCTTTGGCCTTGAAATTGGTCTTGAAATTTGCAGGTAAAATCTTGTACTTTGAACTCCTCCTTCACTTTCAACCCGATTCACTTAATACTTGGCATACATGTTACTCAGGAGTAGTAGATGTGCAAGACTCACATTTCAAATCTCTGTGACCTTGACCTTTGGCCTTAAAATTGGCAGGCAAAATCTTGTACGGCGAACTCCTCCTTCAATTTCAACCTTGATACTTGCCATAAATGTTACTCAGGAGTTGCAGAGTGTCATATACCATGTTTAAGTCAGTTTGACTTTGACTTACACCTTTGACCTTACTGTAAAACCTTATTGAAAACGTTTGCAGAGTGTGACAGAGTGCTGTATAGTGTGGGTATTTATCACCTTTAGTGATAGCCGTTCTAGTTATTAGTAGTAGTAGTAGTAATATTGTATGATTATTAATAATGATAATAACAATAATAATTTATTATTGTTGTTATTATCATCAGTTTAGATCCAGATGAGATGCCGAGTAAATATCGATCTAGATCTAAACTGGTTAACACTCGGGTTATCTTTTGCAGACGTCTATTTTAAGAAAAAAGATATGCATAGCATGCTACGAAACATAAATTCTAAGAACTGTTGCAGACGACATTAGTAGACGTTGTTCTTTCCAAATAAATGCGTTTATGCTAAAACGATCAACAGCTTATTTGTTTTGCAAACAGTTTGGAACCAGATCAAACATCGGGTAACTCGGCGTTTGGTAAGGCTCCTAACTTTTTGCACATTCAATCATAAGATTGTTTTATAATATGATGTTCTACCTTCAGAAGTGCTTACAGTGGAGAAAACGTTATTCTTTCCCAATAAACGCGTTTACGCTAATACTATTATTTCCAGTGCAAACAGTTTGGAGCCAGATCAGACGCCGGGTAACCCGGCGTCTGATCTGGCTTCAAACTGTTTGTCACTCAGATCAAAATAAACATTTTGAATTGTCAAAAAGTTGTCAATTTCTAGATTTTATTGCAGTACGTTTGCGTTTCGTTTGCGTTTAAATGGGAAAGAATAACGTTTTTTCTACTGTACTGTAGTATTTGCGTCTAAAACCTTCGTTTGACATGACCCAACTGGCACTGAGCTCAATGAGCGCCTTGAGTGGAGTACATGTGCCTTTTATGGCATCGCATGAAGTTTGAAAGGTATGACCAATGTTAGATTCAGCCTTTTAGACCTATAAATGACCTTAACCTTTGTCATATATGACCCAGGTTTTACTGAGCTCAATGACTTCTTGCGTTTAAAACACGTGCCTAATTGCCTATATATTATGAAGTCTATCAAATGTAGTTTTAAAGTTATGACCAATGTTAGAATTTGTGGACAAACAGACAGACCAACATACATAATTATAGACAGACAGACAAACAGACATATTATAAACAATGATGTCCCGACTATGTCGTGCGGGGAACAAACTTGCTATTACAGAAAATATAAGTTCTGAGAACCGTTGCAGAAACTGTACAACTTTCAGACAACAAGCTTCAGTGGATAAGACGTTATACTTTCCAGTTTAACCCTTTCCCCAATAGAAGCGCCTTTTAGCGTGTTTTATTTATTCATCCGCTGAAGAAAATAGTTCCAATTTAATCAGTTATGAAGATATATGATAGGGAATATTTTCTATATTCTAGCACATAATAGCTTAAAGCAGGCTGAAAGTAAAGCAGAATGTGCCTTAAGGCACATTCTGCTTTACTTTCAACCTGCTTTAAGAAGTCACCTATCTTCAATACTAGAAATAGACTATCAGGTAAAGGGTTAAACGCAAACGAATCGAAATGCACTATTTTTTGAAATTTAACAATCTTCATATTAATATTAGTGGGAAACAGTTTGAAGGTTGATCAGACGCAGGGTCTGATATGGGCTGATTTGAACTGTTTGCAATGACAGTAATAGTTTTATAGGAAAGAATAAAATTTTCTTCACTGTTACAGAATTGTCAACTCTGAGAATTGTTGCAGATGAGTTTGGGATTTGTTGGTTGGGGGGGGGGGGGGGGGGGTCAGAAAAAAGAATGGTTGCAGGCGATAAATGTTTCGGAACAGTACAGAACAGAAGAACAGAAATACTGAACATAACACAATATCCATTACAGTAAAACCTCTCTATAACAGCCACTAATTAGTGTTAGTTATTAGGTGTTTATGACAGGTGATTGCTTAAAGCAAGGTGACAGTAAAACAGAAATCTCCTTTAGGAGATTTCTGTTTTACTGTCACCTTGCTTTAAGCTATCACCTGTCTTTTATACAGCTTATTAGCCTTCTTTTAGTGGCTGTTATAGAGAGGTTTTACTGTACATTCTAAAGTATTGCAGACGACACAATGTGAAGCAGACGATACTGTCACGTTATAAGTGTTTGGTGACGACACAGTCAGTAGTCAAAAGATAAAGAGCTGTTCGTGATACGGCAGTCTTATCATGGATGTTATCATGCCACGCGCATAATCATGACAATCATTTCTTGTAGTATCTGACCCCATTGTCTGATGTCACAGTGGAAAATATGTTATTATTTCCCGTTTAAATGCAAACGAAATGCAAACGCATTGCAATAATACGTAGAAAATAACACATTGTTTACAATTCTTACTTATTATTTTAATATGAGTGGCAAACAGTTTGGAGCGTGATCAGACGCCGGGATACCCGGCGTCTGATCTTGCTCCAAACTGTTTGCAATGGCAATAATAGTTTTAACGTATAAACGCGTTTATTGGGAAAGAATAACGTCTTCTCGACTGTACAGTTATGCTTGTGTAAACCGGTCATTCAATGAAAACACATTGACAATTCTCATACAGGTGAGAAGACGTTATTTTTTCCGTTAAAACGAAACGTAACTTATAAACGTACAGATTCAGAAGTGTACAATTAATGTCCCACAACTGCATGTTTCGTCTATGCAAAACTTACATGTACTAATTTCAACAGACCGTAATTATTAGAAAAATTGAAGCATATCTATATTTTACGACATGTACATATGTCGTACATGTACATGTAGCGACATACTGTAAAGTTGAAAGGTTGTAGATCTAGACTGCATGCTGCAAACGGTCAAATGCTTTAGACGGACAAAATATGAACCGTATATTATGTAAACAGACGCCCAGGCAGACGAGTGAACGAAGGAACGGATGAAAGAACAGATAAGCGGACGAACAGGCGCAAAAAAGTATTCCCCCAATTTATCGTCAAAGAAGCATAAAATTGAGAAGTTCTTAAAAGTTTACGATTTACTTTTTATCTGAGTGGCAATCAGTTGGAACCTGTTTTTCCGGTGTCTGATCTGGCTCCAAACTGTTTGTCATAAAAATAACTATTTTAGTACGTACAGAAGAGAAAATGTTACTCTTTCCCAATAAACGCGTTTACGATAAAACTATTATTTCCATTGCAAACAGTTTGGAGCCAGATCAGACGTCGGGTAACCCGGAGTCTGATCAGGCTCCAAACTGTTTGCCGTCCAGGTTAAAATAAACATTAAGAGTTGTCAAAAAGTTGTCATTTTTTTTAATTTTCTTGCAATGCGTTTGCATTTCGTTTGCGTTTAAACGGGAAAGAATAACGTTTTCTCCACTGTACGCATGGTCTCGACTACAAACGTACATGTATAGCTACCATTGGAATTCAATATGTACATGTATATGGCTTCTATTAGTACTCCTACAGTGGAGAATCTGTTATTCTTTCCCAATAAACGCGTTTACGCTAAAACTATTGTTTGCAGTGCAAACAGTTTGGAGCCAGATCAGACGCCGGGTAACCCGGCGTCTGATCAGGCTCCAAACTGTTTGCCACCAAGATAAACAAGAATTATCAGAATTGTCCAAAAGTTGTTCTTTTCTACGCTTTAGTGCTTTGCGTTTGCGTACGTTTGCGTTTAAACGGGAAAGAATAACAGATTCTCCACTGTACTTCTACTACACACGTTTGTCTACATCTTGACTATACCGCTTTCCACTTCGGTTAGTTCGAGTACCCCGTCTAGCTCGAATTAGTTTCTAAGATATCTCGTTATAGCCGTGAAAGCAGCTGTTTGTCTCCGAGGAAACTGATAAGATGCGACACTAATTACGAACTTTGTCTGTAAGCCGATAAATCGCCTCCCTATAGCTCCAGATAAGAGGAGAAAACACCCATACGAGTTTACCCCCACTCTATTATGTGACTACTCGCTATTAGAATCGTCTCTTTTTGACAATATCAGTAATTAGTCACAAAGTACGGTTTAATTGAAATGTACTCTTAACAGAGGAGGAGACGTTTTTCTTTCTCGTTTAAACGCAAACCAAACACAAATGCATTGCAGTAAAATGTAAAACTTTTTCTTATATATTTCTGACTATTCATTTTAATCTGAGTGGCGAGCAGTTTGGGGCCTGATCAGACGCCGGGTTACCCGGTGTCTGATCTGGCTCCAAACTGTTTGCCCTGGAAATAATAGTTTTTAGCGTAAACGCATTTATTGGGAAAGAATAACGGTTTCTCCACTGCAAGCATGTCAAACAACTTGGACCCGGATTGATTAAGCATTAAAACATACCGTCTAGAAACTTTATTGGGGACTTCTGCATTACAAATGCATTTCATTATATCTAGTACATGTCAATGTATTTTGTTCTGGATAACCCTATGCTCCCTAAGCGAAAGACCGTTTACTACAATGCACAAACAGTTGAGAAGACGTTATGTTATTCCTTCCTAATAAACGCGCTTAAGCTTAAACTATTATGGACAGTTTTAGCATATAAACGCGTTTATTGGAAAAGAATAACCTATTTTCCACTTTCCTTTAAATTCTTCAATGGGTATCTAAAATATCGTTTTGTAATTATTCAAATTATACGTTTATCCTGCATTAAGGACCCGCCTGTATTTAAGACTACACACTATAGTAAATACAGCGGAGAAGACGTTATTCCTTCCTATTTAAACGCAAACGAAACGCAAATGCATTGCACTAAAATTGAGAAAACTACAACTTTTTGACGATGCCTACAATTGATTTCAATCCAAGTGGCAAACAGTTTGGAGCCTGGTCAGACGTCGGGTTACCCGGCGTCTGATCTGGCGCCAAACTGTTTGCATTGGAAATAAAAGATTAAAGGGACTCGCAACCGGACGGTGTACTTGTCAAAATAAAATAAAATACTCAAATAAAAGCAAATTTGTGGCATTATTTGGCTTCTGACATTAAATAAATATGATCAGTCCAAAAAAAGTCTCAAGAATCGTCACCGAATCTTAGTTTTTTTAGATATTTTCCATCATTTTTTTCTATAGCGTCAGCTGACGGTGTAGTTGTTGTTGTTGCTTCTCTACACGGGCTCAGACATAAACCCGAGCCGAATATATAAAAATCAATCGCTACCAGTGAAGTACGTTAATTCGCTACCATATAGATAGAGAGCCCCAGTAGCCGCGTGGTTAAGGCGGTTGCCTTTGTTTTCATGTTTGTCTCCGCATGGAGGGTCACGGGTTCGAATCCCACCAGAACTTCTTCCTTTTTTTTGAAATGCATTTTTTAACAGAATTTATTATCCAAAACTAAATCTTACCCATTTATATAAGTATTTGACATATATTTACAAATTACTATTTTTAATGCTAAATCCGGTTGCGAGCCTCTTTAAGCGTAAACGCGTTTATTGGGAAAGAATAACGCCTTCTCCATTGTAGCTTTTTATTGAGTAGTCGCTATACACAAGTCTGTCTGTATTGACTTCTGTAAACATTGCGTGGTCAACGGCAGTGTCTATGGCCAAATTACCATATTCCGAGCTTGACCGTATCCAATAATGAGTTCCTTTCATGATTCCTCGCCATGGCATCGATACAGTGGAGACGACGTTATTATTTCCCGTTGAAACTCAAACGAAACGCAAAACGCATTGCAATAAAATTAAGAAAATTACAACTTTTTGATAATTCTGTTTTTCCATTTTAATCTGAGTGGCAAACAATTTGAGCCTGATCAGATGCTGGGTTACCCGGCGTCTGCTCTGGCTCCAAGCTGTTTGTATAGGAAATAATAGTTTTAGTGTTAACGCGTTTATTGGGAAAGAAGAACGTCTTCTCCACTGTACTCATGGACCGATGCTGCATCATTTTATTCGGCTTCAATCACCATCATGCCGTATAAAAGCAGTGGCCTCCTTTTCACTTCCAAGTCCGAAATTCATCTAAATGCAAACAGTTCGGATCCTGTTCAGACGCCGAGTAACTCGGCGTCTGGCCAGGATCGAAACTGTTTGAAACTCATATCGATATTGAAATACCAAGAAATTTCAATCTCAAGGAATAAGCACAGACAAAACGTTATAAGAATACGATGTCATGTAAGTGTAGTATGTCTTAAATGTTTTCTGATGAGTAAACCAAATAACAACTTTATTGTTCTTTTAACAGATATATAATCAGATGAACACAACTTTAGAACATAACCAAGCCCCAGCATTTCGTTGAAACTATGGTTTAAGGTTATAAAGCTTTTGAATTGAATCTGAAGAAGTTTTTTAGCATCTAACCAATCAAATGCTTGAGAACAAACTCAAACGCTTTATATATTCGGATTTGGTTTGTTTGAATATGTATCCATAACAACAATCCCTGCATTTGAAGTGTTACGTTGGTGTTTTGTTGTTGTTGATAAGCAACAGGCATTTCGATAATTCAGACGGCCAGATACAAAGGGCCAACTTTACAGTGTCAGTGGCCATGTCATTGTATGAATGGAATCATATATCATATTATTAACCCTTTACTTCCCTTCCCCGATGGTAAAATGGTTACATGTATTTGCAAACAGTGTGGATCCTGATCAGACATCAATAAACGCGTTTACGCTAAAACTATAATGCAAACAGTTTGGAGTCAGATCAGGCTCCAAACTGTTTGCCACTCAAATTAAGATAAACATTTAGAATTGTCAAAAATATGTCATTTTCTCCATTTTATTACAATGAGTTTGCAGAAAACGTTATTAATCCCGTTTAAACGCAAAAGAAACGCAAACGCATTGCAAGAAAATGAAAATATGACAATGACAAATCTGAATGTTGATTTTCACCTGGACGGCAAACAGTTACCCGGCGTCTGGTCTGGCTCCAAACTGTTTGCAATGGATATAATAGTTTTAGCGTAAACGCATTTGTTGGCAAAGAATAACGTTTTCTCTACTGTATATTTTGAGAAGGAATAATGTCTTACCCAGTATATATAAAAACCTAAATTTGATCAAATTATTGCCAACAAATTTGATGCAGGCGATATTCTGTAGCCATGGTAATGCCACATGCGGGTCCCTGGCACTGGATGACATAGGGTGGTGAATTTAAATCAAGGACGAAACCCCAGAGTAAACGTGTATCACTTGGTATTCGGAAATATGCTGGTTGAAAAAACATTTCATGAGTTCAACAGTCGACATTTATCCATTCCCAAACAACCAAAGCGATCGTCAATAATTCTCCGATTTCTCAACTCACCCAGCACAACGATTTTTTTGTGATTACAGGGCTCAAATCGGTTTATACATCCAAAACTGTCCCCTGCTTGAGATTTACTTTCTGAAATTTAGATCTGTAAAGCATTTTGACTGAGAAAAAAGCCATCGGAATATGTGTCATAACCCGGCTCCAAACTGTTTTCAACTCTTTGAGAAATTTCAAGAAATTTGAATTTTCTGCATTTTAGTGCAATGCGTTTTCGTTTCGTATGCGTTTAAACGGGAAAGAATAACTTCTTCTCCACTGTAAAAACGAAGGACGCCATGATCCAAGGAATATTACATAATGCAAAACTAGTCGGGTTCCATTGATTGTACACTTTGAAAAAAAACAATGGAAAACAGATTCTGAAAATATGAGAGACAGTCAATACTGTCTATAACGAATTTTCAAAGGAAGGTGTAATTTTGACTCAAATACATGTAAATGCGTTTATGCCAAAACAATTATGTCCAATGAAAATAAATTTGAGCCTGGTCAGACGCTGCGTATTCAAACTGTTTGCCACTCATATTAAAAATAAAATCGTCTATATTTTGGAATCATCCGACATTTTCTACAATTTATTGCATTGCGTTTACGTTCGTCTATATACGGGAAATAATAACGTCTCCCCAACCCTGTACAGTGGAGAAGACGATATTCTTTCCCAATAAACGCGTTTACGCTAAATCTATTATTTCCATTTGCAAATAGTTTGGAGCCTGATCAGATGCCGGGTTTCCCGGCATCTGATCTTGCTTCAAACTGTTTGCAAAGGACATAAAAGTTTGAGCGTAAACACGCAAAGTTTGTTGGGAAAGAAAAACGTCTTCTCAACTGTATTCTGCATGGCAGAAAAGCATAAATTCTAAACCAGAACAACCATATATTTCCGCAGATGTTTACGACTGTATATTACATTACCAATACCAAAAAAGAGGAAATTTCATTTGTAATAAGAGCAGTATTTATTTCAATCTAATAATTTAATGTTTCTCAGAATTTGAAATTCATATCTCATAAACAATGCTTTAAGTCTATATAGTGAAATAATAATGTTATTCAATTTAAATCCCGTGTTTATGACTTATCAAAGCAATTCGTGTTGTCCCTTCGGTTGACAGATGGTTGTTTAAAGCAAGATGTCAATAAACAAGAAAGCTCTTCTTTTAGCTTTCTGACTAACTTCCATCCTGCATTAAGTTTCCGCTTGCTTTACAATTACTTCATACAGTGGAGAATCTGTTATTCTTTCCCGTTTAAACGCAAACGTACGCAAACGCAAATCACTTAAACGTAGAAAATAACAACTTTTGGACAATTCTGATAATTCTTGTTTATCTTGGTGGTAAACAGTTTGGAGCCTGATCAGACGCCGGGTCCAAACTGTTTGCACTGCAAATAATAGTTTTAGCGTAAACGCGTTTATTGGGAAAGAATAACAGATTCTCCAATGTAACACGTTCTAGTTTTGGAGACAGGTGACCTCTTATAGCAGGTTGAAAGTAAAGAATAATGCACATAAATGCACATTTTGCTTAACTGTCAGTCTGGTCTTTTTGAAACCAATTGAATACACTAGTCAAGTCGACATAGGCCTGATAAATTTCAATCTTGGATGTAATGATAAGGGGTGAGATTCGATTTTATTAGACCCATGACACTTTAAACTCATTCACAGCTACATGTATATGCAACTGCAGTCGACGTTGCATACAGATTGGATTCTGATCAGACGCCGCGTCACGCGGCGTCTGATCAGAATCCAAACTTTTTTGGCACGTGTATCAATATTAATTCAGTCAAACCTTACATAATTTAAATCTTATATTAAATTGCATACGACAAATTTTAGCAGACGATATTTCAAATTTTGGCGGTAAAAGGGTTTAAAAGCGAGCAGAAGCATCAAAGGTTGAGTAGTGTTTGTGTTTGTTTGAAGTGTGTTTAGGACACATGATCAAGGATGTTATTATTCTGTTACTGTCAAATAACACAAACAGCGGAGAAAACGCGTTCCTTTTCGTAACCGAACGCAAACACATCGAAATAAAATGTTCAAAATTGAAGATTTTATGTTGTTATTTTTCTTTAAAAAGACAAACAATTAAAAAAACGAAACATTCCTCGCGATTTGTTTTATCTGCGTAGAAAACAGTTTCGAGCCTGTATAACCCGCAGTCTGATCTGGCTCCTATATGTATGCAACAGAAATACAAACGCGTTTATTGAGAAGAGTGGAGAAACCGTTATTCTTTCCCAATTTTAAATAAAACGTAAACGAAACGCAAACGCATTGCACTAAAATGTAGAAAATAACAACTTTTTGACAATTCTGACTTTTTATATGTATCTGAGTGGCAAACAATTTTGAGCCGGATCAGACGCCGGGTAACCCGGCGTCTGATCTGGATCAAAATTGTTTACAATGGAAATTATAGTTTTAAATAGCGTTAACTCGTTTATTAAATAACGTCTTTTCCACTTTAAGAATAATATCTTTTCAACTGTATTCTATATCTGTCAAAGAATAGTTACACTGTCATTCCTCAGCTAAAGCAACCATTCACTAAAAAAGCATGGGGTATCTCCAAGGACATGACCTGGTGACAGTCTAATGCAGTATAAAGACGGATAAAGTGAACAAAGACGTTATGCTTTTCCCAATAAACGCGTTTATGCTAAAATGCTTATGTCAATGGCAAACAGTTTGGAGCCAGATCAGACGCCGGGTCACCCGGCGTCTGATCCGGCTCCAAACTAATTGCTAGTAAAGTAAGAATAAATCGTCTTTACTTTAAATACATGGTCATTTTTCACATTTGATTGCGATGTGTGTGTGTTTAGTTTCGTTTAAACGGGGCAAAATAACGTGGTGCTCACTGTAGCTATCGAAGTGGCTGCAAAATGCATTAAACCCAATTACGACAATTCAAAGAAAAATAGCTAATTAATCAACAGCATGCAGCAGTTTAGTTTAGTTTAAACATATTTAAAGAAGGGTATACACAATGCTATTTTGGTGACATTTCTGTTAGCATGTAACCTTACTTTGCGACTTTAAAATACGTTACTTTATGAATTAGTGGTGAAAATTCATAACAGATTACCTCCTAAATAAACAGTTTCAATGTTACTTTAAGGCCGAGTACTTGAACGAGTATCAACGTCGAAAACATACTTTCTTCCAAGGATTATGCAATTCTTATGTCATTTAATGTCAACCCACTGAACCTCTGGTGGCAGATACGCTTGGTTTACATCCAGTACCTGTATATCTGATTTACAGTGAACAGAATATTTTGCATGATATTTGATCTACCTGTAGAAAAGGTCTGCTTAATAAGAACAAAGTATTAAATTATCGTTTAGCCATTTCCTCCCTGAGACTTCCAGTTTCAATATTACAGAGCCCCTTCTCTACAACGACCCTCCCAACAACGACTCCCTCCTTACAACGACCGTCGTCGCAGTTCCCCAAATAAGACATTTTAATATGTCCAACCTTTTCGTGGCTGCAGTATTGTCCGCTGATTTTCTAAAAAGTTACATATACGCGGATAATTTGATAGAATGAATATAATGACGAGTGACTAAAAGCTTGAATCCAGATCAGACGCCGCGTTACGCGGCGTCTGATCTGGATTAAAGCTTTTTTCAAATGTAAGTCAAGTCTTCATTTTCCCTCCCTATAACGAATCCCTCCAAACAACACACATGATCTATGTCTCCCAATGGGTGTCGTTGTATTGAGGAGCATTGTTGTCCATTTTTGACTATTCACTGTTGGTTTTTACAAAAACAAATTGAACTCTTGCACTGCCAAATTTATCGTGAGATGTTTACCCCTTCACCGTTTCATTGTCGTCTGTTTCAATAATGTTGTTTGCATGATCATTTCAAAGTAAGATTCAATGTAGTAAGACTTAAACATATCGACATGAGTGTCAAATAGTTTGGATCCTGATCAGACTGGCGCTGCGTTACGCGGCGTCTGATCAGGGTCCAAACTGTTGGCAAAGTCGCCTTTGGTACTGTTGACAGTGAAAAAAAAACAACAGTGCGGAACATGATCAGAAGGCTCCTTTTAGTCTCTACTTTTATTACAGGACAAGTGTATTCTTCTCATGTGCACTGTTAGTAAAGGACGCATATTCTCGTTATTGGGGATCAATTGGTTAATACATGTTATATTGCACGTTCCTATCGGTTGCTGTGTGACCCACACGTTATGTAATACAAATCGACAAAATTAATAAAACCTCGAAATAAATTGAAAGTCAGAAATCCCAGATCTCATCCGTCTACGGAATCCATGTCAACTATTAAAATTGTACAGTCAAGCTTTCAGTTAGCCGGTTTTAATTTGAAGAAGCTTTGATCGCTCAAAAACAGGTGACAGCTTAAATGCACGACACAAATAAAGCAGAAAGCTCCTGTAGGAGCTTTCTGCTTTACTTATGTCCTGCATTAAGCTGCCACTTGTATGAATAAACTATTAGATATTTTAAGAGTGATTGCTTTGAACACGATTGATTGTACAGCAGAACCTCTCTATTACGACCACTAAATAGAAGGCTAACTGTCTGTATCAAAGCCAAGTGACAGCTTAAAGCAATGTGAAAGTGAAACAGAAAGCTCCTGCAGGAGCTTTCTGTTTCACTTTCGCATTGCTTTAAGCTATCACCTGTCCAAAACGACAAATATTTGACACAATTTAGCGGTCGTAGTAGAGAGGTTCTACTGTACATCGGATTGAGATAGGGCACACGCGGTGTGCTGGTATCAACTTAACTTATCAAGTGAGATTTCCTGTGTGAAATCCTCAAATACAAATAGCACTCTGTGTAAATACTGGCCAGAAAAAGGGGGCAAAAATAGAAACTTACCTATTTTGTCTATTCCTCTTTCTTACTTAAAATATCCGTACACAGAAAAATCACCTTTCTTAGAAGTCACTAGTTCCTGCTGTGAATGAAAAGGACACTACACGGACTTCACATACTCCTACTATAAGTTATTTTAACCAAACCAGCGACGGTCGAGATCATTCACATGCGCCTCTACAATATCCGATAGACACACAAACAGAGAAATCCGACTCGCGTTCACAGTGTTCCCTTTCTCTCTGAATGTCCACAGAAATCTTTTTTTTCTGTCTCTATTCGAGATCCTTGTACATAGTTTAAAGTAGCTTTAAAAAACAAGCTCTGGTATAGAAGTGTGTACAAGACGGAGGGCAGTAGGGATATTTTAAGTCAAAACACTTGAAAGTGTCGCCGAATACAATCGAGGGACTGTCTCAAAACTTTACCGGATTAGTATCGACGATAGAGAGCGACGGAAGTTACGCGACTTAACCCATTCAGTATGCCCTCGATGGTTTCAATGAATATTTACCCATTACCTGTCCGTGCTTAATTATTGTCTGATTCAAGGGAACGACCACCAAACATAAAAAATAAGCCTTTTCAGATAAAAACAAAAAACAAAAACAAAAAGTAGTGTCAAACACGCAACGCGGCGTTTGATCAGGATTCAAACTGTTTGCAATGTTAGCAAAGTCATGATAAGCGCTAATGTTGATGTTTAAAGCCAAATATCAATAATGTGACACTGCATATTTATTGCCTTATTTGTACAGAACCTTGTAATTAACAGAATTTTAACTAAGCACTTTCCTCTGAACAAAACATACGAGTACAACAGACGGTGTAGCAAGTTTAGCGATATTGGAGCGGTTCAGGGGCCCGTTTTACTAAACTACTTACGCAAAATTTTAAATTTTAATTTTAATTTTTTATTATCACTTGCTATAAACAGCAAATAGCCAGATCAGAGGACGCGCTTTTAGCGCGTCCTCTGATCTGGCTATTTGCTGTTTACAAACGTTTATGATCGAAAAATAAGAGTAAAACGATTTTGACTTACGCAAATATTTTGCGTAAGTTGTTTAGTAAAACGGGCCCCTGGAATTTAAAACTTGTTTTAGACATCCAACTTTGTACGTGACGAGTGGCATAATACAACCACATCAATCTATTCTGTTACAAAAAAATATATAGCCCGCTATAATATCATTTAACAGTATTAATTATATAAACTTACCATGTTTATTTATTTATTTTTATAAACATAATTTCCCACATGCTAAGTTTAGAGATTAACCACGCTAAATTTAGAAATGATGACATAGTAATACAGCAATAATTTAGACTGTAGCTCTTTGTTTTCAATGATTTTCAAGGTTTAAACTCCAAGATAAAAGTGAAAAAACAACAGAACACCAGTCTAGGCCAGTTCGGCCATTGACCAATGAGAGTACGACATTTCAAGCAATTGATCATTTACCTAGATGTCTGATCATTCCTGATTGGTTAAATTGTTTCAGAGAGTTGAGGTCTTAAGAGAAAACAGACCCGTCTGCGACGGGAAAAAATATATAAACTGAGTGCGTGGTGGAAGTAATGCTGCAGATGTACAGTGGAGAAAACCGTTATTCTTTCCCAATAAAAGCGTTTACGCTAAAACTGTAATTCCCCATGTAAACAGTTTGGAGCCAGACCAGACGCCGTGTAACCCGGCGTCTGGTCAGGCTCCAAACTATTTGCCACTCAGAGTCAAACGAATACTCAGAATTATTAAAAAGTTGTCAGTTTATACGTTTTAGTGTTTTGCGTTTGCGTTTCGTTTGCGTTTAAACGGGAAAGGATAACGTTTTCTCCACTGTAGATGGGTGTGCATAATGTATGACATTGAGGGTTTCAAAGAATTGTAAAACCTTGGATTGAAAAGGAAAACCAAAATACAATCACGGTAACGTTTATGTAAAACAATTAGCATAACTACTAAAACGCTATCATCTACAGAAATGCAATACGGTAATTTAAAAGTTATCCTGTTGACTTATTATACCCGATTTATATAGCGCTCTTTTCACACAGGAGTTGTGCGTTCAAAAGCGCTTCACATGACATTATATAGATTTCAAGATTTTAAGGAGGGAGTTGTTGTTGGGAGGGCCGTTGAGGAGAGGGAGCTCTGTATATCAATGTACCTATAAAGCGAGAAAAGACAAATAACTACATACACAATGAACATGATACATTATGGAGTTACATTAAAACATGAAAATTCTTTCAATATTATTACCAAGGTTATAAAATTGTTATAGTTAGTTTGTAACATCAACTTTAAAATGAGTCAAATATTTAAAAAAACAATGGCATTATTAAAATAGTGTTTTTTAGTTTGTTTGTTTTGTTTGTTTGTTTGTTTTGTTTGTTTCAATGTAGAGCCGGAAAGATGTTCTAAAATCGTAAAACGAATGTTTAAAGCAATACTTTCTGTGTTGTTTGGGTGAGTATAAGTATAATCCATTGCTGAGTTAGACCCTTAATTTATAAAAACAAAGATAAAACTGTCCAAGAATTATACTACAGACCACAGCCAACTGGTTTCAAAGCGATTGGGACATCCCTACCAGAAAGGTCCACCAGACAGGCACAATGTCAACAGTACAACTCAAGAGCTCCAATTTAAACCCACAGCATCTACAGAAAGAACACAGCCCAGAGGTAACAGTCATTGATTTCCTACTTTCATTTGATCGGAGACTCTCGCATTAATCTACTGTTCTATATATCAAACTTCATTCATGGAGTTTCTTCAAACAATTTATACTTGAACAGATGTCATATCTAACAAGAAATATCTTTAAAAAAGATATTCAGCGGAATGGGTGGTGAAAGTAATGCTGTAGATGGGTGTGCAAAATTGTATGAAAATTGTGGTTTTCAAAGAATTGTCATATCTTGTAGCAAAAAGCAAAAAATACACGTATACAGTGGAAACCTTAGCTTTTATTTAAAATATAGCATAACTCTGACTAAAACACTACAATGTACAGAAATGGCAAAACAATAATTAAACCCACATCCTAGCTACTTGTTCTATATATCAAACTTCATTCCTGGAGTTTTTTTAAACAAACTAAATAAACTACTGTGCATGCTCATACAGATACTGTAACAGCATTCTGCTGTATATTCTTTAACACCTCACTCTTGTAAATAAATGATGAAACAACACAATTGTGTTTAACTGACTTGAAGTCATTTATTTTATTGCTATCAATGTATAGTAAATTTGAATAAAAAGTTAACAATTTAAATAAATTGGCAGTACACCTAGCTACCACTGTCTATCTATAAAATATATTAGATGTCATATCTTAAAATAGAAGCATGATGTCATCAGCACAGTAGTAAACAGTATGCAATGGTCAGTCTGAGGCTCTTAATTTACACTTATTTTACACTCACAATTCATACATGTATCTGGTAAAACTATCAGCCTGGCTACTATCCAATCACACAATGCAGTTTTCAACCTAAATTTTGTTTTATCAAATATGATTGGTTTAAAATGTTGGTCTAAATAGATACCATGCCGCTCCGCTTAAAAAATAGAAACATACTGTCATAGCTATTGCAGACAGTGGCGCTTAATTTTACACTCATATTCATCTCCAGTAAATATTGTAACTGGGTACATAGACTAGCCTGACCGCCTATCGAATCAGACAAATCGGTTTTAATCAGGTGTCCATTAACCTAGATTTCTGACAATTTACCTTTTTTCAGTGGAGCTGTATAATAATGTTTTGACCAACATTTTCAACCAATGATATTTGATCAGAAATTTAGGTTTAAGTGCACCTGCTGAAAATTGAGCTGTCTGATTGGACAAAAGCCAGACTGGTTTATGTACTTTTATAAATTTTTACTGAATATTAAATGTTTGCAAAATTAAGAGACGCAGTCACAGACTGTATACATTGCTATTACGCCTATACTAGGGTAAGCTTTTCATATTATTTTGCACATCTACAGCATTACTTCCACCTCCCACTCCGCTTAACCCTTTCCTCACTGAAACTTTAAATGGACAATTTTAGTCTAGTCCATTTCTGACTTTTAAGGGTTGTTTTTGTCAATGTTTGGCATTATGACAAACAGTGAAGACCCTGATCAGAGGGCTCCTTTTGGAGCCCTCTGATCTGGGTCTTCACTGTTTGCATAGGACACGTGTAATATTCACATGTACACTGTTTGAAAAGGACGCCTATATGCGGGACTAGGGTTCAAAGGGTTAATATCTTCTTCTTTTTATTTTTAAAGATAATCCTTGTTTAAATGTGCAAATGCTGGTCTAAATAGGTCGTTTACAGCTCCGCTGACAAAATATCATCAAATATAAACATCACTGAGTGAAATAACATGGTCGGTAGGTCCATATACCTTATTAATTCATCACCATCATATTATCGTCTGCTTCCATTGCCAAAATGATTTCATCACATTTACTGCCGTAATAAATAACTGCTCACAAAATATGTAGGCTGCGTTTTATCTGAAGTTTAGAGGCATTTGAACTCAAAATATCACCATGAGTGTCAAACAGTTTAGATTCTAATCAGATCAAAGGATTTGAATAATCAATCGTTATAACATGTTGTTACCTAATGCAGAATAACAATAGTTATTACAGTAAAACCTATATATTACGACCACTAAAACTAAATCTAAATGATGATATAAAAAACACGTGTAAGCTTAAATCAATACGAGCGTAAAACAGAAAGCTCCTGAAGGAGCTTTCTGTTTTTCGATCACATTATTTTAAGCAGACACATGCCGTTAACACAAAATACATAACTAAATGAGTGGTCGTTTTAGAGAGGTTTTACTGTATGCAGAAAGTCCCTTGATGAGCTTTCTGCATTAATTTTCTGTTTGCCTGCATTTACCAGCCAACTCCCCCATTAGCTCCGTAAACTTATTTTTTGGAAGTATTGGCGAAAAAATTGTTAACGTGTTTGGGACCGAGATATTTGTCCTGTTTCTAGAGACTTCCGGTTTAAGGTAGTCCGGTTTTCCGGTTTCCGAAGGTGGAACTGTATAATGAAGATAATTTGAGCTTGACCTTATTACGGTCTAAACAGATACAGACGCGGAAGTTTATTATCTTTTTATGAAGCCAGAAATGATTTGATCTTTCATACTGACGAGTGTAACGGTATAGGGAATGCCTTATTATTTCCCAATATACGCGTTTCTGCTTATATTATCCCCATTCCAAACAGTATGAAGCCTGATCAGACGCCGGGTAACCCGGCGTCTGATCAGGCTCCAAACTGTTTGCCACTCATATAAAAAATATTTCAGATTTGTTTTCAAAAAAAATAAATCATTTTCTACAATATGCTGCATTGCGGTTAGTTTCTTTGTTTGGTTTCGTTTAAATGGGAAATAATAACGTTTCTTTCACTGTACTTATATGTATGAGCAAGTCCCATTGTGTTGATCTTGATCTAGACTGATTGACAACCCTACTAATATTCCTTAAGCTAAAGTATAAACTGGATTTGAAACAGACATCACACAGACAATCTTAGAGCTGTTTTCGAACACTACGGGGTGAATTTCTGATACAGTGGCGAAAACCTTATTCTTTCCCAATAAACGCATTTAAGCTTCAACTATTATTTCCATTGCAAATGTTTTGGAACCAGATAAAACGCCGGGTTACCCGGCGTCTAATCTGGCTCCAAACTGTTTTACGCCCGCTCAGTCTAAAATGAATAGTCAGAAATATAAAACAAATGTCATTTAATACATTTTACTGCAATGCGTTTACGTTTCGTATGTGTTTAACCCTTTGCCCCATAGAAGCGATTTTTAGCGAATATGATTTATTCCTCCTCTGAAAACAATTGTTCCAATTTATACGGTAATGAATATATATTATAGGGAATATTTTCTATATTTTAGCACATGATAGTTTAAAGCAGGCTGAAAGTAAAGCAGAATGCGCCTTAAGGCGCATTCTACTTTACTTTCAACCTGCTTTAATTAGTCACCTATCTTCAATACTAGAAGTAGGCTATCAGGTAAAGGGTTAAACGGAGAAAAATAACGCCTTTTCCACTCTAGATCTACATCCTTAAATCTTAATTTGAAATGTTAACAATAGCACTAAAGCACCATATTACAACGATTACACCATTGAGGCAGACGGTAAAAAAATCAGTACTCTCCCTTAAAATGTTCCTCCCACGACCACATGGAGTTACTTCCCTTGGCAGCGCTCTTTTGACCCTGTTTCTGGCACATGTTTCGATTACCCAAGAAACATTAACTGTTAATACTCTGTCTCTACCAACACCATTTAGAATTGAACTTCAATTTCAACCACGTGTCAAGAGTAACCCTTAATGTAAACGTATATACAGTGGAGAAGACGTTATTCTTACCCGTTTAAAAGCAATCGAAACGCAAAAGCATTGACATAAAACGTAGAAAATGTAGATAAATATAAAAAAGTCAGAAATATCAAAAAGCTGTCATGCATGTTATACATTTTACACCAATGCATTTGCGTTTCGTTTGCGTTTAACCAATTACCTCATAGCCTGTTTCTAGTACTGAATATATGTGGCCACTTAAAGCAGGTTGAAAGTAAAGCAGAATGTGCCTTAAGGCACATTCTGCTTTACTTTCAGCCTGCTTTAAGCTATTTTCTACAATGATAAAGAAAATATTTCTTATGGCACATATTCATGACTGTACAAAGCATAACTATTTTCTTCAGTTGAGGAATAAATTAGAGGAGTAAAAGTGTATTTATGGGGTAATTGGTTAAACGGGAAATAATAACATCTTCTCCACTCTACTATGATTTCAGATTGACACTACATCATCATCGTTCGAGTTATACAGACAAACCCTTTGTAAAGTTGAGAATACGTTTGATCAAAACTGATCGTACAGTGGAGAAGACGTTATTCTTTCCCATTTAAACGCAAACAAAACGCAAACGCATTGCAGTAAAATGTAAAAAATGACTTTTGCTGCAAATTCTGACCATTTATTTTAATCTGAGCAGCAAACAGTTTGGAACCTGATCAGACGCCGGGTAACCCGGCGTCTGATCTGGCTCCAAACTGTTTGCACTGCAAATAGTAGTTTTAGCGTAAATGCATTTATTGGGAAAGAATAACGTTTTCTCCACTGTACGATAAAGGTGTGTAAATGCTTTAATCAGAATAAAATATAAAAACACAATATTTGTAACATGCAATAAATTTCAACACATGGCACGCCATATTGGATAAATAAAACGCCTTCTGTTGCAAGAGCAACACATTTATGTTTCATTGCAATAAATAAACTTGTAGCTACAAAACGTGTGTGTTGGTTTGCTTTCACACCTTTGGGAAGTTGTATAAACAATCTTACAACTCACAACTCGTTTAGCTAATTTACCCCTTAACTTTTAAATTGAAACTTTCGATTTCCAATTAAATCTTGTTCATTTTTAGCTGTTATGGATTAATTTAATAGTATATATCAAAGTGACAAACAATGCTCGTCGCCAGAGTTGAATGGTCTGCAAGATCTTTTCAAAGTAATAGTTCAGATAGTATGCCTAAGGGTGTTTCAAACCCATACGCGATTTTTTCAAAGTATTAAACTTTTTTTCTATCATTGTTTTTTTGAAGAGCTGTTTATGATTAATGAAAAAATGAAAACAAATATGTTGGTGTCCTTTTTTTTGAGCTACAGCGATTTGAAAAAGGTATGTCAAATTCGGATTTTTTTTCTTCAAAGTTTACCCATTCAGAGTACAAGCTTCAGTAAAATCTATTTCAAATCAAAACAAACATGGTAATTTGGGTTTTCTTTATTTATTTCATGTCTATGGTGGTATTTTCACATATATCTAACAGCGTCTGATCGGGAACCAAACTGTTTGTAAAGTCGACTTTAGGCAACTTCGACGATGAAAGGGTTAAAACTGATGTTGTTGATGTGCATGTACTGCACACGTCCTTAATAACAATAGTTCGTCCTTCGATTTCGATGAAGACCATGCCTTCATCTCCGTGAACTTCTGTGTTGAGCAATATTGTTGGTTCGAATCCAATTCTTGCACTTAAGAAATAATCTATGTTCTACCGTTGTGAAACGGTATTTTACAACGGTTGGGAGTTGTGGTGCGCAGGAATTGACCACGAAGGCCGAAGGCCTGAGTGGTCAATTCCTGCACACCACAACGACCGACCGTTGTAAAATACAGTTTCACAACGGTAGAACATAGATTATTTCGATTCTAACATGACCAGATGTAAGGAAATTCATTAGAAAGGAAATCAAATGTTCCATACTTATTTCCTCAGCGGATGAAGATTTTCGACCGAATAACTTTTTCCGCGGCATTACAAGAATCTAACACCCATAAGCAAATTTACAATTACGATCCATAATCTGGCATAGAACAAACATTACATCAAACAAGACAGAAGAATGAGAAAATTACTGTAACGTTACTGGTTAAAAGTATATGGTCTTTACGGGCTATATGAATAACGAAAGAAATTTAAAAAACATAACGTATGAACGCACGTGGTCACGTCATGCCATATAACCGTGGGAGGAGCGGGGTAGGGAAGAGCGTGGTATACCGTCTCAGGTATACCACGATAGACCTATTCACGTGTCATGTTAGAATTAACGTTCTACCACTCTGGACATGACGGGACTGAGGGAACATCCACTGAAGCTTCTCTCGCTTTACGTTGAGATCTCCTCTGTTTCGCCAAAAGGATACGTTCTTCCTCATAGAGTTTTAATACTTATTAGCGTAATACTTCTTAATACTGGAGCACCAGGAGCTTCTCTCGTTTGCCAGGTCTTCCCAGTTGTCAGGTCCGATTCTAAACAGCTTTGTGGATACTTCAAGCGAAACCTTGTACCTCTTTTTCTGACCACCATGTGATCGTGAGCCTTTTTTGTGAGCAAGCGTCCTTATTACAGCGGAGACGACGCCATTCTTTCCAAATAAGCGATTTGGCTCCAAACTGTTTGTCACTTTAACCCTTTACCCAATAAAAGCGACTTTTAGCGCATCTAATTTATTCCTCTGCTAAAGAAAATAGTTCCACTTTATACCGTCATGAACAATTACCAAAACAAATATTTTTATGTAGCCTAGCAGATGGTTGTTTAAAGCAGGCTGAAAGGAAAGCAGAATGTGCCTTACGGCACATCTGCTTTACTTTCAACCTGCTTTACGTGTTCACCTGTATTTAATGTTATATACGAGTTTATTGGGTAAAGGGTTAAAACAATCGTCAACATAATTATTCAGGAAGTTGTTAAAGTTTCACATTTTAGTGCACGTCATTTGCATTTCGTTTTGTTTAACCTATTACCCCATAAATACGCCGTTTTACGCCTTTAATTTATTCATCTACTGAGGAAAATAGTTCCAGTTTATAAAGTCATAAACATGTAATATAAGAAATAGTTTCTGTATCCTAGAAGATCGTAGCTGAAAGCAGGCTGATAGAAAAGCAGACTGTGCCTTAATACGCATTCTGCATTACTTTCAACCTGCTTAAGTGGTCACCTGTCTTCAAAACTTTAAACAGAGTATGGGATAATGAGTTAAATGAGAAAGAATAACATTATTTCAACTTTAGTATGTAATGAGAAATAGATAAAAGTAAATCACAATGATGAAAAGCCTCCACGGTAGCTGGATCTCTCATAAATGCCATAACAATCATATACATGTACATACATGTAATACCAGTTAAACCTTTATCCCGTAAACTGTTTATAGTATTAATAATAGGTGACTACGTAAAGCAGATTGAAAGTAAAGCAGATTGCGCCTTAATGCGCATTCTGCTTTGCTTTCAACCTGCTTTAAGGTATCACCTGATATAATTAAGAAAATATTCCTTCTGATACATATTCATGACTGTATAGATTGGAATTATTTTCTTCCGCGGAGGATTAAACGGAATACGCTAAAATGAGCTTCTAAAAGATAAAGCGTTAATGTGACATGTGACATAGGCACTGGTACAGTGGGTAAGTGGTTTTTCTTACCCGTTTAAACGCAAACGAAACGCAAACGCATTGTAATGTTATGTAGAAAAGGATAACTTATTGACATTTGTGACTTGAGTGGTTAACAGTTTTGAGCCTGATCAGACGCATAGGAAATAATAGATTTTGCTTAAACGCGTTTATTGGGAAAGAATAACGTCTTATCCACTGTATTAAACGAGTGAATATAAATACACGTAGCATCCCCCCTGGGTTGTCATATCTTTTTTTTCTGTAATGATGCAGACATGAATATTTCCCTTTCAAAACTAATAGAATAAAGGCAGGCAAACAATGATGACCAGTGTCATGTGGTTCCTGAAGGAGTGAACGTATCAGGGTTTGCAGCTTAAACTGCAATCATACATGTAGAACGGTTTATGTTCGTGAGTGACATTGCTAGAATAAGATAGGAGGGAAATAACAAAATAACAGTAATTGACAATGAAATAAAGGACTTGACGGTCTGAAGTTTTATCTTAAATGCCAAAGTAATCATATATCAATGTGTAACGTGATTTATGCAAGATGTTCAGTGGAGAATGTAAAAGTCCACCATGAGTGTTGATGAAGGATAGGATTTTCTCCCCCGAGGGTCAGAAGGGGGAGGGATACATCGACCTATCCTACATCAATAAAACGAATGGTAGATTGTTTTTCTCCATTTAAATCATTAAACATGATACATATAACGAAATAATTGCAGTTTGTGTGCTTTCTTCCCCGCCAAAACATGACGTTGTTTATAGTAACGTCCTCAGAAATTTATTTTTTTAGTTACCCGCGTCATGCAGCGCTTGTGGTTAAGCTGGGCAAACAACAAAAGACGTCACGTTGTATGGAGGATAGAGTGATTCCTCATGGGGCAAATCCCTATCCCACATAGGCGAAATTGGGAGAAAACGTTATTCTTTCCCGTTTTAACGCAAACGCGTTGCAATGAAATGGAGAAAAGGAAACATTTTGACAATTCTGATTATTCATGTTAATCTGAATCTGAGTGGCAAACAGTTTGAGTCCTGATAAGGCTCCAAGAACAAGATAAATGAAAATATTACATACTCTATATACTTGTAGTATTTCATTTCATAGTCGTTTTCTTCAAGCAGGGTGAAAATGAAACATATATTTGTGCCTTTTACGTGTAGGTCAGTTACCATTCTGGAACTTCTCATATGGATACAAACTTTTTGATGTTTTGATGAAGGTTTGTTTTTCTAACTGAAAAAGCAAAATACTTGTTATGGCGTCTGTACAGGATCAAAACTGTTTGCAAATAACCAGGGGCCCGTTTTACTAAACAACTTACGCAAATTATTTGCGTAAGTCAAAATTTTAAATCTTAATTTATGTTTTTAATTATCACTTGCTACAAACAGCAAATAGCCAGATCAGAGGACGCGCTTTTAGCGCGTCCTCTGATCTGGCTATTTGCTGTTTGCAAACGTTTATGATCGAAAAATAACAGTTAAACGATTTTGACTTACGCAAAAATTTTGCGTAAGTAGTTTAGTAAAACGGGCCCCAGTGCACTACAGTGCTCCCTCTCTACAACAACAACCAATGGGAGACAAATATTGTTTGTGTTGTCCTGATGGAGTTTTTATAGAGAGGGAAGATTAATACCCTTAGAGTACCTTTGCAAACAGTTTGAATGCGTCGTCTGGTCTGGGTTCAAACTATATTGGCATTCGTCTTGATGTTTAGTCTGCCAAACTATCCAATTGGCATTGGTACGTAACTGTGAGAAAAACAGCAAACGGCAATTTTAAGCAGACAATGTCGCAGTAGTGAAGGCGTTTGACATAATTGTCTTTGTTGTCAGGAGGGAATCGTTGTTCGGAGGGCCGTAGTGGGGAAGGAGCACTGTATTGGAAAGGAAGTGAAGGGGTAAAAGCAATGCTTGCCATAATATTAACAAAGTCAACAACGGTATATACAGTGGAGAATCTGTTAGTCTTTCCCTTTAAACGCAAACGTACGCAAACGCATTGCACTAAAACATAGAAAAGGACAACTTTTCGACAATTTTGACTATTCATGTTGATCTGAGTGGCAAAAAGTTTGGAGCCTGATCAGACGCCGGTTTACCCGGCGTCTGATCTGGCTCCAAACTGTTTGCAATGGAAAAAATGGTTTTAGCGTAAACGCGTTTATTGGGAAAGAATAACGTTTTCTCCACTGTAATACTAAAGCAGAGCTATAGATAAGCTGAATATTGTTTATGTCTCTCCAATTCAATCTCGCCAATGTTGTGTTTATGAGTAGTTTTACATAGGTTTTGGTGGAGACATGAAACAAAGCACGCTGGAACTGACTGAACTCATTTTCTTTCTAGAGTACTGCTTTACCCGTTCAACACTAAATAACTCATGTGGGTTATAAGGTTCATTTGTGGATCTTTTTAGTTTACAACGCCATGAACCAGTATACTTGGATATTCTGGGTAGTTCATAAAATAGTGGTCTAAATCAGAAAACAGTACAGATCCTGATCAAAGGGCTCCTTTGGGAGCCCTCTGATCTGTGTCTACACTGTTTTCAAATGTAATGAGTATATATGAATAACTTTATTATATGTCTTCGAGTGATATCGAGCGTTTTCGCGTGTATTTGCAGAGTAAAATACAAGAGTCTGTATCAGCCACCTTGTATCAGCCACTTTGTATTTTACTCTGACCTCGCTTTCGATTTGACGTGACGTCATTTACGTACATGTACGAGTGCCGCGTTATTCTTTGTGGCATACAAAACTTCTCGTTCTGCTTCAAATAACTAATACATTTTGGAAGTAAAATGATTTAAACAACTATTTAGTTGTTTCTGGTTTGTTTTCAAGGCATATAATAAACACATTACCAGTTGGCAGTGCGCAACAGAGTGTTGCATTTAGCTCTCGACGTTTTTGGCGGAAACAACCGATCAGACTCGCGCCAAGGCGCTCGTCAGATCGGCTATTTCCGCCAAAAACGTCTCGAGCTAAATACATCACTCTGTATCGCACTGTCAACTGGTAATGTGTATTGACCATGGTGTTGAAAGAGTTAAGTTTTATACAGTGGAGAATCTGTTATTCTTTCCCAATAAACGCGTTTACGCTAAAACTATTATTTGCAGTGCAAACAGTTTGGAGCCAGATCAGACGCCGGGTAACCCGGCGTCTGATCAGGCTCCAAACTGTTTACCACCAAGATAAACAAGAATTATCAGAATTGTCCAAAAGTTGTTCTTTTCTACGTTTTAGTGCTTTGCGTTTGCGTACGTTTGCGTTTAAACGGGAAAGAATAATAGATTATCCACTGTAAACGTGTATCACGGTATAAGAAGAACTATTGTTTTCGGAAATCTGATACAAACGTTTTGGATTCATAGAAGATGCCATTCCTTTAGGAATTGCGCGTAAATACACTCAAAGACGTTGCAAACGACTTTTATTATAACACATACATGTACAGTGCTCCCTCTCTACAACGACATCCAATGGGAGACAACAAATATGTGCGTTGTTCGGAGGGAGTCGTTATAGAGAGGAAACTTGGTTAACATTTGCAAACAGCTTGAATCCAGATCAGACGCCGCGCTACGCGGCGTCTGATCTGGATTCAATCTGTTCGTCATTTATCATTATGAGTAGTATATATAGACCCTTAAAATCCCTTCGATGTTAAGCCGTTAAGCCAAATCTAAAAATAGGTATGACGCAATATCCCGAATCTCGGACAGCATAATTAGCGTCATTCATCGCGCTTATCTGTTATTCTTTGACAGCTCGTTAAATTGTGCGAAGCTCGCGCAATGGCGGGGTTGGCTCCTCATCTTAATCAAAGGAGCGACAAACGAACGGACAGAGAGGCAGCCAGACAAAACCTCTACAGTGTAGCATAAACTGTTTTAGAGCGATATACGCCGTTTATAGAAAACAAGTAAAACACGTATTTAGCCACATGGGTTTAACGGTTTTAAATTCGCCGCTAAAAGTGTATAAGGTTAAAGTAACGACAGTTAGACCCGTATTCTTACGTTACATGTTTAATGCCAAACATCTACCAACTTCTCGTTCACTATAAAACTTAACCCATCATGTAAAGGAAGGAGATTCTTACTCGCGGAGAAGCTTTAATTGTAATCAAAAGATGGGTGTATACCATTAAGAGTAACAATAGACTGCGTAAATGTATAGGTTTTTTGTGAAGGATTCACTGTTTTGTCGAGTATCCGATATATAACTCCTTTGATATACTGTATATAAACGTGTGTTTTGAAGTGTTGAATTCACCGCATTCCTCTCAGTGAGTGAAATAATACTAGAAATTGTCGCCTGCTTCATTTAACGTGGTACGGGTTTAAAAGCCAAGACAACTAGGATTGTGCGTCTAAAATGACGACGTTATCTGATCATTTCCTACCTATAAGAGACATACACACATATAGACAATCACTATTAGTCAACTCCGCGTCGACTGTCTGTGCCAAGAGGGGAGGTAAATACGACTTGGTAACACGAAAGTTACTAAAGCTCACATAGACAGACTAGTCCTCGGAACTCTGTTCTAATCCGTTTAAAGTATCTACAAGATGGTAGACTTATAATTTGTTTTGAATGTAGGCTGAAAACGTGTACTGATCAGGTTGTCCCGTTAGGGAAACGTAGCGTCATCTCCCTGATTTTCCCGATTTATAGGGGTCAAATGAGTGTGTCTACTTATAGGGAGCTTCTCCAGTTAACTACGTCTGTCTGCAACGCGTAATGGGAGGCTCGAGGAGGCACGGAGGAGTGAATATGAGGCACAGAGGAGGCTGGGAGGATTGACCAGGAGGCAGGGGAGGAGTGAAGAGGAGTCTGGGAGGAGTGATCAGGAGGCATTGAGGAGTGAAGAGGAGGCTAGGAGGAGTGATCAGGAGGCATTGAGGAGTGAAGAGGAGGCTGGGGGGGAGTGATCAGGAGGCATTGAGGAGTGAAGAGGAGGCTGGGAGGAGTGATCAGGAGGCATTGAGGAGTGAAGAGGAGGCTGTGAGGAGTGATCAGGAGGCATTGAGGAGTGAAGAGGAGGCTGTGAGTAGTGATCAGGAGGCATTGAGGAGTGAAGAGGAGGCTGGGAGGAGTGATTAGGAGGCATTGAGGAGTGAAGAGGGGTGAAGAGGAGGCTGGGAGGAGTGATCAGGAGGCATTGAGGAGTGAAGAGGAGGCTGGGAGGAGTGATCAGGAAGCATTGAGCAGTGAAGAGGAGGCACGGAGGAGTAAAGAGTAAGCAGTGAGGAGTGAAGGAGGAGTCACGGATGAGTAAAGAGGAGGCAGAGAGGAGTGAAAGAGGTGACACGAAGCGGGGTGTGGGGAGAGACTAGGGGTGTAACGAAAATTCTTTTATATGGTTTATTACATTTTATTCACATGATACATATCAAAATAGAATGAAAAAAGGGTCCTCATGGAATATTGTAAGTCCATCCACATAGTTGATGGAGTGGAAACTGTAAATGTTTATTAGCATGTCTGTCACTGTACAACCAACTAAAAAGAGCTTTAACGTTTAGTCCTTTTAGCCAACGGTTCATCTTCGACATAGATATCCTCCTCTTTTTAGTTGGTTGTACAGTGACAGACATGCTAATAAACATTTACAGTTTCCACTCCATCAACTATGTGGATGGACTTACAATATTCCATGAGGACCCTTTTTTCATTCTATTTGGATATGTATCATGTGAATAAAATGTAATAAACCATATAAAAGAATTTTCGTGACACCCCTAGTCTCTCCCCACACCCCGCTTCGTGTCACCTCTTTCACTCCTCTCTGCCTCCTCTTTACTCATCCGTGACTCCTCCTTCACTCCTCACTGCTTCCTCTTTACTCCTCCGTGCCTCCTCTTCACTGCTCAATGCTTCCTGATCACTCCTCCCAGCCTCCTCGTCACTCCTCAATGCCTCCTGATCACTCCTCCCAGCCTCCTCTTCACCCCTCTTCACTCCTCAATGCCTCCTAATCACTCCTCCCAGCCTCCTCTTCACTCCTCAATGCCTCCTGATCACTCCTCACAGCCTCCTCTTCACTCCTCAATGCCTCCTGATCACTCCTCACAGCCTCCTCTTCACTCCTCAATGCCTCCTGATCACTCCTCACAGCCTCCTCTTCACTCCTCAATGCCTCCTGATCACTCCCCCCAGCCTCCTCTTCACTCCTCAATGCCTCCTGATCACTCCTCCTAGCCTCCTCTTCACTCCTCAATGCCTCCTGATCACTCCTCCCAGACTCCTCTTCACTCCTCCCCTGCCTCCTGGTCACTCCTCCCAGCCTCCTCTGTGCCTCATATTCACTCCTCCGTGCCTCCTCGAGCCTCCCATTACGCGTTGCAGACAGATGTAGTTAACTGGAGAAGGTCCCTATAAGTAGACACACTCCTTTGACCCCTATAAATCGGGAAAATCAGGGAGATGACGCTACGTTTCCCTAACGGGACAACCTGATCAGTACACGTTTTCAGCCTACATTCAAAACAAATTATAAGTCTACCATCTTGTAGATACTTTAAACGGATTAGAACAGAGTTCCGAGGACTAGTCTGTCTATGTGAGCTTTAGTAACTTTCGTGTTACCAAGTCGTATTTACCTCCCCTCTTGGCACAGACAGTCGACGCGGAGTTGACTAATAGTGATTGTCTATATGTGTGTATGTCTCTTATAGGTAGGAAATGATCAGATAACGTCGTCATTTTAGACGCACAATCCTAGTTGTCTTGGCTTTTAAACCCGTACCACGTTAAATGAAGCAGGCGACAATTTCTAGTATTATTTCACTCACTGAGAGGAATGCGGTGAATTCAACGCTTCAAAACACACGTTTATATACAGTATATCAAAGGAGTTATATATCGGATACTCGACAAAACAGTGAATCCTTCACAAAAAACCTATACATTTACGCAGTCTATTGTTACTCTTAATGGTATGCACCCATCTTTTGATTACAATAAAAGCTTCTCCGCGAGTAAGAATCTCCTTCCTTTACATGATGGGTTAAGTTTTATAGTGAACGAGAAGTTAGTAGATGTTTGGCATTATACATGTAACGTAAGAATACGGGTCTAACTGTCGTTACTTTAACCTTATACACTTTTAGCGGCGAATTTAAAACCGTTAAACCCATGTGGCTAAATACGTGTTTTACTTGTTTTCTATAAACGGCGTATATCGCTCTAAAACAGTTTATGCTACACTGTAGAGGTTTTGTCTGGCTGCCTCTCTGTCCGTTCGTTTGTCGCTCCTTTGATTAAGATGAGGAGCCAACCCCGCCATTGCGCGAGCTTCGCACAATTTAACGAGCTGTCAAAGAATAACAGATAAGCGCGATGAATGACGCTAATTATGCTGTCCGAGATTCGGGATATTGCGTCATACCTATTTTTAGATTTGGCTTAACGGCTTAACATCGAAGGGATTTTAAGGGTCTATATATACTACTATTATGTTTTTTCTGTCAAAATGTCATTTATGTAAGAAAAACTGCAGATAACAATTTCAGGTAGATGATGATGTATCAGGGCAAGCATAAAATTTAATTTTCGTGGGAACAGCGGTGAATGTCGTTGTAAGGAGGGAGTCGTTGTTCGGAGGGCCGTTGTAGAGAGGCAACGCTGTACATTCGAGATAGTTCAGTGAGTGCACATGTGATACAGTACTGAATCTTATTAAATTAACAATTTTTGCGATTCGCTTGCAATTCGCTTGCAATTCGATGGCGATTCGCTTGCGATTTCAAAATACTAATTTACCCTCGGATAAGTTTTCTTGAGTGGTGTATCTCACAAATGTTCGCAAATATGCCTTCGTTAATTTTTTCGATTCCATTTTTGTCACAACCGCTTCTGAAAATTCGCGTTAAAGTATTCAAATGTAGGATTTGTTTTTTGAAGCGCCCGATTCGATGGCAATTCGATGGCAATTCGCTTGCGATTATCAATTTAATTTAATAACGAGCGAAGCGAGCTTCTACAGCTACGTGTACAATAAATTTCAAGTTAAAATTCACATTTTAGACCTGTTTGTTAGAATATGAATAAATGAACCTGTATGTACATTGAATAGATTTTTCTTCGTAGGTTTTTTGTACTTCCGCCGGATCTACTTGCTACATTATTTTTCACAGACTGGTCGACCCTGCTCGCGTTTTATTTATGAACATATGTTGAACAAAAAAAGTTTCGTTAAAAAGTTTGCTTCCGGTTACCCATACGTTGACCCGGAAGTTATTGTCTATCACTTGCGACCTCTCAGCTATTTTTCACATACTGGTCGACCCTGCTCGCGTTTTATTTATAACATGTTGAACAAAAAAAGTTTCGTTTAAATTTTTGCTTCCGGTTACCCTACGATGTTATTGTCTAACACGCGCGACTATTCTGACTGACCTCTCAGCTCTGGACGAGTCTATTTGAGATTTTTTAAGTGCACATTTCCGATTATCTCCAAAGAAAACATAATTAATTGCGAGAATCACACATCAAATTTAAATCAGAAAACCTCGCTCGTTTATACCATCCTACTGAAATTATCAACACAGTCAAAACTGTTTTATTGAGTTTCCCCCCTTTGTTTATCAGTTGTGATGTTTATGACGTCACTTCCTACGATTAGAAAAGTACAATGTCACACACATTCGACCGGTTTCGACTAGGCCTAGATCTTTATTTCTGTGATATCAGATATGTTGTTTCTAAATCTTGTCAATATCAAAGTGCATGTGTATAATACACAGATGATTTCAACACTGTGCTCGATCATGCCAGGTGGGGTAGATTTACGTAGATAGTCTGGCAGTGTTGACAGTTTCAGCCGGTTTCGAAACACCTAGAAACCCAGGGCTATCCACTATTAAAACCCACCGTCCAATAGCCATGAAAAAAGTCATTTTCTGTAATAGTTTTCGTTATCTGAATGCCACTCAGCTATATGGAAGTAATAATATTAGTGCCAACTATACACTTAATCCTCATTCATCAATTCACCCAAAGTCACCCAAATCCACCCAAGTTCAACAGTGTTTTTAAATGTCTCCAATCTTTCTCAAACTTGGCCAGATTGTATATATGACCATAAGATTTTGTATGAGTTCGATTATGCTTGAAATCAGATCAATAGATCTAGATCACATCAAGAGTTTTCTACCTTTGAATTGCTGAAAATGCCATATTTAACAGTGTCTACACTCTAGCGGCCACACTTTTTCTTCAACCTTGCTCAGATTGTATATGACTATAAGAGTTCAGATGAGTGTGATTATGCTTGAAACCAGACAAATGGGTTGAGAGTTATCTACCTTTGAATTGCTGAAAATGCCATATTTAAGGGTGTTTACATTCTAGAGGCCACAATTTTTACCCAATCTATTTTAAACTTGCTCAGATTGGATATGACCATAAGAATTCATATGAGTTTGAATATGGTTGAAATCGGACCCATAGGTTGAGAGTAACCTACCTTTGAATTGCTGCAAATGCCATATTTAACGGTGTTTACACTCTAGAGGCCATCATTTTTATATAATCACGAATTAATAAGCACTTATTAATTCGTGATATAATCTATCTCAAACTTGCTCAGATTGTATATGACCATAACAGTTTAGATGAGTTTAATTATGGTTGAAATCGGACCAATAGGTTGAGGATTATCTACCTTTGAATTGCTTAAAATGCCATATTTAACAGTGTTTACACTCTAGAGGCCACAATTTTTATCCAGTCTTTTTCAAACTTGGCCAGATTGCATATGACCATAACAGTTTAGATATGTGTGATTATGGTTGAAATAAGACCTAAAGGTCAAGAGTTGTCTGCCCTTGAATTGCTGAAAATGCCATATCTTACAGCGTTTACACTCTTGCAACTACAGTTTTCAATGGATTTTGATTATACTTGCACACAAAGTATATAGCTATAAGTTCTCAAAGGAGTGCAATTATTGTTGAAATCTAATCATTGTGGCAATAGTTATCTGCCCTTGATATACTCTGAAATGCTAAAAAGGCTTCATTTCAGTATTGTTTAGGCTCTAGTTATCTGCCCTTGATGTACTCTACTATACTAGAATTATGAGGTTGTATTCCAAAATGTTTTACATGGTATACTACAAATTTGAATGCATTTAGATTAAAACGGATGAAACAGAAAGGTAAAGCTTTCAAGCTTCAGTACAACAGTTGAGCGATATCAGGGCCCTCAGGTTATTAAATCATTTAGTTTATTAACCCATTACCCAATAAATACGCCTTAATGGGTTATAGTCAAAGCATACCATGGTTAAAGCGTACCAAGTCAAAACGTACCATTTTTGGTCGAAGCATACATAGGGAACATTTTCAATATGTTATTAGTCGATAATTTATTGTTTTTTGCACATTATATAACCTCGCGTAAATATCGTAATTAGATCTAGTGTATTAAATATATGTCTTGATGTATAGTTTTTACCCAGACACAACAGTATCTTTGAAACTTTAGTCATTAGGAACAAATTTGCCATTATGATCATCAGTTCTCAAAGTTTCGAAATTATTAATATAAACATTAGTGCCAATAATTATGTTGATCCTGACCATGCGTCGCCGTACACATCTTCTAATAAGGATCCAAACTGATTGAAAATAAATTGTGCACCCATGCACCACAGTATCTTTGAAGATTCAGTTCTCAAAATTTCGAAATATTAACATTAGTGTCAACAATTGTGTACGGTAGATCCTGATCATTCGCCGCCGTACGCAGCTCCTGATCAGGATCCAAACTGCTTGAAAAATAAATTTCGTGCCCAATGCTCAATATAGTCTCTAATTACGAGGCTTCTGATCAGGATCCAAACTGTTCAAATAGTAAATAGTTCCATTTGATACAGTCCAAAATCTGTACCATAAAATTATATTCTATATCCTAGCAGATTCTGACTTAAGGCAGGTTGGGAGTAAAGCAGAATGCGCCGTAAGGCGCATTCTGCTTTACTTTCAACTTGCTTTAAATAACCCTTCATTCTGTTTTCAAAACTAGAATTAGGCTATGGGGTTATGTGTTAATTTGTTAAAATGCTCCAATATTTAACAGCTTCGCTCGCTTGTAGGCTGTGCCTATTTTATATTAAGGTTCAGTACTGTATGTCTGTAGTAACAGAAGTTTAATTGATTTCCAAATCATTTTAAGACGTGATAGATCTAGACTATATCCTGTTATTATGTGTTATCAGGATACCGTGTTACATGTACTTGTTGATGCAAGAATGGCGTACATACATGTACATACTGTCTATGTCCAATATTTCTTCTAATGTTTGAGAGTCTAAGAGTACATATACATGTACTTTGTTTACAATATACAGTGGATAAGACGGTATTCTTTCCCAATAAACGCGTTTACGCTAAATCTGTCATTTCCAATGCAAACATTTTTGGAGCCAGATCAGACTCATAATTATCAAAACGTTTTCATTTTCTACATTTCATTCCAATTCGTTTGCGTTTAAACGGGAAAGAATAATGTCTTCTCCTCTGTAGCTGATAGCCTCATTATTGAGCCGTGTCATTGGGTTTCTAGCTTAAAGCCACTATATTACTCCCACATAAACAGAATCAAACATTTTTCTTACATGAAATTTATGTCACTATCGTAAGCGTTCCATATAAAAAGAAGTAATACGTGGTGATATTTGAAGCAATATTGCTAACGAACAGTGAAATTTGTGGAAACAAGTAATCAAGTTTGTTTATTTTTGAATAGCGACGAAAATTTACGGACATACTCGGTAAAGCTCATTTGCATAATTCTATACAACAAGTCGAGTGCTTTACAACCAAAGAGAGACAACTCCTTTAAGTTTGGCCGTTAAACTGATGCAATGATACACATTGTCGCGGCCGAATCAATCACGTGACCTTTATGCGATCGATCGAGAGTTCTCGGAACCAGCCCGTAATCTTATTTGTAAACAAACCCGCTTATAATGTAAACCACCACGATAAGAATTCGACACATTTAGGTAGGATTCTTTACGAAGTGGGTGCATATGTCAGGCTTCTTACACTCGATTTCACTTAGTTTTAATACATAGAAAATGCACACATATAAGAAATTGCGCGTTTTAAACACCAATTTGAGCGGGATTGTGCCTTTAAGGTGTTTTGAATTAGTACTGTGTGTTATTGTCCTATGTCATTATTTGTACTATTGGTGAAAGTCTATTTTTTGAGTCACCAATAATGTAGTTTTCTGTATACCGCGGGGTATTTATCATACTTGTAAGGGTTACTCGGTGTCTGATCTGGCTCCAAACTGTTTGCATTGGGAATAAAATATTTCAGAATAACGTATTTTCTACTGTACCATGCACAAGGGTTACATGTACATGTAAGAATGGCGCGTTTCTACTCAAAATTGCCACTGACGATAGTTACAGTGGAGAAAACGTTATTCTTTCCCAATAAACGCGTTTACGCTAAAACTATTATTTGCAGTGCAAACAGTTTGGAACCAGATCAGACGCCGGGTAACCCGGCGTCTGATCAGGCTCCAAACTGTTTGCCATCAAGATAAACATGAATTATCAGAATTTTTCCAAAAGTTGTACTTTTCTACGTTTTAGTGCTTTGCGTTTGCGTTTCGTTTGCGTTTACATGGGAAAGAATAACAGATTATCCACTGTATTGTAGTTTGCAGCAAGGTCAGAAATGGTTCTGTGGAAATGCGTTGTTTTAAGATGCCGAATTTAGATAGATTTCCAAGTTACATGAATGTTTTAGACATCGTCATCTGATAGATCCAGAGTTTACTCTGTTATCATGTTTTGTATCAGAACGTGTTCCTAGTTGATACAGTTATGGCGTAAGTGTACAGTGGATAATCTGTTATTCTTTCCCGTTTAAACGCAAACGAAACGCAAATGCAAAGTACTAAAACGTAGAAAAGTAAGACTTTTTGACAATTCTGATAATTCATGTTTATATTGGTGGCAAACAGTTTGGAGCCTGATCAGACACCGGGTTACCCGGCGTCTGATCTGGCTCTAAACTGTTTGTAATAGAAAAAATAGTTTTAGCGTCAACGCGTTTATTTGGAATTATTGGGAAGAATAACGTTTTCTCCACTGTATACTCATATTCCCTACATTTCAAGCAATGGTTGATATTGAAAGACGGCTTTTGATTTCCATGACGCCAGTGCAGCGTGTATGCGTCTTTTCACCAATAGTGTACATTTCAAGATTACACATATCCTATGGAAACAGTGTAGACCACGATTATCATAATTACAGTATTATTATACCAGATTTATATACATGTAGCACTCTTTTCACACAGGAGTTCTGCGTTCAAAGGCGCTTTGAATAGAATAATATAAATGTACATACAAAGTGAGAAAAGACAAATAACTACATTTACCGGTACAATAAAGTAAAACATCTTACCTTATGGATTTACATAATCAGAGGGTCCGCTGCAGGCAAGAGCCCTCTGATCAGGGTTGCACCCATTGTCATGTTACGATTTATTGCAGAAAAACATACATAAACATACTTAAATAGTTATGAATTGATTATTCTTAATTAGAAACGGAGTTTTCCATGAAAAGATTCAGGGGAAAATAGTTAAGATTGCATATATATACGTGTTGTTTGTCAGATATTTGATAATGTCATAATTGAGCTCTGTGTTACAGTGGAAAATACGTCATTCTTTCCAAATAAATACACCAACTCTATTATTTTAATTGTAAACAGTTTGGAGTCAGATCAGACGCCCTGTGGCCCGGCGTCTGATCAGGTTACACACACTTTGAAACTGAGATTAAAATGAGTACTTATATTTGTCAATAATTTAATATTGTTTGTTTTCATTACATTTGGTTAGCTGTGATTGGCTGTAATTTTTGTTTCATAACTCCATGAAAAAAATAAAATTCAGGCCACGCCTTGTCAGGACTACTTTCCCTTAGTCCAACTGCTCTTTACAAGCGCTGCATGAAGCAGGATGCCAAATGACGTCATTGACGTCGACGTAACTACATAACAACGTCGCGTTTTGGCGGAAAATATATATGGCGGAGGGACTACAACCTACGTTTTAAAAGCGTTAAAAAAGAGCATTCGCGTCAGATTCTCTATTTAACTACTTTCTTAAATTCAGAAGTGATATTAAATTATAAGGAATAATTCGGAATATTTATTGTATTCATGGAGGTATGAAAAAAAAACCTGGTCACACTTTTGTATGAGACCGCTTCGCGGTTTCATACAGTGTGACCAGGTTTTTTTTTTCATACCTCCATGAATACAATAAATATTCGAATTATTCCTTAATAAAATTGCCATGTTCTACATTTTATTGTGAGAACCCCAACAAAGCACCTTACCACGCAAAGCTCGCCTTCATGTATAATTACAAACAGCATGAATTCAATGTGTCAAACGGGGTCGTACAGTGGAGAATCTGTTATACTTTCCCGTTTAAACGCAAACGTACGCAAACACAAAGCACTAAAACGTAGAAAAGAACAACTTTTGGACAATTCTGATAATTCTTGTTTATCTTGATGGCAAACAGTTTGGAGCCTGATCAGACGCCGGGTTCCAAACTGTTTGCACTGCAAATAATAGTTTTAGCGTAAACGCGTTTATTGGGAAAGAATAACAGATTCTCCACTGTATTTAGTAATGTACAGTGGAGAAAACATTATTTTTTCTGTTCAAGCCAAACTTTACGTTAACGCAATGTGCAGTGCTCCCTCCCTACAACAGTCCTCAAAACTACGAGTCCCTCCTTACAACAATGTTTGCCGCTGGTCCCCAAACAAGACAAGTACAGTGGAGAATCTGTTATTCTTTCCCGATAAACGCGTTTACGCTAAAACTATTATTTGCTGTGCAAACAGTTTGGAGCCAGATCAGACGCCGGGTAACCCGGCGTCTGATCAGGCTCCAAACTGTTTACCACCAAGATAAACAAGAATTATCAGAATAGTCCAAAAGTTGTTCTTTTCTACGTTTTAGTGCTTTGCTTTTGCGTACGTTTGCGTTTAAACCGGAAAGAATAACAGATTCTCCACTGTATGTCTAACGTTTTCACTGCTGCAATATCGTCTGCTTAGAATATACGTTTCAAAGTAACGTATTGGATATTTTGACAGAATCAACTAAAAGACGAGTGACAAATGTACAATTTGAACTCAGATCAGACACCGGGTAAACAAGCTATGATCTGGGTTCAAACTGTTTTGCAAATGTAAGCCAAGAGATACTCAGCACTATACGGGTATTCATTTTCTCTCCCTATACAGTGGAGAATCTGTTATTCTTTCCCGTTTAAACGCAAACGTACGCAAACGCAAAGCACTAAAACGTAGAAAAGAACAACTTTTGGACAATTCTGATAATTCTTGTTTATCTTGGTGGCAAACAGTTTGGAGCCTGATCAGACGCCGGGTTACCCGGCGTCTGATCTGGCTCCAAACTGTTTGCACTGCAAATAATAGTTTTAGCGTAAACGCGTTTATTGGGAAAGAATAACAGATTCTCCACTGTAACAGCTACAGTGGAAAATGCGTTGGTTTTGCCCGTTTAAACCCAAACGAAACGCATACGCATTATATGTTATAGATATTAACAGATAAGACTAAATATATCAGAGAAACTTTTTTCGAAAGTCACAGGGCTTCGATGCCTTTATTCACAACCAGTATGCAAATATTATCAAGAGTATCCGTGCCCGATTCCGGTGTCCTATGAGATTTGCCTGATATACGCTACCTCAAGTATGGCTGGATTAAGCACTAATAGCTCGAAATTTTGATGGTTCTGCTATGCACTCATTGTCACCAAGACACCCAATCGTCATTTCATTTGTTCTGCAGCAAGTATTAACCTCCTTTGTAGGCATTTAAACACAAGTATTGCAGTCGCAAATTCGTCCGGCGAATGCGCTTTCTCTTCGCCCGACCCGTCGTAGTCTCTGTCTTCTAATATTACATTCTCTGATAATTTAGGATCGACATCGTAACACTGAAGTTCTAAAGTGTTTTTACCTTCCTCCACATGTCCAATTTTTCTAAGTATTTCAGTTTATTAATGTTATCGATGTAAATTCCGCGCACTCTACGGCATTCCCGGTTAGACTCGCTATAACCGGAAGGTCGCGGAAGGCCTTAGTTACGTCACACAGGTAAACAAAATGGCGGCCCCCATGGTCGCTTGCACAGTCATATATCACAAAGTTTAAACGGCTCTAACTACTTCATTTTTTATTACTTTTCAAAATTTCAAAGGCAGAAGGCGATTTTTTTTCAATATCTTTCATTTAAAAGATATTTATCACCAGCTGTCTATTTCCCTTTAATGGAGGAATGAATAAACTACTACTATTCTAAAATGGAGAAAATAACCACTTTTTCATAATTTTGACTATTCATTTTAATCTGAGTGGCAAATAGTTTGAAGCCTGATCAGACGCCGGGTAAACTATTTGCAATGGAAATAATAGTTTTACATGTACCGTAAACGCGTTAATTGTGAAAGATTAACGTCTTCTCAACTGTATAGTGGAGAATCTGTTATTCTTTCCCGTTTAAACGCAAAAACGTACGCAAACGCAAAGTACTAAAACGTAGAAAATAACAACTTTTGGACAATTCTGATAATTCTTGTTTATCTTGGTGGCGAACAGTTTGGAGCCTGATCAGACGCCGGGTAACCCGGCGTCTGATCTGGCTCCAAACTGTTTGCACTGAAAATATGAGTTTTAGCGTAAACGCGTTTATTGGGAAAGAATAACAGATTCTCCACTGTACCTTCTAACAACACACGCAACCTTTGTCTGCCATTGGGTGTTGATGAGGAGAAGAGCACTGTACAATCAACATGTATTGAATTGTATTGATGATTCTTTTCTAATGAGTTGTAAACAGTTTGGAGTCTGATCTGACTCCGGGATTTCCAATGTCTGTTCTGACTCAAACTGTTTGAAATATACCTAATTGTTTTGAAACAAGCACATTTACTAGAAAAAATAACGACGTCACCGCTGTTATGTCTAACAAAGTTATGTTATTATTTATATTGGCGTGGATTTTACATATTAACTCCTGATTTACTGGAAATTTATGTTTGAGTAAGAAACTAACGTAAAATAAAATGTCATTCTTTGAAACATAAATACACCATAAGTGAAATTTGTATAGCTGTTACAAACGTTTTGGATCTTGATATGAGGTAAACTATTTCTGTTTAATCTTAAAATACTCATATTCACTATAATTTTACATGTACAAATGTACATATACAAGAATATTTATTTATCCGTTGTGATTATTCAGATGCTATTATTTGATAAAGGAGGGGAAAGAAAAACGTCATATGATTGTTGTATTGAACGGGCAAAGGCTTTATCTAAATAACCAATGTAATCATATAAAAACGTTTGTCCTTGTTAAAGCTACTGAAAAACTTGAGATAAAAGTATTGCAAACAGTTTGGATTCAGATGAGACGCCGGGTAACCCGGCGTCTCATCTTTATCCAACCTGTTTGACTCTATAATATGTTTTATAACCGAAAATGCAAACAAATGAACAAGTCGTAAAATTGTTGCAGAGAGCAATAACATATGGTGTTAAAGGTTAATTTGATCTGTGCCACAATAAAATATATCTAGTGACACCAGTATACAGTGGAGATTACGTTATTCCTTCCCGATTAAACGCAAACGCATTGCGCTAAAATGTTGAAAATAACAACTTTTTGACAATTCTGAGTTTTCATTTTAATCTGAATGCAAACAGTTTAGAGCCTGATCAGACACTGTTTGGAATGGAGCTGATAGTTTTACCGTTAACGCCTTTTTTGGAGAGAAAAAACCACGTCTTCTGCACTTTACTGCAAGGGAGAATACGTTAATGTTTAACAATAAACGCGTTTTGTGCCAATACTATCATTTTCATTGCAAACAATTTGAAACCAGATCCAGTTAAAAATAAATAATCTGAACCTTAAAAAACGTATCGGGTTTTTTGCGTTAGATTGCGTTTGCGTTTGGTTTCGTTTAAAACGTGAAGAGTACAGATTTGCCTATATTATTTGATTATCATGAACAGAAACTTGGCGAGTACGCCGACTTCTTTGTATTGACATATAGCTCAGCATGAGTTTATTACCCTGTTTATCACCAGAAAATTTCAGAATCCTTTGTTTTTTGCTTGTGGAAATTCCTATAAAAAGAATATTAAATTGACAATGTCTTAATTCTAGCTGAAATTTGCTTAAAAGCAGCAAAGTTTGAAGACTCTATTATGCTTCTTATCTGATGCTACATTATTTGCCTAATTTATATATTGGCACACTTGCTTCAGCGGAGAAGACGCTATACTGTTCCATTTAAACACGCAAATAAAATGTAGAAAATACACATTTTGGAGAAATCTAACAACTCCCTTTGTTATCTCAGTGACAATCAGTTCGGAGCCTGAGCAGGTTACCCCGTGTCTTATCTGGCCCCAAACTGTTTGTAATAGTGGATACAATAGTTTTAGCGTAAACGCGTGTATTGTGAAATATTGATTGATTGAATTCGGGATTACGGCACCGCGGTATATAAAATGGTCATATTATATATAGCGCCAATGTGATTACATGTACATATGTGTAAATGTATTAGTGCCACTGTTTGGTGGATTCTGCCCACTCCGCCAGTTCAGCAAAACATTAATACAGTGCTCCCTCCCTACAACGGCCCTCCCAACAACGACTCCCTCTTTACAACGACCATTGCCGCTGTTCCCCAAAACAAGACAATTATATCTTAAGCCTTCACGGTAACAAAATCGTCTGCTTAAAATTGTCGTCTGCTGGTTTTCTCAAATTTACATATTTGGACATTGTGATAGAAAAAAATATAATGACGAGTGACAAACAGCTTGAATCCAGATCAGACGCCGCTTTACGCGGCGTCTGATCTGGCTTCAAGCTGTTTGCAAATGTAAATCAATTTCCCTCCCTATAACGACTCCCTCCGAACAACGCACATGTTTTTGTGTCCCATTAGGTGTCGTTGTAGAGCGCTGTACACCAA
Organism: Gari tellinella; assembly: GCA_922989275.2. Taxonomy (NCBI): domain Eukaryota; kingdom Metazoa; phylum Mollusca; class Bivalvia; order Cardiida; family Psammobiidae; genus Gari; species Gari tellinella. The sequence continues at coordinate 24,131,493 of OV277856.1, read as the reverse complement.
ACAACGACACACACACAAGTATACAGTGCTCCCTCTCTACAACAACACCCAATGGGATACAAATATTGAATGTGTTGCTCGGAGGAAGTTTTAATAGGTAGGGAAATTGGCTTTCATTTGTAAACAGCTTGAATCCAGATCAAACGCAGTGTAACGCGGCGTCTGATCTGGATTCAAGCTGTTTGTCATTCGTCATTATGTTGTTTTTTTCGTCAAAATGTCGAATAAAACAGCAGACGATAACTTTAAGCAGACGATATTGCAGCAGTGAAATTGTTGGACATACTTATCTTGTTTTGGGGGAACAGCTGCAAGCTTTGTTGTAAGGTGGGGGGATCGTAGTTCAGAGGGCCGTTGTGGTGAGGGAGCACTGTATTGAGGAAAGGGAATCAAACGGCAAAACAACAAATAGACTGTCAGTTTTCCAATTTTACCTCGATACTACTGGGTTTACGTTGTGTTTGTTGGTCAGTTTTATGTAAATGATGTTGTACATTGTTTAAGAAATGCTTTATTTTCAGCAATTTTGAATGTTGTATTTATCTTTTCAAACATCGCAGATCTTGGTCGTATCTTTGCGTCGTATAATTAGGGTATACACTGTATGTCCATGTCCCTTCGTATGACATGTGATGTGGATGTGACCATGTTGACCAGGGATAGGATGCATGCCAATATGTTGACGCCCATGATACGTATTATTATTGTTATCATGAAATACTATTGCAACTGCAGAGCTCCCTCTCTACAACGACATCCAATGGGAGACAACAATTATGTGCGTTGTTCGGAGGGAGTCGTTAGAGGGTGGGAAATCCGCTAACATTTGCGAACAGCTTGAATCCAGATCAGACGCCGCGTAACGCGGCGTCTGATCTGGATTCAATCTGTTTGTCACTTGTCATTAGGTATTTTTTCTGTCAAAATGTCCAATATGAAACTTTGAGAAAAACAGCAGACGCAACTTTTAGCAGACGATATTGTAGCAGTAAAAGCGTTAGACCTAATTTTCTCTTTTCCCTTTTACCGCCACGATATCGTCTGCACTGGTAGTGTCGTCTGCAATATTTTTAAAGTCAGCTGTAGGGCTGTTTTGACTGAAGAAATGTCGATACGAATGTCAAACAGTTGGGATCCTGATTAGACGCCGGGTTACGTTGTGTCTGATCAGGATCCAAACTATTTTCAAAGTCGCTTTTTGGCGCCGTTAGCCGTGAAAGAGTTGAGGGCGACTGTGTTGATTTCGATATTGACGAAATAGTCTTCCATTTACTTGTATCCTATTTAATGCATTACCCCATACCAGTTTCTAATTTTAAATACATGTTATTACCTAAAGCAGATTAAATGTAAAGCAAAATTATTTTGATGAAGACACATCCTGCTTTATTTTCAGCCTGATTTACATTTCATTCTTGGAAATACATTTGAAATAGCATTTATAGTTTATTTTCAGAACCTCCTATCTAAGGACTAATTTTCTAGGTATAGAAATAATTAGTCACATTAAAAGCGTACAGTGGAAAATACTCGTCCGTTTTTCTTAAAAAAACGCGATTTCGCTAAAATCATTATTTCCATTGTAACCCGGCGTCTGATCAGGCTCCAAACTGTTTGCTACTCAGATTGAAAATATACAGTCGGAATTGTCAACAACTTGTCTTTTTCTAAATTTTACTGCAATTAGTTTGCGTTTCGTTTGCGTTTAAACGGTAAAGAATAACATCTTCTCCGCTGTATATATCGAGAAGTGGTTTAAAAGGACACTGGCGCGCCTGTAGTTATGTTTGGAACGTCTATTACTATATTTGTACAAGTCGAATACTCTCATGCAAATACATAAATAGACAAGCCAATGACCAGAAAGGGAAGTCAAGGACGTTTAATGACTTACCTATTGTATTATTCCCAATAATAGAAAAATGGTCAGTAAATGAAATCCATATACATGTATATATAAATGTATATGTATTATGGACAGAAGTTGTCTGACCGAAAGGTTATATAAAGTTTGAGTTGAATCTGAGATCAATCTCAATCATTTGATTGCTAAGATTTTAGCTTTTGCTCAGCTTTATAACATTGGACCCTGATCGTAACAGGTATTGTTTGTTTTTTAGAATATGTCTGATACGAGTCTGCATTTTTTAAATTATTTTCCTTATTTCATTACCCTTTGTTATAGCTCAGAAGTTAAGATTATGTCCATGGTGGTTTTGAAGTATGAATAGTTAGCGGGGTTTGAATATATGCATCTAAAATAACGAAACATTTATTATGTTAAAAAACATGCTTTCTTAATTGATACAGTTGCACCTAATATAACTGATTTACCACAGCCAATAACCCATTTTAACCATTTGTTTTCACTATAGGAAATACAGTGCTCTCTCTCTACAACAATATCCCAATGGGAGACAAAGATTGCATGTGTCGTTCGGAGGGAGTTGTTAAGGGAAGGACACTTAAGACTTGGCTTACGTACATTTGCAAAAAGCTTTACGCGGCGTCTGGTCTGGATTCAATTTGTTTGTCACTCGTCATTATATTTTATGCTGTCATATCTAACTTTGAGAAAAAACATCACACACCAATTTTAAGCAGGCGATATTGCAGCAGTGAAAGTCTTAGAATCTGTTTAGTGAACAGCGGCAAACATTGTTGTAAGGAGGGAATCGTTGTTGGAGAGGGTACATCTTTAGAAATAAAAGCAAATTCTTAAAGTCAAGATCCAACGGTGATATTAGTACATGTATATATTTTTTTAAAACATTCTGTTCAATTTCAAATGGAAATTCATTAGAATAATGAATCAATGTTTCTGTATTAGTATTTCCCTGCATCAAGCTGCCACATGTCTTGACCCATTGGTTCCCAGTGTCCATTACAGTGGACATCAGCCACAGTTATAGACCATTACCGGTATGAGACGACCCAAATGCTGCGTCTCGTCAAGGTCTGTACTGTTTGCTCTATCGAATGAATTGATATTGTCTCTGAACATCAGTACACCAGATTACATTTTTATATCTATAACAAATTATTCAATCTAGTAAATAGTTATAATTTGGTTACTAAAGTCCAGTAAAACCTGTCTTATGTGATTTTCAAGGGGAGAAACTAAATAAGGTCAAATAAGACAAGTACAGCGCTCCCTCTCTGCAACGGCCCTCCCAACAACGATTCCCTCCTTACAATGACCCTTGTCGCTGGTCCCCAAACAAGACAGTTATTTCTAACCATTTCACTGCTGCAGTAACGTCTGCTTAAAATTATCGTCTGCTGTTCTTCTAATAGTTACATAATGATAATTTTGACAGAAAAAGCTTAATGATGAGTGACAAACAGCTTGAATCCAGATCAGACGCCGCGTAACGCGGCGTCTGATCTGGATTCAAGCTGTTTGCAAATGCTTACCAATTTCCCTCCATAAAACGACTCCCTCCGAACAACGCACTCAATGCGTGTCTCCCATTGGGTGTCGTTGTAGAGAGGGAGCGCTGTAGTCACAATAAGTCAGGTTATCATTTTTTTAGGCAACATACATGTATAATTGTACCAGTGAACATCATTATGCATGTTCTCTGAATACACTACGTTTTTCTCCCTTCTTCCACATGCATTGATTTACAATTACATGCATTTCTATATTTTGAATTACAGTCAGACAAAATTGTAAGGTTCCTTTAAGTGTTTAGCCATTTTGAAAGCAAGGTGGAACACAGTACATTGACCCTAAAGAGCTAATGTATCTATTTGTGGCTCTGGGGCCCGTTTTACTAAACAACTTACGCAAAAAATTTGCGTAAGTCAAAATCGTTTAACTCTTATTTTTCGATCATAAACGTTTGCAAACAGCAAATAGCAAGATCAGAGGACGCGCTAAAAGCGCGTCCTCTGATCTGGCTATTTGCTGTTTGTAGCAAGTGATAATAAAAATATAAATTAAAATTTAAAATTTTGACTTACGCAAACATTTTGCGTAAGTAGTTTAGTAAAACGGGCCCCGGGAGAAAGACGTTTGCCGTAATTGAGTTACTATTGATGGTGTTTATCACTGTCATCGTCAGTTTAACCCTATCACTACCAAACTTTCCGTGAGTATTTTACCCCTTCATCGTTTCATTGTCGTCTGCTTCCATTTTGCTGTTTGCAATGTCGTTTCAATGTTAAAATATAAGGAAGTATGACTAAAGACATTTCAAACGAGTGTCAAACAGTTTGGATTCTGATCAGGGTCCAAATTGTTTGCAAACGCGCTTTAAAGCGTCATTGAGGGTGAAAGGATTAATTTATGACACGTTTTTATCCTACCAAGGATGGACGATATTGAGAATCGTGTATATCTCATACAGTAAATCCTCTCTATTACGACCACTAAATAGAGGATAACTGTTTTTTTCAGTGTAAGATCGAAATTTAATCCATTGAGTGAACATCAGACGTTATATTTTCACGAGTGGCGAAGCCACGAGTGAAAATATAACAGTCTGATGTTCACGAAATGGATTAAATTCGATCTTACACTGAAAAAACACAGTTATTCTATTTATTTATGCTTTTAAGCCACTTTTTAAACGAAATTGTTTAAAAATTGAAAGCGAACGTACATTATTTATCCCGTGTTGAGCCCCACGTTTTATGTCGAACACATGCGCGTGACAGTTGGCGGTATAATGACGTCACTCGTTGCTCCCGAGTTTGGATTCGTGCTCTTCCGGTGAGTAGTTCGCGACAAATCGGACTGCCGGAATTTAACGATAAGACACGATTGACTACGATTCTTGGGGAGCCCTACGGGGAAAATTCATAATAAAAAGCGATTGGTGATAATCCACTGCAGTGGATTACCAAGTGATCATCCACTGCTATTTCGTGGTAATCCACCGAAAAGCATAAATAAATTGTGTTAATTATTAGGTGTTTACGACAGGTGACTGCTTAAAGCAAGGTGACAGTAAAACGGAAAGCTCCTTTAGGACTTTCAGTTTTAGTGCCATATTTCTTTAAGTTCATACATGTGTTTATATATAAAACTGGACTACGTGTTAGTGGTTGTATTAAAGAGGCTTTACGTTTTACTGTATATCGTATATATTTAAAGAAAATTGACAATTACATAAAAAATAAACCGAAGATGATGTTATCATCCGTAACTTAACCTATGAGTCAATTACCCTTTTTCTAGTTTTGTGAACAGGTGACCACTTAAAGTAGACTGAAAGTAAAGCAGAACGCTTGCCAGGTAGAAATTCACGTTTTTTTCTATGTTATATGATAAGGTATTTGCTGAGGGCAAACGTAGAACATTCAGACTTGTCAAACAATATCAACTATGTTGACTTTACGCGTTATTGACGGGCCAGATGAGAACTAATATCAGAGGAAAGGACATATAAGCAAACAAACTTACAGATCGAATTCGATTGATGTAGATTCATATCATGATTAAATGTTATAAATTACAAATCTGATATCTAGTATTGTCAATTTGCCGAAACAGTAAAGAAAACGTTATTCTTTCCCAATAAACGCGTTTACGCTAAAACAATTATTTGTTTCCCGGCGTCTGATCTGGCTCCAAACTGTTTGCACTGCAAATAATAGTTTTAGCGTAAACGCGTTTATTGGGAAAGAATAACAGATTCTCCACTGTACCATTAGAGAGACAGATCGTAAGTTCGGAAAAAGGTTAACCCTTTCATTCTCAATGACGTCATAAAGCGCATTTGCAAACAGTTTTAATCCTGATCGTGGCCTCTGAACAGAATCAAAACATTTTTGCTATTTATTTTTATAACATAACAGACGGCGTGAGCGTTGAATAACACCCGTTGTTTAAATGTCATATATAACTAGTTATATAACTATGCAAATGAGGTACGCCACGACGTCGTTTACTTGTGACGTCGTTAAAATGCGTTCTATGCGCGTTCGATTTCCAACGTCTTCATTCCATCATGTAGATTCAATTTATAGATTTTTGGTGTAATTAATCAATATTAGATCTACATGAAAGTGTTTATTAATACATATAACAACATAAGCATTATGCTAGTGAACGGGGTTAATTTGGAACAACTTTTTTCCTGTATAGATCTACCTATATTGCGCTTAGCATTCACCTGACCTCAAAGGCTGCGATAAATAACATTTCTAGGTTTTGTTATAAAAAGAATATAACATTCGTGTTAATAATTTATTGGATTTATCAAACTCGTCGTTTTAGAAAACGATAAAAATCGTTTTCTAAAAGACTCGTTTAATAAATCCAATAAATTATCAACACTCATGTAATATCCTATATTTAAAAAACGTCAGTTATGCTGCCTTAAATCTATCTTTGAAACGATATTGCAAACAACAATATTAAAGCAAACGAAAATATGGCGGTGAAGGGGTAAACATCTCACGATAAATTTGATCATGAAAGGGTTACAGTTAAGTGAGCATCCACAAATATTATCCGCGCAGAACTTTGACAGTCATGACAGGGCTGCCATTTCTCCGGATTTTTCCTAAATCTTCGGGTTTTTTTCTAGAACATGGTAGCTTAAAGCAGGCTGAAAGTAAAGCAGAATGTACCGTAAGGCGCATTCTGCTTTACTTACAGCCTTATTTAAATAGCCACGTGTCCACAAAACTAGAAACAGACTATGGGGTAAAGGTAAGATTCGTAAATTGGCAATTGAAAAATGCAAATTTCGAAATCTTAGGATTTTTCATGTCAACCGTGTCATAAAGTACATACCACACCAGTGCAGTAACCCATCATATTGCAGGAAAAAAGTGCAGAAGTTTCGGACAAACAAAATAACATATTTCTTCAAAAACTTCGGCAGTATCTCCAGGGCTGCCATTTCTCCGGATTTTTCCTAAATCTTCGGATTTTTCCCCAGTACATGGTAGCTTAAAGCAGGCTGAAAGTAAAACAGAATGCGCCTTATAGCGCATCCTGCTTTACTTTCAACCTGCTTGAAGCATCACGTGTCTAAAAAACTAAAAACAGACTATGGGTAAAAGGTATAATTCGGAAGGTCGCGCTTGAAAAATTGAACATTTTGAAATCTTAGGATTTTTGTTATCAATTTATGGCATTAGATGTATCTCTAGTTTTCGAAAGAAATCTACGTAGTAGAACGAGGTGGATACCAACAGAGCCCTATCCACAGGTCATTGTTGGCAACCAATAAGTCATGCAACAAATTCATCTAGTTACGTCATTGCTTGTTATAGTCGCAGTCTGGTGAAATTCTCCAATAGAGAATCGAAACTGTCACGTAAGAGGGGGAGAACTATTGTCTGAAATGCTTATATAATGTCCAGAATCATTATAAAACATTTCTGACGAATTTCTTTCGAGATACTTTATATTGATATTGTCACTGTCATTGCTTAATATACGAGCTTGCGTGTGTTTGTGTGCAGATACGTGACAGTTTCTGTTACAGTGTAGAACACGTTATTCTTTCCAATTTAACCCCCTTCACTGCCATGACGTCATCCAATTTAAACAATTGTCGTCTGCTTCTATTTCTAAAAAACAATTTTTAGGTATTTTGACTTAAGATATATTGAAATGAGTGTCAAACAGTTTGTATCCTGATCAGACGCCGCGTTACATGGCGTTTGATCAGGATCCAAATTGTTTGCAAATAGCTACATGAACCATGCTCGGGGTAAGGCAGTGAAGGGGTTAATAGGACACGAAACGCAAAAGCATCGCAATAAGATGGAGACAATGACAACTTGTTAACAATTCTGACTATAAGTTTTAATCTGAGTGGTAAATAGTTTAGAGCATGATCAGTCACCGGGTCACACGGCATCTAATCTGGCGCCAAACTGTTTGCAATGGAAATAATGGTTTTAACGTTAACACGTTTATTGGGAAAGGATATTGCCGTCTCGATTGTGTGCAGCTACGTGGCAGTTCATGTTACAATTGACAGAGATAGACCTCCGGTTCCAGAAAACTCATTCCCTTAATAAATTGTGTAATGGATTTGCAGATAAGTTAATATTTGCCATATCCCATGAGTGACCGGCTAAAAGCAGAAAGAATGTGCAAATAAACTCATTCAGTCCTTTAAATTTCAAATGGAAATTTCCAGTTCTCAATCAAATCTAGTCCATTATTTATTATTAAGGGTATAACTTTAAATAAATTTAGGAACCCTCTATATCTATACTGATTGCCAAGGACAGATGCACACGTATATTGTATGTAAATGACGAGTATACTCGTCGCTAGGATTGAATGTGTTGACATACCAGTGATTGCATACTGACGCTAAGACTAAACCTTCTGCATTATTTATCTCCTTCATTTAGATATTCAATGTCTTTAACCCATTCAAAGCCTTCCTCCGGGTACAATGGATATTTGTCCCAAAAAAAAGGACCCTAATCAGACGCAGATTCAATACGATATTGATTTAGTCAATTTTGCGGAAATTGAAATTTGAGAAACAGATAGCAAATGTTTTAAGTTTAATGCAGTGAAGGAGTTAAGACATACAAGCTATGTTGAGTGTCGATTATCAGATGTAGAAAGTATACACTCTTGCATGGGAAGTTGGTAAAATCAAATGTTAATTTGTTTACATGTATCGTTGTTCTATCGATACATAGATAACTTTAACACTAAAATATTGATTGATGTATTTTTGACTAAGTGACATTGTTAAGTTGTTAACACTCATACATGTCTTTTTGATTAAGTGACATTGTTAAGTTGTTAACACTCATATAAACACGTGGATATGATTTGTTTTGTTTGAGTCAGCCGGTAAACTCTGGAACGAGTAGATACAATAAAAAATCCCGTCATTGCAATGACAAGAAAACATAATTATCACAGTATTTTATAATCGGTACTGAATTTAGAATAACTTGTACGACATGCGCAGAAATATTGTACCCATTTTAAAATTGATTTAATAAACAAATAATAATATTTTTTCTAATCTAAATAGTTTTACTGAAAGAATTTCCCTTAGTCGGGATTTATTTCGTTAAGGTAGAAGTTGGGGTTTTCACTTAATTGTGAGTAAATGAAGTTATTTGTCTTTCCTCACTGTGTAAGTTCATGTGAAACGTATTTGAACGCACAGCTCCTGCGCTATATAAATCTGGTATAATAATTATAGTAATAATAATAAATTATAAAAACATTCGAGGACACTCATTGACGCCTTAAATAATAAATGGACAAATCGACTATCTACGTATGTATACTCCATTGTTGACTATTCATGTATTAACAATGTATGAAATATAAAACATAATACAGACATTGATCAGGAGGCTCTTGGATGGCCCTTCTGAACTTGGTCTACACTGTTTGCGAAGGCTATACAAGTCATTGGTACACCGGTAAATCACGAATATAAACACGTCCCTATGACTTAACACGTTCACTGGCAATGGCATCATCAATTTTAAACAATTGTCGTCTTCTTTTATTTCTTAAATTTAAAAATTAGGTATTTCGATTTAGGAAATATTTAAATGGATGTAAAACAGTTTGGATCCTGGTCAGACGCCGCGTAACGCGGCGTCTGATCAGGATCCAAACTGTTTGCAAATGACCAATGTTCTCTGAGTAAGGTAGTGAGGGGGTTCATGACTTAACTTGCAACTCGTTTATCGACGAGTCTATAGCAAAGTAGCATAATACACATAATTTCTTATAAACATTGTTGATTTATGAAATATGTTGGTACTTAGAGATTTTATCGCCAATCATATAGTCTAACAAAACTGTTATCAATATAGGAGCAGCTTCCTGCTGTTCTATTTCAATAGTTTTATGAGTAACAAACAGGCACATAATCAATAGTTTCTTGATTCCTGAGAGATTTATAAATGACTAACCTTCTATTGACCTAACCAAGATTTGTTTAGCCGTTCGGGAGTCGGGACGTTTTCCATAAAATAATTACCCTTGATGGCGCTTATCCCTGTCAAAATCTCATTTGAATAATTAAAACAAACGATGATTACTGAGCATTGAGAGATATGGTTGGGCACAGACATATAATGCATCCGTAGATGTATTGATAATGTATTACAGCATGTATCGCATTGGACACTTGCATTCATATTTCAACATTACAGTGCTTCCTCCCTACAACAACACCCTGTGGGAGACAAAGATTGTATTTGTTGTTCGGAGGGTGTTGTTATAGGGATGGGAATTTGCTTACAATTGCAAACATCTTGAATTCAGATCAGACGCCGCGTATCGCGGCGTCTGGTCTGGATTCAAGATGTGTGTCGCTCTTCATTATTGTTTTTCTGTCACAATGTTCAATTTAATTTTTAGAAAAAAAACAACAGCAGACGATCATTTTAATCAGACAGCAATGCGGCAGTGAAAAAGTTGGACATAATTGTCTTATTTTATTTAGGGAATAGCGACACGCTTTGTTGTAAGGAGGGAATCGTTGTTCAGGATGCCGCTGTGGAGAGGGAACACTGTATACATGAAAGTGTTTATATCCCATTTAACCCTAGCAACGTGTAAACTCGTCCTTGAGAAAATCAGTGTATCTGTATCGAGAAAACCTGCCCTATACAAACAATGTAGACCCAGATCAGATAATTCCTGAAGGAGCCCTTTGACCAGGGTCTTCATTTTTTGTCGTATTGCAATCTATATGTTGCATAAAACAACCCGAACTAGTCATAATAGACATAAGTTTTTGGATACTGGAAACGTTTAGTAAGGTAGCAGGGGTGAATGAGTTAGAAGTGACTATATAGTCCGACAGTCAAATCCAGATATGGACCTTGACCATAATTTAAGGATAGAATCAGGGCGTTATGGCGAAGGTAGAACTGACAGGGAGGAAAGATATTGTGTGTTTTGTTACAATCATGACGTAGAGGATGAGTATCATTTTGTTTTAGTGTGTAGTCTTTTTGTTGAATTAAGAAAAAAGTATATAAAACGCTATATTTACCAAAGGCCAAGTCCTTATAAATATGTAGAATTGATGAAATCAAATAATTCAAAAACTTTACTAAATCTATCAAGGTTTGTTTATGAAGCATTTGAGATGCGGAAGGCTGCATTAAACTACATTGATTGATTTGACACTAATTTTTCTGATCGTTTCATATCTTTATTAGTTAATGTATCTAGAGGTTCAATACTATACTTCTATTACAGATACAAGGTAAACAGCGCAATTCAACACCTAGTCTTTACTATCCACTTAAACTGATGCTAAAATAGACTCGATCGCCGATATTCTCTTGTGGTATCCTCGGGAAATGATTAATTTATCAATATCTACTTTTTATTTCATCAAATTCCGTCAAATAACGCCACAGTACGTGAATTATAACGAAACTTTGCATCAAAAAGTTTTATGTCGTTCTCTTGGTACAGAATTTATTGCCCAAACTAAGGGGTAATCTAGTCGGTTTGCACATTTAACGGCCTTTACGGCTGGAACTTTCACCTAATTTCATTAGAGCAAACGCGTTTGTGTCGGAACATGACCCTCTTCACTATCAGCTATATGAAATATACATGTAATTTGGCATGAAATTGACAAGTGAAAGACTCATTTCATTGTGAATGCCATTTTGAATACCGGAATGAATTGAATGAACGGAGCGATCTCATTGGTCAAAATTAAACAGGTAAAGTCTCTTTTAAATTTGCATTCTATGTAAATTATATAAAACTGATAATATTTCATTTAAAGATGATTTATAATATTTGGTGAAAGTTCCAGTGGCATAGGCCGTTTATTGTGGACAAATAACAGATCACCCCTACATGTACATTCGTTGCTATGTACCATGAAAACGACATAAAACTTTTTGATGCTTATTTTCGTTATAATTCACATACTGTGGCGTTATTTGACGGAATTTGATGAAAAAAAAGTAGATATTGATAAATTAATCATTTCCCGAGGGTACCACAAGAGAATATCGGCGATTGAGTCTATTTTAGCATCAGCTTAAGTCGATAGTAAAGACTAGGTGTTGATTTGCGCTGTTTACCTTGTATCTATAATAGAAGTATAGTAAAAAAAATATATATATTTTTTTTTTTTAAAAAAGGGGGGGGGGGGGTTAATATATAATAAAGTATGTGTCAAGTACCTGTGTGTGCGTGTGTATGTATGTGGGTTTGCGAGTGTGCGTGTTTGAGTGACCACTATATGAAAATCTGAATATGTGTTGTACGTAACGAGGAATTTGTAAGTTCAAGTTACTGAATAAAGAAGTATCTATCTATCTATCTTGAAATGTGGTCTATACTTTTTTCTCATTATTTTTCATTAAAATGAACATTTTCTGGAATATCAAGACCGGGTTACCAGTTGCTACCCTTTGGGAAATTTGAAATATTACGGGTTTACCCCAGCCACCATATGAGTACACTTTCTAGCATACCGAAAAAGCATATTAGGCAGGTTTTGTCTTCTGCAATTCTCAGGTAGTACCTATCAGCTGTTTACCTTAATTTAACGCAAATAATAATAAACGTGCAAAGTAACTACTTAGTAATATACATGTATACAGCTTCGGAACTATTGCAAAGACTTATTTTCACGAAATTGTTATCTGCCAAAGTTGAGCAATTAATAAATGCATTAGTATATTTTCAAAAACCGCCAAAAAAGGAGAGAAACACAATAAGATAGTTTTTATTTCGTTTTAATATTAAACTTTAATGCATGTTTGTATAATGAATGTACATATTTATAACAAAATACGTTTAAACCAAACATCTGTCCAAATCAGACAACAACTTAAATCCTGATCATACGCCGAGCCACAACTAGACGTCCGATCCGGATCGAAAATGATTGCAAATAAGGAGCATGAGATACTTAATTACTTGAAATTTAATAATCAGAGGGATTAATTAAAACTGAGTGCAGTTTCAAGAAAATATATTTTTTGCTTAACAAACACGCTTGGCAATTTTCCTCCTGGGCGCTGTCTATATTAAATAATTAATTGGAGATATATTTCATCTCTTTTAACAAGCGCAATATATAGCAGCACTTAATTCACCCCTACACTACCTTACCCCGAGAACAGTGCATATATAGTCATTTGCAAACAGTTTGGATCCCGATCAGAAGCAGCGTATCGCGTCGTCTGACAATAATTCAATCTGTTTGATACTCAGTTTTTATATTTCTTAACTCAAAATACTTAGAATTTAAATATGAGAAGACCTTTTATGCTGATAACGACATGGCAGTGATGGGGTTAATATTTTCGCGGATGTAATATCGGCTACTTTAATTTTTGAAAATACGACTTTGATCAGAGACTTTGATCAAAGAAACATCTACACGATTGTCAAACATTTTAGATCAAGATCAAACGCCGCGTCAAAGTTTAACTACGCGACGCGGCGTCTGATCTTGATTTAAACTGTTTTCAGAGTTTAGTCCAGTCGCGATTAGCACTCAAAGGGTTAACCCTTTACCTGATAGCCTATTTCTAGTACTTAAGATAGGTGACTACTTTAAGCAGGCTGGAAGTAAAGCAGAATGCGCCTTAGGGCGCATTCTGCTTTACTTTCAGCCAGCTTTAAGCTGTCATGTGCTAATATATAGAAATATTCCCTATAAAACATATTCATTACTGATTAAATTGGAACTATTTTCTTCAGCGGATGAATAAATCATATACGCTAAAAGGCGCTTCTTTTGGGGAAAGGGATAAAAACGTTATCCTTGTTTATTGGTTACGTTCTATTTGGAGGAGTCTATAGCATAGCAGCCTGAAACTCATAATGTCTCATAAACAGTGTTGGTTTATGAAATATGCTATTATTTAGAGACTCTGTGGCCAATTATATAGTCTAACAAAGCTATTATCAATACACGAGCTTCCCGCTGTTCTATTTCAATAGTTTTATGACTAAACATACAGGCACATGATCAATAGATTGCTCTGATTCCTGGTAGCTTTATGAATGGCTAACCTTCCACTGACCTAAACAGGATTCATTTAGCCGTTCGGGAAACAGACATTTACCATAAAATAATTATAGTAAAACCTCTCTATTAAGACCACTAAAAAGAATATTCTTGGCTGCATAAAATACAGGTAACAGCTTAAAGCAAGGTGAACGTAAAGCAGAAATCCCCTGTAGGAGCTTTCTGTTTTACGTTTATCTTGGTTTAAGCAGTCACCTGCCTCAAACATCTGATAATTTACACAATTTAGTGATCGTAATAGGGGAATTTTACTGTAATTTCCCTTGATGGTGTTTATCTCTGTCAACAAGCGTTTGAATGATAAAACAAATGACGATTACTGATCTATAAGGGATGCTGTAGGACACAGACATATTTAGCATTTGTAGATTTATCAGCACCGCATGGGACACTTGCATTCATATTTCACCATTACTCATACTGCGATAGTCAGCGATAATGCAATTATGATTAAGTGTTTTCGCAACGATTAATGAAAGTGGTAATATCGTAATTTTAACAACATGGAGTAAATCTTACAAATGAGCATTCCTCCTAGAAAATTATTTTATAGACAGTGTATATGTGAATAAGACATATCCTATAAAAACAACGTAGGATCCGCCTGACCAGTATCTCCACTGTTTGTCATTATTCAACGTATTGTTCAACTCATTTCTAAATAGACAGAAATGGGCTAAGATCACCGGAAACAACTGGATTTGTCATTTTTAAGTTCCAGAGAGGTAAAGGTTATTGAAAAAGCATCCCATACAGTTTGGCCTAGAGCAATTATCAGAAATTGTTAATCTGCTATCATTTAGACATAGCGTTCATTGTCTCATTTGCATCAAAACTGTTTGCACGGAATCAATAGATGAGCCTGAGTATTGGACTCAGTGGAATTGTCCCGGCGCTCTATAACGATGGCCTAATCACGCACACTTTGAATAAACTCCGACATACTTTTATGTTAAATATATTATGGTTGTATTTTGGCTAGCGTGCATATAGGCCAGTGTTTTTTCACCTGGCATGACAGAGCTAACCTTTGGCAAAAATAAATAGAGGATCTTGAATGAGTGCTCATTATTTATCATTTTTAATAAACGAGTTGACTAGAAAAATATGAGGCGAGCCTTGGCGAGCGTCATATTCATTTTAGTCAACGAGTTGATTAAGAATGATAAATAATGTGCATGAATATGAGATTATATTTATCACATAACGATTTTAAGGACCCATAAAACTAATTAAAGCCGTAGTTTGTATACCCTCTGCTATATAGATTTTCCGCCAAAACGTCACGTTGTTTACGTTAACGTCATTGCAAATGACGTCATTTGGTGTCCTGCTACAGTGGAGAATCTATTATTCTTTCCCAATAAACGCGTTTACACTAAAACTATTATTTGCAGTGCAAAGAGTTTGGAGCCAGATCAGACGTCTGATCAGGCTCCAAACTGTTTGCCACAAAGATAAACAAGAATTATCATAATTGTCCAAAAGTTGTTCTTTTCTACGTTTAGTGCTTTTACGTTTGCGTACGTTTTCGTACGTTTGCGTTTAAACGGGAAAGAATAACAGATTCTCCACTGTAACCTTTGGCAAAGATAAACTAATTTACATCTGCCTAGTGTTCAGTACCGCGAACTCAACAAAACCTCTCACCACGGTCCGCTGGCCTCAGGGCGCCAACAGGTTCACGTGCCTTCAACATTGCATGCTTTTGTCGTTCTCAATGGTCACTCCTCCTTTGTGAGCTTTGAGGTGGGCGAACCGTGGTGAGATGTTCAGTAGAGTTCGCAGTAATGAACGCAGTGCAGATTTTGGGGGTGGTGGTACATGTATAGTTCCGTATTGAATACCGGTAGTTCTGTTCCGATACTTTCAACATGGTGAAACATGGGCGTGCAGCCATATCAACGTGAAAAGGGTATGTACAGTGCTCCCTCTCTACAACAACACCCAATGAGAGACAAATATTGAGCGTGTTGTTCGGAGGAAGTTGTTTTAGGGAAGAAAACTTCAGATTTGACTTACATTTGCAAACAGCTTGAATCCAGATCAGACGTCGAAAAACGCGACGTCTGGTCTGGATTCAAGAAGTTTGTCACTCGTCATTATATTTTTTTCTGTCAAAATGTCAACTTATCTGTAACGTTGAGAAACAAAGAGAGACGACAACGGTCAATTCTGAAAATAAACGAACGTGCTGCCGCCCTAAAAATTGAAATGCAAAGGTCCTCATCTAAACTACGCCCTGTCATGTAAAATAAATACACATTACCAGTCGACAGTGTGATACAGAGTGATGTATTTAGCTCGAGACGTTTTTGGCGGAAATAGCCGATCTGACGAGCGCCATGGCGCGAGTCTGATCGGTTATTTCCGCCAAAAACGCCGAGAGCTAAATGCAACACTCTGTAGCACACTGCCAACTGGTGATGTGTATAGGAATAAACAACATCTTTTTGACGTTCATGACGGTATGACTACATTAGCTTCGCAGGGGGTAAATTTTGTAAACGCCCGAAGGGCGTTTTCATTTAATTTACACCCCGAAGCTAATGTAGTCATACCGTCATGAGCGGCAAAAAGATGTTGTTTATTCCTTATATTTATATTTTTATTTTCTGTCATCCATTTAATGTGTAGTTTGACCAGATTTGTTTTCATGTATATGAATATACCATATACCGGCCAAATGGGTTTGATAGATGTAATATCGATGTAATAGCCATTCCAGTTTCTAAATATGGTGTCAAAAGTAGTCCTTACTACATGTACTGTATTTGCATGATAATTTCAGGGTTTTACGCAGTAAACTTTCTCGCTGTGCTTTAAGAACGCTCGTAAGAAATTAAAACAATAAATTCAATCTGAATATCCATTATCAAAGCATATTTTAAACAATTAGGTGGCGCAAGTTTTTATACACGCTTTACACTTAGCAACGCGAATAGCAACGCTGAAATGCGACTACATGTACACAGTCAGCGTGTACACACACCCGCGGCTATCCGTGGCATATCCGATACACATAGGCTAGTTTAAATATGTCATAACGGAACATTACGTTACCAATTTAGTAAGTGTGAATGCATTATTTTGCTTTATGTTTGAGCGACTTTCCTATGTATTCTGGTGAACAAATTGTTTGAAATTGTCAATTTCAAACCGTAATTGGAAGACAACTTGTCTAATCTATAAATAGATCCATGCTTACTCGGAGAAGGGAGAGCACGCGTACAGCTTTAATGACGGAGTGTAATATGATAACCTCCCTTAAAACAGCAATTAATTTTTTTTTTATCGCAATTTGATTTTAATTGAACTGTCTGCGACTTTAAATAGGGGTTTCGAAATACCCAAACGGATAATCTAAAAGTAGATCCTAACTTGGTCGGTATCTCTCCGCCGTATGGAAGATTTTCTTCGCGGCGGAGACTCCGCCCTCTTTCTAACTGGCTGGGACCGGATTCGATTCGTAGGTTCATCGAGAATTGACCTGCATATTTTTAATACGATTACATAGAGACTTTACAGGTTGAATGTAAATATTTTATTATATGCCTTGAATACACTTAAGAAACAACTAAATAGTTGTTTAAATCATTTTATATCCAAAATTTATTAGTTATTTGAAGCAGAAAAAGATGTTTTGCATGCCACAAAGAATAACGCGGCACTTATACATGTACGTAAATGACGTCACGTTAAATCGAAAGCGAGGTCAGAGTAAAATACAAAGTGGCTGATACAAGGTGGCTGATACAGACTCTTGTATTTTACTCTGCAGATACACGCGAAAACGCTCGATATCATACGAAGGCGTATAATAAAAAGGCTTATACATGCCTGAATGTCATAACAAAGTGCATTTATTCCTTATACAGTAAAACCTCTCTATTACGACCACTAAATTGTGTTAATTAGTAGAGTGTTTACGATAGGTGACCGCTTACAGCAAGGTGACAGAGAAACAGAAAGCTCCTAAAGGAGCTTTCTGTTTCACTGTCACCTTGCTTTAAGCTGTCACCTCTCTATTATACAATCAATTAGCCTTCGTTTTAGTGGTCGTAATAGTGAGGTTTTACTGTATGTCCAACCCAAACAATACCAATACGGGAAGGGTATTTCTATTTAAGATAAGGATATTGAAATGATACATGTATATGAGTACGTATACACTGCTTTGACCCTTTGCCTATAACATAATTTCAGCATTAAAGACAGATGGTTGCTTTAAGCTACTGTCAGCTATAGGATATAGGATATATTTTATGGCGTATTTTCATGACTGCATAAAGTGGAACTTTTCTCATTGATGGGAATAGATTAAAGTCGATAAAATAGAATATAAAAACTGTATTTTTTCAGTGAAAAGTCTAAATTTAATTCCTTCGTGAACACCTGACACCGTGTTCACTAAAAGTCCTACGACCAAAATCAGGATCAGATCAAATACCTTGAATTTCGTCTCAACTGACCCTGAGACCAAAATCAGTGTCCACGAAACAAACTTTGAGACGGATCAGTTGAACCTAAAATCGTGATCAAGGTGATCCTGTTTTTCCATGGTTTAAGCGGTCAGAGCGTAAGAACTATCCAACTGGAGGTTCAAGGTTACTACTTTCCCTAGCTTTGCCACTTGTGAAAGTATAATGTATGATGCTTACTCAATGAATTAAATTTCGATATAACACCAAAAATACAGTTATCTTCTATAAGTTTACAATTCAAAGCATAGGGTTTTTGTTTATTTTCGTTTGAACGAAAAAATTAGGAAATCAGTGATTTGAGAGATTTCTGTCGATCGAAACATGTGCGTTGAAATTGGCAAAACCATAACGATTGCTCATTTTTATTTCTGTTTGATTGGGTTGGGTTTTAGCATCATAGTTGGACTTACATGTATGTGTATTCATGGTAGGGAGTCGGTGAAGAAATGTTGTTTATAAAAATCAATTAAGACTTTCTAAAAACCTGAAAAATTGACCAAAATGTCTTCAATTAACCGATTCTATATGTTTATATTTTGTTCGATTTAAAACAAAATCTATGATTCATCTTTTTTCCATGCTTAAGAAAAACATTGTCTTTTGTGGATAGTGATTAAATTAGTTACTTTTAACCCTTATCCTATCACCATACCTGCCTTGCAATTGTCGTTTTCGAAAAATATTCAATTAAGATTGATACATTTTGTAACTAACAAAACATAAAAAACTATTGTCAAAGGGTTAAGTAAAAAGGTTTAAGGTCGCAATATAAGAATAAAAAGGGTCGGTCGGGTTACCGGAAACACATACATATATTTTCATTTTTGGCCTAAATTTACTAAATAAATGTCTGAATAACAGTTTGGACTCGGATCAGTTTGCTTGTCCAGAAACGGTTGACTAGTCAAACACTGTGTGACCTAGCCATGGTAGTATTCATGGTAACGCTGTGACGGGATTAACAAAGTTTTGGGCTAAATGCACATCATCAGTCTACTGTTTGATCCAAGGAACAATATCAATAACTAACCTTCTATTGACCTCAGCATGATTTATTAAGCTGTTCGCAGAATAAATATCGTTATAGAAGGCATGCCATTGGTGCTGTTTATCAATGTCATCACTCGCAGTATGATGAAACACTTATGGTCTACCCTTCTACACATATGACAGATGTAGGGGAAAATAATATTTGGTAATTTTGTACAGTCAGCCCTTTCTATAATGACCAATTTATTACGTCAATTATTAGATTTTTACGACAGCTGGCTGCTTAAAGCAAGGTGACTATAAAATAGAAAGCTCCTTTAAGAGCTTTCTGTTTTACTGTCACCTTGTTTTTAAGCTGTCAATATCCTTTTTTTACAATTAATTAACATTCGCTTTAGTCGTAGTAACAGAGAGATTTTACTGCGTAGACTACTACAATAACATCCTCATTTAACCCTTTGAACCCTAGTCCCGCATATAGGCGTCTTTTCAAACAGTGTACATGTGAATAGTGCACTTGCCCTGTGCAAACAGTGTAGGCCCAGATCAGAGGGCTCCGAAAGGAGCCCTCTGATCAGGGTCTTCACTGTTTGTCACAATGCCAAATATTGACAAAAACAACCCTTTAAAGTCAGAAATGGACTAGACTTAGATGGAAACTGGAATTGTCCATTTAAAGTTTCAGGGAGGAAAGAGTTAACCAATCTTTTATTGCACTGACAATAAGAAATGTAGAGGCAATTTTAATATAGGTCCGCACTAAAGACCCTGTCGCGGAGAAGACGTCTTTCTTTCTACAGTCTCAAATATTATGTTCATTGAAAACAGTTTTTACCATGACCGGTTTTTTTATTTTTGAAGTTTACAGATTTGTAAATAGATTCGATTGGAATACCTAAAACATACAATATAATGGGTGTCTGTATCAATCAAAGGTTTACTGCAAGTCATTAACAGACCGGATCGTGCCAGTTTTCACATGAAATATTCAACCTTACAATAAGGTTTGTATAAGTGCGTTTACATGGCAAATACAACTACTTAAACATGACTTGATATCAGCAATACTACATGTATTGCCAACCACTTGCGACTCAAATGCACTGGTAACGATGTTTCAGTTTCATTTCAACAAAATATTATTTCGGTTTTACAACAAAAGATAGTATTAAAAACCAACTCGCAGATTGTCCAAATAGTGAATTTCAAAACTATTGAAATATTGTTCGTGTTAGGTATAGAACAACTCGGAAGCATATGTATACACAGTTGATTGGTGTGGGGGCACTGCGCCCTTTCAATAACGAGGTCAGTCAGAAAGGACCGCAGCAGGCAGGACCGGCGACAGAAACATTGAATCAAGCAATCTGTACTTGTATTATAGGAGAGAAGACTTTAATTCCCCTCTAAACGAATTAGATATAGAAAATGGCCAATTAACTCTTTCCTCCCTAAAACTTCAAATGGACAATCCCAGTTTCCATTTTAGTCTAGTCCATTTCTGAGTTTTAAGGGTTGTTTTTGTCAATGTTTTGCATTATGACAAACAGTGAAGACCCAGATCAGAGGGCTCCGTAAGGAGCCCTCTGATCTGGGTATTCACTGTTTGCATAGGACAATGCACTTTTCACATGTATACTGTTTGAAAAGGACGCCTATATGCGGGACTAGGGTTCAAAGGGTTAATTGAAACATTGGCGACCTTTTTCTAAGTTCCAAACGGTGTGGAGCCTGATCAGGCTATCTGCTATGGATATACATGTACATGATTTACTGATATAAAGCAAAAACAATATTGGGAATTAACACCGTCTTGTATGCTGTATAATTTTACGCATCGGCAGTACTGCACTCAAGGTACATGTACGCGCTTTATACGCCTCTAATTTATTCCTCCGCTGAATAAAGAAGGAAATAGATACATTTGATACAGTCATGAATATGCACTATAACAAATGTAATCGATATCTAAGCAGGTGGTAGCTTAAACAGACTGAAAGAAGTAACGCAGAATGCGCCTTATTGCGCATTCTGTTTTACTTTCAACCTGTTAGGAAATACACTTCGAAACTTTACAGCCAAATAGAAGAATAGATAATATTTCACATAGTAATTTACATCCATTATTCATTAACCCCTTTTTGACTATGTTGACATCTGCCCCTTTTAAGTGTGGCCTTTTTTTTCAAATCAAAATATTATTTAAACATATATATAACTATAATATTATATAAAGTATTTCGTAACGAGTGTTAATTAGTTTGGACCCTGATCAAAGTCGCGTAACGCAGCGTCTGATTCGGATACAAACTGATTGCAAATAATCCGTGACAGCGAATGGGTTATAATAACAAACAAAATACCAGGGCATTGTACCTTACATTTCAAAACTTTTCAAGCAAATAGTAGATAGACATTATATAAGCCATTCACGTTCTTCACTTAGTTTATTAAGATTATTTTGAGTGCTTATACTCTCTTGGGTATACATATGGATTATTAAAGCAGATAAAAATGAAACTCAGAAATTCCTCCAGCGATCACGATCACCAGCGATACTTATTTTACTTAACATAATTATGCCTCGAAGTATATATATAATAGAAAACGTTCATATTATAATTGTTAAACAATTCCAATGAAATGATCTCTTTAACCCTTTCATAAACAAATTTATTGTGAATTGTTTACCCTTTTACTGCCATATTGTCGCCTGCTTTAATAGTGTTGTCTACAATATCGTTTCAAAGTTAAATTAAAAGCGGTATGACTGAAAAAATTCAAAACGAGTGTCAAACAGCTTGGATCCTGATCAGACGCCGCGTTACGCGGCGGCTGATCAGGATCCAAACTGTTTGCAAACGTGTCTTTTGGCATCATTGATAGTGAAAGTGTTAACATAACACAGAATCTGTAGCATAAGATACGAATATGTTGCTCTTTAGAACAACCAGAAAAATGAATAAAAAATGAGGGAAAGGTTTCAATGATGTGAAAATTATTCATATCTTGCCATTTCAAACATCTCTTATCTAATCATTCTATCGACAATAGCCCATAGTTTTTATCGAGAACACGATAGTTTGGTGATTACTTCGACACCGCTCCATTTGCATACGTAACGTATTTGGCAATCTACAGATACGGCGGAATTTCCATATTTACCACATTTGTCAATCTTCGCTATCGCTTGTAAATTTGATTTGTGTTTAGTTTTTTGCACAAATTAATTGATCTGGTTTATTTTAAGCATCTTGCCGATCGATTTCCTTGTAATGTACAGGGTGACAAATATAGAACATTTGCTCTGCTTACCTGTTCGAGTTTTTTGCTTTTAACCCATTCACTTCCATGACGTCATCAATTTAAAACAATTATCGTATGCTTGAAATTCTCAAATTTAAATTTAGGTATTTTGACTATTGAAAGGAGTGTAACGAGACGTCTGATAAAGATCCAAAGTTTCACAGAGTGTTTGTTTAAATTGTTATCGGATAATCTTGTTATGTCGGACAATAGCTTATAGCTAGTGTTATAATGTTGACTGAAACCGACTATTACAAGACTGCGCGTTCAATAAACGCTTATGCCCCCGGTGGCATCCTTGACAATATATTCTGAATTTTTTCTAAGTCCAAATTAGGTCAAGGTCAAACTGAGCTTGGGTATTATTGGTGAGTTGATAATGGTCCAAGGCAATAACTGTGTAAGTATCGAAGCATTGTAGTAAACAGAGCTGATGCTAGACGAAACGGTACAATCTAGTTAACCAAGAAATAGCATATTTAAAATATTCTAAAGTCCAAATTAGGTCAAGGTCAAGGTCAAAATCAAAGTTTGGTGATATTGGTGGATAGAGAATGATCAAAGGCAACAACTGTATAAGTATCAAAGCATTGTATTCAGATGTATTTATGCTAGATGAAACGATACAATCTAGTTAACCAAGAAATAGCCTATTTAAAATATTCTAAGTCCAAATAAGGTCAAGGTCAAAATCAAAGTTTGGTGATATTGGTGGATAGGAAATGGTCCAATGCAACAACTGTATAAGTATCCAAGCATTTGGGTAAGCGGTGTTGATGCTAGACGAAACGGTAAATTCTACTTAACCTTGTTACGGACACACGGAAGGACGGACGGACAGGACGATTACTATATGCCTTCGTATCTGTCGATGCCGGGGGCATAAAAAGATTATCTGATCTTATTTTATCATATCTTAAAGTTTACAAATAACTATTGTACTCGGGATAAGACAGTAAGGAGTTTCATTCATCCCTTCAAAATGAACAATTCCAAATTCCAATAAGTTTTAGTTCATATTAACCTATGTTTATAACCTCGGGGCCAGGTCTATTTTAACAATTTACTGCAAAATGACCTGATCAGAGGCCATTGTGTTCTTCACAGATACAGTGTTGGTAAGGAGCGAGTATTTTGTCGCTAGCTTCCAATAATAAATCGATCTCTGGTGACTTGCAACTAATGTTCTTCTTGTAAA
Source organism: Gari tellinella (assembly GCA_922989275.2). NCBI lineage: Eukaryota > Metazoa > Mollusca > Bivalvia > Cardiida > Psammobiidae > Gari > Gari tellinella. Next base: position 24,107,524 of record OV277856.1, on the reverse strand, counting down.
ATGCTGTGCAATCCAGAGGGTGTAAGTGGCAGTAAAATACCCCAAAATTTGGTTTTGTTGAAGTCAGTGGTTTGGGGTTTGGGGTGCTAAGGCAAATAGCGAAAGCTACTGAAAGGAACGAACGTTTTGATTGGATAACACAGAGTGCTAAAAATAAATGCTGTACAGGCAGCATCTATACGTTCGACCCCTTTGGTACACCATAGCCATGTGTATATGATACTGCATGCGTCTTGCCTACTGCTATATATTTACAACAAGAGTGTTAATCACTTTAAGACTTATCTTGATGAGATGCCTAATTGATGGTGTCAAATATTTGAAACCATCTATAAATTCCGGAATTTGATGAAATAAAAAGTAGATATTGAAATATTAATTATTTCCCGAGGGTACCACAAGAGTATATCGGCGATCTAGTCTATGTTATCATCAGTTTAAGTCGAAAGTTAAGACTACCTGTTGGATTCCGTTGTATACCTTGTAATTATAACAGAGGTCTAGAAGAAAAAAAATTGGGAGGAGGGGGGGGTTAAAGATCTAGATCTATGTGGCAAGTACCTGTGACTCGGGCAACATGATTTACCTCATCCGGGAAGAAATCCTCCTGTACACTGTGAAGAAACTGTACAACTTATAATGTAATCACCCTTACTCTCTCTTCCATCGGTCCATGGAGTAGAGTTACAAGTAGAAACAGGCCATGAAGGAAGTAAAGGGTTAAGCCTAATTGCATGTTATAATTATAACGTTGGAATTAAAACCCCTTCACTGCCTTACCCCGAGTACAGTCGTTATTTGAAAACAGTTTGGATCCTGATCAGACGCCGCGTAACGCGGCGTCTGATCTGAATCCAAACTGTTTGATATTCGTTTCAATATTTCTTAAGGCAAAATACCTACAACTTTTTTTTAGAAATAGAAGCAGACGACAATTGTTTAAAATTGATGACGTCACGGCAGTGAAGGGGATAAAGTAGTCGACACTTTTTGATTAGATGATACATATACCATAGTAGTAAAAACTATAACTTTAATTGTGATTGTCAATGGTATTAATATAGTAAATTGTTATGCTGATATGTGTCACTTCCCCAATTGAAAATGATGAAAGTGGTTATATGACATGTATATCTACAACTCAATATCTTTTATGTTAATCGTAAAGTGGTTTACATTTACAAACTGGTTGGATAAAATCAAGTAACTTGACGTCCGATTTGGCTAGAAACAAACCGTTCTATACTTTTCTCACCTCTCGGACAGAGGTATCCCGAAATCAAGGGGTGTGAGATAACCTTTTATCCCGTCACTACAGCCTCCGGGGACATAATAAAGGGGTAGCATAATAAACTTAGGTTTATCTGTATAGTAGCTGTATGAATACACCGGAACTATTTTTATTTTCATTACTCAAAGCAAATAGCGAAGACGTTGATTTTAGTCGCAAAAAACACCCTTAATATGTTTGATAACGATTTAGCATCCACAAAAATAGAAAAAAATATTTACAAAAAAAAAAAGTGGGTTTTGAACGCGGATCGCCGTGATGGGAGACGTCGATGTTAACCGCTGGACCATAGGGGCACATACAAAGCGATGTCGATTTAAGTTATATAAAGTTTGTATATTGACGCCTTTTTAAAAAAAAATCATTTAGATAGAAACTAACCAGAATAAACATTGTTTTTTAAAAACAAGTTCACAAATAAATCTACATATCCATACATTATTTCTATTCTCATATGGACCTACGCTTTTAGGAACCATTCTGCAGTCGTCTCTGATTCTATTTTTAGCCTACTTCTACTAAAGTAAAGCCACAGGTACTTGACTTCGTTTTCCGAGGGCACCACAAGAGAATACCGGTGATCTACTCTATTTTAGCATCAGTTTTAGTTAATAGTTTAGACTACCTGTTAGATCCTCGTTGTATACCTTGTCTTAATATATACGGTAATAGAAGTCTAGTTTTTAATAGATCTAGATCTATATGTCAAATACCTGTGGCTAAAGCAATACATGTACTGTGTACTGTTGAGCAACAAGTTGAAGGAAACTTTAGGTAGGCTTATAAACAAAGCAGAAAGCCAGCTTTATTAGCAAATTTCAACATAATCATTGGATGGGATGTAGAGTTTGAATCTTAGCGGTCAGAAAAGAAACTGTTCAAAAACAATAAACAACCTTGACGAGTAACGCGAAAACTGGTGACAATTTCCAGTCGTTATTTTTGGCAATTTTAACTTCTGAGTTGAAGCGTAAAGTATAGCCTATTTGAGTTAAAATGTATAACTTGTCAAATTTGAATCGACTCACTTTTCCAGTTTGTTGCCAGTTTGTCACTCCAAGCATTTTGTTATGGTCATTTTTTTCTGTTGTGTAAGTATAACTAAGCGCAATTCGGCTGGGAGCGGTTATTATTTTTTTGTATGTCAGAAATTACATAAAACTTGTCAAATTAAATATTATTGTACATTTGAAAGGCCAGAATCAGTCAGTGACGGGATAAATCGAATAATATGTCATTGCAGGATATAGGACTTGTTTATTCTGCTCGAGGAGAAATCACTGACCACTCGGCAAGCCTCGTGGTCAATGATTACTCCTCTCGCAGAATAAACAAGTCCTATATCCTGCAATGACATATTATTCTCTATTATATATCTGTCCGGACAGACAAACCGAACTAAAGGAACTATCTTATGATTGGTTGTTATTGCCGTTGTTTTGACGTCGTCATGACGTCGTCATGCATACATTAGCGCCTTAAAATACAACTCGCCACTGTATAGCAAGTTAAACGCGTTTTTAGGGTTGACGAGGTGAGAAAATAAATTTAACACCACAGTTGAGTATCAGATGAATATCCCACCCTCGTTTGAAAATATTTTTGGAACACTCGGCAAAGCCTCGTGTTCCAAAAATATCTTCAAAACTCGGGTGGGATATTCTTATCTGACACTCACGGTGGTGTAAGTTTCACTATATCTTACCGTGTCTGTATATATGCTAATGCAAATAAAGTCACATTTGCATATGACTATTATATTATCATGAATATGTGGATGTAATAAGAAACACCATGTGTTAACAATATTTAATAACGCAATATTGAATCTTAAATAAAATCTTGAATCTGTAATTTTAAAATGCTTAAAACAGATGTTAAAATATGCAGGCGACATTGTTAAAGCTATCAACATTACAGAATATATAGGGTAAACCCTTTGTCTGCCAATAGTTGCCTGGCTGGTATAATTTGGAAACAGTTTTGATACAGACAATACGCTACGTTACGCGGCGTCTGATCTGGATCCAAACTGTCCGACATTCGCTTTAAAAATTCTTAAATACAACATTCACGAATCTCAATTTGACAAAGTTTACAAACGACAATATATGGTAGCGAATTAACGTACTTCACTGGTAGCGATCGATAATACTTTATTCGGCTCGGGTTTATGTCTGAGCCCGTGTAGAGAAACAACAACAACAACTATACCGTTAGCTAACGCTATAGAAAAACGATGGAAAATATCTAAAAAAAACAACTAAGATTCGGTTACGATGGACTGATCATATTTTTTTAATGTCAGAAGCCAAATAATGCCACAAATTTGTTTTTTTTAGTGTTTTATTTCATTTTGACAAGTACACCATCCGGTTGCGAGTCCCTTTAAGGCGCATTCTGCTTTACCTTTAATTGGTTTTCAGCAGTCACGTGTCACCAAAACAAGAAACAGACTATGGGGTAAAGGTGCGATCAGTAAAATTGCGTCTGAAAAATTGAAAATTTGAAATCATAGGATTTTAATGATCAACGTATGGAAGCACTGTAAATATTATTAATATTCGGACAAGATCAAAAATCATCTGTCACTGACACTGATTATTGTGAAAGCGAGAGCTCAATCCGATGCCCTTGTGTCCAAAGTATTTGTTCGGGCTGACCTGGATCTGTGAGATATCAATGAAATATAGCGCGGTATAGCACGGTCAGTAAATAACATATTCTAATGTATCAAACGTGTCATATAGCATCCCTTGGAGACTCATACTTTTTATATTTCATTAGAGAATTAATTTCATCCGATATCTTGAACACTGACAGTGGAGAAAACGTTATTCTTTCTCGCAAACGAAACGCAACTGCAGAACAATAAATTGTATAAAATGACAACATTTTTATATTTCTTATAATTAATTTTAATTTGAGAAGCAAACAGTTTGAATGCTGATCAGATGCCGGGTAACCCGGCGTCTGATCAGCCTTCAACCTGTTTGCAATAGAAATAATAGTTTTACATGTAGTGTAAGCGCGTTTATTGGGAAAGAATAGCGTCTTGTCCACTTTAAATTGTCGGTGAAATATAGTTTTTATGTACAATTTCTTCTCGACTTAAAATCAATGTGCGGGTTTGGCAGAATCTGAACTTATTACTCCATAAACACGGTTTTAACGACTTTAAATCATTCCTCCACAGACGCAAATGGTTCAATTTTACAAGTACTGTACATGTAGTCATGTTTAACTCTTTCCCCTATACAATCGCCTTTTAGCGCATGAATTTATTCCTCCACTGAAGAAAATAGTAACAATTTTTACAATCATGAAGATGGACCAGAAGAAAAAGTTTCTGAATCTTAGCAGATGATAGCTTAAAGCAGGTTGAAGGTAAAGCATAATGTGCCTTAACCCTTTACCTGATAGCAGCGCCTTTTAGCACATTTGATGTGTTCCTCCACAAAAGAAAATAGTTCCAATTTATACAATCATAAACATGTTCCGACAGAAATAGTTTCTATATCCCTAGAGATGGTAGCTTAAAGCAGGTTGAAAGTAAAGCAGAATGTGCCTTTAGGGACATTCTGCTTTACTTTTAACCTGCTTTAAGTGGTCACATATTTTCAAAGCTAGAAAAAGCCTAAGCGGTAATGGGTTAAGGCGCATTCTGCTTTACTTTCAACCTGCATGTTAACACGTTTTCAATAGCCTGTGTCTTGTTTTGAAGACAAATTACCACTTAAAGCAAGACGTTATGCTTGACGAGTAAAACTATTTTGTGTTAGAACCATAACCGTCATTGCAAACAATTTTAATACAGATAAGACGCCGAATATCTAACTCGGAGAATTGCTGCAGACGACAAACATTGCAGACGAAAATTGCTCCGTGTGCTGAAGGTTGATCTGTTAGCTCAATGATAAAATATTATTACGAAATTTTTAACCAAGAAGAGATTTGCCTCCTTGGGAAAGTTGGATGATTTACAATTACGTGTAGCTTTCTGTGGCAATATGATTTTACTTTTATTTCAATTCTTTCAAAGAGATTCCTCGTTCACAAAGCCTTTTTTCATAACTATTAAGTCAGTCTCGAAAATGCTTTAATGTTCTTGGATTCAGGGTGAGGCACCGGTTACTAGTACAAAATTGGTCGCTTAAATTGACCATTTGCCCTTTTTTAATAAAGTTTTTTAGACCGAAACAATCAATGTCCAATGTCTAGTCACAGACCGGAGAAGATATTATTCCTTCACGTTTAGACGTAGAAAAAATGCAATGCAATAAAATGGAGCATATTATAAGTTTTTGAAATTTCAAATAATCTTTTTTATAACCCTTTCACTGCCTTACCCCGAGTAGAGTCTACAACGGTTATTTTCAAACAGTTTGGATCCGGATTAGGATCCAAACTGTTTGCTATTTTTTTCAATAGTTCTTAATTCAAAATACCTTAAATTTGAATTTGATAAATTAAAGCAGACGACAATTGTTTAAAGTTGATGACGTCATGGCAGTGAAGCGGTTTATCCGGGTAGAAAACAGTTTTTAGCCTAATCAGACGGCGCGTAAGATCTGTCTTCGAACTGTTTGCAATGGACACAATATGCTTAGTTTAAAGATTTTATTTATTGATAAATCATTTCAGTGATTAATTACATTCAATAATGTCAAAAAAGATGAGAACGAAAGCATAAGCTTATTAAAGAGCCTTTCCTCGTCATAAATGTTTTACATTTTAGAGCGGATGATAATTTACAATATGTTTAAAAGCATGAACGCGTTCATTGGGCAAGTATAACGAGTTCTCCAATGCATGTCAAGTGATTTAGCGGTTGAACTGGTTCCAGACTGTATGTAAACCATCGATGTCCCAAAGTTGGTACGTTGCTGGTTTACAGATAAGAGAAGTTAACTTTGTAATAAGCGATTCCATATTAGGACACATACATGTAGGCCGATAAGCTCTATGAAATAAATGTTGAACCCGCACGAAACATTGATACAGTGGAGAAAACGCTATTCTTTCCCAATAAACGCGTTAACGCTAAAACTATAATTTCTATTGCAAACAGTTTGGAGCTAGATCAGACGCCTGGTAACCCGGCGTCTGATCAGGCTCCAAACTGTTTGCCCGCAAGGTTAAAATTAACACTCAGAATTGTCTTAATATTGTCATTTTCTCCATAACTCCAACATGCCTTCGGCGATTTAGGTATTCATAGAACTGGACCAATTTTTTATCCAATATTATTTTCAGCAAATTTGGTGAAGATCCAATTAAAACTGTTTTAGTCAGAAAGCTTACAAGCCTGAAGTATGCAATTTATAATCATTCAAGGGCAATAACTCCAACATGCCTTGTGAGATTCTAGTAGTTAACATGATTGACCTAGAATTTATTTTAATAAACATTTTCAACAAGTTTGGTGAATATCCGATAAAAATTGTATGTGTTAGAAAGCAAAAAATGCTGAAACATTCTTTTTTAATACTTAAAGGGCCAACACTCAGACATGCCTTTTGCGATTTTAGTAGTATTGATACCAAACCTTGATTTTATATAAATAAACATTTTCAGCAAGTTTAGTGAATATCCGATAAAAACTGTATGTGTAAGGGTGCAAAAATGACTGAAACAGTCATGTTTTATTAATAAACAGGCAATAACTCAGATATACCTTATGCGATTTTAGTAGTAATCAAACTAAACTTTGATTTTATATCAATAAACATTTTCAGCAAGATCCAATAAAACGTATTTGTGTTAGAGAGCAAAACTTGCTGAAAACAGACATTTTTTAAAACATAAAGGGCAAAAACTCAGATATGCCACATGCGATTTTAGTAATAATCAAACTAGACCTAAATTTTATATGAATAAATATTTTCAGCATGTTTGGTGTATATCCGATAAAAACTGTTTGTTTTAGAGTGCAAAAATGACTGAAACAGTCATTTTTTTTTATTAATTAACAGGCAATAACTCAAAAATGCCTTACGCGATTTTAGTAGTAATATAACTAAACCTTGATTTTATATCAATGAACATTTTCAGCAAGTTTGTTGAAGATCGGATAAAAAATATTCGAGTTAGAGAGCGGACACAAAAGTGTGATAGTCTAACTGACTGATGGATGGACGGGCGGAGGTAGATACGGTTGCACCAGTCTGAAGTTGATTCCGGCTGTATCACGTGCTACTAAGCCGTGTGGTAATGTTTATGTCAGACGTTCTATTTTCGGTTTGTTATGATTTTTTAAATCGCCCGTTTCGGTGATTTATGTCCGTCTTCATCATTTCATAGATCAGTTTGGCCCATAAGAATGTTCAAACATTATTATTCACCGTAATTGTATTTCAGACATTTAGAAAAGGTCTGAAAACACAATGGGACTTTAAGAGTAAGAAACAAGATATATGCAGCATTGTATGGGAAATGTTTTAAATGATGAGAGCGGCTACACATTGAAAATGAATGATAGCGTGGAAAAGCGCAGGCGCTCACATTGACTGCCGATGTGTTGAAAAATCGCAAGCGCGTATAGCGAAAGTGTGTAAGTGGTTAGCAAATATTTAAGTACAATTTGATCTAAATCTGTCACAAAGTACTTTCCTTGCAGCTATTGCGTGCTAGTTAATTAACCATTGGCACATTCAACATGCAGACAGCATATTTTGGCACATTTGACATGCATACAATACATTTCAAAATATTATTACACATGTAGTTCCATCTAACATATAATTATTAGTCACTACTTTGCCGGTTTGGTATACCACTATTGGTTAACATTCGTACCAGTTTCAATTTTAAGATAATTTTGGTAATAGGACCTATCAATTAAATCAACAAATTGAATTGATATTTTAAGGGGTTTTAGTTTGAACATATTTATTTCAGAAAATGTACAGTATACATACAATATACAATACATGTATATTTATTATAATAAATATGACTAGAACGAAAGCTAAAGCTTATTAAGTTCTTCTCCTTGACACTAAAGTTACATTGAAGGTGCGGTTTTATGTATGGCCCATGGCTCTGCAAAATAACATACATTAATATATTTTCAAGTATATGATTATGTAAAAAGTCCATCAGTAAAGTTAAATATATAGGATCTATTAAATGATTGTTTGAAAAAAAAGATTGTCCGACCGTCCGTCCCTAAACAATTTTTGGCATATAATAGGAAACACAGGTAATTTTTTATTTTGCCTAATATGAACACGTCATTTGATAACCTGAGATAACCTTTTAACTAATCTGTACCGCTTCAAAATTCAATAGAATCAAACGTAGCTATATGGTAACTGGAATAAATATGGAGAATCCTACGTTCGTCTTGGCGACATTATTCTGTTGCTGTTGCTATGCATTTTCTGCGCTCGTTTCTGACAACGTTGATGCTTCTACAGACTTCAAGTCTCTGACTGACGCGTTTGTAAATATGCAAGAGCAACTCAAGAAGGTTGAATCGCGATTGGAAATTCTTGAAGCAGAAAACAGACTACAGAGTGAAGAGATCGCTCAACTAAAGGAGAAACTGACTGATGCCGACAGAAATGCAGATTCTCATGGAGCACCATCAGAGGAACAGGAGGAAATGTCTGATGATACTACATCCGGTCAGGCCGTCGAGAGTAGCAGTGACAAAGGTAGAGCGAAGAAGACGTATTTCTTTTCCATGTAAACCAAATCAAATGCAAACAGAATTCAATAAGTTCGTAGAAATTTAATAGTTATTGACATATGTTGATGGCATTTTGTATCTGAATTACCAACAGTCTGGAGCCGTATGAAACGTCGGCTTACCGGCGTCGTCTGATCTGGCTCATGTTTGCAAAGAACAAACTTCTTTTAGCAATGGAAAAAGAATGATGATTTATCCCTTTGAAAGTTTTATCCATAAAATATTTTGATATTAAACACTAGACTTAACCCCTTTACTGCCTTATACCAAATGCAATGGCTATATGCAAACAGCTTGACTCCTGGTTGGGGCGCCACGTAACGCGATGACCGATCAGGATTCAAACTGTTTGACACTCAATTTTACAATTCTTAAGTTAAAAAAAACTCATATCTAAATTTTAGAAATAACATTTAATGCAGACGACAATTGTTTAAAATTAATGACGTTATAGTAGTGAATGGTTAATTCTCTTTGTGGAATATTTAATACTCATTGTGTTACAATCTTTAATCCGACGTTACATGTAAGATGCCGTGAAATGGTTTTAACACAGTTCATACGTGATATGACCATTATTTTCTTGTGAATGGTAGATTAACTCATGTTTTAGCTAAGAGGGTGGTGTTATTCCTCGCTCGTTTGTCATTGAAAAATGATGTATATTGTAAACAATGTGGAACTTCCTCAGATGCCGAGTAACTCAAGATTGATCAGGCTTCAAAGTATTTTATTATCAACAAAACAGTCATTTTCTTCATTCCACTGCATTATGTTTGTATTTGGTGTAATAGAAATTCCTCACTTTAGTTACCTGCCAATTTTCCTGTAATTCATTTCAGAAATTAATTACGGCAATTCTGTAAGAACGAAATTAATTAACGTTTGACTAAACATTTGTACCATGATTATTTTTTGTCCATAATACATGTAGGTACGTCACAGAACAGGATTAGAAGAGCCGATACATTGATGGATGTTGCCTTCTTTGCCAAGTTGAAAACTGAAGCTCATAATCTCGGAGTCAACCAAGACATTGTCTTCGATGAAGTTGTGACGAATGTCGGCAACGGGTACAGTCCACATCATGGTGTCTTTGTCGCCCCGGTGTCTGGCTTGTATGTCTTCTCAACAACGATGTTAACATATGCAAATGACCAGCAACATTATGGTTTTGCCTTGAACGGAAACCCAATTACTATTATGTGGACCAATGGACAAGACAGTTATGGTGACTCGGACAGTCAGACCATTGTACTGCATCTCAATAAAGGGGACGATGTGAGTGTGAAGGCTACGTATGAGAGCGGCCACGGGCTCTATGGTGGTGGTCACTCTATTTTTTCTGGGTTTCTGCTTCCCAGCGTTCAGAACAGTGCTGAAATAGTTGGTTAATTGTGTTTAACAGTACCGAGTAGTTCAATAACACAGACACATAACAATAAAAACAACTAGAAAGCGATATTCTTATTTTCTGATACTGAAATAATGGATGTTACTAAAGCAATATTTACGTCGCTCTTACATTGTAGAAAATATTATGTTCCACGTTAACCACTCACTCAATAGAAAGCCCATTTTATGCTTTAATTAATTCGTAACTGAAGAAAATAATGCCTCTTTATATAGTATTATGAATATGCACCGTAAATAATGGTTTCTTTATCCTAGCAGATGGTAACTTGAGGCAAACTGAAGGAAAAGCAATATACGTCTTCAGGCGAATTTTGTTTTAATATATATCTGCTTTTACTGTCCCCCTGTTTTAAGAACTAGAAACAGAGTATACGGCAAACGGGTAAACGAAACTAAACACAACGCAAAGCAAACACATCTAGAAACTGAACCATAACTGAAAAATATTGACGGTGTTATAACTTTGATATCTATTTTACAATGTTAGGAGTAAATATTTCTAATCCATGTGTTACATCTCCAAAAAGGCACCTCTTTGTGCAGACAGTTTGGATCCACAAGAGTCCATAAGTTTTTGGCGTCCCATCTAAACCCAACAGTTTATTGAATAAGTAGCATTACAACCTGCGAAAATCGTGTGAAAACCCTTTACTGTTTCATTGTCGTCTGCTTCAATTTTGTTGTTTGTAAGATCGTTTCAAAGTAAGATTCAATATAGTATGACATAAAACATATCGATACGAGTGCCAAACAGTTTGAAAATGCGTTTTTTGACGTTATTAAGATGGAAGTGGTTAAAAGGCACAACAGTAGTTTTTGAGTATTTGTTTTCTTCTGAACATGTTGCAGAATTAGATCTAAATGAATCATGAGATATGGTCTTGGTATTCTGATTGTTTTCAATAAAAAATCTCTTAATCTATGCCTGACGATGATGTGCGTTTCTTTTTGCACTGAGTGTATGAATGATATTCCTGCAATTTCATAATTTGACAGTCAGATTGTGCAATGAATTAGACGTTATTATTTCCCAATAAACGCGTTTACACTAAAACTATTACATGTATGTCATTCGCAAATAGTTTGGAGCCAAATCAGACGCCGGGTAACCCGGCATCTGACCAGGCTCTGAACTGTTTTTCACTCAAATTAAAACAAGTAGTCAGACTTGTCAACAAGTTGAGATATTTTTAGGTTTTATTGTAATGCGTTTGCGTTTCGTTTGCGTTTAAACGTAAAGAAATAACGTCTTCTCCACTGTATAATGTTATAACACTGCCTTACCCCGAATACAATGGTTATTTGCAAACATTTCATAGTCTGAACTGACACCGGGTAACGCCGCGTCTATCAGACTGATCAGGATCCAACTGTTTTAAACTCATTTCAACATGTCTGAAGTCAAAATACCTTAAATCTAAATTTAAGACATAAAAGCAGACGACAATTGTTCAACAAATCGGTTCAAAATGAAGAAAAAACAGATACTGAAAACGTACATTGCTATACTTTGCAAAACTAATATTTTTCTTAGGGTATGGAACACCAATTAGGCTCTCCTATATAATTCATATAAATGTTTCATCTTCAAGGTCAAAACTTTGACAGCCTAGTCAGGTGCAACTGTATATTTTCCCCAAAGATACATTCGTGCGCAACTGAACAATGCAGAAAAAACAGGGGGTCATATGTTATGAAAGAAAAATGGCATTACTTCAATGATATGACTGGTTCTGCTACCTTTTGACAGAGGGTCCGACTAAAACAGGGACAAGTCACTTCAGCCCACATACTTTCTACATAACCTCCTGCTAGGATAGCAGAAATGACTTGTATCTATTATCTGGCACCTAATACATCAAAGGCAAAATACAGTGCATATCTAGTGACAAAATGCTTTTTTGAGGCCAGAAAGGTTAGCACTATAATTCGGAGGAACTACTTTTGCCATGTAGCATTTCTGGTGTATCTGGTGTTCCGTAACCTATTAGAATAAAGCAGAACAAAGAACTTACTCTATAAGGCAAATTGAATTCAATTCACGAATTCTTGAAGCGGACACTTGCTTTATTTAGCTAAAGGTGGCAACTCGAATTTCTCACTTAAGGTGTCGTTTCAAACAATTCACATACGGCATATTTCAGCAGTTTTTAGAAAACTAAACCAGCTTCGTTTCGTTCACATTATGGAGAAACGATTTGTTTCAACATACAATTCTCAAAATTCTCCTAAAAAAAGTGTTTTTTTTTTTGCTGAACCATACTATTTTAGATGTACATACATGTATGCTGTCGCTGACTGATATTTCCGTCATTAAAACACTATTTTGGCGAATTTAGTTTTAATGTTCTGTAAAACTGGTATTTTTCGCGTCATGAATATTTCGCGTATTGCGATTTTGTATTAATTCGTGACGTCATGCAATGAGGACGTAGCTTAAAGCAGGCTGTAAGTAAAGCAGAATGTGCCTTAAGGCACATTCTGCTTTACTTTCAACCTGCTTTAAGAATTCACCTATTTTCAAAACTAGAGACATTCGCGAATTAACGCGTAAATTATATTCTCGCGAATAAAAACCGGTTTTACAGTATACAAACATAAAACAACAAAAATTACGACAGTTAGTGTCTGTCTAAGAAATATGTCAGTTCTCAACTCGAGGTACTTGGCAGTATATTAGCATAGGTTTGAACGAAAGGCATGTTATGCGCTGTAAGATCCAGATCGTATATCGGGAAAATGGTGTTACCGGTACTTGATATACTAGATGTAAACTTACCTTCTGCGAAAAAGTCCAAACAGCTTTTTAAATCACACTGCATGTACACATTACATGTATTCAGACCCCCTAATAACGGTGATATGTAAGGACCTAAGCCCGCAGAACCAACGGCTGCCATAAAACGACTTCCTGTAATAAAGTCCCTGCGCTAAGTCTAGCTGTCACGCTGTTAATCTATTTGCTCTGGCATAATTAAGGGTCATAATTAAACAGCATACTGGCTCTCTACACAAACCTTGATAAATTTTATACAAGAGTGCCAGAATGGCCCTTTATCACTCCACTGACCATGGTGACACTAAGCTTGGTCAAGGAATGTCAAACAAGAAGATTTTATTAAGTTTTCATCGAAAAAGTCTATTTTTAGCTCCGGTGACCCAGATATGCAACAGACCGGAACCAATTCAACACCTTATGTGAAGGACCTCTTGAAATTAGACCATACCCAATATTAAAGCTCTGGTCATAATGGTTTCTAAGTAAAAGATGTTTGAACATTTCACTATATAACTCTGTGTAAAACAGTGACCCCGGGGCCGGGCCAATTTTGACCCTAGGGGGGGAAATTGAACAAATTAGATAGAGGACCTGTAGACGATTTTTATGTGCAGAATATCTTAGCTCAGTGTATAATGGTTAAGTTTTGAATATTTTATTGAAAAAAAAATCTTTTGTTAGCTCAGCGGACCCAGATATGCACCAGACTGGAACCAATTCAACACTATGTGTGAAGGACCTCTGGAAATTAGATCATGCCCAATATCAAAGCTCTGGCCATACTGGTTTCTGAGTAAAAGATGTTTGAACAATTCACTATATAACTCTTTGTAAAAAAGTGACCACCAGGGCCGAGCCAATTTTGACCCAGGGTTAAAATTTGAACAATCTTGATAGAGGACCTATAGATGATGACATGTGCCAAATATATAAGCTCTGGCTCTAGTGGTTTTGACAAGAAGATATTTTAAGATTTACTATTTTTTCACTTTGTTTGCCATGGTAACCAGAGTTCTGCATTGTTTCAAATTCTTTGAACAACTTTGAAAGAGCTTGACCCAAGGAACATTTCTGTAAAGTTTGGTTGCAATCGGGCAAGTGGGTTTGAAGAAGAAGATATTTGAAGAAATTGTTGACACACAACGCACGACGACGACGCCGGACATTGATTGACCACAAAAGCTCACATTGAGCACTTTGTGCTCAGGTGAGCTAAATATCGCCGGCCCAATATACTTAAAGACATTTCCTTTTTCCTTTAATGGACCCCCATTTTGTTCTCGATAGGTGTAAAAGTAGCTGTAAAGCAGGAGCATAGTGAGCACAGCCAATGTCACCAATCTCAAGTTGTCTAAAGAGGCCCTGACATACTCGCACTCAAGGGTTTTATCAATGGGTTTTACTCACTAAACTGTCAAATATAAGTTGCGGGCCTCATATGAGATGCTTCAATGGTCCATAGTAATATAGTTATGCATGACAATCACTATGTTGGCAAGAGAACTGCCTGTATGGTGATTATCACCGAAAGTAGCTCAGGAAATGTCTTAAAGTAAATACAACCAATGATCGATCTCTAAACAGGTCGCTAAAGAGATTGTAATCTGCTGAAATACAAATCGGTTATAATTTCAGCATTTGTGTCATTATATATCCTTAATTCGTGAGGTGTGTGAAGTTTGCACGACATTCGACAATTCGACATTCGACCTTTCACAAATGAAAGGTCGAACAGCTGTCGAATTTCGACTTTCGACATTTAAGCTTTCACATAATGTAACAAATTTTGCCGATCGACAAGTCACCTTTGCCATAATGTAGAAATATTGTCGAAATTCGACTTTCGACATTCAACATTTTTAAAACACATTACTTTGTCGAACTGATGTCGAATTTCGACGTTCGACATTTATACAAAGTCGGGAAATTGTCGAACTAGGGTTGAATTTCGACGTTCGACAAACTGCAAGTAAGGAAAAAGTCGAAATATTGTCGAAATTCGACGTTCGACATTCAAAACTTCTTAAACACATTACTTTGTCGAACTGATGTCGAATTTCGACGTTCGACATTTATACAAAGTCGGCAAATTGTCGAACTAGGGTTGAATTTCGACGTTCGACAAACTGCAAGTAAGGGAAAAGTCGAAATATTGTCGAAATTCGACGTTCGACATTCAAAACTTCTTAAACACATTACTTTGTCGAACTGATGTCGAATTTCGACGTTCGACACTTATACAAAGTCGGGAAATTGTCGAATTAGGGTCGAATTTCGACGTTCGACAAACTGCAAGTAAGGGAAAAAGTCGAAATATTGTCGAAATTCGACATGCGACATTCAAAATTTCTTAAACACATTATTTTGTCGAACTGATGTCGAATTTCGACGTTCGACACTTATACAAAGTCGGGACTAGGTCGAACTAGGGTTGAATTTCGACGTTCGACAAACTGCAAGTAAGGAAAAAGTCGAAATATTGTCGAAATTCGACGTTCGACATTCAAAACTTCTTAAACACATTACTTTGTCGAACTGATGTCGAATTTCGACGTTCGACATTTATATAAAGTCGGCAAATTGTCGAACTAGGGTTGAATTTCGACGTTCGACAAACTGCAAGTAAGGGAAAAGTCGAAATATTGTCGAAATTCGACGTTCGACATTCAAAACTTCTTAAACACATCACTTTGTCGAACTGATGTCGAATTTCGACGTTCGATATTTATACAAAATCGAGAAATTGTCGAACTAGGGTCGAATTTCGACGTTCGACAAACTGCAAGTAAGGGAAAAAGTCGAAATATTGTCGAAATTCGACGTTCGACATTCAAAATTTCTGAAACACATTACTTTGTCGAACTCATGCCGAACTTCGACGTTCGACACTTATACAAAGTCGGGAAATTGTCGAATTAGGGTCGAATTTCGACGTTCGACAAACTGCAAGTAAGGGAAAAAGTCGAACTATTGTCGAAATTCGACGTTCGACATTTCAACAAAGCCAGTAAAGTGTCTAATTTATGTATATTTTCGACAATCGACAAATTTCCCGATAGTGCAATAGTCGAATTATTGTCGAATATCGACGTTTGACATTGGTCTTTTACCAAAATGTCGAAAATTTGTCCAAATTCGACGTTCGACTTTCAACATATCTTAAACACATTCACTATGTCGAATTTATATCGAATTTCGACGTTCGACAATTTGCCGGGCCAGGAAATAGTCGAAATATTGTCAAATTTCGACATTCGACATTTTGAAAAAGCCGGTAAAGTGTCGAATTTATGTCGAATTTCAACATTTGACAAATTAGCAGACAGGAAATCGGTCGAATATTGTCGAATTTCGACGTTCGACATTGTCCTTTTACCAAAATTCGCGTAGTACATGTACTTTGAACATTTATTAAAAATGATCGTCTCTATTACAATATAACGTTCTTAGGAACACTATCTTAACCATCGTCTGATGCGTCTTGTCACATAAAACAGAATCCAAGTAGAGTGTATTTTCCCTAATAGAAAGGTACGCGATTCTTCCCTTCTGTTTTTGAACTGACAAAATATTTGACAAACTATGCTTCTTTATATATTTGTCCGGCTGAGCAGGGCAACACAGTACTTCTCGTCTCGTCTGTCAGTGTTGTTATTTACTAAAATTCTACATCTGCACGTGCTGACCTTGAAGGAAATGGACAAAACTCCCACGGTATCCGTCAATAAAATGAAGTACAGTGTAGCCTACTTCCCCCGGACTTTACGACACATACCTCTCACCTGTGCATTTCGTCGCCAGATAAGGATCCAAACGGTCTGAGGCATTGCCAAGGCAGCGCCTCACTCAGTTTTCTTCTTGTTCTTGCTTGACGATGTATTTGTCGCAATTTGACTTCGTTTTTTTAATGTCCGTTTTGGGAGGGTTACACTGTACTTCTCTCTTGTCAACTCTGTTATTCACTATAAGACTACATCAGCAATGATGCCCTCTATAGACATGTGAGGGTTTATTTATTTGGAAATTGTTCAAAAGAAAGAATATTCGCAGCTTTAACTATAGACGGACCATTTTGCTTTATTATAAGTGAACTGATCTGCATAGCTAATTTATATATTGTATCATTTAATAATAGCTTGGTATTTATTTCTATATATTGTGTCCATACCATTTAGTTAAGTATTTTAATATTTTTCCACCTTCCCTCTATATCGCAGATTAATTCAGTATTCGACCACCAAATGTCCTACTAACTCAATAGTTTTTTATTATATTTTACTTCACATGTAATTACAAAACATATGTTTTGTTTTCTGTGACAAAAAAAGAAAGGGTTGTTCTGTTCTGCTCTGTCTATTACAGACGAGCAAATAGGTAAGTACACAGTAATATATAATAACAAATATTATATATTATTCTCAAACAGATGTTAACCGAAAGTTTAAAGGGACTCGCAACCGGATGGTGTACTTGTCAAAATAAAATAAAATACTCAAATAAAAGCAAATTTGTGGCATTATTTGGCTTCTGACATTAAACAAATATGATCAGTCCAAAAAAAGTTTCAAGAATCGTCACCGAATCTTAGATTTTTAGATATTTTCCATCGTTTTTCTATACCGACTAGTAGACGGTATAGTTGTTGTTGTTGCTTCTCTACACGGGCTCAGACATAAACACGAGCCGAATTACGAAGTTGTATGCACTTTCGATGGCTACACATTGAAATACGTTAAATCGATCCGAGATAAACGGATAGTTCCGTGGTCCATTGGTCTAAGCGGTTTCCCCTATTTTGCCTTCTGTCCGCCAATGCCGGGCCCCGGGTTCGAATCCCACCAGAGACCAGTATTTTTTTTTATTGAAATACATTTTTTTAAACAGAATTTCTTATCCTAAACTAATTCTTTACCATTTATATAAGCGTTTGACACATATTTACAAATTACTATTTTTAATGCACCATCTGGTTGCGAGTCGCTTTAAAGCTTAAAGCAGTCTCAATGCGCATTCAGCTTTACTCTTAACCCGCTTTAATTGGTCACCTATATTCAATACTAAACAGTCTATGGAACAAAGGGTTAATGTTCAGGGACCACACATATAGGTTGACCAATTAACCCATTGCTCCATATACGCATTTCAATTCACTCCAACACTAAAGAAAATAGTTTCTGCCTAGACAGTCACCAATTTTATCATAACAAATATTTTCTATTTACCACAAACCACAAAGCCCGTTTCTTTGTTTTTAAGATAGATGAATAACCGAATACTTGAAGCAGGTTGAAGGTAAAACAGAATGCGCCTTAAGGCACATTCTGCTTTACTTTTAGTCTGCTTTATGATACATTTTCATGACTGTATAAATGGATGTATTTTCGTCGGTGAAAGAATAAATTAGAGGCGTATTTATCGGGTAAAGCAGTCTGAACTTGAAACAGAACGCACCCTTTAAGGCGCATCATGTTTCAATCTATAGATCCGCTATAAGGGATTAGATACCGGAAGGTAAACGTTTGCTTTTAAGTTTAAACTCATTACTCCACAGATACGCATTTTAACATCTTTCATCTTCCACGTTTTGCCGAAAATAGTTCTATTCTACGCATTCAAGAATATTTATTATTAGTAACATTCTCTATAATCTAGCAGATGATAGTCTAAAGCTTAAAGCAGGTTGAACGCAAAGCAGAACTGGTCTTTACTTGCATTCTACTTAACTCTAAACGGTCATCCATATTCAATACTAGAAACAGCCACATGTCAATGGTTTCGGATTGAAGACCACCGACCTGCACCTAAACAGTTTGTCTTATAAATGTTCCATCTCAGTATAGAAATGGCGTTCTACCAGTGTAAGATAATCCGTGCATGCACGCTTACTGAAAACAGTGAAGGATCAGCACAATGGCCATCCCAGGTGACTAATATAGTCCTGGTATAATCAGTATATACACCGTATCTATATGTAAAATATTACTTAACTTTATTACATAGTAACTCGTACATTTAAGGTTATTGAAGACTTGATCGTGAGCAATCTTTAATATGTCACTGAACTTACCGACTATACGCCTATATAAAATTACACAAAATACATGTTATTGTATAATTTTTATAGTGCAGTGGGCTCTGGTAGGAGACACCAGGCCCGGTGTGATCTGTTTGTGGTCTAGCTGTACCAAATATACATCAATACGTTACACAGCAGGTTAGACAAGTATAAGACCTAGATAAACATAGTTCGGTAGAAGACCTTTAATCTGAATTCAAACCGTGTTTCGTATAAATATTCAGGTTATACATCTAAATACAATTACAAAATAATAGTGCGTGGTACAGTTATTCATTCTTGTCAAATACATGTAGTAAACAGTGTATAACTAGATCAAAGGGCTCTTCTAGGCACTTTCGGTCCAGTCCGCAATTGCCCCATATATACGTATACAGATTTAATCGCACGACTCCCGAAGACTTATTCGCACTATCTGCCGTTAAATTGTCGAAATTGAAATCTGATACTTTTTCCACATTTCCCAGACTTTATAGAAATGTTGAATGTTTGACACTTTGGTGAAAGGACAATATCGAAAGTCGAAATTCGAAAATATTTCGACTATTTACCTGTCTGGCAATTTCTCGCAAGTCGAACTTCGACAATAACTCGACATTTTCCCTGCAATGGCACTTGTAAAACGTCACAATTCCACATAAGTTCGACATTGTGAATGTGGTAAAGAAATGCTGATTGTCAAATGACGAATTTCGACATTTCGACTTTTTCTAGGCTCGCTAAATTATTGAACGTTTAATTTCTACACAAGTTCGACATAGTGAATGTTTTTAAGTAGTGTTGAAAGTCGAACATTGAATTTCGTCAAATTTTCGACATTTTGGTAAACGGACAATGTCGAATGTCGAAATTCGACATAATGTGTCGACTTTTTCCCGGCCTGGAAAATTGTCGTATGTCGAAATTGGACACATGATTGACATAGTGGGTGTGTTAAAGTAATTTTAAAAGAAGAAAGTCGAATATTTTGACAATTTTGGAAATTTTGGTAAAAGGATAATGTCCAACGTCGATATTCGACAATATTTCGACTATTGCACTATCGGGAAATTTGTCGATTGTCGAAAATATACATAAATAAGACACTTTACTGGCTTTGTTGAAATGTCGAATGTCGAAATTCGACAATATTTCGATTTTTTCCTTGCCAGACCACTTGTCGAACGTCGAAAGTAGACATAAGGTCGACATAGTGAATGTGTTAAAGAATTGTTGAAAGAACAATGTCGAATTTCGACAATATTTCGACTTTTCCCGGGTCCGGAAAATTGTTGGACGTCGAAATTCGACATAATTTCAACAGAGGGAATGTGTATTAAGAAATCTTGAATGTCGAACGTCGAATTTCGACAATAGTTCGACTTTTTCCCTTACTTGCAGTTTGTCGAACGTCGAAATTCGACCCTAGTTCGACAATTTCCCGACTTTGTATAAGTGTCGAACGTCGAAATTGAGCATGAGTTCGACAAAGTAATGTGTTTCAGAAATTTTGAATGTCGAACGTCGAATTTCGACAATATTTCGACTTTTTCCCTTACTTGCAGTTTGTCGAACGTCGAAATTCGACCCTAGTTCGACAATTTCCCGACTTTGTATAAGTGTCGAACGTCGAAATTGAGCATGAGTTCGACAAAGTAATGTGTTTCAGAAATTTTGAATGTCGAACGTCGAATTTCGACAATATTTCGACTTTTTCCCTTACTTGCAGTTTGTCGAACGTCGAAATGCGACCCTAGTTCGACAATTTCTCGACTTTGTATAAATGTCGAACGTCGAAATTCGACATCAGTTCGACAAAGTAATGTGTTTAAGAAGTTTTGAATGTCGAACGTCGAATTTCGACAATATTTCGACTTTTTCCTTACTTGCAGTTTGTCGAACGTCGAAATTCGACCCTAATTCGACAATTTGCCGACTTTGTATAAGTGTCGAACGTCGAAATTCGACATCAGTTCGACAAAGTTATGTGTTTAAGAAATTTTGAATGTCGAACGTCGAATTTCGACAATATTTCGACTTTCCTCCTTACTTGCAGTTTGTCGAACGTCGAAATTCGACCCTAATTCGACAATTTGCCGACTTTGTTTAAATGTCGAACGTCGAAATTCGACATCAGTTCGACAAAGTAATGTGGTTAAGAAGCTTTGAATGTCGAACGTCGAATTTCGACAATATTTCGACTTTTTCTTTACTTGCAGTTTGTCGAACGTCGAAATTCAACCCTAGTTCGACAATTTGCCGACTTTGTATAAATGTCGAACGTCGAAATTCGACATCAGTTCGACAAAGTAATGTGTTTAAGAAAATTTGAATGTCGAACGTCGAATTTCGACAATATTTCGACTTTTCCCTTACTTGCAGTTTGTCGAACGTCGAAATTCGACCCTAATTCGACAATTTGCCGACTTTGAATAAATGTCGAACGTCGAAATTCGACATCAGTTCGACAAAGTAATGTGTTTAAGAAGTTTTGAATGTCGAACGTCGAATTTCGACAATATTTCGACTTTTCCCTTACTTGCAGTTTGTCGAACGTCGAAATTCAACCCTAGTTCGACAATTTGCCGACTTTGTATAAATGTCGAACGTCGAAATTCGACATCAGTTCGACAAAGTAATGTGTTTAAGAAGTTTTGAATGTCGAACGTCGAATTTCGACAATATTTCGACTTTTTCCTTACTTGCAGTTTGTCGAACGTCGAAATTCAACCCTTGTTCGACAATTTCCCGACTTTGTATAAATGTCGAACGTCGAAATTCGACATCAGTTCGACAAAGTAATGTGTTTTAAAAATGTTGAATGTCGAAAGTCGAATTTCGACAATATTTCTGCATTATGGCAAAGCTGACTTGTCGATCGGCAAAATTTGTTACATTATGTGAAAGCTTAAATGTCGAAAGTCGAAATTCGACAGCTGTTCGACCTTTCATTTGTGAAAGGTCGAATGTCGAATTGTCGAATGTCGTGCAAACTTCACACACCTTAATTCGTGTACTTGTGACAATTTCGATTACGGATGAAGGTATTCCGAACGTGCGTCAGCTGTCGCGCAGGTACAGTGGAGAAAATGTTATTCTTTCCCAATAAACGCGTTTACGCTAAAACTGTTTTTTCTATTACAAACAGTTTGGAGCCAGATCAGACGCCGGGTAATCCGGTGTTTGATCTGGCTCCAATCTGTTTGCCACCAATATAAACATGAATTATCAGAATTGTCCGAAAGTTGTACTTTTCTACGTGTTTGTACTTTGCGTTTGCGTTTCGTTTAAACGGGAAAGAATAACAGATTCTCCACTGTATAAACGCCTTTATGTTATCTAACGTTAACTTATAAGTGACAATCGCGTTTACAAACGCATTTACATCGAATATCGTTTGCGTTTCGCTTGGTTAGACATAAACGGGGTAGAATAACGTTTTCCCCACTATACCCTCTGTTGTCGTTTTCTTTTGTAGAACTCTCTTAGATTCTGTCTAGTCGTTACATTTCTCTTTTTCTCTATCATCATCAGAAAAAAACATTGGAAGCTAAATAATTCTGCCTCACTAGATCTCTTTCTCTCTGTAAATACTCAGCATTGTTCTTTTCTTTTAGTCGCTTGCGATATGCTTTCTGATCTTTTCCCCATTGCATTTCTAAAATTGATAAAACGTTCGATACTATTGTCAAATATTCGTTGCCATGACTTATACAGCAATGCGTACATGTACTGCTCATGACTTTCTTGACTCAAACAGGCGGTCACACTCGCGCAAACGCCACTAGTGAGTTTGGCTGTTCTGTTCTAGAACGTCTCGAGCTGAATACATCGACCGTTATCACACTGGCAAAAATTAATGTGTTTATATCGGTGATTTTTGAGACAAATCCTAAAGGCGATGAAAATGCACTATTTACCTAAAGAATCTGTGAAACAGTAATCTTGACTCTTTCCAGGGAGGGGTGAGGGCCCTTATGTATTAACCAATGTACATGTACATGTAATATTTAAAGTGATATATAGGATCTGTCATGAGTCGATGTTTAAGACAAGCTGGTCTCAAACGAGTCTAGAATTGAAATGCTATTAAGCGAGCCTTGGCGAGCTTAATAACATTTCTATTCTAGACGAGTTTGAGATCAACTTGTCTTAAACATCGACGAGTGACAGATTCTTTTTCTCACATTACCAACGATTTCAGCTATTTTTTAAGCAATATGCATTTTTTGGAACCTCGGTGACGTCAAAACGCCGTTATAAATAGTGACGTTATAGTGACGTCATCAAAGTGATCTTACACATGTTGGAGATAAGGATATTCGTAACCGTTGTTCGCTATAGAAAACAAGGGTAGTTATGTGAGAAATATATTTATAGTGATGTGGCTGTTATAAAATATTCAGCGGGAGAAGAGTAAATCAGTTTTTGACACCGTTTAGTATCTGGGTGAATATACGTGTCTTTTCAACGTTTTGTTTTCAGGAAGGCCTGTAGATGACCTAGTACATGTACCGCCTTATCTCAGGTTTGACATATTTTAACGACGGATCAACAGAACCGATTAGAAGTTTACTGCGTATATAATTTATAGTTGGTCTAAGATGTGTATGTTTGGAGGACAGACGTATTACTGTCTTAATAACCATTTCAACCCTAAATATCTCTTGTGGGTATTTATTATCCTTTTGGAATCTTCTACTACATGCAGTTTGAACCAGTCTACTGTTATAGTTTTTATATGACAACAAAAATGAATGAAAATATCAAACAGTGCAGACCCTGATCAGAGGGCTCCTACAGGAGCCCTCTGATCAGGGTCTACACTGTTTGCATGTGTAATCAGTAAACTCTATAGAGGGCTATATGGTTGAAAGGGTTAAACTTGATCCGCATGTGTAATTCGATGGTCTAGTACATGTATTTAATTTATCATAGATCTGAGATAACCTTTTATACCAACTGTACCACTTTAACTTCAATAGAATCAAACGTAGCTAGCTATATCGTAACAGAAATAAATATGGCGAATTCTACGTTCGTCTTGGCGACATTATTCTGTTGCTGTTGCTATGCATTTTCTGCCCTCGTTTCTGACAACGTTGATACTTCTACAGACCTCAAGTCTCTGACTGAGGCGTTTGTAAATATGCAAGACCAACTCAAGAAGGTGGAATCGCGATTGGAAATTCTTGAAGCTGAAAACAAACTACAGAGTGAAGAGATCGCTCAACTAAAGGAGAAACTGTCAAATACCGACAGAAATGCAGATTCCCTCGGAGAACCAGCAAAGCAACAGGAGGAACAGTCCGATGATACTACATCCGGCCAGGCCGTCGAAAGTAGCAGTGACAAAGGTACTTGTTTAGCACAAACCTGAAAATTGAAAAAGGAATGACGTCATCCCTTTTAAAAGTTGGTTCCTTTAAAAATGTTTGAATATGAGACCAAAGACTTTAACATCTCTCCACTACCTGCTAATGGTTATTTACGATGGTTATTTGCAGAGAACAGATTGGATTCTGACCAGACGCCGCGTAACGCGATGTATGATAAGAATCCAAACAGTTTGGCACTCAATTTTATACTGTTGTATTTCTTAACCCTTTACCTGATAGTCTGTTTCTAGTATTGAAGATAGTTGACTACTTAAAGCAGGTTGAAAGTAAAGCAGAATGCGCCTGAAGGCGCATTCTGCTTTACTTTCAGCCTGCTTTAAGCTATCACATGCTAGAATGTAGAAAATATTCCATATAATATATATTCATGACTGATTAAATTGGAACTATTTTCTTCAGCGGAGGAATAAATCATATTCGCTAAAAGGCGCTTCTATGGGGGAAAGGGTTAAAGCGACTCGCAACAAGATAGTGTACATTTGTGTATTTGCAAAAATAAAAGAAAATACTTAAATAAAACCAAATGTGTAGCATTATCGTGCATTTGGCATTAGAATAATATGATCAGTCTGAAAACACCCTCAAGAAAAGTCTTCAAATCTCAGTATTTTAGATATTTTCCATCGCTTTATCCGTTGCGTCTGTCGACTCAATAGAAATTGATCACGAGCTCAGACATACACCCGGGCCAAAGTTTGTACTCGCTACACACTGAAGTACGTTACATCGACCCCAGATATATGAATAGTCCAGTTGGCTCATTGGGCTATAGGGGTTGTCTTATTTTGCCTTTCTGTCCCCGCATGCCGGGTCCCGGGTTCAATTCCTACCAGAGCTCAATAAAATTGTTTATTGAATGCATTTTTAAACAGAACTTCTTACCCTAAACTAATTCTTACCCGTTTATATAAGCGCTTGACATATATTTACAAGTTACTATTATTAATGCTTAATCTGGTTGCGAGTCTATTTAAGTCAAATTACCTCAAATTTGAGTTTTAGAAATAAAAGTCGATTGATTGAATTGATGATATCATGGAAGTGAATGGGTTAATTCTCTTTTTGGAATATTTTTGTCTTTATTGTGTGACAATCGTTTTTAATCACACGTTATATATATTAAGATGCAGTGAAATGGTTACGCAGTTCATACGCAATTGGATCATTATTTTCAATGTAATGGTAGACTAATCATCTTTTACTTCATATGTACATTAGCTAAGAGTATGACATTACTATTTCCGCGATCATGTACATTGTAAATAATGTGGAACTTGCTCAGCCGTCGAGTAACTCAAAGGTTTTATCAGGCTTCAAAGTATATTATGTTTAGAGTTAAATGTTCAACTAAACAGTCATTTTTTTTCATGTTAATGTATATCGTTTGTATTTGGTGTAACAACATCTTCCTCAATTCAGTTGCGTTCCTATTTCCGTACGATTAATTTCATAAGTAAGTGACAGTAATTCTGTAAGAATTTAATTAACTAAAGTTTGCTATACACGTGTACCACGATTGTCCTTTGTCTATAATAGGAATGTCACAGAACAGAATCAGAAGAGCCGATACGTTGATGGATGTCGCCTTCTTTGCCAAGTTGAAAACTGAAACTCATAATCTCGGGGTCAACCAAGATATTGTCTTCGATGAAGTTGTGACCAATGTCGGCAACGGGTACAATCCACATCATGGTGTCTTTGTCGCCCCGGTGTCTGGCTTGTACGTCTTCTCAACAACGATGTTAACATATGTACATGACCAGCAACATTATGGTTTTGCCTTGAATGGAAACCCAATTACTATTATGTGGACCAATGGACAAGAGAGTCTTGGTGATTCGGACAGTCAGACCATTGTACTGCATCTCAATAAAGGGGACGATGTGACGGTGAAGGCTACAGTTGATAGCGGCCACGGGCTGTACGGCGGTGGTCACTCTATTTTCTCTGGATTTCTTCTTCCCAGCGTCCAGAACAATGCTGAAATAATAGGCTAATAATTGCGCAAAAGTGCCGTGTACCTTTGTTACAATTATTATTGACAATAAATGTAACTATAAAACGTTAATCTTGTGATTCTTCTAATTCCAAAACTGAAATATTGTTTATAACTAAAGACAACTATGTACGCCGCTCCCATAGTGGAGAAAAACGTTATTATTACCCGTTTAACCAATCACTCCATAGTACTCCCTTTCACCTCGTAGCTTTATTCCTACACTGAAGGAAATAGTTCCATTTGATACAGTCAAAAATATGCTCCATCAAGAAAATATTCTTTAACATCGCATATGGTAAGGCAGGCTGAAAGTAAAGCAGAATGCGCATTTAGACGCATTTACCTTTAATCAATCTGCTTTAATAGGTCACAATGTCTTCAAACTAGACACATACTTACCACGAATCCATGAAGTGGTAGAAAAAATGAACGTTTACTGAAATATGTAAAACGTCTAGTATAAATGAGCTTTACTTGGCTATAAGATCATTCTAATCCATGAAATTCTAATAAAAACGACTGTTAATTTTTTAATTTTGAAAAAAGGCAGAACATTGATTAACCCATCTTATGTTAATATCGTATATTGACGCGTTTTAAAAGCACTGAAACCACAAACTAGAGTAGAGAGATCCTTAAGAACGGGCAGAACCAATAAAAACAGTGACGATCATATAAGGAGGCGGGGATACCCTTCAATACGGAGACTGGTTTAAGCATAGAAAATGCATTAAGCAGCCATATGCATTAAATATTGCATGTGGTATTTTTATAAGTGGTTGTTTAAATAAGTATTGATTGTACCTTTGTCTGTTTTCATTAATGTATTACATTGGTATTCTATTTAAATGTCAAGAGATGCACACCTGGGATCCGCATTACGAAACGTCGTTCGACAAAAACCACCTTAAGTCAGATTATACTTACGGGTAACTCACGGGTATCCTGGCCGTTGGTTATCCCTCGGATAGTTATGGCCGCTCGTTGCTGCATATCTGTGTTGTTGCTGTCTGGTCTGTGCGCAAGTTAAAATGTTCTTACACGTAAATTTATGTGGGTGGTTTTTCCAGTTAATGTTTAAGTTTGTTTTAAATTGGTTGATGTCCTTGCTTGAAACAACTGCTTCTGATAGACTGTTCCATGGGTTGATCACACGTTGTGAGAATGCAAATTCCCTAATAATTCCTTTGAAGTGTCCTTTATCTAACTTTTGGCTATGTCCTCTTGTTGCGGTGTAACTGTGCTCCTTGAAGAAAAGGTCTTTGTCTAATTTGTCGATTTGTTTTAGTATTTTGAAAACTTGGATCATGTCGTTTCGGGATCTCCGATAGATTAGCGTTGGTAGCCCCAGGAAGCGAAGTCTAGCCTCGTAGTCCAGATCTTTGATTCCTTTGACCAGTTTTGTGGCGCGCCTCTGGGTGTTCTCCAAAATGAATATATCCTTCTTTAAATAAGGTGACCAAACAGTTGTGGCATATTCCATGTATGGGCGAATTAGAGATTTGTACAGTGTTAGAAACATTTCTTTGTCCAGTGATGTGAACGATCTCTTAATTATGCCAATCATCCTGTTGGCCTTGTTAACACACTTTGTTATCTGTTTGTTGAACTTTAAGTCAGATTGGAAAATCACTCCGAGGTCTTTCTCTTCATTGACTTGTTGTATTTCTACCCTTTCACCCGTTGGAATGTCCAGCATAGTGTATTTATGTTTCAAATTATTGTTGCCCATGTGCATACTTTTGCATTTCTTAGCGTTGAATCCTAATTTCCACGTTTCTGACCACTCAGCTAGGTTGTCGAGATCACTTTGCATAGAATCATTGTCGGTTTGATCGTTGATTACGGAATATAACTTAGTGTCGTCTGCAAATATCTTCACAAGGTTATTGACTCTATCAGGTAAGTCATTAATGAAAATTAGAAATAACGTTGGGCCTAGTACACTCCCCTGGGGGATTCCACTGACGACGTCCGTCCAGTCTGAGAATTTACCACATATAGATACACGTTGCTTTCTCTCATGAAGGAAGTGTTCTATCCACCTTAGTATCTGACCTTTAATTCCATAAGCTTCAAGTTTACATAATAACCGCTGATGGGGGACTGTGTCGAAGGCTTTTCTAAAATCCAAATATATAATGTCAACTGGGTTCCTTCTGTCTATTTCCTTTGACCATTCTTCAAAAGTATGTAACAACTGTGTAATACAAGAATGTCCGCCACGAAAGCCAAATTGATGTTCTGTGAAAAGGTTGTTGGATTCCATGTGAGCCATCACTTGATCTTTCACTATGGTTTCAAGAATACGACTACATATACTAGTGAGTGAAACTGGTCTATAGTTCCCCGGATCGTGCTTATCACCGCTTTTAAATATTGGGGTTACATTAGCAATTTTCCATTCTGTAGGAATATGTCCCGTAGTTATCGACTTGTTGAATATACTGGAAAGGGGCTCTGCAACATAGTCACAAATTTCAATTAGTAGTTTATTGTGGATACCATCGGGTCCTGGTGATTTAGACTGTTTTAGGGCCTTTATCTTCTTTTGCACAATGTCTGGGGGTGATTATTAAGTTCTCTAGATGAGAGTTTGTCACTTTGGTGTCCATTACCGGTAAGTTTTCAACGTTTTCTTTGGTGAAAACACTTCCGAAGAAATTATTAAGAATGTCCGCTTTGATCTTAGGGTTATCTGTCAACTGACCGTCCACATTTCTTAGGTCACCAATTTGTTCCTTTGTCTTTGTATTGCTTCTTACATAGTTCCAGAATAATTTTGGCTCGTCCTTGCACTTATCGCTGATATTTCTTTCGTAGTCTCTCTTGGCGTAACGTATTTTCGTGGTGGCGTCATTTCTTATGCTTACATATGATTTGAAGTTCTCATCAGTTTTACAGTGTAGGTATCTAATCCATGCACGTTTCTTTCTGTCTATCACAGCTGCTGTTTCTCTTGTCATCCATAGTTTTTTAAATGAACAATCCTTTTTCTTACTTGTAGGTACATAGTCTATGACAAGTGTGTTTATTCTACTAGTGAATACATTCCACATTTCATTAATGTCTCTTTCAGTGTTTATCCCCCAATCATAGTTAGTAAGACCCTCCCTCATAGCACTATAATCGCATTTAAAGAAGTTTGGTCTGGGAAAGTCACTCCCCATGTTAGGTGTATAACACATCAAGTCGAAACATATCACTACATGGTCACTGGCTCCGATGCTCGGGAGATACTCCATGTTATCTACCATTCCCTCTTCATTTGTGAATATAAGATCAAGTGTACTGTTCAGTTGGTTATGTCTATAACTCTGGTGGGCTCTTTTACGTGTTGAAATAATCCTGCATCCCTCACACATTCCAGAAAGATTGACGCTTCATGTTCCATTGATACAGTGGTCGACCAGTCCTCCCAATCGATTTCTTTATAATTATAGTCACCAGCAATGAGGATGTGGGAGTAGGACAATGACGCTGCTGCTTTCATAAGTATGTTAAGGTTGTCGTTATTCTGAGATGAACTGTTGGGACTACGGTATATAGATCCAATGAGTAACTTGTCTGACTTATTCAACCTAATAGAGCACCATGTTGATTCCTTGAATGCACTTTGTTCTATTGTTACACTGTTTGCTTGAATCGAGTTCTGAACATATATGGCAACACCTCTGCCTTCACCTATATTCGAAATGAAGAGATTGTAGTTGGGTAGACTAAATGACACTATGTCGAGTTCATACCTATAGTGTTTTGGGAACATCTCTGTCAGAATAATGATT
This sequence comes from Gari tellinella, assembly GCA_922989275.2. Taxonomy (NCBI): domain Eukaryota; kingdom Metazoa; phylum Mollusca; class Bivalvia; order Cardiida; family Psammobiidae; genus Gari; species Gari tellinella. Next base: position 24,077,104 of record OV277856.1, on the reverse strand, counting down.
TTCGGTTGTCCGACACTGATGTTAGCTACGATCTCATCTTTCTTGTTAATAAAACTATCACAGTTTGTTAAAAACACAGATAAAAAGCATGGTTTATTTACATCTTTAAAAACTTCTTTAAAAGTATTATCGAGAGGGGGAGCTGCCTCGAGCCCAACCCTCTGCCTCGCCTTCTGCCCTTTTCTTCACAATGCGTAGGCCTCTCCGTTCAAGATCGGTTTCACCCTGTTCTTCTCTTTCCTTCAAGTCCGCTTCCACCTTTTGCACTTTTACTTTGTAATCTAACCTTTCATTGTCTGTCATATCACGTGCTATTGAGACTTTTCTGATGTCAGATTCTCCCTGTGTCACTTTTTTACTGTTCAGTAGAACTGTCCTCCTATCAGCTTTCAGAGCAAATTTAATCCTTATCGGTCTGTCTTTCTTTGCTTTTACCTTATTCCCTAGTCTAACAAGTGGCCCAGCGATCGAGACATTTTCAACTCCTGTTTGTTTACATACTTTTTTTACCAGTTCTGCATCATGGGCTACCCTTTCACTAACTATAGCACTTTCACTTTCTTTTAGACCAAAGAATACAAGATTATCGGCTCGCTTATTTTGCTCATCCTTTTCCTTGCATGACTTTTCAAATTCCTCCATTAATTCAGCTTTGAGGTCAACTTTCAATTTGGCGACTTCTTCCGAAACAGTAGCTTTCATATTTCCCTCTATGCTATCAACGCGACATTCTAAGTCATCAAATCTCGAGGTAGTGGAGATTTTTATGTCCTCAACATCCTTACTGATTTTTGTCAGAGTTGGCAGGGTCCGAGTACAGCTGAGGCAGAGATACATGCAGCAGGGGTTGTTATCGTCTGTCATTGACTTGTACACAGCCGTTGTAAGGCCCGAACATTTAAAACAGGTCCACCCCTTACATATGTTGCACTCAATTGCTTGACTACTCTTATCTAAAGCACGAGAACACTTAAGGCATGGTGAAAATTGCAAATCGTCATATGTTTCTTTTTCCTTTTCTGGTCCTGATCTTGATGTTTTTCTGGAGCCCATTTTGGCAGAAAAAATGAAGAGCAATGTTTACTTACAGTACGGCGTTTTCGACTCCTCGGTCGTGTAAAATTCCACACTACTTGTTTCAACAACTTTTTTACACCTTCGATATTTCTTGGCATGTAGTATAGCTTCGACGTGTGACTATTTTTAGCACTAAATTGTCGTAGTTTATGCTGGATTTCACTCTGTTGAATCCCGGATTCGTGAATTTTTCAATTATAAAGCTCTTTACTATAATTCATTTCTCGATCTAATCCTGTCTTGTGATATCTCTTTGGAATCGTCTTGAAAGACAATTCCAAAGACATGTCACAAGACAGAATCAGATGGAAAAATGAGAAATTAGATGTATTTTAAAGTTTTGACTTACGGCCGTTTTTGTCGTACGAAGTTTCGTAAGACGGACATAGATGCCTAATTAACCCATTCAAACGAAAATATCTTCTCCTTATGGCGTATACCTTTAGTTCTCAAATTAACATCTATTGATTGTTTGCCAGATAAATATCGATATGACTGTCAGACAGTTTGGATTCTAAACTGACCAGGATTAAACCAAGGAATGAAACACAATAAGCAAGTTTTGCTTTCGTTTCAATCCTAAACTTTATTGTATGTTTGTTATATACATGTACATATCTGAAATAAAATATGTTTAAACTAAACTAAACCTGGTTGCGAATACCAGTACTTTCTGACCTGGGCAGTGAAGAAGTAAAGTGGAGACTAAGTTTTTATTTCCCGTTTAAACGCAAACAAAACGCAAAGGAATTGAAAAAAATGTAGAAAATGACCACGTTATGACTATTCTGACAAGATATTTTCATTTTAATCTGAGTGAAAAACAGTTTGGAGCCTGGTCGGACGCCGGGTTACCCGGCGTCTGATCTGGCTCCAAACTGTTTGCAATGGAAATAATAGTTTAAGCGGAAATGCATTAAATGGGGAAAATAACGTCTTCTACACTGTATCAACAGAAATGACAAAATGGTTCTTTCGCATCTGACAAACAGCTGTTTGTTCACTAGGTTTATCAAGGAAATATTATAATGCGTTTAATGTAAATATTCTTTATAGATACAGAAAAGTCATACGAGTTGACCCATAGCCGGACTTACAATAGAAAAATGTGCCAGCAATTGTGAGAACCCGTACACTGTGACACGTTATAAATTATGTCCTTTGTAAACAAATTGGAAGCCAAATTTGTATTCCAAACTGGCTGCCACTCAGATGTGAATGAAAATGTTAACATTTGTCGTCCAGATGTCATTGCATTACGCTTCGGCAGGTTTCGTTGTTGGTTTTTTTCAACACTCTATGGGCGAAATTGTGAAACAGTGTTCTTTATGGTTAAAGCGAAAACAATAAAAAACAAGAGCCGTATACGGCCCTAAATCGCTCACCTGGAACCGTTTATGTAAATGTTACATATCCTGGAAAGATGAAAAATTATTACAATATGATTGTTCCAGTTGCTGATTGGATGATGCTGAGTGCATACTATCTAAGCTCAGGGTACCTTGGTTTCAGCAGGGAGATTAAATTATATTTAAGAGCTCCTGGTTTCAGAGAAGAAGATTTTTTTTTAATTTTTATTGAAAAAATCTATTTTCTGCTTCTGTGACCTAGATATGCAACGGACAGGAACCATTTGAACATTGGTAAAGTACATCTAGCAGTAACACTAAACCAAATAGCAAAGCCCTAGCCATATTAGTTTGAGAGAAAAAGAGGTTTGAAGATTTCACTATTTAACTCTATGTAAAAGTGGGACCCCCGGGGCGAGGTCATTTTTTACCCCAGGGACATAACTTGAACAATCTTATTAGAGGACCTGTAAAAGATGCTTTGTGCAAAATATCTTAGCTCAGGGTATTGTGATTTCAGACGATAAGTTTTTATTGAAAAAATCTATTTTTAGCTCCTGTTACCTAAATATGCAACGGGCCGAAACCATTTGAATTATATTTGTAAAGTACCTCTAGAAGTTACACGATGCCAAATATCAAAGCTCTAGATATATTAGTTTAAGAGAAGAAGTGGTTTGACGATTTCACTATATAACTCCTTGTTGATTTGTGACCCCCGGGGCGGGCCATATTTTACCCCAGGGATATAATTTGAACAATCTTGATAGAGGACCTATAGATGATGCTTTGTGCAAATATCTATGCTCAGTGTACTGTGGTTTCAGAGAAGAAGATTTTTTAAGTTTTTATAGAGACAATCTATTTTTAACTCGTGTTACCTAGATATACAACGGATCGGACATATTTGAATAAATTGCAAAGAAGACTGTATAAGGATCATTCCTGCCAAGTTTGGTTAAAATCCATCCAGTAGTTGAAGAGAAATTGTCGTTTCAAGAAATTATTGACGACGGACACAGGATCCAAGACGATCAAAATAGCTCACAATGGCACTTTGTGCCAGGTGAGCTAAAAAAGCAATAAAATAAAAAATACACAATGATAGGTTCTTGAACATTTTGACAGTCCACTTTCATTTGAGTGACAATTGGTTTGGATTCTTGAAACTGATTGCAATATGCATAGCTATTTTAGTACAAACGTGTTGCATGGGATAAGAATAACGCATTCCCAACTGTTAGTGTTGCAAACAAGTTTAGATCCCCACGAGACGTTCTTTGGCGTCTTATCTCCACCAAAGCGGTTTGGTGAAAATTCCTTAAGGAAACAGTCATTAGATAAACATTTTTCCACCAATTGTTCAATAGCATGTTAAAGACATCTCCTGACGACCTTTCGGCCATAGCACCTAACCAGCTATCAAAGCATACAGCCACGTGCAAGTTTTGTCCTTTACTGCTATCTTGTCTAGGGATATACTCACCCAAGCGTTTCATGTGTGGCCCGCAACTTAAATTTGTTAGATTGGTTAGTAAAACCCATTGAAAAAACCCTTGAGTGTGAGTATGTGAGGGCCACTCTAGACAACTTCAGATAGGTTACCTGTAATTTCACACCAACTGAGATTTTGGTTTACCCGGTGAAAGCTTGTGAATCACGCTTTTTCTCGCCTATCGAATACAAAGGGGTGGTAATCCATGAAAGGACTGAGGAAAGGTCTTTAAAGGTTAACCCCTTCATTACCTTGACGTCATTAAATTTAAACAATTGTCGTCTGCTTCTATTTCTAAAAAATATTTTTTATTTATGTTGACCTAATAAATATTGAAACGAGTGTCAAACAGTTTGGATCCTGATCAGACGCCGCGTTACGCGGCGTCTGATCAGGATCCAAACTGTTTGCAAATAACTACTGTACTCGGGGTAAGACAGTGAAGGGGTTAAAGGTAAACTCTTTTTCTTCCAATTTTTATCGTCTGCTTCAACCTTCTTGCTGCCAAATTATCGTCTGCATTGGTAGTGTCGTCTGCAATAATTTTAAAGTCAGATGTCGGGCTGTTTTTGGTTGAAGATATGTCGAAACAAGTGTAAAAAAAATTGCGATGTCGCCTTTTTGTGCCAATGACAGTGAAAGAGTTACTTTTACAAATAGAACATCTACAGTAATAGCAGCAAAACATCCAGAACGTTCAAATAATTTAAAATTTGTCAACGGAAACAACATTTCGACAAATTCCGAATTTCACAATTCCCTAAATTATTCATGACCTTCCTCCAATATCATAGGATAACTCCTTCATTGCCTTACCCGTAGCAACGCGTAAAGCGGCGTCTGACCGAGATCCAATTGTTTGACACTCATTTTAATATTGCTTCAGTCAAACCTTAAAATCAGAAGACAATTGTCTAAAGCTGATGATGTCCTTGCAGTGAAAGGGCGTTAAGATACAAACGCAATACACTAAAATGTAGAAAATGACAACTTTTTTATACTTCTGACTTTTCATTTTAATCTGAGTTGCAAACAGTTTGGTTACCCGGCGTCTGATCTGGCTCCAAACTGTTTGCAATGGAAATAATAGTTAAAACGTAAACGCGTTTATGAGGAAAGAATAACGTCTTCTCCACTGTATCTGTAGATGACATAATGACAAACAACGTGCAGCCTACCCGTTTCAGAGAAAAGAAAAGACATTTTATCTTCCCCGTCAACCCCAGAGACCTTCCTATCGTGCCTTTGTTCTGGGGCTAAAATGTTACAGGGAAATATTTCTGTTTATTATACCGTTACTATCCCCTCTGCCAAGAACTAAAAGAAAGGCATGTCGGTGGTTTGGATCCTATGCTATGCTTTTCAACGTATGAGATAAGCCCAAATCATCTTCTTAAGGTCGTCATCATCTCATATCATCCACCGGCACTATATGGCCTATTTCGAGTCGCAGTATCGCTCAATCCAACTAATCCATCCATCCTGCATTCACATCAAATAAATATAATAACATATTGAAAATAACTGGTTCTTGAAGAAAACAATTAATTTGACATCTGACTAGCAAACACATTAGAGGCTTATCAGAAACAGAGTAAATCGGCGTCTGACTTTGACTCAAACTGTTTGCTATAAATATAATTGTTTCAGTACAAACGCGTTTATGGGGAAGGAAGACTCCTCACTGCATATGTCTATCAAATGTGGCTCAATGCATCGAATAACAATAGTACATGTATTTCTTAGTGTCTTTAATGACATGACCAATCACAATGAAGATTACAATATTCCTAATAGGAAGTTAGAACAGTATTAAACTATAAAGTGCTCTAATACCTCGGCCGCTAATTGGTCTATTTCAAAGAAAATCATGTACATGTATTTACTGTGATAAAGGCCGATAGAGGTCGAAATAGTAAAATAAAGCAGTTTTATAGATTTAATACATTTGAAAAAGTTTTGGTTCAGATCAGATCCGGTTCTACTAAGCGTCTTTTCATGATCTATTTTTTTGACACTGGTATAACTATTTTTTCCCATTAATTACATCCCTTAAAACTACATTTAAAAGTTCCCGTTTAATGGGGCCTTCACATACACGGAATTGTTTGCTTTCAGTTTTGAAGACGGATGGATGGTCAAATACTATAGTAGACTGAAAGTAAAGTAGAATGCTACCATCTGCTAGGATAAAGCACATACTTCTTATGGTGCATATTACATGTATATTCATGGCTGCATGAAGTGGATAGGACTTATTGATTGAGTTGAAATTTACGGCATCCGGCACACAAAACGGTCTTGTTGCGCAGAGAAACGATTGCATATATGTAAACATAAAAATACTTCGATCGACGCAATGTTCTGCATGCTATTATATTCCGTTTGTGTTTTTTCAATTACACAGGAAGAACTAACGTCATTCGCATTGTAGCGTACACTATGTAATGGGTAACTCATTGCAACACCCTATCGATGCTTTATAGCCAATTTATTTTAATTTTGGTTTGAAATGTCTTTTTTTAAAAGATTAATTCGTATTATTTTGCTAATACAACGCTCCCTCTCTACAACGGCCCTCCAAACAACGACTCCCTCCTTACAACGACCCTTACCGCTGTTCCTCAAACCAGATATTTATGTCCAACCGTTTCACTGCTGCAAAATCGTCTGCTTAAAATTGTCGTCTGTTGTTTTTCTCAAAGTTACATTTTTGAAATTTTAACAGAAACAACATAATGACGAGTGACAAATAGCTTGAATCCAGATCAGACGCCGCGTTACGCGGCGTCTGATCTGAATTCAAGCTGTTTGCAAATGTAAACCAATTTCCCTCTCTATAACGACGCCCTCCGAACAACGCACATAACCGTTTTCTCCCATTGGGTGTCGTTGTAGAGAGGGAGCGCTGTATAGTGTGGGTTTAATAGTTAATGATGGTTACAAAGCCACTTTCACACTATCACTGCTTGTATAAATGTATATTGTCAATACCTTGTACTATAGGCTGGAGGCCTGAACGTATCAATAAACTATTGTCTTGTATTGTCTTGTATAAATACACTCACCTCTTGACAGTAGAGTTAGTCACACATTAATTTCTCTGTATTTCCAAATATGCGATCTGTTCACGAAATAAAATTAAATGTAAAAAATGTCATTGTTTGCTGAAGGTTTCTAATCAAAAAGAGATTGCTGTTAACCCTTAGCCCGCCAAATAAATTGTCGTCTGCTATATTTCTCGTCTGCTTCAAGTTTCAAAGTTGCTCAAAATTGCTGAAAATGTTGTCCGAGTGTCAAACAGCTTGGATCCGGATGAGACGCCGAGTTACTCGGCGTCTCATCCGGATCCAAGCTGTTTGCATATGGAGCTATAGTTGTGAGTGGCAGACTAAGGGTTAATATATATTTAGTTTCATGTTCAGACATTAACCGGCCTTAAATTTGTGTTCTCAAGGAAAAGGTAGTTTTTGTATCATAACTATTACATATGACATAGATTTGCACTGCATAAAGAAATCGTTTGTGGTAGATCTCTATTTATTCTTTTATCTCCTTTTATAAAACTATATCATGCGCTATTTATCAAATAAAAGCCATCTTATAAATGTACGCAAAAATGTACATCCATATCCAGCTTAACTCTTTGAACCCTAGTCACGCATATATGCGTCATTTGCAAATAATGTACATGTGAGGAGACACTTGTCCTCTGCAAACAGTGTAGACCCTGATCACAGGGCTCCTGAAGGAGCCCTTTGATCGGGGTATACACTGTTTGTCATTTTGACATGTATTATCATACCTAAAAATTCAAAAATGGACTTTTAAGGGGGTAGGTGCACCTTGGTAAAGTAAATACCAAATTCTTCAAACTTTGCATACTGATAGAAAAATTAGTTTCTATGACAAAACTGGTGAAAAAAGTGGGGGTACCGGACCTTTATTCTTCACAATTTGAGATTTTTCAAGGCTACCCCCCTAAAATTGAAGCTTCATAAAAACTCCTACTTTTTTGTACTACGGTTTTTCAATCTTTATTTAAACAATCTATTTGTACCAAAAGTATCCTAATTTATATTACCATAGTAAGAATAAACCCTGAAAATAATGTTTTTTCAAGATCCAAAATAAAAATATTTGATTTCACCAGAAAGGAGTAAAATTTACCCCACCCACTTTTTTATAATGGGAGAATAAGGCACTGTGAAAATTGCCCTACAAATTGTAGCAAACTAAATACCAAATTTTTTATTTGTTGTTTTTAGCCTTGCAAACAAAAAGTTTTAGTGAAATAGCAAATAAAAACACAGGGTCTCGTATCTTTTAAAAAAGATATAGATCATTTTATCTAAAAAATCCATTTTTTCTCATTTTTTTCAATTTTTTGTGTACTTTTACCAAAAATATTTTTTTTCCAAAAAAATTCATTTTATCTATTGAGCTATCTATAATTTATACTAAAACTGCACTACCATGAAAATTTCATGCTTATATTCTGAGAAATTGAAATGCAATCGGATGTAACAAAATACAACCTACCTATGAAAACAGTGTATGCTGTTAACTACGAATAGGACATAAAACTTAAAAAGTCCCTTCCGGAACGAAAATCCAATTTTTTCCCGGGAAAATAGTGTTTTATTACTGTATGCATTCACCAAACATGTGTTCTTATCATTTTTTTGAAAACGAGTTCGTAAAATTTTTATAGTTAATAGTTAAATATTCGTACAATCCAAATGTACTGCGGCAGAACTACTACAAAACACAGGTTTTCGGCGCGTAAGCTATGAAAAAAAAAAGTTTTAAATTTCACGAAACTTCAGGAAATGTTCTTTTATGATGATTATTGAATGTATGGATAGATTTTAGGGTATTTTATCCACGTTTGGTGGTGGTGGAGGGGGGGGGGGGGTTATAGCAGCTAGGGATAGTGTCATAGCCAACGGGCCGAATGCCTATGCTACAAAATGGGCATTGCTTCTAAACAAACTAATTGTCAGTGCTATTTCGGTTAGAGAATATTCTAACGTCGTACGATAAATAATGTCGTAAGTATCAATTATTATTCATTTCTCCATCTAATCATGTCGTGTAACATCTCTTTGGAATCGTCTTGAAAAGACAATTCAAAAGAAATGCCACCAGATAGGATTTAAAGGAGAAATCAGAAGTTATATGTTTTCAAAGTTTTGACTTACGACCATTTTGTCATACGACGATTCGTAAGACGGGCCCCTGTGTTAGAATTTACTAACGTTGTACTTTATAAGTTTTCCTGCTCGTTAACAGAGCCATATATTAAAATGGCGCCTGATCTGGTTCACACATATTAGTGTATCTTCACAGTTTAATACATACAGTGGAGAATCTGTTATTCTTTCCCAATAAACGCGTTTACGCTAAAACTATTATTTGCAGTGAAAACAGTTTGGAGCCAGATCAGACGCCGGGTAACCCGGCGTCTGATCAGGCTCCAAACTGTTTGCCACCAAGATAAACAAGAATTATCAGAATTGTCCAAAAGTTGTTCTTTTCTACGTTTTAGTGCTTTGCGTTTGCGTACGTTTGCGTTTAAACGGGAAAGAATAACAGATTCTCCACTGTAAATGTACACCAATCTTAATACGAAAAACTTTGCAGACGACGATTTTATAGCAGACGATATTACGGAAAGTTCAGCCTTAACATGCTGATTGTCGTCAAATACATCGTCTGCAAAATATGTAAACATCATCTTTTACATATATTTTTAAATTGAACAAACTATGGATAAGAGTGAAAAATAGTTTGGATCAAGAACAGAAGAAGGAGAAGAAGAACGTTTATACAGTTTCTCGTCACAATACATAAATATTTACAATATAACATATTATAATACAAGGTCAAATTTGATATGTAGATCTAGATCTAATAAATTTCAGCCAGATTTTTTTTTACATGAAGTAATTTTGAAAATATCACGAGGATAGTATCAAAAGCATTGATTCAATTATCTTTAAAATACTAACGTATATATAGATAGGCAGTCTATCACACAGTTTTGGTCCAAATGAGACGCCGAGTTACTTGGCGTCTTTAATGAACCCGAATCGTGTTACGCGACTCTAGATCCAAACTATTTGCAAATGTTAGCCAAGTTGCGCTTAGCACAATACGGGTTAAATGTTGATTACGAAAACTGTTATTTCTTGTAACGATGCTTTTATAGTCATCTTAACGTGATGGATAGGAACGTATACATGAATCTGTCATTCCAAAGTTGGTTCGCATATGTGTTATCAAAAGTTGTTGAATGACCTAGTAATCTTATCTTAGATCTGAGATGAACTTTAATACAGTGGATAAGACATTATTATTTCCCTTTTAAACGAAAACGAAACGCAAACGCAAAACAATAAAATGGAGAAAATGACAATTTATTAAGAATTCTGACTTTTTATTATAATCTTAGCGGCAAACAGTTTGAAGCCTGCTCAGACGACTGTCAAAAACGGACATGATAGTTTAAGTGTCAACGCGTTTATTTGGAAAGAATAATGTCTTCTCCACTGTACCAAGTGTACCGGATTGAAAAATCAGTAGAATAGATATATACCAGCTACAGTGGAGAATCTGTTATTCTTTCCCGGTTAAACGCAAACGTACGCAAACGCAAAACACTAAAATGTAGAAAAGAACAACTTTTGGACAATTCTGATAATTCTTGTTTATCTTGGTGGCAAACAGTTTGGAGCCTGATCAGACGCCGGGTTACCCGGCGTCTGATCTGGCTCCAAACTGTTTGCACTGCAAATAATAGTTTTAGCGTAAACGCGTTTATTGGGAAAGAATAACAGATTCTCCACTGTATATGGTTCAAGGAATAAATATGGCGCATCCTACGTTCGTCTTGGCGACATTGTTCTGTTGCTGTTGCTATGCATTTTCTGCACTCGTTTCTGACAATGTTGATACTTCTACAGACTTCAAGTCTCTGACGGAGGCGTTTATTAATATGCAAGAGCAACTCAAGAAGGTGGAATCGCGATTGGAAGTTCTTGAAGCTGAAAACAAACTACAGAGTGAAGAGATCGCCCAACTGAAGAAGAAACTGTCAAATGCCAACAAAAATGCAGAAACTCTCGGAGAACCAGATGAAATGTCTGATGATACTACATCCGGCCAGGCCATCGAAAGTAGCAGTGTCAAAGGTACTTCTTTTAGCACAAACGCGAAATTGGAAAAAAGAATGACGTCATCCCTTTTAAAAGTTGGTTCCATTAACATTGTTTTAATATGAGACCCTAGATTTTCTCCATTTTGTTGCATTACGCTTGCATTTGGTGTAATAATAACGTTCACACTGAATTTTCGTTTCTATTTCCCTGCGATTTAATTCAAAAGTTAATTATTATTATATTTTTTTTATTATCATGTTTACCACGATTGCCTCTTGTCTATAATAGGAATGTCAGAGAACAGGATCAGAAGAGCCGATACGTTAATGGATGTTGCCTTCTTTGCCAAGTTGAAAACGGAAGTTCATAATCAAGGGGTGAATCAAGACATTGCCTTCGATGAAGTTGTGACGAATGTCGGCAACGGGTACAACCAACATCATGGTGTCTTTATCGCCCCGGTATCTGGCGTGTATGTCTTCTCAACAACGGTGTTAACATATGGACGTGACCAGCAACATTATGGTTTTGCCTTGAATGGAAACCCAATTACTGTTATGTGGACCAATGGGCTTGAGAGTGGCGGCGATTCGGACGGTCAGACCATTGTACTGCATCTCAATAAAGGGGACGATGTGAGCGTGAAGGCTATATATGACAACGGCACGGGGCTTCATGGCAATGGTCACTCCGTTTTCTCTGGCTTCCGACTTCCCAGCGTTCAGAACAGTGCTGAAATAATAGGTTAACGCATGTAAATACCTTTATATGCATGAAGGAACCATACGTATTAAACTTTGTACACCATTTTCCAATGAGTGATCGATTAATACAAGATTGACTGTACCTTCGTCCATCGTTTGAAATAACGTCAGATCTGTCTCCAACTTTTTGCAAAGGAAGTAACAGTGTAGTGAAATGCGCTTCCGCGAAGCCTGTTTCGGCGGTATGGCGTTGTTCTCGCTAATAGATAATGTCAAACAGGGAGTGAAGAGTATCACTTTTAAAATTGTTCTTTATAGCCGATATGTTTGATTATGTATATAGATCTGTGTTAGTTTTCTATTATAATTTAGTTCTTGGTTGATTACTTATTAATTCCGATCACAATTTAGCATATAAAGATGAAAACGCATCGAGATTACTTCGGTACAAAACACAACTGCACGGACATTTCGTTAGGAAGAACGAACGGACACAAACGTTCCGTATAGCTAATGGGTATATAAGGGCGTGCATTTCATTAGATTAGTCAATTGGCTCGGGAGAGCGAATGGTAACATCGTTCTCCAACTAGAAGCAGTCTAAAGGCTTTTAGTACTAGCTTATTGCTACAGAGCTGGCACTTTGCTCGAGAAGCTTCTGCCGAGGTTCTATCCCGGGTTCTCACGAACATTGCTCTGCTTTGCTTCGAGAGAGGGTTTAGAACCAGTGTGGAACTAAGTGAGCGGGTCGCAGTTCTAAGCTATAAGTGTATGAAACAGTGGTTTGAAGCTGTTTCAGACCGGTTCCAGAACGTGTTTGGAACCTGTTGCCTTAGGTAGTTTCAACAGGGTTGAAACCGTCGGCCTAAGCCTGGGTGCTTCGGTATAGCTTTGTGTTTGAAACACAAACCGGAGTAGTTCGGGCTAAGGTATATTAACTGTCTCATGCTTGGTGTGGGACAGGGTTAGGTTTAGAAGTAGTGTTGAGACTGCAGTGGTTCAGAGTAGTGTTTGAACAGGGTTCGGGCCAAGCAAGTTCAGGCTAGGTCCCGGTGTGAGACCGTGTTTAGTGTACATGTATAGTGTTATATATAGTTTGAGTTGTGTTTTGTACTGAAGCAGTTGTTTTATATGTATGTTAAATTGGTGATTATGCTTGATTTTGTTGTTTAAAACCAATCATTGTGAATCATTTGTAAGGAGTTTATTCCGCCCAATCATTAGGTTGTTTTAGTTAATATAATCACGAAGCAGGTAGCTTGAGGAAAATTATATAGAGACAGTGTTTTTCAGCCTGGGCTGCACACGTTCAGCTCGAACACGTTACAAAAATTGGTGGCAGCTTACGGGATATTTGAATGGTTCTTTAGCCGTTACTTACCCAACGTTTAACATTGTCTGGTATCAAACATGGATTCGACAGAAGAGTTTGATATGCACTTGAGAAGTTTGGACGAGAGGTTAGAACGTATGTCTAAACAAAATGAAATGAGCAAGCTCCAGGCCGAAATATCGTCTCTTGAGCTACAGCTCCAGGGTCTGGGCCGAGACCAAACATTGCTTGAAGCAAAACACAAACCGTTTGATACATGGTCTCAAACAGGTAGCTCCATACCTAAGATAGACGACCCCGTACGAAACATGAAGGCGGACATGTGTCCTGACCAGGCTTTACCAGCTTGGTGTAGCCCGATAAAGAATGAAATGTCAGAGTCCCAGGATAGCGTGAAATCGCCTGAGCATTTCATTACTAAACGAAAGAAGGTTAAGTTTGAACCTGTTAGCTCGACACCTGTAGGGCCGAGACGACTTTCACTTGGTTCCAAGCCAGATTCACACCAAACACGCGGAACAAGTATTAAAGCAGCTACGTTTGACGGAACGGGTAGCTGGAAAGATTACAAAGCCCATTTTGACGCATGTGCGCGTATAAATGACTGGTCTGAGGAACAGAAAGGGCTTTATTTGGCCGTGTCGCTGCGAGGACAGGCCCAGGGCGTGTTTGGCAACTTGAGTTCGAGTCAAAATGACTACAAGGAGTTAGTAAAAGCATTAGAAGAGAGGTTCGCCCCACCGAACCAAACTGAATTATACAGGGTTCAGCTACGCGAGAGACGACAGAAGGCGTCTGAGACACTATCAGAGATGGGACAGGACATACGGAGGTTAACAAACTTTGCTTATCCAACAGCCCCGAACGATGTACGAGAAACTCTTGCAAAAGAGCAATTTATTGATGCATTAGTCAGCTCAGACATCAGGCTTCGTGTGAAACAGGCTCGACCCGTGGACTTGAACGATGCCATACGCCATGCAGTAGAACTTGAAGCGTACAGCAAGGCAGAGAAACGCCACAATGAGAGCCAGGGATACCTGAGATCGACGTCACATGACGACAATGGTTATAAAACCGAGATTGAAAAGCTACAGAAAACGGTCTCAGACCTGAGTCAAGCATTTCAATCATGGACCAGTTCCAACAGATCTGAGCCAAATAAATACAATGCTAGACCCGAACAAACGAGAACGTTTCACCAGAGACGGAATGGCTCAAACAGTTATCAGAACAAAAGAAAGTGTTTCAACTGTGGATCAGAAGCGCATATAAAAAGGAACTGTCCGAAACCAGATAAGCAGTCCCAAACAAAGCCTCAGCATCAAACAGAAAAGACGAATGTTGCTGCTATGGGTTCAGGCTTGTTTGCGGAGGTGAAAATGAATGGCATTTTGACAGACTGTCTGGTTGACACAGGTGCTACTTTGACAATAGTATCCAACAGGGTTTGGGATGTTATCAGCCCATCATGTTCAACGCAGCTCGAACCGTGTTCGAAGCAGATTGCAACAGCGTCGGGTGATCCAGTCACCATCAAAGGCAAAACAACGGTGAATATTGAGATTTGTGGTATACAGTGTATCACAGACATTATTGTTGCAGACATAGAGTTAGATGCGTTGCTCGGCTTGGATTTCTTGAAGGCACATGATTGTCAATTAGACCTGAAGAGAAACACTCTTACCGTAAAAGACAAAACTTGCCAGCTCACTTTATCAGGCAAATTGGGGTGCTACAGGGTGACAGCTTCAGAGCAATTTGTCATACCCCCGAGATCGGAAATCGTTGTAGAAGGCAAAGTATCAGCCCATGGGTTGAGATATAACAGCCTTGGACTTGTTGAACCTATTGAGAAGATGCTTCAAACTGACAGAGGTTTGGTAGCAAGGACACTGGTTCAAGCCAAAGAAACGGTTCCGGTCCGAATAATGAATCTGGGTGAAGTAGAAAAGGTTTTTCGACCTGGGACCCATATTGCAAATTTAAGTACAGTTTCAAGAGTTGAAACTACCCAGTCTCAAACACGTTCGCCAACAGGTGCGAAGCAACTACCGTCCCACATGAAGGATTTGTATGAACGTACAGTTCATGACTTGAACCCTGAACAAGCAAAACAGATTGCTAGACTGTTGACAAAGTATCAGGCTACATTTGCAGAGTCAGACGGGGATCTAGGACGCACTGGCATCATTAGACACAAGATCTCGACAGAAAATGCCAGACCGATCAAACAGCCGTTACGGAGAATACCCGTGAATATGAACGAAACGGTTGACACACATCTCGAGGACATGTTAGAGAAAGACGTCATTAGACCGTCCTCAAGCCCTTGGGCTAGTGGTATTGTGATGGTTCGCAAGAAGGACGGAACACTTCGTTTCTGCGTGGACTACAGGAAATTGAATGACATAACCACGAAAGATGCTTACCCACTCCCCAGAATCGACGAGTCACTAGACCAGTTGTCTGGAGGAAAATGGTTTTCGTGCTTAGACCTAAACTCTGGGTACTGGCAGATTGAAGTAGATGAGACAGACAAACCAAAGACAGCGTTTATTACAAGACGAGGGTTGTATGAGTTCAACGTGATGCCGTTTGGTTTGTGCAATGCCCCGGCAACATTTGAACGGCTAATGGAGACAGTATTAGCCGGGTTGAATTGGCAAATTTGTCTCATATACTTAGATGATGTGATAGTGACAGGAAAGACGTTCGAGGAAATGGTCTCGAACCTAGACAAAGTTTTAGGTCGGTTTCAAGCTGCAGGGTTAACGCTGAAACCAAGAAAATGCCAACTGTTTGCTAAAGAGGTAGAGTTCCTTGGCCATATAGTGTCAGAGGAAGGTATCAAAACAGACCCGAAGAAGACACAGTGTGTGCGAGACTGGCCAGTTCCAAGCAACGTGCATGAAGTCAGATCATTTCTCGGTTTGTGCAGCTACTACCGAAAGTTTATCAAAGGATTCTCAGAGATAGCTAAGCCCATGTATGTGCTTACTGAGAAAGGACAGAAGTTTGCGTGGAGTGAGAAGTGCAAAGCAGCATTTCAGTGTTTGAAACAAAACTTGGTAGATTCACCAGTGCTTGCACTCCCAGGCTTTGCCGAACCATTCATATTGGACACAGACGCAAGTGATGTCGCCATAGGTGCCGTACTATCACAGAACATTGAGGGTAAAGAACGGGTTGTGGCTTACGCAAGTCGAACTTTGACAAAGTCAGAACGTCACTATTGTGTGACCAGAAAAGAACTTCTAGCAGTGGTCAACTTTGTCAAGTACTTCAAACATTACTTGTATGGGAAGCCATTCAAACTGCGAACAGACCACGGATCTCTCCGCTGGCTGTTGAACTTCAAAAACCCAGAGGGCCAAGTTGCAAGGTGGATAGAATCTCTATCTTCATTCCAAATGAACATCGAACATCGCCCAGGACGTTTGCACGGAAATGCTGATGGTTTGAGCCGTATACCATGTAAGCAGTGCGGTGTGAAACAGACAGACGATACCATAGAGGAAACACACAGAGTAGCAGGTGTCTCGGAACTACAGTCGGTTCCAACAGATATTGATTTGAGACATGCACAGGACAATGACAGAGACATCAAACTGGTACGAAGTTGGATTGAACTAGGTACAAGACCAAAGTCAAGTTTGATGTCATCTGAGAGTCAGTTTTTAAAGTCGCTCTGTAGTCAGTGGACTAGGTTGCAGATACAAGATGGACTAGTAGTACGAAGATGGGATGTACTTGGTACAAACATGGTACAGTGGCAGGCAGTAGTCCCACTCAGCTTGAGGCGTGAAGTATTGCGATACTCACATGACATCAAGGCATCAGGTCACCTTGGTATCAAGAAAACGCTGAGCAAAATCAGACAGAGATACTACTGGCCAGGTTTACAATCTGACGTACGAGGGTATGTTTCAGGGTGTGAAGCATGTATGAAACGAAAGGGTCCAACCCAGACAAAACGTACACCAATGCAGATTACCAGAAGTGGCTTTCCGATGGAAAGGATTGCCCTCGATATCTTAGGAGAACTGCCCCAGACAGAGACTGGAAACAAGTATATTCTTGTTGTTTCAGACTACTTTACGAAGTGGACTGAAAGTTTCGCCATGCCGAACATGGAAACAAAAACAATTGCAAATCTTCTGGTCAAAGAATTCATCGCAAGGTTTGGTATGCCCAACACCATACATTCTGACCAAGGCAGCCAGTTTGAAAGTAAACTGTTCTCAGAGATGTGTGAAATGCTTCAGATTAACAAGACGAGAACGACCCCATACCATCCACAGTCTGATGGTATGGTAGAGCGTTTCAACAAAACCCTAACGACCATGCTCAGCATGTTTGTTGATAGAGATCATAAGAACTGGGACGAGCAGTTGCCATACGTCATGATGGCGTACAGGTCTACTGAACACGAGACAACTGGAATGACCCCAAACGTTCTTATGCTTGGTAGAGAAACGTCTACTCCATTGGACATAGCATTTGAGATGCCTCCATGCATAAAGTATATACCTTCAAACCAGTGGGTTTGGGAGCTGAAGGAAAATCTTGAAACAGCTCATCACCTTGTCCGAGAATTTACAGGTCAGTCTATGCTAAGACAGAAGAAATATCATGATACCAAGTTATCATATGAACACATTGAAAAGGGAGACCCAGTGTATGTCTACTTCCCTGTAAAAAGGGTTGGGTGTTCATCAAAGTTCACCTCATACTGGCGTGGTCCGTACAAGGTCGTGGACAAGCTGTCTGACGTCTTGTACAAGGTTGATTGTGGGAGATCAGAATCAACACAAGTTGTTCATGTTGACAGACTTAGAAAGGTTAGGAAGCAGGTCCTAACTGGAGAAGAGACGTCTGTTACGACATTTGAAACAACAGATGGTACTGAGGGGTACCAAGGCAAAAATAATTTGCCAGAAGAAGAGAACTCCAGTGCAGAGCAAGTAGTGGATTTCTCGAGGTTTGGTCGTGCTAGGAAAAGGCCGACCTGGTTGGAGGATTACAGCGTTTAAAAGAGACACAGGTTTCAGAACACTTTCATTAGTGTGAACACTAGACAGAGGTCAGTAACTCTTATGACAGAATTTTACTGCATAATTATGTTTTGTATATAAATATGTTTGATGTGCTATTGAAATTTTATATTGTCTGACAAGTAGTCAAGTTATTTTATCATTTCACAGATGGTTAAGTTTGTTTTATCAAGCGGGACGCTTGAACCCGGAGGCGTGGGTAATGTAGTGAAATGCGCTTCCGCGAAGCCTGTTTCGGCGGTATGGCGTTGTTCTCGCTAATAGATAATGTCAAACAGGGAGTGAAGAGTATCACTTTTAAAATTGTTCTTTATAGCCGATATGTTTGATTATGTATATAGATCTGTGTTAGTTTTCTATTATAATTTAGTTCTTGGTTGATTACTTATTAATTCCGATCACAATTTAGCATATAAAGATGAAAACGCATCGAGATTACTTCGGTACAAAACACAACTGCACGGACATTTCGTTAGGAAGAACGAACGGACACAAACGTTCCGTATAGCTAATGGGTATATAAGGGCGTGCATTTCATCAGATTAGTCAATTGGCTCGGGAGAGCGAATGGTAACATCGTTCTCCAACTAGAAGCAGTCTAAAGGCTTTTAGTACTAGCTTATTGCTACAGAGCTGGCACTTTGCTCGAGAAGCTTCTGCCGAGGTTCTATCCCGGGTTCTCACGAACATTGCTCTGCTTTGCTTCGAGAGAGGGTTTAGAACCAGTGTGGAACTAAGTGAGCGGGTCGCAGTTCTAAGCTATAAGTGTATGAAACAGTGGTTTGAAGCTGTTTCAGACCGGTTCCAGAACGTGTTTGGAACCTGTTGCCTTAGGTAGTTTCAACAGGGTTGAAACCGTCGGCCTAAGCCTGGGTGCTTCGGTATAGCTTTGTGTTTAAAACACAAACCGGAGTAGTTCGGGCTAAGGTATATTAACTGTCTCATGCTTGGTGTGGGACAGGGTTAGGTTTAGAAGTAGTGTTGAGACTGCAGTGGTTCAGAGTAGTGTTTGAACAGGGTTCGGGCCAAGCAAGTTCAGGCTAGGTCCCGGTGTGAGACCGTGTTTAGTGTATAGTGTTATATATAGTTTGAGTTGTGTTTTGTACTGAAGCAGTTGTTTTATATGTATGTTAAATTGGTGATTATGCTTGATTTTGTTGTTTAAAACCAATCATTGTGAATCATTTGTAAGGAGTTTATTCCGCCCAATCATTAGGTTGTTTTAGTTAATATAATCACGAAGCAGGTAGCTTGAGGAAAATTATATAGAGACAGTGTTTTTCAGCCTGGGCTGCACACGTTCAGCTCGAACACGTTACAACAGTTGTAGCGTAACTGCCTTTATTCAGAAACATGTCGTATTAGCCACTAACTGATTGCATGACCCAATAAACTTCAAATACATGTAGATAATTGCAGCTTGCAATTAAAGAGATAGAGATGACATGTTGAAAGAAAACTGTGATTTCGGTATGCAAAGGACATTAAAATTTGTTAACATAAAATTTAGCATGTATTCTGTAAAAGTGTTTGATAAAAAATTCAAAGAAAACAAATATCACAAATACTAAAAATAGATAAAACTGAAAACCTTCGAACCTTATAATTAAATATACGAAAAATTTACACTTATATCGTAAAAGGAAATCAAAATCTAGGTTTTCATCCTGACACTTTTAATGGAACATTCCTGTTTCAAATTGAATATAG
This sequence comes from Gari tellinella, assembly GCA_922989275.2. NCBI lineage: Eukaryota > Metazoa > Mollusca > Bivalvia > Cardiida > Psammobiidae > Gari > Gari tellinella. Next base: position 24,057,216 of record OV277856.1, on the reverse strand, counting down.
TCCATTTTTTACTTTTCATGTTGATTCTAACAATATATTGCAAAATGACAAATAGTGCATATACTGTATATCGTATTTGATACTGTGAAACTTGTTCTTGCACAATTGCAATGATAATACCTGTGCTCATATCTGCTTACTGGCAAACAGATCGTTCCACCGATTCTGGGGCCCGTTCGATAAAACTTCGTAGGTCAAAAACAGTCGTAGGTCAAAACTTTAAAATACATTTAATTTCTGATTTCTCTATCTAGCCCTGTCTTGTGACATCTCTTTGGAATCGTCTATCACAAGACAGGATTAAATGGAGAAATAAATAATAATTGAGACTTTTATAATCTGACTTACGACAACATTTGTCGTACGAAGTTTTATGAAACGGACCCCTTATCTGTAGAAATCCACTAGCCCAAGCTTATCGTAACCCGCTTCTTCGAAATGTTTGAATGTCTATGGTGTATTGTAAAACAGAATTGACGTATTGTACACCTGTCTCAAACATAGAATGCATTTTGTGCTCGATTATTAAAATATTTAAAGACAAGAATAACATATTAATTATACGCTCGTATATTAGGATTAAAACTACTCTCAAGAAAACTGGTCTGTGATATTAAACACAAGCGGTAACTTAAAGCATGGTACACGTAAAGAAACTTTTAAAGCTTCTCTTTAAGTCTAATTTTAACTCATTTCATGCTTTAACTAAATCAACCCTAGCGATGAGTATACAGTGGAGAATCTGTTATTCTTTCCCGTTTAAACGCAAACGTACACAAACGCAAAGCACTAAAACGTAGAAAAGAACAACTTTTGGACAATTCTGATAATTCTTGTTTATCTTGGTGGCAAACAGTTTGGAGCCTGATCAGACGCCGGGTTACCCGGCGTCTGATCTGGCTCCAAACTGTTTGCACTGCAAATAATAGTTTTAGCGTAAACGCGTTTATTGGGAAAGAATAACAGATTCTCCACTGTAATCATCCTTTACAAATAGTGTAACTGAAAAGAGTACGCCTGTCCTATGCAAATAGTAAAGAACCAGATCATAGGGTCTGTACTGCTTGTCATTTTGCAATATATTGTAGAAAACAACCCTTAACCCTTTCATTACCAAATTTTCTGTGAGATTTTACCCCTTCACCGTTTCATTGTCGTCTGCTTCAATTTCGTTGTTTGCAAGATCGTTTCAAATTAAGACTCAATGTAGCATGACTTAAAACATATCGATACGAGTGTCAAAAAGTTTGGATCCTGATCAGACGCCGCGTTACGCGGCGTCTGATCAGGATCCAAACTGTTTGCAAACACGCGTTATTCAGAGTGAAAGGGTTAATAATCATAACTGGACTTGACGTAATTGGAAACTGGAAAGTTCCATTAAAAGTTTCAGGTGAGAAGGGGCTATAATTAGGTATAAACAAGAGGCCCATGCGGGCCTAAATATCGCTCACCTGGAAAAACCAACACAAGGGTCACATAACCCCTGGTATGGGATGACTTTTCACCCCAGAGACATAATTTTCATTGAAAAAATCTATTTTTAGCTCCTGTGACCTAGATATGCAACAGACCGGAACACTATTTACAATATTGGTTAAGGGCTTCTACAAGTGTGATCATGCCAAATATCAAAGCTCTGACCATATTAGTTTCAGAGGTAAAGATGTTTGAAGATTTCACTACATAACTCTATGTAAAATTACGACCCCCAGGGCATGGTTATTTTTTACCCCAGGGACATAATTTGAACAATCTTGATAGAGGACCTGAAGACGATGCTTTATGCCAAAAATCTAAGCTCAGGGTACTGTGGTTTCAGAAAAGAAGATTTTTTAAGATTTCATTGAAAAAATCTATTTTTAGATCCTGTGACCTAGATATGCAACTGACCGAAACCATATTTACAATATTGGTTAAGGGCTCCTAGAAGAATCATCATGCCAAATATCAAAGCTCTGGCTATATTAGTTTCAGAGAAAAAGATATTTTAAGATTTCACTATATAACTCTTTGTAAAATTACGACTCCCTGGGCGTGGTCATTTTTTACCCCAGGGATATAATTTGAACAATCTTGATAGAGGACCTGTAGATGATGCTTTGTGCCAAATATCTAAGCTCAGGGTACTGTGGTTACAGACAAGAAGATTTTTTAAGTTTTCATTGAAAAAATCTATTTTTAGCTCCTGTGACCTAGATATGCAACGGACCAAAACCACATTTACAATATTGGTAAACGGCTTCTAGAAGAGTCATCATGCCAAATATCAAAGCTCTGGCCAAATCAGTTTAGGAGAAACAGATGTTTGAAGATTTCAATATATAACTCTATGTTAATTTACGACCCCCGGGGCGGGGTCATTTTTTACCCCAGGGACATAATTTGAACAATCTTGATAGAGGACCTGAAGACGATGCTTTGTGCCAAATATCTAAGCTCAGGGTACTGTGGTTTTAGACAAGAAGATTTTTTAAGTTTTGATTGAAAAAATCTATTTTTAGCTCCTGTGACCTAGATATGCAACGGACCGGAAATGTTTGAACAACTTTGAAAGAGGATCATATAAGGATCATTCAGGCCAAGTTTGGTAAAAATCTATCCAGTAGTTTTGGAGAAGATGTCGTTTAAAGAAATTGTTGACGACGAACGAACAAACGGACGAACGGACGGACGAACGACGACGGACGACGGACAGAGGGCGATCAAAATAGCTCACCTTGGCACTACGTGCCAGGTGAGCTAAAAACAAAGTGTTTGTTTAGTGTTCGAAATGACGGGGTTTACACTATTTTCATTTGTATGTCTTTAAAAAGGTTCTAAGGTACGATCAATTAAAGATTAATAAACCCTTTCCCATATAGAAGCGCATTTAAGCGCATTTAATCGCATTCAGCTTATTCCTCCATTGAAGAAAATAGTTCCAATTTATGCAAACATGAAGCAAAAGAAATATTTTCTTTATCCTAGCTGCTTTACTTCAACCTACTTTAAGCGGTCACCTGTCTTCATAACTAAACACAGGCTATTGGGTAATGGATTAAAGTTGTAAGCCCCTAATGAGATGGGGCCAATGTCGATCAGTATCGGTACTCTACTTAGAGACATCAGCTATTCTCTTAACTCATTGAGCCCTAGTGACGTATATATGCGTCCTCTACCAAAGGTGTACCTGTGAATATTATTTACAGATAAAACGCAAACGAAACGCAATAAATGGAGAAAATGTCAAGTTTTAGCAAACAGATTGGAGCCAGATCAAACGTCGGGTTACCCGGCGTCTGATCTGACTTCAGACCGTTTGCATTGGACTTTATTGATTTTGTATAAAAGCGTTTTTATGGAAAAAAAAGCATCCTCTCCATTGTACATTAGCCACTACCATGCTTAAGCATGACTTGCCTAAAACTTTGATCTGGATCCAAACCGTTTGTTACTCCCATTCGTATTCAACTTTTTTTCTGTTTCAAAAGCATAAAAAACTAAATTTTAGTTGTTTTTTTAATCAGACGATATACAAATGTAGATCTACTTGAAGCAGACGAGACTCCAGCATGGTGATGGTGTTTCATTCTTATTGGTCGGTCAATCATGTACTAATATTTATATACTAGTACATTCATAGTAGTAACATAATGTTCAAACACATATTTCTATATTTTTATACAAAATAGTTTTAGAATAAATCTTGGAAATAGCCATGAGTCCAGATAAGCCACATGCTATAGAAAGTGATCTCTTCAGACCAGCTAACCTTTATCAAGCTGAATTGTCGTCTGCTATAAGCAGAATATATCGTCTGCGACAAAGATAATGATTAATTTTGATATAATTAAATGTGAGAAAATATTGATATGAGTGGCAAACAGCTTTGATCCAAATCAGACTCGGCGTTATAAATCCGCGCTTGTACGAACGATATGTAATTTACTCGTAGTAGACGGAGTAGAAAAGGCGATTGAACCTAATTATCTAAACTACTAAGAGCTGGTGACTTTTCAGGAGGATATTATTTGGTTTCCAATTTTTATAATAGAGCCAAATCAGATCTTACAGCTCAAATTCTACAATTAACAAGATCACGCGGCGTCTAAAATTCTAAGGGTTATTAGAATGGCGAGACACCTCGGCAAAATCCGTAACGGAAGAGCTGTGATTGTGCATGTAAACAAACTCGTTCAGCGCCTCCTTGGAGTTGGGGACTTCCTGAAGGTAATGACATAATCCGTTGTCTCTTTTAAGATAAACCTATCATTAAAATCATCTCTTTTCTAAGTTACAAACACGCTTTGAATTTACATGTACATACAATTAAACTCACAAGCTAAATATAGCTACAGTTTCTGTATTGAAAGTAAACTCGTCTCTTTACCGAACGGTATCGCTAAACTAAATACGCAACGGGTTACATATAACGGGTTATAGTTATTGGAACATGATAAAGGTAGACAACCATGTTTGGAAAAAAAAGTTGTATCTTCAGGTTTATTCCCCTTTATATACATGTACTCTTTTATTACGAATCCGTCTGCTTCAAACAAACAACTAAAAAAGTCAGAGGATGCGGCTTTATTGATTGAAACATTGAAAGAAAAAGAATGAAGTGCCAAAACAGTTTAAATACTGATTAAGTCTAATCTTCGTCTGATTTGGATCAATGTTCTAGTCCATTCACTGCACGGTATTGGTTAACAATATTTAAATAGCTCTAGAAATCTTGTCTACATCTATTTGTGATTCTCTTTAAAACCTGCAAGCAACATTTCTAAAACAACCACTAGCAACCTGCTAAAATTTTAAAGTCCGTCCCCATTGCTATATAATTTATACAGTGGAGAAAACGTTATTCTTTCCCAATAAACGCGTTAACGCTTAAACTATGATTTCCAGTACAAATTTATAGTTTGGAGCGGTAACCCGGCGTCTGATCATGCTCCAAACTGTTTGCCACTCAGCTTAATTTCAATAGTCAGAATTGTCAAAAAGTTGTTATTTTTGTTTTACATTTTAGTGTACTCCGTTTTAAAAACGGGAAAGAATAACGTTTTCGCCACTGTATAAAAGGACAGCTCTGATCACTATGCCAAGTTCATTGATTACAAGTAGTTTATCCCATTGCCTTACTTTCAGTTTGCTGTAAGCAAGCCAACCATCTGCTACGAATTCGAACTATCTTTTATAGATCTCATAGATCTATCCAGAGCATATTTATAACTGTCTGGAACTATTTTCTTCAGTGGAGGGATAAATTAAAGGCGTATAAACATACAAGTGTATTTATGGAGTACTAGGTTAACACAACTTGAGTTTGACTGTTTACCTTACTGTATTGTCAAGACTTTAGCCATGAGTATGAAGGACCAGTTCACCAGTGATGGTTTCCTTGTGGGTCTGGATGTACTCTCAGAGAAGGAGGCAGAGTTTTACCTCAAGTCATTCCTCCAGTTTGAACAGAGGATGGGAGGAAAAGTTACAGGAAACTATAGGTACAGTAGAACCTCTCTATAACGACCACTATAAAGAAGGCTAATTGATTGTAAAAAAGACAGGTGACAGCTTAAAGCAAGGTGTCAGAAAAACAGAAAGCTCCTGCGGGAGCTTTCTGTTTTACTGTCACCATGCTTCAAGCCGTCATCTGTTGTAAACTCCTAATAATTAACATACTTTAGTGGCCGTTATAGAGAGGTTCTACGCATATATACATCTTTTGCAAACAGTGTACTTGTTAAGAGTACATTTGTCCTATGCAAACAGTGTTTACCCAGACTCCGAATTTCCGAAAGAAGCCCTCTTAAAAGGGTATGCACTGTTTGTTATATAGATCTAGTAAAAATGGACTAGACTCATTTGAAAACTTGAATTGTCCATTTTCTGGTATGAAAGCGTAAAGCGAGTTTGTGTCATGGAGATTCTAATGAATAAACATGTTTTGTAAGTACAGTATACACTCAATACTACGATGTACCACTTTTAAAAATCAGGATACATGCAACAGTACAGTAACAATCTGGATTTTACTGTATCAGGAAACTGTAAATTTTATCAGTGAAGTGAAATTCTGTACCATTTTCATTTACAGATTCAAGTCTCACTTGCTACTGCCCCTGATGTACCAACTTGTTACCCATCCAAAAATATTGAACATTGTCAAACAAATATTTGGTAAGTTTATTAACCAGATTTCCAATGAAAACCCTTGTTACATGCATAAGATTGGAGTACGCCGCTGGGCGGGCGGTCGGGGTCAAACAGCGGGTTTTCGGTCAATAACTTTAGTTTGAATAAGCATAATTTGACTAAACTTGGTATGTAGCTAGCTTAAATGAAGACCTAGCATGGAAATGTATTTGGGGGTCAAGGTCGCTGTTACTTAAATTGGAAATGGTTTCCGGTCAATAACTTAGTTAGTTTCGCCAAAATATGTGTTTACATGTAGCAAGCTTACAAAATGTCTTAGCTTGGGGTGATATTTTAGGGAACAATTGATAAAATCAAGGTCACTGTTACTAAATATAGAAATGTTTTTCGTCAATAACTTTATATTGAATAGATACATTTTGATAAAACTTTGTATAAATTTAGCAAGCCTAATCTCTATACATTTTTGTGTGTGTTTTAGGTCCAGACATTCTGTGTTGGTCAACAGACTTATTTCCAAAAGATCCAGGTACAGGCAAGGTTTGCAACTGGCACCAAGACTCCACATATGTTGGTAAGTTTCCCTGCGATTGTCGACTTATGTCTATTATGCAAACAGTTTGGATCAAGATCAGACGCCACGTTATGTGTCGTCTGATCTTGATCCAAACTGTTTGGTTTTTGCACTTGTAGTACTATTTCTTCAGTCAAATCTTTTAAACCAGCATACAATTCCTGATGACATATTTTAGAAGATCTAGAAGATATTTTGTTTGCAAAAGGATTAAATCATAGGATTCTATTTTCCAGTGTGACGTCATACCCCCTTTATTTACCCTTAGCGAGCACGCGCACTCGGGGACAACAAACCCGAAATCTACATAAGTTTGTGCAGCAGGGCGTTTAATCTCATTCTTTTTTACTCATTATTATCTGAATAGGTCCTATGAATACTTTGAAGGTCTTACATAAGTTGCAAAAGCGTGATTTTACCGAAAATAAGAATTAATTTTTTCTCCGAATAAGACCGTCGCCATCCGAATGAAGGACCGAGAGTATGCGTATGACATTAAATACCCGGATGACTGGAAAAAGAGAATGAATTTAGGAGGGAAAGGATTAACCAATTACTCCATAGCATGTTTCTAAGTTTGGGGATAGATGACCATTAAAAGCAGGTTGAATAAAATGCAGATTGTGCGCTTAAGGCGCATTCTGCTTTACTTTCAGCTTGGTTTAAGCTACCATCTGCTTGAATATACCATGGAGTAAATACACTCCATGAATACGAGGGCCGTTCATTTAATTCTGTCACTTTTGCGTTTTTCTGACCTCCAACTGAAATTTTGTATGCTTCACAATAAAGTAATTGTTCATATTGATTGAAAATTTCGTTCGAATCCGTCTGGCAGTTTAGATATTATTGAAGATTAAAGTTGGTCATTTTATAGACACTGGCTATTGTAGTGTATGTAATGGCGTACGGTGAAATACGGGCTTACGGTAAAAGTCGAATAATTTTGAAAATTTCGATTTCATTAATATACTTTGGACTTTGTTTGATAAATTGAAGATTTGCCGTGTCATGAATGTCTTTTTCTAATCAAAAGAAGCAATTTAAAGATTATTAGTTTTACTTTAGACGGCCACTATTCAATTTGGCGGGTGCCAAGGTTAAAGCTGCTGCTGTGGTTAATCTACTAAAACAACACGCAAAACAACCATTTAAATATATATTACTGACGGTATTGGTAAAATATCGGGTTCAGATCATATGCTTTTGATACAGGAGTGTAAAGTTAGAAATTGTTTTGTGTGGTGGTCCACTTATCTTTTTATTGAGAATAATATTAATACTACATACTCATGGAATACGTTGTAAAATCATTGTCGAAAAGCAGAAATATATATAAATTACACATTTCTGAGCTGCCTTAAAATAGATTTATAATTTTAAGCAATAAATACTGTTCACATTATCGGCAGATGATGCGTAAAGAAAGGTTTCGATTGGTTATTGCGAAATACTAAAATGCGCGGGAAAAAGTTTTAAATGCAATTACGTTCGAAATCCGATCGCGCATTACTTAAATTTAGAAACCCGTCAACCGAAAATCTCCGAGGAGGGTTGATAAAATCATAATATACTGAAAAAATAAGAATTATTATGTAAAACATAAACCTGCAATGCGAATTTTAAGATAGGCCTCATAAATAAAATTGTAGATTTTCCCCACTTGTATAATAGTAAAGGATTTCCTGGAAACCTAAACGATAACCCAGCTACCCCGCCTGTTTTATTCACCGCAATATGGTTCTTATACTTGATTTTCGTTCCTTTTATCGAAGAAATATAACTTTTTATGCCGAGCCAGCTCTCAATGTAAGCCGGACCATGCCGTTTTACAGTGTTTTCGGGGTACACCTAAAAAGGGATACTTTTCCACTTTTTAAATTCAAATTTGAATAATTAAATAATATATTTCTGTCAAAGAGAAATATATCTAAGGGTTGGACAGAACGACATATGCACGCATCTTATATTGCGCCTATACGGACCCCGGTGACAAAATTAAATGAACGCCCCTCGTATAGAAATTGTTTTTTGTAATACATATTCATTACTACATCAAGGGCAGATAACTCTGTAACAAAAATTCGAATGAACCTCAAACGCAACTCAGCTTTAGATCTTGATGCATATAACATTTGTTTAAAGTTTCATGAATATCCCTCCAATAGTTTCCCGGAAAAAACTCCGGACAAACAAAATGTTGACGGACGAACGTTCTAAGGGGAGGATACTTATGTGGCTATTTTCTATTGTTTTCTTTTGGGTGGCTAGCCACACAAGCGACAATTTATTTTTGCTCTAACTTGGAAAAAAACGATCTGGAGGCTAACCCTATCCCTAACCCCTATGTCCCACAACTGGCCAGGTTAATGTCACAAGAAATGGCTAGGTTAATGTTTTTCAATTATGGGGCTAATAATTTTAGTCACATAAGTACCCTCCCGTAAGCACGGACGAACGAAAGGACGTACAGGGCCACGCCAATATACGACCACCTCTAGAGGTGGGCGTATAAAAAAGGTAATGGTGTTATGGGTTAAACACAGGTGGTAATGATTTTAGCAATTGGATGCAGGACGGATTGACAAAATGTATATCATGTTTACTTCTAGGTTTAGATCCCCCTGATGCATTAACTGTATGGGTGGCCCTAACAAAGTCCAATTTAAACAATGGCTGTGTTCAGTTTTCAAAGGCAAGTCATTTAAAGGTAGGTAACAATGCTTTCTGCTAAATATATTTTTAAATTGTCGTAATTCCAAACTGGGTAAGATAACAATTAATAGGGCCATGTATATATATGCTGTAGTTTTCAACCGATTCACATCAGACATCATAGAAAGGTTCATTACCACAATAGCTAAATAAAGTATAATAACCACAATTACCTATCCTTAATTTGTGAAGTTAAATTGTCCTTGTTGTTAACTCAATATCTCAGGTAATTTTGAACGGATAAACTCCTAACTACATGGGAAGTTTCATTATAAAAATAGCTCTTATAAGCCCATTAACCTGAATTATCTGTTTGTTTCTTTCAGTGTCCGCAGTCCTTTTATTTTCCGAAATAGACCTATACTGTGGCAATTTGAACTCGTGTTTGATCTATACATTAAAACTTCTCTAAAATGACACTTTAAACGAAGGCTAATTGATTGTTTTAAAGACAAGTGACAGCTTAAAGCAAGGTGACAGTGAAACAGAAAGCTACTCAAGGAGCTTTCTGTTTTACTGACACATTACTTTAAGCAGTCACCTGTCGTAAACAGCTCATAATTAATATAATGTTGTGGTCATAAAAGAGTGGTTTTAACTTTTAACTACCGGTATATCTTTCCATATGAAACAAAACTTTTGTTTTTAAACTATATTCTAGGGTCAGATAAATCACGAGCAGACTTTCTCGGAGAACTCTATGCTACTGTATGGTCAAGAGATTCCTGTGGATGTTGATCCCAGTACAGTAGCTGCCGCAGAGTTACAGCCAGGTCAGGCTTCAGTACACCATGTTATGACTGTTCACTCTTCGGGACCAAATCAGAGTAGGCATTTATATTAACACATTGAACCCTAGTGACATATTCAGGGCTGACTTTTCTCCTGATATTTCCAAAATCTTCGGATTTTTTCTTAAATTTCTCCGGACCTTCGGATTGTTTCCGAAATCTTCAGATTTCTGCTCTTACTTTAAAATTTGGAATCTCATGCATATGTATGCCCGCGGCATCGATAGATGTGGTGGCATATAGTAATCGTCCAGTCCGTCCGTCCGTGTGTGCGAGCGCACGAAAGGTCCTTTGTTGGGTAGGGAGAACAATAGATTCCATTCATTCCGTGATTACCCTATTGTTACTGTTGGGTATTTTTGTGTACTGTTGGGTACTTTTAAACAAAGAAAATACCCAACAAATGCCCATCTGTGAGGAAGTCCATCCGGCCGTCCATAACATTGGAGATATAAGTGACGATGAGTCTGCGGATCAAGGAAGGTTAAGTAGATTTTACCGTTAAGTCTAGCATCAACACCGCTTACCCAAATGCTTGGATACTTATACAGTTGTTGCCTTGGACTATTCCCTATCCACCAAACTTTGATCTTGACCTTGACCTTGACCTAATTTGGACTTAGAATATTTTGAATAGGCTAATTTTTGGTTAACTAGATTTTACCGTTTCGTCTAGCATCAACATAACTGACTACAATGCTTTGATATTTATACAGTTGTTGCCTTTGACCATTCCCTAGCCACAATACAAATGTTCCACCAAACTTTGATTTTGACCTTGACCTAATTTGAACTTAGAATATTTTAAATGGACTCTTTCTCGGTTAACTAGATTTTACCGTTTCGTGTAGCATCAACACTGTTTACTACAATGCTTCGATACTTACACAGGTATTGCCTTGGACCATTACCAACTCACCAATAATACCCAAGCTCACTTTGACCTTGACCTTGTTTGGACTTAGAAAAGATTCTGAATATATTGTCAATGATCACCGGGGGTATAAGCGTTTATTGAACGCGAAGTCTTGTTTACCTAGGAAACATTCATATGGGTGTCAAACAGTTAAGATTCAGAGCAGATGCCGCAATTACATGGCGTCTTAGCTGAATCTAAACTGTTTGCATATTGCGGTAATAGTGTTCTTGTTGTAGAGTCTGGCAGCAAATTGGGAAATCTTAGGATTTTTATGAGCAATTTATGGTAGCCCTGCATATTAAATACAGTAAAACCCCTCTATTACAACAACTAAATTATGTGTGTATGTGTTAAGGGCAGGTGGCAGCTTAAATCAATGTGACAATTAAACAGAAAACTCCTAAAGGCGATCACCTGTCTTTTAAATACAATCAATAAGCCTTCTTTTAAATAGTTGTAACCCATATATTAAATTATGTGTGCCATTCATAAACAGTGTGCCAAATTCTATGCCGCTGAAACAGCGTAGACTCAGATCGGAAGGCTCATACAGGAGCCCTTTGTTCAGGATCTACGCACTTTGTCATGTAACAATATACAGTAAAACCTCTCTATTACGGACACTAAAAGAAGGCTAATTGATTGTATAAAATACAGGTGACAGCTTAAAGCAATGCGACAGTAAAACAGAAAGCTCCTAAAAGAGCTTTCTGTTTTACTGTCACATTGCTTTAAGCAGTCACCTGTCATAAACACCTATTTATTAACTTAATTTAGTGGTCGTAATAGAGAAGTTTTACTGTATTATAGAAAAACCGTAAATAGTCGAAAAATGACAATATGGAATTGGAAGCTGGCCCTGTGTATTTGAATGAAATTTTAACACAGTCTTTTGTTTCATGTAGGTACATCCCGACGTATAGGCATTGCCATACGATACTGTGGTGCTTATATCAAGCAGAGAGATGGCATTGGAGACTCTGCAACTCTCGCATGTGGACAGGACCATGGCAATTTCCCCCTAGAGCCTGTCCCTGTGGTGGAGTTTGGAGACAAAGAGGTGGAAGCCCATAGAAAGGCCGTCGGAGCAGTGGGGCCACAGGAACTCATCGCTGTCAAGTGATAACCTATGTGAATGCCAATATTGTCTTGTTACACGCATTGTATTCTTATAATTGCGTTGATATAATTGAAATACATCTTTACAAATGTTTATCAGAATTTTTATTTTAAATGCCTGTCTATAAATTCAACAAGAAGCCCATGCAGGTCTAACTATCGCTCACCTGGGATAACACAGACAATGGCCACAAGACCATTGGGATGGTATCATTTTTTTTAAAACAGACTGGAACCATTTCAACAATACTGGTAAAGGAATACTAAAAGCGTCACAATGCCAAATATATATACGTAATAATTTTGGGATTATAAGTTTCAGAGAAAAAGATGTTTAAAGATTTCATTATATAACTATATAAAACTGATACCCGATTGAGGGGTCATTGTTGACCCCAGGGGCATAATTAGAACAATCATAATAGAGGACTTGAAGATGATGCTTTGTGCCAAATATCTTGTTTCATATCGGTTTCATACAAGAATATTTTTGAATTTATCTCCTGTGGCCAAGATATGCATTTGACAGGAACCATTTGAACAATATTGGTAAAGTACCTCTATGCATGCCACAATGCCAAATATCAAAGCTCTGGTCATATGAGTTTCAGAAAAGAAGATGTTGGAAGACTTCACTATTTTTAAAACTCTATGTAAATTTATGACCCCTGGACATGCATACAGACATCAATATGAACCGTACAATTTTTTTTCCTCAAAATCCTAGCAGATGGTATCTCTAAATCCGATTGAAAGTAAAGCAGAATGCACATTCTGCTTTACTTTAATCTGCTTTAAGCAGACATCTGTCTTCAAGATTAGAAACAGGTTATGGGGTAAGGAAGCTAGAGTTATCTTGTGATAACTTGGATTCAGTCAATAAGAAGTACATGAATTGTATCAAATTTTATTAGAAAAATATCACATAATCACTTTAAATCACAAAATACTTTAACTTCAGATAACAATAATTGAATTAAAGATTTAACAACATCCAAACATTCTATTTCACATTCCATCTCTCAACCATAGACTTAACCTCTTACTTAGGCAGTAACAAGTTTAAATACAGCAAAACTTCTCTATAACAACCACTCAACTATTTCATATTTAAGAAAGGTGGCTGCTTAAAACAAGGTGAAAAACACAGACAGCTCCTTAAAAGAGTTTTCTGTTTTATTTTCACCTTTCATTCAGATACAACACGTCAGCCATACAAACAATTAGTCATGTTTTAAGTGGTCGCAGTAGAGAAGTTTGATACTATTTTCGTAAACAGTGTAGACCAAGATCAGATGGCCTTTATGGAGCCCTTAGACAGACCTTGGTTTACACAGTTTTTCAGTTTTGTAAACCATTCAATAAATAAAATTGAAATTGTTTATTTTAATAAAGGGAACACTCCGTTTACAAAATCAGCAATATATAATTTTATTACAAATCTTGTGTACATGATAAACCTTAACAATTTTACTATTATACATGTAAAATGGATTTCAATAAATTTCAGGCTATCAATTCATCATAAAAATGTTTACTTAAGTGAGCCTTTTAAACAATGAAACAATATTTCTGAAAGCACGTGGATAACCCGAACAGAAAAGCAAAACATGTCAAAAATATTGACTACACACATTCACACATTTTGCACCAACCCTTAAAGTGCTCGACCCAGATATACATTCTTTGCAAACAGTGTAGACCGTAATCAGAGGGCTCCTGAAGGAGCCCTCTGATCTGGGTCTGCACTGTTTGTCATGAATATTTCGGGGACAAATACCCAGAGAGATGTTGTTAACTAATTACCTGTTGCCTAGGAAATGGACAATACCATTTGTAAACTCAGTAGTGTAAGAGTTTTATTCATCCCTGAAACTTTTAATGGAAAATTCCAAGTTCAAAATAAGTCTAGTCCGTTTTTTGATTATCTTGGGTTGATTTTAACAATATATTCAAAATGACATTAGTGAAGACCCTGATCAGAGGGCTTCTTAAGGAGCCCTCTGATCAGGGTCTAGTACACTGCTTGCATTGGACAAAGTAATTCTTCACAGGTACACTGTTTGTTAACGAGTATACTCGTCGCCAGGGTTCAGTGTGTTAATCTATATCTACACATAAACCCTTTTAATACTATGTGCGACTTGTCTAACATTTGCAAACAGTTTGAATCCAGATCAGACACCGCGTTACCGTCTGATCTGGATCTAAACTGTTTGTCAATCAGCTTTTTTCTGTTTTAAACCTATTTTTTAGATCTGAACATGATAAGAGTTAATCAACAGACAGAGAAGAAGGTCAAAGTCGATGTGCGTATTCAGAGGCCTATTTCATAAAACTTCGTTCGACAAATGTTGTCGTTAGTCACATTATAAGAGTCCATCATTATTTATTTCTCTATCTTATCCTGTCTGGTAACATCTCTTTGGAATCGTCTTGAAAAGACGATTCCAAAAAGATTTCACAAGACAGGATGATTAGATAGAGAAATCAGAAATTAGATGTATTTTATATGTTTTCAGATGTATTTTGACTTACGACCGTTCTATAAAACGGGTACCAGGTCCTTGGAGTCTACATTAGCACTTTGCTTGCTAGCGGCGTGTATATGTACCACAGTTATAACCTTTGCCAACAGTTTGGATCCTGTGTTTTATTTCCTTGTTGCAGATTCCTACCTCTCTATCACATGTAGTCTTAAAGAAAGGAGTACCCATCTATACAATCCATCAATAACGTACATTCAACTGACAGTCCTCAGCTAACCAACAGTCTCTAACTAGCAACCCAGGGCTGCCATAAGTTGATCATAAAAATCCTAAGATTTCAAATTTTCAATATTTCAGACGCAAGTTTACTACTCGTACCTTTACCCTATAATCTGTTTCTTGTTTTGAAGACACATGACTGCTTCAAATAGGTTGAAAGTAAAGCAGAATGCGCCTTGTGGGGCATTCTGCTTTACTTTGAACCTATTTTAAGCTACGATCTTAGGAAACATCCGGACAAATGGCAGCCCTGGCAACCTGGTGAACCATTAACCAACACTTCATTTTATACTCCTCAATATAAGCCATATGAGATGTGACTAATATAGGTGGACAACATAATATGTGGAACATAATAATTTATAGTGCGTTTTTCAAGCTACATGTAGTATGTCATTTTTCATGAAGAACTATGGAACGCCGCAGCTGTCTTATGCTGAGGTCGGAAATGTTGTCTTGTTGAAACATTATGTCGTCATGTCAAATGCATACGTTATCCTGTTGAACTATCATTTTATTATGTCAAACGCGCAAGTTGTCCTCTTCAAAACAAGTGTTGTTATGTGAAATTGTTATGTCATTATGTTAAATAGATACGTCATATTGTTCAATTTGAATGTGATTATGTCAGTTCTGCAAGCTATTTTGTTATAATCATATATCATTTTGTTAGACTTACATGTTATCCTGTTGAAAGGGTACGTTATTCTGTTCACTGTTAAACAACTATGCTATTAGGTCAAATAGGTAAGTTGTCTTCTTCAATACAAGTGTTGTTATGTTGAATTGTTATGTTATTCAGTTGAACACATACGTCATCGGGTTAAATTCCAATGTAATTGTGTCAGTTCTGTAAGTTATCTTGTTATATACATGTGTCATTTTGTTAAATTGATATGTTATCCTGTTGAACGGGTATGTTTTTCTGTTAATTGAATTAGTGATCATGGTGAATGTGCGTGTTGTCTTGTTCAAATAGCATGTCATTGTGTTATTCAACATGTGGTTTCATGAAACAGTATGTCGTCATGTCAAATATATATGTTATCCTGTTGAATTAACATGCTATTATGTCAAACGCGTACGTTGTCTTCTTCAAAACAAGTGTTTTTAAGTTACAATGTTATGTCATTATGTTAAATACATACATGTACGTCATCTTGTTAAATTCATATGTGATTATGTCAGTTTTGTAAGCTATCTTGTTATAACTATACGTCATTATGTCAAACCGATATGTTGTTCTGTTGAAAGGGCACGTTATCCCGTGTAATGAAAAAGTGATCATGTTGAATATACGTGTTGTCTTGTTCAAACAGTATGTCATTATGTTATTCCGCATGTGGTCTTGTAGAAACAGTATGTCGCTATGTCAAATACATATGTTATCCTGTTGAACTAACATGTTATTATGTCAAACGCGTACGTTGTCTTCTTCAAAACAAGTGTTCTTGTGTTACTTTGATATGTCATTATGTTAAATACATACCTCATTTCGTTAAATTCAAATGTGATTATGTCAGTTTCCCAATTCAAAGAAGGGACCTGGCAATATGGTAAAAATAGTATTTTCAGTGAAACAAGCACCTTAGAGCTGATATCCCCTGCCGCAGCGATTGTCCAGAAGAAAGTGGCAAAAACTTTATTGTGGGAGGAAGGGGCAAATGGTGATCACCTGTCTTTAAAGATCAACATTCAAAAGCTTTTTACAAAGTTTTATAAAATCCATTCAATTTTGTACATTTTAAAGCCTAAACAATACAAAAAATAAAGCCGTTTGTAGCATTATAAATCTAAGTATGACAGGGGCAGGTAACTCTTGATTCAAATTCAACAGTAATTAAACACTTTCAAGAACTTATAATTGTGTGCAAGTATTATTAAAAAAAATTCAGAACTGTAGAATTTACCAGAGTGTAAACACATTTTCAACTCATCAAGGGCAGAGTATTCTTGACTAATTTGCACATTTTCGATAATAATTGAACTCATTCTATAAATTATAGCCATATATGATTTAATTTTTTTCTTCAAAATCCATTCACATTCGTACACAATAGCATGTAAACAATAAAGCCATGTTGAGCATTACTAAGTACATAAAGGGCAGATAACTCTTGCCACAAAGTATCCTATTTTGACAATAATTGCAACCCTTATATTTATATACATCATGTGTAAGTTAAATCAAAATCCATTAAAGACTGTAGTTTCTAGATGGTAAAAACTGTTAAATATGGTTTTTTTGACTCATCAAGGGCAGATAAATGTTGACTAGTTTCTCCGTTTTCAAAAATGATAACAATTATTTGAAAACTAATAGCCATACATAGTTTAGGAATTTTGTTTATCAAAATCCATGCATATTTATAGATACTAGAATGTAAACAATATTAAAATAAAGCATTTTCTAGCATTTCAAAGTACATAAAGGGCAGATAACTCTTGCCACAAGTATCCTTTTTTGACAATGATTGCACACATTCAAGAACTTTTACTTATAGACATCGTGTGCAAGTATCATTTAAATCCATTCATAATTGTAGTTGCCAGAGAGTAAAAACAGTTAAATATGGCTTTTTAGCTCACCTGAGCCAAAGGCTCAAGGTGAGCTATTGTGACCGCTCACCGTCCGTAGTACGTCTGTCCGTCTGTCCGTTCACTTTTACTTCAAACGACATCTCCTCTGAAACCCGCCGATTGTAGGGAGAGTTCAAACTGCTTATGATGTTCCTTGGATGCTTCTCTACAGAAGTTGTTCAAAAAAAAAGGAAAAAAAGCACAAACTCTGCTTGAAAAAGCAAAAAAGCAAAAATCTTTAAAAAATCTTCTTGCCCAAAACTACTAGGCCCTAAGCTTTGATATTTGTACAGTAGAATCTCCTGGTGGATCTATCTATAGTTTGTTAAAATGAAATCCCTAGGGTCACATTTGACACCACCCTGCACAGTTTAAGTGCTGCTCTAGGCAGGTTTTACAGTATTTTTGATTTAGGCAGAACTGTATTTACCTGAGTTACCCTTAATATACTATGGGCAAATAGCCAATATTTGCAAACATTTTGGATCCAGATCAGATGCAACATAATCATAATGCTACATCTAATCTGGATCCAACCTATTTGCCACTCATTTACCAACTTAACATTTTCTAAATTGTTTTTTGTACACTTTTCACATACAGTAGGTTTTAAGCAGACATCATTTCAGTCTGGTAAGGGTAAGCCCAAGCGTTCTAGCCACTGAGGTCAAATATTATGCAACTCTGAACTGGTAGTGGGTTAGTGGGTATCACAGAACTGGTCATGATCAGCTGAACATGTTGTCTGCTAAAGTTTAGATATGGTTCAGTCTGATTCATACTTAGAGAAACAGGATCTGGAAGTGATCCACTGACAGTTATGTAATTATGTCTTATGCCATATTTATACATATGTTTAATATTGGTTTTGTCAGAGTTATCTGTATGTCTTTTCAATAATTCCACTTTAAACAGTCATGAAAATGTAAGATGCAAAAGTAAAGCAAAGTGTGCATTAACCCTTAGCCCGCCAAATAAATTGTCGTCTGCTATATTTCTCGTCTGCTTCAAGTTTCAAAGTGCTTCAAAGTTGCTCAAAATTGCTGAAAATGTTGTCCGAGTGTCAAACAGCTTGGATCCGGATGAGACGCAGAGTTACTCGGCGTCTAATCCGGATCCAAGCTGTTTGCATATAAAGCTATAGTCGTGAGTGGCAGGCTAAGGGTTAAGACACATTCTGCTTTACTTTCAACCTGCTTTAGGTGGCCACCTATTTTCAAAATTAGAAACATGCTATGGGGTAATGGGTAAAATGAAATTGCCTATTTGGAAAGAGCCTGATGAGAGGAAGTGCCATTTGCAAAGGCCATAACTCTGACATCATTGTTTTTTTAGTTATTTCCCTTTGTGATATTTTCTTGTCAAGAAGACAACTTCAGTTCTACTGATGCTATTGTAATGAAATTTTATGTATGGAAAGAAACTGATGAGAGAAAATGCCATGCACAAGGGCAGCAATATTTAGTTTTTCCCCTTTGTCATATTTTATTGTCAGGAAAATAATTCCAGTTCTGTTGACGCTAGTGAAATAATTATCATTTATTGGAAATGGAAATAGCTTGATAAGAGGATGTGTCATGGATAAGGGTCATAAGCTTGGCAACAAAATTCACTTTTGTCATGTTTTCTTGTCTGGAAGATAACTCCATTTATAGTTATATTAAAATGTTGTCTTGCCCAGTCAACTTAGGTACAAACTTCAATGTCCTCAGGTGAGCGAATTAAGGGCCATGGCCCTCTTGTTTTTTTTTAGCTCACCTGGCACGAAGTGCCAAGGTGAGCTATTGTGATCGCCCTGTGTCCGTCGTCCGTCCGTCGTCAAACTTTTTGTTCAAAGATCTTCTTCTTGGAAACCACTGTGCCAATTTCATCAAAACTTCATAGGATTGTTCCTTGTAAGGTACTCTCTCAGATTTCTTCAAATATAGGTCATCCAATTGAAATTGTGGTTGCCATGGCAACCAATTGAATTTTTTTTAAAACTCTTCTCGTCAAAAACTACAGGTCCGAATTGTAAATAATTTTACCCAATGTGCCATTGGTGACCCTCTATCAGATTTCTTAAAATAAAATATTTTTCCTATCTTAAAAAACATGGCCGCTAGTAGGTGGGGCAGATTTTCCTTATATTGATATATAGTGAAAACTTTAAAAATCTTCTTTTCAAAAACTACTGGTCTGATTTGTCAGTAATTTTATGCAAATGAACCATGGGTGACCCTCTTCCAGATTTCTTAAAATTATTTTGATATCTAAAAAAACATGGCCTCCAGTGGGTGGGGCAGATTTTCCTTATGTTACTGTATAGTAAAAACTTTAAAAATCTTCTCCTCTGAAACTACTGGTGCAAATTCAAAATAATTTTACACAAATCGTCAATTGATGACCCTCTACCAGATTTCTAAAAATCATTTTGTTATCTTAAAAAAAAACATGGCTGCCAGTGGGTGGGGCATGTTTTCCTTATGTTACTGTATAGTAAAACTTTAAAAATCTTCTTCTCTGAAACTACTGTTGCAAATTCAAAATAATTTTACACAAATGGTAAATTGATGACCCTCTACCAGATTTCTTAAAATCATTTTGTTATCTTAAAAAGCATGGCCGCCAGTTGGTGGGGCATTGAGTTTTCCTTATATTTCTGTATAGAAAAACTTTCAAAAACAATTTCTCTGAAACCATTGGTCTGATTTAAGAATAATTTTACACAAATAATGATTCATGGGTGACCCTTTGCCAGTTTTCTACAAATAATCTTGCTAGCTCAAACAACATGGCCACCAGTGGGTGGGGTGAATAAGTGAAAACGTAATCATTACTGGTCCATTTACATGACCGTAATCATGGATACCAGGTGAGCGATTTAGGGCCGCATGCGGCTCTTGTTTTTACTTATCAAGGGCAGATAACTCATGACTAATTTCTCCGTTTTCAACAATAATCAAATACATTTGAAAACTAATAGCCAAACATAATTCAAGAAAGTTTTTTCAAAAATCCATGCATATTTATAGGCTCTAGTATGTAAACAATACCAAAATAAAGCATTTTCTAGCATTTCTAAGTACATCAAGGGCAGATAACTCTTGCCACAAGTATCCTTTTTTTACAATAATTGCACACCTGCAAGAACTTGTACTTATAGACAATGTGTGCAAGTATAAACAAAATATGTTGAATACTGTAGTTGCTAGAGTGTAAAAACTGTAAAATATGGCATTTTTAACACAAAAAGGGCAGATAACTAATAAATTCCTAAAATTTTCTGAAAAAAAATTGATTTCCCACGGTGCTCCTATGATGACAAATAAGTATACCAAGTTTGATCCAAATCTGTTTATAGGTTTCGGAGATACAGTTGCGGACGGAAAACGTGACGGACGCACGGACAGCATTTTTAACACAAAAAGGGCAGATAACTCATAAATTCCTCAAATTTTCTGAAAAAAATTTGATTTCCCACGGTGCTCCTATGATGACAAATAAGTATACCAAGTTTAATCCAAATCTGTTTATAGGTTTCGGAGATACAGTTGCGGACGGAAAACGTGACTGACGGACGCACGCACGGACAGCCGGACGGACAGACCTAAAACAGTATCCCTCTGCCTTTCGGCAGGGGATAAAAAAGAGAAAATTCTGGTACTAGTGTTAGAATTGCCTGTTGATATTCACTGCATTATTGCAACTTGGTAAGTTAGATCAATATAGGACTACATATATTATAAAAATAAACTTCCCAATGTTTTTTGGTCATAATTTCACGACTATTGGTTTTCCCAATTTGAAGTTTACGCGACAAGAAAAATTCCCAATCTGAGCGGAACCGGACCCGTTCCCAATTGGGTGAGAGAGAAAAAACGCTGTAGAGAAACTTCAAAAATCTGATTCTCTGCAACTTATTAGGCCAGAGCTCTTTGATACTTGGCATGGCGAAGTTCTACAGGTACTTTACCAATAATGTTCAAGTGGTTCCATATAAAGGTCGCAGGAGCTAAAAATAGATTTTTTTAATGAAATCTTAACGAAATATTGTCATGCACCACAGTACCCTGAGTTTAGATATTTGGCACACAGCATCATATCTTCTCAGCAATTGGCACAATCATATTGTCATAATTTCTCAGCTTTCCAAGATATATTACATTTACATCATCAGTTCCAGGTGAGCGATTTAGGGCCGTATACGGCTCTTGTTTAATGTTTTAAATGATCTAGAAGCTGGGGAGTGTTTGATGCAAGTTCAAAGTTCCCCTGAAAGCTCCTTTTGCATAACTTTCAACTTGCATTAATTGACCATGCACCAGTCTTATTAACTAGGGGTGAAACAATACGACAATATATTGTTATATTGCAATACGCCACTATGCAATACGTATTGCGATACGTTTTTGCCGCACTGATTATTTTTACCCGCATGGCATTTTTACCTTCTATAATATAGGCCGGTTTTCGGTGACCTCCCAATTGCAAAAAGCCTCTTTTTTTAAAAAAAAAATTCAGGTCACTGTGACCTTGACCCTTCTTGACCTCTAGCATAAAAACCTTTTCCACAGCATATCTCATGAACTACACATCTCTTATGCTGCGTCACCTAGAATTACAAGTTTGTCCGTGAGTACATTTTGGAATGGTGAAGTGTCCTATATTATTTTCAGGTCACTGAAAATCTTTTTCAGGTCGTATCTAGTACATCTTGGGATGGGGAAGTGCTTGTCGTAACACCTCCAGGTCACTGTGACCTTGACATTTGACCTCAATCTCATTTGACCTCAAAAAATTATCATCAGTTTACGCTACTCTTAAATTACTTCCATTGAGGGTTCATAAATGTTTTACAAATATCTCTTGTTTTGCAATGGGGAATGGGGCCATATTTACTAAATGCTTGCAATAATATATACATGTAGTTTTATTAAACTAATTCAATAAAATCAGTAATTACTAAAGGCACACTCATTTAATGTCCTTATCTGTTCATTTAACTTTACAAAAATATTTTGCAATTTCTACAGGTAAAACAACACTGGAATTTTCAAATTTGCACGACTCTCCAAGAAGGATTGGTACACTTGCAGACAGACCTGAGAACGCAAGTGTTCCTCGTTTTACCTACATAAACTCACTGATTTCAAGACGTAGCAGATGCTCGACTAAGTCCAAACAACCACCTGGATGGACAGGGCACTTTTTGTGTTTGGCAAATACAGACCAAACCAAAGTTCCAAAACTGTACAGAAAATGACATTTTGCTAAAGGTAGGACTTGGTCACAAAACTATTCGTTTGAATAACTCTGCAGATGAACAAGAAGTCATTGCTACTCTAATGTCCTCAGACATTACACCAAGTGGTACGAAAGGTTTTCCAGCTTAAAAAGAAGCAGGCGGTATAGAGCTACTAAGGACAATGAAAAACTGTAGGATTCTCTCCATTATTGAAGGCCCATGGACATCACAGCTTCTAAAGCAAAGGGTTGGTTCTCAAGTCAAAATTTACGTAAGGCCAATTCAAAGAGCTTTGTCAACAGTTCCTATAACGGAAGTTGTGTGTGAATCGGCAACATCTATTTGTAAGATTTGTAGAGGAATCTTTTCTCTTTGTGAAACAAGAGCCCCATGGGGCATATTCGCTCACCTGAGAATAATTGGGAAAATGGAGATATTGATTTATGTCCAGGACTGACCTAGATATGCAACAGACCGGAACAATTTGAACAAAATATGTAAAGTATATTTAAAAGTGTCACCATACAGAATATAAAAGATCTGGCCATAATAGTTTCAGAGAAGAAGATGTTTGAAAATTTGACTATATAACTCTATGTAAAACAGTGACCCCCGGGGCGGGGCCAATTTTGACCCTAGGGGCATAATTTGAACAAACTTAATAGAGGACCCTTAGGCGATGATATTAGCCATATATCTAAGCTCTGGCCCTTGTAGTTTTAGACAAGAAGATTTAAGTTTTCACTGAAAAAATCTATTTTTAGCTCCTGTGACCTAGTTATGCAACGGACCAGAACCATTTGTACAATTTCGGTATAGGACATCTAGAAGTGTCACTATGCCAAATATCAAAGCTCTGGCCATATTAGTTTCAGAGAAGAAGACGTTTGAAAATTTCACTATATAACTCTTTGTAAAACCGTGACCCCCCGGGGCCGGGCCAATTTTGACCCCAGGGGCATAATTTGAGCAAACTTGATAGAGAACCTGTAGGCGATTCTATGTGCCAAATATCTAAGCTTTGGCCCTTGTAGTTTCAGACAAGGAGATTTTTTAAGTTTTCATTGAAAAAATCTATTTTTAGCTCCTGTGACCTAGTTATGCAACCGACCACAACCATTTGAACAATTTTGGTAAAGGACATCTAGAAGTGTCTCCATGCCAAATATCAAAGCTCTGGCCACATTGGTTTCAGAGAAGAAGAGGTTTGAAAATTTCACTATATAACTCTATGTAAAACTGTGACCCCCGGGGCGGGGCCAATTTTGACCCCTGGGGCAAAATTTGAACAAACTTGATAGAGGACCTGTAGATGATGCTATGTGCCAAATATCTAAGCTCTGGCCCTTGCAGTTTTTGACAAGAAGATTTTTTAAGATTTCCTTATTTTTTCAATTTGGTTGCCACGGCAACCAGAGTTCTGCATTGTTTTTAATTCTTTGAACAAATTTGAAAGAGTTTGACCCATGGAACATTTCTGTAAAGTTTGGTTGAATTCTGTCAAGGGGTATAGGAGGAGATGTCATTTGAAGCAATTGTTAACGACGACGCACATACGCACGACACACGACGCCGGACACAGGGCCATCCCAATAGCTCACCTTGAGCCTTGGCTCAGGTGAGCTAATGAGAGGTCACGTTGCAGAACGTAAACTAGTGCATCTAGAACTACCAGACATTGACACCTTATGGAACATTTGGCTAGCACACTTACCGGTTTTATAATTAAACCTTTTGAACGAGACTAGTAAACTATAACAAACAAACAGAAAAGTTCAAAGGGCACACTATGATGACGTGTTGTTCTCGAGCTCGTGAAAAATGGTGTCCTTTTTCGGAAACGCCACGCAAAATGGCTCGTTTTGGACATACTACCATCATTAAAATACGTTATCCATTTTTGATTAGTATACTCGGCTCCATTATTTCGTTAAAATACGTTACTCGTCTTGTACACCATCCTTTCTATCATGCAACTATTTGATTTTTTTTATGGAAAACACACATTTTTGGGCAAACTGAATCTTGTAGAATGTGTTTCTACATCTGAAGTCACAGGACATGAAACCGTTTTCTAGTTAGATGCCAAAATAAGCTTCGTTAGTAAACCGTATCCCGAAAATTCAAGAATCTTTCCCCTCGATTCGAAACTTGTGACAAGCATTCAAAAGAAACTATGGCACCACTGGGGACGTACACTGAATCAATCCCCTCAACCCACTAGGGACGTAAACTGGAGGATTCTGTAACTAAAACAGTAAAACGATTTAGAAGTGGTACTTATATTTTATATAAATTTATAAAACTAAGCCCTGGATTATTTGGAGCTACTGTCAACTTGGTGAAAGGATTTTATCACACTACTTAGACTCACGTGTAGAAAATGTGTACGCATGAGAACAAAACACCGTACAGATGAAAGTGTAACGAAACTGAGCAATTCGACTGTTTAGCGAACATTTATAATGGCTGAAAACGTACGGCAGAAGACTTGGACGATTGCGCTGCATCAAAAATGCTAAAACAGATGGAAGTTGGTGACGAGGTTGTCACGTTAGACAATAGTAATAAACAATTATATCTGAGGATGTCAAAAGTTCCCTCGAATACAACATACTGCTAAAAGACTTCTGTTACAACAGAAAAAACACGCAAGGACGGAGATAGATCTATATGTGTCGGAGAGGAGGAAATCAGAAACATTATAAATTTTCTGCCTGTGATCGAAAAGCTAGTGGACAGATAGTCTTCTAAAATAACTCATAAACTCATAGCTATACAATTTGAAGTGAGTCAGGGCGATGTAGGAGATTTGATTACTGTTGTGTCGGTGGAAGACAACACGTACAAAAGAGGCGCTTTCGACGTTGACATCAGGAAAAGCGTCAAGAAAGACGAGGGATCATACCAGTATACATCAGAAGGTGTGTGAGTGGCTAAGTTTGTTGTTAACTACAATTAGAGAAAAGCTAATCTCATTTCACACACTACTGAGGAGACCAAAGAAGTAATTTCATTGACCATTGCCAATTTTATAATACGCCAAGTACAGCAGCTATCTGACCCTCGACAAAACTGCACGGGCTGCAATGTAAACGGTATATGGACGCTGTTAACCACCGCCGATGTGAACCTAGATAATTATTTTGTCGCATTTTTACAGGTAAGTATATTTTAGAGGTAAGAACAAGGTATGGCTATATGTATTTAACATTACGTAATTGATTTTCGCAAGAAAAGTAGAGAACATTTTCAAGGAGGATTGGATTACTTCATTTCGAAGTTGGAAACAAAAGAAAGAAAAACGATGGAAATGAAAAGCAAAATGTTATCGGATGAAGAAATATTCACAAACGACATTTTACCACAGATAGTTGAGAAAATCAAAACATTGGAAGATATGGAACTAACGGAAGAAGGTCGAGAAGTTGGGATAGACTTTTCCGGAATTTTGACTGAGGTCTGCCTATCAGGAGATGATGGACAAGCACAAGTTAATCAGGAAACTTTCCCCTCTACCCTGCCTACCAGCTGAGCATATCCGCCTAGCCTTCCAGAGCCTTAAAGAAGCTTCCGCTGCTACACATGTGCACCATCTGACTTCACTCACAAATTATGTAGACAGGACATGGTTTCGTAGCAGCTTGTGGGCCCCTGAAAACTGGGCAGTTTCTGCCAGACAATCAGGACCAACAACGATCTGAAAGGTAATTATTGATTACATGAAATATTAACTTAAATAGCAGTGTATTGTTTATTTATTACTTATATATTAATTTCTTTGTTTTCAGGTTACAACAATCGACTGAATCGTAGAGCCAGTGGATCAGAGCTTCAGTTTTATGTCCTCGTCCCATTATTGCTAGAGGAAGCCAAGAAAGTGGAGCTCAACATACGCCTGGTATCGGAACATCTGCTGACGAGGGTCTAGACTACAAGGTCCGTGAAGACCCATAAGGCGACTTTCAACTTATGGGACCAGGATCCGAGGTTATAAAGCGTTTTAGTTGAGTCTGAGTGAGTTCCCAGGCGTTTGATTGGTCAGATTTGAGCATAGGCTCAAATCTGACCAATCAAATACTTGGGAATGAATTTAGACTCATGTCAAAAGTTTTATAACCTCAGAGCCAGTATGACGGCGTCTCAACTACTGAGGAACTGCAGCGGGATTTTGGGCATGGGCGCGAATACGTCAAGGACACCCCATTACCCGGAAGAGGAGACTGAGGAAGATTAAAACAGGGACTTATGAATGTATAAATTATGACTTCAACACTACAGTAAATCCTCTCTAGAACGACTACTAAAAAAACAAATGTTCAATGGTTGCATGAAAAATAAACGATAGCTTCACGCAAAGTAACAGTTATATAGAAAGCTCCTAAACACCTATGAATGATTGAGCACAATTGAGTGACCATTATATAGAGGTTTTACTGTATGTCATCGTACTGTACTATTGATTCATTAAAGTTGGGAAAGGGAAAGACGATTCAACGAGAATTTATATATGTGTGCTTTTATAGACACAGACGAACTTCGATACTTGAACTGAACACATCCTTCTTTCGAAATAAGGTTATTTGAAGCAATTTAACTATATCACAATCACATTTGTTTGATTTAAGCGAGTTCGAAGTATCGACGTTCGACTGTATATTCTAGTTAATCGTTAATTCTTATATGAATTATTCTTACATATAGGAATGGTATCAAAATGTGCTATGTACACTTAACCCATTACACCATAGCCTGTCTATAGCATTTAACACTTTCATGACCAAATTATCCGGGAGATTTTTACCCCTTCACCGCTTCACTGTCGGCTGTTTCAGTATACGAATGGCAGATAGTCTGATCAAAATCCAAACTGTTTGCAAACTGACTTTAAAGTGACTCGCAACCGGATGGTATATTTGCAAAAATAAAAGATATTGCATATTCGTATGGCGCTTTTATACCACTTTTGGGGACTATTGAAACTATAAATAATGACTAATGTGTTTAAAAAGATTTTTTTCTTTCTAAAAGTATATTTTTTATCTAAAATAGAAAAATACTCGTTTTGTGTCTTTTCAGACATTTTTGGGAAATTTTGATACTGTATCATAAATAAAGGGGTTTATTTGGAGAGAAAAAAAATATAACAAGGGCAACTATGGCCCTAAATCGCTCACCTGGTAACCATGTACACCGTGTGACCTAGTTTTTGACCGGGCATGACCCTCATTCTAACTTGACCTCGATTTCAAAGAGACAAACATTTTGTTCAAGTTTCATGAAGATTCAATGACTTTTGTAGTCTCTATAAGAGTGTTAACGAGGTTTTTCGATGATTTGACCTAGTGACCTGGGGTGGGATCACTTTTCACCCCAGAGACAAAATTTCAAAAATCTTGCTGATGAACTTGAAAATTAAGTGTGCTGTCAAATATTTTGTACATGGATGGTTTCAGACATGAAGACTTTTCATTGAAAACAATCTATTTTTAGCTAATATGACCCAGATATGAACAGACCCAACCATTTAAGCAATATTGGTAAAGAACATCTAAAAGTGTCACTATGCTAAATATCAAAGCTCTTGCCATAGTAGTTTCAGAGAAGAATATTTCACTACATAACTCTATGTACAACTGCGACCCCTAGGGCTTTGGCAGTTTTAACCCTAGGGGCATAATTTGAACAATCTTGATAGAGGACCTAAAGATGATGCTTTGTGCCAAAAATGTAAGCTCAGGGTACTGTGGTTTCAGAAGAAGATTTTTTAAGATCTATTTTTAGCTCCTGTGACCTAGATATGACCTAGATATGCAACTGACGGGGAAGTTGTACATATTTACAATATTGGTTAAGGGCTTCTAGAAGAGTCATATCATGCCAAATATCAAAGCTCTGACCATATTAGTTTCAGAGATAAAGATGTTTGAAGATTTCACTACATAACTCTATGTAAAATTACGACCCCCAGGGTGGGGTCATTTTTTACCCCAGGGACATAATTTGAACAATCGTGATAGAGTACCTGTAGATGATGCTTTGTGCCAAATATCTAAGCTCAAGATACTGTGGTTTCAGAGAAGAATATTTTTTAAGATTTCATTGAAAAAATATATTTTTAGCTCCTGTGACCTAGATATGCAACGGACCGGAACCATATTTACCACATTGGTTAAGGGCTTCTAGAAGAGTCATCATGCCAAATATCAAAGCTCTGGCCATATTAGTTCCAGAGAAAAAGATGTTTGAAGATTTCACTATATAACTCTATGTAAATTTATGACCCCAGGGATATAATTTGAACAATCTTGATAGAGGACCTTAAGACGATGCTTTGTGCCAAATATCTAAGCTCAGGGTACTGTGGTTTCAGACAAGAAGATGTTTTAAGTTTCATTGAAAACATCTATTTTTAGCTCCTGTGACCTAGATATGCAACGGACCGGAAATGTTTGAACAACTTTAAAAGAGGACTATATAAGGATCATGCAGGCCAAGTTTGGTAAAAATCTATCGAGTAGTTTGGGAGGAGATGTTGTTTAAAGAAACTGTTGACGACGAACGACGGACGAACGAACGACGACGGACAGAGGACGATCAAAATGGCTTACATTGGCACTACGTGCCAGGTGAGCTAAAAAGGTAAAAAGTCGTTCGCTTGAACTTTTAGGCACATTGACAATATGTAAAGTGCGAATGACAAGAAAAAAGTACTGGTCAGAGGAGGAAAAAAGACACTAACAGGCATTTTGAAAGGAGAATGCTTATGGGTCCGGTTCCTGGAAAGAAGGTCGTAGAAGAATGCTTGAAAGACTAGAGTTTGCTATCTGGTCGGACATCGAGAAATAAAAAAGACGTTTGCCGAAAAACAATAACAACCCAAACAAGACTGCGCTTTCAATTAACACATATGCCCCCGGTGGTATCTTGACAATTTATTCTGAATATTTTGTAGGTTCAAATTAGGTCAAGGCTAAAATGATCTTGGGTAATATGGGTCAATTGGCAATAGTCCAAGGCAATTACAACTACTGCTGCTGATACTGCTATTACTACTATAACTACTACTACTGTTAATGTAATACCACTTTAATTACAAATGTGAATTGTATGAATGTGACGAAAACCAGGTCCCAGATGTGAGATAATAAAAGTGGAATAACGGACCATTCTGTGCAGTCTAATCACATCATTGACCGGGAGGGCACAAAAATAGTGGATAGAGAGTTGGACCTTCGCGCTAGACAAATGAAAGAAGCCATCCAGATTCAAAAACAAAAGTCGACTATGAACCGGACAAAGGGGCCAACAAGCTATCTCACATCTGGGACCCGGTTTTCGTCAGCTATTGCGCTGACGGAAATAGCCGATGATTCATGGAATCAGTTGGATTTTTGAGAAAGGTGACAGTAATCACCGAAATTGTCAAGTACGTAAAATTTTCTAGTAGTGTCATTAGAACTAATATACCCTTGAATATTTTCACTACAGCTTCTTTCATTAGTTTTAACGATATTACAGTGACATAACGTAACGGCCATTGACGTCAACTTCCAGAGCGCGGATTACTTTTTCTACTTCTTATGTTCTACTATAATAGTAGATAATGTAGCCATTAGGTTAGCATATTTTCAATATTTTATTTGTTAGCCATGTATATATGAAGAAATTAGGGTATAGTTTCTAGACAATCAGCTTTTGCCAGTGACATCAACTTTACTTTTTAGAATTTTAATTGTTTTGATCTACGCTAGAGAAGTTCCTTTTAACAACGTACATGTAATTACATGTTTTATCGCCAATTGAACAAAAAGTTTTGGTTCACGCTATGTTTTTTGACGATTCTTACATGTATGTACTACATACGCTCTACGTGTATTTAACATGCATTTCACAGTGCTGTTGTTTATTTCATTTTTCTCATGAAAGTCAACATTGTTTTCATTTCATTCCATATACTGATGGTAGCCAATGCATTGTGCAACATTTAAAGCAGATCCGAAGTCTTATTCCTGCGATATAAAGGAATGACGAATACACAGTTTCTTTTGCGTTTGAGTATAGTTTTAGACCCAAAGTGTGGTTGCCAATCTGCAATGATTTCTTCACCCCCAATCGGTCAGGATTGGGGGTCTTCCCTATGGTAGGTAAGATTTATTTCTTTTTAGATACTTGGAAAAGGTTTACCTATGATCATAGGGTCTTAGGTGCAGTTTCTGGGTTTGAATTGAGTTTGTATCTATACCTTTTCAAACAAAAGCGTCTAAACAGATTACTTTTCAAGATTAAAAATGTCAAATAGTTAATTATGAGGTTCAGTCCCTATTGAGCAAGGGAGCAGTAATAGAATGTAATCTCAAACCAGGGAAATTTGTTTCGAATTCGTTCGTTGTTCCCCAACCAAATGGCAAGTTTCGTCCAGTGATCACTCTGAAGGCATGAATGAGTTTGTCCGTTATAATCATTTTACACAGGAAACATTCAGTATAGTTATGGACATTATTCAGGACAATCACAGTGTCTCGTTCCCACCGTTTTTCGTGAAAATTGTGAAAGAAATGTGCAAGACACAAAATGACCCTAGTCTTTCTTTGAAAAATACCAAACCTGTAAGAGAAAACAAAAATATCAACGGCGAACACGAAGACATCAATCGTATCAAATCTTTGGCATGAAAGACGGTGCAAGCTCCAGAGAAATTAATGAGACCTAACCTCAATATGAGAGAGTGTCCTGTACACAAAGACTCCCCCCACCCGCTGGATGAATGCAGATATTTTCAAAAAGAGCTAGATATAGCAAGACACTTTCCTCATTTAGAGACGATTGCAGACAGAATTCCAGAACTTGAAACACATGCAAGCATTTCTCTTCTGATAAGTCGAGACATTATTGAATCACACCACTGACCAGATAAAAGAGCACATAATTGGCCCCAAGGGATCACCATTCGCCAAAAAGCTTTGTTTAGGATGGGTGGTAATTGGTGATGTATGTTTGGGAAAGCGGCACAAGCCCAGATCTTCTGATATCAATATCAGCACCTTCAAATACATACCTGGTAGACATAGAAAGGCTTCTATTTTCCACTCATGTACCAGTAATTTGATGTTGAAAGAGTGCAAAGGCGTTTTCCAAGCACACAGTATGACTCTCTTTTCCAAAGAACCAAGGAAGACAAGAAAGTAGGATTATCAGTGGAGGACAATGAAGTGTCAAAGGACGACAGTGGACATTGGAAAAATATCAACACAGATATATAGGTCTACTAGATCTATTTAACTTATTTGAATTTCCCGCTGATATAATTTAATCATAGATCTGGAGCTATACTGTTTAAAGATTACGCTCAAGTCACTCACATAAACTTATATGATAGAGAAGAGTTTAACAGTATTAACCCTTTACCCCATAGAAGCGACTTTTAGCGAATCTGATTTATTCATCCGCTGAAGAAAATAGTTCCAATTTAATAATTTAATATATATTATAGGGAAAATTTTCAATATATTCTAGCACAGGATAGCTTAAAGCAGGCTGAAAGTAAAGCAGAATGCGCTTTAAGCGCATTCTGCTTTACTTTCAACCTGCTTTAAGTAGAAACCTATTTTCAATTCTAGAAATAGGCTATCAGGTAAAGGGTTAAGTGTAACGAGATTTCCTCATATCACGAAAGTTATAAGCTGATAAGTTTGTCACACAGGTTTGAAAATAAGTTACGAAAAGTAACTTGTTTAGCTTTGTTTAGGATGGGTGGTAATTGGTGATGTATGTTTGGGAAAGCGGCACAAGCCCAGATCTTCTGATGTCAAGATCAGAACCTTCAAATACATACCTGGTAGACATAGAAAGGCTTCTATTTTCCACTCATGTACCAGTAATTTGATGTTGAAAGAGTGCAAAGGCGTTTTCCAAGCACACAGTATGACTCTCTTTTCCAAAGAACCAAGGAAGACGAGAAAGTAGGATTATCAGTGGAGGACAATGAAGTGTCAAAGGACGACAGTGGACTACGTGCCAGGTGAGCTAATAAAAGTAAAGTTAAATCTTGTCTGAAGTGTGGAAAAGGTACCACAGCAAAATATCAAGTCTGTGATCCATGAGGTGGGCATGTAATTAGATTGAGTCATAAATATATAGATGTGATTAAACCTTGGAGACAAGAGATTGCAAGATTGAATAAAATACAAATATAGGAGTTTGTGTTATTTTTTTTTACCTATAAAAGGTTAGTTAATATTATGTATATGGAATACAGGCGCAACCTTTTTACGTCTTATAATCATTTCTGAATAGGATAAAAATGACGGGTTTAAACCCTTTTGCGCCCATACCCCCATTTCACATATATATAATCCCCTCATCCCACTAGTGGCATACACTGGAGGATTCTGTACCTAAAGCAGTAAAACAATTTAGAAGTGGTACTTATATTTTACTGGGAATAAGAATAAACTTATAAAACTAAGCCCTGAATAATTTGGAGCTACTGTCAACAGGTTGTAAGGATTTTATCACACTACTTAGAATCACATGTAGAAAATGTGAACGAATGGGTACGAGAAACCGCACAGATAAACGTGTAGCTTAACTGAGCAATTTGACTGTTTAGCGAACATTTATAATGGCGGGAAAACGTGCGGCAGAAGACTTGGACGATTGTTCTGCACCAAAAGTGTTAAAACAGATGGAAGTTGGTGACGAGGTTGTCACGTTAGACAAAAAAAATAAAATAATAAATATCGGAGGATGTCAAAAGTTCCCTCGAATACGACATACTGCTAAAAGACTTTTTTGTTACAACAGAAAAAACACGCAAGGACGAAGATATATCTATATGTGTCGGAAAGGAGGAAGTGAGAAACATTATAAATTTTCTGCCTGTGATCGAAAAGCTTGTGGACAGATAGTCTTCTAAAATAACTCATAAACTCATAGCTATACCATTTGAAGTGAGTCATGGCGATGTAGGAGATCTGATTTCTGTCGTGTCGGTGGAAGAAAACACGTACAAAGGAGGAGTTTTTGACGTTGACATCAGGAAATGGGTCAGGAAATGCGCCAGGAAAGACGAGGGATCATACCAGTATACATCAGAAGGCGTGCGTGTGGCTAAGTTTGTTGCTAACTACAATTCACAGGTACTTGACACATACCATATTATCTATTAACACCCCCCCCCCCCCCCCCCCCACGCCCCCTTAAAAAAAAAAAACGACAGAAAACTTTTTGATGCTTATTTTCGTTCTAATTCACATACTGTGGCGTTATTTGACGGAATTTGATGAAATAAAAAGTAGATATTGATAAATTAATCCTTTCCCGAGGATACCACAAGAGAATATCGGCGATCGAGTCTATTTTAGCATCAGTTTAAGTCGATAGTAAAGACTAGGTGTCGAATTGCGCTGTTTACCTTGTATCTATAATAGAAGTATAGTAAAAAAAAAAAATTTTTTTTTTTTTTTTTTTAAGGGGGGGGGGGGGGATGTTAATAGATAATAAAGTATGTGTCAAGTACCTGTGCTACAATTAGAGAAAAGCTAATCGTTTACCATTTATTATCTCTCATTTCTCACACGCTACTGAGAAGACCAAAGAAGTAATTTCATTGACCATTGCCAATTTCATAATACGCCAAGTACAGCAGCTATCTGACCCTCGACAAAACTGCACGGGCTGCAATGTAAACGGTATATGGACGCTGTTAACCACCGCCGATGTGAACCTAGATAATTATTTTGTCGCATTTTTACAGGTAAGTATATTTTAGAGGTAAGAACAAGGTATGGCTATATGTATTTAACATTACGTAACTGATTTTCGCAAGAAAGTAGAGAACATTTTCAAGGCGGATTGGAATACTTCATTTCGAAGTTGGAAACAAAAGAAAGAAAAACGATGGAAATGAAAAGCCAAACGTTATTGGATGAAGAAATATTCCCAAACGACATTTTAGCACAGATAGTTGAGAAAATCAAAACATTGAAAGATAAGGAACTAACGGAATAAGGTCGAGAACTTGGAATAGACTATTCCGGAATTATGACTGAGGTCTGCCTATCAGGAGATGACGGACAAGCACAAGTTTATCAGGAAACTTTCCCCTCTACCCTACCTACCAGCTGAGCATATCCGCCCAGCCTTCCAGACCCTTAAAGAAGCTACCGCTGCTACACATGTGCACCATCTGACTTCACTCACAGATTATGTAGACAGGACATGGTTTCGTAGCAGCTTGTGGGCCCCTGAAAACTGGTCAGTTTTCTGACAGACAATCAGGACCAACAACGATCGGGAAGGTACACATGTAATTATTGATTACATGAAAAATTAACTTAAATTACTATTATTTACCTTTACCATATATTTATATATTTAATACATGTATAAAATGTTACTTTTTATATTCGAGAATATTATAACGACTGAACGTCACATCAATAATTTACAGACAAAGTCACCAATCATGTTAATTATAAACTAGAACTGCTATCACTAAAGGTGATAAATAGTTTAAATACCCCCACTCCAAAATGACCTGTCACAAACGCCACAATGACATGTAGAAAGAATAATACATGCATATTATCTCTGTAAATGATTATCATTAAAACTTACATGTCCTAACTTTTGAATGTATAACATCTGTACTGGCTATAATTATGCCATTGTGCTTTTTAATGCCAAATAAAGATTATGTTATGTTATGTTATACTAAATTTCAAGTTGAAAAGGGGCATAATTCTGTCAAATTTTATGCAAGAGTTATCATACTTGAAAAAAAGTCTCTAAATATAACACATATAATGTGTACCACTATGAAGACAATATCATGAATAGTTTTCAAGAAAATGGCATGTTCCAAGAAAATAGAAAAAAAAATCAAATTAAAAAGGGGCATAATTCTGTAATTTGTTGGCAAGAGTTATGTAACTTCAAGTAGAGTCTGCAAACATCACACATATAACGTCTACCAAGTTTGAAGACAATATCATAAATAGTTTTCAAGAAAATGACATGTCCAAAGAATAAATGCATATTCAGGAACAAAATTTCAAATTATAAAGGGGCATAATTCTGTCAAATTTTGTGCAAGAGTTGTCAAACATAATGAAAAGTCTCACAATACAACTCGTATAATGCGTACCAAGTTTGAAGACAACATCATGAATAGTTTTCAAGAAAATGGCATGTTCAAAGAAAAAAAATCTCAATTAAGAGACAAAAAAATCAAGTTAAAAAGGGGCATAATTCTGTCAAATTTGGTGCAAGAGTTATGAAACCTGTCAATGAGTGTCCCCAAATATCATTGATGTTGTATACCAAGTTTGAAGATAGTATCATAAACAGTTTTCAAGAAAAAGGCAAATGTCCCGGAAAAATGCGACGGACCGACATACGGACCGACCGACATACGGAAGGACAAAGTGATTCCTATATAGCCCCCCCCCCCCCCCCACCACCAGTGGTATGGGGGCATAATAACCACCGGTGGTGTGGGGTAATAATAAACCATAGTAGAGTATTGTTTATTATTACTAATATATTAATTTATTTGTTTTAAGGTTACAACAATTGACTGAATCGTAGTGCCAGTGGATCAGAGCTGCAGTTTTATGTCCTCGACCCATTCTTGTTAGAGGAAGCCAAGACAGTGGAGCTCAACATATGTCTGGTATCGGAACATCTGCTGACAAGGGTCCAGACTACCAGGTCCGTTAAGACCCATAAGGCGACGTTCAACTTATGGGACCAGTACGAGGACGAGGACATAACGACGTCTCAACTACTGAGGAGCTGCAGCGGGATTTTGGGCATGAGCGCGAATACCTCAAGGACACCAGATTACCTGGAAGAGGAGACTGATGAAGATTTAAACAGGGACTTGTAAATAAATATGATTTTAACAGTACAGTAAATTCTCTCTATAACGACTACTAAAACAAATGTTCAATGATTGTATGAAAGACATACGCTAGCTTCAAGCAAAGTAACAGTTATATAGAAAGCTCCTATACATCTACGAATGAGCACAATTTAGTGA
Organism: Gari tellinella; assembly: GCA_922989275.2. NCBI lineage: Eukaryota > Metazoa > Mollusca > Bivalvia > Cardiida > Psammobiidae > Gari > Gari tellinella. The sequence continues at coordinate 24,020,338 of OV277856.1, read as the reverse complement.
TCGTGATAAAGAGGTTTTACTGTATGTCATCGTACTGTACATGAACTGTATCTATTAGATATTGATTAATTAAGTTGGGAAAGGGAAAGACGATTCAACGAGAATTCATATATGTATGCTTTTATAGACACAGACGAAGTTCGAAACCGAACACATCCTTTTTTCTAAATACGGTAATTTGAAGCAATTTAACTATACCACAATCACATTTGTTTGATTTAAGCGAGTTCGAGGTATCGAAGTTCGACTGTATGTGGACGAAATGTGCTATTTGTTTGTCTATGTTTTTACATGTATACATGTATATAAAATAGTAAATGATTTATTCTTATATGAATTATTCTTACATATATGAATGGTATCAAGATGTGCTATGTACAGTTAACCTATTACACCATAGCCTGTCTATAGCATTTAACCCTTTCATGACCAAATTATCTGAGAGATTTTTACCCCTTCGTCGCTTCATTGTCGGCTGTTTCAGTATACGAATGACAGATAGTCTGATCAAAATCCAAACTGTTTGCAAACTGACTTAAAAGCGACTCGCAACCGGGTGGTGTATTCGCAAAAATAAAAGATATTGCATTCGTATGGCGCTTTTATACTTTTTGAAACTATAAATAATAAATGATAAACAATGTGTTTAAAAATGAATTTTTTTTTCTAATACGTGTTTATTTTACAATTATATTTTTATCTAAAATAGAAAAATACTTTTCAGACATTTTTTGGAAATTTTGATACTGTATTATAAATAACGGGGTTTATTTGGAGAAAACAATATATAGCTCTGTTTATATTAAGATCATATTCTTTTTAAGATAAACTTATATCCACACACGTTGACCTATAGTATAATATTCAACTCGTATTGGGCCCTGGTCCATAAATTATGGTCATTTAATTGTATGGGATATGCATATGTATTTAGAAATATCGATATTATAGGATTAATAATGAGATTTAATTTATTTTTTATGGAATATCTTCATAATGATACATTAAGGAGTTACATGGAAATATGGAGATTCTTTCAATACTATTACCAAGATTATAAAGTTAGTTTGTAAAATCAACGGATGTATGTCACCTGATACACGGGTGTGGGAAGAAGTAAAATTGCATAGCATGGTCGTATAGTTCCGGTGATCTTTTCAACCAAAGTGGAAGACAATATTGAACTATTGCTGAAAAATAGAAGACTTATTCAGGGCTCCAGATAAGAGGGAGTAAACTGAACAAATCCAACATTTTCTCACTCATATCAATACTGGTGTTACTACTCATTAGAATAGTAGTGACACCATAGGGTTTAATGAAGACATAAAGATTTTAATTTTGAGATACTCCCCTTATCTAGAGCCCTGCTTATTAACAATCTCGAAAATAAATTCCTCTTCCCTACACAAACAACAGAATCTCACATTAGAGGAAAATATGTTTTGAGAATGTTTGCAGTCCAGTGTCAATGTGTGGTGCGGAACGAACAGAAAGGCTTCGTTCAACAAAGCTGCAAAAGCATATTGCAAGTATGACACAAATATTCAACCTCAAAAAGAATGAAATGAATACATTCTGGTAGTTTAATATTTCAAATGGCTGAGAAAGTAGTAAAAAGTTAATAGGTAGTTCGCTTTAACTTTTAGGCACATTGAAAATATGTAAAGTGCGTATGACAAGAAAAAAGTAGATCTACTGGTCAGAGGAGGAAAAAAGACACCAATAGGCATTTTGAAAGGGAAATACTTATGGGTCGGATTCCTGGAAAGAAGGTCGTAGAAGAATGCTTGAAAGACTAGAGTTTGCTACATGTATCTGGTCGGACATGGAGAAATATAAAACTCTTTTGTCGGAAAACAATAACAACCCAAACATGACTGCGCGTTCAATTAACACATATGCCCCAGGTGATTTACAGACGTTTCGGTAAATGACCAGTTCGGTAAATTGATTTTATATAGTGAAGGTCTGGACGTTTCGGTAAAAAGGTAAATTATATATAGTAATTAGAGGATTATAAGTATATCGCACCTCTCCCGGTAACAATCAGACTATGTCACGGTGTTTGTGCCACTTTTGCAGGTTTGTTTTAGTATATGTTGATCCAGGAACGTTCCTGGTTGATCCTGATCTACCAACGAAATAGAATCAAATAGATGGACATGTAAAGGAGGTAAAAAGAATTGGGATTGCAAATACTTTCAAAGGACTCTCAATGTTCACTTTGACATTTTTACCTTTTTCCATTTCCCACTTCATTATCGACCTTAACCCTTTACCTTATAGAAGCGCCTTTTAGCGCATTCAGTTTATTCTTCCGCTGAAGAAAATAGTTCCAATTTAATCAGTCATGACCACATTTTACATGGAATATTTTCTATATTCTAGCGCTGGATAGCTTAAAGCAGGCTGAAAGTAAAGTAGAATGCGCCTTAAGGCGCATTCTGCTTTACTTTCAACCTACTTTAAGTAGTCACATATCTTCAATACTAGAAACAATACTATCAGGTAAAGGGTTAAAGCCCCGATTCGGCATAGAAATGTTACCCTTTCCAGAACTAGATCGTATATTTAGTTTATATCCAACCTAGGTATTAAAAGGTACAAGTTATTACATATCAAGCGCTATCAGTTATTGATCACTGGAAAGGTGTGATATACAGGTACATAAACCTTTAATTACTTTAATTTATCTTTTTACCGAAACGTCCAGACCTTCACTATATAAAATCAATTTACCGAACTGGTCATTTACCGAAACGTCCGGCACCCCCCCCCCCCCCCCCCCCAGGTGGCATCCTTGAGCTTGGGTAATATGGGTCAATTGGCAATGATCCTAGGAAATAACTGTATACGTATCCAAACATTGTAGTAAGTACTAAGTAGTGTTGGTGCTAGACAAAACGATAAAATCTTGTTAACCAAGAAATATATAGCTCACCTAAAATATTCTAAGTCCAAATTAGGTCAAGTTCAAAATCAAGGTGTGGTGTGTTTTCAAAAAGCGGGAACATTCGGGGTCAGTTTTTATTTTTCATCGGAAGTTAAAGGTACAATATCATAAAAGTGACACTTAGTTACGACTAGTTAATAATTGCTGAAACTGAAATGTAAATACGGCAGCAAGTTGAACACTTATAAAGGCTGAAAAAGATTTTACAAAAGTCAGGCTATATACCCCACCCACTTATTTACGAGAGTTTAAGTGACGTAACGCCTACGTCATATTGTAGTTCATAGTCGCAAAGGACAGTGTTTGGTAAATTACAACCAGTGAATCATGAGATGTAAAGGTAAAAGCATGAAATTATCAAAGGATGACATTCAGAGTATCGCCGAATCAGTGTCAGCTATAATAGAGCACAAACTGAATGAAAAGTTTGAAGAATTACAGTCCATGATGGAAAACTGTGCCAAGAAAACTGATGTTGAAAAGGTGAAGAGTAACGTTCGGGTGAACCGCTATGAGAATGACAGGCTTGGGCAGTATACAAGAAGGGAAAATATACGGATTCACAATTGGTCTCACAACGCAGGAATTGATCTGAACCAACAAGTTGTTGGTCTTTTGAACCACTTGGCTCGGATAGAAGACAAGAAGTCCAAGGATGAGAATGCTGATATTCACGACCTAAATGAATCAATTGTGCGCTTTCACACAAGTGATATTAGTCATTGCCATCCACTAAAATCAAGAGACGCCAGTTTAAAGCCCCAGGTCATTGTTCGTTTTGTGTCAAGGGCCAAAGTGTTTGAAGTCTTTTTAGATAAAGAAGTATCTGAAGCTGACCACAACCAACAAGAATGTTTTCATCACAGATGACTTAGCACCACTCCGTATAAAGCTAAGAGAGGTTGTCAAGAAGGCCCCAGGTGTATCACAGGTTTTCACGAAGGAAGGAAATATCCACTGTACATACAAGAACAATCATGTAGTTATCTCATCACCAGAGGATTTGTTCGACATGGAAGCCCTGGGACTCAAAAACCTCAGTTAGAGACGTGAGGAGAATGAGCATTGTCTGACTAAAATTTCAAGTAAAAATACCTCTGTAAATAGTTTACCATTTGTTAGTTTATTACCAGGGCCGGATCCAGAATTTTTTCAATGGGGAGGCACAGGTGGGGAGGGTATGGGAGGGGTATAACCCCCGGAATTTTTTTAAACTTGCATAGAAAATGGTGAATTCTGAGGGCATTCTAAGAAGAAACTTATATGTAATACAGTGTACTAAATAATTGGCTTAGTTTTAAGGCATCAGCATTTTCTTAATAACATTACTCATAATTAGTTCAGCGGCTTTGATGCATATATTATTTTGCACCTCATATATATTCAGGGCTCCAGATAAGAGGTAGTTATTTCAAATAATCCAACATTTTCTCACTCATTTCAGCACCAAATCCTATGGTGTTACTACTCATTAGAATCATCTCTTCGAGACGATTCTAATGAGTAGTGACACCATAGGGTTTAATTCAGAAATAAAGATTTTAAGTTTTGAAAAACTACCCTTATCTGGTGCTCTGTATATTCTGTTTGCATTTAGAGTGAGGGCAGCTAGGAAGTATTGCTCCTTCCTGCTTTCCTTTTTAGAGCCACATAACATTCACATGCTCATGGTTTGCACTTAGTTTAATTTTCTATTGACAGATGAAGAGAAGTATATACCGCACACCACAGCAACCACCTCCAAGTGTTGTTGCTGCAAGCCATCTGACGCCAAAAAGGTTCCCACCACAGGGAAAGCCCCAAAATGCCAAACTGAACGTCAAGAGTAACACCAGTGCACACCAGACGCACAGCACCTCCCCATCCTGTACAGTTGGACGACTTTCATACAATTGATAATTCCAACATGAACGTTCTACAAGAAGAACCAAAGAGTGACGATTATGTTGTGGAGGCTGTTTCCAGTTCCCAGTTTAGTTACTGCAGACACCGATTCCGAAGATAGTGACTCTTCCGAGGACTCAGTGCAGCTCATCCATGTGGTGGTTGCTCAGTGCATAACCTTATAGGTAATGGTGCCCCTTATGTGGAGAGGTGGTCGTATATTGGGGTGGCCCTGTCCGTCCGTCTGTTCGTTTGTTCGTCCGTGTTTACGAGAGGGTATACGTTGGGTATTTTTCAAGTTAAACTTGCCGTTGTTAAGTCTTTTCTGACTGTTGGCCTCCCCCAACAGTCAAACCCAAATAAACTTGTCCAAGTGTTGTTCTGTTGCTTACTGGGTATTTTTTTAAAACATTCCCCCAACACAGATCAGACAAAATTGTCCATGATTTTGTCTGAAACAAGGACACTACCGTAAATCGAATTTAGCGCCGTGTGTGTAGGGGAGGTCACTCTGCTAAAAAGTATAAGACAGAGTTATCTACCGCGACATTTTTCTATCACCGCCGCTAGGAGCACTGAGCTCAACACCTGCTAGCTGGTTCCCGAGGTTTATAAATATAGATCACTTTTCAACAGTAAGCAGAGAAAACATCTATATGACGCTGAGGTTAGTTAAATACAGTAGTAAGCACAAGTTGGAGTACTGATCTTCAATGAAGAAATGCTAATTTGTACCATATTCATATCGAGTACTCACTGATATGTTCATTACCATGTTGGCTGGCTTACTAGAGACAGACATAAACTATAAATCAGTTGTTATTGACTATGAAGGAATGCTGAAGTGTGGTAAACAAGTTTATGAAGCATCTGATGCTGAATTTGTTTTGAAAATTTGTGAAGAAAAGGGCATTATTTTCAGTGTTGAATTTGATATAGTGCAACAAATATTAAGCTTAACTGGATAAACCAAACGCAAGTAAGTATAGGCAACATGACAATATAGTTAATCTCTCATCTCTTCTACCTGATTAGCGGTAACAGGTCTTCGCTCTAACCTACTTGCCTGAAGCCCATGACAAGTGGTTTCTGATTTGGGCAGAATTAGTGATATTTGCATCAGACTTTGGCCTATTACAATTACAGTGATGAAGCAGTTTTTGTCAGTTTCAGGCAAGTGGTCTGAAAAATTTAAGACAAAGACTGCTGGCTGCAATAATTTGTTGATCTCCAAGTCTAACTCTAGACAAAAGTCTGTCAGAGCACTGAATTATGCACACACTGTATCTTTATCACAACATTTTTGTCTGGCGGATTGGAGACTTGGTAATAAGTTATACATGTTAAATGATTAAAATCAAGCTTATGACATCATACAGTTATCATACGAAACCTTGCAATTTTCCCCTAAAAATGGTACACTGATGTGAAAGAGGCTTGAGCATCTCTTCAATGGCAGTGATTCAGATTGGGCCTACTAACTATAGTACACATGTCCTAAATGATGAAATTTTCTTCGGCCATTCTGTCCCAAAGAAAAAAAAAAGTCTAGGCCATAATCAAACGGCTCAAATCTTATTTAAAAATTATCTTGTTAAAACAGAAACTAGCTAATTGGTACTCACTGATATGTGAAATTACGATTTTTAAGATCTAAAAAAAGTTCGCAGCTTGTGAGGTTTTGTAGTGATAAGTCCATTTGGGTACATAGAGTGTATTGCTTCTGTAGAATGCCATTGCAGGGACATTTCATGATCCAATGTGATCTCTGCAGCGAATGGTACCATGGAGCGTGTGTAAATGTTACGCCTACTGACGCCCTTGATATAGGTATATAGGTATAAGTGCAAGGATTGTCGTCGGCGGGGTTTCAGTGGAAATCAAGGTAACTAATAGGTTGCAACCCTTCTATATTGCAGATCATGGCCATGTCATCCCTTGAGTTGCGTGAGCTTCAGGATAAATTCCTCCAGGAAATTGAGTCTGAAACCAACCACTGGCGTCTTATGCCAATCAAGAAACTGGTTGACCTAGCAGTCTCTGCAAGAGACAGGAAGAAGGCAATTGCTGCACTCCTAGGGCAGGTGAAATTGGCCAAAGAGATGAGGAAGAACCATTGGTTAAAGACCTTGGCTGTTGACCTCAATGCCGTATAGTTCCATTCCCGGGAGTGGATATCTACCAACGTGTGGACATTAGGGAAGGCAAAACCTCGTCCAGCATCAGCAACCACGGTGTCTGAGCCTTGCTCTGACATCCCGCGGAGGGACAACCCTGATTTGCCAAGGTCCGGGGAACACTTGGAGATGTTCTCCAAAGCAGAGGAGGAGGACATGGAAGAGAAACTGTTGGCTAGCGATGAAGAGGGCCAAGTGGGAGAGGAGATGGAAGTGGAGGAAATGATGGTGGTGGAGGAGACAGGGCAGTGCAATACTCCACCCGAGTCTGTAGTTGACGTGAAGGAAGAGGAGAGCCCACAGTGTACTACCCCGCCTACGTCCATAGTTGGAGTAAAGCCTGTCAGCCCCGTTAAGCCAATGACTCGGGCCGAAGCAGAGGAGGACAGAGAAACCAGGAGTGATCACGGGGATTCTGTGACACCTCATTCTGAAAGGAGATCTGGGGACTCTAGGCAGGAGAGAGACCATAGCCGGGAAGAAGGGCGTCCTGTGGACTCCAGGTAGGAGAGACACCATAGCCGGGAAGAGGGGCGTCATGTGGACTCCAAGCAGGAGAGACACCATAGCCGGGAAGAAAGCCGACATGGAGATTCCAAGCAGGAGAGGGGGCGGAGGGACATTCCTTCCAAACCTTCACGTCGGGACAGCAGTAGAGAAAGGGGGTGGAGGGACATTCCTTCCCAATGCTCGCTTCAGGAGAGAGGTCGGAGGGACATTCCTTCAGATGCACACCGTAGTCATGGGCCAGGGAAACAGGACAAAAGAAAGCGTCCCGGATTCGAAAAGGGAGCAGCCCCACCAAAGTTCAAAAAGGCCAAAGCATTGCCCAGTAGCGAATTGTTCAGAAGACAGAACAAGGAGGCATGCACTGGAGTGTCATCTACCTGGAGTTTTCCATCCGGCACTGAAGGGGGAGGATATCACCAACAGGAGGTTGGGAGCCCTTAAGCTCATTTCCCGTTGGTTGGTAGGATCGGGCCTGTTACCCCTGAAGAACCCGATGAGACACTGCAGTTTGCCATGGTGGAGATGTTCGGAGCCATGCAACGGGACATTCCCCAGAACCATGCCATCAGGTATACAGGAAACTATGTGTCGGCTTTGCTGCATTGGGAGATGCAACTGGCAGCTGTATCTCTGTTGGAGCCTCACCAAATCGGTAGCCTGAGGCACCTGTTCCAGTTGTCAGCTGAGGAAGAACGGGCCTTGCAACCGACCACCAGTTGCGTTGGACAGCCACTGTCACCTGGACAGGATAATGAAGCACTTGAGGAGATCTGCGAAGCTGCCTACGTGCCCTCCCAGTATGAGGTCAAGGTTGAAAATGTGGTAGGCGTTTTCTGCGACCCGGAGACTTATCCTACCGAAAGCCAGCTGGAAGCCTGGGGACGACAGGGGGTTCTACCCATTATTGGGACTCATCCGAAAAATCCACTCGCAGACGAGGACTTCGAGCGTATGAGTGTTCTCCTTCGGCACCCAGAAGTGGTAGGCTTGGGAGTAGTCGGCCTTGACCGGACATCGCCCTATGAGGACTGGCAGGAGCAGTTGCTACGCCTGGACAGGGTCCTTTACCTGTTGCAGGAAAATCATGTGCTGTTGCTTCACCTGCGCAACCAGCTTCGATCAACTGATGAGTGCCTTCTCTCATGCATGTACCAGCTGATCGCCCATCCTAACGTGAAGAGGGAACAACTGATCCACCTCCACTACTTCAGTGGAACAGAGGAGATCCTCCAGCGTTGGTTACAGGCCTTCCCCAACACATATGTTGGCATCAACGGCAACTCTGGTAAGCTGGTTCCAGTTACCCATGCAGACCTAAGACAGACCATTGTCTCGTTGGACCCAGCTCGACTGCTCCTGGAAACCGAAGCACCATACTTCCATGCAGCCGCCAAGAGTGGAAGCACACCAGCCACGATGGGTATGGTTGCAGGACAAATTGCGCGCATCAGGGGGGTACAGTGGCAGGAACTGCATGCTGAAGTTGGCCAATCGTAATGCGAGAAAATTGTATGTGTGTCGAAAGGGCCCTCATCAGGATTGAAGGAGCAGTACTGCGGAGGCATAGTGACTTTCACTTAATGCCTGAACAATGACTACATTAGTCGGGTAACCTAATTGTTAACGCCTATGATTTTCTGGTTATTTTGAATGCCCGGTAAAGTGGCAAAAAGCACAGATACGTTGGATCCAGGTTTATAATATCTCATCCGAGGGACTTAACTACAGTGGTGTATTCGTGACTTTCACTTACCATAAGAATGTACGGAATAGGTTATGTTTTCCACTTCATGGGGACCCATCATCAGTGAAATTCTGTGACTTTCACGGTATATTAAGTGGTGAAGTCTTACTTGAACACAAGGATACTGTGGACTCCTTTGGAATAAAGTGGGGGGGAGTGTAGTGATAAGTCCATTTGGGTCATTCCTATGATTGTGTGTTCCTGATGACATAGTTCCGGTGCGGGGCAATCTGGGATTGTGCATACTAATTAGAGCGCTCTAGTGAACCATTACAATTGAAGAAATAGAAGAAATCTATCGAACCTAATCAACGACCAAGATCCACAACAGAATTGGTAAGTAGAATTATTATTCATATTATAACTTGATGTACTTGGCATTCGCTATAGTTTTTTGACTCCACCGATGCAACAGTGTTCAAAATTAAATCGTTCAACAAACTGCCAACATTTTCAATAGGTGTTTGTTTCCTTTTAAATACGAAAGCTGACAACCGATGATTTTCAGCTGTCTATCGTTTATCTGAATCTTCCACGCTTAGATATTTACATTTCGTTGAGAGTTTTTCGACCAAATATTATCGGAGAACTTTGATTTTTATCGTTTATATATCAATGAAGATACAGATGTATTTGTGAGTGCACAGTAACCTTCCTTTGCTAACGGTGCGCAAGTAAATATTTACCACACGGAAATCGATCCAAACAAAAACGACTCATCTCGGAGCGCAATTCGTATTCCCTTTTTGATGAACGATAAGAATTTAGTAAACAAAACCAACACAAGGGTCACATGACCCCTGGGATGAGATCATTTTTTACCCCAGAGACATAATTTCAAAAATCTTGCTGATGAACTTGAAATTTAAGTGTTCTGTCAAATATTTTGTACATGGATGGTTTCAGACAGGAAAACTTTTCATTAAAAAAAACTCTACTTTTAGCTAATGTGACCCAGATATGCAACAGACCCGAACCATTTCAGCAATATTGGTAAACAAGAGCCGCATGCGGCCCTAAATCACTCACCTGAGGAACTATTGTGTTATACTCGATGCATAATTGCATGTATGTGGACTGTTGCATGAAACTTAAACAACTCGGAATGGACCATTTTTTACCCTGGGGTTATGATTTAAACAATCTTAGTAGAGGACCATAAGCAAGGCTACATGTATATGCCAAATATATAAGGTATGGGCCTTACGGTTTCAGATAAGAAGATTTTTAAAGGTTTTACTACATAAGTCTTTGTTAATCTTATAAGCCCCGGGGCAGGGCCATTTTTGATCTGGGGATCATGATTTGAACAATCTTGGTAGAGGACCATAAGGCAAAGCTAGATGCCATATATAAAAGGTCTGGGTCTTAGGGTTTCAGAGAAGAATAGTTTTAAAGGTTTATTCCTATATAAGTCTATGCAAAACTGATAAGCCTCGGGGCGGGCCATTTTTGACCTAGAGGTCATGATTTGAACATTCTCGGTAGGGGACCATAAGGCAAAGCTAGATGCCAAATATAAAAGGTCTGCCAGGGCCTTAAGGCTTCAGAGAAGAAGATTTTTAAAGGTTTTCCAATATAAGTCTATGTAAAACTGACAAGCCCCGGGGCGGGGCCATTTTTGACCCTGGGGTCATGATCTGAACAATCTTGGTAGAGGACCATAAGGCGAAGCTAGATGCCAAATATAAAAGGTATGGGCCTTACGGTTCCAGAGAAGAAGATTTTTAAAGGTTTTCCTATATATGTAAAACTGATAAACCCCGGGGCGGGGCTATTTTTTAACCTGGGGTCATGATTTGAACAATCTTAGTAGAGGTACATAAGGCAAAGCTACATGCCAAATATAAAAGGCCTAGGCCATACAGTTTTAGGGAAGAAGAGTTTTAAAGGTTTTCCTATGAAAAACTGATAAGCCCGGGGGCGGGCCATTTTTGACCCGGGGGTCAATATTTGAACAATCTTGCTAAAGGTTCACAACCTGATGCTACATGTGAAATTTGGTTGTCCTAGGACTTATAGTTATTGACAAGAAGATGTTTAAAGTTTTGACTTTAGTTGTCAATATTACATAAATACGGAAAATGACCACGCCCTCTGGCGGCCATGTTTTTTGACGGATCAAAATTCTTTGAACAGTTTTGAAAGTATATTAATTGAGAAACATTTTGGTGAAAACCAAATTAAAATCGGACCAGTCGTTTTTGAGAAGAATATTTTTTTTAGATATTGTGCATGGTTGCCATGGCAACAAGACCGATTGTCCCACCCACTTTTTTTTAACAATTTTTGAAGCTCACAACTACAGTATGTATCTGACCAAGTTTGGTTAAAATTGGGCAATCGGTTTCAGAGAAGAAGTTATTTGAAACAAATTGTGAACAGACGACACGGACACCGACACAGACACCAACGTACGGCAACCGATCACAATAGCTCACCTTGAGCACTTTGTGCTCAGGTGAGCTAAAAAAAACATCAAAAAGTGTCACTATGCTAAATATCAAAGCTCTGGCCATAATAGTTTCAGAAGATTTCACTATATAACTCTATGTAAAACTCAGCAGCAACCCCTAGGGCCTTGGCAGTTTTGACCCCAGGGACATAATTTGAACAACATTGAAAGAGGACCTAAAGATGATGCTTTGTGCCAAATATCTAAGCTCAAGGTACTGTGGTTTCAGACAAGAAGATTATTTTGAGTTTTCATGCTCTGCAGTCACACCAAGTTCCAATTGACAATTAGTTGTGCAGTCAGATATGATAGCTTGGAGAATACCATCTGAAGCTTCACAGGCTCTTACAAATGAAGTGTTTCCAATTATGCTAAATGACAGCATAAGTCAAATTGCCAAACAGGACAGACTAATAGTACTATTAGGAAATCAGTGGATGATGAAAAACAGGGGGAACCAAATAATGAGAAAGTATTATACAAGTTCGGTTATTAGACTAGCTGCTAAGTTGAAAGTTGCCTGTCAAAAGCTTTCAGACACAAATCTTGATATGGATGATTACTTGTCTCCACAATACTTCGAGACAGTTGTAAATGGAGCATTAGCATGCTGTCATGTAGAAGAGTTTGAGGAGGACTTACAAGCCCCTAGTAGCGCTATAAAGCTTGGCCATGATGTAAAAAGAATGCTGAATGCCAAGTTGGCAACTGCAATAATGAAAGACAATCAGGTCAAACAAAAACATGCCCAGGACTTCATCAAGCTAATGAACATAAGTTGGGGAATAAGAGTGTCAAAACTTGCCAGAGATATTCTTATGGAACGCTCCTTCAATCAAGAAAAAAGTCTTCCCCTACCTACTGATGTCAAAACAAGAGGGCCAGAATGGCCCTTGATCGCTCATCTGACCATGGTGACACTAGGATGGGTCGCGTGATTTCAGAAAAGAAGATTTGTAAAAGGTGACCCCCAGGGCGGGGCGAATTTTAACCCCAGGGGCAAAATTTGAACAACTAAGATAGAGGACCTGTAGACGATGATATGTGCAAAATATCTAAACCCAGTGTACTATGGTTTCAGACAAGAAGATTTTTGAAGTTTTCATTGGAAAAAATCTATTTTAAGCTTCGGTGACCCAGATATGCAACAGACCGGAACCAATTCATCCATATATGTGAAGGACCTCTAAAAGTTACATCATGCCAAATATCAAAGCTCTGGCCATATTGGTTTCTGAGTAAAAGATGTTTGACCATTTCCCTATGTAACTCTATGTAAAACGGTGACCTCCGGGGCGGGGCCAATTTTGACTCCAGGGACAAAATTTGAACAACTTTGATAGAGGGCCTGTAGACTATGCTATGTGCAAAATATCTAAACTCAGTGTACTATGGTTTCAGACAAGAAGATTTTTTAAGTTTTCATTGAAAAAATCTATTTTTAGCTCCGGTGACCCAGATATGCAACATACCATAACCAATTCAACAATATATGTGAAGGACTTCTAGAAGTTATACCATGCCAAATATCAAAGCTCTGGTCATATTGGTTGCAGAGAAAAAGATGTTTGAACATTTCACTAAATAACTCTATGTAAAACTGTGATCCCCGGGGCGGGGCCAATTTTGACCCCAGGGACAAAATTTGAACAAATTTGATAGAGGATCTGTAGACGATGGTATGTGCAAAATATCTAAGCTTAGTGTACTATGGTTTCAGACAAGAAGATTTTTTAAGTTCTCATGGTAAAAAATCTATTTTTAGCTCCGGTGACCCAGATATGCAACGGACCATAACCAATTCAACAATATGTGAAGGACTTCTAGAAGTTATACCATGCCAAATATCAAAGCTCTGGTCATATTGGTTGCAGAGAAAAAGATGTTTGAACATTTCACTAAATAACTCTATGTAAAACTGTGATCCCCGGGGCGGGGCCAATTTTGACCCTAGGGCCAAAATTTGAACAAATTTGATAGAGGATCTGTAGACGATGGTATGTGCAAAATATCTAAGCTTAGTGTACTATGGTTTCAGACAAGAAGATTTTTTAAGTTCTCATGGTAAAAAATCTATTTTTAGCTCCGGTGACCCAGATATGCAACGGACCGGAACCAATTCAACAATATATGTCAAATACCTCTAGAAGTTATACCATGCCAAATATCAAAGCTCTGGTCATATTGGTTTCAGAGAAAAAGATGTTTGAACATTTCAATATATAACTCTATGTAAAATGGTGACCCCCGGGGCGGGGCCAATTTTGACCCCAGGGGCAAAATTTGAACAACTTTGATAGAGGACCTATAGATGATGCTATGTGCCAAATATCTAAGCCTTGGCCCTTGTGGTTTCAGACAAGAAGATTTTTTAAGATTTCCTTATTTTTTCACTTTGGTTGCCATGGCAACCAGAGTTCTGCATTGTTTCAAATTCTTTGAACAAATTTGAAAGAGCTTGACCCAAGGAACATTCCTGTGAAGTTTGGTTGCAATCAGACCAGTAGTCTTGAAGAAGAAGATGTTTGAAGAAATTGTTGACACACGACGAACGACGCACGACGCCGGACAAAGACCGACCACAAAAGCTCACCTTGAGCACTTTGTGCTCAGGTGAGCTAAAAATGGCAGTATTTCTACAGGCAGAAGTATCCAGCCTGAATCTAGAAGATGCTTCATTCCTCAATTACCGTAAAGCTGCCATTCTCAGGGCTCCAGATAAGGGGAGTATTTTAAAAACTAAAACCTTCATTTTTGCTTTAAACCCTATGGTGTCACTACTCATTAGAATCGTCTCGAAGAGACGATTCTAATGAGTAGTAACACCTTAGGATTTGGTGCTGTATGAGTGAGAAAAGGTTGGATTTGTTCAGAATACTCCCTCTTAACTGGAGCCCTGCATTCTTACACTGGTAAAATAAATTTGGATAAAATATATATTTCTTTGCCAGTGGGCGTATAATGTACCGCTTGCGGTGCTCTCGTTACGGTTTGTGGCCATCTACTGCTCCCGCGATCCTCATGTAATAGAGACATTGATGCTATATTAGGGAAATTGTGTGGGATCTGGCACACAGCAGGCCAGGGCCAGCCTTTTCCATATATGATTCCAAGTTGTGTATTCTGCGGCAAACAATGGTCTTCCCCTGGGACAGGATTCACATGGAATTCTGGTTAATGGCCACCACCCAGGCAGCGTTTGTCTTGTGGCACTGTTTGACTGCCCAGAGATGTAACAAGAGCTCCATGGGGCATATTTCGTTCACCTGAGAATAGCTGACAAAATGGAGATAATGATTTATGTCCAGGACATGGTCATTTTTTACCCTAGGGGCATAATTTGAAAAATCTTGATAGAGGACCTGTAGATGATGCTATGTGCCAATTATCTAAAATCAGGGTATCCTTGCTTCTTGTCAATTCGCCACTTTCTTGTCAATTCGCCACATAAGCAAAACTTAGAATTCCCTCACGAGCAGGCTACCGAGGATGTCCGAAAACTACAGAAGATATCCGAATACTAGGACAGTTTCACTAAGGAAGATTTCAAGCGCCGAAAATTCAAAAGTAACAGGTTAAATAACAATAATTCACAAAAACTTTCAAATCAAAGGACATGTTGGTAATTTTAACTCATCATGTTCGTTGTTACTTTTTTTATTGTAAAGTTGTTAAAAGTATTATTTACTTTTAAAAAATTAAATATTTCAAAATCAATAGAAAATGGGTCAAGTTTTATGAAACAAAATATAACATACTGACAGAGCCTACAATGACCTAATTATCGAACGACCAATCAGAGGTGGTGAATTGACAAGAAAGCATCCCGGTGATCCAGAGCAATGACCTCATTCGGAAACAGTACACTTATTTACACTTTGTATTTATTTCACAAGTTTTATTTGTATATATTCGTGTTATTGAAGGTTCAGTTCAGAATTAGATCCATGAACAAGTAAGAAATGATACATCACAGGTAACCAGGCTACTAGGGTTTTTGACAAGAAGATTTTTTTAAGTTTCCTTTGAAAAAATCTATTTTTAGCTCCTCAACATGTGACCTACATAAGCAAATTACTGAAACCATTTAAACGAAATAGGTAAAGGATATCTAGAAGTGTCACAATGCCGAATATCACAGCTCTGGCCATATAAGTTTCAGAGGAGAAGACATTTGAAAAATTCACTAACTCTATGTAAAACTGTGACCCCCGGAGTGGGACCAATTTTGACCCAAGAGGCATGATTTGAACAACTTGATAGAGGACTTGTATATGATGCTATGTGCCAAATAGCTGAGCTCTGGCCCTTGTAGTTTCAGACAAGAAGATTTTTAAAGTTTTCATTGAAAAAAATCTATTTGTAGCTCCTGTGACCTAGATATGCAACCGACCAGAACCATTTAAACAATATTGGTATAGGACATCTAGAAGTGTCACCTTGCTTAATATCAAAGCTCTGGCCATATGAGTTTCAGAGGAGAAGACGTTTGAAAATTTCACTATATAACTCTTTGTAAAACTGTGACCCCCGGGGCGGAGCCAATTTTTAACCGCAGGGGCATAATTTGAACAATCTTGATAGAGAACCTGTAGATGATGCTATGTGCCAAATATCTAAGCTCTGGCCCTTGCAGTTTTTGACAAGAATTGTTTTTAAGATTTCCCTAATTTTTTCACTTTGGTTGCCATGGTTGCACTTTGGTTGCCATGGCAACCAGAGTTCTGCATTGTTTTTAATTCTTTGAACAAATTAGAAAGAGCTTGACCCAAGGAACATTTCTGTACAGTTTGGTCGAATTCTGTCTAGTGGTATAGGTGAAGGTGTCATTTGAAACAATTATTAACGACGATGGATGACAGACAACGGACACAGGGCCATCCCAAAAGCTCACTTTGAGCCTTTGGCTCAGGTGAGATAAAAATGATACTTTTATTTCATTTACTTTGTTATACTTTACGTTTAGAAAAATAATTAACATCAGGCATTTAAATATAAATGCCGGTATAACGAAAACATCATTTTTGTTATGTTCATTATTTTCTGTAAGGCCTCCGCCTCGCATGTAAACACAGCATTCCATTCTGGCCGCATCAATAATATCGCAATTTAACGAGGTTTTTACCTACCCCTAACTACCTGACTACACATGCGCACACCATCGGAAACACATGTCAATCAAATCATTCTCTTTTCTGCGCTCGTACGGTGAAGACAGTAATTACAAAACTACAAATTTGGTTCACGTTTCTAAAATTCAATCTTACCATGGCATAGAAGGCTGTGAAGGAGAAGTCTACAAGAGAACAAGATGTTCTCTTATTACAGGAGTCTGACGAAGAGGAGCTTGAAGGCTTTTCGATTCACACCGACCAAAGTCTGTTGTAAAAAAAGTTACCTGTACACAAAATGGTAAGTCAAAGTCTTCGGACGTTAGTAAAAAGCCTTCGGGCAGGCCTAAAAAGTCTTCGGACAAAGGCGTACAGAAAAAAAGACGTCTTCGGACAATAACTTTTCTTTAGACGTGTCTAAATTGAAACAAACTGAATTGGAAGACTTAAGGTCAGCCTCAGGGTTCGGCAGGGATGAAGCTTTTTATCCAGCTCAAGATGAGCATCAGACTTTTACAGAGTATCCTAGAGATCTATCTGTCAATGAGGTTTATGTTACCCATAATTTGAACTTCACAGATGCCATGTTTGGAGATGAACAGCCTATTCAGGGCCAGTCTTCTGGAGAGCTCGAGTGGGAGCCTCCTAAGCTGAAGGTGCCAGACATGGGTGAGCCAGTGTAAAGTTAGCTTGCTGAATTTATAAACACTGCCTGTACTAAACAGTGAGAAACTGACGCCAATATTTCTAAATATAAAATCCCATCAAATTGTGACATGGCTATCCCCCCTTTTGCTAACCAACAGATATGGAAGAAATTAGACAGAAATTACCATAAGAATGTCAAAACTTTGGTGGACATTCAAAATCTGGTGGCAGTGGGGTTCTCCCCCGTTATTAAACTTGCCGAAGTTCTTAAGGGGAAGTTAGATAGTGAGGCTAAGACTCTTATGTCCGATTTGATGACCCTTTTAGGCCAGATTCAGTACAATTTGTCAGTACGACGGAGGTATCTTATCCGCCCCTGCCTGAAAAACAAATACCAGAGTCTCTGTAATGTTTCTACCCCCATGACAAAGTTTCCTTTTTGGAGACAATGTAGACAAGGACATTAAGAGTTGTGAGAATACACCCATTGTACGGGAATATAGAGGGGGCTATACTCCATTTCGTGGACATGGTACGACTATGAGACCAGGTCGTCGTCCTTATTACTACCCAGGCAGGTATACTCCATAGCACTCAGGTCAGAGGGGACAGTTATGAGGCTTCAGATCTAGACGTAGGCTCTGGTACAGCTTGATCCAGCCAAACTATAGGTAGTAAAATTATTGATTCAGAGGCTGAATCTTTAGGAGATCTAGTGCCACTTAGAATTAAGCAGCAATATGGAACAATGAGTTTATAAAGCTGTCTCACTGACTTGCTCAAGAGGCAGGAAAACTGTGCTTATGCGGTACACGTCACCGCAGAGCTGGGCACCTTTGAACTGGAAGGAAAAACCAGTCTTTACCATTTTCATGGACATTTATGTTCAGAAATACCCTAAAAATAAGTCAGGATTACTTTGCTATATATACATTATTCGTGGTCTGGAGAGGGTGTACTGGAACAAGGTTGCGAGTTTCTATGACCAGAATTTAGATCTTTAAGTAAAAAGAAAAAGCTGGCTTGGGGTGAATTAAAATGTAATTTAAACCATGCTTTTTACTGCTGCTGCTTAAATAGTTTAATCCTAATAATAATCTCTATTCAGGAATGACAATGTCACCCAAGGTCTGGCTCGGTTATCTGTTTGAGTGTTCCTGTTACAAATGTAATTTTACTTTGTTTTAATTCCTTACATTGACAAATTCTATTCCTTACATTGACAAATTCTATTCCTTACATTGACAAATTCTATTCCTTACATTGACAAATTCTATTCCTTACATTGACAAATTCTATTCCTTACATTGACAATTTATCAATCTGATTCAAACATAAAAGATCTTGTAATATCAACACACTTCATCGTGGGAGACAGAGACCTACATAGATATATGTAACTTTGACAACATTGATAGAGTGGAGTGGAGATTGAGTTTTAGACACCTGCTGCCTACCAAAGCAACTGAGTCACCCGAAGCAATTGAAAACTAAACTCTGGATCTAACTAACTAACCGCCCATGTATGTCATTACTCCCGGACAGACTGTAATACCTAATACCGCAAACCACTTCTAAGTACCGCAAACCACCTCTAAATACCGCAAATCAAGTTCATCTTAGTACCGCAAACTACCGCAAACCACATATAAATGTGTATTCTTGTGGTATGCAAACAGTGTCCTTTAGGAGCCCTCTGATCAGGGTCTGCACTGTTTGCCATTTTGCAATATATTACAATAAACAACCCTAAATAGTCTGAAATTGACTCATCTTGATTGGAAACTGGAATTATTCATTAACAGTTTCAGGGGCAAATGTGTTAAGGAGTTGTGGTAGATAAAACCAGTCTTTGCCCTAAGTTTATCTGACCACTTGCCTGGAACTGACAAAAACTGCTCTTTACCCTGTAATATGCCAAATATTGATGCAAATACCACTTGCCAGAATCAGAACTCTTGTCCGGAGCTTATGGTAAGTTGGTCAGGACAAAGATGTCATGTCTGTAGTGACTATTTGCGGCTGTGCCGCACTGATATTGTGGTCCAGGTTTTAACTGGAAATTATGTGTGTTGTTTAGTAATAATAAATGGCTGACAAAATTCCATTGTTTATTCCATCGACCCAACATTGGCGACGAAGTATTTAAAGAACCCAAAACCTCGAAAGTCCAATCATGGCGGCATTCATAGGTAAAAATTAAGTTTTCGATGAGAACAATGAGAACTGGGACAGTTATTCAGAACGTTTACACCAATACTTCTTGGCTAACAAGATCGAAGGCAACAAGAGGGTCCCTTCACTTTTATCCTTAGTTGGAGGGAAAACATACTAGCTACTGAGAGATTTGACATCCCCTGATAAGCCAGGAGATAAAACTTTCGATGTCTTGTGTGGCCTGCTAAAGACACATTTCAACCCCAAACCGTTGGTAATCGCGGAACGTTTTCGCTTTTACAAGCGTGATCAACATCCTAGTGAGTCTGTCAAAGACTTCAATGTCAGTTTGAGGAAGCTGGCTGAACATGGTGTGAATTTGGGAAAAATTAAAAGAACAATTGAGGGACAGATTTGTGTGTGGTCTGGCCAAAGAGTCCATGCAAAGACAGTTATTGGTTGAAAAGGACCTGGTGTACGACAGAGCCTGTGAGTTGGCTCTCGCCATGGAAGCTGCACAGCGTGATGTGTGTGAGTTACAGGGAAAGCCACCGCACTCTGTTAACAAACTGTCTACGAAGAAGACTTTCAGTAAGCAAAAGAAGAGTTACACCAGTGAGAAAGCGGCCCGGAAACCTGGACCACAATATCAATGCGGCGCAGACATGACAAAAGACTATTAAATCTCAATCAAACTTCAACTTTCCTTCCTGAAAGGTAAGTCTTGTTCAACTTTACAATTTTCTAGTACAATTTTTTCAAAAACCATTCCTTAAAATTCACACAAACTGGTCATTTTTCAAAATATCAGAGCTTTCTGAATTTCATGTATTTTTGTTCTTCATTGCCTCTTTCAACACCATGGACCTGTTTAAAATATACTTATTACATTTGCAAAAAGTGAAGACCCAAATCAGAGGGCTCCTAGGAGCCCTCTGATCAGGGTCTGCACAGTTTGCTTATTTAGAGCAGTATTTATTAGACTACCCAGAATTCCAAGCAGACTGATTCACGTTTGGGTACCTAAAATGATCTACAAGGGAACCTAATAACCCACAAGAGCTACTTAGTGTTGAAAGAGATAAGTCATCTTTCCTCCATGTTATATTCCATAAAATGCTGTTCAAAATAGTTTCTTCAATACTATGGGGCATTTATGTCACATGTACATGCGTGTTTTGTCAATAAATCATATACAGAAAAACCTCTCTATTACGACCACTAAATTATTTCAATTATAAGGGGTATAAAGCTTGACACTGCTTAAAGTAAGGTGCCAGTAAAACAGAACGCTCCTTTAGGAGCGTTCTGTTTTACTGTCACCTTACTTTAAGCTGTCACTAATCTTTTATACAATCAATAAGCCTTCTTTTTAGTGGTAGTATTAGAGAGGTTTTACTGTATATAGTTTCTTGACAAAAGAATAAATAATACTTTTGGTCATTAACATCAAAATATTAATAAAGCACAAAATGCAAAACATAGTAAATTAGTAATACACATTTCTGAACAGTTGTAGTATGGATTTGACAAACTCACAAATTCTAGCACCTGCTTAAACCATTTCACCATAAATACAACTTTTTTCCCTTTAAACTATTCCTCTGCTGAAGGAAATACTTTCAATTTATGCAGTTGTGAACATGCAGCATCAAACATATTTTCTATATTCAAACAAATGGTAGTTTAAAGCAGGCTTGAAAATAAAACAGAATGTGACTTGATGCACATTCTGCTTTACTTTTAACCTGCTTAAAGTGGTCACCTGTTTTCAAAACTACAAAGAGGCTATGGT
Organism: Gari tellinella; assembly: GCA_922989275.2. Classification (NCBI taxonomy): domain Eukaryota; kingdom Metazoa; phylum Mollusca; class Bivalvia; order Cardiida; family Psammobiidae; genus Gari; species Gari tellinella. The sequence goes on along the minus strand of OV277856.1, from coordinate 23,998,901 downwards.
GTAATTGGTTAAACCATTCTAGCCTAACTGTCTCATTCACTCACTTTGAATGAATAATCCAAGTAAGGGCCATTTTTTACACTTTTTAGTGTTCTTTTTTACAATATATTGCTAAATTACAAAATGAGTAGACCCTCATCAGAGGGCTCCTGCAGAAACCATCTGATCTGGGTTTACACTGTTTGTCATGTTGCAAGTGTACTCTTTACATGTTCACTGTTGTAAATGATGAGTATACTCATCGCTAGGGGTCAATGTAAACACTATAAACTGCATTATCATTTCAGGTCTAAGGCAGTTTAGATGAGAAAACAGTGATTCTAGTGTCAAACAGTTTAGATCCAGATCAAATATTGAGTTACTCAGCATCTGATCTGATCTTGATCAAAAGCATTTGCAGATGTGACTAGTTACCTATATGGTGAAAGGGTCATAGCTGAATGCAAAGTGTCTTAAATAGAGTAATACCTCATATTACTAACACCTAAATTAGATTAATTATTGTGTTTGAGGAAGGAGGTTGCTTTAAGCAAGGTATAAGTAAAAACCTTTCTATTTTACTTTCACCTTGCTTTAAGCTTGTCACTTGTCTTTAACCCTTTACCCCATAAATACGCCTTTTTACACCTTTAATTTATTCCTCTACTGAAGCAAATAGTTCCAATTTATACTGTTATAAATAAGAATCATTAGAAATATTTTCTATATTTTAGCAGATATTAGTTTAAAGCAGGTTGAAAGTAAAGCAGAATGTGCCCTAAGGCACATTCTGCTTTACTTTCAACCTGCTTTAAGTGGTCAACTATCTTCAATACTAGAAACAAGCTATGGGGTAATGGGTTAAATTAATACAATCAATTAGCCTTATTTTAGTGGTGGTAATAGAAAGGTTTTACTGTACAACAAAAATATCTGCATAAACAACTGCCACCTTAGGTCCAAGTCTGTCAAGAGTGCCCATTCTCTTCCCTGTTGTCCTTGGTAACTAGTGTCTCTGAGGTGGTTGAGCGAAGGCTTTTCAGAAAAGGTATCAGATCTGTATCAGAATAACAGAATGATAAGAAAATGAAGATCAACAAGAACATAATTACCAGAAATTTCCTCAAAACCATTTGATGCTTATCTGTTACACCCATTACACCATAAATAAGCCTTTTCACACCTCTAATTACCTCAAATGAAGAAAATAGCCCCACTTTATACAGTCATGAATTAGCACAGTAAAATCTTTTTTCAATAGCTTAGCAGACTGAGGCTTTAAGCAGGGTAAATGTAAGCAGAATGTGCCTCAACGCACATTCTGCTTTACTTTCAACCTGCTTTAAGTGGTCACCTGAATTCAAGACCTGAAATATGCTATGGGGTAATGGGTAAAAATTGAGTCTAAAGCATGTCATAATTGATTTTTTTTTCGTTGTAACAAATTTTCAGTTATATCACTATCAATTTTAGAACCAAAAATGAACCTCCAAACAAAATTGGGATTTGGGGGGAAATGTTTGACCCCAAATGAACCTGCATACAAACTTTCAGCATTTTAACACAAGTATTAGGTTTTAAAACAAACCATAACCTAGTTCAAACTCTATGATTACTCACTAGATCCTCCTGTTCCCTTGGTTGCCAGGGCCTCATGGTCCTTATTTCGCGTTTCCTTGTTAGACATCAGAATAATGTACCTGTAGTGAGTATAGTTAGAATTAATTCTTTACCCATACATTTTTTATCTATTTTTGAAAATAGGTGATTAATTAAGAAAATATTCCTTCTGATACATATTCATGCCTGTATAGTTTGGAATTATTTTCTTCCGCGTAGGATTAAAGCGAATGCGCTAAAAGGCACTTCTATAAAGGAAAGGGTTCACCAAATCATCCATAGTCTGTTTCTAGTTTCAAAGACAGGTGACTACTATGAGCAGTAAAGCAGAATACTGATCTAAATTAGCAAACAGGGTCCACACTGTTTGCAAACGTAATTAGTATATTTTAAACAGTTCCATAGTTTTGAAAAAGTTAAAGCCTGTTTGAAACATTAGCCTGCTGGGACATACAGGATTTTTCCTTTGGCTCACTGACATAAGAAACATAAACAAGAAGGCCTGAAGGCCCTGATATTGCTCACCTGTTATAATGAAGCCTGATATCTTTACCTTTGAATTTCACCCGTTCTATTCTAAATCCATTCAAATTTGTAGTATGGCATGTAACAACATTGGAATACAACCTACTCTAGTATAGTAGAGTACATAAAGGGCAGATAACTAGAGTCTAAATAATACTGAAATGAAGCCTTTTCAAGCATTTCAAAGTATATCATGGGCAGATAACGTTTGCCACAATGATCAGATTTCAACAATAATTGCACTGTCTTGATAACTTATAGCTATATATAGTGTGTGCAAGTATAATTTAAATCCATTGAAAACTGTAGTTGCAATCTTGAGTGTAAATACTCTTAGACATGACATTTTCAGCAATTCAAAGGTAGATAACTCTTGACCTATTCGTCCGATTTCAACCATAATGGAACACATCCAAACTCTTATGGTAATATACAATCTGAGCAAGTTACAGAATGATTGGATAAATATAGTGGCCTCTAGAGTGTAAATATTGTTAAATATGGCATTTTCAGCAATTCAAAGGTAGATAACTCTTGACATATTTGTCCGATTTCAACCATAATCAAACTCATTTGAACTCTTATAGTCATATACCATCTGAGCAAGTTTGAGAAAGATTGGATTAAAAGTATGTCCTCTAGAGTGTAAACACCGTTAAATATTGTATTTTCAGCAATTCAAATTAGATTAATGATAACTCTTGACCAATCAGTTCGATTTCAACCATAATCAAACTCATCCGAATGCTTATGGTCATTTACAATCTGAGAAGTTTGAGAAAGATTGGATAAAAATTGTGGCCTCTAGAGTGTAAACACTGTTAAATATGGCATTTTAAGCAATTCAAAGGTAGGTAACTTTTGACCTATCGGTCATATTTCAACCATAATCAAACTCATCCGAACTCTTATGATAACATACAATCTGAGCAAGTTACAGAAATATTGGATTAAAATTGTGGCCTCTAGAGTGTAAACACTTAAATTGTTGACGACGAACGACGGATGCCGGACTTTCAGGATTGCAAAAGCTCACCCTGAGCTAGCTCAGGTGAGCTAAAAATATCTCCTAAGAGAATGAGATGAAGGGGTCAAATAGCGCTTTTATTTGAAGGGTGGGGATGAATGAAATTATTGTAAATGGCTGAAAAAACTACTCTTACCCTGAAACCTCTTAATACCCAACATTTATCGCAGTCTGGCAGGTTTCAATTTGTGTAGGTTTTACTTTATTGTAGTTTAAGTGTACTTACTTGGTAACAATTTGGATATGGTAACTTCTAAAGTTCATCACAGCCTTCAGTGTTTGATTGTAAGCAGTTGTTAATATATCACAGTTGTGCTTTGACACTGAAAAAAAGAGCAAGAAACATTATGGAAACTTGTTTTATAAGTATATGAGTGTATACAGTAGGCAATCTTATTTTTTCCTAATAAACAAGTTTAGGCAAAAAATTTTATGTCAAATGCAAACAGTTTGGAGCCTGATCAGATGCCGAGAAACTCGGCATCTGATCAGGCTCCAAAATGTTTGCCACTCACATTGAAATAAGCATAAAACGTTGTCAAGGAACTGTCACTGTGTATATTTTATTGCATTGCTTTGCATTTAGGTTTGTTGTCCATTACCCCATAGATGTGCATGTACCTTTTAACGCCTCTAACTTAATACTCCGCTGAAGAAAATTACTTAATTTTTACAGTCATGAATATACAACATATTCTACAAACATATCTCCTACCAGACAGTAGCTTAAAGCAGGCTGAAAGTAAAGCAGAATGTGCCTTCTTCTTTACTTTCAACATGCATTAAGTGAACACATGTTTTTTACAGCTAGAAACGGACTATGGGGTAAAAGGTTAGATAAAACATGATAACATCTCCACTGTAAAGAATCCAAAAGAATGCATTACAATAGCCCCTGCAAAGTCAAACAAATATTAATTAACCCTTAGCCTGCCACTCACGACTATAGCTCCATATGCAAACAGCTTGGATCCGGATGTAACGGCGAGTAACTCGGCGTCTCATCCGGATCCAAGCTGTTTGACACTCGGACAACATTTTCAGCAATTTTGAGCAACTTTGAAGCACTTTGAAGCTTGAAGCAGACGAGAAATATAGCAGACGACAATTTATTTGGCGGGCTAACGGTTAACTCTTTCAGCACCATGGACCTGTCATTACATCAATGCAAACAGTGTAAACCCAAATCAGAGGGCTCCTATAGGAACTCTCTGAACAGGGTCTGCACTGTTTGCTAGTTTAGACCATTATTTTTTAAACCACCCAGAATTCCAAGTAACTAGTTTATGGTTTGGTAACTAAAAAGATCCACAAGGGAACCTAGAATTTAACCCACAAGAGTTACTAAGTGTTGAAGGCAAATTTGAAGAATGTCTGCATACTGCAAGTAAAAAGGAATGCAGAAAGTTTATAACTTTATTATAATATTAAAACCTACAGTACTAGTAGCATGTGCTCACAATTTTGTTAGCAAAACCTACCATACCCTTACTATCAGTGACATATCCGCATGTACAGTGACATATCTATATGTGTGTCATTCAGGTAGTAATTCTACTGTACAACTGTACCACATTACTTTGTTAGTTAAACCTTCTTTCTGACATAACTACCCCTGTTTTCTATAGCAAACAACGATCACAAATATCCTTGTTTCCAACATGTGAGATCACTTTGATGACGTCACTCAACGTCATACTATAAAGGCGTTAAATTATGTCATCAAGATTCCCAAAAAGCCTGTTGCTTTAAAAAATAACTAAAAATCGTTGGTTATGTGAAGAAAAGAATCTGTCACTTGTTGATGTTTAAGACAAGCTGATCTCAAACGAGTCTAGAAAAGAAAAGTTATTAAGCTCGCCAAGGCTCGCTTGATAACATTTCAATTCTAGACTCGTTTGAGATCAGCTTGTCTTAAACATCTACTCATGACAGATCCTATATATACCAGTGACATATACTCACATTTATATAACTTTGTTAGTAAAATCTACCGTGAGTGACATACCCACATGTAAAGTGACATTCCCACCAGTTATAATGTTAGTAACTTCTACTGTATACCAGTGCCACATTACTTATGTTAGTCAATGAACTCTACACCAGTGACATACCCACTTGCTTGACCTGAGAGTGTTGCTCCACATAATCTATGAGATCTTTATGGGGCGGTGGCATGTACCCCCTCATGGTTAGCATAAACTCTCGAATATCTGCAGAGAGAAGAGAACAGTCAAACTTAGGTTAACCCTTTAGCCTGTTTCTAGTTTTGAAGACAGGTGAGCACTTAAAGCAGGTTGAAAGTAAAGCAGAATGTGCCTTAAGGCACATTCTGTTTTACTCTCAGCCTGCTTTAAGCTAAATTCTGCTAGGCTATATAAAATATTTGTAATGGTAATTGTTCATGAGGGTATAAACTGAACTATTTTCTTCAGCGGAGGAATAAATTAAATACGCTAAAAGTCACTTCTATGGGGGAAAGTGTTAAGGCATTCTATACTAGAAACGAAGAAACATGTACAGTCAAACCTCTCTATTATGATCACTTAATTGTGTTGATTATTAGGTGTTTAAGGCAGGTCACTCCATAAAGCAAAGTGACAGTAAAACAGAAAGCTCCTTGAGGACACCTAGTTTTTAAAACTGGCACCTAGTTTTAAGCTGTCATCCGTCTTGAAACATTTAACTAGCCTTTGTTTTAGTGGTCGTAGAAGAGAGGTTTTACTGTATGTATATTTTAGCAAACAGTATTACACAGGGTTCCAGATAAAAGGGAGTACCAGTGTTTCTAAAACTAAAAGCTTTATGTTGTGACTACTCATTAGAATTGTCTCTTTGAGACAATTCTAATACCACACCATCGGGATTGGTGCAGCTATGAAGAAGAAAATGTTGGAAAACTTGAGTTTACTCCTTTTTATTTGGTCAGGATCTACATTGTTACAATTCATTTTTCTGAAATATTTTCTATTAAAATGAAAATCTAGCAAAATGTGTTCAAGTTATAATCCAAACGAACTTGATGGGTGAAAAATACCATACCATAATATGTCCCAGCTTTCATGCAAATACGAAAAAAATGATACTAGTCCTAGCCAAATAACTTTCATTACATTCCATCATCTTCTGAATCAACATCATTTTGAGAAAAGTTCTTGAAACATACCTGGTTTATGTTGGATTCCTAATACAGCATCTATAAACTGCAGGGTAGAACTTTGGGCTGCACTTCCACCTATCATCTTTAATTATAACATATGTTAATTTACCTCTTGATTCCTGACTAAACTAGAACGGCTATCACTAAACGTGATAAATACCCCCACTATGCAGCACTCTGTCACACTCTGCAGACGTTTTCAATGAGGTTAGACAATGGCGGGGTGCTGCCACCATCATAAAAACTTGGAAAATTTATGGCAAGTATCAAGTAAATCGGGTTGAAAGTGAAGGAGTTCGCCGTACAAGATTTTGCCTGCCAATTTCAAGGCCAAAGGTCAAGGTCACAGAGATTTGAAATGTGTGTCTTGCACATCTACTACTCCTGAGTAACATTTATGCAAAGTATTAAGTGAATCAGGTTGAAAGTGAAAGAGGAGTTGAAAGTACAAGATTTTGCCTGCCAATTTCAAGACCAATTTAAATGACAAAGGTCAAGGTCACAGACACCTGAAATTTGTGTCTTGCACATCTACTACACCTGAGTAACATATATGCCAAGTATCAAATGAATTGGGTTGAAACTGAAGGAGGAGTTGAAAGTACAAGATTTTGCCTGCCAATTTCAAGACCAAATTTAAGGCCAAAGGTCAAGGTCACAGAGACCTGAAATTTGTGTCTTGCACATCTAGTACACCTGAGTAACATTTATGCCAAGTATCAAATGAATCGGGTTGAAACTGAAAGAGGAGTTGAAAGTACAAGATTTTGCCTACCAATTTCAAGGCCAAAGGTCAAGGTCAAGGTCACAGAGACCTGAAAATTGTGTCTTGCACATCTAATACTCCTGAGTAACATCTATGCCAACTATCAAATGAATCGGGTTGAAACTGAAGGAGGAGTTGAAAGTACAAGATTTTGCCTGCCAATTTCAAGACCAAATTTAAGGCCAAAGGTCAAGGTCACAGAGACCTGATATTTGTGTCTTGCACATCTAGTACACCTGAGTAACATTTATGCCAAGTTTCAAATGAATCGGGTTGAAACTGAAAGAGGAGTTGAAAGTACAAGAATTTGCCTACCAATTTCAAGACCAATTTCAAGGCCAAAGGTCAAGGTCAAGGTCACAGAGACCTGAAAATTGTGTCTTGCACATCTACTACACCTGAATAACATCTATGCAAAGTATCAAATGAATCGGGTTGAAACTGAAGGAGGAGTTGAAAGTACAAGATTTTGCCTGCCAATTTCAAGACCAAATTTAAGGCCAAAGGTCAAGGTCACAGAAACCTGAAATTTGTGTCTTGCACATCTAGTACACCTAAGTAACATTTATGCTAAGTATCAAATGAATCGGGTTGAAACTGAAAGAGGAGTTAGGAGGAGTTGAAAGTACAAGATTTTGCCTGCCAATTTCAAGACCAAATTTAAGGCCAAAGGTCAAGGTCACAGAAACCTGAAATTTGTGTCTTGCACATCTAGTACACCTAAGTAACATTTATGCTAAGTATCAAATGAATTGGGTTGAAACTGAAAGAGGAGTTGAAAGTAGAAGATTTTGCCTACCAATTTCAAGACCAATTTCAAGGCCAAAGGTCAAGGTCAAGGTCACAGAGACCTGAAATTTGTGTCTTGCACATCTACTACACCTGAGTAACATCTATGCCAAGTATCAAATGAATCGGGTTGAAACTGAAGGAGGAGTTGAAAGTACAAGATTTTGCCTACCAATTTCAATACTAATTTCAAGGCCAAAGGTCAAGGTCAAGGTCACAGAGACCTGAAATTTGTGTCTTGCACATCTACTACACCTGAGTAACATTTATGCCAAATATCAAATTAATCGGGTTGAAACTGAAGGAGAAGTTGAAAGTACAAGATTTTGCAGACAGACCGACGACCGCCGGCCAACCGACCGACCGACAGGCTGATTCCAGTATACCCCCCTCAAACTGCTGATTCCAGTATACCCCCCTCAAACTCTGTTTGTGGGGGTATAAATATATTGCCTCCTAAAAACTGAAGTTGACTATTTTATCTACCTGTATATAGTTGCACAAATATGATCTTTAAGCTGTAACCATAATATGAGCATCTTTTTCTTCTGAGACATTCAAATGTTGTAAACATTTCACTGCATGTCTTTGTAATAATCAAGCAACCATATACCGTAAAAACTCTCTATTATGACCAATATATTGCATTAATTATTAGGTTTTAAGCATGTGGGGTGAAAAAGTGCAGAAAACAATTTATTTCTAATATTTTAAGTTCCAAGAGGGGCCTAACTCATGAATTGTGTCGACATGCATGTACATTCAAAGTGCAGTTGATCAAAACAGTAATATGTATTAAATTTCAGCTTCATATGTCAAAGCATGTATTATTACAGGTATGAGAAAAGTACCAGACAGACAGAGGGAAGGAGGGACATTGCAATTATACCACAGGCTAATAAAAATGCTTTAGATTTCATAAATATTTGGTTTGAACTGTTTACTACAGTAAGAAAGAATCAATCACTGAACAGTCTTTAAATATTGAAACACTTCTTCATTCACTGTCCACTTCCCTTCTCAAGCCAATAGAGTATACATAAACTCATTCTGAAAACAGTGTAGATCCAGATCTGACAGTTTGTCCAACATGAGACTACACTCTTTCCTGTGAAAATGTTTCCATATTTTTTTTTGCAAATGTAATAATTCAGGTAAGAAGCTTAGAGTGGACGAAGTTTTCTAAATAAATAATCAGTGAGAGAAGGATAAACACAAGGTACAGTGAAGAGGATGTTATTCTTTCCCATTTAAACGTAAACGAAATGTCAACACAATGCACTAAAATTGCGAAAATGACAACTTGCTGACAATTCCAACTATTTATTTTAATCTGAGTGGCAAACAGTTTGGAGCCTGATCAGACGCCGGGTTACCCGGCGTCTGATCTGGCTCCATCTGTTTGCAATTGAAATGATAGTATTAGCGTAAACACGTTTGCATATATTGGGAAAGGGTAACGTCTTCCTCTCTGTATCATACCTTCATTGGCTTTTCAGACACACCCTCATAGATGATTCCATCAGGAAGTGGGGAACCGTCTCCTCCCCAACTGAAATATAATTACAGTAAACCCTCTCTTTTACAACCATAATTCTTTTTTTGCAATTATCAGATGTTTAACCATTTTCCTGATAGAAGCGACTTTTAGCGCATTTAATTGATTCCTACACTGAAGAAAGTAGTTCCAATTAATACAGTTATGAAAATGTATCATAAGAAATATTTTCTATGTTGTAGCAAATGGAAAGCTTAAAGCAGGCTGAAAAAAAGCAGAATGTTTAAGGCACATTCTGCTTTACTTTCAACCTGCTTTGAGTAGTTACCTGTCGTCAAAACTAGAAACAGGCTATGGGGGAAAGAGTTACGACAGGTGGCTGCTTAAAGCAAGGTAAACGTAAAACAGAAAGGAGCCTTCTGTTTTACGTTCACCTTGCTTTAAGCAGCCACCTGTCATTAATGGAAACAATTACCCTTTTTAAGTGGTCATAATAGAGAGGTTTTACTGTACATCAACAGTGATATTCACTCATACAGTAGGGAAGATGCTATTCTTTCCCAATAAACGTGTTTGTTCTGAAACAGTTACAGTAGAACCTCTCTATTATGACCACAACATTGTGTTAATTATTACGTGTTTTTGACAGGTGACTGCTTAAGGCAAGGTGACAGTAAAACAAAAAAATTCTTTAGCATTTTTCTGTTTTACTTTTGTCTTGCTTTAAGCTAACTCCTGTCTTTTATACAATCAATTAGCCTTCGTTTTAGTGGCTTTTACTGTCACCTTGCTTATAAGGTGTTTATGACAGGTGACTGCTTAAAGCAATGTGACAGTAAAACAGAAAGCTCATTTAGGAACTTTCTGTTTTACTGTCATCTTGCTTTAAGCTAACACCTTTATACAATCAATCAGTCTTTGTTTTAGGGGTTGCAATTTACTGTACTTCTGGTGCAAAGGACCATGGGATCATGGTAAGAGCATGAAAAACATCTCTTATATGGAATAAGTAAATTTATGGGAGAAAGCATTCAAAATTAGAGTAAAGCTGAAAATTCATCATCTTGCTTAACAATATCATAAATATTGTATTAACAGGATTTGCTATGGTTGCTATGGAAGGATTAACTATAAGTTAACTTGCTTACCCAGTTAAAAATGGTCTCAAGGTATTGTAGAAAGTCTCCGCTGACAGATTATCTGGAAATATGCACAACAAATTATATCCCACATAAGATTTATTTTTTACAACATGTTCAAATAACCAGGATATTTTGCTGTAAAACATGTTTACAAACTGTAAAACTTAATCAGGATATGGTCATCATCATCATCCAGTTTTGATTAACCAGGCCATTGATTAATCCTTCTTATAAGGGTGAGGCCTGGCTGTCCAGTCTGGAACGAAGTCTCCCTCTCCAAGCTTGGCGGTTTTGTGGGTTGCTGTTTTCCAACCCGAGAGCTTCACGGTCACGTTTTACAAGGTCCTCCCAAGATATCTTTGGTCTGCCTGGACCCCGCTGTGTTGTGATGTTCAGGCATCTAATTTGAGAGATCCAACTAGAGCTTCTCTCTACATGGCCAAGCCATTTCAACCTATTTGATTGCAGGCTCTCTGCAATGCCTCTTATGTTCAGTTGAGATAATAAAGAGTCAAAAGGGACACCTTCATCTGGCTTGACCAGGCAGATCCATCGTATCATGGCTTTGTCATTTCGCTGCATACGTCTGAGTGAACTTGCAGATACAGCCCATGTCTCAGATACGTAGAGCATAACACTCCTTACACAGGCTGAGTAGACTCTTCCTCTGGTTGCAGATGGCAGAAACTTGCTTGTCAATATGGGGAGGAGCTCTCTGAGCTCTCTCTGGTAAATCTTGAAAAGGTGTCTCTTGTGGGTGGCAGGAGCTCTGATTTAGGTCTACACTGTTTACACGCCGCATGTGCATCGTTTCTAAAGGAATAGAGTATTGGTTACTAGAGTCCAACAGGTTAAGCCTTATCATGCTAAATGCCACCTGGCTAACATTTGCAAACAGTTTGGATCCAGATCAGACGCCGCTTAACACTGCGTCTGATCTGGATCCTAACTGTTTGTCACTCATACTCAACATTTCTTCAGATCAAAAACCATTAAAACGAATTTTGATCTTTGTTTTTCGCTAACGATATATTTGAAGCAGATTACAATTCAGCATGTTAAGGGTGTACAGCCATACATACTTCTCACCATGCATTTTGGCCAGTGCTTTCTGCATGTCTTCAACAGTCTGGGATACTGTACAGAGACAGGTTGTCATACTCCCCACATCTTCACCCTGTGCATGGTATAACAAGGACATCAGGTTCTACAAACAAACAGAACATTATTAACCCATTACCCCGTAGCCTGTTTCTAGTATTGAAGATAGGTGACCTCTTAAGTAGGTTGGAAGTAAAGCAGAATGCGCCTTAAGGCGCATTCTGCTTCACTTTCAGCCTGCTTTAAGCTACAATTATCTGCTAGGATATAGAAACTATTTCTTATGGTACATATTCATGACTGTATAAAGTGGGACTATTTTCTTCACTGGAGGAATATATTAAAGGCATAAAAAGGCATATTTATGGGGTAATGGGTTAAATTTACAAGAACTGAGTTAGTTAATATCAAAAGCATTTGTATAGGGCAAGTGTAATCTTCACAGGTACACTGTTTTTAAAGAATAAGAATACTTATTGCAAGAACTCAAGTTGATACAAATTTGAAATAGTATTTATACTCTGTGTGAATACTGAATCACATACATGTGTAAGTTAACCCTTTCAACACTAAATAACTCTCATGAGTTATAAGGTTCCCTTGTAGATCTTTTAGGTATAACCAAAACATGAACCAATATTTTAATAAATACTGCTCTAAATGAGCAAACAGTGTAGACCCTAATCAGAGGGCTCCTATAGGAGACAAACTGTCATCTTCAACATTTTATTGCATTGCGTTTTTCAATAAGTTTTTTTTTTAAAAGGGAAAGAACAATGTATGTTCCCTGTATTGCACTGTAAATAGTGGAAGAAGTACTAATGGTTATAGCTGTTCTACTAACATCTAGTCTAGAAGCAAAGGCCACCTCTACCCCAGCTGTCACTGACAGGAACCAGTCTGCCTCAGTGCCACCGGGTAAACAGTAGATACAGTGAAGTTCCCTAGAAAATAAACAAACACTAATTCTATTGATTAGTCAAATAAATGGACACGATTTGATTCATGATGATATACATGCAAATTTCCCATCTTCAAGCATTCAATGTGAGAATTTCAAGAGTATTGATCAAATTCCGAAAAAGGTGAAAAAAAGGTTTGAAAACATCTATGATCTAAACTACACATTACAGAGGCTATTAAAATAAGGAAAATTTTCCCAGGAAAGAGTGCAGGATCTGGGTCTTCACTGTTTGCATAAGACTAAGGCATTCTTCACATGTATATGCACATCACTAGGGTTTGATTGGTTAACCAGGCCTAATGTGATTGAGTGGTCACTTAACAGAGATTTTACTTTCTGATTTTTGGATTCTCATGCATAACAACGAACAGCATGCATGTTCTTGTTACCACTTGTAAGGAGTCATAGCCTCTTTAAGCACATTGACTTATTGCGCATAGAGATACATACCTTTTCATGCTTATACAGCGTTCCCTCTCTACAACGACATCCGATGGGAGAAAAAAATGTGTGCGTTGTTCGGAGGGAGTCGTTATAGGGAGGGAAATTGGCTTCCATTTGCAAACAGCTTGAATCCAGATCAGACGCCGCGTAACGCGGCGTCTGATCTGGATTCAAGCTGTTTGTCACTCGTTATTATGTGTTTTCTGTCAAAATGTCCAGTATGTAACATTAAAACACCAGACGACAAATTTAAGCAGACGGTATTGCAGCCATGAAAAGCGTTAGACATAACTGTCTTGTTTGGGAAACAGCAGCAAGGGTCGTTGTAAAGAGGGAGTCGTTGTTGAGAGGGTCGTTGTAGAGAGGGAACAATGTACCATGCCTGGTTTTAAGAGCCATAGGATACTGTTCATGCAACTAGACAAGTTGATGCTTAAATCAAGCTGAAAGTAAAGCAAAAAGTTCCTGCTTTAAAGAACCACCTGCTTTAAACACTGAAACAAGCCATGGGGAGGTTAATCTGTAAGTTTTCATTTGTACCCTTCATCGTCTATTCTCCAGTTTGCCAGCATTAAGCTTGCATGGCATAGGACAGCAGGTAGACCAATCTTTGCAGCAATGCCATGCCAGGGTATGGAAATACATGCTGGAAGCACCTGAAACATCAGCACGTTAATTATACAGGGCACAGGATAAAAGCAAGTACACTTTTACCAACATTTTGCTCCATTATGTCCCTATAAAATCCTATGTTGTGACTGTGCATCAGGATCAACTCTCTGATGAGAAGTCACAACATAGGATTCAGTGGACACAGGGATGAGGGTATTTGCAATACACATCTTTTCTGAAGCTTTGATACTGGGCTCCAGATAAGTGAACAAATTCAACATTTTCTTGCTAATTTCAGGACCAAATCCTATGTTGTGACTTCTCATTAGAATTGTCACGAAGAAACGATTCTAATGAGTAGTAACACCATAGGGTTTAATGCAGAAATAAAGATTTCATTTTTTTTTTAAATACTCCCCTTATCTGGAGCCCTGTGTGATAGTTATCGGATATGAGGCTGCCTCTTGACTTTCAACATTAATCCTCTACCCCATAGCCTGTTTCTATTTTTGAACATTATAAATAAGATGACTACTTCAAGCAGACTGAAAGTAAATCAGAATGTGCCTTAAAGCACATTCTGCTAAGTCTGCTTTACTTGCCGCCTGCTCTAAACTACAAACTGCTAGGATATAGAATTTAGTATGTTATTGACTATATAAAATGGGAATATTCTTCAGTGTTGGGGATAATTGGAAGGCGTGTAAAGGCGTATCTATGGAGTAATGGCTTAAATAATTCAGACTGTTAACCCTTTCCCCCATAGAAGCGCCTTTTAGCGCATTCAGTTTATTCTTGCCTTGAAGAAAATAGTTCCAATTTATACATTCATAAATATGTATAATACAAAATATTTTCTATATTCTAGCAGATGATAGCTTAAAGCAGGCTGAAAGTAAAGCAGAATGCGCTTAAAGCGCATTCTGCTTTACTTTCAGCCTGCTTTAAGTGGACACCTATATTCAATACTAGAGATATGCTATGTGGGAAAGGGTTAACATGGAAATCCATAAAAGTCAGATTTTTCATAGAAGCTTTAAGTCAATTTATATAGTCATAATATTTATATCAAGTTATAATACGTATGTCAACATGTCTTTACTGTGATTTTAACCCTCTGCTTATCTTAACATATTAGCTATTCATATCATGACATGACAAGTTTCAAAAAAGATATCCTATGTCCTACACAAAGTTTCAAGGCTGAAACACAGTTAAACTTGACACTCACCCATATGCACCCCTAACTACACCATTCTTATTATAACAAGATTTTTTCATTCAAAATCTAAAGCTAGATGCATCAATCCAATGGTACCAAATAAAAGCGCACAAATCCCTATGGTGTGCTTACTTAAAGTAGAATTATTCTGAAGAGATTTTTCTAATGAGTAGTCACACCATATAGGGTCTTGTGCAGGTTTTTGGTTTTGGAAATACAGTAAAACCTCTCTATTATGACAATTAAAACAACAGTTCATTTATTGCATAAAAGACAGGTGACAGATTAAAGCAAGGTGAACATAAAACAGAAATAGGTTTGTGGAAATCCCATGTCCGACTTGTCCTTCTGTACATTTTGGGGCCTGGACAAGTAGATTTTTGGATATCAGTTGTCCGAGGACAAGTAAAGATTTGGGATAATACTATCTTGGAATTTTAAATCCGCCTTCAAATCTAACCAAAGGGCACTATACAATTAAAAGAAATTGAGAAATTTACTTCCAAGGGACAATCAAGTTTTTTCATTTTACTTGTCGGTGGACAAGTGGGGAAAAAAATGAAATTTCCACACCCCTGAGAAAGTTCCTGAAGGAGTTTTCTGTTTTACGTTAACCTTAATTGCTTTAAGCAGTTACCTGTCTTAAACAGCTGATAATTGACATAATTTAGTGGTCGTTTTAACAGAGGTTTTACTAGTCTATACTCTCTTATCTAGAGCCCTTAGTTCTAACTTAGCTGCCCCTTTGTTCTACCTTTGCTGCCCCTTTGTCTCCTTCTTGCCATATGTAGCCAGCTGCTATCAAACAGAGCTGAAGGTGAGCTAAACGATTCTCCTTGTGAGAACTAAGCTTCTCATGATCCAAGACAGGCATCTGAAACAAACATTTGACTTGATCAAATAACCAGAGCACAGAGTAACCTGTGAAAACCAGGGGCCTGTCTTATGAAACGTCGGACCACAAAAACGGTTGTAAGTCAAAACTTTAAAATACACCAGTCCTATGTTCTGCTTTCTCCATCTATTTTTGTCTTGTGACATCTCTTCAGAATTATCTTTTCAAGACGATTCCAAAGAGATGCCACAAGACACTGACAGAATTAAATGGAGAAATAAATAATGCTTGAGAACGTTAGATTATGACTTACGACAATATTTATCGTATGACGTTTCATAAGATGGGCCCAAGACCTCTTTATAAAACTCATTTTCTGGCTTTCAGACTGTACAAACAATAAGTCTTCAGTGGAGGAATAATTTAAATGCACTTAAAGCTGCTTCTATGGGGAAAGGGTTAAGTGTATAATACTTGCCTTTAAAACTTCTTCCCTCATACGTTTTCTAGCAACCACATCTGGCATATTTTTGGCCAAGTTGTTCCATGGTGAAAAATACTCTGGCAGATATTCCTGAAAATCGACATGTGAGTTACAGTAGTTTATTGAAATCAAACCAGGTAGTAGATATTGATAATAGAATACACGGCTCCAGATAAGAAGAGTAAACTGAATAAATTCAACATTTTCTCACCCATGTCAGCACCAAACCTTGTAAGTACTAATAAGAATTGTCTCTTCTATGTGACTCTAATGAGTAGTGACACCATAGGGTTGATTTTTGCACGTCAACTAGATACTAGATAGTGGCAGGGTTACATATAAGGTTTGGGTGCAATTGGGTATTTACTCCTTGGTATTTTAAATAATTGGGTTTTTGCAATTTTTATTGGGTATTGGGAGTTTTCGTTATTGGGTATCATTCATATTCTGTTTTTCTTTGCTTTTTGCTACATTTCTTTGCTTTCTGATACTCATTGTTGTGTAAAACAATTGCTTTTTCCACAATTTTAATTGGGTAAATACCCCAATACTCCCCTTATCTGTAACTATGTTAAGTAGCTTAACCCAATTACCCATGGTCAGTTTCTAGTTTTGAAGACAAGTGACTACTTAAAGCAGGTTGAAAGTAAAGCAGAATGCGCCTTAAGGCCTGCTTTAAGCTACCACAGTCTAGAATGAAGAAAACATTTACTATTGTTCATATTCATGACTGTATAAAGTGAAACTATTTTCTTCAGTGGAGGAATAAATTAGAGATGTAAAAATTTGTATTTATGGGGTAATGGGTTAAAACAGGTTATAAGTAGAGCAGAATGCAGCTTAAGGCACAATTTGCACTACTTTCAACCTGCTTTAAGTAGTAACCTCTTTCCAGAACAAAGATCTGCAGGCTACAGTGCCATTGGACTTATAATGTAACTGTTCACATGTATATACAGGGTTCCAGTTAAGGGGGAGTATTTTGAACAAATGAACATGTTCTCACTCATACAGCACCAAATCCTATAATGGTGTTCCTACTCATTATCATAGGGTTTAACCCATAACCCCATAAATACGTCTTTTTAAGCCTATCACTTATTCCTCCACTAAAGAAATAGTTTTACTTTATACATTAATGAATATTTTCTATTTCCTAGCAAATAGTAGCTTAAAGCAGGATGAAAGTAAACATGATACGCCTTAAGGCGCATTCTTTTTTACTTTCAACCTGCATTAAGTGGTCACCTATCTTCAATACTAGAAACAGGCTATGGAGTAATAGGTTAACGCAGAAATAAAGATTTTAGATTTTGAAATACTCCCCGTTATAACCTGGAGCCCTGATAATACACTGTTTGCAATTCAATAAGTTTACTCATTACATCACCGGGCTTAAAATGTACAAAATAAAGCTGCATGCCCTGTCGAAATGTCTGTTAAATTCTGCCAACATTGGGCTAATTGGTGATCCCTGGTTACTGGTTAGGGTTTTTCCTCCATATATAAATTGTACCGATAGACGGATCAATTTCCAATTGCCAAAACTTCAACCATTTTTCCCAATTGTCAGTAATAAATTCCCAATTTGAATTTAAAGGGGAGGCCCTGCTAATGCCAGCTGAAGATTTGTACCCTTTCAGAGCGAATATATTGGGACAATTTATTGCTAGTGGTCATATTTGCTAAATGAATAAAAGAGGGTTAAGTGCAAAGTCAGAATGGATTTTATAGTTAAGGTTTATAATTATGGTCTATACAAAATTCCCAATATAAGATCTATACAAAATTTCTTCCCAATTTGCCTAAAAATTACACAAAATGTTCCCAATTTGCTAAGACCTGATTTGTTACCTAGCTATTCTGAGATTTGGAGATATACTATAACTCACGGCCGAATTAGTTCGAAATACGATTCTTGCTTCTTGTCAATTCGCCACTTTCTTGTCAATTCGCCACCTAAGCAAAACTAAGAGTTCCGTCACGAGCAGGCTACCGAGGATGTCCGAAATTCAAAACTACAGAGGATATCTGCATACCGGGACAGTTTAACAACAGAAGATTTCAAGCGCAGAAAATGCGAAAGAAACAGGTAAAACAACAATAATTCACAAAAAAGTATTACAGTTCAACAGAAAAGTTAGTACTGTCCATTGTTACTTTTTTATTGTTAAGGTAGCTGTTGACGATCGATACTGCAAGCGGATTTTTCTAATTAATTGTCGTGATTGATGATTTTCCCCCCAATTTTATAGCTGACAGAGGAAAATGGTACACATCCCATCAGAATATGCCAATTTACAAAAAATATTTTAATTTTTTACGATTTTATAAGAACATTTTAAAAATAATTCAAACAACGATATCAAAGCCATCTTTATTTGTAACATGATTAAAATTGCCCAAAATACTCTTTATAAACATATCTAGGGATCCGTGTCTCAGATTTTTAAAATACCGCTTCAAACCTTTGTTATGTAACATCAAAGATTTTTTACGGTTTAAAGTCGACCACTATTACGTAACGCTTTATAATGGACCACTGGAGCTACTTATACAATTTCTGAGACAAGGTTCCCTCGGGGAGATAAATTCATAATACCCTTTCATCTGCTTCAAACCGCACGAAAATTGAACCCCAACTGCGAAAGTTAGGGGTGTTGTCAAAAATACCGCTTGCTTCAAATTATGTAATGCTAGAAAACTCCAATTAACTGACTGATGTGTCAATTAGGCTCTCGTGACCACCCGGTATTCAACTAAGACCTTCTTTTTCAACAAATGACATGACCCAGCTTATGATCAACCATTTTGTTAAACTCCGCCCCAAATTAACAAAGCCAATCATATAAAAACAACGATTTTAATACGGTAAAAGTCGTAAATCACCTCTGACAGCTTCGGAATAAACCACCTATCTAGTCACGTAATCTACACAATTGAGGCACCCAGCGGGGATTCTGACGCGTAATTTACCGGTAAAATGACCGAGAAAGCAAGAGAGAATTTGGTAACTTGTAGAAAATACATTTATCTATCCGGATTTGTAAAAAAGTATAAAACGACTATTTTACCATTTATTTCGTAAAACGCTACCTTAAGTTGTAAAAATTATTATTTACTTTTAAAAAAATTAAATATTTCAAAATCATTAAAAAATGTTAAAGTTTCATGAAACAAACTATAACATACTGAATGAGCCTACATTGCAGGGTTAGAAATTAGCTAAAAATTACACTTGCATTTTTTTGCGAGTGACTTTTGAACTTACTCGCAAAATGCAAAAACTACTCGCGAAAGTTAAACTGTCATTCTGAACATATGTTTTAACTTTTAACCCGACACAGACGTGTAGTAATCAAATACGATCTACCTACACTTCGTGTATTTCATAGTTGTACATTTGTGGTTAAAGCTGACAAGGGATAAGATCTTGATTTTCATATATATGTGTACATGACAAAGGAGTATTTTTCTTACATTTTATAATATTGGGGAGAATGCATGCTGTATGCACTAGGCAGACCGCACACAATTTCATTACTCGAAAATTAGGTCAGGTTTAGATTGCCAATCCGTCTACGACATACATGTGATATCTCCAGATTTGGTCGGGAGCTCCCGAAATTAGACCTCTACTCACGATCTCCCGGTCGGGAGACGAAATCTCCCGATATTTCATTAAACCAGGTTCATTTTTTTTCAATATGAACTTTTATATCATTTACCTCGTTCGCCGACTCTAAAAATCTTAATGGCTTCAGCGTTCGCTGGCTAATCCATACATACGCTCATCACCAATCACTACTGATGCGTGTAAACACGTTACGCAATCTAATCGTCGATAAGCTATACATGGCATGTATATGGCAGGCTGCCAAACAATGTTTGACCACACGCACCGAGAGGGTTTGACATATTGCTTTTAATGTGTTGTAGATCTGTGTAATTGGTTATCAAAAAAAGTGATTGACAGGTTCGCCCCGAATCGGAGACAGAGCAACGACAATTTTTAGAAGCGGTGATGCTAAGGTTGAAAGATCTATGTAGCCGATACGGGTCGGATTAAAATCAGATAATTCTCCGTAAGTTCTGGACAAGCACACATTTTATATGAAAGCTGATCAGAATTAACATTTATGAATTGCTTTCCACCACAAAATACTTTGAATATTCACGTAACAGAAAAATGCTTCGAAATTTATACCGTTACAAAATGACGGGGCGCCTTAATATTTGCTACGGGAATCACGTATATTTTGTTAGTCTAAAAAGTATTCCCCAGCGTCGTTTTCTAACAATCAATTAAAATTATTATTATTGTTACATACGATTTGTGCATATGTTTAATTATTAAGTTAGATTTTACAACCAATTGCGCTCGTAAAATTGATTTGCAATCAGTTTTCGCGGTAGAAAATTTAGAGGCGTCATTTCGTTGTTAAAACCACGCCCACTCTATGGCGCTAGTAAATGTCGTCTGCAGACTTTGTCATCTGCAACAATTCTCTGAGTTAATATTTGTTCATTTTCTTTCAGAAAATATCAGTGTCAAACAGTTTGTATCTAGATAAGATGGTGCGGCGTGACGTCTCATCTGGATCCATACTGTTTGTGGTGTTGTACGTTTTGTGAAGATGTACACCTGTATTACATGTATATATGAGTAATAAAATATGTCTAAACTATACAGTTTGCAAACTTTAAATAATAACAGATTGTTAAGTTGCTAACTCTTTCTAGATCTACTCCATAGATAGAAATCTAGACCATTTGAACTATTTCATTCATTCTTTCAAGAAAATAAGATATCTAGTTACAGTTTATCTTTAATAGTCTATGAATAATGAATAATATAAGAACCATAAGAAATAGCTCTTATATCCTAGCAGATGGTAGATCTAGCTTAAAGCAGGGTTAAACTTTTACTGAAGCAGAATGCTCCTGAAGAGTATTCTGCTTTACTTTCAGCCTAGATACTAGAATAATAGGCCCATGTCAGTATTATAAAAACTGTATATCTGGGTGAAAATTGTCTCTGTCTTAGTGGTCTATAGACTTATCTATTCACTGATTTAAAAGAATTAAGCAATTAGATCTAGTAATTAACTATGAAAATAAATAAATGTGTTGGATTTTCATCGCCTGCACCTAGTTTTGTCTCGAAAAAAGCTCCCTATTTGGCACCCCAATCTCCCTATTAAAAATTCCAAATCTCCCTATTTGGGTCCAAGAAAATATCACATGTATGGTCTACGATACAAACGTTTTTTCACTGGTCGTATATTTCAGGGCTGTGGTTAATAAACAGTATGTCACAGTATAATTAGAAGTATACTTGTACTCGTGCGAGTCTTTTAAATGGCCTCGTCTTTGGAGAACGGTTTCGGTTGTTGAGTCTCAGACTCTGTGATAAGAATTGTTTACACATCGGAACTCCGAAGTAGCAAAGTGCGCGTTTCATTAGCCAATGAGAATTGGGAAAGTCCGTCATTACGTCATTCTTACAGACAAAAAAGAGGTTGAAACTGCCCGAGAAGCTATGATTGGCTTACGATAAGTATTCGCATGTCTTCTCGTCCATTTCCGCCACTCGAAATGCTATGGAATAAACCGAGCATAGCCTTACAGACGCTATACTGTGTTTAACCGTACTCGCATTTTTTTGCGAGTTTGTTGAATATCACTCGCAATTTACAAATTCCACTCGCATTTTGCGAGTATGCGAGCTTAAATTTCGAACCCTGCATTGACCTAATTATCGAACGACCAATCAGAGATGGCGAATTGACAAGAAAGTATCCCAGTGATCCAGAGCAATGACCTCGTTCAAAAACGGTACAGTTATTTATACTAAATGTATTTATTTCACAAGTTTTATTTTAATATATTCTTGTTAATGAAGGTTTAGTTCAGAATTAGATCTGTGAACAAGTAAGAAATGTTACATCAGATAGGCGCATGCACGAAAAATATAGCTAAGGATGGCGAAAACACAGCTGTAAACAGGCTAGATCGCATAATGAAAGTAACATTTCCAAATTAATTTTATAATTAGTAAGTCTCGCGAAGTCTTGTTTACGTTGGACGTAATTGCCGAGATAGCGCGAAGTTTTTGCAATTCTGTGTGTTGTATAATTCCATGGACTATGGTATGCTTCAATCGATTCCGGGTCTTTTCGCCCCAAACCATTTCCCTCTGTGGGTGTTTCACGCCCAAACCACTTCCACCCGTTGAAATTCATCAAATGGTTACGCGGATTTACTTTCAAAATACACGACCAGGGTCCAATTTGGGTGGGACACGACCAGGGTAGAAACGACCTGGGAGGAAACGGTTTGGGGTCGAAACGTCTCGACACCGCTACCATAACCATAAACTGGGTCGCCCATCTTAATTGGTGACCCTGATCAAATGTACATCAATTATATTTGGTGAAGCAAGGAGTGTCATGCCAAACAAAGTCACTAAATCGGTTAAGCAAACACGTTACAAAAATAATGTACCAGTGGCTCTTCAAGGAGAAAGCCATATCGCTCCGAAACATGATATTTCTGGAGGTTTACTGGAAAGACATCCATCACAAAAGAGAGACCACTCTCCAATTGTTTCCGGTGAAGAGGCCGATCACGTGACTTAGCGATTACTTCCGTTAACAAGAAAAGTTGTAATTTGTCACCGACTTTTTTATGAAAATGATGTCATTTCGGCTACAAACAACGTCTCATGACCCTTTACGCTACCGTTCATGAACTTAACATATTGTAACACGTGCTAAGAACAAGGAAATATCCATGAATTTACAATGAGCTAGGAAACTAACACCTGAACTATTTGCCATGAAGAAGTTATTTTCCAAGATCGAGACCAGTCAGCAGAATCCCTTGATTGGTAAAGTCTTTCTGATTGGGAAATTTACCGTTACTGTCGAGGATGTGATTGCACAAGGTGAGAACGAGTTAAATTTCTCGGTCATATTTAGATGGCAAGGTGTAAAATTTTATGACGTCATTTCTTGGGGCGGATCTGTTGAATAAGGGGATCGCTAACAATTTATTGCCCACAGGCCACTTCTTAAAAGGAGTTGGAATAACACCGTTAATTATCAAATTCCCTTATTGGCATAATGACTTTTTAACCCATGCTGGGCTATATGAGAATAATATGAAAAGGCCTCACTAACCATAAATTACTAACATTCTTTCCTTACATATGGAAACACCCACAACTATCTTCCAAATAGTCAAACCTCTGCTGGGGACCTAGACTTGGTGCGCATTAACTGTCAGAACTATATCATCCGACATCATTTATAATAATTTTGTACTAAAAATTAAATTATATTCCATGTCATCATTTACAACTGTCACACCAGGATGAACAAGCCTTGGATGTCAATCATGATTTTACTTCCATGCGTTTTATATCATTAACCCATTACCCCATAGCTTATATCTAGTTTTGAAGATAGTTGAACATTTAAAGCAGGTTGAAAGTAAAGCCTTTTTAGGCACATTCTGCTTTACCTTCAGCCTGCTTTAAGCTATTATCTGATAGAATATAGAAAATATTTCTTATGATTTTTATTTGTGACAGTATAAATTGGAACTATTTTCTTCAGTATAAATTGGAACTATTTTCTTCAGTAGAGGAATAAATTAAAGTCGTAAAAAGGTGTTTTTATGGGGTAAAGGGTTAAGGGTCAAAACGTGTGTGTCCTCAGTTTACATCAAAGCAGACACATCATCGTTGTTGCATGGAGAGGATGATGGACCTCTCCAATGTTACGAAAAACTGCTGAGGAATGTCATTCCATATCCTGACTAAACAATCAACCAGCTGTTCCAACATCAATAGCTGGTTCTATAAACGTCGCAAACCACATCCCATCAGGCATCTCAGCCCAAACATGCTGCAGTTCGTGTGAGAACGGATGAAATTGCGGGCCAGTCTGAATGACTTCATATTTTGTTCTGAAGGAAGGCTGTGACAATGCAGGCTATGGACGTAGGGTGAGTGCCCTCATGCGGTAAGATAATATGACGGGTTTCCCGTCAGAATGGGACGTATATTGGACAGCAGGACATCGCGGACGGATTTAAAATAAACGTAATCTTTTCCCCACTGTCCTCTGGCAGATTAGATGAAGACCTGGAATGTTTCGAGCCGTTATGGTTGAAGACTGAAAACGATAACGTATATCATTGTGTGTAACGGGAATATGTTTATCTTGTCAATGTTACGCTACTAGCGGTATCCCTGGTCGCAGGTTCTCACGAGCGTTGCCCATTTGTCAATACCTCTCCATAATGACAACATTGTGTTACGATGAAGGCCAAATCTGCCTGTGCCGTCCTTTATTTCCTGCCTTCCAGTCTCTAACATGATGACTGCACGTAAACATGCATTTTCAGACAGCCGTGGAATCGCTATCTTGGTTGATAAAAACAAACTTTACTTCCAATACAATCGGTGTACATTGAAAACTTGTGGCATGTACTGGATAAATGAGCATACTGACCAATTTATGCCCAAATTGACAAACATCTTTTAACACACAAAAATAACGTAAATTTTACGAAAAGGGTAACCAATACATTTGACACATTTTATACAGCTGTATAAGCCGTTCTTACATGAGCTAACTGAAAATGTGTACATTTAAAACAAAATTCAACCATGCATAGGTTTTAATTCCATACCCCAGCACTTAAATGGCCTGGGGAAAACCCTGATGTTATGATGATGAGCTTGTATGCTTTTAAGTCAAATAAAACATCTGTTCTGTTCTGTTCTATTCTATAAACATTCTCTTAAATACCAGTCAGACCAAATGTGTACCCAAATGTATGCAGTTCTTTTCATTTTGAGTTTTAAGTATTGTCAGTGTTAAAACGCACCTATTATTTATTTAATACACAAACTTAAGACTTCAGGCAGGAAAACTGATGCATTATTGATAAGCTAGCTACTTTACAGTAAAAACCAATTTTACATCCACTCAAAAGTAGAGATTCAGGGTTTTTTAAATGCAGGGGATTCTTAAAGCATGATATAAGGGAATTTAAAGAAGCTTTCTGGTTTGCTTCCATCCCTTCATTTGGTTTACTGCTATTGGTCATTTAGGCTTATTAAGTGCATATAACATCATTCATTGTATGCTACATATGTATCAACTCTACATTGAACTCAACAGATATTTTAGACTCCCACTCCATATAAAACCAGGGGCCCAGATAAGGGGAGTATTTTAAACTAAAATCTTTATGTCTGTTCCAAACCCTATGGTGTTTAACTTACTAGTCATTAGAATCATCTCTTTGAGACAATTCTAATGAGTAACACACCACAGGGAGTAATCCATAACCCCATAGCCTGTTTCGAGTATTGCGAACAGTTGAAACAGATTAAAGTAAAGCAAGAATGTGCCCTAAGTAAGGTGCATTCTGTTTTACTTTCAGCCTGCTTAAAACTACCATCTGCTAGGATATAGAAAATATTTCTTAAGATGCATACAATGTATTCATGACTGCAAAAAGTGAAATATTTTCTTCAGTGGAAGAATGAATTAAAGGCGTAAAAAGGTGTATTTATGGGGGAATGGGTTTGGGTAGACAGAAATTAGTAAATGATGAAAATTGTTCAGCTCACACCCTCTTATCTTGAACCCTGAAAAGTCAGCAAAAACTTTTTGGCATACTCTATCCTAGAATACAGCCAAAACTGGCAGGTTAAGCTGGCATTTATTGAAGAAGCTTGAAATGTCATAAGGACAGGTCACTACTTAATGCAGGATAAAATAATGTTGAAAGCTCCTGCAGGAGCTTTCTGCATTATCTTATCCTACATTAAGCAGTATCAACTGTATTAAAATACTGTCCATTTGTCTTCTGTTGGCTGGTTGTTTGATACAAGTTTGACTGTATAATGCACTTGTGAGGTACTTGGCTTGCTGACATGTACATGTATATAGTGGTATTAACTTTGTCCTTCTGTCGAGGAAGCTGGCTACAAACTGACAACTGACTGTTGGTGAAGATAAGGATTTGTAAAGTAGGTTTACATTGGGCCCTTACCCTTGAAGATTTCTTTGAAGAGGATTTATATATACCGGTAACAGAATGTTGCCCCCACCCTTTTGTTATAAATCTCCCCATGTAAGGGAACTTTCAATTTTGATAAACACCTCAATTTAACTCTTTCCTTTATTAAGATCAATGAATGATACGGTAGCTACTCGAAGCAGACTGGAAGTAAAGCAGAATACTCTTGTAAGAGTGTTTTGCTTTACTTTCATTCTGCTTTAAGCAGCTGCATCCACCTGTGTTCAAAACCTGTCTAGAATAGCACTGCTTTGTCCTTTTAAGGAGCCCCTTCACGGCTTCACCATTCTGCTTTATGTTAAAAAGCAACTGCTGTATTTATTCTTGTATTTTTTAGGTGGTTTTGCTGTAGTTTTCCTGGTGAAAGCTGCCAATGGAAACAGATATGCTCTCAAGCGTATGTTTGTCAACAATGAGCATGACCTGGCTGTGTGCAAGAAAGAAATCCACATTGCAGTAAGTTACAGCTTGCCACAGTTAATCCATTACCCCATAGCTTGTTTCTAGTATATTTTTATCAGGCTCCAAACTGTTTGTCACTCAGATTAAAACGAATCGTCAGGATTATCAAAAGGTTGTCATTTACTACAATTTAGTGCATTGTGCTTGCGTTTTGTTTGCATTCAAATGGAATCACCACTGTATAGAGACGTTCAATGTTTTCTTTTGTGTTTTTCAGAAAACTCTCAGTGGCCATAAGAACATTATTAAGTTTGTGGAATCCAGTATAACAGTAACGCCAAATAAAGTGTATGAGGTTCTCATACTAATGCAGTTTTGTAGAGGTAAGTCTCCTTTGAATGATGTCTGATTTTAATTTCATTTTATATGTGATTTTGATGTTTGGACAATTTGTTTCAATCTGCAGTATCTAAGACTAAAGAGGCAACCCCCTTGGGGCCAGATCAGACGCCAGACAGTTTGCAATGGAAATGCGTTGAAATTTGTTATAGCACACACACGTCGAGGAAGAATAACATCTTCTCCTCTGTGTTATTCTCATGATCCAGTGCTGAAGATAATTTATACTTTTAACTCTTTCAACACCATGGACCTGTTTAAATTATAATCATTATATATTATATTTGCAAACAGTGTAGACCCAGATCAGAGGGCTCCTATAGGAGCCCACAGATCTGGGTCTACACTGTTTGCTAATTTAGACCAAAATTTATTAAACTACCCAGATTTTCAGGTAGACTGGCTCATGGTTTGGTTACTCAAATGATCCACAAGGGAACATAATAACCCACAAGAGTTACTTAGTATAGAAAGTGTCAGCCAGTATTCTGCTGAATATTCAAATAGACTCTTTCATTTTACAAAAAACAAGTTTATTGTAAGTTGTGAGTTTTTTTCTCCGCAATAACAGGCCCAGTACTTATAAAGCATATGATTTGAGTCAGTCTGAGTGCGTTCTCAAGCATTTGATTTGTCAGATTTGAGCCTAGGCTCAAATCTGACCAATCAAATGCTTGAGAACGATTTCAGACTCTACTCAAACGCTCTTTAAGCATGGTATCTGAAAGTGTGACAAGCAGTGTAAATGAATAAGCACTGCAATCTTCAAAGCCAGTCCTATTACCCCTTTCCCCAATAGAAGCGACTTTTAGTGTATTTAATTTATTACTCCGCTGAAGAAAATGGTTCCAGTTTATACCCTCATGAACAATTACCATTACAAATATTTTTTATAGCCTAGCAGATTTTAGCTTAAAGCAGGCTGAAAGTAAAGCAGAATGTGCCTTAGGGCTTTCAACCTGCTTTAAGTGGTCATCTGTCATCAAAACTAGAAACAGGCTATGAGGTAAAGGGTTATAATGATATTGTTGTGTTTTTTTCAGGGACTGTCATTCAGTTGATGAATGAGAGGATAGGCCAGGGTCTAGGTGAGAGAGAAATCCTGCGCATCTTCTGTGATTCCTGTGAGGCAGTGTCTCGTCTTCACCACTGTCAGACGCCCATCATCCACCGGGATCTGAAGGTATACACTAACCCACAGATGAATTAATAATGTTCAATTACGTTTAACCCATTTGCCCTATAAATATGTCTTTTTACGCCTTTAATTTATTCCTTCATAATGACATTGACAAAATTAGTTCCACTTTATATAGCCATGAATAATTACCTTAGCATATTTATATATATATTCTAGGAGATGGTAGCCTAAAGCAGGTTGAAAGTAAAGCAGAATGTGCCTTAAGGCACATTCTGCTTTACTTTCGACCTGCTTAATGTGGTAATCGGTCATCAAAATTAGAAATGGACGATTGGATAGTGGGTTAAAAGACAGAAAGTTTTTAAGATAAGGAAAATAGGTCAAGTGGGGATTAATAAGCCTCACTCTCAACCACAAAAGTGGACAGGAAATGAAACAAAGATCTTCTTGGAATGAAGTCCAGCATTTACTGCAGATTTGCCATCAATGACTGCCAGTCTATCTTGAACTTAACCCATTTCCCCATAATTACACCTTTAATTTATTCCTCCAATCAAGAAAATACAGGCTTTATTATGCACCATATGAAATATTTTGACATGACATTGTATATCCTAGCAGGTGGTAGCTTAAAGCAGGCTGAAAGTAAAGCAGAATATGCTTAGGGCACATTCTGCTTTACTTTCAACCTGCTTTAGACCTAAGCATATTCTGCTTTACTTTCAGCCTGCTTTAGATGGTCACCTTTCTCCAAATTTTAGAAAAGTTAGGTAGTTTTAAATATATGTGGTTGCTTAATTCAGGATAAAATCAATGTAGAAAGCTCCTATTGAATCTTTCTGAACTTTGTTTATCCTGCATTAAGGTACTTCGCGGGTTCGCTTAGTTTCCATACAAGGTGTTATGAAACTTTTCTTGAAGAATGATAATAGCCTAAAAACAATATGTGAAAATATAGTTAAAATTTATCGTGTGATTTGTCTTTAAGGCCTTTCGCTACTGGAAGTCGGTCTTGCGGGCGAGCGGATATGCGTCTGGACGACACAGACTTTTTTCGTACGTGTTTATACTAGAAAATTTATATAAGAAAATGTTGATACGAATTAGTATAATCCTTCATAGCGCAATCAGTACAGTGATTGACTAGCAATTGAAAGGCCATAGGTTCGAGACCCATGCGATCCAAATATTTTTTTAAGTGTCCGATATATTGACTTCTCAATCTATAACGCAGTGATCAAGGGACATGTTACGTTTTGTCTTCGTTGATTAGAATAAGTGATGTTATATACGGTCCAATTATATTTCCACTTACATGTACGTTTTAGTTTAATGACTTACAAGTCAATAAAATCGGTATACATGTATACGATTTGATCGAACTATAAAGCCACACATTGAAGCTTATCAATACGTCAATCTTTTCAAGATCGATATTGCCCATTATTACATGTATTATGTTTAAATAATATAATTAACCTTGTATGCAAGTCCATGATTAAATAAAAATGCATTTTACTGACAGAATTATAATTTTAAGGAAGGTAACTGTATCTCAACTTCAAATATCACACATTAATATTTTCTGACAGTAATATTTTCTAATTTTATCAGACTAACTATTTCATCAACCATATATTTGAATAAAATGAAAACAAATGTACATTGAATGAGTCAGTTTTTTGTAATTCAATTTTTTACCATTATGCAAAATTTAAATAGCTGAAAACATCTTTCTGAATACCTTTATTCAAAATGATTTTAGCTTTTCTTGTAATGAATGTTGTGGACTACTTATTGGGCGAGACTTGTAGACATTAGCTTTATTTATTTTTGAGAAAAATAAAATCATCAAAATTCCAGGTTTTTGTCAGAAAAAGAGACCTAAAAGACAAACCAGACGATAGATTTTGCCTATATTTTCACACAATGTTGTTTCTCAGGCTATTATCATTCTTCATGAAAAGTTTCATACACATTGTATGGAAATTAAGCGCACCTGCGAAGTACCTTAAGGTATTACAGTCAGGATTTGTTGTAATATCAGTTTTTCTTATTAAAATATGGGAAAGAAGTTGAAATACAGTTACCTACCTTAAAATTGAAATTCTGTCAGTAAAATGCATTATTATTTATTCATGGACTTGCATACAAGGTTAATTATATTGTTTAAACATAATAATGGGCAATATCGATCTTGAAAAGCTTCAATGTGTGGCTTTATAGTTCGATCAAATCTTATACATGTGTGGAAAAGGAAAGGCAGTAGACACTCACGACCAAGGCAATATGGTGTTTTCGATCTTTTATTATGTCCGACGTTTCGATCCCTCACAGGGTCTTTTTCAAGGATAAAATATCAAGTAATCATCTTACTGAAGTACAAGGAAAACGGTACTTTTGTCACGTGATCACTTTCTAAATATAGAAAGCGCCGTCCATTGTGACGTTGAACGGTACTTTCTATTTTCAGAAACAGATCGATTAGGAACTAAAGAAATTTCAAAATCAGTAAGGTGACATACAATGGAATAGGGAATAATGGATGAATGAGATGAAAAAACATGCAATTCAATAAAAAATGAGATGAGAAAAAATTAACAGTTTTTTCAAAGTCAATTTCTTATGTTAGAGAGTGGTTATTATATTGTTCAAATGTCTTAGGTCAATAAGACCATTGTGATGGTAATTAATTTCTGTCCCGTTTTCTAATGTTATTAGTGTCATTTTGAAAGTTTTAACAGTGTCTTTCCTTGCTGATGGATTATGATGTGATCGCCGACTTTTGCTGCTGCTATGGATACGTATCATTCAGGTTGTCTGGTTATGCAGGGTAGTGCCTAATGTTCTTCAAATTGGGATGGTGGTAGAATTCTTTGGGTAGATGCTGTTGATCAAATTCGTTTGGGGAAACGAGGGAGTGGAAAACTCTCCCGTTTCTCGGTCCTGACGGGATGTTATTATCTGGAAATTTGTGTTGTTTGCTGGTGCCTGTCTCGATTCAACGGGTATTTGTGTCGATATATGGGTGTAGATTTAGGCCATAGCGGAGGTCTCAAAATCCTCTCGACGATTGGGCCAAAGTGTTCTATTTAGGGTTTTGAAAACGTCTTCTGAACATTGTAGCTGACTCTGTAAATTGATGATGGATTTTTCGGTTTCAAATGGTTTGTTACTTGTTAGGACTGTAGGCGGTTCTGTCCACCTATGTCCCCTCTTGTATCAGTGTTGGTGTTCTGTGTTTTCTTCGTTTGTAAGTCCCGTTTAACCGAGATTACAATTTTTGAGATGATATCGGATATTAGGTCTATTTCGTCTCGTGTTGTGTTACTTTTGAGATACTCGTCAATTTCCTTAATTTCGTTGGCTAGGTGTGTCTGTCGTTTCTTCCAATAGTCATGAAGGATCTGTGTCAACTGTATTCCGAAATTGATTTGGGCTTCTTCCCATTGTATCTGTAGGGAACTGCTGATAACTGGAATTTGCGGTGTTAGGTTTGTCCTTAATGATTTCGGTACTGAATTTGTTTCTATGCATTTTTTTAGATATTCGATATGGTGTGCGGTTCTCGTAAGCTGTATGTTCAGTTTTTTAAGAACCTTAAATCTTGAAACGTTTTCTTGATTGATTTTTCGAAGCGGGGTCCCGCTTTCAGTTTTCCGTTTTTTTCGGGTCTGCGAAGTAGACTGTTCCACTACCGTTACTAAGGAAGTAGACGGTGTAGGTGTAGAAAATATTTCCGCTTCCGTTTCTGAGTCTGACATTTTTCGACGTTTGCGGTAGGCAGGGTCCTTTCCCAAGGTTACTGTGGTGCCTGTCAGATGGATCCACTACTGGATACACGGAGGTCTACTCAGAAGAGTATCTTTGACCTCCCACACCTGTCGGATGACTGGAACGTGTCCCTTTGCCTGCAGTCGGATCCCTGACGGGATACCGGGTCTACTCGATAAAAAATGTGTGGAAAAGGAAAAGCAGTAGACACTCACGACCAAGGCAATATGGTGTTTTCGATCTTTTATTATGTCCGACGTTTCGATCCCTCACAGGGTCTTTTTCAAGGATAAAATATCAAGTAATCATCTTACTGAAGTACAAGGAAAATCTTATACATGTATACCGATTTTATTGACTTGTAAGTCATTAAACTAAAACGTACATGTAAGTGGAAATATAATTGGACCGTATATAACATCACTTATTCTAATCAACGAAGACTAAACATAACATGTCCCTTGATCACTGCGTTATGGTAGACAAGTCAATAAATAAGTTGGACGCTTCATTTTAAAAAAAAAATTGGAACGAATGGGAATCGAACCTATGACCTTTCAATTGCTAGTCAATCACTCAACCGACTGCGCTATGAAGAACTATACTAAATCGTTTCAACATTTCCTTTATATAAACTGTCTGGTATAAGCATGTGCGGGAAAAATCTATGTCGTCAAGACGCATTTCCGCTCACCCAGAAGAGTGACTTCCATATGCGAAGTACCTTAAGCAATTACTGGTCTATAGAGGCTTCTTCACATATTGGTCACTTAAACCCTTTACTGCCCTACCCTCCGAGTAAAATTGTTATGCTGCATTATGCCCTCTCTGATCCAGTCTTCACCTTAACCCACTTGCCTGAATCACAGGGCAAGTGTTTAAAACTGTTTTCTGATTCGGGCAAGTGATATTTGCATCAGAATTAGTGATATTAGCATCAGAATTCGGCATATAACAGTGAAAAATGTAGTGATCTGAAAAATCTAAGGCGAAGACTGCTAATCAGAATCTATACTGTATCATAACTGTATTGCTTAATCTAAAATTCCCAATTTCAGAAATAAAAGAAGACGATACTTGTTTTAATTGGATGACTTCATGACAGTGAAGCGGTTAATTTAAGATTTACTTTACCGTAAAACCTATCTATTACCACCACTAAAAAGAAGGCTTATTGGTTCCATAAAACACAGGTGACGGCTTAAAGCAAGGTGATTGTAAAACAGAAAGCTCCTTCAGGAGCTTTCTGTTTTACTTTCACCTTGCTTTAAGCTGTCACCTGCCTTGAGCACCTGATAATTAACACAATTTAGAGGTTGTGTTAGAGAAGTTTTACTGTATTTGTTGGTTTATTTACAGTTGGAGAATGTGCTGATATCTGATGAAGGGAACTATGTGTTGTGCGACTTTGGTAGTGCCACAGCCAGGATACTGGACTCTGAACAACATAACATCAAGCAGATAGAAGATGAAATACAGAAGTATGTGTCGAGAACTAAAAAACAATATTTTAGCTAGTACAGTAAAACCTCTCTACAACAACATCCAATGGGACACAAAGATTATGTTTGTTGTTCGAAGGTAGTTGTTATAGGGTGGGAATTGGCTGACATTTGAAAACAGCTTGAACCCAGATCAGATGCCGTATAACGCGGCGTCTGATCTGGATTCAATCTGTTTGTTACACGACATTATGCTTTCTTCTGTCAAAATGTCCATTATGTGACTTTGAGAAAAACAGTAGACAAAATTTTAAGCAGTAGATATTGGAGCCATGAAAACGGTCTGCATTATTGCCTTTTTTGGGAACAGCAGCAAGCGTTGTTTTAAGGAGGGAATCATTGTTCATAGAGTTGTTGTGGGGAGGGACCACTGTACAGTAAAACCTCTCTATTACCACCATTAGAAAGAAGGCCTATTGACTGTATAAAAGACAACTTACTGCTTAAATCATTCAAAAGAAGCCCAATTGACTGTATAAAAGACAGGGTACAGCTTAAACCATTAGAAAGAAGGCCAATTGACTGTATAAAAGACAGGGTACAGCTTAAACCATTAGAAAGAAGGCCAATTGACTGTATAAAAGACAGGGTACTGCTTTAACCATTAGAAAGAAGGCCAATTGACTGTATAAAAGACAGGGTACTGCTTTAACCATTAGAAAGAAGGCCAATTGACTGTATAAAAGACAGGGTACAGCTTAAACCATTAGAAAGAAGCCCAGTTGACTGTATAAAAGACAGGGTACAGCTTAAACCATTAGAAAGAAGGCCAATTGACTGTATAAAAGACAGGGTACAGCTTAAACCATTAGAAAGAAGGCCAATTGACTGTATAAAAGACAGGGTACTGCTTTAACCATTAGAAAGAAGGCCAATTGACTGTATAAAAGACAGGGTACTGCTTTAACCATTAGAAAGAAGGCCAATTGACTGTATAAAAGACAGGTTATGCTTAAAGCAAAGTGAATGTAAAACAGAAAGCTCCTAAAGGAGCTTTCTGTTTTACATTCACCTTGCTTTAAGGAGCCACCTGCATTAAACACCTGATATATAACATTATTTAGTGGTTGTAATTGAAAGGTTTTACTGTATTATGTACAGGGAGGGAAGGCTCCAAACTGTTTGCCGTTTATTACACCTTCACTGATATGAACACCAATTAAACAATGAAATAAATAATGTTTCATAAATTGTACACCTGCATTGCATAAACAATGATTAATTACACACAAATACGTTAAATATTTACATTTTGATTTTTTAAATGTAATGAAATACTTTCAACCAAAGTCTAGCAAAAGTTTCTTTTTTGGTTGAGTATATTTTGTTTTGTTTACATTATGGTCCTTTAAAGCAATATGGTTCTCATTGTGCACTGCTTGTTTTAGGTACACCACAATATCATACCGGTCACCTGAGATGATTGATTTATATGGTGGAAAATCAATCACTACAAAGGCAGATATATGGGTGAGTAATGATAGAAGACATTATCTTCCTTTCTGGAATAGATTAAAGGCATTATCTCTCTTTGTTCCCTTAACCAAAATTCATTATCTCCCTTTGCTCCTTAAGCCAAAAGTCATTATCACCCTTTGCTCCATTAGCCATAAGTCATTATGTCCTTTAGCCATAAGTCATTATCTTCCTTTGCTCCATTAGCTAAAAGATATCTCCCTTTGCTCCATAGCCAAAAGTCATTATCTCCTTTTGCCCCATAGCCGAGAAGTCATTATCTCCCTTTGTTCCATAGCCTGTTTCTAGTATTGAATAATGGGCATGGGTCACCAATTCAGCTCACCTATATAATTCAAATAAAAAATGTCATTTCCAAGGGAAAAAAATACATTTTTATTCAAACTGTAGGTGCCACCCTTTAATTACCCCAGATATATGCCCTTGCACAACTAAAAATATGCAGAGAAAACAGGGAGTCATGTGGCATATAAGAATAATCTCTTGGCTTCAGTGACATGACTGGTGTTCTTCTTCCTTTTGAAATAGGCACCAGCTAAAACATGAACATGTCACTTCAGCTCACACAATTTCTCCAAAACCCAAACTATCATAGCAGAAAGTCTTTGTATCTATTCTCTAGCATCCATGTATTACATAAAAAGCACAGACCAGTAAATATTTCTTGACAAAAAAGCTAATCTAAGGCAAAAAAAAGTTTTGGACTATTTCATGCGGACTTCTTTAGACTACACCATGAAGCATGTCCGGTCTATTTGTCGGCCCTATACCTATAAGTGACCCCTTAAAGCAGGTTGAAGGTAAAGCAGAAGTGGTCACTCGTCTCCAAAACTAGAAACAGGCTATGGAGTAATGGGTTAAGATATTGAATTTTCCCACCACAATGCTGTTTAAACTGTCATATTAAAATTTTAAGAACTAGGAATACAGTCTTCTCCTGCAGATAATGACATTCAGCTGAATCCATGTGTTGGAGTGAGTTATAGGCAGTTGTCAGCATAAAGCAGAATGAAAATAAAGCAGAAAGCTCCTTCTTTCATCCCTCTTTAGGCAGTCTGCAGCCTTTTAAAATAAACAAACAAATGGTTTTAAGTGGTTGAAATAGCAAGGTTTTAATGTATTTGGGCCAATAGTAGAACAATATAATTGATTTTCTAACTAATTAAGGAAATTGTTTGTGGAAATTAGGGTAAAATTAATAAAGATGAGAATCAGGAAGTTACCTAAATTCTACAATGTGTTGGAAATGACACTTTCCTATAATTTGATTATGTAACTTGCAGTTATTTCCTCCCATAATATGTTCTGATGATATTAGTATTAATTAGTTTCTTTAGTATTTAATTATTAGCTTCGTTAAAAATCTGAATATATATTCAAGACTATTTCTTTTGTTAGACACACTTTAATCCTTTCCTTCATAATCTCATACATACAAGTGCAAACTCACTGATATTTAATTTGTTTAACCAAATACCCCATAGTCTGTTTCTTGTTTTGAAGAAAGGTGCCTACTTAAAGCAGATAAAAAGTCAAGCAAAATGTGCCTTAAGGCGCATTCTGTTTTACTTTCAGCCTGCTTTAACCCATTACCCCATAAATACGCCTATTTCCACTTTAATTTATTCACCCACAGAAGAATATAGTTCCAATTTATACAATCATGAATATGTACCTAGGGAATAGTTTCTATATCTTATTTATGGCTTAAAGCAGGTTGAAAGTAAAGCAGAATGTGTCTTCAGGCACATTCTGCTCTACGTCCAACCTGCTTTAAGTGGTCATCTGTCTTCAAAACTAGAAACTGGCTATGGGGTAATGGGTTAAGCTACCATCGGCTATGATATAAAAAAATATCTTTTGATACATGTTTATGACTATAAATTGGAACTACCAATGGATGAATAAATTCAATGTACTTAAAGGCCCTTCTATTGGGAAAAGAGTTAAGCCAGGACAGAGCAGAAAGTAATGCTAGTTTCATTAGGCTTGGTAGTGAAGGAATTGGCTAATTACTTATGCCTCAACTGTGTTTAAGGCAGTTGACTGCTAAAAGAATGATAAAAATAAAGCAGAGAACTCCAATAGTCTGCTTTAAGTAGCCATCTTTCAGGATGCAAGAAACAGCTATTTGTCGAGTCAGGGAAGAAGTATCATAGAAATATAGATTGTACATGACTATGATTCATATCGTTATAAGGATCTGTAATAAAGTAATTTATGATAGACTGACAGCCTGTCATTATCGACTGAACTTATACAGTGGAGAATCTGTTATTCTTTCCCAATAAACGGGTTTACGCTAAAACTATTATTTGCAGTGCAAACAGTTTGGAGCCAGATCAGACGCCGGGTAACCTGGCGTCTGATCAGGCTCCAAACTGTTTGCCACCAAGATAAACATGAATTATCAGAATTGTCCAAAAGTTGTTCTTTTCTACGTTTTAGTGCTTTGCGTTTGCGTACGTTTGCGTTTAAACGGGAAAGAATAACAGATTCTCCACTGTAAGCTGGCTGTATCTGTTTAACCCTTTATCCATAGCCTGTTTCCTAGTTTTGAAGACAGCTGACCACATAAAGCACTTAACAGGTTGAAAATAAAGTAGAACTCACCTTAAGGTGCATTCTGCTTTACTTTCAGCCTGCTTTAAGCTACCATCTTTTAGGATATAGAAAATACTTCTTTTGGTACATGTTTATGGCTGTATAAATTTGAACTACAACGTATTTTCTTCAGTGAGAGAATAAATTAAATGGGTTAAAAGGCGCTTCTATGGGGAAAAGGGTTAATAAAAGAATTGTTCAATGAGAGAGTGTATCTGTTAGACTGTCTGTCATACTTGGCAGTAAATTACATTGACGAGTGAACTTGTGGTATTTGAGTTCACTATACTGTATTGCATACATTATTGATTAATCCCTGCATGTAACCCAGTTATGACCGCAATTGTCATCTGCTTTAAAAATGGTGTCTGCTTATATCTCTTAACTCTTTGAACCCTAGTCAGGCATATATGCATCATTTGCAAACAATGTACCTGTGTTGAGTACACTTGTCCTATACAAACAGTGGGCTCCTCTAGTCAGGGTCTACATTGTTTGTCATTTTGACATATAATGTAAAAATCAACCCTAAAAAGTCAAAATGGACTGGACTAAATTGAAAACTAGAATTGTCTCCACTGAAGAAAATAATTTAATATAATAACTTATATAGTTATGAATATGTATCATAAGAAATATTTTCTATATCCTAGCAGATGATAGCTAAAAGCAGGCTGGAAGTAAAGCAGAATTGGCCTCAAGGCACATTCGTATTACTTTCAACCTGCTCTAAGTGGTCACCTGTCTTCAAAACTAGAAACTGGCTATGGGGTAATGTGTTAACAAGAAAAAAGTTAAACAGAAAGGTCCTAATAAGCTTTCTGCTTACTTTGATCATGCTTTAAGCAGTCAGCTGCCTTAAGTGCAGAATAACCCCATTACCAATATGCTGTATCATTTAGAAATTGATGGCATGTATTGATGGTTAGTATAAAGCAGGGCCCCAGACAATAATTTTTTTTAAAAAGGACAGGGTTATGCAGAGGTAGGGTGACAACCCTTTCCCCAATAGAAGTGCCTTTTAGTGCATTTATTGCTCCACTGATGAATCATTTCCAATTTATACAGTCTTGAACATGTATGATAAGAAATATTTTCAATATTCTATTAGATGGTAGCTTAAAGCAGGCTGAAAGTAAAGCAGAATGCACCTTAAGGTGCATTCTGCTTTCCTTTTATACCTGCCTTAAGCTACCATGAACCTGCTTGAAGTGGTCACCTATGTTCATAACTAGAAACAGGCTATGGGGTAAAGAGTTAATAAGAGACATATCTATGAAGTGATAATTGGATGGCAGTCTGTATGTACATGTAATACAATAGCTCTGTCAAAACAAGGAATCTGGTGCTGGAATGATAAATGGCTACAGCCAAACTTATGACCAGCCACCACAGAACAGCAAATACATAGGCAATCTTTTGAGAAAGGCGACAGTGTTATGCAGGACATAAGTTAAGCAGAAAGCTTCCCTGGAAGCTTTCTGCTTTACTTTCATCCTGCATAAAACAGAGAGCAGTCTTTAGACATTTTCAAGTTTAGCTTGAAATAGTAATTTAATGCCAGTTTCATATTGGCAGTAAGAGCAGACTTACTAATAAGCTAACCTATTATAAACCAGTTCAGTACATTGTATGTTAATTGCTTATTAACTCTTTGCATGCTAGTGGCAGATATGTCCCACAGTGATTACCTTTGCAAACAGTTTGGATCCTGATGAGACGCCGCATGATGCGGCGTCTCATCAGGCTCCAAACTGTTTGAAACTCTGACCCTGTTTTGAAAAGAAATTTTGAAAATTCTGTTTTTAAAACAGTAGCAAACGACAATTGTTGCAAGTGAAAAAATTACCCAGCATGCAAAGAGTTAACCCCATTGCACTAAGCTGCCAGACATGTATGTAGGTGGATATGGGTGGGTGCCTGGGTGGATTTCTTATACAGTAGAACCTCTCTATTACGACCACTAAATTGTGCCAAGTATTAGTCGTTTAAGACAGGTGACTACTTAAAGCAATGTGAAAGTGAAACAGAAAGCTCCTACAGGAGCTTTCTGTTTCACTTTCACATTGCTTTAAGCTGTCACTTGTCTTCTATACAGATTTCTTTTTAGTGGTCGTAATAGAGAGGTTCTACTGTAGTTCTGTCACTCTTTAGCAGGTTTAATCCTGAATTTTCAAATGGGATGCTCTATTTTTTGATAAATCATCAGTTTACAATGGCTTGCAGTAGACTTTTGTCCTCAAGTTAATATTAACAAAAATATATG
Organism: Gari tellinella; assembly: GCA_922989275.2. NCBI lineage: Eukaryota > Metazoa > Mollusca > Bivalvia > Cardiida > Psammobiidae > Gari > Gari tellinella. Next base: position 23,959,065 of record OV277856.1, on the reverse strand, counting down.
ACAAACAGAACATTCCTTCAGGAGGAGTCTGCTAATCAGGGTCTAAACTGTTTGTGATTGATACACTGTAACCTTTTAACCTTCACCTACACATGAGGATAGGATGCTAATTTAACCTTTACCCCATAAAAAGAATAAATGAAAGGCGTAAAAAAGGCATATTTAAAGAGTGATTGGTTAAATGTTACATGTTCAGAATATTCCTTGAATAAGTACACATACAGTAAAGCTGTATTAAACGACCACTCAAAAAGTCAAACAATAGAAAAACATTATGACAGGAGAGCTTAGTGCAGGTCAGAAGTAATGCAGAAGGCTCCTATCTTCATTAAGAAGTCATTTAACTCTTAGCATGCTAACGGTAAACCCATGATCATAACTTTTGCAAACAGTTTGGATCCTGATCAGATGCTGCAATGCAGCAACTCATCAGTATCCAAACTTGTTTTGAAGCAGGTTGAAAGTAAAGCAGAATGCGCCTGAAGGCACATTCTGCTTTACTTTCAGCCTGCTTTAAGCTATTATCTGCTAGGACATAGAAAATAATTCTTATGATACATATCTCGTTGCCATATGACCATTTCATGTGTTGCGGTGCCGTTAAACCCAACCCAACTCAATCAATCAATATGATACATATTCAGGACTATATAAAAGGCAGCTATTTTCTTCAGTTGAGGAATAAATAATGGACATAAAAAGGCATATTAACTCTTTAAACCCTAGTCACGCATATATGTGTCATTTGCAAACAGTGTACCTGTAATGAGTACACTTGTCCTATGCAAACAGTGTAGCCCCTGATCAGAGGGCTACTTATGGAGCCCTCTGATCAGGGTCTACACTGTTTGTCATTTTGACATATTTTGTAAAAATCAACCCTAAAATGTCAAAAATAGACTTAGACTAAATTGAAGCTAGAATTGTCCAATTGGGGTTTCAGGGAGGAAAGGGTTAATGGGGGAATGGGTTAAGACAGGTTTTACTGTATAATCAATTTATTATTACAGGCTCTTGGTTGTCTATTGTACCGACTGTGTTTCTTCACACTACCATTCGGTGAGAGTTCATTGGCCATACAGAGTGGCAAGTTCACAATCCCCGATGATTCCAAGTACTCACAGCAAATCCATTCTCTTATTGGTAAGATTTTTTAAAACTTGTCCTTTACCCCATAGCCTAATAAGCTGGACGCCGCGATATGACTAAAATACTGTTGAAAGTGACGTAAAATCAAAACAAATCAAATCAATTTACCCCATAGCCTGTTTCTTGTTTTGGAGGCAGGTGACAACTTATTCCTTTACCCCATAGCCTGTTTCTTGTTTTGAAGGTAGATGACCACTTAAAGCAGGTTGAAAGTAAAGCAGAATGCACCTTAGGGTGCATTCTGTTTTACTTTCAGCCTTCTTTAAGCTATCATCTGCTAGGATATAAAAAATATTTCTTGCGGTAGAGGTTCATGACTGTATAAATTGAAACTATTTTCTTCAGTGGAGGAATAAATTAAATGCGCTAAAAGGCACTTCTATAGGGGGGGGGGGGGGGGGGGGGGGGGGGAGGGTTTAAAACCTTTATGCTATGACAATACAAAAATATGTTACATGTCAGTTTCTAACCCATTACCCTATCTCGGTGTTAAGAAAGGTAGTTGCTTAAATCAGGCACAATGTCTATACTGTTTCAATGTTCAATAGCTGCATTTATGTTTATTCTGCAAGATAGACTTATTCATGGATTGTTGTGCTGCCTATAGGGGGTATGGGGAGCATATAGTTGCCACTTTGTCTCAGAGTATATCTCTGAGACGCTTTAACCCATTACCCCATAGACAGTTTCTAGTTTTGAAGATGGGTGTCCACTTAAAGCAGATTGAAAGTAAAGCAGAATGCACCTTAAGGCACATTCTGCTTTACTTTCAGTCTGCTTTAAGCCTCTTTCTGCTAAGATATAGAAAATATTTCTTATGATAAATCAAAAGCGTAAAAAGGTGTATTTATGGGGTAATTGGTTAAGTCAATGAAACTTTATACAGTGTCTCATAGTGGTTGACAAAAAGAAGTGCAGTACACAAGAACCATAACTCTTTTTAACTTTATTTAACATTTCTATTTATAGCCTATATGCTGGAGGAAGACCCAGACAAGAGGCCTGATATATACCAAGTGTCTTATGTCGCCTTTTACCTTGCCAGACGAGAAAGCCCTGTGCCAAATATGAATGTAAGTAAGAAGCAACATACAGTTCATTAACTCAATATCCCATAGCCTGTATCTAGTTTTGAAAATAGGTGACCACTTAAAGCAGGTTGAAATTAAAGCAGAATGCGCCAAGGCGCATTCTGCTTTACTTTCAGCCTGCTTTAACCCTTTCCCTTATAGAAGCGACTTTTAGCACATTCATTTTATTCATCCGCTGAAGAAAATAGTTCCAAATTATACCGTAATGAATATGTGTCATACTTAAAACTTTCCTTATTCTAGCAGTTAATAGCTTAAAGCAGGCTGAAAGTAAAGCAGAATGCGCCTTAGGGCGCATTCTGCTTTACTTTCAACCTGCTTTAAATAGTCATATATCTTCAATACTAGAAATAGGCTATCAGGTAAAGGGTTAAGCTAATATATTCTAAAATATAAAAAAATATTTTATCGTACATATGTATGACTGTATAATTTGGAATTATTTTCTTCAGTGGAGGAATTAATTAATGGCGTAAAGAGGTGTATTTATGGGGTAATGGGTTAACATCCCTGGCTTCAATAGTAGAGTTCTGTCAAAAATTGCAAGTAGTATTCACTCAAAAGGTGCTTAGTTACAGTGGAGAAGATTTTCTCACATAACTACCCCTGTTTTCTATAGCGAACAAAGATTACGAATATCCTTATCTCCAACATGTGTAAGATCACTTTGAGGACGTCACTATAACGTCACTATTTATAACAGTGTTTTGACGTCACCGGGGTTAAAAAAATGTATATTGCTTTAAAAATAGCTTAAATCGTTGGTAATGTGAGAAAAAGAATCGGTCACTCCTCGATGTTTAAGACAAGTTGATCTCAAACTCGTCTAGAATAGAAAAGTTATTATACCCCCACCACTATTATACCCCCATCACTATTATACCCCCACCACTAGTGGTCGGGGCTATATAGGAAATGCCTTTCCGTCGGTCCTTCCGTATGTCCTTCAGTCGGTCCGTCTCGTTTTTTCGGGACATTTGCCTTTTTCTGGAAAACCGTATACGCTACCATTTTCAAACTTGGTATATATCATCAGTGTTATATGGGGACACTCATCGACAGGTTTCATAACTCTTGCACAAAATTTTACAGAATTATGCCCGTTTTTAACTTAATTTTTTCTTAACATGTCATTGTGTTGTTTGTGACAGGTCAGTTTGGAGTGGGGGTATCAATCACCTTTAGTGATAGCTCTAGTTAAGCTCGCCAAGGCTCGCTAAATAACATTTCAATTCTAGTCTTGTTTGAGATCAGCTTGTCTTGAACATCAACTCATGACAGATCCTATATTTCTTTCACACTAAATGTGTTAGTGCTAAAACATGCATTATATCCCACTAGGTAATAGGGGCTATACTGTAATCACTTAGTCCACCCAATCTATCCAGAAATTGTCCGAAGCTCCTATACTATGCCAGCTAGGATTCCCAAACCTGGTATGTGGATACATTTTTGGATTGCCAAGTGTCATTTACCACTTTCAGGTCAATTTGATCTTGACCTTGACCCCTGACCTTGATATTTGAAAAACCGTGTCCAGAGCATAACTCCTATACCTTATCATGTATGATCACCAAACTTGGTGTGTGCATACATCTTCGTGATTGAGGAGTTTGCATACCACGTTCAGGTGACCTTGACATTGACCTCTGACCTTGAAAAACCTAGTCTGGAGCATATCTCTTATACTATGCCATCTACAATTACCAAGGTTTGGTTATTGAAAAAGCTTGTCCAGAACATATCTCCAAAACTACATCATCAAAGGATTGATTAAACATGATTTGATACAGATCGGTATTGCAAAGTGTCATATATCACTTTAAGGTTAATTTGACCTTGACTGCGCTTCTATGAGGGAAAGGGTTAACACTGTTCTTTCTACTTATTTCAGGGAGTTCCAAATCCAGATCTCAGCAAATTGCCAGTTCCCTTGTCAGAAAGTGAAGCCAAGAAAGTGAAACCAACTGTCAAGTAAGTGCCTATGAAAATGCTTAACCCATTACCCCATAGCCTGTTTTTAGTTTTAAAGAAAGAGGATCACTTAAAGCAGGTTGAAAGTAAAGTAGAATGCGCCTTAAGGCGCATTCTGCTTTACTTTCAACCTGCTTTAACTATTATCTGCTAGGATATAGAAAAATATTTCTTATGATACATATTCATGACTGTATAAAAGGGAACTATTTTCTTCAGTGGAGGAATAAATTATAGGCCTAAAAAGGCATATCTATGGGGGAATGGGTTAACCAGCAAGAGGTTGATTAGAGAGCTGTTGCAAAAGCTTTATTGTTTGGGAGAAAATTGTTGCCAAAGCTTAAAGCTGTTTGATAGATTTTGCTTGAGCTTATATTAGTTTGGGAGATTGCTTTTGCTGAAGCTTAAAGTTGGTTAGAAAATAGCTGTTGCTAAAGCTTAAGATTAGTTTGTAAATTGATATTGCATAAATGTCAACCCATTGAATCCTAGTGACAAGTATACTCCTCATTTAACCAATTGTATGCTGGGTAATATTTGGCGCCATTTTATATGTTGTCTGCAGCGGGTATAACTGAAATATTTGCAAAATATTTCAGCCTTTTTCTGATAGTGTATTGACTTAGCTGCAAACTGTTTAGATCTCAGATCAGGCCCTACAATGTGGGGCCTGATCTGAGATAAAAACTGTTTGCCTAAAGGTACACCTAAAAGTGTATCCTGCATAAAATAGCTTAAAACTGAGTACATAAGATAATTAAACTTGGTCTCTGCAAACAGTGCAGACCCTAGTCCGAGGGCTCATATAGGAGCCGTCTGATCAGGGTCTGCACATTTATATACAGTCGAGCACCAGTATCTCGAACGTCAGAATCTCGATTGCAATGCCTATCTCGACGATTGTCTCAAGTCCCGGAAATATTTGTTCTTATTCTTATGTAATCTTACCTGCCCTATTTCGACTATGGCTAGTCTCGATTACCCCCGGTATTTCGACTATAAATTTTGGCCATATTCATTTAATTGTTCTCAATTAACACCCAGTATCTCGACGACTGTAGGTTTTCATGCATCGATACGCTCGCCGACTTTGATCGCGAGTATGGGACTGTGGAAATCACAGGTAAAATCATTAACCGGAACTATCGGTAGTATGACACGTTGGCTGAATGGGTGTTAGGTGATAATTGTCAATCAACAGTAAATTATCGCTTAAAGTTTGGTCGCCGCATCCTTAAAATCAGTCTCCTAATAACGGTCATTATCGGTGTTGATTCAATTCATCAAGAGTAGCGCCCCTTGATAAAACGGATGTTGAGGAAAATAGTACCGCGGACGGCAGGAAGGAAAATACGAATAATACACGAAATTCCGCGATAAACAAAACAGAGTGGTAATAAAAAGCTATACATAGCGTATGTTATATTGTTATGAACTGTCCGACAAATAAATAATGAGCCGAATCAACCGAGATGTCTTGCGGAATCCAGGTCAATGTCTCATGAATATTCAATGAGGTCAAATGCATGAAATGTACACAATTGACCCACGTGTCTTAAATACTAAATATAAGGATTTGTTTACGAATTATGCTTATCGCAATTACTTTTTCTTAACCTAGGGTGATTTTTCACCAGCTCCAATGAATTTCACTGTGATTTCCTAAGTAAACGAGGTTTTCGTGAGTATTTGACAGCCGGAAGTAAACCGGTTTGTTGATGCGCAGCTTTACCGGACGCGCAGACTTACCGGACTCGACTGTAACATGTATATTTCCATGTTCGGTGATTGCAAAATAAATATATTGCTGTTCAAGTACTAAATAAAATGTGAGTTATTGATTGTCTTTATCGTCCGTGTTTTGTGCACAAAAAATACAGTAAACGTGTAACATCAAAATCGGCATATAACGTGTTAAAACGTTACGGCATTTCACAAACACGCGAGAGTGCATACGTACAGCGGTTTTATTGTTCACAGGCTTACTTTCTGTAAGTTTTGAACTTTTTACCAGTTTGGCTATCTCGAGCCAATGCTTATCTCGATGCTATTTCGATCGTCCCGAGACCGTCGAGATACTGAAGTTCGACTGTATTATGTTTTTATGCCCCTCAACGATCAGCTGGTGGGCATACTGTTTTACCCCTGTCTGTCCATCCGTTCGTTCGTTTGTCCATCCCACATACAGTACATACTTTGTCCGGCTAACTCCTAAAGCTTTCGATCGACAACCTTATGACTTGGCAGAGTGTTTGCACATATACCATAGATGTGCAGGATTTTGATCTGCTATAATTTTTCACAAAATTACTGTCAATTTAACTTATTCAAATTTTTGCCAACCGGGGCATCATATTTGTCTGTCAGACATCTAGGCATCCATCTAGTTAAACACTACCCTATATAGTAAAAAATGGACTAGACTTTTAATTTTGGAAACTGGAATTGTCCTTTTGAAGTATCAGGGGTGAATGAGCTTAAGTCCACTTAGCTTTTGCTGAAGCTTAACCCTTTACCCCATAGCCTAATTTTAGTTTTGGAAAAAGGTGACTGCTTAAAGCAGGCTGAAAGTAAAACAGAATGCACCCTAAGGTGCATTCTGCTTTACTTTCAGCCTGCTTTAAGCTACAAACTGCTAGAATAAACAAAATATTACTTCTGATTCAATTTCATGACTGTATAGATTGGAATTATTTTTCTTCCGCGGAGGATTAAACGGAATGCGCTAAAAGGCGCTTCTATAAGGTAAAGGGTTAAAGGTGTCACCTGCAACACATAACATGAGAGATGCTATTGCTGAAGTTGTTTTTGAAGAATGTTATTGCTTCAACCCCTTAACAGTTTCATATACCTAACAACATATGTCAGATCCTATATGTACATTGGGCAAGACATTGATTCCACTGTACACATTTGTGCTAAACTGATGCTTATTACAAACAGTTTGGAGCCTGATCAGTCAACAGTTTACTGGCATCTGATCAGGCTGCAAACTGTTTACCACCGAGATTAAAATAAGTGTCAATATCTTTTATAATTTTATATTTAAAATTTAAATTTCTTGCATTGCATTTGGATTTGCTTTTGAATTTCGTTTAACCCATTACGCCATAGCCTGTTTCTAGTATTGAAGACAGGTGACCACTTAAAGCAGGTTGAAAGTAATGCAGAATGCGCCTTAAAGACATCCAGCCAGTCCTTTCATTGATTCACCCCCCATTCTTTAGTTAGTGTCAAAATACAGGTATATACCGGTATACAGCATGAGAAAAGTCTTCAGGCAATGGCTCAGCTTTGAATAGAGGCCCTTACATAATAGATATCAATAGGTTTTTCTATGGGTTTTACTAACCAAGCTATCAAATATTAGGTTTGGGCCTCACTTGAGACGCCTGAATGATTCTTCGCCTAGACGCTACCACTGTTAGTGCATGCTGTGCATGCTTTGACTCAAACTATATACGGGGGTAGGTGTTACCACCCAAGCTTGGTCATGTGATATCTTTAAGGCGCATTCTGCTTCACTTTCAGCCTGTTTTAAGCTACCATCTGCTATAGTATGTATAGAAAATATTTCTGATGATACATATTCATGGCTGTATAGATTTGAACTATTTTCTTCAGTGAAGGAATATATTAAAGGCGTATTTATTGGCTATTTGTTTAAATGGTAAGAATAAATGTCTTACCCTCTGTAGCTTCATGTACATATTAACATATCACATAACTTGCTTTTCAGAAACAAATCAGACTCAGAGTGAGTTAGTTAATACCCTACCCTTTGTTCCACCAAGTTTATCGCACTACTCTAATGAATGTTATCTCATCATGAATGAAACTGTTAGATTATGATAGCCTTTTCCTCCATAGCCGCCAGTTCCTATCACCAGCAATCAGACTTGTGTCTAGCACTCTTATCATAAAAGAAGTGGGTTAACACAAGTTTCACCTGTATTTCCAGTTGATACGGTTTATAGAGGATAATCAATTCCTTTGGATTGATATGAGAAATATATGACGAGAATGGTTGGGTTGTTATCTGGTTAAAAAACGAGTCAACAGGACGAGTTTGTTATACAGATAACAACCCGTTCGAGCGATATATTTTTCATATTCATCCAGGAATTAATTATTCTGTTTATTACATTTTAATGACGTTTTTACAAATAAAACACACAAAATTAATTGTTTTAGTGCGACGTCACAAAAATGATACCGTCACTGCAAAAGTGATATAATCACTAGTGATGATATCAACTTTGATGCATATGAAATTTATCTAACTGAGAAATCTCTATAAATCTCGATAGGTATATAATGAATATATTTTACAAACCTATACCAAAGCTGAAAAGAAATCTTGTTTTCTGTGTAAAAGTCGGGTGACTGCTAAAATCAGTATAAAACTAGAGCAGAAAGCTTCAATAGGAGATTTTTGCTTTACTTTTATCCTGATTCAAGCTGTTTCCTGATGTTTATAGTTCTATGCCTTGAAGGGTTTGTATGGGGGGAAAGATACAGTGGAGAAGACATTATTCTTTCCCAATAAATGCCTTAAGGCTAAAACTATTTTTTCCATTACAAACAGTTTGAAGCAAGATTAGACGCCGGGTAACCCGGCGTCTGATCAGGCTCCAAACTGTTTGCCACTCAGATTAAAATAAATAGCAAGAAATATAAAAAAGTTGTCTATTACTACATTTTAATGCAATGCGTTTGCGTTTTGTTTACGTTTAAATGGGAAAGAATAACGTCTTCACCACTGTAAAGGATGCCCATAGGAGCTTTTTTGGAGGAAAGAGTTACACACCATCTCACCATAGTCTGACATTTACACATAAATGTTTTGTTAGTTTTTGTTTAGTTGGAATTTTAAAAGATATAAAAAACATAAGGGAAACTTGATAGTTTTGTTAGTTCTATTACTGAGCAATGGTTGGAACACATCTAAACAATATAATTTTCACAACTGCATGAAACTTACTTTGAGTCAATTTGTCACACTTGAAGAAAGAGAGAGGGTGTGTGGGTGTGTAAGGGGATGGAGGGAGGGTTGCTGTAAATGAATACCAAAAGTTTTGTAGTAGAAATCGTTAGGTGCCTTATCCCAATGATAGACAGTCACACTTATCTACCCCAAAAAGGTCAGGTAGTACCCTCTCTGCAACAAAATAAACTCCTCAATATCCAGCACTAGATTGCCTCCCATGAATAGTACTAAGGTACATCTATATGTTTTGAATTAGTGAGTGACATACGAACATGTTGATTGCTGTAGAAAATAATTGGGACACAAACTAAAACAGATCTTAATAATACAGAAAAAAGGCTTGCCTTTTTTCCGTTCTTAAGTAATGCGTGATAAAATCAAAGGTATTCCAATTCTATTCAATCACTGACAGACTTTGAAAAGTGTTTGATTTGCGCGTGAATAATTTCCTCAAAACTAGGCAACTACAAAACATGGGGGCTGACATCTTGGATGATGACGTCACGGCTTTTACGAAGAGTTGTGCGTGACGTTTCGGAATTCCCGATTTCGGTGATATTTTTAAACCAGTTTAAGAATGAATAACCCACAACACTCACTTGTACTGATTTCCTCCAAAATGACAAAATTTCAAACAGTTCGATTCATACCCTTTAACGCTAAAAATGAACGTTATTTGCAAAAAGCTACTTCTCAATCGAACCGATAAAAATAACGGATTACCAACACGTCATCAATATAAATAATGATGTCATTATCAATTGGTGGTCATATGACTTCCAAAAATAGTTTCAGATTGCATTATAATACAGGACTGCCATCTAATAACTTGGTTGAAATGAAAAAACCTAAGATTTCCAAATATGCATTTTTCAAGCGCGATTTTACGAATCGTACCTTTACCCAATAGCCGATTTCTAGTTTTGTTGGCATGTGACTACTTAAAGCAAACTGGAAGTAAAGCAGAATGCTACCATAACCTGGGGAAAAATCCGGAAATTTAGGAAAAATCCGGAGAAATGGCAGCCCTGATAATATAGCTGTACGGAGGAGTTTTAACTTTTAACATTGTATACACTTATATTTACAATCGCCCCATTCAATTCCATTGACAAAAAGTGTGTTCATTTCATATAAACACCAATTTTCGAGAGGGCGGGACTTGTGGAAAAGTTTCGAAGGGGAGGTGGGGCATATGCAGTTTTCATTCGCGAATTAATATTTGGAACTTAGGGCAGCAAACATTTGGCGTATTTTTTCAAAATTTGTTCTCAACCGATCTATGCCTTCCTACTAGTGGAAACCATGATTCCCGACTAATATTCTTCTTTATAAATGAGATAAATTGCAAGAAAATTGACATAAGAATCTACCTTATAAACAGCGGCCTATATCTGCGTTTCTTTATGGCAATAAAATCCCGATATATTTATCCTACTTTAAAATTACGTCACTTCTAATGACGTCATAAATCGGCATTTTTCGCGCCAAACTGTCAAGTTGTTGACAAAGGAACTTATTTTTTCTGCTTTCGAATGTACACAGATTCAGTAAATCGGTCATGGCTGTTCCTTATAGGTTACACATTATTCGTGTTATCGACCTCTAATATGGATTAAACATACATGAGTACTGACAAAATGTTTATTTAATGTTAGAAATTACAGCAAATATATTGTAAATATAAGAAATGAACTGATTTTTTTCGGCGTTCAAGCGAAATGAATGACAGAAAATTATCGGCAAATTTACCATGAATCGCGCTAGCGATTCATGGAATTTGCCGATAAATTTTCTGTCGTTTATTTCGCTTGAACGCCGAAAAAAATCAGTTCATTTCTTAAATATATCTATTTGATTATTGGGTAACAACATATAGATCTTGTCCCAAACAATTTAGGTTTATAATAAAAGTTCGAGTCGGTTGTGTAATCCAGATCTCAGTCACGAGAGGCGTGGCCTCGTACACAACGAACTGATACAAGAGCGCTGATCACACACTGGATATAGATCTATTCCGTGTTCATTAGTACAATTTGCTTTTTTCCGTCCATAGGCAAAGCCTAAATACATATTACCTATACAGTAAAACCTCTCTATTACGTCCATAAAATTGTGTTAATTACTAGGTGTTTATGACAGGTGATTGCTTAAAGCATGTTGACAGTAAAACAGAAAGCTCCTGTAGGAGCTTTCTTTTTACTGTCACCTTACTTTAAGCTGTCACCCATCTTTTATACCATCAATTAGCCTTTCTTTGAGGGGTTGTAGTAGAGAGGATTTACTGTACATTTATTTCCAAACATTTTGGATACAAATCAGATGCTGCATCATGAAAGTTAAACAGTTTGGATCCAGAGCAGCCACACAGCATCTGATCAGGATCCAATCTGTTTGGCTTTGGAAGTAAGGAAATGTGTTAATCTAAATGTGACAAAGTAGAATTCAAGAAGAAAGTTAATTACACCACTCCTTTGCCCCATACTATATAATAAGTGGCCTATTATATCAACCACACACATTATTTCATCATTTTCTGCAATCAGATCTAGCTATATTCTGTTGGTTAACCCATTGCTCCATACCCTGTTTCTAGATTTGAAGAGAAGTGACCACCTAAAGCAGGTTGAAAGTAAAGCAGAATGTGCCTTAAGGCACATTCTGCTTTACTTTCAGCCTGCTTCAAGCCACCTTATGCTAGGATATAAGAAAAATTCTTATGGAGCATATTGGTGACTGTATAAAGTGGAACTGCTTTCTTTTGTGAAGGAATACACTAGAGGCTAAAGGGTTAAAGAATCTTTGGACTGAACTTAAATGTTAAATGTTGTTCTTCATATTGTGTAGTTGCATTGAAAACTAGGTCTTAGTCTTTCAGTAGCATCACACCGTGTTTTTCCCCCATACAATATACATCCATATACAAATGTACAGTGGAGAATCTGTTATTCTTTCCCGTTTAAACGCAAACGTACGCAAAGCACTAAAACATAGAAAAGGACAACTTTTCGACAATTTTGACTATTCATGTTGATCTGAGTGGCAAACAGTTTGGAGCCTGATCAGACGCCGGGTTACCCGGCGTCTGATCTGGCTCCAAACTGTTTGCACTGCAAATAATAGTTTTAGCGTAAACGCGTTTATTGGGAAAGAATAACAGATTCTCCACTGTATCATACAAACCTGAACCTTTTTACAACACCCAATGGGAGAAAAAAATTGTGTGTGTTTTTGGTGGGAGTTGTTATAAGGAGAGAAAATTAAGAGTTGGCTTACATTTGCAAACAGCTTGAATCCAGATCAAACACTGTGTAACAGCTTCTGATCAGGATTCAAGCTGTTTGTCCCTCATCATTATTTTTCTTCTATGAAAATGTTCACTTATATGTAATTTGAGAAAAACAGCAGACAATTTTTGTTTGACATGATTGTCTTGTTTGGGGAACAGTGTTGTTGTAAAGAGGGTATTGTTATTGGGAGGGAGCACTGTAATACAGAGTGTAACAAAACATTTCAGCGGGAGAAAGAACAAACTGATTTTGATATTACTCCTAGTATCTGTTAGAAAACAGGCAAACAGTGTAGAGGCAGATGAGATTTGGCCAAATACTCACAAGGGTTGTTTTTGTATGCGGCAAGTTAGAGCTGTATTTTATTTTCACACTTTTCCCTTAACATATTAACTCCCTGCAATTACTGTCAACCTTGTGTTAAGCAGCTGCTCAAAAGAGGTAGAAATTTTAGTGTACATTTGTCCTTTGCAACCGGAACTCATTTGAATCTTCTCAAAGAGATGAGTCTAATGAGTTGTGACACCATAGGGTTTAATGCAGGAATAAAGATTTTAGTTTTGAAATACTCCCCTTAATGTATGTACCCCTAATACTTTATTTGTCCTTTGTCTACCCACAGAGCCAGTCAACCAGTGTCATCAGAAAGTACCTCTGTGGCTCCCCGCCAGAGACCGAAGGGTCAAAACGTCAGTGCTTCCAGTGGTATTGCACCCCCAGTTCAAACCTCTATAGCACCTAGGAGGAGACCACAAGGCAATACAGGTAGCTGGTAGTCACATATTAACCCTTTCCCCCATAGAAGCGCCTTATAGCGAATATGATTTATTCCTCCGCTGAAGAAAATAGTTCCAATTTAATCAGTTTTGAATATATATTATGGTGAATATTTTCTATATTCTAGCACATGAAAGCTTAAAGCAGGCTGAAAGTAAAGCAGAATGCGCCTTAAGGCGCATTCTGCTTTACTTTCAACCTGCTTCAAGTAGTCTCCTATATTTAATAGTATAAATAGGCTATCGGGTAAAGGGTTAAGGGAAAATAAGGAAAATCCTACAGGATCTGTCTGATCTGGGTCTACACTGTTTTCAGAAATCATCAATATATGATAAAAGCAGGAGAAGTGTAAACACTAATTTGACTACAAATCTATCTATCCATCCATACTGCAGCACCCGTATATTGAGTAATATTAATGTGCAGCTGCACATCTGAGAAAACTAGTAAAAGAAAAAGTGTGATAGCACAGATTGACTTAAAAGGTCATTTGAACAAAATGTCACTGTTTAACCTTTAATTGTTTTCCCTCAGATTCCTCTTCCCAACCACAAGTACAGCAGAAGCAGCATCTGCAACAACAACAACAACAACAGCAGCTTCAGGAAAAACAACAAATGAACCAAAAGCATTTACAGCAACAACAACAGTTACAACAACAGCTGCAGCATCAGCAGCAACATCAACAGATGCAACAACAAAAGCAATTACAACACCAGAAGGCACAGCAACAACAACAATTACAACAACAACAGGCCCAGCAACAACAACAACAACAGTTACACCAAATGGCACAACAACAACAACAAACCACACAACAACAAACAACACAACAACAACAGCAATATCTACAACAACAGTCTACAATGTCTAGGACAGTACCTCAAGCACAAGTAAGTGATGGAATGAGTCAAACCAGGGTCCAAGCTTATAAACTAATATAAAGCTTTTAAAGTGAGTCTGAGATCATTCAGCAAAAGCTCAAATCTGACCATTTAAATGCTTAAAAATGATCTCAGTCTCAACTGAAAAGCTTTATAACCTAGGAGCATGCACATCCTGTAGCAAACAGCAATTATTGATGACAATCAAGTCGAAAGAAAAGCAGAATGCTCACTTAAACATTCAGAGAGTTCATATCGATGAATTTGAAATAATTATTTAAGAAATCTGAGAAGTCCCAGCTTTCACAGAGGAATGAGATGACCTTCCATCAGTTTATAACTGTAGCAATACAGTTTGGATGCAGTCGAGATACTGTGTTACTTGGCGTCCCATCTTGATTCAAACAATTTGACACAATGGTGAAACTTTCTTAAGGCAATGTCATAATAGTAACCTTGAGAAATTGCTTTAGGTGAAAGATTTTACAGATGGAACTTACTGACATGCTGAAAGTTAAACAGATCCAGTAAAACCTCGCTATCACGAACACTACATCAGATAAAACCTTCCAAGTTTTAGGCAGGTGTCTGCTTAAAGCAAGATGACAGTAAAGCAGAAAGCTCTTATAGGAGCTATCTGCTTTGCTGTCATCTTGTTTTAAGCTGCCACCTGTCTTAAATTCTATCCATAATCCTACAAGTCAACGGTTGTATTGAGAAGTGTTACTGTATTTTGTTTATTGTGCCTTTTTTCCCTGTGTCTGCATAGGTGTACATGAGTCAGGCGGGTGGGATGCAGCAGTATTACGGCACCGCCCCGCCCCAGCAGAACTACACTGCCCAGCAGTACCAGTATTACCTACAGCAACAACAGATGCAACAACAACAACAACGGCTGCAGCTGCAGCAACAACAACAATACCAGCACCAGGTGCAGCATCAACAACAATACCAGCAACAGTACCAGCAACAGCAGCTGCATCAGCAACAACAGATGGCCATCATGCAACAACAACAGGTAATATTTTACACAGCTTCAAATAAGGGGAGTATTTCAAAAACTAAAATCTTTATTTCTGCATTAAACCCTGTGGTGTTACTACTCCTTAGAATCGTCTCTTTTAGACGATTCTAATGAGTAGTTAACATTACTACCAGATTTTATCATTTATCTAATATTTTCATGGCGTACTACAATGCTTGGATACTTACATACAAACTTTAAATCGCTCTAGGAACTTCATCCCAGAATTGGAATTCCATGAAACTTCATGCAATTGTTTGATATAAAGAGTATCTCAACTCAGAAGATAACATGCTGCATGCTTTTGTGGTGAAGGCCAAGGTCTCTGTTTATAGATAGACCTTGTCATCACTCTGGCAAAATCATATATCTAGCCTTTGGTATTGAAAAACCTTGAACATGTTATCCTTTTGTGCTTTTTAAGGTCTAGCTCACTCTTATTCAGTTATTAATCCGTTACTCCATATTTATATGCCTTTAATTTATTCCTCCAAGAAAGAAAAAAGATAACCATGAATATGCACTTCAGTGCTACCTCCCTACAATGGCCCTCTTAACAATGATCTCCTCCTTACAACAATGCTTGCCACTGTTCCCCCATACAAGATAAATATGTAAAAGGTGCTATGGAGGAAAGGGTTAAATGGCATGTTTATGTGAGGTATAACAATAATTTTATACATTTAGATGATGAATCAGCAGCAAAAGCAGCAAGGGTCTGTATCATCAGACGAGGACCAGTTCAACCTTCTGTCTCAAGAGCGATTGGGCATACCTGCCCGATCTGACGCCCAGGCCATCACCTCTACAAGCACTGCCCCACAGGATGGGTTGGATCATTTAAAACCTGGTTACGACACTGGGCAGCCAGAGGAAGTGGAGAGTCAGTTGATTGTGTTCAGTGATAGTGAGACGTCACTAGGTGGACAGAATACAAACCAAAATAACCACACATTCCAGGAACAGGAGGGGCCTAAACCTAAGGGGCAACTCCCTCCCAAAGCCCCTAAACCATCTAAAAATGTGAGCATTTGTTCAGAAGTTAACGGTTTGTCTTGTTATCAGAGCTCCAGATAAGGAGAGTATTTTATAAAAATCTAAATCTTTATTTCTGCAGTAAACCCTATGGTGTAACTACTCATTAGAATCGTCTCTTCGAGACGATTCTAATGTGTAGTCACGCCATAGGATTTTGTACCGACATAAGTGAGAAAATGTTGATTTTGTTCAGTTCACTCCCTCTTATCTGGAGCCCTGTACAGTTATGTTCAGGGCCCCATGTAAGTCCAGTATTTTAAAAGCTAACATCTTTATGTCTCAACTAAAATCTGTGACATGACTTCTAATTAGAATAGCCTATGTGAGACAATTCTAATGAGTAGTCACAATATGGGATTTGGTGTAGAATTCAGTTAAAAAAAATGTTGGAAATTATCAGTTTACTAACGTTTATGTGGATCTCTGATGTTACACATATATGTACTTGTTCATGAGGAGGCAGCTTACCATTTGTTTGTCTATAGAATTGTAAGATCCTCCGCGATTTGATTCGAATCCCGGTCCTGGCACTTCAGATTTTTCATGTGGGTAAGCCTTCTAGCTGGCTTTCAGAAGGTCTGTGGTTCTACCCAGTTGCAGATTTGTGTCTGAAACTACAGTATAACCTCCGTTATCCGACACCCCATGGTTCCATGTTTGTAAGTCGGTTAAGAGAGGTTGTCGGTTAACGGAGATAGGCCTACGTTCACAAGTTTACACACCAAAAGATTGTCGCTGCAAGGCGAATTTCTCGATGCCGATTGACTTATTAAATATGCTTGCATGACTGCAAGGTTTTTCCAGTTTAAAATCGGAGTCCCCGGCTCCGGTTCTACACGATTTTTCCATTGTTCTTTCTACAGTAGGCATAAACGTGTATAGTCAGTTAAACACGCATACATGTAGATATTAAGTGATCGACTAAAACACTGACACATTCGTATTTATATTTTATATACAAGTACAGTCTTCTCTCGTTATGTCGAATTAGCGGGAAATTAACAAAAACTTAAAAACGCGGGAATGTTTTTATTTTCTCTCAATATAACTTGAGCATAGATTTTTACGCCTACGATTATTACTATAGACTCGACCTATGCGCAGGATGCTTTAGATATATATTTCGTACTTCTAATGTTGACAATTTGACGGTGAGGACGATTGGCAGATACCTGTCCAATTTGAACACGAAATAATGGTTAGCTATGGTTGGAAAGGATGGATGAGTTGGTCTTTTCGGCACTGTGACCCTGAATGGGTTGCTTACACGTGTTGGCTGAAGTAATCTTATTAACCCTCACATTATTCACTCATTTTTTAAACAATACATGTTGTCTTATACGGTCATCCGAGCAATATGTGTCATTATCACCTGCACGTGTATAGTCGGTCAATGTCGGTAATTAGCTGGGTGTCGTGATATAATTGAAATACTGTTTAAGCAACGTAAAATCATAAATCAAATCAAATAGAATTTTAATTTTGATTATATATACATGTAGAAGAAAAAACACAATATCAGAAATTGGTGGGGTGTCACTGGTGCAAAATCCATGAAAAGGGTCATAAAAAAGTGAATCTGCCTTAGGCCCATACTTCTCAATCACCTCTTGTAGTAGTAATTAAGGAGAAAGTATCGGAAATCATAAATTTACTCGATGTAATGTGTTGTTCTAGTGCTGATTTAGTTAATCCATTACCCCATAATTATGCCTTTTTTCGGCTTTAATTTATTGCTCCACTGAGGAAAATAGTTCCAATTCATACATTAATGATTATATATCATAACAAATGGTAGCAGATTGTAACTTAAAGCAGACTGAAAGTAAAGCAGAATGTGCCTAAGGCACATTCTGCTTTACTTTCAATCTGCTTTAAGTGGTCACCTATATTCAATACTAGAAACAGGCTATAATTGGGTAAAGGGTTAAGATTAAATATCAGGGTTACAGATAAGGGGGATATTGGGGTATTTACCCAATTAAAATTGTGGAAAAATCAATTTTTTTCCACAATAATGAGTAACAAAAAGCAAATAATTTTTTTGAATACATATCAGAATATGAATAATACCCAATTTCGAAAAGTACCAATTCCCAATAAAAATTGCAAATACCCAATTCTGTCAAATTTCAAGGAGTAAATACCCAATTGCATCAAAACCTTATCTGTTACCCTGAAATATTGATATCACTGTTCAATTTTTACCAATGTTTCCTGACAGATTGATGCTCAACTACTGATATCTCTAACTCCACCACTCTCTCCGAAGTCTAACAAGGGTCATCGGCGGAATGTCAGTGACACGTCTGGCTACAGGATGGGCGGTAAAGGGAGTGCATTTCGGGCCTACAACAGTGCTGGAGGGGAAGGCCTAAGTGTGGTGTTTGACCACAAATCTAAGTCAGCTACAACTAGTCCAGTCAACTCACCATCAAAGTAAGTTAATTCTTTAAATCATTGCTTCTTGTAGGGTTATGACTGTTGGGTGCTTAAAGTAAACTGAATGTAAAGCAGAAAACTCCTGTACTTTCATTCTGCTGTTATTAGCCACATGTCAGAATGTAAGAAAAGTAGCACGTTATCAGAACAGAGTAAAAACATTGAAAGGAATTTATGGTATATGCTTTATTTAAAGAACCATTTGTGCTATTATACATGTATATTGGGAAAAACTGACATGTAATGATGAGTCTTTCAGTTTGAATAATAAGTTTAAAGTACTACTTACTTAATCCTGATTTCATTTGTCATCTGCTGCGGGTGTCCCAGCATCTGGGGTAGGCAGCAGGCGGCTAGTTTGTCTCAAGTTTTTATGCCCCACCACAACGTTGCAGTAAGTGTTTGCATTTATGTATCTCATAACCCCATAAATATACCTTTTAACGTCTTTAATTTATTCCTCAACTGAAGAAAATAGTTGCAATTTTATGCCAGTTGTAATAAATATGTATGATACAAAATATTTTCTATATTTTATCAGATATTAGCTTAAAGCAGGCTGAAAGTAAAGCAGAATGTGCCTTAAGGCACATTCTGCTTTACTTTCAACCTGCCTTAAATGGTCACTTATTTTCAAAACTAGAAACAGGCTATGGGGTAGTAACAT
Source organism: Gari tellinella (assembly GCA_922989275.2). Taxonomy (NCBI): domain Eukaryota; kingdom Metazoa; phylum Mollusca; class Bivalvia; order Cardiida; family Psammobiidae; genus Gari; species Gari tellinella. Next base: position 23,939,739 of record OV277856.1, on the reverse strand, counting down.
GTTGCAGGACATCTGTGTTTTACAGGCACATTTCTAGTACAGTTTATATTTAGCTTTGAAGATTTTTACAAATGTTCAACCTATTATCCCTGAAAATTTATTTATTAAACTTTGCTGTCTATGAAAAATTTTCATTTAAAATATTACATTGGGTAAAAATACAACATTTACCCCAAGAAAATGTGCAGATGCGTGTAAGACAGATCCACGACCATTACGTAAAACCTACTATGGTTAACTGTAACACCGGTTACTGGGAAGCCATGCACTGCTAACCAATAGCATGTTGTATAACTGTTGCTCTATATATACTGTAGAACCATGGGTATGACGAGAACATTGTCAATGGATGTCTCGGAGTGGAACCCGTTTGAAGAAGACAACTTCTGTAATGAGACGGAGGACTCTCTGTTTGGTAAAGAGTTTGACAAACTGAGAAGAGGCTCTAATAGCAGTAAGTATGAGAAAGGCAATGATCATGTAGCTAGGTGCTTACCTGATGGCTGAACTGTCATTTCTTACTTTAATAAAAGGCACAGCTAGTATGATCACTCAAAAGAAAACTCATTAATTGAGTGAAAGAGAGGTGTTAGTGTTAGCTTAAAGGAAGATGAAAATATGTCAGAAAGTTTTCATATTGTTTTAAAACTTTGACTTTATAGCCTGTTTCTAGTTTTGAAGACAGGTTGAAAGTTTCACTCTTTGCCCTATAAATACGTCTTTTTATGCCTATAATTTATTCCGCCACTGAAGAAAATAGATCCCTTTTATACAGTAATGAATATGTATCGTAAGAAATATTTTCTATATCCTAGCAGATAATAGCTCAATGCAGGCTGAAAGTAAAACAGAATGCACCTTTTCTGCTTTACTTTCAACCTGCTTTAAGTGATCATCTTCCTTTAAAACTAGAAACAGGCTATTGGTAAATGGGTTAAGTAAAGCAGAATGCGCACTCAGGCGCATTCTGATTTACTTTCAGCCTACTCTAAGCTAATACTTCCTGCTAGAATACAGAAAATATTTCGTATAAAACAGAACTATTTTCTATAGTGGAGGAATGAATTCAATGAGTAAAAAGGTTTAATAAAGGGATAAAGTAAGATGAAAACTTCTTTTGAGTAATCATAACAGCAGTAAGTTAACATGGAACAATGGAAAAAAGCTTAATGATAACACAAGGGCTGTCTAAGTTTCGATAAATGAATTTGCCAATTTGTAGGATCTCGATGTATTACTGCAAACCTAAAAATATTTGTCAAGACCCTTTCCTTGATGCTGTTGCTTTAGATAATTTGATATTTTATACAGAATACAACTTCTATTGTGCATCATCAGTTTCACCAAGCTTGTGCATATTGGTTATTTGTGTGCTACATTTGAACCTCGATATATTTCTTTGAAATAATTGGCATTTTTTAGTTGAATTTCAACATTTTAGGTTTACTTAACCCATTACCCCATAGCATGTTTCTAGTTTTAAAGATTTGTGACTACTTAAAGGCACAATCCCGCTCAAATTGGTGTTTAAAACGCGCAATTTCTTATATGTGTGCATTTTCTATGTATTAAAACTAAGTGAAATCGAGTGTAAGAAGCCTGACATATGCACCCACTTCGTAAAGAATCCTACCTAAATGTGTCGAATTCTTATCGTGGTGGTTTACATTATAAGCGGGTTTGTTTACAAATAAGATTACGGGCTGGTTCCGAGAACTCTCGATCGATCGCATAAAGGTCACGTGATTGATTCGGCCGCGACAATGTTTATACATTGCATCAGTTTAACGGCCAAACTTAAAGGAGTTGTCTCTCTTTGGTTGTAAAGCACTCGACTTGTTGTATAGAATTATGCAAATGAGCTTTACCGAGTATGTCCGTAAATTTTCGTCGCTATTCAAAAATAAACAAACTTGATTACTTGTTTCCACAAATTTCACTGTTCGTTAGCAATATTGCTTCAAATATCACCTCGTATTACTTCTTTTTATATGGAACGCTTACGATAGTGACATAAATTTCATGTAAGAAAAATGTTTGATTCTGTTTATGTGGGAGTAATATAGTGGCTTTAAAGCAGGTTGAAAGTAAAGCAGAATGCACCTTGAGGTGCATTCTGCTTTACTTCCAACCTGCTTTAAGCTCCCCTCTGCTAGAATAAAGAAAATATTTCATATGGCACGTATTCATGACTGTAAGAAGTGGAACTATTTTCGTCAGTAGATGAATAAATTAGAGGCGTAAAAAGGTGTATTTATGGGGTAATGGTATAAGTCGAACATTTCCCTTATTTAAAAAAAAAATGTGGCCACATTTTGACTTTAACCCTTTACTGCATAGATAAAAGTTTTTATGCCTTAAATAAATTCCTCCACTGAAAAAAAATGGTTGCCCTTTATTTAGGTGATGAATATGCATCATTAGGAATATTTTCTATATTTTAGCAGATGATAGCTTAAAGCAGGTTGAAAGTAATTCAGAATGCACCTTTAGGCTCATTCTGCTTTACTTTCAACCTGCTTTATGTGGTCACCTATCTCCAATACAAGAAACAGGCTATGGAGTAAATGGTTAGAATACAGATAAATTAGCCACATTCACCTATTAAGTATGGATAAGTTCGACTGAATCGAGATCGAGATAACAAGGTTTTACTGAACAAAACAGAACAGAACTTTATTTTCTCGAATTCTACATAACATAGAATATATGAGGTACAACAAAAGAATATAAGTAATTACTGTCACATGGTTTTTATAATTTAACTAATTTTAACTAATATCTAATATGGTGAGGGGGGGGGAGGGGGCTGTGTCCGGTAATAAACTCTTCCAGACATCGGTATTCTATTATCGTGTATTTTGTGTTATCAAAATTATACTGTTTTGAAATATTGCTAAGTAAAAAGGGCAAAATATGGCTAAGGGTTTACAGTATATACTTAGCTTGACTATGAGAGATTCGGTGAGGTTCGTGAGATTCGGTGCTTGTTTCAGTACTTGAGTTAACCCATTGAACCCTAGTGATGTTTACATGCATCCTTTACAAACAGTGTACCTCAAAGTATACTTTTCTTTTGCAAAAAGTATAGACCCTGATCAGAGGGCTCCTATTGGAGCCCTCTGATCAGGGTCTATACTGTTTGTCATTTTGCAATATATGTATAAAACAATGCTATGTAGTCAAAAATGGACTAGACTTAACTGGAATTGTCCATTTTAAGTTTCAAGGGTCAGTGTGTTCATGAATGTACATCTCTGCTCCAAGTTAATGCTTTGTTTTATAACCAGACACTCTTACTGATACCTATAGTAAAACCTCTCTATTACTACCACTGAATTGTGTTATTTATTAGGTGTTTACCTCAGGTGACTGCTTAAAGCAATGTGACAGTAAAACAGAAAGCTCCTGTAGGAGCTTTCTGTTTTAATGTCACCTTGCTTTAAGCTGTCACCTGTCTCTTATAGGATCTATTAGCCTTGGTTTTAGTTGTTGTAATAGAGAGGTTTTACTGTATGTATTTTGTGGAGGCTGCTTCACTGGAATTTTTATTGTTTCATGTATCCAAGATTATTGAGCTTCAGAAACTGTACTTCAGAAAAACCAAAGCAGTGACTCCTTGCTATAAACATGTAACTAACAAGATAGAAATTACACAATCTTCCTTATTACCTTCGCAACTTGCTTTCTCTAGCTGGGTAATACAGGATTCTGCTTAAAGCAAGATGAACTTACAGCAGGGGCTTTCTGCTTTACTTTCATCTTTAACCCTTTACCTTATAAAAGCGCCTTTAAGCGCATTCGGCTTAATCTTCCGCGAAAGAAAATAATTCCAATCTATACATTCATGAATATCTATCAGAAGGAATATTTTCTTAATTCTAACAGGTGGTACCTTAAAGCAGGCTGAAAGTAAAGCAGAATGCGCCCCAATGCGCATTGGGGCGCATTCTGCTTTACTTTCAACCTGATTTAAGTAGTCACCTATTTTCAAAACTAGAAACAGGTGTTAAAGCTGCCAGGTGTATTCAACACTATCAATTACCAGTGCATCTGTCTAATATACTGTGTCCATTTGATGAGCTGTCAGTGGGAAGGGTCTGTTAGGCCTTGCACTGCCTGTTAGCAGCGTGTTTGTCTAATGGTGTAACGTGTCTATAATTGGGGAAGCCTTCCAGCTGGCTTGCGGAAGGTCGGTTGTTCTACCCAGTTGCCCATGTTTGCCTTAAACTGTGCACAAAAGACTTCTAGGGTCTTCCTCCACCTGTATTTAGCTGGACATCGCGATATGACTGAAATACTGTTGAAAGCAACATAAAATCATAACAAATCCAAATCTATAATTGACCATACTCTCAGATGAACAGACTTGATGAACTGCCCATTGCAGGTATATCCAATGTCAAAAGTCGTGAAGACCTGGTGATGTCAGGCTCTGATTCTTCGGATCCATTCCAGAACGCTCCCTTTAAAAAGCAAGGTATGTGATTGTGGAAATACAAACAATGATAGAAGATAGTAGAATGAAGACTTAAAAAGTAAATGTTGTGATAAAGAACAGTGAAACTTCTCTATTGAGACCGTTAAAACCTCGCTTAATGGTTTTATAAAGTACAGGTGACAGCTTAAAACAAGGTGAAACGTAAAACAGAAAGCTTCTGAAGGATCTTTCTGTTTTACGTTCCTCTTGCTTTAAGCTAATAAACATCTAAACAATTAATCTAGTGGTCCAAATATAGAAGTTTTAGTGTTTGTTTAAAAACAAACAAAAAGGTATTAAAAGAAGCTAAAAGAAATATTATGTGGTAGTATAAAACAGTTAAACACATAATATGATCTTTCTGAGGAAGGCTTAGTGTTTGGTGTTTAAGAGAGATGGCAGCTTAAAGTAGGATAAAAGATAAAGCAGAAAGCCACTGCTTTACCTTTCATCCTGTATTAAGTTGTCATCTGTCCATGCATCTTATGAGTAATTATAATCGATGGGGGGGGGGGGGGGGGGGTTACTGTTAATTTCAGTTTCATCTTTATTAGCATATCGGTAACAAAATTGCCTTTGGCTAATTACATACAGATAAAGAAATGGCATAATACAATAAATATGCTTACACAAACACAGAAACTTCTTCCAATAAGATTACATGTAACCAACATAATTACGAAACAGCATTCAGTAAAAAGAAAAATTAAAATTGCAAGCATAGGAGACCGAAATCGGGTGATTTTAGAAGAAACCATATGATCTGGTTTCACACAAGTTATCCAGGCAAAAGGCATATCAAGACTTAACAATTTGCTACACAGTTTCCAAATTTTTAGTTGTCTGCAAGAGAATGCAAATGCAATGCAATAAAATGTTTAAATTGAATGGCAAACAGTTTGGAGCCAGACCAGACCATACAGTGAATGACCATATAATATTAATTAAAAGAGCAGAATAAATTTCCTTTCAAGTCTGATCACCTTGTGCACAATTCACATTCCTGGCGTCAATGTATGCATTGTTACCTCCTAGTATATGTAGTTGCTTGCCGGAGTATATTGCACTGTAGTTCACCCCTTGCCCCGGGCACTGTTCACTATATCTTAGTTACCCATGCCCTGGGCACAGTGCACTAAATCTTAAGTGCCAAACTAGTTGTTACAGTGGGAAAGACGTTATTCTTTACTTCAAACAAGTTTGTGTTGAAACGGGTATGTCTGTTGCAAACAGCTTGGAGCCAGATCAGGCACTGGGTAACCCAGTGTCAGATCAGGCTCCAAACTGTTTGCCATTCACATTTTGATAAATCATCAACATTTTCAAGAACTTGTCTCTTTAAAATTTTATTACGTTGCCTTTAGCTTTGCAGGAAAGAATCAGGGCACTAGATAAGAGGGAGTAAACTGAACAAATCCAACATTTTCTCACTCATTTCAGCTCCAAAACCTATGGTGTTACTACTCATTAGAATTGTCCTGAAGAGATAAAGACTGTAGTAACGATAAAGCAATTTCTTTTTGTGAATTGTGTTCCAAGGTCAGGCTTATTTTATGCCAGCATAGTTTGTTAATAAAACGCATTGCTGCCAAGCAAAGGAGCCTCATTTTCAATTCTAATGACATAACCCATCACCCCATAGCCTGTTTCTAGTATTGAATATAGGTAGCCGCAGTGCCACTTAAAGCAGGCTGAAAGTAAAGCAGAATACACCTTAAGGCGGATTCTGCTCTACTGTCAGCCTGCTTTAGGCTACTATCTTCTAAGATATAAACAACATTTCTTATGATGCATATTCGTGACTGTATAAATTGGAACTATTTTTTTCAGTAGAGGAATAAATTAAAGGCGTAAAAATGTGTATTATGGGGTTATGGGTTAAAGCCGTGTGAAAGTAAAGCTGTACTAGTAGTGACAACTTTACAGGTCTTTGCAAATAAATTTGAAATATAATTCAAATAAAATTCTGTAAATAAGAGGGGAGATAGCAAGATGCTTCTGATAAAATTCTGTAATATCAGAAGAGATAATGAAAGGCTTCTTATAAATTCTGTAATAACAGGGGTGCTATTTTAACTAGATGCTTCAAATAGAATTATAAGATATATTTTCAAGGGAGTTTCTTTAAAATACGGGTTTTTAAGTCATCTAATAATATTCTATGATACCAGGGGAGATAACTAAATGTAAATAATAATAGCAGGGGAGATAATCAAAGGTTTCTTTTAACATTCTGTAATATCAGGGGAGAGTACCAAACATTTCTAATTCTATTCTGTAATATCAGGGGAGATAACCAAAGGTTTCTTTTAACATTCTGTAATATCAGGGGAGAGTACCAAACATTTCTAATTCTATTCTATAATATCAGGGGAAATAACCAAAGGTTTCTTTTAACATTCTGTAATATCAGGGGAGAGTACCAAACATTTCTAATCCTATTCTATAATATCAGGGGAAATAACCAAAGGTTTCTTTTAACATTCTGTAAAATCAGGGGAGATAACCAAACATTTCTAATTATATTCTGTAATATCAGGAGAGAGTACCAAACATTTCTAATTATATTCTGTAATATCAGGGGAGATAACCAAACATTTCTAATTCTATTCTGTTATATCAGGGGAGATAACCAAACTTTTCTAATTCTATTCTGTAATATCAGGGGAGATAACCAAACATTTCTAATTCTATTCTGTAATATCAAGGGAGATAATCAAAGATCTCTAATAAAATTTTGTAAATAAACAGGGGAATTCCCAGACAGCTTTACTTACTATGGTAAGTTTCCTTGGTAGACAAAAGTTTCCCAGCAATTACTGGCAGGTCATTTGGTCACAGGTATATGCCTCCTACATCTGAAATAATATGGTTCTAGACTGCATTGCTTTAACCCTTTCATGATCAAATTTATCTGAATTTTTTTACCCCTTCACTGCCATGTTGTCATCTTCTTCAATATTGTTGTCTGCAATATTGTTTCAAAGTTAGATTTAAGGCAGTATAACTGACTTAATTTCAAAACAAGTGGCAAACAGTTTTGATCCTGATCAGACGCCGCGTTACGCGGCGTCTGATCAGGATCAAAACTGTTTGCGAAAGTGCTTTTTGACGTCATTGAGAGTGAAAGGGTTAAATTTTCTCCTTGTGCTATTTAAATGCATTCTTAATCATTTCTTCCATAGCCATGAAGGCCAATTACCTTTATTAAGCTGATGCAGCATCAAAAATAACTTCTGTGTTTACAGCTGGTGACTGTATGAGCTTTCTGTTTTACTTAAACATGCAATTAAAGATATTTCCTGACCTCTTTTTGGTAATAATCCCTAGCCTGGCAATTTCCTTGCAAATCTCATGATTCTTATGCTTACCTGTACTACAGTAAATCATTGAGGCGTTTCATGTGAGGCCCGCACCATATATGTGATAGTTTGGTTAGTTAAACCCATTGAAAAGCCCCTTGAGTGTGATTATGTAAGGGCCTCTCTACACAATTTGATATTTTTGACATTGGCTGGGCACACTTGCTACTGTTTAACTGTTACTTTCACACCGATCAAGAACTATTGGGGGGGGGGGGGGGGGGGGGGGGGGGGGGTTAGTCCATCAATGGACTGAGGCAAAGTCTTTAAGATTTAGAGCTACCACAGGAGTTTTAAAGAAAGGCACTTCTTACATTTCTTCCTGTATGACCTACTTCTATATGTCTTTTGATTTACAGTATTGACAATGGAATGACTCTTCTACTTTCTTATCGCTAATGAACACAGATACAGTAAAACCCCTCTATAATGACCACTCAAAAGATGAAACATTTGGTGGCGCTAAGACAGATGGTAGCTTAACCCTTTACTCCAGAGCCTGTTTCTAGTATTGGAGATAGATGACCACTTAAAGCAGGTTGAAAGTAAAGCAGAGTGTGCCTAAAGGCGCATTCTGCTTTTCTTTCAACCTGCTTTAAGCTACCTTGTGCTAGAATATAGAAAATATTTCTCATGGTACATATTCATGACTATAAATTGAAACAATATTCTTAAGTGGAGGAATAAATGAAATGTGTAAAAAGTGTATGGAGTAATGGGTTAAAGCAATGTCAAAGTCAAGCAGAAAGCTTTAAGCAGCCATCTTCTTTGAAAAAAAGAAAGTATTAGCTTTAAAGTTATTTTGCTTTCAACAGCTCCTTTGAAATTTGGAGAGAAAAAAAGTTTAAACGAGGAAATGAGTTGTTGTGATATAGGGGTGTTACTGTACAATTGAATTTGGTACTTTAATAGATGTATTGACTTGCATGTGGCACTCACACAAGCAGACTTCTAGTCAGTGGCAACATGGTAAAAGGCTTGGTATATAAGATTGACTTAACAGTCAAACCTGTTTAAAGTGACCATACAAAAAAACATGCCATAGACAATGTTTTAGACAGGTTGATCCATTTCCTCGGTGGCAAATGCAAAATAAAAAATGGCAGCCTAATTATTTATTTAGGATGAAAAATTGAATAAAGCAGACAACTCCTGTAAGAGTTTTCTGCATCAGTCTGCTATAAACTGCCATCTTTCAAAAACACAACTAATGAGCAGAGTTGTCCTTAAACTCTTTTGTGGATGAAAAGGTTAATGCAGATATGATCAATTCTATTCTGTATTCAACAGCATTCTTTCTTGTAAAATATCATTGCTTCTTAATGTGGTCATTAAACAGGGTTGACTATATGTTAACTGTTACTTTCTGAAAGCATGTAGCATTTCTTGATAAGATTATTCATGCTCTGTCTTTCAAATATTACTTTTACATATACATGTCATTTACATGTATATTTGATTGTTAGGTCAGAGCTCCAGATAAGAGGGAGTAAACTGAACAAATCCAATAATTTCTCCCTCATTTCAGCACCAATCCTATGGTGTCACTACTCATTAGAACCATCTCGAAAAGTCGCTTCTAATGAGTAGTGACACCAATAGGGTTTTAAACAGAAATAAAGATTTTAGTTTTTGAAATACTCCCCTTATCTGGAGCTCTGTTAGGTTCCAATGCATCGAGTCTAGATGGCATGCTAATATAATTGTTCTGCTGTACAAAATAGGTTATTTTATTGGATAAATTCTTGAGAGGCTTTTCAATACTAGTATAGGTAGGAAGCTATATATTTTTTATTAGACAAAATAAGTGAAAAATGAAAATATATAATTATATATTTTGTCCACATTTTTGAGATTTTGTTGTGAGGCATCCTTCAGTATTTGTCCTAGAGGATACAACTATTTAATTGAATGGAAGATGTGTGTTAAGTCAGATATTTTCTGAATATTTCAAGGAAGTGTATTATACATGTATCTCATTTTATATAACCTGAATAACCAAGTTTCTGGTTTAACCATTATTTAAGTGGTATCAAGCTTTTTGAATTTGTAAACACTCTTTTTTATGGGGCATTTATATTACATGTATATTAACAGATTTGTTTTACCATTCAATAGAGATCTACATAATATATATATATATGTTTAACAATGGTAGAATCAAACTGTGTTAAGTGACCATTTACTGAGGAAGATTTGTGCAACTGCCCTTTCAACACCATGGACCTGTTTCAATTATACTCGTTACCGTGTAGACCCAGATCAGAGCCCTCTGATCTGGGTCTACACTGTCTGACGATTCAGACCAGTATTAAGTACTTAACTACCGAGAATTCCAAGTAGACTGGTTCATGTTCAGGTACTAAAATGATTCACAAGGGAAAATAATAACCCACAAGAGCTATTTAGTGTTGAAAGAGTTAAAGATTGCCATTGGATCATTCTATTGTGTGGACACTAGACACAAGTCTGTATTTCAGTACGGCTCATTATTTCATTATTCAGCATATTATTTTTGTATTTTAACTAATGTTAATATATTTTATTTATTTAAAAACATGTGCTTGTTGAAAGAAAGATATGTCTTAACAACGGTTCATTCTATTCTTGTTAAAGGAAAAATTGTGTGTTTTATGATTGGTCAGTTTCAATGTCTGACTTAAATCTGATGTGATACTCGTGAATATATTAGGCCAATGGACGAGATAGGTTTGTTTGTCATTTATGCTGATATGGAGCTGTTACAATTCTGACAGAGTAGTAGGAATAGTGTTTAGTTCACTCTATTGCATTCGAAATTGTATCTTACAAATCTAATATTAACTGCAAATACACGATTTTACACTAAAGCCTTAGTATTATATATATTTTGCACAAATAGTACACTTATAAGAAACCTATGAAGTGAAACCTTGCCATTATGACAATCCAAAAGAGGGTTTGGTTTAGGTGTTTGAGTCAGATCACTGCTTAAAGCAAGATGAAGGCAAAGCAGAAAGCTCCCTTTGGGAGCTATCTGCTTTATTTTCATCCTGCTTTAAGCTGAAATCCGTATTTAACACGATTAACTGTGTTTTCATTTAAGTGGATATAATAGCAGGGTTTTACTATAGCCTGTTACCTGTTAAGTCTTGTAACTTCTTGCCTGCTTCAGTATCGTAGTGGCAAACAAACTTATTCTATCCTTTGGCATTCCAGGTCCTAAAGTTAGATAACTACAGTAGGCCTTAAAGACTGCATGAATTACCTCCCCTAACACCTGCATTACCTGGCCATACTTCCTGTGCAAGTCTTCACAACCACGCCAGAAGTTGTACACAATGTGCTACCTACCTTCTTGTGCATACTAAAACCCGGACCACAGTAGAGCATCATCATCATCCACCCATCACCTTTTCTGACCAGCAGCCTGGTGTCTGTCTGGAGCTACCCCCAGCACTGTGAAAGGAATTTGTTCTGCATTTATTATTGTAACTTGTAATACATTTTGCATTTGTCATTTACAGTAAAACCCTGCTGTTATGATCACCGAAAAAGAGGTTCATTGATGGTGTTTTAACCAATTACTGCATAGCCTGTTTCTTGTTTTAAAACTATGTGGCTTCTTAAAGCAGGTTGAAAGTAAAACAGAATGTGCCTTAAGGCGCATTCTGCTTTACGTTCATCCTGCTTTAAGCTACCATCTGCTACAATGTAGAACATAATTTATTGATACTTATTAATGACAGTATAAATTAATATATTTTTCAGTTGAGGAATAAATTGGAGGCCAACAAGAGTGTATTTATGGCGCACTGGGTTAATTCACACTAACATGGAAATAACTTCTGTTTTTCAGCCACTTGGCCATACAATAGTGAACAAACCTTCTTTTGGGTGATCATAATACAGGCCTGCTATTTATCAGACAGGGTCCTGGTCTTTGATATTTTCAAAGTTTCCTAACTCTACACTACGAGTGTTTGGATTAGTTGTCTTGACATTTTACAAACATTTTGCACCCTGGTCACATGATGAAAGAGCTAACCCTTTACTGCATAACCTTTTTCTAGTCTTCAAGACAGTTGACCACTTAAAACAGGTTGAAAGTAAAGCAGAATGCGCCTTAAGGCGCATCCTGCTTTACTTTCAACCAGCTTTAAGCTACCATCTGCTAGGATATAGAAAATATTTCTTTTGATACATGTTTATGACTGTATAAATATGAATTATTTTCTTCAGCGGAGGAATAAATTAAATGCACTTAAAGGGACTTCTATGTGGTGAAAAGGGTTACCAAAACAAAGTATAGGTATTGGAATGAGAATATTCAGGACTGACAATGTTGACCCAATAGCAGGCCCGTAACAGTTTGGGAGTGACTGTATATTCCCTTTAGAAATGCATAATATCTCTGTACATTTTCTACTGTTTAATGTAAATTAAATCCTTCTCCGACAAAGTCTGCCCACTCATTTCAGACAGTTTCTTTAAAAAAATGCATACCCTGTCTGATCTAGGTCTGCATTGTTTTAAAAAAGTGTCATTATATGCTTATACTGTGGAGGAGACATTATTCTTTCCCGTTTAAATGCAAACAAAACACAAATGCATTGTAATAAAATGGAGAAATTGACAAATATTTGACAATTCTAAATGTTCATTTTAATCTTAGTGGCAAACAGCTTGGAGCCTGATCAGACACCTGGTTACCCAGCGTCTGATTTGGCTCCAAACTGTTTGCAAATGGAAATAATGATTTTAGAGTAAATGTGTTTATTGGGAAAGAATAATGTCTTTTCCACTGTATCTGGAGAAGGGTTAAGAATAAAGCATTGGTACATGTATTCCTTGTGATAAAAGGGTACTTAGTGTCATTAAATTGTATATTTTTCAGCACTGAAAAAAAAAGTCAAAAGAAAAAAAACATATTTTTTTTAATGTTCATAAGTTAATGTGAACAAAAGTCATGTAGAATAAATTATTTTACTTTATGAGTCAGTACAAATCAATCAGGATCTGCTTTCTTATTAGCATAACATTGTTACATATTGGGGTTATTTCTCAGCATAGTTAGGATTAGTGGTATTAGGATTGTCTTTCATGATAAAAAATCGGTAGATTTTTAAAATCAATTGTGATTTTTCAAAAGTTGATTATACCAATAGCTGCTTAAGCATATTGAAGTATAACAGGAAGCTCATGATGGAGCTTCTATTTAACTTTAATCCAGCTTTAAGTTACTACCTGATTTGAATACCATACACCAGTCTTCCTTTAAACGGTCACATTTGTCTTAAGGGGGTAGGTGCACCTTTGGAAAGTAAATACCAAATTCTTCAAACTTTGCATACAGACAGTAAAATTAGTTTCTATGACAAAACTGGTGAAAAAAGTGGGGGTACCGGGCCTTTCTTTTTCACAATTTGAGATTTTTCAAGGCTACCCCCCTAAAAATGAAGCTTCACAAAAACTCCTTCTTTTTTGTACTACGGTTTTTCAATCTTTATTTAAACAATATATTTGTACAAAAAGTATCCTAATTTATATTACCATAGTAAGAATAAATCCTGAAAATAATGTTTTTTAAGATCCAAAATAAAAATGTTTGATTTCACCGGAAAGGAGTAAAATTTACCCCACCCACTTTTTTAAAATGGGAGAATAAGGCACAGTGAAAATTGCCCTACAAATTGTAGCAAACTAAATACCAAATTTTTTATTTGTTGTTTTTAGCCTTGCAAACATAAAGTTTTAGTGAAATAGCAAATAAAAACACAGTGTCCCGGATCTCTTAAAAAACATATAGATCATTTTATTTAAAAAATCCATTTTTTTCTCATTTTTTCACTTTTTGGTGTATTTTACCCAAAAAAAATTTTTTCAAACAAAAATCATTTGATCTATTGAATTATCTATAATTTATACTAAACCTGTACTACCATGAAAATTTCACGCTTATATTCTGAGAAATTAAAATGAAATCGGATGTAACAAAATGCAACCTACCTATGAAAACTGTATATGCTGTAAACTACGAATAGGACATAAAACTTAAAAAGTCCCTTCCGGAACGAAAATACAACTTTTCCCCGGGAAAATAGTATTTTATGACTGTATGCATTCACCAAAAATGAGTTCTTAACCTTTTTAGGAAAATGAGTTCGTAAAATTTTTCGGAAATTTCATAATGCTCAAAAAGACAGGCCGACATCCTTAAGATTACACTTAACCCTTTACTCCATAGCATGTTTCTAGTTTTGAAGACAGGAGACTACTTAAAACAGATTGAAAATAAAGCAGAATGTGCCTTAAGGCACATTCTGCTTTATTTTCAACCTGTTTTAAGCTACTATCTGCTAGGGTATAGAAAACATTTCTTGTGTTGCATATTCATTTACTGTATAAAGTGGAATTAATTTCTCATTGGAGGAATAAATTTCAAGTCATAAAAAGGCATATTTATGGAGTACTGGGTTAAGTTAACACTAATCCAATGACTATAATTTGCATACATTAACTATTGATTATTAATTAATTATCAGTTAACACAGGTGTTTGATTATCAATCATTGTTATCTGGTTTGATTCCCATTTCTAGTCAAAGATTAACTTACCTGGGTTGGTGGTGGTGAAGGGATAAAGTTTGCTCAAATGCTTTTAACCTCCACAAATATTAAACAGAATCTAGATCTACTCAGACATTTAACTCCACACCTTAACATATATATATTTACACCTTTGTTATATCTCCAAGATTAAAGATCAGTGGGCATATTGTATTTGATCTGGCTGTGTATTGGTTGGTTGGTTGATTTGTCTGTCCAGGACTTTAACCCATTACCCCATAGCCTGTTTCTAGTATTGAAGATAGGTGGCCACTTAAAGCAGGTTAAAAGTAAAGCAACCTGCTTAAAGCTACCATCTTCGAGAAAATAGAAATTATTTCTTATGATATATATTCATAACTGTATAAATTAGAACTCTTTTCTTCAGTGGAGAAATAAATTAAAGGCGTTAAAAGGCATCTTTATGGGGTAGTTGGTTAACCTTGGCCATAACTAAGGAGCTACATGTGATGGAATCTTCATATTTGGCATGTGTACTTCACTCAAGAGCCTCTTGAGCTCATTTCATCTGAGGTCATGTCAGACAAAGGTCAAGGTCATTAAGAGGTCAAATAGGTTGAATTTAATTTTGGTCATACATGTGATAGAGACTTTATATTTGACATGTATACTCCACTTAAAGCCCTTAGCTCAGTACAATATTAGGCATGTCAGACAAAGGTCAAGGTCTTTGAGAGGTCATATATGTTGAAATTTACTTTGTATCCCCTAACCTACATTTAATAGCAACTTCATGTTTTTCAAATTTACTCAAGAAACACTGGCACCGATATGCATAGTTTGACTAAAGTCATGCTAGATCATGGTCATAGCAGCCATAAAGGGGCATAGTGTTTCAAGAAAACATCTTGTTTACCATCATTGTAATATCAAATGACTAAAACGGTCATGAGATCCACTTCTGAAGACTGGGATGAACATTGTGAAACCATACTGTCAATATACCCAGACGGTATATAGTGAATCTTATGTAGTGCAGCTCCTGAAAACATATTAACTGAATGCACATTTGGGTCTGGTAATGTCCTGTCTCTACTGCTACTGTTGGTGACGCTTGTTCCTTCAAACATCTCTCAATTCACATTTGAAGGCTGGGTCATGGTTAAGTTTCAGTTGTAGTCAAACAACCATTTAAAATTTAATTTTTCAGTTTCTAAAACCCAAACCTTTATGCCAGATGAAAGTAATCATGGCTCCAGAAAGGGGAGGTTGGACCTTAAAGCTACTCAATTAATTCTTTGGAAATCTTGTTTATTAAAAAAAATTTATAAGTGGTATACATGATGTTCAAAGATTAGAAAATCTATTTGTTGGGGAGGAGGTGGGTTTGATTTGTATTGTGTAATGAGATCTGATTTCGTCTTATACTTGTGTATCCTGCCTATTTCAGAAGAGGAACAGGAACTGGGATACAAACAGCCCCACTTACTAGGTACCCTATGGGAACAAGTGGTAGAACAATAAATAACATACCAAACTGCATTAGTTTAAAACAATATTGTAATCAGAGAAAAGGATTGGACAACAGGCAAAGCCTATGTGAGTCCTCTCCAAACCTAACTGCATTAGTCTCACTTACATAGTAGGTGGCAGGTCCTACCCTACTGTATTAGTGTGACAGGTCCTGACCTACTGCCTTGGTGTCACATACAGCGATGAAGATGGTATTCTTTCCCAATAAACATGTTTAAGCTAAAACTATTATTTCCAATGCAAACAGATTGGAGCAAGATCAGACGCCGGGTAACCCGGCGTCTGATCAGGCTCCAAACTGTTTGCCATTAAAATAAAAGATAATAGTCAGAATTATCAAAGAGTTGTCATTTACTCCATTTAAGTGCAATGTCATTTACTCCATTTAAGTGCAATGTCGTTGCACTTAATTTGTGTTTAAACGGGAAATAATAACCTCTTCTCAACGGTATGTACTGTAGGTGGCAGATCATACCTTACTGCCCGGTATCTGTTCTGGCTCCAAACTGTTCAGCTCTAAATGACCATTTGTGTCAATGGGCCATAATTACATATGTAACAGGTTTCCTTTTCTTGTAGTATTAAGGTTGTAAGAAATGTGACATCCATTTTGTTTGTGATATAAGTAAAAAGTAAATCCATTTTTAGCAGCCATTCAATAAAGAAACAAGATGTCTGAAGGGAAATGCAATACTGAAGGAATGCAGAAATCACTGTTAGCAGCTTTCTGTGTTCCTGTTTTTCCTGCATTTACCCTTTCTTTCATAGTTTCATGTTACCTTTGCGTCAGACTGCCAATATTTTTATCTTCTTTGAATGGAAGCTGAATACAATATGATTAGGATCTATGTCCAAGGTTATAAAGCATTTGAGTTGAGTCTGAGATCATTCTCAATCATTGATTAGTTTCAGCAAGCTTTTAAGTTGAGTCTGAAATCATTGTCAAGCATTTGATGGTCAGATTTGAGCTTTTGCTCAGCAAAAGCTCAAATCTGACCAATCTTTTGCTCAGCAAAAACTCAAATCTGACCGATCAAATGCTTGAGAACAATCTCGGACTAAACTCAAAAGCTTTATCATAACCTTTTGGGCCTGGAATAGTTGAATTTTTCCCTGTTATTAGTAAGTTTATATGGAATGTTTGAACAGTTAAAGGCTTGTGTTTGTACAACTGTGATATTTATCTGAGTGGCAAACAGCTTCAAGTCGAATCAGACATTGGGTTATGTGGTGTCTGATCTGGCTCAAAACTGTTTGCAATGGACAGAATTGTTTTAGCATGCAATTAATGTGAAAGAATAACCTCTTCTCCTCTATAGTGTCTAACTTATCTTTGTTCAGCATTAAGTAGAAATGTTTTTTTTAAAGACTTCCATGTACAGTAAAACCTCTCTATTATGACCACTAAATGGTGTTAACTATTAGGTGTTTCTGACAGGTGACTGCTTTAAGCAAGGTTACAGTAAAACAGAAAGCTCCTGTAGGAGCTTTCTGTTTTACTGTTACCTTGCTTTAAGCTGTCACCTGTCTTTTATACACTCAATAAGCCTTCTTTTTAGTGTCCGTAATAGAGAGGTTTTACTGTATATGTTTTTTAGCTCACCTGAGCTAGCTCAGGGTGAGCTTTTGCAATCCTTGAATGTCCGGCGTCCGTCGTGCGTCGTCCGGCGTCAACAATTTTAGTGTTTACACTCTAGAGGCCACAATATGTATCCAATCTTTCTCAAACTTGCTCAGATGGTATATTAACATAAGAGTTCGGATGAGTTCGTTAATGGTTGAAATCGGACAAATAGGTCATGAGTTATCTACCTTTGAACTGCTGAAAATGCCATATTTAACAGTGTTTACACTCTAGAGGCCACAGTATTTATCTAATCTTTCTAAAACTTGCCCAGATTGTATATGACCATAAGAGTTTGGATGAGTTCGATTTTGGTTGAAATCTGACAAATAGATCAAGAGTTATCTACCTTTGAATTGCTGAAAATGCAATATTTAACAGTGTTTACACTCTAGAGGCAACATTATTTATGTAATCTTTCTAAAACTTTCCCATATTGTATATGACTATAAGATTTCAAATGAGTTCGATTTTAGTTGAAATCGGACGAATAGATCAGGAGTTATCTACCTTTGAATTGCTGAAAATGCCATATTTAACAGTGTTTACATTCTAAAGTTCACAATTGTTATCCAATCTATCTCAAATTTTCTAAGATTGTATAAGACTATAAGAGTTAAGATGAGTTTGATTATGGTTGAATTCAGACTTATAGGACGAGAGTTATCTACCTTTGAATTGCTGAAAATGCCATATTTAACGATGTTTACACTCTAGAGGCCACAAATTTTATCCAATCTTTCTCAAACTTACTCAGATTGTATATTGCCATAAGACTTCGGATGAGTTCAATTATTGTTGTAATCGGATCAATAGGTCAAGACTTATCTACCTTTGAATTGCTGAAAATGATATATTTAACAGTGTTTACGCTCTAGAGGCCACAATATTTATCCAAGCTCTCTCAAACTTGCCCAGATTGTATATGACCATAGGAGTTCGAAAAAGGGTGATTATGGTTGGAATCGGACAAATAGATCAAGCGATATCTACCTTTGAATTGCTGAAAATGCCATATTTTACAGCGTTAACACTCTTGCAACTACAGTTTTGAATGGATTTTGATTATACTTGTACACAAAGGATGTAGCTATACATTCTCAAAGGAGTGCAATTATTGTTGAAATGTAATCATTGTGGCAATAGTAACCTGCCCTTGATATACTTTGAAATGCTAGAAAAAGGCTTCATTTCAGTATTGTTTAGGCTCTAGTTATCTGCCTTTGATGTACTTTACTATACTACAGTAGGTCGACAAACTTGAATGGATTTAGAATAAAACGGGTGAAATTGAAAGGTAAAGCTATCAGGCTTCATTACAAATGGTGAGCGATATCAGGGCCTTCAGGCCCTCTTGTTTAACTCTTTCCTACCATAGACACAACTTTTAGCGCAATTTAATTTATTCCTCCACTGAAGAAAATAGTTCAAATTTATACAATCATAAAAATATACTGCCAAAGAAATATTTTCTATATCCTAGCAGATGGTAGTTTAAGGCAGGCTGAAAGTAAAACAATACGCCTGAAGGCGTATACTGCTTTACTTTCAACCTGCTTTAAGTGCTCACCTGTCTTTAAAACTAGAAACATGCTATGGGGTAATGGGTTAAATGGTCATTTCAGCTCAAGTCTTAACTGTATTTGCATAATACCATTTAGTGCATATAGTTTTATCATGTTAGATACTTGTGAAATATTTTCTGTATTGCAAATGGAATATGTGACCAAATGTGAGATTTACTGTCAAACTTGTATCTAGAGACTATTCAACACCATGCCCATAAGCGGTCTCTTAAACAGGTGGCTGCTAAATGCAGGATAAAAGCCACGTGTCTACGATTACCTGTAAACTTTAGCAAAGAAAGCTGGCTTAACCCATTACCCCATACATACAACTTATGTCTTTCATTTATTCCTTCACTGAAGAAAATAGTTTCAATTTATACAATGAAACATTTTCTATATTCTAGCTGATGGTAGCTTCAAGCAGGCTGAAAGTAAAGCAGAATGTGCCTTAAGGCACATTCTGCTTTACTTTCAACCTGCTTGAAGTGGTAACCTATATTTAAAACTTGAAACAGGCTATGGGGTTAATACATCTTGACTGTATTTTGCATCATCAATAAAACATTTTGAATAAAAAAAATTTATCTTAAATATATTAAAGATACATATATGAGGATTGTTACATTGGAGAAGAAGTTATTCTTTCCCGATAAATTATTATTTCCATTGCAAACAGTTTGGAGCCAGATCAGACCTTTGGTAACCTGGCGTTTGATCAGTATCCAGAGTGTTTGCTTCTCAGATAAAATAAATCATGGGAAATATAAAAAAAAACTGTTATTTTCTACATTTTAGTGCATGGTGTTTGTGTTTAACCCTTTACCCCATAGTAGGGCCTTTTAGTGCATTTAATTTATTCCTCCTCTGATGAAAATAGTTTTAATTTATAAATACAATCATGAAACTGTACCATAAGAAATACTTTCTATATCCTAGAAGATGGTAGCTTAAAGTAGGCTGAAAGGAAAGCAGAATGTGCCTTAAGGCACATTCTGCTTTACTTTCAACCTGCTTTGAGTGCTCATTGTTTTCAAAACTAGAAACAGGCTATGGGGTAAAGGGTTAAACAGGAAAGAAAAAACATTTTCTCCGTTGTAGGTATAGGAATAATGAATAGATGATAATATTTTTGTTTGCTTATCTTGCCTTATTTGCACTGATGCAGAAATTGTGATACCATTTAGTCAAAGGGCAAACATTCGTTTTCTGTTTTCCTTTCTGTCATGAAATTCTTGAGCATTTATAATATATACATGTTGTACATGTATATAAAAACAATACTGTCAATCTTGCATTAAGTGACCTCTTGTTGAAGTAGCATAAATATTTCTAAAGAAAGATGACTGTTTAATGCAAGATAAAAATAATGTAAAAAGCTCATTCATTATTTTTATTCTGCATAATGCAGTCACCTGTTTTACAGATTTTCATTTAAAACAGTGAAGACATTATTTTTTCCAAATAATCTTATTTATGCTAAAGCTATTATTTCCATTGCAAACAATTTAGAGCATGATCAGAAGCTGGGTAACCCAGCGTCAGATCTGGCTCCAAACTGTTTTCCACTTGGATTAAAATAGATAATCAGAATCGTAAAAAAATTGTCATTTTCTACAATTCAGTGCACTGCGTTTGCATTTAAACAGGAAAGAATAATGCCTTCTTCTGTAACCTATCGAGTAGTTACTTAATATGAGATTGACTTATGGATAAAACCTTTTGTCTAACTCTAGCATTGCATGACTACAATTCTAGAAACATGGACCAAAGTATAAAGTCATACTGTATACAAGACAATCAAGAATTTAGCATAGCTCCAGATTGGAGTTCTTAGTTTTTAAAATACCAAACTCTGTATATCTCCATGATTTGAATGAACAATTAAAAAATAGGACTTTTTGGCAAGAGCAAATGTTGGAAATTTGTAGTTGATTCCCTCTTAAAGAAAGCCATATATTCCATCTGCAGATTTTTTTTGTTGTTAAAGATTTTTACCATGAGATAGGGGTCAGTTTAAAATTTAGTCAGTGGGTAAGCATAACTGTCATTAAATGTTAATGTATGTATTGGTTTTTGTGCAGGGTACATGTCTACAGAAATCCTCAAAATGTGTTAGTATTATTTCCTGTATTGTTACATGTATAATGTGATATAACTGATAAGCCATTCAATGATTTGACCATTGTTGACTTTACAGACCTGGGTCCATGCCTATAAAAAATTTGAGTTTAGTCTGAAATCGTTCTCAAGCATTTGGTTGGTCAGATTTGAGCCTAGGCTCAAATCTGACCAATCAAATGCTTGAGAACGCACTCAGACTCGTCTCAAACGCTTTATAAGCGCTGGGCCAGATGAAAGTTTGGATTCAAATCAGACCTAAAAATCACAGACATATGCAGTCAGGCTTGAGACTAGAATAATCTCTGTACATTCTTATCTTGCTCCTGCCTCTTCCATCACCTTTAGCTCTTTACTCCATAGCCTGTTTTCAGTTTTGAAAACAGGTGTCCACTTAAAGCAGGTTGAAAGTAAAGCGGAATGCGCCTTCAGGCGCCTTCAGCTTTACTTTCAACCTGCTTTAAGCTAACATCTGCTAGAATTCAAAAATCATTTCTTATTATACATATTCATGACTGCATAAAGTTCTTGAAAGTGCATGAATGAATTAAATTGTAAAAATGTTTATCTATGGAGTGAATGGATCAAATCTGATTTGGTTACCAGCTTCTTCCAGTCTGGCAGAAGCTGGGAGCCAAAGTAGAGTGTTGGAGGTAGTTCTTGACTCTTATCTTCTGCAATTCTGATAAATCAAGGGGTATTTCTTTAGTATCATGCCCAAGAATGTGTATACCTGTGTGTCCTAGCCTTGTACTGATCCAGGTAACCATTGCAAACAGTAGATACCCTGATCAGAGGGCTCCTAAGGGATCCCTCTGATCAAGGTCTTCACTGTTTGTTACATTGTTAAATATTTTGGAAACAAATCACTTGTCTTTGAAAATAGGTCATTTATATAAAAATGGTATACATGTACTTACAGAAAAGAGTAATTAATGATTCTATTGAATGGTAACAGGGAAAATAAAAAGAAGTATTTGTTAACCCATTACCCCATAAATACGCCTTTTAACACCTTTAATTTATTCCTCCACAGAAGAAAATAGTTCCAATTGAAACTGTCATTAATATGTACCATAAGAAATATTTTATATATTATAACAGATGGGAGCTTAAAGCAGGCTGAAAGTAAAGCAGAATGCGCCATAAGGCGCATTCTGCTTTACTTTCAACCTGCTTTAAGTGATAACTTGTTTTCAAAACTTAGAAATATGCTATGGGGTAATGTGTTAAATAGAATTTGTGTGTTGGTAAAGACCAGACTATATTAGTACTTAAAGCCATGAATACATGTACATTATCATTTGTTATTTAATTGTTGAAAGTAGTTTTGTTACCAACTGTTACAAGAAAACAAGCAACCCTATTGGTTGTTGTCTATTATATTTACTAGTTAGTTTTTATTATATAATTATACAAGCACCAAATGTGACTATGTGTACGGTGATACTTACCCGTATTGCTGTTAAAGTATTTTGTGGGGGGGCATACAGTGGCAAAAACGGTATTCTTTCCCAATAAACGTGTTTATGCTTAAACTATTATTTCTATTGCAAATAATTTGGAGCCAGATTAGACACCAGGTAAGCCGGCGTCTGATCAGGCACCAAACTGTTAGCTGCTCAGATTAAAGCAAGTAGTCAGAATTGTCAAAAAGTTGTCATTTTCTATATTTCATTGCAATGCGTTTTTGGTTCGTTTAATGAGTTCAATGAAAAGTGATAGAAAAATGTTTAGAATTAGAGTGGCAAACAGTTTGGAGCCTGATCAGACAATGAGTTACCTGGTGTCTGATCTGGCTCCAAACTATTTGCAATGGACATCATTGTTTTAGCACAAACACATTTACTGGGACAGAATATCATCTCCACTTTGCACTGTCACTCCGTAGCCAAATTTATACACCATTAGTGTTTGTTACTTCTATAGTGTTTGTGGTTCAGTCATAGTATTTTGTTGCCAGTAACAGTTGAACTTCGATATCTCGAACTCGCTTAACTCGAACTATCAGATAGTTCAACACATGAGTTGCATTATTTCATGCTTTGTTAAGTCGAACATACCCATATTTTAAAGTTAAAACGTGGCTAAGCCACGTTTTAACTTTGAAATACGGGTATATTCGATTTAACCGAGTTTGAGATATCGAAGTTCGACTGTATGTCTTATCCAAGAAAACACTTCAGATTATACATATATATACTAACCAGCAATAGAAAATATTTTTTGTTTTTGTTGTTGTGGAAAGATGACTGTAAGTCTGTAAGTGAATAAATGCTTTCACCCATTACCCCATAGCCTATGTATAGTTTTGAAGACAGGTGACCACTTTAAACAGGTGGAAGGCGCATTCTGCTTTACTTTCAGCCTGCTTTAAGCTACCATCTGCTAGAATATAGAAAATAGTTCTTATAAAATATATATTTGTGACTGCATAAATTGGGAGTATTTTCTTGAGTGATGGAATAAATTAAAGGCGTAGAAAGGCGTATTTATGGGTTAATTGGTTTAGCCACAACCTGTCTCAAACACAATTAAGATATAGGTAATGGGTGAAAAGTTGAAAATAAGTTCAATTTTGTGTAGTGTGAACATTGGGATTTTTCTGTACATTTAATAGTTAAATGGTTTTGGAGATTTGATAAAATGGTATTTTGGCTAGTACATCACTTCACAGAGATTTAATACTTTTATTTCTTATTCTTTACATAGTTAGAAAATCAGAGCTTTATTTACCTTTATAGAAATAGTTTATGTAGATATTGAACAGTTGAGCTTTAATAACTCGAAATTTGCTTTATTGTAAATTACACGTATTAAAAAAATAAAAGAGTAGATAACATGGAATCACAGTGTGTGTGTAAAGTTTAACTTTTGCTGTGCATGGTTTGAACTTGTGAGTGAAGCAAGTTTTGAGTTTACAAGGGCCCCTAAAGCCAGTAGTTCAAATTAACTGATGAAGCATAATTTTTGTATGTAAGGCAGGTTGAACTTTAGGAGATGTCTGCTTTACTTTCATCTTTGCTTTAACTCTTTGAACCCTAGTCACGCATATATGTGTCATTTTCAAACAGTGTACCTGTGAGGAGCACACTTGTCCTATGCAAACAGTGTATACCCTGATCAGAGGGCTCCTTAAGGAGCTTCGGCTCTAAATGACCTTTTTGTGTCGATGGGCCGTAAAACACCATTCATTCATTCATTCATTCCTTAAGGAGCCGTCTGATCAGGGTCTACACTGTTTGTAATTTTGAAATATATTGTCAACTTCAACCCTAAAAAGTCAAAAATGGACTAGACTACATTGAAAACTAGAATTGTCCATTTGAGGTTTCAGGGCGGAAAGGGTTAAGCTGATAACCTGTACTTCACACTATTAGTGAATAATCTTTTCAGTGCAGTTATCAGGGTTGTAGGGTATATGTGTCATATGGCTCTGATGCAGAGTACAGTAATACCTCTCTTTTACGACCACTAAATTATGTTAATTAGGGCCCCACCGAGAGGTGGGTGCCCTATAGTAATCGCCTTGTTATTAAGGTGTTTACGATAGGTGACCGCTTAAAGCAAGGTGACAGTGAAACAGAAAGCTCCTTTAGGAGCTTTTTGTCTCACTGTCAACTTGCTTTAAGCTGCCACCTCTCTATTATACAAGCAATTAACCTTCGCTTCAGTGGTTGTAATAGCGAGGTTTTACTGTAGTATAGGGTAAAAGCATCTTAACCCTTAGGATGGAGGAAATGGTTCAAACATCTCTTGTTATATTTGTATGTTTGGTATTTCCAGTGGTTCATTTTCATGGTGCTGTACTATAGCAAATTATTGATGTCTTCATTATACAGTAAAACTCTGGTGTTTTTAGACCACTCTAAGACAAGAATTTTTACACAACTTTTTTCTGAATAAAAGACTGCTGGCAGCTTAAAGCAGGATGAAAGTAAAGCAGAGAGCTGCTAAAGGTATAACCCATGTGGTTCTGTTGCATGCCAACTTAGTCAACTGGCAGAAGAGAATGGGGTCACCACTGCCATAGTCTGACATGATACTGTAGAACGCTGCCAAAAGGTGCAACCTTTTCAGTGTTTCGATTGATGGATAAATTCATCATAAAATGATGTATTTGTATGTCAGTCCAGTACTGAAAAGGTAAAAGTCCAGAATATTTGTAACTCTGGTATTCTGGTCAGGGTTCATATTTCTTGATCAATACCTCATATTTTCAGATGGATGTAAATGAGATGCTGATCTGGCAACTTGTCTCCTGGAGTAGGGATATGACGGAAATACTTTTAAAGCAACTTAAAACCCTATTCCAACAACAAAATCTTAAAGGAGCTTTCTACTTTACAGTCATTCTGCTTTAAGGAGTCATCTCCCGTAACATCAGAATCTTGCCAGTTCTAGAGTAGTTGTTATATCAGAGTTTTACCATAGATAGTTCCCTTGTCATAGCTGTATATTTTTATCCACAGCTCAGATAATGTGATGTCAAGTTTCATAATTGATTCATAAAAGGTCTTTCATGCATTTTTAGTGAGCTCTGTGTGTTTTTAGTAAGAGCATAACAAAAAATGTTCCATGTGGTTGCTATGGTTAGATAAGTTTGTTGTGTCGTTCAGTATCATTCTATCCAGAGTCTTTAATAAAATGTACAAAACACCAAGGTCCCATTATATATGTGTACAGTCAAATAAGTGTTAAGTGGTCATTCAAAAGTAGAGATCTGGGGCCCCGTTTCACAAAACTTCTTACGACAAATGTTGTCGTAAGTCAAAATTTTAAAATACATTTAATCTCTGATTTCTCTATTGAATCCTGTCTTGTGACACCTTTTTGGAATCGTCTTTTCAAGACGATTCCAAAAAGATGTCACAAGACAGGATTATATGGAGAAATAAATACTAATTGAGAGTTTTATAATCTGACTTACGACAAAATTTGTAGTACGAAGTTTTATGAAACTGGCCCCTAGTTAGCAGGGCTCCATATAAGAGTGAGTAAACTGAACAAATCCCGCATTTTCTCTCTCACTTCAGCACAAGATCCTATGGTGTTACTACTAATTAGAATCGTCTCTTCGAGACGATTCTAATGAGAAGTGACACCATAGGGTTAAACCCATTACCCCATAGCATGATTTAAGTGTTTGAAAATAGGTGACCACTTAAAGCAGGTTGAAAGTAAAGCAGAATGTGCCTTAAGGCACATTCTGCTTTACTTTCAGCCTGCTTTAAGCTTCAGTCTGCTAGTATATTGCAAACATGTCTTATTATACATATTCATAACTGTATAGATTGGAACCATTTTCTACAGTGAAGGAATAAATTAAAGGCGTATTTATGGGGTAATGGGTTAAAGCAGAAATAAAGATTTCAGGTTTTGAAATACTCCCCTTATCTGGAGCTCTGCATTCGTTGAGGAAACATGTAGGTAATCAAAGCCAGGTGACTGTTAAATGCAGGATAAAAATATTGCAGAAAGCTCCTATAGGAGCTTTCTGCATTATTTTTATCCTGCATTTAGCAATAAACTGTGAAAGAGACTGGTCATGGGCATTATATTGAAATCAGTATGATCACTTAATAGAGGTTTTTGACTGTCTTTGTCTTATACATTATCAGCGTAATGATTGAGCATAATGATTTTTGAGGAGATATTTAATAGTTTACTGATTTTTGTGTTCATACATGTATATTATTCAAACCAGTTTATGGTTAAGATCCATTTTCATAAATCCTGTCATAAGCATTTATATCTAGATGATTAGTTGTTAAGAATTAAAAGTGTCATTTTGTAGCTGGAATGAAAGTTATTTTCACTGAAAAATTTGTTAATAAATTATGGTTATGATAAAACATGACTGAAAATAGATTATTGATATATTTTTAAGATTTCAATGTTAATAAAATATTGATTACAGTGTTAATAAAATCAAGTATAGATTACAATGTTAAATAAAATATAGATTACAATATTAATGAAAGAATACCAATTTAAGTTACAGTTGGGAAAATAATATTCTTTTCTGTTTAAATAAGACTTAACTTAAAACTCTATGTAAAAAATAATTGGACAACTATTGTTTAAATGTTGACAATCTATTTTGATACAAGTGTCAAACAGTTAGGAGTCTGGTTGGATGCAGAGTTACTTGGCATCTGGTCAGGTTTCAAACTGTTACAGAGTAACAGATAAGGAGAGTATATCAAATAGTGAAATCCTCATGTCTTACCCTAATCCTATGATGTGACATCATTATGTAGTTATATTGTAGGCCTAGGGTTTACAGGAAGCACAGGGGAAAAAACTCTTATCTGGATCCTTGTTTTAACCCTTTACCCCATAGCTTGTTTCTAGTTTTGAAGACAGATGACCACTTAAAGCAGGTTGAAAGCGCTTTCTGCTTTACTTTCAGCCTTCTTTAAGCTACCATCTGCTAGGATTTAGAAAATATTCCTTATGGTACATGTTCATTACTGTATAAAACGGAACTATTTTCTTCATAGTAGGAATGAACCAACTGAGTAAAAATGCATATCTAAGGAGTAAAGGGTAAACTATGGATATCAGGATATCAGTTCTTCGAATATTAATGTTTTTGTTGGTAAACAATATTTTACCCCTTGTAGTCTTTGTCATGTTCTGTTTTAGTGAGACTAACTTAGTGAAAATCCATTGTACATAACGATTACATATACATATATGTATTTGGTAGAGTTATTTTGATTTGTACATGCAGCATGATCCGATGCTGTTCTTTTAATCTTGCTAAGACAATTGTGTCCAGGGCCTATTTTTTAAACATCTAAAGCAAAGACAGTTCAGTAAATACACATTACCAGTTGACAGCGCGATACAGAGTGATGTATTTAGCTCGAGACGTTTTTGTCGGAAATAGCCGATCTGACGAGCGCCTTGGCGCGAGTCTGATCGGTTGTTTCCGCCAAAAACGTCGAGAGCTAAATGCAACACTCTGTTGCGCACTGCCAACTGGTGATGTGTTTATTATATGCCTTGAATACAAACCAGAAACAACTAAATAGTTGTTTAAATCATTTTATATCCAAAATTTATTAGTTATTTGAAGCAGAACAAGATTTTTTGTATGTCACAAAGAATAACGCGGCACTCGTACATGTACGTAAATGACGTCACGTCAAATCGAAAGCAAGGTCAGAGTAAAATACAAAGTGGCTGATACAAGGTGGCTGATACAGACTCTTGTATTTTACTCTGCAAATACACGCGGAAACGCTCGATATCACTCGAAGGCATATAATAAAACTTAATATTACAAACACTCAAAATATGTGATTTTAATGTCTAAGGCATTTGATTGCTTAACCCATTACTCCATAGATACACAAATATGTACCATAAGAAATATGTTCTATACTCTATCAGATGGTAGCTTAAAGTAGGCTGAAAGTAAGGCAGAATGTGCCTTAAGGCGCATTCTTCTTTACTTTCAATCTACTTTAAGGGGATACCCATCTCTTAAACTGTTAAACAGGCTATGGGGTAATGGGTTAAAGCATGATATGAATAAAGCAGAAAAGCTTTTGCTTTTTTTCACTTTGCTTTAAGCTACCATTTGTCTTTTGCATTTAGTAAGCCTTCTTTTGAGCCATCATAGTGACCGGTTTTATCTTGAGTGTTAAAACTATATTGCTGTAAGTTGGTTTATGAAACAGGCCCAAAGACAGTTAGGTATTGCCTTGGTCCCGGTGTCTAAGTCATTGTCTGTAGACATCTACATGTAGGTTTAACCTTTCCATTAGTTAAGTTTATATTTTTTGCTGCAAGCAGTGATATTTGTTTGCAGAAGGTGAGATGTGCTGTTTTCCCGAACAGCTCTTTGTTTCTGAGGTAGTTGTTTTAATACCATGTTGCCATTTGACTAGAGTGTGTGCAATATGTGATGCCGTTTGTTGTATGTATGACTTGGTGTACATAATTATTGAAACATCAGCATATAATAGAACACACTGGACTTTGTCTTCCTTGACTCCCTCTGACCATGTCAATTGGACAATGATATTGAGAAAACATACTACAGTAGAACACCTACCACCAATAAACATGGGTGGTATAGGCAGGTGGTTGCTCAACCCATTACTCAATAACCTGTTTCTTGTTTTGAAGACAGGTGATCACTTAAAGCAGGTTGAAAGTAAAGCAGAATATGCCTAAAGGTGCATTCTGCTTTACTTTCAACCTGCTTTAAGCTACCATCTGTTAGAATATAGTGAATATTTCATATTGTATATATATTCATGACTGTATAAATTTGGAGCTATTTTCTTTAGTGGAGGAATATATTAAATGCGTAAAAATGTGTATCTATGGAGTAATAGGTTAAAGCAAGGTGATAGTATAGCAGAAAGCATCCTATTACTCAGAGTGATTGTCAACAATATCTTTTTTGGTTTGGACAGTCAAATAGCAATAACTGAACTTGCATCAAGCTTGCTGAAGTTGAATTTACCTGTATTCAGTTAGTTGGATTTTGACTAAAAGATCTTGGTTAAGTCAAATATACCCAAGTTAAGACGTATCTAAGCCATATTTTACCTTTGAAATAGGGGTAAGTTTGACTTGAGTGTGTTGGGGATAAAAAGTTTTTTACTCTATAAATAGACGATAATGCATTAGATACACATGTACAGTGGGGAAGACAATAATCTTTCCCAATAAATGTGTTTACACTAAAATGTTTATTTTAAGTGCAAACAGTTTGCAGCCAGATCAGACGCCGTGTAACCCGGCGTCTGACCAGGCTTTGTACTGTTTGCCACTCAGATTAAAATAAATAGAACCATTTTCTACTTTTATTACAATGGGTTTTGTACAATGGTTATTTGCAAACAGTTTGGATAACATAATCAGATTTTGCGTAATGCAGCGTCTCATCAGATTTCCAACTGTTTGACTCTCATTTCAATATTTCTTAGCTCAGAATACCTAAAATTTAATTTTGAATTTAAGTACAAATGTACAACAGACAGTTTTAGTTACCTGGGTATTGTAAGTTTGGGGATGTACTGAATTTTATATTTGTAACTCAAATACCAGTACAATAAAAGTTTTTAATCCAAATATTCTTTTAAATGACTTGTCCCATAAAACTGCAAATTACTGTTTGGATCCTGATCAGATTCCAAGTTAGGTCATATGTTATCTGGTTCAAAACTGGCCTGTTTAGCTCAGTAGTTAGAGCTTTGGCTATGGTTATTTCTCTGGAAACTTTATGGTTTTCATTTTCATTTAGCAATGTATTGTTTAATCAAACCTACGAATATAGTAAAATTTTGCCACTATGGTTAATGGATTAACCCTTTACCCCATAGCCTGTTTCTAGGTTTGAAAACAGATGACTACTTAAAGCAGGTTGAAAGTAAAGCAGAATGTGCCTTAAGACGCATTCTGCTTTACTTTCAGCCTGCTTTAAACTACCATCTCCTAGAATAAATAAAATATTCCATATGATACATATTCATGACTGTTTCAATTGGAACTGTTTTCTTCAGCGTAGGAATAAAATGAATGCGCTAAAAGGCGCTTCTAAAAGGGAAAAGGTTAAATCAGGAATCCAGACAGTTTTCTCCTCCATGTCTCCTCTAAACCCTATATTGTGACTTCATGTATATGATGTAGTCACATTATAGGTATGGGGTAAGACAGGAGGCTTTCAGTACAGTAAAACGGCTCTATTACAACCACTATAGCAAAGGTTTATTGACGGTATAACAGACAGGTGACAGCTTAAAGCAAGGTGACAGTAAAACAAAGCTCCTTAAGGAGCTTTTTGTTTTACTGTCACCATGCTTTCAGCAGTCACCAGTCATAAACATCTAATAATTTAACCCTTTCCTTACTGAAACCACAAATGGACAATCCTAGTTTTCAATTTAGTCTAGTCAATTTTTGACAGTTTAGGGTTGATTTTTACAATAAATGTCAAAATGATAAACAGCGTAGACCCTGATCAGAATGCTCCTAAAGGAGCCCTCTGATCAGGGTCAACACTGTTTGAATAGGACAAGTGTACTCCTTATATGCATGCTGTTTGCAAATGAGGCATATATGCGTGATTTGGGTTCAAAGAGTTAAACAATTTAGGGTTAAGTGGGAGTGTAAGGGCTATTCTGACATTTTCTGTGTTGATTTATTCTCTTTGATATTTTGATGTTTAGGGTTGTTTGGTTTTAGTTTTCATATGTCTTTTACATCTTTCTTCTACAGAGGATGGAAGTGACAGCGATGATGATGTTGACAGCTCTCAGAAACCGACAAACACACAGGATAACTTCAAGCCTCAGGATCTGTTTGGCGGCAACAACAGTCTCCGGGCTGCCTTAGGCATGTCTTCCAAATACAACAAACTCGTCGATGCTGCTGATGACGGTGATGATGACGAAGAGGAGAAAGAATCTAAGAACTCCAGCAAGTATAACAAGCTTGTTGAAGAGAAGAGCTCAAATGAAAAGGAGAAGACCACAAAGGTGAAATCTAAAGCAAAGACAGCAAGTGTTGTTTCAAAAAAGGATGACAAAAAAGACACTGTTGATAGTGGTAAACATGACTCTAGTGTTTCGAAAAGGAATTCTATGAAGAACACTCATGTGACACCATCAGGCACTATAGTGAAGCCACAGCCTCGCAGGCGAAGAGAGTCGAGCTCGTCACATGCGGATGAGGATAGCTTGTCAGAATCAAAAGGTACAGAGTTCCATTATAGGGAACTGGATGATGAGTACGGTAGTAGACCTACTGTAGTGACATCAGTGGCCAAGCCCAAGGATCATGACGTTATTTCTATAATCTCTACATCCAGTCAGGAGTATGATCCTGCTCCAAAGACACTACCAGTGCCAAGCACAGTGTGTGCCAGCCAGGAGAGAACCACACCTGTACTAGCTGACCCAATCATAGGCCATGAACATGGAGTTCGACCATTGCTGGATGATGACGAACTAGAGAATGCCTATTACAGTCAACAGGTGAAAGTTTCTGAGGCAGAAGAACAGTATGTTTCAGGGGATTCGGAAACACCGGTAGAGTGTGACAGTATGATGACCTCCCCTGTGTCCAGTTCACAGAACACAGATATATTTGGGGCGGCACCTTTCCGTAGAAAACTGTCCAGAAAGAAGAGACCTAGTTCTGGAATAGGATATGGTTCCCGGTGTGTAGGTAAGGACAATGAAATGATAGAAATGTCTCAGAAACCAGCTGTACCAGTGAAACCTCAGCTCAGTGCCAAGCCAACAATTCCTGCTAAACCAAAGATCATGTCCACCTCACTGACCATCTCCAAACCTGTAGTACCTGCTAAACCTTCCAGACTCATGTCAAGGTCAGCCTACAATGCTGAAGAGATGGTGAAACACAACTTCCACAAGTCATCGAGAAGACACCGACATGTATCAGGGGAAGAGTTGAGTGTAGGTCTGATCAGGAATAGTGACAGTGAGGATGAGGAGATATCTACTGATATATTTGGGAATGCTCCGTTCATGAAGCGCTCTTCCAGCTCTGCCGATGCCCTAACATCAACAGTGTCACCTGTAGGAGAGCAGGTAAATAGGGGCGAGACATCGGGACAGAGAAATGGATTTAGCAATAGTTTCAGTGCAGACAGTTTAAATTTTCGATCAGAGCAATTGCCTGATTCATTTGGAGCTATACCTTTCAGTAACATGCACATAGCACCAAGCCAAGACACTACAAATACTGCTTCATCGACAGTGAGAACTGAGCAGGCATGTCCTGTAACAAACATTCCTCCAACGTCTAAGTCTGGATCCATGTACTCTGGTGGACAAACATCTGTGATAAAAACTCCCCACTTATTGTCTGATAAACAAGACCCTGTGCCATTTATAGAAAGTTCTTTACCTGTGAGACGAGAGCCCGTCAAGTCATATGAACCTACTATTCTTACTCCCAACTACAGAAAATTTCAAGATGATTCCGACTCCGATGAAACAGAGTTTAGGGTGAGCGAAAGTTCCAAATACATGAAAGTTAAACCGACCAGAAGTCCAAAACCAACTGACAGAGACATTGAAAGCTCAGCGTTCTCAAACATGAGCTTTAATGATGACTTCGAAGAGGAGGAAAACGAACTGGCTAGTGATCAATTTGCAAAGTCTATGTATGAAGGCAGTTTACAGTCAATGAAATCTTCCAAGAGTCAGACCCTGAACGTGCCAAGGGGACAGCAGGGGTTTGTAAAGGACCCTTCACCTGTAAATCAAGAATCTGCAAAAGTGAATAATTCAGGGGGATATGATACATTTACTTGGCCACGTAAACGACACAAAGTTCCGCAGAAACACCAGGCCACGGCTGAACCGTTCACTGTCAAGAAACGTGTAGATGTATTTAAGTAATGGTTTAGAGTATTGTTATTTTCAATGTGTCATGTCGATACAAAGACTAGTCACAATAATTATATATACAGCAAAACCTCTCTTGTACGACCACTAAAAAGAAGGCTAATTGAATGCATAAAAGACAGGTGACAGCTTAACCCTTTCCTCCCTGAAACCTCAAATGGACAATTCTACGATAGCTTTCAATTTAGTCTAGTCCATTTTTAGCTCAGGGTGAGCTTTTGCAATCCTTGAATGTCCGGCGTCCGTCGTGCGGCATCAACAATTTAAGTGTTTACACTCTAGAGGCCACAATATTTATCCAATCTTTCTCAAACTTGCTCAGATGGTATATTGCCATAAGAGTTCCATGAGTTCGATTATGGCTGAAATCGGACAATTAGGTCATGAGTTATCAACCTTTGAATTGCTGAAAATGTCATAAATATTAGTGTTTACACTCTAGAGGCCACAATATTTACCCCATCTATCTAAAACTTGCCCAGATTGTATATTACTATAAGAGTTTGGATGAGTTCGATTTTGGTTGAAATCTGACAAAAAGATCAAGAGTTATCTACCTTTGTACTGCTGAAAATGCCATATTTAAAAGTGTTTACACTTTAGAGGCCACAATTTTTATCCAATCTATCTCAAACTTGCTCAGATTGTATATGACTATAAGAGTTCAGATGAGTTTGTTTATGGTTGAAATCAGACTAATAGGTCAACAGTTATCTACCTTTGAATTGCTGAAAATGCCATATTTAAGGGTTTTTGCACTCTAGAGGCCACAAATTTTATCCAATCTTTCTCAAACTTACTCAGATTGTATATTACCATAAGACTTCAAATGAGTTCAATTATGGTTGTAATCGGACCAACAAGTCAAGAGTTATCTACCTTTGAATTGCTGAAAATCACATATTTAACAGTGTTTACACTCTAGAGGCCACAATATTTATCCAAGCTCTCTTAAACTTGCCCAGATTGTATATGACTATAAAAGTTTGAAAAAGAGTAATTATGGTTGAAATCGGACAAATAGATCAAGAGTTATCTACCTTTGAATTGCTGAAAATGCCATATTTTACAGTGTTTTCACTTTTGCAACTACAGTTTTCAATGGATTTTCATTAAACTTGTACACATAGCTATACGTTCTCGAAGGAGTGGAATTATTGCTGGAATTTAATCATTGTGGCAATAGTTACCTGCCCTTGATATACTTTGAAATGCTAGAAAAAGGCTTCATTTCAGTATTGTTTAGGCTCTAGTTATCTGCCTTTGATGTACTCTACTATACTAGAGTAGGTCGACAAACTTGAATGGATTTAGAATAAAAAGGGTGAAATTCAAAGGTAAAGCTATCAGGCTTCATTACAAATGGTGAGCGATATCAGGGCCTTCAAGCCCTCTTGTTAGGGTTGATTTTTACAATATATGTCAAAATGACAAACAGTGTAGACCCTTATCAGAGGGTTCCTGAAGGAGCCCTCTGATCAGGACCTACACTGTTTGCATATGACATGTATACTTCTCACATGTACGCCCTTTACAAATGATGCATATATGCGTGACTAGGGTTTAAAGAGTAAAGGAAAATGACAGTAAAACTGAAAGCTCCTTTTCTGTCATCTTGCTTTAAGCAGTCACCTGTCTTAAACACTTACTAGTTGACACAGTTTAGTGGTCGTTATAGAGAGGTTTTACCGTATACCATATACCCCCATTTTAATGCCCCCCCCCCCCCCCCCCTTTAATAAAAGCCCTCCTCTGCCAAAAAATAATAAAAAAGCACTGATTTCAAATAAAACTTGCTTTTTAACCCTTTTCCCATTACCTTGGTTTCTATATAAAAGACAGATGGCTGCT
The DNA here is from genome assembly GCA_922989275.2 of Gari tellinella. NCBI lineage: Eukaryota > Metazoa > Mollusca > Bivalvia > Cardiida > Psammobiidae > Gari > Gari tellinella. Next base: position 23,904,251 of record OV277856.1, on the reverse strand, counting down.
TAACTCTTTGTACCCTAGTCACGCATATATGCCTCATTTGCAAACATCATACCTGTAAGGAATACATGTGTCCTATGCAAACAGTGTAGACCCTGAATCAGAGGACTCCTTAAGGAGCCCTCTGATCAGGGTCTACACTGTTTGTTATTTTGACATTTATTGTACAAAATCAACCCTAAAAAGTCAAAAATTGACTAGATTTAATAGAAAACTAGAATTGTCCATTTGAGGTTTCAGGCAGGAAAGGGTTAAAGCAGACTGAAAGTACATCAGTTTGCTCCTTTACTTTAAGTCATCTTTAGCTTTTGGGATTTTGAATCAACTTTGGGGGCATTTAAATAAGGGTATACAGTAATCTTCTTACAGTGTAGAAGACTTATTCTTTCCCGTTCAAATGCAAACAACAGGGTTACAGAAAAGAGGGAGCATTCTGAACAAATCCAACTTTTTCTCACTCATACAGCACCAAATCTTTTCTTTGAGACGATTCTAATGAGTAGTGACACCATAGGGTTTAAAGCAGAAATAAAGGATTATGGTTTTGAAATACTCCCCTTATCTGGAGCACTGAAACAAAATGTAAACACAATGCAGTAAAATGTAGAAAAAGACAAATTCTTTATAATTCTGACTATTCATTTTAATTTCAGTGGCAAATAGTTTGGAGCCTGATCAGACGCTGGGTTACCTGGCATCTGATCTGGCTCCAAACTGTTTGCAATGGAAAAAATAGTTCTCGCCTAAACCTGTTTATTGGGAAATAAAAATGTCTTCTTCAATGTAACCTTCTGCACGCTATTGATAAATTTTTGGTAAAATTGATAACCATTAAAAACAGTTTGGATCCACATTAGATACCTAGTAACTGACTCTGTGTCTTATCGGGGTTCAAACTATTTGTTACTGGTGATATTTTCTGAAAGAAAATACAGATAAATTAAATCTGAGAATTGTTGCAGATGATGAGTGTTTTTTGTTGACAATAATAAGATAGTATGCTAAAGGTTATAAGAAATTCCAAGTTTACTTGTCAGGGTTGGTATCATTTAACCCTTTACTCCATAGCCTATTTCAAGTTTTGAAGACAGGTGGCCACTTAAAGCAGGTTGAAAGTAAAGCAGAATGTGCCTTCAGGCGCATTCTGCTTTACTTTCAACCAGCTTTAAGCTACCATCTGATAGAGTATAGGCAATTTTTCTTATGAAAAATGTTCATGGCTGTATAAAATATTTTCTTAAGTGGAGGAATAATTTGAAGTCGTAAAATGGTGTATTTATGGGGTAATGGGTTAACCCTTTACTCCATAGCCTGTTTCTAGTTTTGAAGATGGCTGACAACTTATAGCAGGTTGAAAGAAAAGCAGAATGCACCTTAAGGCGCATTCTGCTTTACTTTCAGCCTGCTTTAAGTGGTCAAGCATCTTGTTTTGAAGATGGTTGACCACTTAAAGCAGGTTGAAAAAAAAGCAGAATGCGCCATAAGGCGCATTCTGCTTTACTTTCAGCCTGCTATAAGCTACTATGTACTAGTATATGGAAAATATTTCTTACTTTTGTGGAACCATTTTCTTCAGTGGAGGAATATATTAAATAAGTTAAAAATATGTGTATCTATGGAGTAATGGATTAAAATTCATTGTCATAGGAAACCAGTTTATAGTGCTAGAAAAAACCCAGATATACTCTTATTTGCAAACAGTGTAGATTCAGATCAGGAACCCTCTGATCCGAGTCTGCACTGTTGAAGATACTTTTAAATATTACTGTGACAAATCCCATGTGAGTCTCAATGTACACTGTTCATTTATCTGAAAACTGACTACCAGTGGTAGTATTCAGCATTGTAGTATTGTATGGGTTAACACATTCAACCCTAGCGACGAGTATACTCGTCATTTACAAACAGTGTACCTGATATGATTACACTTGTCCCATGCAAACAGTGTAGACCCTGATCAGAGGGCTCCTTAAGGAGCCCTCTGATCAGTGTCTATACTGTTTGTCATTTTGAAATATAAAGTTAAAATCAACCCTCAATAGTCAAAAATAGACTAGACTTCTTTTGAAATCGGAATTTTTTATTAAAAGTTTCATGGGTGAATGAGTTTAAACCGTATGAAAGAAAGCAGAAACCTCCTTCTAAAGATGCTTTCCGCTTTACTTACATGAACACAAAATCTAAGGTTGACATTAATTTTGTAATGGGAGACTACAGTGGTAAATAGGCTATTCCTTCCCATTTACGCGTTAATCTATGCGTAAGAAACACATAGTGAACACTTAACGAACAGTTAACGCCTAACAATTTTAATGCATTTAAACCCGTTAATAAAGGATTATACCAATACAGTCTCGGCTAAAGGTTCAGTAGGCTAATTGATGACCCTTTTAAACGCGTAAAGAAACGGCTAGGAAACACGTTTAACGAAATGGATAAGAAATGCGTAAAGTGGGTAGGAATAGCATATTTACCACTGTATCATTCATATTTTACAGATATGTATTTCTGTCTCTGGAAATTGTCTTTGGTATTATGCAACGAGAATTTATACAGTAAAACATGTGTGCAGCAACCACCAAATAAGACAGAGTACTGTTTCATCCATTACTCCATAAATATGCCACTTTATGCCTTTAATTTATTCTTCAACTGAAGAAAATAGTTCTTAGCTTCTAATTAATACAGTTTTTAATATACACTATACAAAATTCTTTGTATATATCCTAGCAGATGGTGGCTTAAAGAAGGCTGAAAGTAAAGCAGAATGTGCCTTAAGGCACATTCAGCTTTACTTTCAACCTGCTTTAAGTGATCACCTGTCTTCAATACTAGAAACAGGCTATTGGATAATGGGTTGAAGCAGGACAAAAGTAATTTTGTTGACAGTCCTGCATTAGGCTGCCACCTTTATATAACCCTTTCCCCCATAGAAGCGACTTTGAGCGTATTTAGTTTATTCCTCCGCTGAAGAAAATAGTTCCTGTTTATACCCTCATGAACAATTACCATTACAAATATTTTATATAGCCTAGCAGATTTTAGCTGAAAGCAGGCTGAAAGTAAAGCAGAATGTGCCTTCTGGGCACATTCTGCTTTACTTTCAACCTGCTTTAAGTGGTCACCTGTCTTTAAAACTAGAAACAGTCTATGAGGTAAAGGGTAAAATTTATTTTCTTTTGAGTGGCAGCTGTAGACAGGGTTTTATGTATTGATAGCATACAGTATGGAAGGGGGGTTGTCTTTCCCCAATATATTTGTTTGTGCTAAAACTATAATTTTCATTGTAAACAGTTTGAAGATTAATCTGATTCCAGGTAGCTGGCTATCTGACCAGGCTCCAAACTGTTTTCTACTCAGATAGAAGAATTTAAAGAAAAAAAATCTGTCATTTTCTAGCATTGCATTTAGTTTCATTTAAAGGGTAAAGAATAATGTCTTCTTCACTGTTAATGGGGTAATCTGCTTTATATACTTCTTACAATAGATATAGCCAAGGTTCCAGATAAAGTGAATAAACTGACAATTTTTATGCATCAATCACAACTGACTGTTTCTTGTATTGAAAATAGGTGACCACTTAAAACAGGTTGAAAGTAAAGCAGAATGTGCCTTAAGCTACATTCTGCTTTACTTTCAGCCTGCTTTAAGCTACAACCTGCTAGGATATGAAAAATATTTCTGGTGGTAAATATTTATGTATGTATAAATTGGAACTATTTTATTTGGTGTAGTAATAAATTACAGGTTTAAAAGACGTTTTAATGGGCTAAAGGAAATTCTTTATAGATATAAGTAATCATGCATGTATGTATCCATGTGAGAGAGATGACTTTTATAAGGTTACCTTGAATAAAAGTCTTGAATCTGTGTAACACAATTTTTTAACTGATCCACTTTCTACTCAGCCTAGTGTCTATAGTTTGGTTTCTAGTATTTTGCTCAAACAAATTTGAGGAATTTTACATTGCTTAATACCATATACAGTCTAACTTCGATATCTCGAAACTGCTTAACACATGAACTGCATTATTTCCTGCTTGGTTAAGTCGAACATACCCATATTTCAAAGTTAAAATGAGCCACGTTTTAACTTTGAAATACGGGTATGTTCAATTTAATCGAGTTTGAGATATCGAAATTTGACTGTTGAACTGTATTAAACTTTAAATACTTTGAGATAATGGTCTTTATGTGACATTTTATGGTCTTATTAATTGTTTAACACTAAAGGAATGGTACTACATGTATGTGCTTTTCAAAGCCTTGTTAGCTTCACACTAATGTTTGAACACTAAAAGAATGGTCTAATTTGACACTTAAAGGCCTTGTTACCTATATACAAAACCTTGGAACATTAAAAATATGGTTTTTTTTTTACACTTGATGGCATTGTTAGATTTATGGTAATGTTCAGAACGCTAAAAAATTATCTTATATGACTTTTTAAGGCTTTATACTAATGTTAGAGACACTAAACAGATATGATGTTTTGTGACAACTAAGGGCATTACATGAATAAGCTTTATACTAATTATGGCACACTAGAAAAATCATCTTGTGTTACTTTTCAACTCATTGTAAGCTTTATACTAACGTTTGTAACACTAAAATAATGATCTTATGTGACTCTTAGAGGCATTTTTTGGCTTTATACCAATGTTTCTAACATTAACTCTTTGCACGCTAGCAGCAGAATCATGATCCTGATGAGATGCCCCGTAATGCAGTGTCTTATCAGAATCCAAACTGTTTGACATTCTTACCCTCTTTTAACCCATCACTCTATAGCCTGTTTCTATTTTGAAAACATGTGACCACTGAAAGCAGGCTAAAAGTAAAGCAGAGTGCACCTATAGGTGCATTCTGCTTTACTTTCAGCCTGCTTTAAGCTATCATCTACTAGAATATAGAAAATGTTTCTTATAATACATATTCATGACTGTATAAATTGGAACTATTTTCTTCAGTGGAGGAATATATCAAAGGAGTAAAAAGACATATTTATGGGGTAATGGGTTAAAAAGAAATGTTGAAAAATCTATTTCAGAACAGTAGCAGATGACAATTGTTGCAGGTGAAAAATTACCCAGCATGCAAAGAGTTAAAATAACGGCCTTATCCCGCTGTAGTTTATAGCTCTTTGTGGAGTAATTTATATTTACAGTTTGCTTAACCTAAATGCAAACTCTGAACCAATCGGATGTGCAGATGGACAGACATACAGACAAATATAAAACTATATGCTCCACACCAGTTTGTGGTGGGGTATAAAAAGCTTGCTGTGAAAATTTACAAAACAAGAACTGATTGGACGTCATTTGGCAATTTGAATAGCAATGACTTTCCTTTAATTTTAGTTTCGTATTTAAAGGACTGTCTAGATTAGAACTTCTTTTGCTTTAACCCATTTAACCCTCCCCATATAAATGCTTTTTAGCTCATTTGAGTTATTCCTCCACTGAAAAAATAGGTCCAAACTATACAGTCATGAACATGTTCCAAAAGAAATATTTCTATATCATAGCAGAATCGTAACTTAAAACAGGCTGAAAATAAAGCATTCTGCATTACTTTTAGTCTGCTTTAACTGGTCACCTGTCTTCAAAACTAGAAACAGGATATGGGGTAAAAGGTTAACTCTAGTGTCATGTATACCCATCCTAAATACAAACATTGTACCAGTGAAGTGTACACATGTTCCATGCAAATAGTGTACACCCAGATCAGAGGGCTCAAATAGGAGCCCTCTGGTCATGGTCTACACTGTTTGTCAAACCATATAATGTGACTACTCAATAGAATTCTCTGTGAAAGTTCTGACAGAGACAGAACTATACCAGTCTTGATGATTGGTCAGTTACAGGGCTGCCATTTCTCCAGATTTTTTCCCCCGGTACATGGTAGTTTAAAGCAGGCTGAAAGTAAAGCAGAATGCGCCTTAGGGCGCATTCTGCTTTATTTACAGCCTGCTTTAAGTAGTTGCATGTCAACAAAACAAGAAACAGGCTATGGGGCAAAGGTACGATTCGTAAAATTGCACTTGAAAAATGCAAATTTGGCAATCTTAGGATTTTGCAAGTCAACTTATGGCAGCCCTGCAGTTAATTTACACATACATTCATACTATACAGTTAAATGTGCCAGGTGAGAAAAACTAGTTCTTGAACACTTTACTCCATAGCCAGTTTCTAGTGTTAAAGACAAGTGACTACTTAAAGCAAGTTGAAATGAAAGCAGAATGCACCTTAACTTGCATTCTGCTTTACTTTCAGCCTGCTTTAAGCTATCACATGCTAGACTATTGAAAATATTTCTTTATGATACATATTCATGAATGTATAAATTGGAACTATTTTCTTCAGTGGATGAATAAATAAAATGCGTAAAAATGTGTATCTATGGAGTAAAGGGTTAACTAGATTGGTGAAACTTCAGACAGATACAGAACTATACCAGGCTTGGTGATTGGTCAATTAATATTTACACATACATTCATACAATACAGGTAAATGTGCTAGGTGATCAAAACCTGTTTTTTAAGGCCTATATTTTATTATTGTTTGTTTCTTTGGAAGTTACCATGTATAACTGAAGTGTTGTGTTATAATGAAGCGTGTGGAGAAACTAAAAGTTTAACATGCTTTTGCTGTTTTTGTGTTTTTCATTTAAAAAATAGCTGTGCTAATTTTTTTTATTTAACCCTTTACTCCATAGCCTGTTTATAGCTTTGAAGACAGGTGATCACTTAAAGCAGGTTGAAAGTAAAGCAGAATGTGCCTTAAGGCACATTCTGCTTTATTTTCAGCCTGCTTTAAGCTACAATCTGCTAGGATATAGAAAATATTTCTTCTGGTACATAACTACATATTCTTGGCTGTATAAATTAAAACTATTTTCTTCAGTGAAGGAATAAATAAGAGGCGTAAAAAGGCGTATTTATGGGGTAATGGGTTAAACTTGCAGTTGCTGTCATTACAAAATCATGATCTTTCATATTGTTCTAAAACTTTATGACTACAATTCACTAACACATTCTTAGAGTAATTGCTAACACTTTGGTTCGGCTCTCAGCTTCTGCCAGAATGACTGAAGCTGGGAGCCATACCAGAGGGTTAGAGATTAAGTAACTGCTAATACATTTTCTTTGGTTTGGTTCTCAGCTTTTACTAGAATGACTGAAGCTGGGAGCGATACCAGAGGGTTAGAGATTAAGTGAACATATGTTGTTGAAATCAAAGCTAGGTTGCTGATGTTTGTAAATGATTTATTATTTGTTCTCTTTTATTTATTATATTGTTATTTGGGGAATGATGCCCTTATGGAGCTACAATTCATGAGTATTCATAGGTTTTGGCTTAAAGCAATATTTAAAGCTTGTTTAGGGGCTTCTGTTTAGTTTTCATCTTGCTATTAAGCAGTCACCTGCTTTAACCTGTTACCCTATAGCCTGTTTCTAGTTTTGAAGATAGTTGACCACTTAAAGCAGGTTGAAAGTAAAGCAGAATGTGCCTTAAGGCGCATTCTGCTTTACTTTCAGCCTGCTTTAAGCTATTATCTGCTAGGGTATAGAAAACAATTGTACAATATTTAAGACTTATAAAAGGGAACTATTTTCTTCAGTGGAGGAATAAATCATAGGCATAAAAAGGTGTATTAATGGGGGAATGGGTTAAACACAGGTGAATATAGGAGATAAACACTTGTGGCTGTGGAAAAAAGTGTTAACTGGAACAGAACATTTCTATATATATTTTAAGGTTGTGCAGAATTTGCCATGTTTACATTGCATTGACCCACTTCTACATAGCCTGGTTCTAGTATTGAAGATAGGTGACCACTTAACCCATTACTCCTTAGCTCTATTCTAAATTTGAAAACAGGTGACCACTTAAAGCAGGTTGAAAGTAAAGCAGAATGCCTGCTTTAAGCTACCATCTGCTAGGATATAGAAAATATTTCTTATGCTGCGAAGTCATCACTGTATTAAATAGAAGTATTTTCTTTATTATAAATTTATGGCGTAAAGAAGCCTATATATGGGGTTATGGGTGAAAGAAGGTTGAATGTGACACAGAAAGCACTTTAATGTGCGTTCTGCTTTACTTTCAGCCTACTTGAAGCTACCATCTGTTAGAATATAATTAGACACTATTTCTTATGATACATGACTATGTAAATCGAAACTATTTTCTCCGTGGAGGAATAAATTAAATGCATGAAAATGGATATCTATGGAGTATTGGGTTAAGGAAATTCCACAGGGGCCTGTGTCAATAATGTATGCATGTTTTATTGCCTCAATAAACATGGTTCACAATACCATATTTTTATAGCCTTAAATACAGGTGGTTGCTTACTGTACAATAAAAAAATGCAGAAAGCTTTTTCTGCATTATTTATACCCTGCATTAAGCAATCACATGTCTTTGTAAATTTCTTTTCTTCTTCAATTAGTTGTTTCTTAATACTGTGAAAAAACATTATTCTTTCCCAATAAACACATTTACTCTAAACCTATTATTTCCAGTGCAAACAGTTTGGAGCCAGATCAGACGCCGAGTAACCCGGCGTCTGATCAGGCTCCAAACTGTTTGCCACTCAGATTGATATGGTCAAAATTATAAAAAAGTTGTCCTTTTCTACAATTTATTGTAATGCGTTTGCGTTTTGTATGTGTTTAAACAGAAAGAATGACGTCTTCTTCTCTGTACAAGATTGACTGTATCTAACAAGATTTTACTTGTTTTATCTTAAACTTCATTTTTTTTGTACAAATTTCCTGCCCATGATTTGCAGATGGCCTATGAAAAATCATGATATATTAATTCATAAATGTTTATTCTTGCTGATTACAATAGTGAACAAAACACTTACTCTTTACTTGTTACTGTTAATGATATTGACGATGAATAGTCAGCATTTAGTATCTGAATGAAATGTATCAAATACAGACAGGTTAGTGTTGACTCTTTCCCCTACGCAATTAATTTATTCTTCCACTAAAGAAACTAGTTCCCCTTTATATATTCACGAATATGTATCATAAGAAATACTTTCTTTAACCTAGTAGATGAGAGCTTAAAGCAGACATAAGTAAAGCAAAATGCACCTTAAAGGGACATTTTCTTTTACTTGCAACCTGCTTTACAAAATAGCTTGTTTCAAGTATTAAATATAGGTTGTCACTTAAACCTGATTGAACGTAAAGCTTTAAGGCACATTCTGCTTTACTTTTAGCCTGTTTTAAGCTACCACCAAATAGAATGTAGAAAATATTTCTTATATTACATATTCATGTTTGTATAAATTGGCCCTATTTTCTTCAGTGGAGGAATACATGAAAGACATAAAAAGTTGTAATCATGGGGTAAGAGGTTAAGATATCACATGTCTTCAAAATTTAAAACAGGCTATGGGGTAATGGGTTAAGCAGCCACCCATTAATGAAATTGACACTCTTTAAAAACAGGATGCAAGACGAGGGTAATTCTGAAAGTCCCTCTATGAGCTTTCTGCATTGCTTTGTTCTGGCATTATGCTACATTTCCCCATATCTTGTTTATGACACCTGATTACTTAACCCATTACCCAATAGCCCATGTCTAGTTTTGAAGACAGGTGACCACTTAAAGCAGGTTGAAAGTAAAGCAGAATGTGCCTTAGGGCGCATTCTGCTTTTCTTTCAGCCTGCTTTAAGCTTCCATGGGCTAGAGTATAGAAAATATTTCTTTTGCTATATAATGCTGACTGTATAAATTAGAACTATTTCCTTCAGTGGAGGAATACATTAAAGGCGTAAAAAGGCATATTTATGGGGTAATTGGTTAAAGCAATGCACTAGTGAAAAGTAAACTTGTCATGGGCAAACTGTAGACTCTGATCAGAAGGAAACTGCAAGAGCCCTCTGAACAAGGCCAGCACTGTTTATCATTTGCAATATGTTACAGTGGAGAAGACGTTATTCTTTCCCAATAAGCGTGTTAATACAATAACTATAATTTCCACTGCAAACAGTCTGGAGCCAGATCAGACGCCGGGTCACCCGACGTCTGATCAGGCTCCAAACTGTTTGCCACTCAGATTAAAATGAAAGGTCAGAAGTTGTCATTTTCTGCATTTAAGTGCATTGCGTTTGGTTTGTGTTTAAAGAGGTATCGTCTTTTCCGCTGTATAAAACAACCTTAGATAGGCTAAAATTGACTTGACTTAATTGGAAACTGGAATTATCCATTAGAAGTTTAAGGGTGAACGAGTTAACACTTAGCTGGCTGTAATTGTGTTACATAATACAGTAAAACCTCTCTATAACTACCACTAAAACAAAAGCTAATTGATTGTATAACAGACAGGTGACTGCTTAAAGCAATGGGACAGTAAAAAACAGAAAGCTCCTTCAGGAAGGAGCTTTCTGTTTAACTGTCCCCTTGCTTTAAGCAGTCACCTGTCACAAACAGCTAATGATTAACACAATTTAGTGATCGTTATAGAGAGGTTTTACTGTACTAAGATGTTTGGTTTGCTCCTGTGGGGTAAACATTGATTCTCCGATTGTTAATGTATATATGTATTGTACTAATTTAGAACTAGAACTCAGAAATAAGTATGAGTGTTCTGTTGTTTCATTCATTCCCGAACCCGAATGTTTGTAGAAAAGTGTTTGGATACCACGTGGCATGCTTGGCCATAAAAGCAAAAGTTTAACTATTCCATAATCCTTAACTTAATCAAGGCCACAAAGGTCAAGGTCACAAAACTGATTCAACATGTTGTACATGTTATACTCATTGCTGCATGAACAGGCGAAGTTACTTGGGCCTGTCTACAGTTATTGGCCTATAACTAACTTACAACTAATGGTACGGACGGACAATGCGAAATACTACTTGTCCCTCATCACTACATGCTGCTTGTGCAGTGGAGAAGACTATTGTTGCCCAATAAACTTGTTTATGCTAAAACCATTACGTCCATTACACACAGTTTGGAGCCAGATCATATGCCGGGTTAATACCTTGGCTTTTGCCCTGTCTGTATGTTTATTTGTCTGTCTTCCTGTCTGTGTCACTAAACGTTAACATTGGCTATAACTTTCGCACTGCTGGACAGATGGCTTTCATAGTTGTGTGTGTCAAGATCTTTCCAACCATGCCAACACGTTTGCCATTGTGACCTAGACATTCGATCTACAGTACTTTTCTAAAAAATATTTGAATGCACATAACATTGGAACCAATAGGCATAGGGCTTTCATATTTGGTATGTATCTCCCTTGTGTCGATACCTCTCCAACCATACCATCCTTTTAGCTCACATGAGCCAAAGTCTCAATGTGAGATAATGTGACCGCTCACCGTCCGTCGGCGTTCACTTTTATTTCAAGCTACATCCTCTCTGAAACTAGAGGATGGAAAATGATGAAATTTAGCATGGGTATTTCTTGGATGGTTTCCTACAGAAAGTGTTATAATTATGTGGAACTGAAGAAATCTGGTTTCCCTGGCAACTGAATTGGAACGCGTTGAAACTAGTCTTGTAAAAAACAAGACACTGCGTTTAGTTTCGTTTAAATGGGACCTACATACTTAGAAGTAAAACTGCTAATGCGAGAACAGCACAACCTCTGAAAATCGAATACTTCCCGCACTGGACTAATTGGTTGGTTTCCAGATATCCAGATTTCAAGACTTAGTTACACGTGGAAAGACGTTGGATTGCCAGTAGTTTAACAGATAGTAGCTTCATACAGGACAGCAGTAAAGGCACCTAGTCTTTCTGCACTTCTGTTGTCCTGTTTTACCCCATAAATACGCTTTTAACGTCTTTAAAGCAGGATGAAATTTAAGAATAATGCGCCTCAATGCTCTTTCTGCTTTATTTTCATCCTGCTTCAAGTGGTCATCTGTCTTCAAAACTACAAACAGACTATGGGTTAAGGAACCGCCTTTTCGTAGAACTCATTATGTATCTTCGTTAAATTTATTATTAGTGAGCATGTACGTATTACGGAGACGTTATTTTTCTTGGTGGCAATCAATTTGGAGCCTGATCAGACGCCGGGTTACCCGGCGTCTGATCTGGCTCCAAAATGTTTGCAATATAAATAATAGTTTTAGCGTAAACGCGTTTACGTATTCTCCACTGTTCAAATGCTACAAAAATGACCGTTGCAAACTGTCTCGTGTCAGATCATACGGCGGGTAACCCGATGTTTGATATACAGTCTCCAAACTGAGTTTAAGGAAGGTGGCTGCTTAAAGCAAGGTGAAACAACCAGAAAGCACCCATGGGAAATTTTTATCTGTTTTACTTTTACATCGCATGAAGCTACCTCATGTCTTTCAAACAAAAGAAATACCTTCTTTTTAGTCGTCGTATTAGAGAGGTTTTACTGTATATATTTTAGGACCGAACAGCTCCTCCCGTTCCCGGGAGTCCGGTTTTAAGAGAGTACAGTGTTTATTAATATTCTTTTTTGGCTGCTTTTAACACTTTTCTAACTAAAATAGCCGTCACAATGTGTCATATATCGACCACGGCAGCCATTTTTTATGTCTCTATCAATATTTGCCACATTTAGCTATGGGAACCCACGCCTTTTGGCCCGGTGGTAAACATTATCTGGGAGTTGCAGTCGAGAAATGTGACGGCTTTATTTGTTCACAGAAATGACTTAATTCCATTTCTGTCACGCGGTAAATACTTGGCGTGTCTTTATCTCTTATCACCTGTCAGCTTCCTCATCTCCTATTTACTTCTACGCCAAATGTATCGACCTTGACCCTTAATCTGTCGTATTCTCGTCTGCTTTGATATTGTCGTCTGCAAAAGTTGTTAAATTTAGATTTAACACGTATGGAATAAAGAAGCTTTAAAACGAGTGTCAAACAGTTTGGATTCAGATCAGACGACACGTAACGCGGCGTCTGATCTGGATCCAAACTGTTTGCTAAAAAACAGTGAGTCTCGATCTACAGACAGGGTTAGTCCCTTCACTGCCATGACGTCATATGTTTTTAAACAATAATTATTGTCGTCTGCTTTCATTTCTCAAAGTTAAATTTTAGGCGATTTGATAAAAGTAATGTTGTAATAAGTGTGTGTGTGTGTGGGGGGGGGGGGGGGGTCGTTTACAGAAATCGTCGTTTTCACGTGTATTGACTTTATCTGAATATTAGCTCTAGAAGAAATATCACATGTTCGTTGTATCAATCTGTTTGAGTCCTGATAAGACGCCGGGTAAAACGGAGTTACATCTGAAACGGTTCTTAAATGACCATCACAAATTCACACACAGCATGCTAAAGATATATCAGGGAAATAATAACTATTCTGCCATATAGTGAGAAATTATCGACAGACATTATTACACCATGGTAACAAGTGGATGCTGAACATGTACAGTACAACCTCTCTATTACGACCATTAAAACGAAAGCTAATTGACTGTAGATAAGGCAGGGGTCATCTTAAAGCAAGGTGACAGTAAAACAGAAAGCTCTTGAAGGAGCCTTCTGTTTTTCTGTCACTTTGCTTTAAGACGTCATATACTTTAAATATAATTAAAACAATTTAGTGGTCGTAATAGAGAGGTCGGTAGCTACTTTTTCGAGCTAGCGCCTATTTAACTATTTCACTGTCGAATTCTTGTCAGCTGAACAATTGTCATCTGCAGTGTAATGCTTTATTAAATTGAATTTATGACTACATTCTGTATACACGTGTAAAAAGACGTCTGATCAAGATCAAAACTGTTTGCAACAAAGACCACGGCGCCTTTGACAGTGATAGAGTTAACTCAAATCTCCTTCACGGAGAGTATTCGTTCGTTCCTCAAACTACATCTCTGTCATAGGCTACATCTCACAATGCCAAGATTTTTTGCAAAACTTTTCAACTTGAATTTGTAAGCGAAAAAACCCACCCCAATCAATATCAAAAGTAGCTTTATGTGTAAAGTGTGTCAAATACGGTAGTATAGCTTTCAGAAGAACATAAATATAATATTAAAGACAAATCCAATTTACATTGTATAGGACATAGGCAAACAGTGTTGACTCTAATCCGACGCCGCATAATGCGGCATCTGATCAGATTCTACACTGTTTGGTGATAGGAATTTCAATTGATGAAAAATTGGACTGGTACTCCGTAGATAAAACGTGGACTAATCCAATATATAAGCATGGAATGATCCACTTGTCATGAATGGGTTAAACTTTGACTAAATATCATTACATTGACCTCTTTCAAATGTACCTAAATCATGGCTTGACTGACACGACTCACATTTTAATATGTACAAAAACATTTTGAGTGATGTCCGCTTAAAGTGTCCGCAAATACCATTGAAATGATTTTGCTAAACTTTTGGCAGTAGTATTCTATCATTTGCCGTTGATACTTTATGGAAAAAAATACTCAAATTTAACCACAGCTTATAATGGGGTTGCTCTCTTTTAGATTACACCAAACACCGCTGTGATGATTTTGCTAAACATTTGACAAAAGCACCTTGGCATTACCTTTTATCTTTAAAAATGATACCGCTATATATGTGAACAGAACATACTGCAAATAAACTAAAGATCCTCTCGTTGACTCCTTTCAATTATTTCTCGACAAAGCCATGCTAATGTTTGCAGAATATTTCTGAAAGTACTTTTGTCACATTCGCTTATGACACAGAGTTGCTAAAACCTTGACCAACGCATCCTGATAGTCACCTCTTTCAAAATATCTTTAGACACTGCTGGTCTTTTAAAACCCCTTTGCTGCCATGACGCCATCTGCTTTAAACAATTGTCATCTGCTTTCATTTCTCAATCTTAAAGTTTAAGTATTTGACTTATATATCTCAAATTTAAATATTTGGTACTATGACGTAAGGAATGTTGAGTGCCAGATTGGATCCTGTCCAGACGATGCGTCTGATCAGGATATATAGAACTTTTGTGATGAAACATTGTACTAGGGATAAAGCAGTAAAAGGGTTAGTTTTACTCATACTTTTTCTAGGCTTTATCTCATTAATGTTTTTTTTATCTTCATAATAATTAGATTTCACAAATTGAAGCTTAAATTGTCACCATGTAGTGCTCTTTCCCCACAACGACACCCCAACAACGATTCACTCCTTACAACAACACTTCCGCTGTTCCCCAAACAAGACAATAATGTAAAACCTTTTTCACGGCTGCAATATCGTCTGCTTAAAATTGTTGTCTGTTGTTTTTCTGAAAGTCTCATAATGGATATTTTGTTATTCAACGCCCGTGTCGCCTGTTCTGATATTAAAATATCTCACATTTTAGAAAACAAACGACATTTTAAAGTAGACGACAAGCTGGCAATATAAGGATTAGTCTTCCAGGGCTGCCATTTCTCCGGATTTTTCCTAAGTATTCGGATTTTTATCCAAGCAGATCGTAGTTTAAAACAGGCTGAAAGTAAAGCAGAATGCGCATTAAGGCACATTCTGCTTTACTTTCAACCTGTTTGAAGCAGTCATGTGTCTTTAAAACAAGAAACAAACGATGGGGTAAAGGTACGATTAGTAAAATTGCGTCTGAAAATTGAAATTTTTTAATCTTAGGATTTTTATGATCAATGGTCTTCAATATACAAATACATTGTATATCATGGTAATCATTATACAACATCATTAATATATACTGTAATAGTGTAGCTCTCTGATCTTTGTCTATACTGTTTGCTAATGTAATAAGTATATTTTTTTAAACAGGTCCGTGGTGTTGAAAGAATTAAATGACCTTGAGTTATCTGATGTTGGGCCGTATTTGGTATAAAGTGTTCGGTATCAGCTGGCCTAGCGTACGTTGATAGATTGGTAGACTGGGATGATGACACCTGTCAATACGTTATTGTCATAACAACGAGAGCTAGAAGAACCTACCGCCTAATATCTGATATACGTCCATAATGTGTCATCAAAAACGGTTATGAGTCAGGAAAAAAGAAGATACAATTTGATGTAATGGTTCAATGTGAATATAATGCGTAGTGGATAAGACGCCATTCTTTCCCAGAAAGAGCGTTTCCATTGCAGCCATAAAGTGGAGAAGACGTTATTCTTTCCCAGTAAACACGTTTACGTTAAAACTATTATTCCCATTGCAAACAGTTTTGAGCCAGATCAGACGCCGGGTAACCCGGCGTCTGATCAGGCTCCAAACTGTTTGCAACTCAGATTTACATGAATAGTCAGAATTGTTGAAAAGCTGTCCTTTTCAACGTTTTATTTGTGATGCGTTTGCGTTTCGTTTTACGTTTAAACGGGAAATAATAACGACGTTTTTGCTGTGATGCATAGTGGGTACCACGTCGTTCTTTCCCAGTAGAAGCGTTTCCATATCAGACGGCCAGTAATCTGATGTTTGGGGAATTGCCGCTCAGATTAAGAAAAAACGTTTGCATTTTAAAATCCATTATATTAATACATTTTGTTGCATTGCATTTAGTTTCGTTTAAACGGGGTATAAGAATTTTTTCTCCATTTTATATGATTTAGAGACTGACCATTCGAGCATTGTAAATAATCTAAAATAAATTACTTTTATAATTTGGGTAAACTACATGTACTAGTATAGTTATAAAATATGGCTTTTATATCTTACACAGACAGAAAGACAGACATAAATAGTTTATTAACGAGTCAAATGTTAATACATGTACATGTAAATACAATCATTTCCAATGTTATACACATTTAACCCTTAGCCCGCCAAATAAATTTCTCGTCTGCTTCAAGTTTCAAAGTGCTTCAAAGTTGCTCAAAATTGCTGAAAATGTTGTCTGAGTGTCAAACAGCTTGGATCCGGATGAGACGCCGAGTTACTCGGCGTCTCATCCGGATCCAAACTGTTTGCATATGGAGCTATAGTCGTGAGTGGCAGGCTATGGGTTAATATTACACATGTATCTATCAACCATCGACTCTATTCCCTAACACACCATCTTATTTAAGAGCTTGCATACAAACGATGTTTTGCTATTTTTCTTTTACATGGAATATAAAACTTTACTATGTGTTGTGTGCTCTCAACACTGATCAAAGTATTCTATAAGTTAGCGTATGAGAATTCCAACAAATGGCATCCATAGTAATTCGGCTGATCAGAGTACACTCGTTTTGGCACTCATTTCCAAAACAACTGTCTTTTATTAACATTTACATTACACTTCATTGGCGTATGGTTGCGTACAGGTTCGTTTACTGTGAAGACAACTTTATTCTTTCACGTTAAAGTGAAACGAAATGCCCTGCATATAATAAAATATGGAAAATGACAACGTTTTGAAATACTCTAATATGTATTTTCATCCCAATGGCAAGCAATTTGGAGCAGTGTTTCTGGGCGTCTGGCTCCAAACAGTTTGTCTAAACATATACAGTGGATAATCTGTTATTCTTTCCCGTTTAAACGCAAACGTACGCAAACGCAAAGCACTAAAACGTAGAAAAGTACAACTTTTGGACATTTCTGATATTTCATATTTATCTTGGTGGCAAACAGTTTGGAGCCTGATCAGACGCCGGGTTACCCGGCGTCTGATCTGGCTCCAAACTGTTTGCACTGCAAATAATAGTTTTAGCGTAAACGCGTTTATTGGGAAAGAATAACAGATTCTCCACTGTATGCGTTTATTGGAAAAGAACCAACGTCTTTGCCTCTTGTAATAGAGAAAAAATAACATTTCAAATAACTTATTGACCTATGAAACTTCAAATGGACAATGTAAGTTTCCAAATAAATCTACCCTATTTTGCTTGCTCTCTTTGGGCCGATTGAATTTTCCAGACATTTCAAATTGACAAACAGTGCAGGCCTTGGTCAAAGAGTTTCTATAGGAACGCTCTGATCTGAGACTCCAATGTTTGTATATATCAACTGTATTCTTTCAAAAGAACACTTTTCTGGATTATGTCACTTTAGCCAAACTGACAATTTGCAACAATCCTGGGGCCCGTTTCATAAAACTTCTTACGACAAATGTTGTCGTAAGTCAAAACTTTAAAATACATTTAATCTGTGATTTCTCTATCTAATCCTGTCTTGTGACATCTTTTTGGAATCGTCTTGAAAAGACGATTCCAAAAAGATGTCACAAGACAGGATAAGATGGAGAAATGAATAATAATTGATACTTTTATAATCTGACTTACGACAACATTGGTCGTAAGATGTTTTATGAAACGGGCCCCAGGTCTACATACATTGTCTTAATGATTGGCGTCTGATCAAGGCCAACAAACAAGTTTACACTGGAATAGAAATGTCCTTACACCTGTAAAAGTCATTGTCATTCTCAGATGTTCCTGTAACAAACATTTTAGTGTATAAGAAGTTTCCGTCGTCTAAATAATATAAAGCATTCACTATGCTATAGAGTTTGGAGTTTGGTCTGTTCATCACATCAGTCATACGAGCAATGCATGCAATGTGTGAACTGCGAGTGTACTTCCTGGAGTCCTGCTGAGAACAGAACAATGTGCATGATGCAAGTTATGTACTTATTACTGTTACAAGTACAGCGCTCCCTCTCTACAACGACACCCAATTGGAGACAAAAATTGTGTTCGTTGTTAGGAGGGAGTCGTTAAGGGGAGGGGAATTGGCTTTCATTTGCAAACAGCTTGAATCCAGATCAGACGCTGCTTAACGCGGCGTCTGATCTGGATTCTAGCTGTTTGTCACTTGTCATTAAGTTTTTTTTGTGTCAAAATGTCCATTATGTAACTTTGAAGAAAACAGCTGACGACAAGTTAAAGCAGACGGTATTTCAGCCATGAAAAAGTTGGACATTAATGTTTTGTTTGGCGAACAGCGCCAAGCGTCGTTATAGAGAGGGAGTCGTTGTTGGGAGGGCCGTTGTTCGGAAGGAGCGCTGTATATCCACTTGTCATCTCCAATAAAATACAACATTGTGCCTGTACTCAAATTGTACTTAAAACACAAAGGTAACGTCTTCTAAAGATATAATACTTACAGTGGAGAATCTGTTATTCTTTCCCGTTTAAACGCAAACGTACGCAAACGCAAAGCACTAAAACGTAGAAAAGAACAATTTTTGGACAATTCTGATAATTCTTGTTTATCTTGGTGGCAAACAGTTTGGAGCCTGATCAGACGCCGGGTTATGCGGCGTCTGATCAGGATACAACCTGTTTGCAAATAACTATTGTACTCGTGGTAAAGCAGTAATAATCCAATGACTCCTAAAACTTAAAATGGGAATTCCCAGTTTCCAAATAAGTCTAGTCTATTTTTTGTACAATTTATTGCAAAATGGCAAAAAGGTTTTCAGACACTTATCACAGCGCTCTTGTAGGATCCATCTGATCAGGGTGTACATTGTTTACATAGGACAAGTGAATCCAAACTGTTTGCATAACACCATTGCACTCAGGCTGAGGCAGCAAAGGGGCTAATAATGTTGTTATCAATACAGAGGATGGGTAACTCTTGTAACCTCATCATATTGATAGTCTGTCTATCTAATCAATGGCTCGATGAATCACTCTGTAGATCTGTTTCTGTAGTGTCAGTCATAGGTTCACAAAACAACCAGTTGATACAGCAGACAAGAATTTATCGCGTTTTGTATTCTATGTTCTTCTGATTTGATACATATACAGTAAAACCTCTCTATTACGGACACTAAAAAGAAGGTTAGTTTAGTGTATAAAAGACAGCTGACAGCTTAAAGAAAGGTGACAGTAAAATAGAAAGCTCCTATAGGAGCTTTCTATTTTACTGTAACCTTGATTTAAGCAGTCACCTATTCTAAACGCCTAATAACTAACACAATTTAGTGGTCATAATAGAGAGGTTTTATTGTACAGTGCTCCCTCTCTACAACAACACCCAATGGGAGACATAAATATATTGTGTACGGTGTATGGAGGGAGTTATTATAGGAAGAGAAAATGAACAAAAGACGAAGCACCCCTTACATCAAATATGTACTAATCCAACATATAAGCATGAAAGAATCCGCTAGGCTCAAATGGGTCAAACGACTGATTTAACCCTTTGGCAGATAAGAATGTCGTCTGTTAAAATTTGTCGTCTGCAATTTTATGTAAAATGTTGAACAAAAATACGCCAAATTAATTTTTGTTAAAGTTTTGATTGATCTAGTGATGTCACGAGTTTCACACAGTTTGGATCAAGATCAGACGCCATTTGCAATGTCGACATTAGCTGCCTGCTGCGGTCAAGGGATTTTAACCCCTTTACTGTCATGACGTCATAACAATTTTAACAATTATCGTCTGCTTTAATTTCTTAAATTCAAATATTTAGTATTTTGACTTAAGAAATATTGAAATGAGTGTCAAACAGTTTGAATCCTGATCAGACGCCGCTTTACGCGGCGTCTGATCAGGATCCAAACTGTTTGCAAATAACTATTGAACTCGGGGTAAGGCAGTGAAGGGGTTAACTAAACTAAATTGAAACACTATGCAATATAATGTAGAAACTGACGGGTTTTATAAAAAACGTTGAGGCTATATATTGACATATGTGTTGCAATGAATTTGAGGCATGAACCTATGCCAATGTACTAGGCGTCTGATCTGGTTCCAAACTACATGTATTTGCAATCGACACATTTGTTTTAGCACAAGCGCGTTAACTGGGAAAGAATAACTTCTTTCCTAATGTATTAAAATAAGATTGTTAACAGGATTGTTCAACAATGTTTTAGTGCATATAGATGGCATACATGAAGTATTCTTACAGTGGAGAAAACGTTATTCTTTCCCAATAAACGCGTTTACGCTAAAACCATTATTTGCGGTAACCCGGCGTCTGATCAGGCTCCAAACTGTTTGCCACCAAGATAAACATGAATTATCAGAACTGTCCAAAAGTTGTTCTTTTCTACGTTTTAGTGTTTTGCGTTTGCGTACGTTTGCGTTTAAACGGGAAAGAATAACAGATTCTCCACTGTACTGTTTTACATGTACTTTGTTTCGGAGTGCATGCAATATAAAGTATAGTATACGACACTGTATAGCTTATGGAATGTCGGAGCCGATTTGTGCCTGAAACAGTGCTTCAGAGGGATTCATCAACCTGTAATTAGCTGGACTGAAAAAATATAATAAGATCATGAGAATCCGATTCTGAGGATTAAAAATCATGAAGTATTGTACATCGTGAATATCAATGTTAACAGCTTGGGTTCTGTTCAATAGCCAAGTTGAGAGGCAACCGATCAGAATCAAAACTGTCATTAATTGTAAATGAAACTTTCAGAATTCGACGACCATAATGTCGAACTTCTGTTGCTTGCACCATTTTTTGCAGATGGTAGACATAAAGAAGAGCACAGCCAATTTCATTGTGAAAAAGGCAAATGCCAAAGGCGCATTTAAACAACACCAAATGAAAGTTAATTGGTCCAACAAAAGAGACATATTTTCTATACAAAACAGTAATGCTCGTATTAGATCACGTGTACTTTATATCCAAACTCATAATAATTTTGAAAAGGTTTACTTAATCATTGAAACGATTAAATAAATATCAAACTTTTGCAAACTGTACATTTTTAATGTTTGGTTATTAGTATTCGATCGTTTTATTCTTAATCCTTCTACTTTTTTCAAATTGATTGAATTTCAATGCTTTGCCATGTTCGTACTAAATACGTTTTGCATTGAGTATAAGTTTTCTCATTAACAAAAAACTGAGTGTGAAATGACATTGTGATTGTTATCAATAGGTAGAAAACTTGATTCTGCGTCGACCTATCTAACATTATCAGCTTCATTTTATGGTTTCTAATTATTAAGGATAAAATACAAATACCATCCACAATGATTATGCAACTACTCTGGACCATCTATATGTTTTCTAGAATGCGATTCATATTATATATACAATTGTTTACTTCAATAATTGGACGCAATGTTGGAAACTAGTGGATATTATTTCTTTCGAAGATTTCGGGGTACGCCCGGGTGATGGTTGCAAAAACTATGGTTTTCGTTATTTTAAAGTAAGCAAGAAGGAGAAAGGATAGGATAGAAGGGGGTGAAAAGAAAATGAACAGGCAAACACAGGCACTCGGGATCAAGTCAGTCATTCAAAATCCCAATTTGTCTCTTCCCATTTTTTCTGAATTGTCATATATGCTTTTCCGTTCACATTGTCAACACAAATCGTATTGAATAGATTGGTCCCCTATTTGAGGCTTAACTCAGTATATACATTGGATCTAAGTTCTTCCATGGAGGAATACATGAGATGCGTAAAAGTCTTGTTTATGGGGTTCAAGTATGGTTCTATCTCGTTTTGAGTTTCCTATTTCTCGAGTCTATCATAACATTGTTTCTTTTTTTGGTTTCAATACATTTCTTTTTCATTATTATTGTTCATCTTTATTGTCATTTAAAACTGTACATAACAGTATTGTAAACAAGCAGACGACTATAAAATAAACCTATTAGAAGGGAGATGTTTCTACCGTTGGGAGAACTTGTAGCCAGACCCTTTTTCAACATATATTTGTCAGTATGTATATTACCATATTTTGAATTAATTTGTTACATGAACGTATGTACAAATATTGGGCAATGAAATACAAACCTGTATACATGTATGTTTAAACTATATCTCATTTTAGTCCATTATATCCCTATATCAACGGAAATAAATAGACCCCTGAATTTTTCATGAACCATTCAAGTTTTCATTTAAAGTCTAGCTCATAATGACCTTTAATGTGTGGCTTCTGAAATAAATTGACAAATGACTAACAGTGTATACTTTTATAGGAGGTCTCCTGCAGCAGAAGTAAAAGCGTGACACGAGGGTCAATGAATTTAATAAGTCATTCTAGCTCAGCTTGCAAATGTTTAACTTAGAATACGGATATGTTTAACTATTTAAAATGAGACTGGATTATCGACATTCAACTGACCGATTTTGGTAACGGTTTTTGAGTGACAGTGCAGTGTGGAACCTGATTGGATTGGCGAAGCTTACTGTAAGCATAAGCTTACGTATCTTTTTAAAGACTAATTAAAAAGATAAAAGGCCAAATCGCAATAAAATCTAAGTAAACTGTTTGAAACCCATATTGAGTATTTTCGTAAATAAAAACATACAATGTACTCATTTTCAATCACGTCAACACAAATAAAGTGACCTATTCATGGCAATAACCTTTGTAAATTGTTTTACGGTATGGGTCTTACATTGTACCTACTGCAAAGAAGATGTTACTCTTTCCCAATAAATGCGTTTGTGCTTATAAATGCTATTATACATATTGCAGACAGTTTTGAGCCAGATCAGACGCCGGTAATCCTGGGGCCAGTTTCATAAAACTTCGCACGATAAAAACGGTCGTAAGTCAAAACTTCAACATACATTTAATTTCTGATTTCTCTATCGAATACTGTCTTGTGACATCTCTTTGGAACCGTCTTGTCAAGACAATTCCAAAGAGATATCACAAGACAGGATTAGATGGAGAATTAGATAATACTTGAGACTTTTATAATCTGACTTACGAAGTTTTATGAAACGTGCCCCTGCATCTGACCATGCTAGAAACTGTTTGCCACTCAGATAGAAATCACTGGTCAGAATTTTAAAGTCCCATTGTGTTTTCAGACCTTTTCTTAATGCCTGAAATACAATAACGGTTTGAACATTCTTATGGGCCAAACTAACTATGAAATGATGAAGACGGACCTAAATCACCAAAAAGGGCGATTTAAAATCATAACAAACCGAAAATAGAATGTCTGACATAAACATTTCCACACGGCTTAGTATCCCGTGGTGTATCATCTAGCAATATCGGGATATTTAGCAATATCGGGGTACTATCTAGTAATGTTGGAATATTATCTATCAGTGCTGTAGTATTATCTGCCAACAGTGGTGTATCATCTAGCAATGTCGGGATATTATCTAGCAATATCGGTGTACTATTTAGTAATTTTAGAATATTATCTATCAGAGCTGCAGTATTATCTGCCAACGGTGGTGTATTATCTTGCAACATCGGGGTATAATCTAGCAATGTTGGAGTACTATCTAGCAATGTTGCTCTATCTCGGTCAATACATGCCTACTATATCTGGGACATGTGCTGGGTTATAATCTATCAATGATTGAATATTTATTACTACACTGCTGGTTGTATAGGTACACATTTACAATGTATGCACATTTTCGTGGACTTGTGCTTTGGTAGAGAGCCATCATTGCTGAATAAAACCCAACACATGTGTCCAGTGCCACTTTCCCTACACCGAGAAATGAGAAAGTAAAGCAGTAACATGTAGTTATATATTACATTTTCTAACAATTGGAACACTGAACCGTCGAACATATCGCATCAAACTATTTGACGGCATTTCCCATAAATCCGAGTAGTCATGTACCATACACTATAGTATCCACAGTCCATAGAAGAAACATTTATTGGACATTTGGACATTTTGTATCGAAACTGTTTGCAATGTCCGATGTCGGATTCAGTCGCCGATGGCGGAGAAATGTGTCAATAATTGTACTACATGTAATGAGTTTACTCATTTTAACCCATTTATGCCCAGTTGATTCTTCCATATTTATATATATTTGATTTGTCCATTTTTTATCAAAGGGATGCCTGGTCAAAATTTTCACTTTCATTTTGTTTTATATTGAAATTCCTATCAGCAAACAGTGTAGACTCTGATCAGACACCGCATAATACGGTACCTGATCAGAGTCTACATTGTTTGCCTATGTCCCATATATTATGGGATCGTGGGCACAAATGGGTTAAAGTTCATTTTACAACCTAACCATAACAATTTTATAATCTTGGTTTCCATGTAACTCCATGATGTATCATGATAATTGTGAATGTAGTTATTTGTCTTTTCTCGCTTTGTATGTACATCTATATTATTTCATGTGAAACGCTTTAGAAAGAACAACTCCTGTGTGAAAAGAGCGCTATTTAAAATAATAAAAAAATGTTGACAAAAGGGAAATGGTTCAAAGACTTCAACACCCACTTGAATGCATTGCTATTCAGAACCAATGCGTTTTTGTACTTAAGCAGTTTATTTCTAAATATGTAGAAATACATGTATAGATGATAAAAAACGATAGTCATTTGCTTCAATGTTACATGCTCCTTTTGACTGCTGTCTATATTCTGATATTGATCGAGTCAAACATTCTACATCCGGATAAGATATTCGGAATACTTCTATAGAAATGCAAGGCCTGATTTGTATCCAAATTGTTTGCAAAAGGCAATGCTCGGGGTTTGACGCAGACCGTCAGTTGACGAGAATGGCCGATAGCTCTCCGAAGAGTACCGATATTGACCGACATTGGCCCGAACTCATTAGGGAAATAGTTTCTTAACTGTACAGTGACCACAGAACATACAAAAATGACATTCAATGTTTCAGAAATAATAATAACATTTTCAGAAGCTTTCTGTACTAACTATTATCTATTTCACTGTCTAGGCCGACCACACTGACATTTGCAAATATTTTACCCTGATCAGACGGTGTAACATGGCGTCTGACTAGGATCCAAACTTTTTCACACTTTTTGTACATGAATTCGCTGCATGAGATCTAGTAATCAACATAACATTGGAATAGACATGTAGTTTCAATATACGTGTATATGTTTCAAATGCTAGAAACACATATTATATTGTTTTGTATGGGTATACAGTCAAACCTAGCAGCCATGGACATAAAATGGAATGAATACGTACGGTTGTCTGTTACTTGACAAACTATATACGGAGAGAGTTCTTGTGAGCTTTCTGTGGTCTGCTCTGTCCTATTAATTACTCACGTTAAACCACAACGCTTTATAAACAGTGGTAGCCCAGCAAACGCCAAACTGTGTTTGTATTACTTAATACGACATATATTAGGACCATGAGGCCATGAAACACTCATTTGAGACCTGATATCATAGTTCATGTACAATACATGTCATGTACGGTTCATAAGGTTGTCTGTAGAAGCTTTTTCTATGGTTTGACCTACTGACCTTCCTTTCTGAGTAGAGCAAGTTTCATGAATATTGGACTAAAATGTGTCCTCTATGGTGTTGAGAAGTACTTTCTATTATTTCACCTTATTTTGACCACTTTTTGACCCAACACATATATCACACATGACCTTGATATTAACAAGGTGGCCATTTTGAATGGCACTCACGAAGTTTTGGTTAAAATATGGTCACACGTCGTGTGTTCAGAAGCTTTTTCCTACGATTTGACCTACATACATTTACATAGAATTGGTCTATTTGTTTTTTCTCAGCAAGTTTCAAGGTCATGAAGGTGTTCAAGAGCCATTTCTATTATTTGACGGAATTGTTTCTTTCTATGCAGACTGCCATGCATCTTTTCGAGGATTATGCGCTGCTACTGACTTTGCCATCTGGTGGCCATGTTTTTCGAAGGATCGAAATTTTATTATTTTGAAAGTCTATCATATTTATAAAAAGTCTGACCAGTAGATCTAGTTCTTATCCCTCTCACTCCCAATGATATCATAAAGCACATTTGCAAACAGTTTTGATTCTGATCAGACGTCGCGTAACGCGACGTCTGATCAGGATCAAAACTTTTTGTCACTTGTTTTGAAATTACGTAAGTTACACTGCATTTAATCTTACTTTCAAACGATATTGCAGACGACAATATTGAAGCAGACGACGATATGGCGTCGAAGAGGTAAAAAACTCACGATAGATTTGATCGTGAGAGGGTTAATAGTGTTTTTTCTTACACACGCTCGGAAATTTATCACCACATGGTAAGTCATTCCACCGATCATTTTCTGAAAAACAAATACAATCCTCCACTCCGCCGATATTGTTTGGTTCATCCGTGTTGAAATAAGTAACACTGACTGGTCGCCCGCTCGTCCAGACATGTGGGGTGACCGTATGGTAGTTTCCCAGTCCAATCCACGTCACTTCTACATCAGCATCATAGCCTATATCTCTGACAAAGGTGTTCTCGAAATCATCTAATATATCTGTTAAGTAGGCTCCTAGCTGGTTACATTTGTCCTCGCTTTGCTGCCAAGTCAGTGTCGAAGTTACCACGAGGTAACAATGTCTGTCATACAGAATCCACGAATTAGGACACGGGTCTGAAAAATAAATATCATTTAAACAATTGTCGTCTGCTTGTATTACTTCATTTTAATTTTGGAAATGGATATAAAACAGTATATGGATCCTGATCAGATGCCACGTTACGTAACGCGGCCTGTGAAAAGGATCCAACTTGTTCGCAATTGACCATAGTAATTAAGTCAGTGAAAGTATATATATTTTTAAAATAGGACGAGTATGGATTAAAATATGACAGGAGAATGAGTTTAAAATGAGTCTACGAGACGAATTCTTTAACCAGACAACAGATCATTCTATAGTGGTTTAATTTTCTATATCAATCCTACAATGAAACATTTTATCCCCTAGTAGATCTATATCCGCCATCAATTATTAAGCCACTTACATTTGGATTAGATTTATGTATATACATGAGAATACAGTCAAATTCAAATTCAAATTCAAAGTTTATTGTGATACTTAGGCCACCGGCCCATACACAAGATAGTTACAATTATATATACTACAATCATATACATGGTGTGAAGGAGTGGTGATATCGTCTAGGTTAACAAAGTAACAATAATCTACACATATCAGTCAGCAATAAATGCTCTACGCCTTTGAAAGGAATAATACAAATACATTGCTAAATTCCGTATTGTTTGCTCATCTCTACATGACATAAGTTTGTTAAAGAAGAAGCAGTTTGGATTAATAGTGTAATACTCAGAAATATATTGTGATCTTATATCAGAATACAATGGACATTTAAATACAAAGTGTAGTTCGTCTTCAACTAAACATTCACACTAAAAGCAGAAGTGGCATTCCCTAGGAATATTGAGATGTCTGCCATGCTCTATCATTAAACAATGAGATGAGCTTCGGAATGCTGCAAAACATTTTCGGAACTCAATACATGTACTTCGAACTCGCTTAAATCTAACTCACCAGTTTTTCATTAGTTTTTTAAAATTACGATAACTCATTCTCGCTTAACCCTTTACCCAATTAGCTGTTTATAGCATTAAAGACATGTGATCACTTAAAGCAGGTTGAAGGTAAAGCAGAATATGCCTTAAGGCACATTCTGCTTTACTATCAGCCTGCTTTAAACTACCATCTGCTAGGCTATATAAAATATGTGTTACTGTAATTGTTAAGGAGGATATAAACTGGAACTATTTTCTTCAGCGGAGTAATAAATAAAATACGCTAAAAGTCGCTTCTATGGGGGAAAGGGTTAAGTCGAACATACTCGTATTAGCCACGTTTTTAAATTGAAATACGGGTAGATCTATGTTCGAACGATCGCGAGTTCGTATTATCGAGATACGCCGTAGCTTGAAAAAAGGGACATTTAAACTCTAGAATCAAATCAAATCAAATTGCTTTATTTCGTATCTCAGTTTACATATAATTATGTAAATACATGAGACAGTTATACTACTATGGGTTGTGATCTGGCATTGACGCGCAAACACAGAGTAGAACTTATGCTGAGCGGACAGTCCCTAAAGTGTAGAAGCTGATTTGACCCGTTACCTGAACAGGTTCCAAATTGTTTGCCATTCGGATAAAAAATTAATCGTCAGAACATTTAAAGAGCTGTCATTTTGGTTAAAGGTATGAACCCATTCAAAGCCAAATCAAGCCGTCTATCAGGATTTTCCGTGTACCCAATAGAAATACATGTAGTACTTTTAAAACAAATGTAACTATGCTGTTATCTTCCTTTCGAAAATGTTAGATACAACTGAGTCATAACTCATTAGATAAAAAAGTTAAAATAAAATTGATGAGTCTTATCATAAAAATGTTCTTGACTTAAAATGTTGAATGTGTGGGAGGGAAAGTTTTCATGATTTTGTACATTAAAACAAACTGACAATAAAAAGTGTTTGAATTTCTTTAACCCTTAAAGAGGCTCGCAACCGGATTTAGCATTAAAAATGGTAATTTGTAAATATTTGTCAAATGATTATATAAATGGGTAAGATTTAGTTTAGGATAATACATTCTGTTAAAAAATGCATTTCCAAAAAAAAAAAAGAAGAAGCTCTGGTGGGATTCCAACCCGTGACCCTCCATTGCGGAGACAAACAAGAAAAATGAGGACACGCCTTTACCGCCTCGACCACGGACGCTCTCTATATATATGGTAGCGAATTAACGTACTTCACTGGTAGCGCTTAATACTACATTATTCGGCTCCGGTTTATGTCAGAGCCCGTGTAGAGAAGCAACAACAACAGCAAAACCGTCAGCTGACGCTATTGAAAAACGATGGAATATATCTAAAAAAACTAAGATTCGGTGACGATTCTTGAGACTTTTTTTGGACTGATCATATTTTTTTAATGTCAGAAGCCAAATAATGCCACAAATTTGCTTTTATTTGAGTATTTTTTTTATTTTGACAAGTACACCATCCGGTTGCGAGTCGCTTTAAGCACACAAACTATTATCGTCTGCTAAAACTTGTCTGATTTTTGTGTGTGTGCAAAACTCATTTTACGCAGCGTCTGATCTGGGTCCAAAATGTTTGCCAGTCATATTCATATATTCATTAATTAAAACGACGTTTGAGCGTTATAATGGTTAACCCCTTCACTGCCTTACCCCGAGTAAAGCGGTTTTTTTGCAAACAGTTTAAATCCTGATTAGACGCCGCGTAACGCGGCGTCTATTCAGGATTCAAACTGTGTGACTCTTATTTCAATATTTTTTAACTCAAAAAACCTAAACATTGAATTTGAGAAATCAAAGCAGACGACAAATTTTTAAACTTGATGACGTCATGGCAGTGAAGGGGTTAATAATGAGATAGGAGAGTATTTTCTTACCCATGCCTACATAGTACAGATCTGTGTCCGGTGTAGCAATCACTTTACTGTATTGAAAGTCGGCAGGACTTTTGTCGTTTAATTCACAGGTCTTGTCGATCGGGCAGAAATTCACCGAATTACACAAGATTTCATGTTTACACTGTTGACAACACTCTATCGCCGACCTGACTGTTAATGTCGCGTAAGTATGCTTGAAAGAAGACTTCTTCTCTGCAATGAATACTCCACTTGTTAATGGCATACACATGATTGCCAGGATGAACAGTTGCTTGCTCCTTGTCTGCACCATCATTTTGAATATTCTCCTCCGTGCCTTTGCTGTCTAGGTTTATTGCTATACGTGAATATGTTCTGTCATATGAGGTTTTAGAAGTTCTAGAATGAAAAGTTTGTGTCTAAATTGTTATTCAAGTTCCTCGACCCAATCCATTTAATTCGATACTTCTCTCGTTTTACAGAATGAGTTTACCCTTACTGCCATGACGTCATCTGTTTCAATTATTGTCGTCTGCTTTTATCTCTCAAATCTAAATTTGATGTAGTTTGACTAAAGCAATATCGTGATCGAGGGCCAAACAGCTTGGATCAAGATCCGACGACGCGTTAGCCGGATCTGATCAAGATCCAGAATGTTTCCAAATAACCATTGTACTCGGGGTTTAGGCAGTTAAAGAGTTATTTGATATGACAGAGAAAAAGTGTCGTCTGCATTTATTCCAAAATTTAAATTCTTGGTATTTGGCTTCAGGAATATTAAAATGAGTTTCCAACTGTGTGGATCCTTATCAGACTCCGCGTTTAATCTGCATCCAAGCTGTTTACAAATCAAAATGATTGCGCCATTAAATTGTCAGTGAAAGAGTTAACGAAAAAATCTATGAGCACACATTCATGGCATTGGTCATAAATAATTAAATAGAAAAATGAAACGATAAAACGACACTCTTTCGCGATTTGAATTTGTATATTGTATCTGATGATCTAATGTGACATTAACCTCTCATGCAACCGTTAGCACACTTTATACAGTAAAGCCTCTCAATTATGACCACCAACTTGTGTTAATTACTAGGTGAAGGTGACTGCTTAAAGCAAGGTAACAGTAAAACAGAAAGCTCCTTTGGGAGCTTTCTGTTTTACTGTCACATTGCTTTAACCCTTTGAACCCTAGTCCCGCATATAGGCGTTCTTTTCAAACAGTGTACATATGAAAAGTGCACTTGTCCTAATTGCAAACAGTGAATACCCAGATCAGAGGGCTCCTTACGGAGCCCTCTGATCTGGGTATTCACTGTTTGTCATAATGCAAAACATTGACAAAAACAACCCTTTAAAGTCAGAAATGGGCTAGACTAAAAAGGAAACTGGGATTGTCCATTTGATGTTTCAGGGAAGAAAGAGTTAAGCTGTCACCAACATGTCTATTATACACTCAATTACTTTTCGTTTTAGTGGTCGTAATAGGAAGGTTTTACTGTAAGTGTCGTCTGTAAATGGTTTACTGTTACAGTGGAGAATCTGTTATTCTTTCCCAATAAACGCGTTTACGCTAAAACTATAATTGGCAGTGCAAACAGTTTGGAGCCAGATCAGACGCCGGGTTACCCGGCGTCTGATCAGGCTCCAAACTGTTTGCCACCAAGATAAACATGAATTATCAGAATTGTCAAAAAGTTGTTCTTTTCTACGTTTTAGTGCTTTGCGTTTGCGTGCGTTTGCGTACGTTTGCGTTTAAACGGGAAAGAATAACAGATTCTCCACTGTATCTGCAACAGTCTCGGTTTTAGTTTATATCACCCTCTGTCTTTCAGAAAACATTATCTGACAGTCGTTCAAAAGTAAGTTTGTTTGCTTTTATTTGACCACCATACATGATGAAAATATAAGAAAGAAATAAATGAGAAAACAAAGTCACATACATACAACAAGGTGCAAATCAACCCACTAAACACATAGGAATGATTGAACAAATGAATAAATGAATGAATGAACAAATGAATAAATGAATGAATGAATGAATGAATGATTGATTGATACAATGATTGACCATAAGAGCGGTGAAATATGATCAGCTAAACTGTTGAATGAAATGTCGATGCAAAATGAGTTAACATACACAAAAGATAAGCAAACAGCGAAAACGCTGAGCGAATGAATTAGTGAATGAGTGAATGAATGAGTGAATGAATGAATTAATGACTGAAACAGTCATTCAATCAACCTGTCAGTCTACAGACCGAACAGCCAATCAGGCATACAAAATACTAATACTAATAAATCAACCGTTAATCAGCCCCTCAATCAAATAATCGATCAATTAATCAATAAATTACGAGGTTATTGATGGAATGAAAAGATGAATGAATAAAAGACTGACCATAGTTCCATAGTCTCGTTATCAATACATGTACCTTGTAAATCAGTCAGTTCAATCAATCCATTAAACAGTCAATCAGTAAATGATTTACTGCATGTAGGTCAGTAATCATGCAAGCAAGCAAGCAGGTTAAGACAAAATGATATATATACACTGACCAATCAATAAGTCAATCATCCACTACGTCCGCTAAATAGTTTTTATTTGAGGTTATAAATCAAATAAACAAACAGGTACATTAGATTAACCCATTACCCCATAAATACGCCTATTTACGCCTCTAATTTATTCCACCGCCGATGAAAATAGTGTCACTTAGTACAACCATGAATATATACCATAAGGACTACATGCATAGCAGATAGTAACTTAAAATTACTTAAAATAACTTAAAGCAGGTTGAAAGTAAAGCAGAATGCGCCCTGGGGCGTATTCTGCTTTAATTTCAACATGCTTCCAGTGATCATCTGTCTTTGAAACTAGAAACAGGCTATGGAGTCAATGGTTAATACATGGACTAGAGAGCGAATCAATGACAGAGTGATTGGATAAATAAACGATAGAAAAACAAATAACAAAAAAATAACAGATTAATGAAATATTGGCACTGAAAACCAGCCAACTATGCTTGCACTTAATCGCCAGCTCGATTTCGAAACAGGCCCCATACATCACTGAGTAATTTTAAAGAGCTTATTAGGAACTTGTTTCATTTTTATTATTCAGCAAACAGCTTTATGTACACATTCGTTAATGAAAGTGAAAATGGGTAATTACTAAATAGTAACGAGTTGGGTATGGTGAATCGGTTTATGTACATATATCTGAAAAACATAAGTAACGCATAATGGGATTCATTGTAGAATGGGAATGTACTATAGGAATTATAACAAAATTTTGGTGTACGAAATTAATAATGCATTATGTTTGCAATCAACAAACAACACAAACGTTTTAATTCATTTTCTTTTGATTGCTTAATTACGATTTCTAAACCCATCATCCCTATGAAGAAGAGTGAAAAAAGCATCTTTAGTATCGCATATTGCATTTATTGCCTCTATTATTCTCATTGGCGTGTAATTAATCAACCTGGTGATTCTTTTAAAGCAGCCCATTCCCCCTGTTAAGTTGCGATGTCATTGACGTTGTTAAGGACGTTACGTCGACGTCAGACATTGAGGTCTAAATTGTTACAAAGGTGCTCAATTGGCGACAGATTCGGGCGGTAAAGTTGTCTAGGTTAACGAGAGAATAAGCGGAGTGCGTTATGTTGCAACCAGTCCATGCGAAAAGCACGACGTCGATGCGTTAGTGAAAACCAACGTACGATATGTACGCCCGAAGTCCGCATTCTTTGAGATGCCTGATAACCGTGACGGAATGTATCCTGTCCCAGTGACGCCCTTGTGTGTTATTGGCCGTCTGTGACGCCGTTAGGAACCGGATTCTTAAAAACGCAGGGCGTATCTGACGGTCCTTACGTTGCGTTGTTTCTTTGGTGCGCCCACATTTCGGTTGATCATTTACGGTATTTGTTTCCAGCAAACGATTACGGAATCGAAAATTTGTTGATTATACGACTCCCGATGGTCTAGCGGCACTTTTCTGTGAGCACTCTTGCATTAGAAGACCAATAGCTCGGCCACGGTCATTAACGTTCAGCCTATGCATCGCGCTGAATGCTGTGATTATCTGCAATGCTGATTTAAAGTACGTAAGCGTACTACACATTTCAACCAGTTGAGTGCTTTTGAATTTGTTTAACCGGAAGTAGGTCAGATGGCTTACGTCAGGGTTTTCAAATATGTCGGTGTAGAATCCAATTACCACGCAGGATATGCACAAGTTTTTGTTGGACGATTGTGTATCAATTTTATCAACACACGGTGTATCGATAATCTTGGTTGTACTCCAATACAACCGATACATAAGTTGAACACAGTATGCGTTACATGTACTCATGTTTTTCAGTATATATACAATGTGAAAAAGACCTTATTTTTACCCACCTATACTTATTAACTTTTGAAAATAACTCAAATATTAAAATTTAATTACTAAATAACCAAAGCTAGAGTGCAGGTAGATATATTATGTAATCGGACTCATTAATCTAAAGGAATAATAAATACAAGTAATCTCCTTAAAACTGCATTTGGTATTGCAAACATAAATACATACTACATTTACTGTAGGTTAGCTTATACGGACCGTAGTTTATCTTATTGACTAGGAGTATTTGTTGTATATCTGTATCTGTATCAATTCGTCGCAGAATCCTATTAAGGCTTTTGCACGACGGTAAGAAGAGACGCCAATATTATTGACGATGATATTGTAGGGCTGTCTTGAAAGCCTCTACGGAATCGGCATGCACTATGCTGTCCGGCAGTTTGTTCCACTGAATCATAGTGTCTACAAAGAATGAGTGTTTATATTGAGGGGTTTTGCTATTTGGAACTACAAGTGCTCTTGTGTTGTTGCATACAGTGGAGAAAACGTTATTCTTTCCCAATAAACGCGTTTACGCTAAAACTGTTATTTCTATTGCAAACAGTTTGGAGCCAGATCAGACGCCGGGTAACCCGGCGTCTGATCAGGATCCAAACTGTTTGCCACCAAGATAAACATGAAATATCAGAATTGTCCAAAAGTTGTTCTTTTCTACGTTTTAGTGCTTTGCGTTTGCGTACGTTTGCGTTTAAACGGGAAAGAATAACAGATTCTCCACTGTACTTGGTTTTCTATTATATTGTTTGTCCTGAAGTCTTTAAATTTGGAAGCTTTGATGTTTCTTCTTGGTTTTGCCGGTTTTGTGAGTGTGGTTGTTGGCAAGGCTGGTACAATCCCTCTACCACCTTATACATGAGTATCAGGCGGAGGCTTAGTCTCCGGTCTTCAAGGGTCTCCAGTTCCAGTTGTTCTCTCATTTTGTGACAGCTCCTGTCCCTCTGTCTTTGTAGGTTTTTTAATGAGTCTGACAGCTCGGTTTTGAATTTTCTCTCGTTTGTCTATGTCTCCCTTGGGGCTAGGATTCCATATCATTGCGCCATATCCCATGATTGATATTACTACTGAAATGTATGCTGTTTATGATTTTATCTGCATTTTTCGGGAACACTTCTAAGGTTCTTTCTCAGGAACCCAAGAGTTGAGTTTGCTTTTTTACACACGCTACTTATGTCTACATTCCATTTAAGGTCTTTGGATATCTGTATGCCTAAATATGGATTATCTTGTACTTCTTGTAGGAAGTGATTATCGAGTTGATAGAATTTAGATAACTTTTTGCTTATGGAGAGTATATATAACTTGTATACGTATGTGCATGGATAAGAAACGAAATGTTTAAATCCAAAGACAATATATGCGCTGTACTGTTTGCAATGATTATAACGCTTTCACACACATCATGCAGAAGGAAAACGTTGTAACTTTGTCCTATAAAAGAGAAAGGTGATGCAAAAACTCCAAACATATACATGTTTACAGTATAAACCCCTCTTTTGCGTTAATTCTTAAGTGTTTACGACAGGTGACTGCATAAAGCAAGGTGACAGTAAAACAGAAAGCTCCTGTAGGATATTTCTGTTTTACTATCACATTGCTTAAAGTCCCATTGTGTTTTCAGACCTTTTCTCAATGCCTGAAATACAATAACGGTTAATAATAATGTTTGAATATTCTTATGGCCCAAACTGATCTATGAAATGATGAAGACGGACCTAAATCACCAAAAAGGGCGATTTAAAATCACAACAAACCGAAAATAGAACGTCTGGCATAAACGTTACCACACGGCTTAGTATCACGTGATACAGCCGGATTCAACTTCACCGTGTTGGTAATAAGTTAAGTAATAAATGACCACTCCATTGCTCCTTTACCTCTTACAGGATTTTCATTCAACTGTATTCGATTTTTTTCTTGACCTAGATTTAATACCAATACACATTGTCAGCAAGTTTGGTGAAGATCCAATAAAAAGTTTTTGTGTTAGAGAGAGCAGAAAATGCTGAAACAGTCATTTTTTTTTAAATTTAATTATTCAAGGGCAATAACTCAGACATGCCCCATGCGATTTTGCTAGTTATTGAACCTGACCTAGATTGTATACCAATAAACATTTGTAGCAAGTTTCGTGAAAATCCAAAAAGAAGTGTTTGAGTTAGAGAGCGGACAAGGCTGAAACAGTCATTTTCAGCAAGCCCAAGGTAAAGATTCTCCGTATGTTTTTAATCGCTCACCCCCAGTGAATAATATTTACACATTTTGACTGGATATCATAGTTTAACCCTGTGCCTACTGGTCGTAACTTTACGGAGTTTACAAACTGTTTGAATCTAGAAAGACGCCGCGTAACGCGGCGTCTCGTCTGGATCCAAACTGTTTGACACTCGTCGTCTTAAGGTTTGTTTAATTAAAACAATGCATACATCTAAACTGAACAAATTTTGCAGACGACAATGTCAAAGCAGACGTCTGTGCAGCAGAATAAGGGTTAAACAGATGCTCCAGATACACATGGAAGCGGGAGTAATCTGAACTAATCTAACATTTTCTCACTCATTTCAGCACCGAATGCTATGGTGTTACTACTACTGATTAAACCGTCTCTTCGAGACACTTTTAATGAGTATGCCACCATTGGGTTTAAAAGCAGAAATAAAGATTTTAGTTTTCGAAATACTTCCGTTATCTGGAGCCCTGTATTTACAGAGTTGTCATTCTTTCCATTCACAAGGGAGACTTTTTAATTTGTGCTGCACAAAAATATTATAAATAAAATTTAAAAAGCGAATTACTTAGATAAAGCCGGTTTTTGTGAAAGAATCACGTCCCACGTAGTTCAAATTGGACCCCAAACAATCGTTTTATGCAGGTTTCTCAAAAACACAATGCGGCTTTAAAAGAAAATCGTTTTCTACAGTTCATAGCTTTATGTTTGTATTTATTTTCTTTTAAACGGGGAAAATACGTCTGTTCCCCTGAAAGTAGTGGTACGTGGGATATGTTGTTGAAAACATTAAGTAAACGCTTGACCTTTCATTAACCAATTCACACGTAGATATTGCGATATCTTGCGTTAAATTCCATTATATATATATATACATGTGTACAAGTGTGGTCTATTGACAGTGCATTGTTTGTCGATCCAGTAGACTATTTAATATAAAATAGCAAACATTGCAGACCCTGAGGACACGCCGCAAATGTTCTTATACAATTTCTTGGAAAACGACAAATAGTGCACACCATTATCTTCGGGCTATTCACATAGGACAGGTGTACTCTACATAGGTAAACTATTGGTACAGTCGAGAAAACGTTATTTTTCCCGTTTTAACGCAAACGTACGCAAACGCAAAACACTAAAACGTAGAAAAGTACAGCTTTTGAACAATTCTGATAATTCATGTTTATCATGGTGGCAAACAGTTAAGAGCCTGATCAGACGCCGGGTGACCCGGCGTCTGATCTGGCTCCAAACTGTTTGCACTGCAAATAATAGTTTTCCCGTAAACGCGTTTATTGGGAAAGAACAACGTTTTCTCCACTGTAAATGGCGTATATACTAGTAGAGGGCATTTACAGATTTTGGGGAACTAATTTGCACAGAAATGATTTATGTGTTTTCATATGCTATGACATGAACCGATTAACAGAAAAAAAGTCCCAATAAATCACACGATGCGAAATATGATTTTTGGGGTAAAATGACTAAAACAATAAACGAAAATGCGAATGCGAATTTTTGGAATTTCGCTGGTGCTGTGACCATGGTTTTGAACAAAAAAGCTCAAAATTTTCAGTTTAGGCACATATTCCATTACACTCAAGGCTATTACCACACCAGTTTAAGAAAATTTAAAATAACTGGGTTTTTTGGGGTAAAAATTGAAAAAAATAAGTTAAAAACACACATTTTTGGAATTTCGATACTGTGTCCTTAACTATGAAAATAAATGCTCAAGTTTGAAATAATAGTTGCACACACCTTCTAAATAAAGTAAGTTCTTAGGTTAAGATAAATATTTGTTTTAAAAGAATGTGTTTTTATGGTAAAAATGTAAATAAAAACCATACTTGGCATGCCTGTTACATCAGGATTTGTAGATGTGCAAGATGCAAATTTCAGGTCTCTATGACTCTGACCTTGAACTCTGGCCTTGATAATGGGTTAGGGCTTGGGTAAAGAGTGGGTCTCTTGTCCGGTCAATTCCTCCTTCAGTTTCAACCTCAGGCACTTGATATCTGGCATATAGTCTAACACCGGTTGTACATGTATATGACACCACCTCTGGCCTTGACATCGGAAATGTCTTGTCCTGTAAGCTCTTCTTTTATTTACAATATGAATCGATACAAATGAATCTTCGCATACATCATAATTGGGAGTATTACAAATATTCCAAATTGATTCGTCTAATTTTCAAACAATTTTTACTGAATACGGATGACTTTGAAACCTTCAATTAAGTCAGCTGGAAAGACAGGTTTAAAACTATATATTTTGCAACTAAATCCCCTGCATGTAAGGCACACTGAGCTGCATTCAAACATTTCAAGTCTAATGCATTGCACTAAGTACAGCAGACTTGTTTTAATAACGTCTACATACCCTCATATTCTAATCCTCATCCTAAGGGGTCTTTTAAAGTCTCCATGTCCGCTCTTGTACATATAGTTCTTCCATAAGCTGTCGAAATTTGCAGCATCTGATGTTGGTTGGAGTTATTGAGGATTGTAAAAGATTAATGTTTATGCAACATTCTGGGTAAAGTAAGACATAAGCATACTATTGGAATTTTTAACTTGATAATCTTATTAGAGGCATATAAAAGATTTATCCGTGTGTGAGCAATAAATTATATAAATGTTCTTAAAAAGATTTTTAATACATGTTAACATACAATTGTAAATGGATTCAGATTTCTAAAATAAGTATAGCTACATGTAACAACCCTTTTCAAATACATATAACAATGATAAAGTTGTATCTCCAAGAATTTCATGAATAAACAGTATGTTTTGATTTACATATTCATCAATATGTTTATGTGTTTTATAAAGGTCCCAGGATAACCATTATCTGCATAGTGGTGATGTTGTTTAACAAAACGACTGGCATTGGTGATGATGGCTAATAACACAGTCAAATAAATGAACAGATTTTTCCCCACCCCTTACTAGACAACTGTCAGTATATCGTATTCAACGAAAGTTGGGTGTTGTTACCAACTGAGCTAACCGAGAAAACTGTTTGTATGTACAGTACTCCTGATGTATCGTTTCCAGTAATAGTGTACATATGGCTTATCAGTCACGGTGGTTGAGGACAAACATAGTCAAGAGGTTAGAAAAAAATTTGATAACAACTAAAATAAAATTTATTAATGTAATCCAGTGATATTTTATACTATTTACGTTAATAATCACACATTATGACCTTTCAACAATAAAATCATGTTTCCTTTCTCTTGGTATTTTAACTAGTTTGTTATGTGGATATTTATATCTTGAAAACTTCTTCAAATAAGGAAACCCATTTTCGCGACACTACGTACCTAGCACTGTTAAAATAGTACATTGCTTAATGTATAGATACATGCAGTATGGGGGATAAGCCATACCTAACGATTTGGGATATATTCATTTCCAAAGATGGTTTTCAGTAATTCTTTACACACAGCTATTTTGTTTTGTTGAAAACAAACTTACTTATCATTATATCTAGCATGCAGTGTAAATGGGTTTGTCTCGTACGCGTAGATTTAGTGCTTTTATATTCATATATCCAAAGGTCGCAGCAATTAACCTCCGAACCAGTATGTTTTTAAATGTTACGTTTTGAACATAGTTTCTGAAAGCTTTAGTTCTCATTATAACTATTTTAGCTTAAATAGACTGAACACCGAATGGTGTATTTGTATAAAAGAAAAAGAGAACATACCCAAATGAAAGCAAATGTATGCTATTGTTGTACATATGGCATTGAAAATATGATCAGTCTAATAACAACCTCAATCTTAGTGGGGTTTTTTTCTGATATTCTCATTCGCTCGTTCTACTCCGTCCATTGACAGAGTATATATTTGTAAATCTCGGTACATACAATTCAAATACGATAAGAACGTTAACGTAGTCGCGCTTTCTAATGCTACAACACAATTTTGAGCACATCTCAGTTTGCCCCCGCACGGGTTCGAATCCCAACCTTCTCATTTTTTTATTTCTGGCTTTAGCCGGAAAAACATATATCCCACACAATTTGTTACAAACATAGTAACATATGGAAGTTCGCATTTGGAATGGAAACAAAAAACGAAGCATAAATGACTTGCAGAGGGAGCCTGCTAGAGAAGCCTTTTAAACCAAACCTAGTTCAACTAATGTCTTCTTTACATGTATTTACACCAAAAGTAGTACTTAATCACATTTTGTTAGTTGTCTACTGTACAGACGGTACACTGAGGGCTTACATTGAGCAGATGCATTTCACTTGTTTATTAGTAGAAGTCATATATCTTTAAAAAGCAAGCCCTGTAACAGGTATCGTGAGGGCTCATTTGTTAACGCGCAGGACTGTTAGGACTGTGTGATATGAGGTCAGAGGTTCGAATCCAGTCAAACGCAAACCTGTTTTGTGAATCATGTTTACTTGTTTCATTATCATGTTTGGTTATATTTTTCGAACATTCCATCTATTGTCATCACCCTGTCGCCTACATCGTTTTTGTTTGCTTTTAGGTTAATATTTCGTAAGATAACTTTTCTAAATAACTATCTTAGGTAACTGTTGAAACTTATGAGCTATATATCGAGTATAACATCAACAGGGGAGGGGTTTGTTATTTTTGTTTTATACCAATCCTTTTCGTTATCGAATAGATCTACATGTATATATTATATACATGTACATGTATGTTTATAAGAAACCCTGACACCCATTTACGAATATGGGTTTTCAGTTTCTTTAAAACGGGCTGTTTCCTGCTTGAGTCTTCTTTTGTATTTATGTGTCTATATTTTAGAATTTAAGCAGTTAATATAAAAGGTCAAGGAAGTGAAACTTTAATATCTATATTTTTACAACTTCTATAGAAACAACAACAAGTCTTAAAATTTTATATCGATATAACCTATTATCACATAAACGTGCAAAATATAGAGGGCCGTAAAAATCGTATGGCCCACTGGGCATATATTTTATACTAATTTTCGAATCACCAAAATACTGTACTACTACGCCGACTGTAAATCAGTAAAGAGAATCTAGACAAACTTAGATCACCACTAGGTATTGAAACATTCCCAAGTGTCCTAGAAACATTATTCCGAGCAGTCCCGCAAACTCAGGCTGCAAATCAGGCTGCATAGAGCTCTAGTATTAACAGTGATTCAGACTGTTTTTCAAATTCAGACGTTACAATGATAATGACGTCATGTTGCTCTAACGACGTTATTTTGAAAACGAAACTAGATTCTAAATGTCAACTGATCATATTTAGTCAATTATAGAAATTTTTAAATTAAATATTAATTTAAAATTGAATATGGTCTTTTCACAGCACATTGATGTTGATTTTCTTTATTTTAGTTTGATAGGTTTTTTTCAATACGGATGAATACAACCGAATAACGCCTATGACGAATCGTTTCCTAAGAGCCGAGGGCAAAAGTGAAAGTAAGACCGTTCGGATTTTCGTGTCATTTTGGTGTTTATGTGATAAATAGGATATCAAATTCGTGTGTGTTCAGTCGTGAATTTATTGAACTCGTTGGATAAAATGATATGTTGCTCGCCAAGGCTCGCAACATATGATTTTATCCAACGAGTTCAATAAATTCACGACTGAACACACACTCATTCAATATCCTCTGTATATGTCTAATCAGTACTTTTGATGCTTTTATATTAATTTCCAAGGCCATAGTACTTAGTGAAATTCCAGAAATTTTGCATTTTCAATTCTTTTTTAACCCATTTTAACCCCCCCCCCACACACACACACACACGAACAAAACAAACACAAAACAAACAAACGAAACTTTATTCTATTAGTACTAAAAGCTTTATGTCATATTGCTTTTAGTTTACCCTTTTGATTTGGAGCATTTATATTTAAGGCCACAGTAATATAAATTCCTAAAATTTGTGATTTCGTTTATATCTTTTATATTTTTTACCCAAAACATATAAACCTTTAAAAGCCTTTATTCATCCGTTCTTAAACTTGTCTACATTAAAAGTGTATAATATGTGTTAAAAGTATAGAAGTGAAGCATTTTCTCTGTATCCAAGGACACGGTATAGAAATTCCAAAAATTGAGTTTTTTACCAAAACAAAATCCAGTTGCAATTTTCTTTAAGCCGATGTAGTAGTTACCTGCAGTGTAATGGGATATGTGTGTAATCTGAAATCACATCAATCATCGCATCAATCATCGCATCAATCACCACATCAATCAACGCATCAATCACCACATCAATCATTACATCAATCATCGCATCAATCATCACCATCAATCATCACCATCAATCATCGCCATCAATCATCGCCATCAATCATCGCCATCAATCATTACATCAATCATCATCATCAATCATCGCCATCAATCATCGCCATCAATCATCACATCAATCATCGCCATCAATCATTACATCAATCATCGCATCAATCATCGCATCAATCATCACCATCAATCATCACATCAATCATCACATCAATCATCACATCAATCATTACATCAATCATCGCATCAATCATCGCCATCAATCATCGCCATCAATCATGACATCAATCATCGCATCAATCATCGCATCAATCATCACCATCAATCATCACATCAATCATCACATCAATCATCACATCAATCATTACATCAATCATCGCATCAATCATCGCCATCAATCATCGCCATAAATCATCGCCATAAATCATCGCCATAAATCATGACATCAATCATTACATCAATCATGACATCAATCATTACATCAATCATCGCCATCAATCATCACATCAATCATCGCCATCAATCATTACATCAATCATCACATCAATCATCGCATCAATCATCACATCAATCATTACATCAATCATCGCATCAATCATCACCATCAATCATCACATCAATCATCACATCAATCATTACATCAATCATCGCATCAATCATCGCCATCAATCATCACATCAATCATTACATCAATCATCGCCATCAATCATCGCATCAATCATCGCCATAAATCATGACATCAATCATTACATCAATCATCGCCATCAATCATTACATCAATCATTACATCAATCATCGCCATCAATCATTACATCAATCATCGCATCAATCATCGCCATCAATCATGACATCAATCATTACATCAATCATCGCATCAATCATCGCCATCAATCATGACATCAATCATTACATCAATCATCGCCATCAATCATTACATCAATCATCGCATCAATCATCGCCATCAATCATCACATCAATCATCGCATCAATCATCACATCAATCATTACATCAATCATCGCATCAATCATCGCATCAATCATCGCCATCAATCATCACATCAATCATCGCATCAATCATCACATCAATCATTACATCAATCATCGCATCAATCATCGCCATCAATCATCACATCAATCATCGCCATCAATCATCGCCATCAATCATCGCCATCAATCATCGCCATCAATCATCGCCATCAATCATCTCCATCAATCATCACATCAATCATCGCATCAATCATCATCATCATCATCATCAATCATTACATCAATCATCATCATCAATCATTACATCAATCATCGCCATCAATCATCACAATCAATCATCGCATCAATCATCGCATCAATCATCACATCAATCACCACATCAATCATCGCATCAATCAACGCATCAATCACCACATCAATCATCGCATCAATCATCGCATCAATCACCGCATCAATCATTACATCAATCAACGCATCAATCACCACATCAATCAACGCATCAATCACCGCATCAATCATTACATCAATCATCGCATCAATCATCACCATCAATCATCACATCAATCATCGCCATCAATCATCACATCAATCATCGCCATCAATCATCGCATCAATCATCGCCATCAATCTTCACATCAATCATCGCCATCAATCATCGCCATCAATCATCGCATCAATCATCACCATCAATCATCACCATCAATCATCGCATCAATCATCACATCAATCATGGCATCAATTATCACAGCAATCATCACATCAATCATCACCATCAAATTTCAAAAAATCGTGTTTTCATTTATCATTTTAAACATTTGACCACAAAAATGTTACCATGAAAACACATTCTTTTAAAACAAATATTTAAGCTTACTAGAACTAATTATATTTAGCTGGTGTGGGCATCTAATATTTCAAACTTGAGCATTTATTTTCATACCAAAAGATACGGTATCGAAATTCCAAAATTGGTGATTTTTAGGTGTGTTTTTTTACATGTTTTACCCCAAAACCCCAATTATTGTATTTTTTCTTTAGCCGATGTGGTACTAGCATCAGGTGTAATGGAATATGTGTCCAATCT
Source organism: Gari tellinella (assembly GCA_922989275.2). Classification (NCBI taxonomy): domain Eukaryota; kingdom Metazoa; phylum Mollusca; class Bivalvia; order Cardiida; family Psammobiidae; genus Gari; species Gari tellinella. The sequence continues at coordinate 23,859,284 of OV277856.1, read as the reverse complement.
GAAAATTTGGAGCTTTTTTGTTCAAAACCGTGGCAACAGTGGCAAAATTTCAAAAATTCGCGTTTTCATTTATTATTTTAATAATTTTACCCCAAAAATCATATTTCGCATCGTGTGATTTCTTGGGACTTTTTTTCTGTTATTCGGTTCATGTCGTACCATATGAAGGCACACAAATCATTTCTGTGCAAATTAGTTCCTTTATTTGCATTTTTGACGCTAAATGCCCTCTACTATACTGGTGACTAGAAAGTTTAATATGAGTGACCACAATAAATGAGATTTCTTTTGAATTGGCGTTCAGTGGAGAAAATATTTCTTCTTCCCGCAAAACACGCTTTTGCGCTTTAGCTGATTTCTTCCCATTGGACCCATTTCAAGCCAGAGCATTTGCCGATTAACCCGACGTCTTATTAGGTTCCAAACTTTGACACTCAGGTAAAATAATCTTTAATACTTTCAAAACTGTCGTTTTCTATATTTAATTGCATTGTGTTTGAACGGGAAAGAATAACGTCTTCTCCACTGTTATAGTAAACTCAATGTACATTAACACATTCAACCCTAGCGACGAGTATACTCGTCATTTACAAACAGTGTACCTGTGAGTATTGCACTTGTCCAATGCAAACAGTGTAGACTCTGATCAGAGGGCTCCTTAAGGAGCCCTCTGACCAGGGTCTACATTGTTTGTCATTTTAGATAAATTGTTAAAATCAACCCTCAATAGTCAAAAAAGGACTATACTTATTCTTATATTGGAATTGTCCATTGAAAAGTTCAGGGATGAATGAGTTAATTTAAGAATACACCCTTCCAGTGAGTACAATGGACACATTCACTGTCATAAATAGGTTAATTAGCCCACATTCCATCACCAGGAAGGGGCTCTGACCTTAAAAGCTAATTTTGATATATTGCCGTTTATAGTTTACCGACCTCTTTACTTATTCAGAAGTTTTATAGACACTTGAACTTTTAAAACATGCACTTAAACACACTACAGTGACAGAGATAGACCACTTCTGTTATAAGGGTACATAGTTCAAACACGACCGCTGCTTTTAATTGAACGTTTAAAACTTATATCTTCAAAACGAATGTTAAATAATAATATTGTAAGCGCAAACTCAACACAATTTGCAAACGTAGTAGATTTTACTCGGCGTGCGGTTAGCACACGACCCATTTGACACTACAATTAGGTTTTTGAATTTAAAGAAATAACTAAATTCAAAAAATGTAGAGACGACAATTTTGAAAAGCAAATACAATATATGACAGACTACGGACAACACGGTTTATTGTTAGGAAGACGTATTTCTTTCTCGTTAAAACGAAATGAGGCGCAAACGCAATGCAATGAAATGTAATAAATTGCGGGTTCATGAACATTCTGACAATTTCTTTTTATCTGAGACATTTTCAAAAACGCCGCCAGCAGCTATATTATAAAGAATTGTGTATGCGTTTAGTTTCCCCAATAGAAGCGCCTTTTATCGCATTTGATATATTCCTCCGCTGAAGAAAACAGTCCCAATTGATGAAGTCATAATCATATACCAAAATAAATATTTTCTACATCATAGCAGATGGTAGCTTAAAGCAGGTTGAAGTAAAGCAGAATGCGCCTTAAGGCGCATTTTGCTTTACTTTCAACCTGTTTTAAGATAGATACGTAGTCTTTATTGCGTAACTTGAACAACACTTTGTTCCTCATTACCTTCAAAAGTAACATCAACATACAAACATAAAACATTGAAGTGGTCACATGTCTTCAAAATTAGAAACATGCCATGGGGTAATGGGTTAACCCTTTACCTGATAGCCTAGTTATAATATTGAAGATAGGTGACCACTTAAAGCAGGTTGAAAGTAAAGCAGAATGTGCCTTAATACACATTCTGCTTTCTTTCAACCTGCTTTAAGCTACCTAAGGCGCATTCTGCTTTACTTTCAGCCTGCTTTAAGCTATTACCAGCTAGAATAAGGAAAGTATTAAATATGACACATATTCAGTACGGTTTATATTGGAACTATTTTCTTCAGCGGATGAATAAAATGCATGTGCTAAAAGTCGCTTCTATCAGGGAAAGGGTTAAACGGGAAAGAATGACGTCTTCTCCACTGTACGTTTTGTTGTGATGTCGTTGCCCAGGTAAACATAAAGTGGTTATCACTTAGATCGATACAGTTATGCTGAGCGTTTATCTCTCCTTGCTCTATAGTAGATGTCTCATTCAACAAATTGAATAACTCGCCACTGTTCTGGCTGATAAAGTTCAAGAGCGGGTCAAGGATTGCATGTATGAGGGTAGGGACCTAAGAGGCGCAACAAAAATGGGAAAAGAAACATGTCGACTTTTGTCATAAGCAAAAACAGAAATGCTATTTTTGAAAAAATGAGATTTAAGACAGTAAACCCTTTCAATCGTAATGAAATTTATTGATATTAATTTTCGGACATAAAATGACATATTTAAAGAACAAACAAACAAACAGAAATTGAACATTTTAAGAAGTTATTACGACAACAAATAATGTCTGAAAAGTGCTTTGCCCCGGTGTCGTGGAATAGGGGTCATTTAGGTTCATGTTGTGACTTATTGAGTTATGTGTTCTTATCGTGCATTATATCATCGTGTTTGCAAAATGTCTTTAAACTGATATATAACACATGCATTTTGCACTTATTATATTGAAGTTATTGATAAAGTGTCAATACATTTGGAACAGCACTCGTATGTTCATAGGTTGAAAAGAACTAATTTATCGATAATTATAGGATTTACTTTAGTATTGACGACGAATAATTTAAATATGCAAAATGCAAAATTTTGAAAAAATTTCGTACATTTTACAAATACGATCCGCCATTGTACTTTACTACATATCTACTCCGCTATCTTTAAACGTTTGAGGTGAGATAGTCATCTTAATTATTTCATTACATGTACCATACCCGTTGTATTTCAACTAACACATTGATATAAGATGATTGAATTTGTCTCATACTTTAAAGTGCGGCATTTCGTTATTATTAACTCTTTACACGTTGCTGGCGTATCCGTTATTACCTTTGTAAACAGTTGGGATCCAGATGAGACGCTCGGAGTTTCACCAGAATCCGTAACTGGTTGACACACTCTGGCCCTATTTGCTGTTATTGTTTTGTTCTTGTTGGTGTGTTGTTGTTTTTTTTCGGGGGGGGGGGGGGGGAGAGAGGGTTATGTTGTTCGTATTTTTTATGTTTTAGGTTGTTGATTTTGGTTTTGTTAGAAAAATACCCAAGACACACTTGTTCACTCAATTCTGCAATAACTGGTGTTTATGTGTTCTCACTGACTTTAACACACATTGCCTGATATTTTATGTAATAATTAGGTCGTATTAATTAGGGTTATTTGTAAAGCGCATTTGGATGGCTATACTTTTTACGCTATAAAAATTAATTGCCCTTTCATAGTCAGCTCTCTTTCGTTGCCTTTATATCGTCTGCTTTAAGAATATCGTCTGCAACTGCTTTCCTAATAAACACGTTTACACTAAAACTATTACATGTACTTCCAATGCAAACAGTTTGGGAGATTTATTTTAAAAAATAAGTTCATTATTATTTTCTACATTTTCTACATTTTATTGCAATGCGTATGCGTTCCGTATTCGTTTAAACGAAGAAATAATAAGTTCTATTCCACTCCACATGTTTAATTCTACCCGGTGTCTGATCTAGAGCCAAACTATTATTTCAAAGTAAGTTTTAATACAGTTTGAACGAAGAAATACCAATTGTCAAATACAGTGTGATCCCGACAATACGCCGTATAACACGAAGTCTGATCAGAATCCGAATCGCAAATTCAACTTACAGTGGAGAATCTGTTATTCTTTCCCGTTTAAACGCAAACGTACGCAAACGCAGAGGAAACGGGGAAAAGAACAACTTTTCGACAATTCTGATAATTCTTGCTTATCTTGGTGGCAAACAGTTTGGAGCCTGATCAGACGCCGGGTTACCCGGCGTCTGATCTGGCTCCAAACTGTTTGCACTGCAAATAATAGTTTTAGCGTAAACGCGTTTATTGGGAAAGAATAACAGATTCTCCACTGTATAACACGACGTCTGATCAGAATCCGAATCGCAAACTCAACTTAAGTCGCCTAGATGACGTTGGAGGGGTTAATGAATGGTCATAGTCGGGTCGTCTGTTATTTTTATATCGTTTATAACGGGCAAGTTAATATAAACCTTTTCACTGTCAAAATATCGTCTACTTCAAACTGTCGTCTGCAACTGTTTCTCATGTTTTTAATTCTAAAAAAACTCTACCCGGCGTCTGATCTGAATTTCAACTACTTGCAAATGCCAGTCAGTTTTCTCTGAGTCCAGAAAAATATTAAATATTCTGATCTAGATAAAACAAAACGCGATAGAAGTTTGTTATAACAATTCTGCCACATACCAAAACGGTTGGTATCAGGCAATACACATCTTCTCGAGTGTCCTATACTTCTTAAACCATCTACAAGCTACGGACGCATTTTTATAACTAGTGCAAACATTTTGAATCCAGATGAGACGCCGAGTAACTCGGCGTCTCATCTGGATTCAATCTGTTTGACACTCTGATAGTATTTTCTGAAATAAAAACGCAAGTAAATCGACTCTGATAATTGTTGCAGACGACAAAAATTAGCATACGACAATTATATCGCGTACTTAAGGTTATACAGCCGAAATGAAGTGTCAATCCCGCGGTTTTAATGCCCGGGTCTCCTCTTATAAAAGGTAAACGTCTGAACCAAATTAAAACGCGTGAAGTGCTCTCTATCTTGAGAGAATATCTATATCTTAAAGACTGACAGCCAGTCGCCACCCCGAATCCTAGCCGTAAATAAACTGTGCGAAAAGTGATTTCCAATCGCGACACTGGCGCCGCTCAAACCGGGTGTCAATCTGATAAATGACAGTCTCACGGAACTACAGTGGAGAAGGCGTATAAACGCGTTTACGTTAAAACTATTGTTTCCAAAGCAAACAGTTTGGAACCAGATCAGACGCCAGGTAATACGGCGTCTGATCAGGTTCCAAACTGTTTACCACTCGGATTACAATTGATATTCAGAATTGTCAAAAGGTTGCCAATTTCTCCATTTTATTGCAATGCGTTTGCGTTTCGTTTGCCTTTAAAGGGAAAGAATAACGTTTCTCCTCTGTACATCCTCGACCCTTGCATACCGGCATACTTAAATAGATTATTCCAATGTGAATTTTGAGTGTGTTTAATATCAATATATAGGGTTTTAAATATACACATACGTTTTGATCTATCTGTGTGTATATTTAAAGATATATAGGAGCAAACAATGAAGATCCTTGTGAGAAGCTGCTGTTTTGCACGTTCAAATAGGGGTTGCCTGTGTAGCAAGTGTTATTGTTTGAGACACACGTATTGAAAATTAGCATTTAAACCCATCTATGCCTGGATGTTGCTATGAACTCTCCCTATGTATTTACCGGAATATTTTATTATCAACATATATGGGTGTTCTAAAGATGCTGCAATGTACAGTAAACCCCCTCTTTTACGGCCACTAAAAAGAAGGCTAATTGATTGTTTAAAAGCCAGGTGACAGCTTAAAGGATGGTGACAATAAAACATAAAGCTCAACAGGAGCTTTCTGTTTTACTGTCACATTGCTTTAAGCAGTCCCCTGTCGTCATAACCTAATAATAACACATTTTAGTGGTCGTAATAGAGAGGTTAAACTGTATGTCCATAAAGCATACCGTTTAATATGATACAGCAAACAGTGCAAACTATGAATGGCTTCATCATGGTCAATACTATTTTCTAGTGTCTCCTTTGGTACAGTGAATATCGGCGCTTTTTGACCTATTTTGTGTCGCAGTGCCGTAAAACCCAAATCATCATCTTTGGTACAGTGGTGACGTTATTCTTTCCCTTTTAAACGCAAACGAAACGCAAACACATTGCTGTATAATGTATAAATAGACATTTTTTCTATAATTCTGACTATTCATTTTAATCTGAGTGGCAAACAGTTTGGAGCCATATTAGACGCCGGGTTAATAAATAAAAATCTTTAAAAATACTTAATTTTTATATTAAACCAGGCAATAATTGAAATCAACCCGGCGTTTGATCATGCTCCAAACTGTTTGCCACTCAGATTAAATTAAATTGCCAGAGTTGTAAAACGTGTGTCCCTTTCTACATTTAATTGCAATGCGTTAGCGTTTCGTTTGCGTTCAAACGGGAAAGAATTACGTCTTCTCAACTGTAAAACGTTCCTTAAGTCATCCATCCCGTGTTGCCATGTGATTATCTCTATTGAACACCTCGGTGGGGGATGCAGTTTGCCATTGTTTATTCTACTTGAAACATTTACTGCATAAACAGTTTTTCTCGCCGTTTGCCTGAAGTACATAAGATATATAAAACTATCAAACTCAATATTACAACGCACTTTGACCTTTTTGTCATAAATGATATTAACCTTTTCCTATCTGAAACTTCAAATGGACACCCCAGTTTCCAATTAAGTATAGTCCCTTTTTTACTATGTAGTATTGTTTTTGTCAATGCATTGCAATTTGACAAATAGTGCACATTCACTGTTGCATACATGTAGGACACGTGTACTCTTCATATGTTTCTAATTTAAAATAGTCCATATTTTACTATTTGTGGTTGTTTTTTAATGTATTGCAATATGATAAACAATGCACACCCAGATTAGAGGGCCTTTAGGAGGCCCTGGGCCCGTTTTACTAAAAAGCTTACGCAAAATTTTTGCGTAAGTCAAAATCGTTTAACTCTTATTTTCTATCATAAACGTTTGCAAACAGCAAACAGCCAGATCAGAGGACGCGCTAAAAGCGCGTCCTCTGATCTGGCTATTTGCTGTTTGTAGCAAGTGATAATAAAAAATATAAATTCAAATTCAAATTTTGACTTACGCAAAAATTTTGCGTAAGTAGTTTAGTTAAACGGGCCCCTGGTCTTAATCTTCACTGCTTGCATACTCTTCACATGTACACTATTTTCTAAGAATGCGTGTCTAGGGTTAAAATGGTTAAAATATAATCTGATTTACCATTCGTCGTCTTCAAAACACTCAATTTTAATTCTTACGGTTCTATAATTTAAGAAAACCTTAAACCAAACGCCAAATATTGATACTTGCTAATAAATTGCTAAAATACAATTAAAACACGATACTTCGAACTCGCTTAAACCGATCGTACCAGTATTTCGTAAGTTGAATTTCGCTTAAGACGAACATATCCGTATTTCAAAGTTAAAACGTAGCCTTGTTTTAACTTTGAAAGATGGGTATGCTCGAACTAACGCGAGTTCTAATTATCGAATTTCGACTTATTTGCACTTTGCCAAAGCTAAATATGTCCAGTCTGCAACAATGCCTAGAAAAAAGCAATATGAAAGTAAATAATAGACTCATGTCATGTATTTTTAAACACCAACAAGAAGTCTTTGTTTGTATTGTTTGTCTATACAGTGGAGAAAACGTTATTCTTTACCGTTTAAACACAAACGGAACGCAAACGCATTGCGATAAAATGTAGAAAATCACAACTTTTTGACAATTCCCACTATTCATTTTAATATGAGTGGCAAACAGTTTTGAGCCTTATCAGGCGCCAGGCTCAAAACTGTTTGCCATGGAAAAACATTTTAAGCGTAAACGTGTTTATTGGGAAAGAATGACGTTTTCTCCTCTGTATCAGTCACAACACAGACATGAGACACAATCAAATATTCATTCCCATTGTATCGAGTGTACTACAGTGTAGTTTTGAGCAAACTTTATATTGTGTCGATGGGTTTTACTAGTTATTGCGCAAGCTTAAAGCCCTATAACCTAATGAATGTAGTTTAAGTCTGACTTCATTTCCATAGGTCAACAGGTTCGACCCAGATCAGACTCTGAGTAACTAGGCACATGGGGCCCGTTTCATAAAACTTCGTAGGACAAATGTTGTCGTAAGTCAGATTATGAAAGTATCAATTATTATATATTTCTCCATCTAATACTGTCTTGTAACATCTCTTTGAAATCGTCTTAAAAAGACGATTCCAAAAGGATGTCACAAGACAGGATTGGAGGGAAAAATCAGAAAGTAAATGTATTTTTAAGTTTTGACTTACAACATTTGTCGTACGAAGTTTTATGAAACGGGTCCCAGAGGAGGAACCAACTGATTGACGACAATATTGACATGTTTCCATTGAAAACGCTTGAAATCTTCATACAAATCTGATGAATAAAATCAGACTATAGCTACATTCTTTATTTCTTCATCCCCTGCAGAAAATAGTTCCACTTTATACAGTCATGAATATGTACCATAAGAAATATGGTCTACTTCCTCGCAGATGGAAGTTTAAGTCTGCATCTACATTTTCAGGGGTCAATGCCCTAAAAATGTTTCCAGTCAGTTGTTTATGCTGTAAATGTCTTGTACACTTGGTACGGCTTTTAAAACAGTGTCTTCAAATAGGAGCTCCATCTTATCTACATACTTCAGACATAGGTGACATGTAAAGTACTTCATCGCAGTCGATTTATGTGGCTAAATAAAACAGAGGCGACATGTCTGGATTCTGAAGAAGCTTTACATTGGCGCCTACAGGGGAGAAAATGTAAATATTTCCCGTTTAAACGAAAACGAAACGCAAGCGCATTGCAATAAAATGTACAAAATAACAACTTTTTTGACAAATCTGACTATTCATTTTACACAAGTGGCAAACAGTTTGGAGCCTGCTCAGACGCCGGGTTACCCGGCGTCTGATCTGGCTTCAAACTGTTTGTCAGGAAATAATAGCTTTAGCGTAAGTTACGCGTTTATTGGGAAAGAATAACGCTTTCTCCACTGTAACAGCTACTTAGTCGTTCTTTCAGTGTGAATTCAGTATCTACTCTTTCACCTCTGAAACTTCAAATCAACAATTCCATTTTCCAATTTAGTCCAGTTTTGATTATTTATGGTTGTTTTATACATTGTATTAAAATTTGACAAACACAGCAGTGCAGTTTTCAGGAGTCCCGTAATCTGGTTCTACATGTATATAGTATATTATATACCGTGTGCATATAACAAGTTTTCAGTCCATTAGGTATACAATGCGCTATAGACAACCGGGAGTTATTTCAATTTAAAGACATAGCTAGGAGAATTTTGGCATTTATTTAAATGTCTAGCTAAGACCACGGGTCAGCGTTTGGAATAGTTTTGTAAAGATAAAACGATACAAGCGAATTCATTTATTGTTTCCGGCACCATATATTCGTAAATTTCTTGGTTTGTTTGGTTCGCATTTACATTGACAAACAATGTGTATTCAGACAATAATCATCTAAGACAATTTTATTAAAAAATGATGCATTTTTCTTTTCTATATTCCACCATGTACATTTAATGAAAAACTTCAATTGTGTGCTCTGCATGAACGAGTTTTATTGGACCAAAAACCTCTCTATTATGACCACACAATTGTGTTAATTTAAATAAGTAGGTGTTTACGACAGGTGTCTGCTTCACGCAAGGTGCCAGTAAAACAGAAAGCTCCTTTAGTTGCTTTCTGTTTTACTGTCGCCTTGCTTTAAGCTGTCATCTGTGTTTTATTCAATCAATTAGCCTTCGTTTTACTGGTCGTAATAGAGAGGACTGGTTTTACTTCATTGGAAGTCATGAATCATTTTCCAGCAAAAATATTGTCTACTTCAAAACCAAAATCTGTTAAAAACAGAATTCAGCTTTCGTGTATGATAAGTACAATCCCTAAATACACGTATAAGTGACAAATCAGACTCCGAGTAAACTCGGCATTTGGTCTGGATCTGAGTTATTTGTATATGCATGCAAAGTAACCATTGTTAACCCTTAGCCTGTCACTCACGACTATAGCTCCATATGCAAACAGCTTGGATCCGGATGAGACGCCGAGTAACTCGGCGTCTCATCCGGATCCAAGCTGTTTGACACTCGGACAACATTTTCAGCAATTTTGAGCAACTTTGAAGCACTTTGAAACATGAAGCAGACGAGAAATATAGCAGACGACAATTTATTTGGCGGGCTAAGGGTTAACGCACTACATGTATACTGTATGAATCCCTGTCTTAAATATTTAATACCTTTTGACGCATTTACCCATTCCTCCACATCAGCACAATAGGACGTCATTGTACGTTGCCTTTATACATGTAAATATGTTGTTAAATAAAAAATGGCAGTTTAAAGAAAATTAAACGTAAAACAGAAAACTCATATAAGAGTATTTCAGCTTTACGTTCATCTTGGTTAAAGCAGGCAGTTAGAAATAAGTTGTTGCAATGATGACAATTATGGACGAATGCTCGAAAAGTCGAGATGTTATTCTTTCCCAACAAACGCTAAAACTATATACCATTTGCAAACATTTTGTAGCCAGATCAGACGCCAGGTATCCCGGCGTCTGATCAGGCTCAAACCTGTTTGCCCCTCAGATAAAAAGTAAATCCTCACACTTTTCCAAATTTGTCATTTTCTGCATTTTATTGAACTGCATTTGTGTTTAGTTTCATTTAAACGGGAGAAAATAACGTCTCTTCCACTAATACTTGAATACTGTCGTATAAAACTACATTTCTTATCAAGATATGAGATACGATATAGTCGCCCCCAAATGATTAATGAATCTGACTTCATCAGTATGATCAGTCGCCCAACTTGATTAAATAACTTCATTTTATGTAAATCGTAAATCTCGATCCTAGTGCATTTGAAGCCTCGCTTGACAATGTGCGAAACGAAAGTACAGTACTGCATGTGTCAGTCGGACAATCAAATAATACAAATAACGGAAACTACATTGGAAAAGACGCTATTCTTTCCCGCAAACGAAACGCAAACGAAACGCAAACGCATAGCAATAAAATAAAAAAAATGATAACTTTTGATAATTCTGAATGTTGATTTTAACCTTGAAGGCCAACAGTTTGGATCAGACGCCTGATCTGGCTCAAAACTGTTTGCACTGGAAATAAAAGATTAAGCGTAAACGCGTTTATTGAGAAAGAATAACGTTTTCTCCACTGATTTACAGAAATATGGCACTTATCCCATACATGTAGCATGTTTCTAGTTTTGAAGACAGATGGCCAGTTAATGCAGGTTGCATATAATTAAAGCAGAATGCGCCTTATGGCACATTCCGCTGTTCGTTCAGTCTGCTTTAAGCTACCGCCTGCTGGACGTAAGATGAATTTCGTTTGGTGCACATTGATTGTATACAATTTGAACTATTTTCTCCAGTGAAAGAATATTAGAGGCGTAAAAATGTTTATATGAGGTAACCGGTTAATGCAGGTTAAATGTAATACAGTGTAACCTTTGTCATACATTATGCAGTAGTTTTAATTAAAATGACCTATCATCTTCTCATGTAATGGCTGCTTGATACAGGTTCACTGAATATGTTTCAATGAGTTACATGTTGACGCCATATGCAATTATGTAACGTTCAACTTCAATGGTGTTTAGATCGAAATCAATCGCAAGGTATACAAAAATAACATAAACAAACGTATGGTCAACCTGTTTCGCGTGAGCCCTACCTGTGTCAATGATTGTTTTACCGTGAAAGAGTCTAACAATGTGAAAAGGGTTTCTATTTATTAATTTGAACGGGGTTTTTTTCTCAAACATTTGCAGGTGAAAGTCAGGTCGTATAATACTAGTTTATTAACACTATGTAGAACACGTTATCCGTTCCAAATACACGCATTGTGTTAAATCAAGTAAGTACAATGCATATAGTTTGGTGCAATATCAGACGCCGGGTAACCCGGTGTCTGATCAGGCTCCATACCGTTTGTAACTCGGATAAAACTAGATAAAATTAATAAATACAATGTAATTTCAAAAATTGTTCTTGTCTACATGGTAATTAATGGCTTTTATTTTCGTTAATATTGAAAATAATTTTATATCAGAATGTTTCCCTCTCTAGCATCTCGCTTTGGCAAACAACGACAGCAAATCTAGGATTTTTCTTAAACACAAGCACCGGACGTCTTTGATCACAGAGGATCAACTTTTAAACGTAAACACACTTTTCAAACGTTCAATTGTGTCTCTTGCAACAAACAAAATCATTTCAGACCTGGAGCCGTCCGTAAAATTAGCATACGTATCAAATACAGTATTACCAGTTCCCACCTGTGGCGTCAACCGCGTGCATTGACAGATGGGCGTTGTTTGCCCCGCCCTATCGACTTAAGAACTTTCATATTAGCTACAGAGACAGGACTATCAAAACTCTCCCGTTTAATTAAAGTCCCGGTCGCGTAGAGGCTTGGGGTGAGCGCTGGCGCCCTGCGTCTTCGCAGCGCCGCCATGATCGTTATAGTTTACCCGACACCTCTAATCGACCGCTTTCCCATATCGAAATTGTCCATGAAGTCCGAATCAAATGAAATTAAGGCAACATTATGTCTACAGTAAATTCTTCTCTTGCTGTTAGTGTTTACAATACAAGCTGACTTAACAGGCTGTTTCATTGTTCATGAGGACAATGTACCCACGGGTGAAAAACGACGAGCGAAATGTCATGAGTTTTCGTGCAGCATTGGGTTACAAATGATTGAATCAATGAGGTATGCCGTTGTAGTAATCTACAGTACTATCTCTCTGAAGCGACCGACAAGTTGTTGCTTAATGCAGGACAAAGGTATTGCAGAAAGCTCCTTTAGGAGCTTTCTGCAATACATGTATCCTCCATAAAGCCGTCGCATGTCTTAAAGACAGAATATTTGACTTGTTTTTAGTATTGTTTATCAGCGTATTGTTTATCAACGGTTTTACTGTAGCTCGTACTATTTTATGTAGCCTTGTACAAACTTGGCTTGGCGTCTTAAGGTCGCCATCCTCATATTAACATCAATTGATGATGTTGTTCTATAGTTTATAAAGCGAATCTGACACACACGTGTAAAGTGAATGAAACAAGTTCTAACCAGTGGAAAGCTCATTTGAAACCTAATGCACATAGTGTCAGCAACCTCTTATTTTCTACCTTGAGCTTATTCTGTATTTGTTTCATTCTGAATAACAGAATTCATTACCCCAAAGCGAGTTCCTAGTTTTGTAGACAAGTTACCACTTAAATGATGTTAAAAATGAGGCTGAATTCCCACGAAGGAGCATTCTGCTTTACTTTCAGCCTACTTTAAATATATGTATGTGAAAAACTTGAAATGCCACCCATGATATATTTCAAGATTTTCTTTTTAAATAAGGCCTACTTTTTTAATGTAGGAATAATAAGAGGCGTACACATGCTTATATTAAGTAATGCAAACCGTAAACGTTTACCGTATTTTTGTTTCTAGCAGTTCATATGGTGCATCGTATTTCTAAGATTATACCTGTTAATGCCAACGCTGGTAAAACAAAGCATTCAGTCATCAAACATCTAACGGTGACTGTATTTTAAATAAATACAAACGTTACGTTTTGCTGCGGCTCAACCATGTGTAATATAGAAAATATTCATAATGATTATGACGTCACTCAGTAATGTTAAAATTGTTCAACTTAAATCTATTGTAGACACATATGTTGTCATAACTGTGACTATTTTGATGAAAATAGTTATCTTAACAAAAGTATGTGATAATCAAATATCAGAGTGCAGTACATATGCAATGATCGTGGCAATATACAGTGGAGAATCTGTTATTCTTTCCCGTTTAAACGCAAACGTACGCAAACGCAAAGCACTAAAACGTAGAAAAGAACAACTTTTGAACAATTCTGATAATTCTTGTTTATCTTGGTGGCAAACAGTTTGGAGCTTGATCAGACGCCGGGTTACCCGGCGTCTGATCTGGCTCCAAACTGTTTGCACTGCAAATAATAGTTTTAGCGTAAACGCGTTTATTGGGAAAGAATAACAGATTCTCCACTGTACCACTTGTTTCCTAGTGTAACCAGTAAAGTAAAGTGTTCTACAACGACACCCAATGGGAGACACAGAGATTGTATGTTGTTCAGAGGCAGTTGTTCAAGGAAGGGTAATTGGCTTACATTTGCAAACAGTTTGAATCCAGATCAGACGCCGCATAACGCAGCGTCTGATCTGGATTCAAGCTGCTTGTCACTCGTTATTATGTTGTTTTTTCTGTCAAAATGTCTAATATGTCAGAGCAGCAGACGACAATTTTAAGCAGACGATATTGCAGCCGTGAAAAGTTTAGACATAATTGTCTTGTTTATGGAATAGTGGCAATCGTTGTTGTAAGGAGGGAATCGTTACCCAGAGGGCCGTTGTGTACAGGTAGTACTGTATACACAAGATTGCAAAACAATTCTTATAACACGCGTTAACTTACATGTACAAGTACAGCGCTCCTTCTCTACAACGACACCCAGTGGGAGACAATAAATGTGTGCGGTGTTCCGAGGGAGTCGTTATAGGGATGGAAATTGGCTTACATTTGCAAACAGCTTGAATCCAGATCAGACGCCGCGTACCGCGGCGTCTGATCTGCATTCAAGCTGTTTATCACCCGTCATTAAGGTTTTTATGTCAAAATGTACATTATGTTACTTTGAGAAAAACAGCATACGACAATTTGAAGCAGACATTATTTCAGCAGCAAAAGCGTTGGACATGATTGTCCTGTTTAGGGAACTGGGGCAAGGGTCGGTGTGAGGAGGGAGTCGTTGTTTTTGGAGGACCGTTGTAGAGAGGACACACTGTATGTTATTTAGCTCATCACAGGTTCGCAACAACCATAGAAAAAGTCAGACGTACATGCGCGACATTGACAAACAGTGTTCTTTATTTCCTACAATACTGAAGAGTACAAGTATACAAACAAACAGCATATGAACGTACCAATTAGAAATAAATCAAGATATACAGGGAAAAGAACAATCGTAATAAATACAAATGTATTGTAATGAGATAAATAACCACATGTTAACATGTCGACCACATAAAATATCAATGAAATTCTGAGAGTGAAGACCGTGATTAACCCAATCACTCCTGCAACTTTTATGGCCGATTCTAGATTCCAAATTAAATCTAGTCTATTTTTAACTAGTCATGGCTGTTATCTGCAGTATATTGCAAAATGACCACATTAATGAATTGACACCAATTCTACGTAAGATTGCCAAAAAGGAAAACATTATGTCCCACATATAAAGTCTAAACCAAATGGTAATATGCACACCCAGCTATGTTAACTATAACGTTAAAGGTAATAATAATCACACAGAACAGCAAGTGAAACCTGGACAGTTGTTGATATTTCAGATCAATAAGGACGTTATTATAATGTATTTATGTAATTTTACCTTGTTCAGAGTAATACTAAATTACAAGGCTATAAAATACGGAGAAATGGTATGAATTTGAGTGGCTGCAGTATTAGCCTCAAGTGCTATGTCACCGAATTAAATGAATGTGTAATACCATTACTGGTAAAAAGGACACTATTTACCAAATGTTTTAAAACAATTGTCATACTTGTACCGTTTGCCCTTTTCTGAAAATCATTTATTTCTAAATCTATTTAAGTCAAAATTAATCATAACCTTCAAAACCCATTTTGTCAAATCATAACGTTTCTGATTTGAACTAGTTAACTAATCTATTTGAAATTAATGACTATTTGAAAAGAAAATTACATAAAGAATGCAAAAAACATCAAATATTTCTATTTTTACAGATAAAAAGTGTAAATTATGTATTTGTTACATACAAGTTATTATTATTCAGCATAACGTATATGGCGCATAGATATCAACGTATCTGAGAAAAAATGGTATTTGTTGCATTAAATTATCTTAGTACCGCATTGAATATACTAAATGAGCTGTAATGTGTTTAGAAATCTAATTTTGATTTTTTTCTTCAAGTTTCAAGTGTGTAGATCTAGATTTCAATTTATAAATTTAATGTTATATCTGATATTAACAACTAGTTCAATCAGTAGAAGTATACCTGACTATATTATCAGATACAGATCTTATATATATGAAAACATCCTGTCAAATTATAAGGTTGTAGCATGAAAACTATTCTTTAGAAATATGAGTTGAGCGGCCAAAGAATGTACTGTATGAAATAAATAAATATATATACAAAATGTATATGTGATAGGATGAATGAATTGAGTATACGAACGAACGAGCGGGCGGCGGACAGGCTCCCAGAGCATAGAAACGATAATTGATATTATCTATTGGTACAGTGAGCCCATTTCAAATGGAAGCAGTCTGCTGGTGAACAAATTTCTGTCGAGTGGTACCGAGAGAACGAGCTATGGTCCGTTATTAGTTCGAATACCCTTTCCATCAGAGAAAAGATCTAATGGTGCACACAACGAACGAAACGTTATGTGAACCAAGTTCCCACACTACGTCAAAGTCAAGAGCAGGTGTACACAATTTGATAATTTCTCAAATAAGAGCTGCTTTATATTTACAAGATAGTCAACGTGTAAGCTACGTTAAGTGCTGTGACTGCTTTATTTGGTTTCCTCCATATTGTTATTTAGAGAGAACAGATGTGCCTGATAGATCTTTAGCATAGTAAGGTCATTTTGATGAATGTGCGTACACACATGGTATTCCAGTTTGGATGCAATAAAAATGTTTAAAAACAAACTTCAAGTGATTTTCAGTGATTATGTTATCATTAGAAACATAGTTTTTTAATTATCAACATGATACAATGTCGCAACATTAAAAACAAAATCATTAAAAGATCCTGTTTACCATCCTTGTGTATCAATGTAAGATGACATATGCATCAAAAAGACACCTTTAATGCGTGACACTGACCTAAAATTGCAGTAACTTACAACAAAATGTATGGCTTCTTTCAAACTGGAGAATATCAGAATCTTTCTAATTATATAACAACGCACATCCATATAAACCTTTCGACAGAACGTTTGTCTTGTAGATTTTTAAGAGTAACTTTGTGCAGACATTGGTGACCAAAACACCCTGTACTGAAGTTGTTACGTCTAAGTTTACTATTATTTTCCTTTGTAATACAAGTGTAGCTAGATACTTGTCGAAAAGTATTCCAATGTGATTATACGTGTTTTGTTCACTTTTTAGTCTATTTACTTTCATCACCGATAAACCACTGCCTGTTAGAATCGTTGCAATAAATTGTGAAACAACAGCCCATAATAGTAAAAAATGAACTTGATTTAATTGAAAAGTAGAATTATGTATTTGATAGTTTAAACCTCGTTTAAACCATCCTTTGCCATCATATACTTTTTTGAAACGTTTTGGTCTAATAGTTTTCAAGTACGATGCAGAACTTCTGTCTGTCTGTCTGGCTTATAGTATTAAAGTATATTTCAGATTTTTTATCGTCTTAATACAGTATATGTAGACCATCTTGTAGTATTAAAGTACATTTCTTGGTTACTGGTTGTTTTCGGGTATGTACTCGTTTAAAAGTGCAACCGAACAAAACGTAAGTAAATATACACATATTTATCAAAATGAAAAACTTTATATACGGGCTTGTTTGTGAGATACAACACTCTTTATAAGCTAAAATAGAGAATCCTGAATAAATGCGATTGTTTACATATTGAAATAACAAAGGAACTAAAGATTTGTTTTGATTATTTTAACATGGTTATTTTCTTAATTCTATCTAAGGTCGGACCAACACTTTGCAACATGTTTCCGTTGTCAGAAATATCCTATTTAAACGTCAAACGATATAGTTAGAAGTACTATTGTGCACGTTTTAGTAAACAGTGGAGAATCTGTTATTCTTTCCCGTTTAAACGAAACGAAACGCAAACGCAAAACGCTAAAACGTAGAAAAGTGCAACTTTTGGACAATTCTGAAAATTCATTTTTATCTTTGTGGCAAACAATTTGGAGCCTGATCAGACGCCGGGTTACCCGGCGTCTGATCTGGCTCCAAACTGTTTGCAATAGAAATAATAGTTTTAGCGTAAACGCGTTTATTGGGAAAGAATAACGTTTTCTCTACTGGGGAAGCATGGGATTGAAAGTGCATACAGTGGAAAAGACGTTTTTCTTTCCCGTTTAAACGCAAATGAAACGCAAACGCATTGCAATAAAATGCAGAAAATGACAAGTTGTTAACAATACTGACTATACATTTTAGTCTGACCGGCAAACAGTCTGGAGCCTGATCAAACGCCGGGTTATTCGGCGTCTTATCTGGTTCCAAACTTATTGCAATGGAAATAACAGTTTTAGCGTAAACGTGTTTATTGGGAAAGAATACCATCTTCTCTACTGTGCGCCATACCCATGGGCATTTGAGGATAGTATTGACTCACTAACTTGAGCAGTGTAACAGAAATGTGTTTGAGATTTCAATTATTTTGGGAAAAGTACAGCCAATAAAACAAACAAAAACTGTTTATACCTTACCTTACTGTCCAGCTTTCGTTAACCCATATTTCTTTAACTAAGCAAATCTAGTTCAAAAGACACATGACAGCCTAATGCAGGACAACGTTAAAGCAGAAAGCTTCATTCCCTGTGCTGTTGCCCTTTATTAAGTTGCTACCTTATCAACGACTGTTTATTCAACCAATGTTAGTGGCTGAATAATACAGGTTTTAGTGTACAATGGAGAAGACGTTATTTATTCCTAATAAACGTGTTTATGCTAAGTCAATACTTTCCATTTAAAAACAATTTGGAGCCAGATCAGACGCCGGGACACCGGCGTCTGATTTGGCTTCAAATTATTTGTCTCTCAGATTAAATTGAATGGTTAGAAATTGTCAAAAGCTTGTCATTTTCTACATTTAATAGCAAATCATTTGTGTTTAGTTTTCGTTTAAACGGGGACGAATAACATCTTCTCCACTGTATATATAATCTTTGGGGTGCGTCTACAGGTGTGAAAGAAGAGAAGCCAAACGACGGAGGGGGTAGCTCATTAGCAGACAATGTTTACCACGTGTTACCGATGAGGTTATAGTTATAACGTAACAAGCACGTGCGGTATATGTGAGGAACAGTGGAGAAAACGTTATTCTTTCCCAATAAACGCGTTTACGCTAAAACTATTATTTCAGTTTCAAACAGTTTGGAGCCAGATCAGACGCCGGGTAACCCGGCGTCTGATCAAGCTCCAAGCTGTTTGCAACCAAGATAAAAAGGAATTATCAGAATTGTCCAAAAGAAGTACTTTTCTACGTTTTAGCGCTATGGTTTGCGTTTCGTTTGCGTTTAAACGGGAAAGAACAACGTATTCTCTATGTGAGGTACAATTCCGGCTAAGATTTCTGTAATGCATTACATTTTTGTTGCAAATTCATAGAATCTTAATCATATAGAACGTGAATTAAGATATTGTAATGTCTATCTACATTTTAGGAAAATATCACGACAATTCATACAGAACTGTTCGTCATTTTTGAGATTTTGATAATTTACAAGCCTTTGGACAATATTGATGGTTTTCATATTATGATTTGAAAATAGTCTATACATGTATTTGTTATGTTCTTTACAGACGCGTGCTAAGGTACTCTGAAAACGTTCTTAAACTATATAATTGGCTATTATTTCTAATATTCTACAAATAGTAACAATATAAAATGTCGAAAAATACATTGGCAATGTGTAACTTGTAGACAAAGTTTAGAAACTTCAATTTTGACTGCATTGTTTGATATAAAGATTCCGGACCAATTTCTTAATCGTTTCAATGTCATGATGACATCTGCTTTGATCAATTGTTGCTTGCCTTTATTTCTCAAATGTAAATTTAAGGCAAATTTACTACAGTAATATCGTAATGAAGAAGAAGAAGAAGAACGTTTATTTGACCTAAACTATACAGTTTCCCGTCGTACACAAATATGAATATTTACAATATAATATGATATATAAGGTCAAATCTGATATGGAGATCACGATCTAGAATCTATATCTAATACATTTCAACCAGAATTACGCCAATTTAAATTACAATAATAAATGAAAATTACGAGGGTGGTCTCAAAAGCATCGTACATGTACATGTGTAAAAGCATATTTAGAGGCATACTGTTTGGTCCAAATTGATGAACATGTCACAGCTTCAGGATCCAAACTGTTTGGAAAGAACCATAGTACTCATGGTCATGCGGTGAATGGGAGTGTGGGTGTGATGTCATTTGCTTTACGTACAGTGGAGAATCTGTTATTCTTTCCCAATAAACGCGTTTACGCTAAAACTATTATTTGCTGTACAAACAGTTTGGAGCCAGATCAGACGCCGGGTAACCCGGCGTCTGATCAGGCTCCAAACTGTTTGCCACCAAGATAAACATGAATTATCAGAATTGTCCAAAAGTTGTACTTTTCTACGTTTTGGTGTTTTGCGTTTGCGTACGTTTGCGTTTAAACGGGAAAGAATAACAGATTCTCCACTGTATGATTCCAAATGAGAGACGGTAAACTGAGCATTGCTGACATTATTTATCTATATCTTCAAAAGTATGTTCTGACTACTCATAACAATCTGTATGTTCGAGACTATTCTACTGCAATGTTACATTATGGTGTTTTGTTGAGAAATGGCAATACATGTATTAGTATTGAAAAAACTCATCATATCTAATCCTGTCTTATGACACCCCTTTGGAATCGTCTTTCAAGACGATTCCAAAGAGATGTCACACGACAGGATTATATGGAGAAATAAATAATAGATATAGTTCATAGACTATGGAGCAAAATAGATTGTGTCCGAATGTACCCAATTCGGACCACACAAGTTCACCGACATTTTAATAGCTGTATCATTAACCACCAATTTACTGCCTATCCCTGTGTAGACCAAATTTCTGTCATTTGTAATAAAGTAATCATTACAAGTATTAGTGAAGTTTGTGTACAGGTAAGTTCGCTTTTATAGTCACTTAATATAATAATTATAAATGGTGTTAAGGAAATGCAGCATATTGAAGCAGTGTGGACGTAAAACAGAACTCTTCTTTAGGAACATTGCCTTACTTTCATCCTGTTTTTAAAAAAAGGTCAAGTACCTTAATACGGAAGACGAGGTCGCAAAAGTCGGGATTGACGTTATGTGGAAACCACAACAATTTTAGTAAAGCTGATACTATTGTAAGAAGACTATGTTCTAATTGGCAAGATAATATTTCAATCAGGATTTAACCCTTCTGCACGCTACGGGCGAGTTTGTAGCAAATGTTGCAAGCGGTTTTGATCCAGATAAGATACTTTATAACAGGGCGTCCCATCTGGATCTTAACTGTCTGATACTTTGGTGATTCATATATTGATGCAGCCGAACTAATCTTTTCAGACGACAATTACATATAGCGTGCTAAATGGTAACAAAACTAGCGGATATTTCACACTGAGATTCAAGTGCTGAATCTTCTGACCTCTTGCTCAATGCTTCAGCGACTGAAAAATATCTTGAATTAATTGGATACAAAAATTGTAGTCAGTGAAGAAGACGTTATTCTTTTCCAGTAAACGCGTTAATACTAAATATTTTATTTTAACTGCAAACAGTTTGGAGCCAGACCGGACACCAGGTAACTCGTCATCTAATCAGGCTCCAAACTGTTTTTCACTTATCCCCTCCACTGCCATGACGTCATCAACTGTAAACAATTGTCGTCTGCTTTTATTCTCAACTTTAGATTTTAGGCAATTTTACTTAAGCAATATTGAAATAAGTGTCAAACAGTATTGAGCCTGATCAGACGCCGTGTGACGCGGCGTCTGATCAGGATCTAGACTGTTTGCAAATAACCATTGCACTCGGTTTAGGCAGTGAAGGGGTTAACTTAAAAATAAATAGTATCATTTTCAAAGGTTCGTCATTTCCTACAATTTATTGCGTTTAGTTAAGTTTCATTTAATCGGTCAAGAATAACTCCCACTCCCACTGTACTAATTATAACACAATAGTAAAAAACAAATAAAATTCCGAGTTTTCTAATTTGCGTGAGAGTATACAAGTTTTAAGACTGACCTCTCGTTATACCGACTAGTTTGAATGAATACAGCGGTTTATAGTGTCAAATGATGCTCCTTGAAACGGAACTGAAGTGAAATTTAGGAGACTGATGTCTGCCTTGCACGCTCTTGCGGGTACACCAAGTGCGGATCTAATACGTGACCACTTTACTCCATAACCTCTTTATTGTATTGTTTTGGACAAGTTTCCAAGTTTGTCCAAGCTTATTTACAATTTTTCTCAGTATGCATCATTACATATAGATCTACAAGAGAATACATTCTATATATCATATCAAAGCCACATTGAAGATATGTGATCAGTTTAACCAGGTTGAAAGTATAGCAGAATGTGCCTTAAGGCACATTCTGCTTTACATTCAACCTGCTTTAAGCTCCCATGTGCTAGAATATAGAAAATATTTATTACGATTCATATCCATGAATGTATGAATTGGTACTTTTTTCAGTGAAGGAGTACATCAAATGCGTAAAAAGCGGATCTATGGAGTAAAGGGTTTAAGGACGTATTTCCCAATCCACAGTCACTTAAAACACATCTTTACCATTTCACTTCGGCAGTCACCGTATGAGCTAAAATAGTTTCTGACATTACAAAATGTGTAAACCTTTATCACAAAGACGGAGACGGAATTGCGGTTACGGGTCTGGATATATACAGTTCCAACTTATTATAAGAGACGTTATTCGTAATGCAACTTTCTGGTGCCAGTTTCATAAAACTGCGTACGACAAATGTTGTCGTAAGTCAGATTATAAAAGTCTCAAATCCAAAGAGATGTCACATAACAGGATTCGATAGAGAAATAAGAAATTAAATGTATTTTCAAGTTTTGACTTACGACCGTTTTTGTCGTACGAAGTTTTATGAAACGGGCCCCTGATATATTTCTTTTTGAGTATGTGATATACCGTTTTGACTGGCGTTATTCTTTGCAAAAAACGCACGTGTGATGATGTCCATTGCAAACGATGTCTGTATCCAAGGTTAAAAAGCTTTTGAGTTTAGTCTGAAGTCGTTCTCTAGCATTTGATTGGTCAGATTTGAGACTCGGCTCAAATCTGACCAATCAAATGCTTGAGAACAAACTCATTGAGTTTAGTCTGAAGTCGTTCTCAAGCATATGATTGGTCAGATTTGAGCTTCGGCTCAAATCTGACCAATCAAATGCTTGAGAACAAACTCATTGAGTTTAGCCTGAAGTCGTACTCAAGCATATGATTGGTCAGATTTGAGCCGAGGCTCAAATCTGACCAATCAAACGCTTGAGGACAAACTCACTACACTCAAACGCTTCATAACCTTGGAGCCTGATCTGACGCCGATTATTCTGACGTCTCACCAGATTGCAAACCATTTGCCAGTACGATTAAAAAGTTACAAAATGTCTGCATTTTCTAAAACGCGTCATTTTTTCTTTAACATCTTACTGCATAGCGTTTGCAAAACGGTAAACAAAATGACGTTTCCCCTCTGTACAACTTATCTCAGTCAGACATATGTCCTAGATCCCATCTTGTACACGGCAGATATATGTTACTACATTGAAGCATTTTTTATCCTTTATTTCAATTTGGCCTGAACGAATTTTACGACCTGCCAAAAAATCATCTTTTCGAATTTGCTATACGCATGCGTACTTCTGGTAAACGATTTAACGCAATAACTTCAATGAACAGTGCCATTGTGCTTTTAGTTGAATGATTCGATTTTAATCATAGGGATGCAACATAAACTCTGCTGTACTATCGACTACAGTGATCCCTCCCTACAACGTCCCTCTGAGCAGCGAGTCGAATCCCTCCTTACAATAATGTGTTGCTGTTCCCCAAATAAGAAAATTATATTCAACTTTTCATGATTGTAATATCGTCTGCTTAAAATTGTCGTCTGCTGTTTTCTCAAAGTCACACATTGGACATTTTGACAGAAAAGTAACATGATGAAAAGTAACAAACAGCTTGAATTCAGATCAGACGCCGCGATACGCGGCGTCTGATCTGGATTGAAGCTGTTTGCAAATGTAAGCCAATTTCAATCCCTATAACAACTCCCTCAGAAATACACACACACACAATATGTGTCTCCCATTGGGTGTTGTTGTAGAGAGAGAGAACACTGTATATGTACAATTATTTTACAATAACAGACAAACGGTACAGACGCTGATTATGTGACATGTTTTGCGGCGCGTCTCATCATGTCTGGCCGAATTCTTGTGGCTGCCATTGTTGCAAACTTTAAAAAATCAAGTGGATTAAGTTGCATTTTACTCAAATAAAATTAATCAAGCTTGGTCTACCGTAAAATATGGATTGGTGCAAGTTTTTGGTCACCAACTAATGATAAATACCATGAGTTTAAGACAGTAGATACATCGAGTCACAAAAATATTCTAATTCGACAGTGCAAACGGTATGCCTAGACACCATCTTTTTATAACCTTTCCGTAACCTTCCCAGTGTGTTTCAATAGTTCCGTAACCTTCCCAATGTGTTTCAATGGTTCCACAACCTTCCCAATGTGTTTCAATGGTTCCGGAACCTTCGCAATGTGTTTCAAAGGTTCCGTAACATTCACAATGTGTTACAATGGTTCTGTAACCTTCCCAAATGTGTTTCAATGGTTCTCGAACCTTCCCAATGTGTTTCAATGGTTCCGGAACCTTCCCAATATGTTTCAATGGTTACGGAACCTTCGCAATGTGTTTCAATGGTTACGGAACCTTCGCAATGTGTTTCAATGGTTACGGAACATTCACAATGTGTTTCAATGGTGTCGGAACCTTCGCAATGTGTTCCAATGGTTACGGAACCTTCGCAATGTGTTTTAATGGTTACGGAACCTTAACAATGTGTTTTAATGGTTCTGGAACCTTCACCGTGTGTTTCAATGGTTCCAGAACCTTCGCAATGTGTTTCAATGGTTCCGGAACCTTAACGATGTGTTTTAATGGTACCGGAACCTTCACAGTGTGTTTCAATGGTGCCGGAACCTTCCAAATTTAAGATATTAAGTGATTCTATACTAACCCTTTACTCAATACCGTGTTTCTAGTTTGCAGACAGATGACCACTGTATGCAGGATTGTGTGGTTAAACCTCCCTCACCACAACCCACACAGGGTACCATTGAATTAGTGCTTACACTTACCTTGATAATTCATAACTTTAACAGACAGTTATTACAGTGGAGAAGACGTAATTGAAAATTAAGTGGATTAAGTTGCATTTCACTCAAATCAAATCAATCGAAGTCGGTCTGTCATAAAATATGAACTGATGCAAGTTTGTTGGCCATCAAGACAGTATATTAATCAAGTCACAAAAAGCTATTCCAATTCGACAGTGCAAACGGTATACCCAGATACCAACTTCGACTATATTAAGAGATTATGTTTTAACCCATTACTCCATTACGTGTTTCTAGTTTGCAGACAGTTGACCACTGTATGCAGGATTGTGTCGTTAAACCTCCCTCACCACAACCCACACAGGGTACCATTGAATTAGTGCTTACACTTACCTTGATAATTCATAACTTTAACAGACAGTTATTACAGTGGAGAAGACGTAATTGAAAATTAAGTGGATTAAGTTGCATTTCACTCAAATCAAATCAATCGAAGTCGGTCTGTCATAAAATATGAACTGATGCAAGTTTGTTGGCCATCAAGACAGTATATTAATCAAGCCACAAAAAGTTATTCCAATTCGACAGTGCAAACGGTATGCCCAGATACCAACTTCGACTATATGAAGTAATTATGTTTTAACCCTTTTACTCCATAACGTGTTTCTAGTTTGAAGGCAGATGACCACTAAATGCAGGTTTGTGTCGATAAACCTACCCAACCACAACTAACCCGGGGTTCCATTAAATAAGTGCTTACACTGGCCATGATAATTCATACTTGCTGATAACCCGTGCCAATTACCATTTGTCAGACAAAACATGGGAATTTCTTATATAAAATAAAAGTACATCAATCTCATTGCATACTTAGTCGGGTAAAGATAACTTTTTTTATATAAAATCCACGGTTGATTCAGAAAAACTAAAATGTAAGTATGTAAGTACGTATGTTAAACGGCGTGCGAAATTGTAACACTTTTTTTCTGTGATTGATCTAATTTATTTACGATGGCAAATGTCAGCCAAATAAAAACGTTTCTTTTGCACTTCTGTGTTCCTTGTATGTCTGTGGCACACACTAAGACAGTGTTTTCTTTAGTTACTTGTTTTGAAATGTTGTCTCCTGCCTCTAGTTCTCACATCTAAAACACATGTACATGTATATAGGTTACTTGACTAAAGCAATCTCGTAAAGAATGACGACACATGACGCCGCGGACCAAAACAGTTTGCAAATACAGTGGTGAAGACTTTTCCTATAAACGCGTTTACGCTAAAACTATTATTTCCATTACAAACAGTTGCCAGATCAAACGCCGGGTAACCGGGCGTCTGATCAGGCTCCAAACTGGTTGCCATTTATATTAAATTGAAGAGTCAAAGCTGTCAACAGGTTGTCATTTTCTCCTTTTTATTGCATTGCGTTTAACTCTTTCCTCCCTGAAACTTTAAATGGACAATTCCAGTTTCCATTTTTGTTTAGTCCATTTCTGACTCTTAAGGGTTGTTTTTGTCAATGTTTGGCATTATGACAAACAGTAAAGACCCTGATCAGAGGGCTCCTTTCGGAGCCCTCTGATCTGGGTCTTCACTGTTTGCATAGGACAAGTGTACTTTTTACATGTACATTGTTTGAACAGGACGCCTATATGCGGGACTAGGGTTCAAAGAGTTAAACGGGAAAGAATAACATCTTCTCCACTGTAACCGTTGTACTCAGGGTAAGGAAGTTAGGGGAGTTTAACTCCAAACTATTTGCAATGGAAATAATAGTTTTAGCCAAAACGCGTTTATTGGGAAAGAATAACGTCTTCTCAACTGTGTAGAAGCTTGAAAGGACATATCTATGAAGAATATAATAAGTGAATGCGCTAAGCCCAAGAGTTTCCATGAGAGAAGTGGCTAAAGATGACCGGAAACTATTTCTACAGAAGAGAACACTATTAAAGTGTACTTGTTAATAGTACCTTGTAGACCATGATCAGAGAGCTCCTACCTGAGCCTTTTGGATCAGGGTCTGCACTGTGTGTCATTTTGCAAAGATATTACGAAAATAAAAATATAGTAGTAGGCTTAATTAGAAATGTGATTGGTCCAATTGAAATTTAAGGGTCACTGAGTTAACCCTTTCCCTTATAGAAGCGACTTTTAGCACATGCATTGTATTCATCCGCTGAAGAAAATAGTTCCAATAAAAACCGTAATGAATATGTGTCATATTTAATACTTTCCTTATTCTAGCTGGTAAAAGCTTAAAGCAGGCTGAAAGTAAAGCAGAATGCGCCATATGGCGCATTCTGCTTTACTTTCAACCTGCTTTAAGTAGTCACCTATTTTCAAAACTATAAACAGGCTATGGGGTTATGGGTTAAACGCCATCTATTCATATACTTTTATGCGGTCGCTATACTAACCTTTTACTGTATTTATAATTAACACCGTTTCCTTGTAATTACTTGTAAGATTTCCGCTCATGACTTCTCTAGATGGCAGCAGCTCTGGGTGGAGTGGTGGGCAGATATCGGCTCTGCTGGATTATATTAAACCATTAGCAATTCTGCAGGACCATCAGACAAGATTAAGCACCATTTTTCAAGAGCGCCGTGACTATTAAGCCTTGGCAAAACTACTCAATCAGTCTAGCTCAGACAGTCGGAACACTATAAATTATTTTCAGAGAAGTTTTTGCCGTAAGATTAGATTTTTTTATGATCAAGAATAGGGAAATGGTTTCAAATTAATATAAAACCACTATGCTTAACGTTTCGTAAATTGAAATAAAAAATAAGTAATTAAAACTTGTTTCCGGGAAATGTTAAGGCATGCCTTGCTTGAAAACTGTTATTAATGTTTCTTCTATTATTACCGTTTATGAACGCTTTTTCAAACAGTGAAGACCACGGTTAGACAACTCCTTCAGGAGCTGTCTGATCGTGGTCTAAACTGTTTTCTTATTTTAAAATATGTCTGGCATGTTACTGCGATCTGTCATGAGGAAAATTCTCCTTGTTTTAGTTGCCAACGTAAAAGAGCTCATAGTAATTGGAGTTTTATATATGAATATTCATCAGGAATAGTGTTATAACTTAAAATAATTTCCCCTTGTTTTAGTTGCCAATGTAAATAAATGTTCATAGTAAACGGAGTTTTATATATGAATATTCAGCAAGAGAAGGTTTAAAACTTAAAATAAATACACCCTCATTGAATGTAAAAGGAATTTGATTATCGAATTCCATTTGATAAATGGATAGTAATTTAGAATACAATACCTCTGGTGTAAATAAAATTAAACTAAAACTTCTTGTATTACGTGATTTGTTGGTATTGCAATAATTTGTTGCCACAGTAGGGACAACTTTATGCTTGCCCAATAAACGCGTTTATGCTAACAATGTTATGTCCAATGAAAACATTTTGGAGCCAGATCAGACGCCGGGTAACCCGGCGTCTAATCAGGCTGCACAATTGTTGCCATCATATAAAAAAAAACGAACATCCGTTTCAACAATGCCACTTCTCTATTTTATTGCAGTGACTTTGCGTTCTCTTTCGCTTAAACGGGAAAGAATAACGTTTTCTTCTCTGTACCAATATCGCCGTGTTATAAGAATGTAATGTTTTCTTTGAGTTTTACGACTTGTAATAATTATATTGAAAACATGTTAAACGTTTCCTTTCTTCAAGGAGCTTTGTAATTACTTTTGCAAACAGTTTGTATCATGGCGAGACGTCGAGTAACTTGGAGAATAAACTGCTTGCAATGTTGGTGGTATTTTCTGAAAATAAAATACTGATAAACAAAACATTGAGAAGTATTACAATCAAAACGTATTGCAGACAACCAGGGTTAAACAAACTTGCAGAAGGTTATTTGTATGTTAACTTCTTCACTGTCATGACGTCATCTGCTTTAAACTATGGGCGTCTGTAGCAACCTTAGATGTACAGTGGAGAATCTGTTATTCTTTCCCGTTTAAACGCAAACGTACGCAAACGCATTGCACTAAAACGTAGAAAAGAACAACTTTTGGACCATTCTGATAATTCTTGTTTATCTTGGTGGCAAACAGTTTGGAGCCTGATCAGACGCCGGGTTACCCGGCGTCTGATCTGGCTCCAAACTATTTGCACTGCAAATAATAGTTTTAGCGTAAACGCGTTTATTGGGAAAGAATAATAGATTCTCCACTGTATGTTAACTTCACTGTTATGACGTCATCTGCTTTAAACTATGGGCGTCTGTAGCAACCTTAGATGTAATAACAACATGAATTGTAATAACAAATTGAAATTTCAACAGGATTTGTTATAATTAAGACAACAGGTATTGTAATAAATCGCTCTTGATCGATATTTGAATAATGTAAATCAATGTTTCGATGTTTTTAGTGAATTTATAGAGTTGTACACGTGATCTTTATCCAAC
Organism: Gari tellinella; assembly: GCA_922989275.2. NCBI lineage: Eukaryota > Metazoa > Mollusca > Bivalvia > Cardiida > Psammobiidae > Gari > Gari tellinella. The sequence continues at coordinate 23,829,641 of OV277856.1, read as the reverse complement.
CGATTTGTCAAAAGTTATAACATTTTTAATTTTATTACATTTCCTGTTGACTATGTCAACCATAGATGTAATGTCAACAAGTTTTGTAATTGTTTTTATTACATATAAGGTTGCTACAGACGTCTTCTGTATTTTCTCAAGTTTGGATTTTAGTCGCAATAAGTATATGAGTGTTAAACAGTTTGAATCCTTCGGGATTGAAACTGTTTGCAGTTAACTTTTGTACTCGGCGTAAAGCAGTGAAGGGGTTAAATACGATCGAACCATGTGTTATTTGCATTGTGATAAGCGCGACTTAGAAGACGAATATCATTTTGTACTTGTTTGTCCGGTATATGATGATATACGTCGCACGTTTATCAAACCATTTTTTTATAATAGACCTAACGTTTTTAAATTTATTTTACTGCTGTAATCTGGGTAAGTTTGGGTAAGTTTTTATCTGAAGCATTTAAAAAGACGATTGGCGATTACAAATACTATTCAATAGTATGTAATAGTTTCATTGTCCCTGTGTAAAAACATACAGAGATTGGAAAGGAAATTAACAGTTTAGAGTTCAACCTCTTTTTCATAAATCAGTATCAATTGTACATATGCTAATGCAAATAAAGATTGTTAAGAAGTTCTTGGCGCGTTTGCAAACAGTTTGGATCCTGATCAGACATCCGTATCGAAAGTGTGTCAGTCATACTGCCTTAAAATTAGCTTTGGAACGATATTGCAGACAACAAAAAATAGAAGCAGACGACAATGAAAAAGTGAAGGGGTAAAAACTCATGAAAAAGTTGGCAGTGCAAAGGTTAAGCATGCTAAGCGCGACTTGCCTATCATTTGGAAGCAGTTTATCACTCGTTGTTAACTTTTTTCTGTTTCAAAAGCATGAACACTAATGTTTAGGTTTTTTTAAAAGACGATATATTTATGTCGACGACAATTTAGCATGATAAGAGCTAGGGATGTTTCAAATTCGGTTTAACGTTAATAAGCTTATCAATAACATGTCATTTTCTGCATTTCAAATTTTGCTCAAAACTGATCCATCAAATGCTTGAGAAAGATCTCAGACTTAACTCAAACTCTTTATAACATTGGGCTTAGACTTCAAACTGTTCGACATACACATTAAAATAATTAGATCTAGTCAAACTTTTCCTGTTTTCAAACTTGTTTAATTGAATTGAATTTAGTTTGACATTAATATCTCCCCTACTTAAATAAGACGATACAACCTAATGCAACTCCTCATTACTTAATTGTCGTTTGACGGAGACTCTTATGTAATCTCATTTAAAGTGGTATGCACAACAATTCGATGGTGCCACCACGTTATTCGAAGCGGAAGCCATGGAGACCTTGTGTCTATCAAATTGCTGAAAATGTTGACTTTAAATATCCAAAATATATAAAAACTACTGGCGCAGAAGTCTTCCTTACATCATAATGTGCCTACTTTCCGTTGATGCTTTTTCACAGCGGGTCCTATAACACAACGTTGACAACGCTAATTAATTCGTTACAGCTTCATCCACCCTTGCAAAACTCAGAATAATCATCCGTGCATTTGGAAATGGTTTGGAAAATATATTCTACACATCGCATACAACTGCTTCTTATTTGAACCCACAACCGTTTCACAGTTTCAATTTTAATAGTCATGAAACTTTATTTTGTCGGAGGTGTTTATTTTCAAAAGTTTTAACAGACGACAATTTCAAAAGCAGACGACACCTCTGGTCGCCATTGGAAGGATATTGTCACCGTGCTACCAAGCAGAAATCATGCCAACTCATTTAATGATATCGCTCTTGACTCTTAAGAGCGCCATCGGTAACATGACTTGTATTTGCAAATAGTTTGGATCCTGATCAGGCGGCCTTGTTACTCTGCGTCTGATTATGATTCTTACTGTTTGCAACTTTGATATTATTTCTTGAAATGTATAAAGAAATTATTTCATTTTGTAATTTCAGCAGACGACAAATATTGAAGCAGACGACATGTATTCGTCGTTCAATGGGTTTAGCGACCCTCTCTTCCACTGAAATCAACATCAGCAATCTGCCGCGTCTACAATTACCAGGGCAACAATGGGCGCCGTGACTCTGGGTCAGATCTCTTCATCACGGAGGCTGCGTAAACGACTTGAGACACAAGCTTTCCCACCCGGTAATGTTTTATACCCGGCCAATAAATAGTAGTGTTATTTTTACCGGCGCCACGGTACTGTCGCTTGCGTCCTTTTATAGCGTATCAGCTCGCGTGCCAGTCCCGCTCTCATGGTCTATAATCCGGGATCATGAAAACTACCTGTGAAATGTATCTTCGCTGTCTCATCAGCTATTTTCCCAGGGGCTAAGGCAACTGTGTCCACATTACATTTTTTAGGGTGGTTTCGTGTAATTATGTATTTGTATGTTTTGCACTATCTAACGTTTTGTATGTAATGTTTTTGCATTGATTTTGAAATGTCGCAGTATTTGGTACATTCACTACTTTCCATAGTGATTTTTGTACTACTACAGCGTTTTGTATCTTATGAGTTTACAGTTTGCTTTGATACTGTTACATCGTTAGGTAGGTAAAAATGCTCTGGGTTTGTGATACATAAACGTTTGATATTATACGACTTTTCACCCCCGGTTTTGTACAAACAAAGCGTTGGCAATATTACTATTTTTTCGCCTTTTCATAGGGTTTGGTATATACAAGTGATACACTCGCAAAACGTTTGGTATATTGCGAGCTTTCGTTGTGGATTTGTACAATCGCAACCTTTGGTATATTGCGAATTTTCGTCGTGGCATTGTACAATCGCAACGTTTGGTATATTGCGACTTTTCGCCAAGGATTTGTACAATCACAACGTTTGGTATATTGCGACTTTTTGTCGTGAAATTGTACAATCACTTTTCGCCCTTGTTTTGTACAAACAACAGATTTGCAATATTACTACTTTTCGCCTTTTCACAGGGTTTGGTATATATAGCTACAATCACAATGTCTGGTATCTTACGGCATTTTGCTTTATTTTTTCACAATCTTAGTGTTTATTTACATTTCACAATGACTTCGCAGTGAAAATTTTACCTGTGCATCCCGAGTCCTATACTCATTAAATTTGCCAGGGACTCATTATTTAAAAAGTTGGGAGTCCCATGGACCCATAGCATTTCTGGTCTTTATTAAACTTTTCTCATAAGCAAATAGTAGCTTAAAACAGGTTGAAAGTAAATCAGAATGTGCCTTATGGCACATTCTGCTTTGCTTTCAACCTGCTTTAAGTGGTTACCTGTCTTCAAAACTAGAAATAAGTTATGGAATATTGGGTTTAATTTTTCACCTCAAGGACTCAATGTTTGTCTCGAGGGCTCATTGTTTTACAGAATGTGCATCCCGAGGACTCATTCATCTGATTTCTAAAATTATCCCTGCTTCGTACAGCCAAAGTGTTTGATATGCAAGTATTACATAATTATACGACATTCCACTTTCGGCTTTTACAATCACAACAGTACTCACAGCGTTTGTTAAATTGTATTTAACATTCAATTTGTTTTTTGGTACAATTCAGGCGATTTGGTACATTTTCACAACGTCTCGTATAGTACGACATTTTGCGTTTGTTCTGTAAAATTGCGGTGTTTGGTATTTTACGACCTGTCATTTTGGTTCTTACCTGCCATTTTGGTTCTATAGAATAATAAGGTTTGATATATAGCGACTTTTCGCCTTTTGTTTTGTTTTGTACAATATGTGGTTTATTGTGATTTTTCATATTGGTTCAGTACAATCATAATGTTTGGAGTGTATCGACCTTGTTTTGCCTTCGTTGTTGCACTATTCCATCGTTTGGTATATCACAACATGTTGCCTCGGTTTTGTACAATCCCAGCGTTTTGGTACATCTCGATTTTAATCCTTGATTGTGATCAGCATCGTATTTGTTTGATAATACCGATTTGCTGTGAATGGGTCAAATGCATAAAATACATTACTTTGTTATTGTCTTAAGGGCAATACATTTTAGAAGACTACAGTATGGCGGGGTATTAAAGTGTTTATTTTTAAAGCCCCTAGGTACAATTTCGTCACAATATCATATTAGTCTATGATGTCACTTAACACCGTAAGTATCATTTCGATGTCAGTAAAAGTAGTATAATGTTACAACTAGTTACTTTAGCCATGAGGAATTTGGTATCAACGGAAATAAGTTAAGCCAAGATAGCACCCTCTAGAATCCCCTTAACCTATTACTCCATGGATACTCATTTTTATGCATTTAATTTGTTTCATCGCTGAAGAAAACAGTTCCAATTTATAGTGATGAATATCTATCATAAGAAATATTAGATACATTCTAACAGATGGTAGCTTAAAGCAGACTGAAAGTAAAGCAGAATGCGCCTAGATGCGAATTGTTTTACTCTCAAACTGATTTAAGTGGTCACTTGTTTAATGCAATTTTAAACTTAAGAAAGAAACAACTATATGAGTGTCGATCAGTTTGAATCTACAGCCGACGCAGGGTAGGCGTGATAGGGTTAAAATTCGATTGTGTAACACCCAAAGTATCCAAATAAACCGAAGCATAGTATCCCCAATAAACTTTGTAGGATTTTACCGCAAATATGATTTAAGTTTATAACAGAGTAAATGAATGCAACAACAGGAATAATTGATATTTATCTGTACCAAATATTCCCCATATGCCGAAGTAAGCACCTGCAACGATATTAAATGTCCTCTATTTTCCAAAGAAGCAACCCGTAAAACAATATATAGGTGTACAGTTGAACTTCAATATCTCCAATTCGCTCAACTTCAAACATTCACGCATTTCTATAAATTCAATTTCATTATATCTACATTGTTTAAGTCGAACAAATTCTTATTGCAAAGTAAAATCATGGCTAAGCAACTTTTGAATACAGATATGTTCGTCTTAAGCGAGTTTGAGATATCGAGGTTTGACTGTTTATCTATCATACAAGGTGATTCTCCCAAAGCTATTCATTTTCGGGGGTAAGTTAAGTTGTAAAACAATCTTATTACATCTTTCAGCACGACAAGCATCTTGAAAGAGTAGTAAAACTACAGATCGAACGAAATGAAAGTGTTTGTTGCAGTAAACCTTTCCTCCATAGCAGCTGTGTTGTTACAGTGGAGAATCTGTTATTCTTTCCCAATAAACGCGTTTACGCTAAAACTATTATTTGCAGTGCAAACAGTTTGGAGCTAGATCAGACGCCGGGTAACCCGGCGTCTGATCAGGCTCCAAACTGTTTGCCAGCAAGATAAACAAGAATTATCAGTGTCCAAAAGTTGTTCTTTTCTACGTGCTAGTGCTTTGCGTTTGCGTACGTTTGCGTTTAAACGGGAAAGAATAACAGATTCTCCACTGTATGTGGTTGTTTCTTGTAGCAAGATAGAAGTAAAGTAGAAAGCTTCTGTAGGGACTTTCTGTTTTATTTTCACCTTGCTTTAGGCTTTCACTTCAATAAAACACACTATAAATGAATATGTATAACCACCAAAAACATTGACATATTAAAACAAGATTCCTCTTTCAGCATTCCATTACATTACGTTTGTTTAAAGGCGAAACGTATACGTTTTTCTACCTATCTTCGTGGCATTGACGTCAATGACTTCAAAATTTTAGTTCAGTATTTTCACACTGTGCACTTTTGAGTAAAATCTGTGTAGAATAGTTTGTATATTAAACGTTACTTAAAACCGTCCTGTTAGATCTACTCACTCAGAACATTGCTATGTGACTTAAAATTTGCACTTTGGTGTAAAACTTTGCGTCGAGACTTAAACATTTGCACTGTGGATCACCATGAAATTGGCACTTAAAACTGGCTTGGTAGCTTTAATAAGTTCCATGACTTAGTTAAAATTCAAAGGAGATGATCCCATTAACACATAACCTAACCTTGAACTACATGTGCACGATATAGAAATAGTAGACATGTCGCGCTATCACCCAACCGTCACTGTTGTACTCAATGACCACAGAAATTTGAAATTGTAAATTCCATATTCCAATTGAGTCTACTCCATTTTGCCAGACATTTTTAAAATATATTGCAAAAATTGCCAAAACACTTGTTCGGAGGGTTCCTGGTTTGCTTCTACGCTGTATTGGTATGACAATACAGTGGAGAATCTGTTATTCTTTCCCGTTTAAACGCAAACGTACGCAAACGCAAAGCACTAAAACGTAGAAAAGAACAACTTTTGGACAATTCTGATAATTCTTGTTTATCTTGATGGCAAACAGTTTGGAGCCTGTCAGACGCCGGGTTACCCGGCGTCTGATCTGGCTCCAAACTGTTTGCACTGCAAATAATAGTTTTAGAGTAAACGCGTTTATTGGGAAAGAATAACAGATTCTCCACTGTAGTAATTGCAGACAACAGTATACAGTGGAGAAAACGTTATTCTTTCCCGTTTAAACGCAAACGAAACGTAAACGGAATACACTAAAATGTAGATTTTTTTTTGACAATTCTGACTATTGAAATAAAGCTGAGTGACAAACAGTTTGGAGCCTGATAAGACGCCGGGTTACCCGGCGTCTGATCTGGCTCCAAACGGTTTGTACTAGAAATAATAGTTTAATTATTTGGGAAAGAAAAACGTTTTCTCCACTGTAAGTGCAAACGATATTTTGACGCCAAAAAGGTTAACCCGTTAATTAATGCCTATTCTCTATAAAAGTAGAAATTGGCAAGCAGTAAAAACATTTGCGTTACGCGGTGTCTCATCAGAGTCTACACTGTTTGCTATTTCAAACGAAATATTCTGCAGTATTCACAAACACTCAAGTGTATCTTAAGATTAAATAAACCTTGTATAACTGTAATGAAATCGTCCAACACGCACATAGGGAGAATTCATTGCAATATTCAGGCATAAAATGTCGACAAGCAGAACATAAAATTAGGTGTAAAAGTGTAAACTCGGGGAATCCTACTTCAACTAGATAATAATTAGTTGATAGAATGTTATAAAGACCAAAATATAGGTAAAGTAATCCTGTGTAAGCTACGGGAAAATTCGCGACAACTTTTGGAGACAGTGTAGATTCGGATGAGACGCCGAGTAACTCGACATCTCATCTGAATCCAAACAGTTTGGATATTCTTATGATATTTCCTGAAAGAAAATAAAGAAGAATTAACTTTGAAAATAGTTGCTGACATCATATATTGCAGACGACAATTTCATAGCGTACTGAATGTTTACCTTTTGCTCGCTATGAAAATGTCGTCTGCAAAAAAAATACCTGAAAAAATTAAGAGTTGATCTATTCGCATTTTTCTCAGAAAATATCATTAGAAGTTCAAACATTTTGGATTCAGATGATACGCCGAGTTACCCGGCGTCTCATCTTGATCCCAACTGTTAGCAACAGTAATTGTTATCACCCAATCGCCCATGGAGTTTAAAGTGGATTGACCCATGAAGCACTGCTTGAAAGCAATTCAGTTTATTTGTCAAATTGATATAAACCCTTCGACTGCTAGTCTTGAATTTCAATATATTAGAATTTGAAAACAGTGTAGATCCTGATCAGACGCCGCGAACAGCGGCGTCTGATCAGGATCTACACTGTTTGGTCCTCATGTCAAGGTTTGTTTTACTTTAAAATGGCGTGAAAATGAAAATTTTAAAAACATTTGCAGACGACAAATTTGAAGCAGACGATATATATCGGCAGACGAAGAGTTAAGACTCAAGTCACGGTGAAATGTATCAGTCACAGTTTGATCACAATTTAAGAAATTTCTCACATAAATGTCAAAAGTGTTGTTGATGTTATCCTGTTGCACGACTATATATACTCGTGTACTGGTGTCTGCTCCAAATGAGTTAATGATTATCTACAATGACTAGGTCGCTTTTTGAAGACCAAATTGCCATAGAAATGCCTCTTTTAATCACTTCACTGCCTTACCCAGAGTACAGTAGTTATTTGCAAACAGTTTAGATCCTGATCAGACGTCGCGTCACGCGACGTCTTATCAGTATCCGAGCTGTTTGACACTCATTTCAATATTTCTAAATTTAAGATTGAGAAAGAAAAGCAGACGACAATTGTTAGAAATTGATGACACCATAGCAATGAAGGGGTTTACTATTATTTACCAGATTCTACAGTGTCTTGACAATGAACAAATTATTTTCAACATTCTGACAAGTGGATGCTTACGTGGTTGCCGGGCAAACTTTATAATATTAGCTTCTGGATGTCAACATAGATATAAACTGCATTACTGTCAACCTATAAATACATCGACTGTTGTATGTCATTACATAAAGATATCAACTACTGTTTATCAATACGTAATAGTATTACGTATAATAGTATCGAGTATTGTATATCAATAATAAACTTATAAAACTACTTTACATGTATATCAATACATAAATATATCTACTATTGTAGATCAATAATTAAAAATATCAACTACTGTATATCAATATATAAAGATATCAACAACATGCACTGTATATATATACATAAACGTTATAGACTATCGTAAATAAAATATTATACATAACTATATCAATTACTGTATCAATATATAGAGATATCAATTACTGCTATTGAACCCCTTCACTGCGTAACACACAGTAATCAGACAATCCGAAACAGGTTGGATTCTGAGGAGCCACCGATTAGCTCGTCCTCTCATCAGGATCAAAACTGCTTCCGGCAAAGGACTGTTGTTGTTGTTGTTGGCGTACTCACAGGACAACTTGGTACAGACATTATTGTCTGTCAAGCTGGAGGATTACGTGCATAGCTGTTTTCAATTACCTCGCCATATAGCCAGCCATGCTCCGTCTTCAGAGGACGGCAAAGGACTCATTTCGATATTTAGCAGTATTTAAGTAGTAGAGGTAGTTGTAGTAGTAAAAGTAGAAGTACATGTAGTAATAGTAGCAGCAATAGTAGTAGCAATAAAAGTGGCAGTGTCAAAAATAGTATTAATTGTGGTAGGGTACTGGAAGTAGTAGTAGAAGTTGCAGTAGTAATAGTAGGGGTAGAAGGAGTAGCTGTAGTAGTAAAAGTAGTTGTAGAAATTGTAGTAGTTGTAGTAAAAACTAATAGTAGTAGTAGTAGTAGTAGCAGCAGTAGAATTATGTGTAATAATAGTAGAAGTATGCTTCTGTTTGCTATTACCGGTGGTCTTAGTGTAATCGAAAACTTAAATAATTACAAAGACCTTTTATACTTGCTTCCCTGGCTATTTTCGGTTGCTGGACGTTTTATTTATAAAAATTCAAACGTCAAAACAGCAAGAAAATCCATACGTTTTCTGATGTTTTACTTAATTTCAGCCGATACACATCTAAAGGGTTAACATCATTCCGTCTGTATTACCGGTGCATTAGCCGAAAATTCCTCTAGAAAAATATCTTCTTGTAAAATAATGTCCAAGATGTTGCGATTTTGGTCAATGACCGGAAACAGTTTCGTAAGGTGCGCAGCGGCAGACAGAACTAGTAAACAGGGAATTTCCGGCATAAAAACAAAATGGTCACTTGAAAATGATATAAACGTGTTGGAATTTCTTTGCAAATGTGAACTTTTATCCAGAAAAGTGTACATTTACATGATTCAAACGCACATAATAGACACTTTTGATGGTTTTGGCAGTTGACGCGGGCGTTTAACTGTTCTCTATGTAAATTTCCGGTATGTAAATGAAGTGACGTCATTGCTATTTGGATTTTTCGGATTACACCGGTTTAACATATACACCGGTATTAGGTCGCTTGATCATAATAACAGCAGTAACAGTGAAGTATGAGTAATAATAGTAGAAGTACATTTGTAGTAGTAATAGCCGTAGTAGTCGTAGAATTAATTATTGTAACTGAAGTTGTAGAAGCATCAGCAGCAGTACATGTAGTAGTCGTAGTAGTAGCAGCAGCAGAACTAGTGATGGTAGTGGTTGGAGTAAGTGTTTCAGTGTCTTGCAGTAATGATAGTGATGATTACAGCAGCGGCTGGAGGATACTGCAATCATTTCTAAGATATATATTGATATTTGCGTTATTTTTCTGTAACGTTTTAATGATAAAATCACAGATTAATATTTTAAAACAATAACGGTTATTAACCAGCTATCTGCAATATTCAAATATAGCTGCGAGTCAAAAAGAACATTTCAAATGCCACCATGGCTATATAAAACGGAACAGATGTGAAAGTAACCTTTGGTTTAGCTTCTAAAGACCAAAATGCAATCTGCTTCAGAAACATGGTCAGTTAAAAATCCATCACATCATCATCACACATATGACAAGGCATAACATCTTTAATTTTCGTTCGACATAGATCATAACTGAATCCGAATTACACAGCGTCTGATCTGAGTCCACAATGTTTGCCTATTTATTAGAATAAGTCGTGCTAGGTGGGGATTTAACCGTTTGAGCGCTGAATAAGCACGTCTTTCTCAATATATCATATGCTTAAACATTGAAATATACTAATTTCCTCTAAAAAATTCGGATATGAAATCTAATTGGCAAACCGTTTGAATCCTGACCAGACGCCGAGTTACTCGGCGTCTGATCTGGATTCAAACAGTTTGCCGAAACGATCTAGAAAAAAACACCCGTTTTTTCTAGCATTGAAGGGGGTTTAGATTTTTAGATTCCCCCACGTGTTCGTGTTGAGTACTTAGAGGCATATTAGAGACTTCCACACCTGTACCGGAAAAGTCCCTCGGCAAACATGTAAATGTGGGCCGCAGCTGCTATACCTGTTGGAATAACCCATAAATATCTAAAATGGACACTTCCATTGTACTATTTTGGGAGAGTTCAATATCGAAAATAGATGTTAAAAAGTCAAAATCTGGCTGACCACGAGTTTGAAAAGTATACATCGTAGAAAAAAGTGTAGACCCAGATGAGACGCCGCTTATGTGGCATCTCATCTGGGTCTGCACTGTTTGTACTGTGTATTTTTAATGCATGACTGTGTTTAATGAGTTATGTAAAAGTAGGCACTGGTGTTAAATTGATAACGATAATGTATTTAGCATTTGTTGAAAGTATTGTTAAAACAATAAATGTTTGTACGCACAAAGTAGTCGGGTTGTTTTATTACAAAAGCAACACCTGTTTTCCACGAAAAATTCAACAGAAGGTATAAGAACACTAATAATAATCGAATCAATCTCGTTAACTCGAACTAGTAACATTTATATTTATAAGCGAACTCGTTTGATCGATATGCAACTAAAAAATATGGGTTAATAAGTTTTCGATTTTAGCTAGTTCGGGTTATAGACTTATGACAGTAGTCAGAAATGTTTCGATGTCGTAATAAGCTTATTGTGACATTAATAAGCTTATTACGGTATTAGAGCATTTCTGACTACAGTCGTGCGTCGATAACCCGATTATCTACACCAACATCCAATGGCAGACAAAGAGTGTGTGTGTTGCTCGGGGGAGTTGTTATAGGGAGGGAAATTGGCTTACATTTGCAAACAGCTTGACGCGGCGTCTGATCTGCATTCAAGCTGTTTGTCACTCGTCATTATGTTTTTTCTGTCAAAATGTTCAATGGAACAGTGGAAAGCATTGCTGTAAGGAAGGAATCGTTGTTCATAGGGACGTTGTAGGGAGGGAACACTGTATTGTACTCGAATTGAAAGGCTTAATTAACCCTTATCCTGCGGTGATGTCTGCTTCGAAATTGTCGTCTGCAAAATTTGTTAAATTTATATGTATAGATTTTTTAAGTAAATAATTATAAAGAGGAGTGTCAAACAGTTTAGATCCAGATCAGACGCCGCGTTACGCGGCGTCTGGTCTGGATCTAAACTGTTTGCAAAAATCAATAAAGTCGCGACCAGCAGGCAAAGGGTTAATTACTGCATATAAATATACGCTTTATTACACATTAAATATATTCCTCCACTGAAGAAATATGCACCATAAGAGATATTTTATCATATTTATTATATAATAACAGATGGTAGTTTAAAGCAGGCTGAAGTACAGCTGAACGCGCCTTAATGTGCACTGTTATGTTTTTCTTTGAACCTGGTTTAAGTGGTCAGCTTTCTTCAATACTGGGGTAAAAGGTATAGCCATACTCTTTCATATGAAATATGTATTCCTCTTCGTTGAAGTATGGTGTGTAAGTACATGATTAATATGTGCAAGGGGTTAAAAAATCGTCCGTTTTTAACAGGACTTCCGGTTTAGTTATATCCGGTTTCACCGAGTCTACACTGTAGGCGTCAAAATGCTCTTCTGTGCAGGAAACTGTTAATTGATAAATGGATACAGTGGAGAATCTGTTATTCTTTCCCAATAAACGCGTTTACGCTAAAACTATTATTTGCAGTGCAAACAGTTTGGAGCCAGATCAGACGCCGGGTAACCCGGCGTCTGATCAGGCTCCAAACTGTTTGCCACCAAGATAAACAAGAATTATCAGAAGTGTCCAAAATGGGTTCTTTTCTACGTTTTAGTGCTTTGCGTTTGCGTACGTTTGCGTTTAAACGGGAAAGAATAACAGATTCTCCACTGTATCTCTAATAAATGGATTTTCCTACCTATTAATACAGCCAACTTTGTAGTAAGCAATTACCAGTGACATCATAAGACAAGTTATTACTTAATGCACGACAGAGAAACGATGCAGAACGTTCCTATAGTGGAGAAGACGTTGTTTTTTCCTAATAAACGCGATTATGCTAAAACTATTATTTCCATTGCAAACATTGGTATTTACATTGGTAACCCGGCGTCTGATCATTCTCCAAACTGTTTGCCACTCAGCTAAAAATGAATAGTCAGAATTGTTAAACGCACTGCAATAAAATGTAGAAAAATTGCAAGTTTTTGAAATGTCTTACAATAATAAAATTGAGAAATTGACATATTTTTGACAACTCTGACAACTTACTTTAATCTGAGGGACAAATACTTTAGAGTCCGATCAGACGCCGGATTATCCGACGACTGATTTGGCTCCAAACGGTTTGTATTAGAAATGGTTGTTTAAGCGTATTAACGCGTTTATTTGGGAAAGAAAAACGTCTTATTTACAATACTAAGTTCCAATAGATGTTTGTTTATTTGTTTATTTTTTACTGAGTTAAATAGTTCAGAAAACCTAGAGTCCCTTTGTCTTTGATGCATGTTTATGCTCTATGCATTAAACAATCTTTGTATGTTTTATGCAATTAAATGATGGAGGTGAATGTTAAGTTAAATACATTGTTTTAATGTGTGTAGCAGCTGGGAATTGTTAAATAATAGCCTTGTTAAAGACTGAGTTATTTTTTTTATTGTAAATGTAGTGGTTAGTGATTACCCATTCACTGCCTTACCCCGAGTACAAGTGTTCAGTATTGTTATTTGCAAACAGTTTGGATCCTGATCAGACGCCGCGATGCGCGGCGTCTGATCAGGATCAAAACTGTTTAACACTCATTTCAATATTCAAAATTAAAAGTCAAAATATCTAAAAACTCTACAACGACCATCCGAACCACGATTCCCTCCTTACAAAAACGCTTGTCGCTGTTTCCCAAATAAGGCAATGATGTCTATTAAAAAAAACAAAAAAGAAAAAACACTGTTTCAATATTGTCTGCTTAAAATTGTCGTCTGCTGTTTTTTCTCAAAAATACTATGATAGAGAAAACATAATACCGAGTGAAAAAACATCTTGAACCCAGATTAGACGCCGCGTTAGGCAGCGTCTGATCTGGATTCAAGCTGTTTATAAATGTAAGCCAAGTCATTTTTACCACTCTAAAGGGAATTAATTTCCCTCCCTTTAACAACTCCCTCCGAACAACACACATAATCGTTGTTTTCCATCGGGTGTTGTTTTAGAGAGGGGGCACTGTATTGCCGACTGTGTAAAAATTAACACCCAATGACTCAAATAGATTACCACGTAACAGTTCGAAGATCAAACTGCATTACTTCAAACATGAAAAGATTCAATTACCAATATGTGGCGAAGAAAAAGATGTTCAAAATTATGCAGTCAGTTTGAAAAAAAAAATCGTTTAGATCTAATTAATAAAACTTATTGCATTTTCTCTACACATCGTGCGATTTAACCTACAAAACTAGCAGTGTGTGAAACTCAAATGCCCACAGTCAGCAGCATGTTCGGTAGTGAACAAGTAGGTCAATGATCAAGGTCAAGGTCACAATGTAAAATTAATGGTACGGTTGGAGAGGTATCGACATAAGAAAGATACATACCAAGTATGTAAGCCCCACACCAATCGGTTCAAATTTTAAAGATGTTTAATAAAGTAAGTCAAGGTCAAGGTCACAAGGCCAAACTGGTGGCATGATTGGAAAGGTCTTGACACAGGCAAATCTCATGCCAAATATAAAAAATTCCATATGCAAAAGTGCAAGAGTTATATCCAAGGTTAAGGTTTTGTTTAATATTTGGTTAAGTAGGTCAATTATCAAGGTCAAGGTCAAGGTCACATTGTAAAAAGGTGTACTGTTGGAGAGGTATCAACACAAGGAAGATACATACCAAGTATGAAAGCCCTATGCGTATTGGTTCAAATGTTATAGGCACTTACAGAATTTTAGAAAATTAGGCCAAAGGTCACACGAGCAAAAACTTTTACATGGTCGAAAAGGTCTGACACAAGCTAGTCACATGCCAAAGCCCTCCAGCAATGCAAAAGTTATAGGCAATGTCAGGGTTTTGTCCCACCAAAGGATAGACCGGCGGCCAAACAGACAAGCATACAGACAGGGCAAAAGTCATATGCCCAGGGAATCACAAGGCCTGTGTGCATACTAAAACTATCGTGTTCAAGCAAAATGTTACACCAATAAGAGGTTTAATGCATTACCGCGCTCCCTCTCTACAACGGCCCTCCCAACAACGAGTCCCTAGCGCGGCGTCTGATCTGGATTTAAGCTGTTTGCAAATGTAAGCCAAGTCTTAATTTTCCCTCCCTATAACGAATCCCTCTAAACAACACACACAATCTGTATCTCCCATTGGGTGTCGTTGTAGAGAGGGAGCACTGTATATCAATTAAACACATATATGCCGAGATATTGCAATGAATGCTTTTCAGAAACCATTGTACTCGCGGTATGAAAGTCAAGGGGGTAATGTATTAGTTTCTGATTGGTTACACTGATGAAGAATAAGTGCTCTTAATACAGTGGAGAATGCTGATTCTTTCCAAATAAACGCATTAACACTAACTCGTAAAACGATTATTTCCATTGCAAACAGTTTGGAGCCTGATCAGACGCTGGGTAGGTAAGCCTGCGTCTGATCAGGTTCCTAAGTATTTGCATTTCAGATCATTAAATCAACGCTCAGAATTGTTAAAAAGTTGATATTTTCTACATTTCATCGCAATGCATTTGGTGCGGTTTCGTTTGAGTTTCAACGGAAACTTGTGATAACATCTTCTCCACTGTACATCTTGTGTTAAACAGCCACTATTGTAGGTAATTACTGACTGCAGGCACGGAGTAATACACACTATGTGCTGCAGGACCTCAATAAAAATGAAAAAGTCTATTAATATTGTATTTTAGAACAACGCGCTTTTGTTCCCTTTTTTACTTTTTTTGGTAAATCAAGGTTACATAGTTGTTTAATTTTTTTATCACAGGTAAATTTTACAATGGTTCATATGACTGAAACTTTGTCGCAAGAGTTAAGAAGTACCGCGCTTTGATAGACAGGCTTGAGTTACAAATAAGATACTGTTTCGCCTCTGAGCCGGGACTGAGAAAACAAATAACACGCACTTCGCGGGATTCATTCATTCAGAAGCGGCCACAAAACTACGTGTTCGGCTGGGACTTAAAACTTTGCAAGTACCTGTTAAGAAAATGCTAAGTGTGAAGTCGCTCGAATTATTTTTTTCAGCAATGCAAAAGCTGCGGATGTTTACCTCGTTCACTGATTATCGCCCAGGCGCTTACTTAAGCATACGATAAGGTGTTAAATGTGTTAATTGACAAGCTGTTGACAGACGTTGAGGAAACAATCAGAGTCGCACTGGACAAAATTGTGACGAAAGAGATGTGAAAGTGACAAAAAGGATTTACAATAAAATATATCGCATTAACGAGACTGCTAGGTGTAATAAAAGCACGCACGGCTTTATTTAATGGTAGAACAAATGTCTGGATTTTTAACAATGCCGAATATGTCGGGACTGTTGATATAAATTTGTGTGTAATGGGTTATATTTGTTATCAGATTATTAAAGCCGTTCACATCAGGAGAAATCAATCAACGTGCCACTCTAAAGCGGATGGACACGTTTAACAATACGGACGGATCAATTTTTGAGAAGGACTTGATCTTGTGAGGAGAAAGACTGGATTAACTGAGGATCATTAGTGGTGAATAGAGGCGCCTCATTTGGAAGTTGATTAGTGAATTCTACATACGTATGACCCAACACAGACATATTTGAACTCTAGATAATTGAGATTCCGTGGGAGAATTCCGTCAGAGAAATTAAGTGAATTGCGGAAAATATTTAATTTGTCAAACAGAGTATTTTGTTGTGTTTATTGCCTATATTGGCCTTTATCGGGTGGATGTGTTTAAGTTCCGGGAATTTGTTGAGCTCTACGGTGTTGCCTCTGTCTAAGCTGGAATTATAATTATTGTTAATTTGTCTCGGTTCACGGGCTTATAAGATAACGACCAAAATATACCGGTGCTTTTGAGAATTCTCAAGTGTACTGGGGGTACATTTTTCAAATAGTAAATGCAGATAACAAACCAGGAAACTCAACATATAGGATACTCTGGCGAGTGTGGGTAATTCATTTAAAATATGGAGAAACAGAGAACAAATTGTGAAATGTGCCAATCCCGTTATCAAAGCATTCATTGAAACAAAGGTAAGTTAGGATACTTGAGAATACCTCGAGTGTTTCGTGCAATAAATCATTTTTTCACTTTAAAAACAGTCAATCCTCGAGCACACGAACGCACCTAAGTCGAACTTACCCGTAATTCAAAGTTAAGACAATTCAAGATAAGATGGGTTTAAGTCAAACTTACATATATCTAAATATAAAACGAAGCATAGATACGTTAAAACTTTTAAATACGGGTAGAATCGACTTAAGTTAGTTTAGTGATCATTATTCACATGTAGTAACAGGGCTGCCATTTCTTCAATTTTTTCCGAAAGCTTCGATATTTTTCATTATTCATTGAAGCTCTCCGGACCTACGGATTTTTTCCCGAAATCTTCGGAATTCTGCCTTACTTTAAAAATTTGGAATTCTATGCGATATTTATTATGGAAATATTGATATGTGTGTATAACAGTTTACACCCAGATCAGACGCCGCGTAAGGCGGCGTCTGATCTGGATCCAAACTGTTTGAACAATTATGTTAGTGTTCTAGAGTCTCGCATCGCAAGGGTTAAAGGTACGATTCCTAAAGTCGCGCTTCGGAAATCTTTGGATTTTTATGTGCAACTTACATTGTATGGTAGCCCTGTATTTGACAGAAGCAAAGTCGAGTTCGAGGGGCTAGTGACTGTAAATCATTTTCCCACCTTCTGTACTTAGGAGTTGTATATTTCTCTTGTTAACTTAGGACCCAGATGAGAGGCAAACCCCCTCATATAAAACACAACCATTATATATTGCGAAATCGCGTCTAAAGAAATTGGATACAATGATGATGAGATCAATAGCCCCTGTTGTTGAGTTAAATCCAATTGCATTGGTGTCTTTTGAACTGTTAAGTGTTATTATTGATAGGGACTATTGAAGTTAACGCCTTCAGTTAGGGGTAAAAACGTTTTAAATCAATTGGAAAGATTGAAATCTCATCTTCAAAAGAGATGGTGCAAATAAAACAACGACTCTATGTGTTACAAAATCATCTGCACTTTAACCCTGTGTACGCTGAATAAATACCGTCTCCTAAAACGTCCTTTGCTAATATTCAGAATCCTCTATTTCTTTTCTATATTTGTAAGTATGCAACCCGATTTACACAACAAGTTTGGATCCTGATCAGACGCCGAGTTCCTTGGCGTCTGATCAGGGTTCAAACTTGTTTTCAAAGGTCTAACATTTAATTATTAATTAAGGGCTCAGAAGTAATCGAGAAGGATTTGGAGGCGATTTACGGCTCGCAAATTTTCAAAGAGCCTAATGATTTGAAGCGTTCAAATTTAGAACGTACAGACGTTAAGCAATGATAATTTTTTTAATCAACACAGGGCTTTTTCACTCGACGAAGATATATATCAGACCCTGCTCGTCTTATTAAAGCCGTTTATGGAAATATGTGAAAGATTGTGGCGATATCAGCAACCCTTTATTCGCGGGGATACACAAGCCCTTTATTTACGGTTGATAAACTGCAACAAATTTTAAACGATCAAGTTTTTTTTTCACAAATAATTAAAACTGTTCCGTGCTTAGTATATACAAATTGCGCTGCTATGAAAGAACGTTTAATGCGTGGATCACAATAGATGTGACGGGGGTATGGGAGACAATTTTAAAGCATGTAGATAGATCTAATTAGATTAAATTGAAACCAGCCATCTTCCCTGTGTGTTAAACAATTTCTGTTTATATTTTATTTTCGTAAGATGTTAGCTATCGAAATGGTAACTTGAGATGTTACAGAAAATTAAACCTTAGGAAAAAATATAATAATATAACGCTATAACAGAGGAGAAGACGTTAGTCTTTCCAAATAGACGTGTTTTCGCTATAACAATTACATGTATTGCCCTTATAAATAGTTTGGAACCAGATACGACGCCGGATAACTCCAAACTGCTTGACACTCAGATTAATACACGTGTCTACCTTTTCAAAACAACAATTAAAACAACAAACAAACAAACAAAAACACCCAAAAACAATCAATATCAAAATTTTGTTTCCATGAGATTGTAGATCTACAGCGCTCCCTCTCTACAACGACACCCAATGGGAGACAAAGATTGTGTGCGTTGTTCAGAGGGAGTCGTTACAGGGAGGGAAATTGGCCTACATCTGCAAACAGCTTGAATCCAGATCAGACGCCGCTTTACGCGGCGTCTGATCTGGATTCAAGCTGTTTGTCACCCGTCGTTATATTTATTCCATCAAAATGCAATTTTGAGAAAAAACAGCAGACTACAATTTGAAGCAGACGATATTGCAGCAGTAAAAGTGTTAAACATTTTGTCTTGTTTGGGGAACAGCGGCAAGTGTCGTTGTAAGGAGGGAGTCGTTGTTGAGAGGGCCGTTGTAGGGAGGGAACACTGTATATGTATTTCGATAAACTGGACCAATATTTAACGTCTCCCCCATGGTATGGTCACTCAAAAAAGCGTGAAATTGTGAGAATAAAACAGGTTTTAATTAAAGCAATATACTGTAAAGTGTACATTTCCTAAAGTACATTTCTGCTTTACTTTCATCCTGCTTTACGCTTCCACCTTATTATAACACACATCACTTCAGTCATTTGCTTTGGAGCGGTCACAATAATAGGGATTAATAAATACCATCCTTCTTTAACTTGTCACTTGTCTTAAACATCATTTATGATTTTTCTCTTCAGTGTTGTGCTCATCAAAGCGAGTCTTTTCGTATATTGAAATTTA
Source organism: Gari tellinella (assembly GCA_922989275.2). NCBI lineage: Eukaryota > Metazoa > Mollusca > Bivalvia > Cardiida > Psammobiidae > Gari > Gari tellinella. The sequence goes on along the minus strand of OV277856.1, from coordinate 23,809,978 downwards.
TAATGCGACGATCCATAATGAAGAAGAAGTAGAAGAACGTTTATTTGACTTAAACTATACAGTTTCTCGTCATACATACAAAACATACATATTTACAAAATAATATAATACATGGTCAAATCTAATATGTAAATCGATCTAGATCTACTAATTTCCAGCCTGATATTTTTTTCGCGAAGTAGATTCTAAATTTATAAATATCACGAGGGTGGTCTTAAATGCACTGTTGAATTATCTGTATAGAATAGAACTAAGAATTTATATAGAGAGAGGCAACATAAATCACGTAGTTTGATCCAAATGAGACGCCGAGTTACTTGTATTGGGCACTGCTTAAACGTTTAGTATGAAACTGCAAACTTTCCCACCAGTACTACAGTGGAGAATCTGCTATTCTGTCCCGTTTAAACGCAAACGAAACGCAAACGCATTATACTAAAATGCAGAAAATAACAGCTTTTTCACAATTCTGAATGTTGATGACAAACAGTTTGGAGCCTGATCAGACGCCGGGTTACCCGGCGTCTGATCTGGCTCCACACTGTTTGCATTGGAAATGATAGTTTTAGCGTAAACGCGTTTATTGGGAAAGAATAACAGATTCTCAACTGTACATTGGGTAAAAGGATGCAGTATAGTCCTAAGTCATACGTTTCATATGCTAGCCTTACAGTGGAGAAGAGGTTATTCTTTCCAAATAAACGCTTTTACGGTAAAATTATTATTTCCATTGCAAACAGTTTGGAGCCTGATCAGACGCCGGGTAACCCGGCGTCTGATCAGGCACTAAACTTTTTGCCACTCAAATTAAAATGAATAGTCAGAAATGTAAACTTAAAGTTGTCATTTTATACATTTTATTGCTTTTCGTTTGCGTTTAAACGGGAAAGAATCACCTCTTAACCAACAATAATATCGATATACATGTAATATGTACATACAGCTGAGTAACTACGATGCACTTAACAGTTTTAATTATTACGACTGTTAATGTGACTGCTTAAATCCAAGATGACAGTGAAACAGAAAGCTCCTGTAGGAACTTTCAGTTTACTGTCACGTTGTTTAAACAGTCAATTGGCTTTTATACAATCAGTAAGCTTTCTTTTAGTGCTCGTAATAGAGAGGTTTTAACTGTATATACATTTATTACACATTTTACTTACACGTTCGTTCAAATGTATACTTGAAGGACGGAAATCAAATTTGACGTAGTGCATTTCATTTTTTGATTACCTTAGCACATGGTTAATTACCTAAACTGTTTAAACAAGCGGCTAAATATAACTTTCAGAATAATTAAGCTGATTTTCGTTGGTAAATTGATCATATCTTGATTGAATTGATCATATCGTCATTAAACCAAACCTTAACCAGTTCACATCATGACGTCATCTGATTTAAACAATTATCGTTTGCTTTCATTTCTAAAATTCAAGTTTCAGGTAAATTGACTAAGTCATAACAAGGCTATTTTATGTTGGTCATGAGATGAAGTGTAGATCCATTTCATTACCAATTTAACTATCCGTTGTTCACCCTTACTCAAGACAAAACATCGTATGCTAAAAAAGTATCGTCTACAATTATACGCTAAATTCAGAGTTTTGATTTTTGATTGCAGAAATATTGAAAGGAGTGTGAAATAGTTTTATTCATGGGCAGACACCTCGTAACGCGGCGTCTGCTCTGGGTCCAAGTTGTTACAATGGAGAAGACGCTCTTGTTTAAACGCAAAACAAACGCAAACGCAAATCACTAAAATATAGAAAATTAGATCTACGACTTTTTGACAATTATGACTATTCATTTTAATCTCGACGGCAACCAGTTTTGAGCCTGGTCAGACACCGGGTTACTCGACGTCTGATTAGCTCTAAACTGTTTGCAATGGAAATAATAGCTTTTGCGTAAACGCGTTTATTTGGAAAGAATAAAGTATTCTCCACTGTTGCTATGTGGACTTTAGTCTCCTATGATAAGGCCGACGGTAGTTTGTAGTGGGGAAACAAAAGTGGAAATGCTCTGACATTATATTTATGCATTTGGAAATTGTTCGAAAGAAAGAAAAATCGCTGTGGGCGGATTTGTTCATTTTATCATAAAGTGAATTGGTATGCATAGTTAATAAGTATATTTTTATAATAACGTGATATTAATATTATATATTGTGTCCATACAATTTAGTTAAGCATTATAATATTTTACCAGCTTCCCTCTCGTTCGCAAAACTATTGTTGATCTATACCATCTTAATTTCGACCACCCAAAATCAACTGCCAACTGAAAAAAGAAGAAGATTATGTTTCACTGCACATGTTATTGCAAAACGTATGTTTTGTTATTTGTGACTAATAAAATGATTCTGTTCTGTTCTATACTCGTTCAGCTTTGAGAGATTATTTATTTGGAACAGTCTCTATGTTTTCAGACGAATGTCCATTTAGATTATCATAAAATTACAACCAAATATATATACAAATGACACACGTTGAATGCTACAAAAAGTCAGATTGCTTCTTAAAATGATAGGTACCGAAATACTTGTCAAAATATGCAGCCACATAATCCCTATGTTATGGCCGAATTCAGGGGCCCGTTTCATAAAACTTCTTACGACAAATGTTGTCGTAAGTCGAAACTTTAAAATACATTTAATTTCTGATTTCTCTATCTAATCCAGTCTTGTGACATCGCTTTGGAATCGTCTTTTTAAGACGATTCCAAAAAGATGTCACAAGACAGGATTAGATAGAGAAATAAATAATAATTGAGACTTTTATAATATGACTTACGACAACATTTGTCGTACAAAGTTTTATGAAACGGGCCCCTGATGCAGTTTCCAAAACGTTGTGCAATCGACATATGATTCATTTCAAACACATATCTATAGCCCAAGGGATGCTCTTTCGGTGCCAATCTTCTATGGACACATGAAACTCCCTATGTTCTCTATGTTACGGTGCTTATGGTTTTAAAACGTTTGTGCAGCCAACATATGGTGCCTTTGAAACACGTATTCACACCCGAGAGCTACTCTTCCGGTGCTTATCTTCTTACAGACCTTTTGCAACACACGGCTCGACCGGTGTCCCATAACAACCAGTAAACAACACTATTACATGTACCGAGGAGAAGACGTTATTCATTCCATTTAAACGCAAACGAAACGCAAACGAATTGCAGTAAAATAGCGAAAATGACAAGGGTTTGAGAATTAATACAGTTCATTTTAATTTGAGTGGCAAACAGTTTGGAGCCTGATCAGACGCCGGGTTACCCGGCGTCTGATCTGGCTCCAAACTGTTTGCAATGGCAATAATAGTTTTAGCGTAAACGCGTTTATTGGGAAAGAATATCGTCTTCTCTTAGACTGTACCACCACTTAAATGAAGACGCAAAACAACATCATTGCATCATGGTTTTATAATTTTTATTCCAATCTGATATGATCATGAATATGGAACGAAACGCGGTCAGGCATCGGGCATATGACGTCAGGCAAACGATACTGGTGGCACCTGGCAATGCCACAAGCTAATTATACACATGTAGTCTTCCCTGTTTGCATACAAGCTGTAACCTGAATTGCCTCTGGTTTGGATAGAATAATAGATATCATAACCAACATATTTAGGATAGGCGTTTCTTGCAAAAAAAGAGAGAAAGCAATTGTGATACCCGTATTGCAGATGTGCAACCAATTCCAGCCGCCAAATTAAAAACGTGGATCTTATTAGGGTCCAGAATGTGAAAACAACAGAGTGAAATAATAGTTGATCCTATTTTGATTTCAACTAGCCAATATATTCTTAGGCCTAAGGGTCAAACACCATCCAACTACATATTCTTAGAGGTTTTATAGGAAGCAAACCACGAGGTTGGAAACTATTGAATCTCAAACCTATTGAAGTGTTTGTGAAATTCTAGTCATGTGTCTTCAAACCCTAATTCATTTTTTCTGTATTAGGATACTAGTACATTCTTCATAAAGCCGTCTTAACTCTTTGAACCCTAGTCCCGCATAAAGGCGTGCTTTTCAAACAGTGTACATGTGAATAGTACACTTGTCCTATGCAAACAGTGAAGACCCATGATCAGAGGGCTCCGAAAGGAGCCCTCTGATCAGGGTCTTCAATGTTTGTCACAATGCCAAACATTGACAAAAACAACCCTTAAAAGTCAGAAATGGACTAGAATAAAATGGAAACTGGAATTGTCCATTTAAAGTTTCAGGGAGGAAAGAGTTAACCCATTTATCCCATGTGAGATGTATACGCGATATTTCTAAATACAGTTCTCCCTCTCTACAACAACAACGAGGCTGATGGGAAACAAAGAGTATTTGTGTTGTTCGGAGGGAGTTGTTATAGGGAGGGAAATTGGCAAACATTTGCAAACAGATTGAATCCAGACCATACGCCGCGTAATGCGGAGTCTGATCTGGATGCAAGCTGTTGTCACTCGTCATTATGTTTTGTCTGTCAAAATGGCCAATATGTAACTTTGAGAAATGCAGCAGACGACAATTTAAAGTAGACAATATTGAAGTCGTATAAAGGTTGAAAGTTATCTTGTTTGGAGAACAGCGACACACGTTGTTTTGATGAGGGAATCGTAGTTCAGAGGACCGTTGTATGAGAGGTGCATTGTAGTGCACCTATGCATGGTAAATATGTTCTATGCAAACAATGTAGACCTAATCAGAGGGCTCATACAGGAGTCCTCTCATCGGATCTTCACGTATTGTCATTTTACAATACATGTACATGTATATCGTATTACCAACAACATTGTAAAATATGTTTTGAAAATAATCTGAATTGCCAATTTAAAATATCACGGGTGAGTTAAGAGATACACTTAGTCACGCTTCTACCCGAAATAGGATTTTGAAACAAGCTGGCAGTATGGCTGTAACGCTTTTAGATAACAATCTCCTCATATTGGCCATCCTGACTCACCATTATCACATTATTATTTTGAAAAAATCTTAAATATATTTGAGATTAATAATTCAATATAGTTGTAATGAATATTTTAAACTAGAAATGATTGCAATCATGTGATTTTAACTATACTACCGATTGTATTGCAAATGCGTTATACTGTTGCAATTCAATTAACTGACCGTAAAATTACAGAATGTTGATTTCAAAACTACACATGTTTACTCAAACATGTATCAGTCTCCAGTCAGTAAAACAAGCAATGGTTATATTACGGTTTTTCTGCAAAACTTACCAACTATGAATTGTCACAACCTTGTTATAACTATAGTCAGATGACTCAGGGTACATCACTTACGTATCCTGAATATGCTGTTGGCTATGTGGTGTTTTTTTTTCTAAAATACAAAACAGGCGTACAAAACTCTATCACAATATACATCCCCCTTTAAGTTCTGGGACTGTAAATATCTATCATGTGAAAGTCTTCTTTTTTTCAATTCGTTAACAATTTGTTTTCTGTTTTAGCACTTTGCAAATTAACCCTTAGCCTGCCAAGCACGACTATAGCTCCATATGCAAACAGCTTGGATCCGGATGAGACGCCGAGTAACTCGGCGTCTCATCCGGATCCAAGCTGTTTGATACTTGGACAACATTTTCAGCAATTTTGAGCAACTTTGAAGCACTTTGAAACTTGAAGCAGACGAGAAATATAGCAGACGACAATTTATTTGGTGGGCTAAGGGTTAAGACTGGACAACAGAAGATTATCACTTATGATTTCAGTCTTACTTTATAATTATTCAAAGAAATACATACACATGTACAGTGGAGAATCTGTTATTCTTTCCCGTTTAAACGCAAACGTACGCAAACGCAAAGCACTAAAACGTAGAAAAGAACAACTTTTGGACAATTCTGATAATTCTTGTTTATCTTGGTGGCAAACAGTTTGGAGCCTGATCAGACGCCGGGTTACCCGGCGTCTGATCTGGCTCCAAACTGTTTGCACTGCAAATAATAGTTTTAGCGTAAACGCGTTTATTGGGAAAGAATAACAGATTCTCCACTGTAGTGCATTCACATATAGTGAATGTTATAATATATTTGTATTTAAATTATGTATTAACATAACTTAGTCTGATCTTGATCAAAATATTATGATGTTCTCAAGTTGACATGTCTAAAATCCAAATTAGTGAACTGAATACATCGGTCACAAATTTTCAAATCAATGTGTCAGAATGACTGCCTGAGAAAATAAGAATACTGTAATAATATGAATTAGCAGGCTGGTTTACCGTCTTTATGAACTAAATACAGATGAAAAAAGATGCGACCGATATCACGACCGTAAATGGATCAAATTACCGCCACTAATAAAATGCATAAAATAATACCAATATATTCCTTTAATAGCATGCCATCCTGGTACCTGATTGTCACAGAATTCACTTTGCAAGACAATTGTCCGCATACACCTTTATCTACAGTGTGAAATTCATTAAATTATTTCCCACTAAATATATATATGTATACTATGCTGAAACAACGATGCCAATTGCAAACAGTTGTGAGGAAGATCAGACGGCAAGTAATTCGGCGTCTGATCATTCTCTAAACTCTTTGCCACTCAGAGTTTTCAAATATACATTATCATTGCTACACGTTACTTTATTGCGTTTAGTTTCATTTAAACGAGAAAGTATATCGCGTATCACTCTGTAAAGTTATGTCTTAAACACTGATTATCTGATCACTAATAACGCATAGAACAATATCCACAGATAATAATTACCTAATAGTTTGCCTTTCAATCATATAACTGTTTTATGAAATAATATAGGTTAATACAGTAAAACCTCGCTATTACGACCACTAAAACGAAGGTTAATTGATTGGATAAAAGACAGATAACAGCTTAAAGCAAGGTGACAGTGAAACAGAAAGCTCCTACAGGAGCTTTCTGATTCACTGTCACCTTGTTTTAAGCGGTCATCTATCGTAAACACCCTTACAATTAACATAATTTAGTGGTCGTAATAGAGAGGTTTTACTGTATTTTTAAGTGTTGTTTTTTATGGTTAAAATGAAACGTTAGACCAAACGCAAATAAGCGGTTTAAGAGATGTGATGTACTACAGCGGAGACGTTATTTCTTCTCGTTTAAACGCAAACGAAACGCAAACGCATGATAAATGAAATGGAGAAAAGCTCAAGTTATTGACAATTTTGACTATACATGTATATCTCAATCCGGCTGACAAACAGCTTTTGGACCTGACCCGGTGCCTGATCTGACTACAAACTGGAAATAATAATTTCAGTGTAAAGATGTTAAAGGTATATTGGGACAATATAACGTATTCTCCCCAGTAATACTCATTGTGATGGCTAAGCATATTCTCCCTCTTTTCTTCTTTCTAAAATACACCGTGGTTCAATTGTTTAAAATACGTTGTTTTCAACCCAGTTGTTTGATTTGATTTTTCTATCTGTTATGTTCCTAATTGGAATTTTTCTGCGTTACTAGCGTTACTTCTTCTGCATCGAAGTGTCGTCTTAACCCATTCACTGACATGACGTCATCGATTTTAAACTATTGTCGCCCGCTCTTATTTTTGAAATTTAAATTTAGATATTTTGATTTAAAAAATATTGAAATGAGTATAAACAGTTTTGTTCCAGGGCAGACGCCACGTAACGCGGCATCTGATCGGGAGTCAAACTGTTAGCAAATAACCATTGTATTCGGGACAAGGTAGTGTAGGGGTGAATGCATTTGTATTTAATAACTACTTATACCATTGTTCTGGCTACTTTATAATTGTCATCTACAAAAAATTTCAAATTAAGATTTGCTTATAAACATTATATTTTTAGAGACATGTGTCAAACAAGTTGGATACCGACCAGTGTCGCTGTTATTTCGCATCTGAGCTAGATCCAGATTAGTAGCAAATGGCATTATATCCCCCTGTGGCAGAAGAGAGACATGCATTCTTTATTGAATCAATTTATGCCTGACTCTGATGTTATAAAGCGTTTTAGTTGAGTCTGAGTGTGTTCCCAAGCATTTGATGGGTCAGATTTGAGCCTAGGCTCAAATCTGACCAATCAAACGCTTGGGAACGAGTTTAGACTCAGCTCAAATGCTTTATAACCTCGGAGCCTGGCTATTGCAATGCATTCTCCCTTTTTGTTTGCTTGAAGGTTTCATTATAGATATAAAAAAAGATGATGACTGATCTAAAATCACTTCGTAGATGACATGCATTAATGGGTTAACCCTTTACCTGATAGCCTAGTTATAATATTGAAGATAGGTGACTACTTAAAGCAGGTTGAAAGTAAAGCAGAATGCGCCCTAAGGCGCATTCTGCTTTACTTTCAGCCTGCTTTAAGCTATTACCAGCTAGAATAAGGAAAGTATTAAATATGACACATTTTCAGTACGGTTTATATTGGAACTATTTTCTTCAGCGGATGAATAAAATACATGTGCTAAAAGTCGCTTCTATCAGGGAAAGGGTTAAAGGAGAAAATATGTACAGTAAACCCTGGATAAATCGATCTAAACCATATTTCTATAATTGAAATTCAATAATTTGCGCTCGCGTACATGTAAGTCAAATATACCCGAATATTGAAGTTAGAACGTGGCTATGCTATGTTTAGCTTTGAAATACGGACGTGTTCGACTCAAGCGAAATCGAGTCATCGAGATACGATTGTTTTAAATTTTACAACATTCTGTTGTTTGTATTAAGGCTGTTATGCAGATCAGGGGAAGAAAGGATGCATTGTCTTTCTTATCTGTTGTTAAATCACTTTGTTTAGTTTCGACCTTTTGAAAGCGAGAAACTAATAAGGAAGACTTTTGCAAATAGTCTTGATCCAGATTAGACGCCAAGGAACTCGGTGACTGGTCTGCATCTAAACTTTTTGTCACCCAGACTGTTTTTCTGCAAATTTAGAGATGCATTGACCCATTTCTTAGATTTAGAAGACGACAATATAGGCAGACAGCATATATTGAGAACTACAAGTGTTAGATAGCATTTGAAACTATATAAAACATATAAAACTACTTTTTCTTTGGGCAAACTTGAATGACCCCTTTTATATTCCCCAATTTAAGATCATTTGTTGTAAAAGTGTGTCTTTTTTTACCGATATGAATGGATGAAAATGGGAACATATCTTTGGCATTGCAGTCCTAACCAGGGTACACGCAAGTCATTTATTGGTCTACTCAATTTTCTTTTTCCTTGTTTGGTATCCATATTCTAAAAAAACAGGTTTGACCTTTTTGTGTAAAAATGTAAGTTTGTATGATTTGCACTTGTTTGGCATGTAGTGGAGAAGACGTTAGTATTTCCCAATAAATGCGTTTAAGCTAAAACTATTATTTTCATTGCAAACAGTTTGGAGCCAGATCAGATTAAAATGAATGGTCAGAATTGTAAAAAAGTTGTCCCTTTCTCCATTTCATTGCAATGCGTTTGCGTCTAAACGGGAAAGAATAACGTATTCTCCACAGTACTTGTTTGGCTTAGATTTGCTTCAAGTTACCTGAAACGTCAAAAGGACACCTTTACTTTCAGTTATTAAATAAAATCCATTTTATGGACTCCAATGGACATAACACTTTTTACGGAGTGGCCACCATACTTTGATAAATTTCGTTCACATTCAAATCTGTTTACGGCATTCCAGACTTGGAATGTCTCATAAGAATACTTAAATAACGTAAACTATCAATACAATGGTTCAGATATCCGAAAACATACTTGGGCTTTAATTTATTGACTGCCGATACAATAAGGTGCTTATGGAGTACACTAAAACCTGTTTTAAGCATCCATTAAAATCATAACTTTGCAGTCTTGCTCAAAGATATAAACTAAATGCAGAATAAGGCAATGCAGAAAGCTCCTGAAGGTGACTTCTTTATTAATGTTTCCTTGCAGTAAGCGGTCACATTTGGTATGGTAGGTCATTGAATGACAGATGGACATAGATTTTGCTGTAGCCAATAACGAATGAACAAGTATTTCACAGGATAATGTTTATTTTACGATAACGTAATGGCGTCGTCATTATTTAAGTTGTAGCAGGTAGTTATAGGTAGAAGTAGATTACAAGCAAACGTATGCTGAATCGATGCAAATACAATCGTTACTAACAGAATACTACAGCTCTGATAATTATGTTGTTTTCAGTTTGATACAGCAATGAAGGGTTTCCTTATCACCATCATATTTAAAAAATATGATGTCTCCACTTATTTACACGAGAACGTCACGTATTTTAACCATCTACTTACTCCGTGGCATATTTTAGTAATAAAGATAATGCGATTTCTGCTTTACTTTCAGCCTGTGTTAAACAACCATCTGATATACTATAGAACATATTTCTTAGAATACATTTTCAAGACTGTATAAAACTATTTTCTTCAGTGGAAGAATAATTATATTAAAGTTGTAAAGTGCGTACCGAAGGAGAAATGGATAAAACTTTAAAAAAAATGAGTGAAATTTCAATAATTTCACTGACGAAACCAAGCTATCTCTAAAGTGATGCAAAGAGTTCTATTAGCGGGTTCTCTATTAAGCTTAAATCCATCTTAACCCTTTGAACCCTAGTCCCGCCTATAGGCGTCCTTTTTTAACAATGTACATGTAAATAATACACTTGTTCTATGCAAACAGCGAAGACCCAGATCAGAGGGCCCCGAAAAGAGCCCTCTGATCAGGGTCTTCATTGTTTGTCATAGTGCCAAACATTGACAAAAACAACCCTTAAAAGTCAGAAATAGAGTAGACAAAAATGGAAACTGGAATTGTCCATTTTACGTTCCAGGGGAAAAAGTTAAAGGCTGTCTCAGAATCTTCTTTTAAAAAAAAAAAGGTCACTTCAGAGGTTTGACGTTTGCCTTTCCCGTTTAAACGAACTAAGATGCAAACGTAAAACAAAACAATGACAACAGTTTTTGAAAATGTTTACTATGTAGTAAATTCTGAATGGAAAACAGACATGTTATGAAAATAATATGACTTGACAACATATGAGATACAGTGGAGAAGACGCTATTCTTTCCCGTTTTGAAAACAAAACTGTTTGCAATTATTGCTCATCAATTCGCGCCTGACAGATGAACGGAACATGCACTCAAATAGTTTAAAATACCATAGCCCGCTAACAGGCGCCCGCTGCAATACAAGCGATGACAGCTATCCAAATGTTACATTGCGTTTTTTCTTGTTGGTCTTCAAACATATCGTTCATATATACTGATCAAAGAAAGAAAGAACTCAAATGTAAACTGGTTTCTCGTTACCCAACTTTGTTGGTCTGACTACCTTCTAACGTAGCAGGTCCAGTTCAGTAAGAGTGTACTTAATTCCAATATTGAACAATATCTTTACTTCAGTCCCATCATGGTTCATAATACATACATAAACAGTTAGTCATAATATTAACCATGTCATGAAAATAAGAATTCTAAGGGACTGTGAAATAGTTTTCACAACAAACTATTTTGCTGACACTCATATTTCAAGTATCAGTAATTCAAAGCAAACGATAAAATTTAAACCGTGTAAATAGTGCTAATCTCAAAACTAAAACCTACCATAAAGTTAATTATTACAATCTGATATTCAAAAAAGGCATAAATTTGTTAACACGTTTAGATTCTTTTTCCCGGATACAACTGAAAACATACTATTATTTCACATTTACAACGGAACTAAACACAATGCAAAAAGGAAGAAAGTCACGATGTTTAGTAAGACGAGCCCCTGTTTGTCGTTTTGAAATATTTTTTTAAAATCAACCCTAAATAGTAAAAAATGGACTAGATTTATTTTGAAATTGGAATTGTCAATTAAAAGTTTCAGGGTTGAATGGTTTAAAAGTTGCTTTCATCTATGTATATCTAAATATGCATTTCCCCTCAGTGTTGTAGATGTGTACATGTATATCTAGTTATAAAATCCGAGTGTAAAATCCGGATGAGATATCGAGTTACTCGGCATCTCATCCTGATTCAACCCGTTTGATAAAGTCACGAATATGCCCGATAAGCAAGAAAACGGCCAAAGCTTTACTAATTACATGTATGTAAATTGAGAGACTGGTTTTAAAAAGGGACGTTACCAACGTTTTTACAAGTACAGTAGAACAATGTGAGTCTGTATATTGAGCAAACGATCGTGGACCATCGTAGTCTAAACTGTGTCTCGGAGGAACCATACTAAAAAAAATCTAAATTAGGTAAAGGGAAAATTGGTCTTTCGCCGCGTGTTGGCCGATAATGGTCAGCATTGTTTGTAATGTCCGCAGGGCTGCCATAAGTTGACATGAAAAATCCTAAGATTTCCAAATTTGCATTTTCAAGTGCGATTTTACGAATTGTACCTTTGCCCCATAGCCTGTTTCTAGTTTTGTTGACACGTGACTACTTCAAGCATGCTGGAAGTAAAGCAGAATGCGCCTTACCATGTTCTAGAAAAAAACGAAAATTTAGGAAAAATCCGGAGAACTGGCAGCCCTTGAGTACGTGTACTGAATGTACATAGAAAGTTGCATGTTGCGCAATACTTGTACGTAACGAAATATATGGCCGACCTTTATATGGCAATCGGTGACTAAAGGTAGAATTATTTCAACTTTTCAACTTTACACAGGCAGGAGTGACATGCAGAAACTGATCTCGAAGTTATCATGAACATTACATGGAAGTGCTATAAACCCTCGTTACATTGTGTATTATTTACCGATAAACGCGTTTCTGCTAAAGCAATTACATGTACTTCTGTTGCAACAGTTTTGAACCAGATATGTTTCCTTGCAAAGGAATCAATATAGTTTTAGCGTAAACACGTTTATTACGAAAGAATAACGTTTATTGAACTTTATTCCTTTGTAACTATATTAGTATAACGATATTTTCCAGCAAGAACATAGGAAGAGTTCATTGCAATATCTAGACATTATTGGAGTAATACAGTGGAGAATCTGTTATTATTTACGCTAAAACTATTATTTGCAGTGCAAACAGTTTGGAGCCAGATCAGACGCCGGGTAACCCGGCGTCTGATCAGGCTCCAAACTGTTTGCCACCAAGATAAACAAGAATTATATGAATTGTCCAAAAGTTGTTCTTTTCTACGTTTTAGTGCTTTGCGTTTGCGTACGTTTGCGTTTAAACGGGAAAGTATAACACATTCTCCACTGTACGTAACATAAACATGGTAATATCAAATTCAAGAAAATAACTGTACTGTAATTAAACCTAATCTAGCCGTAGAGGGAGAGTATCGTTTTCAAATGTGGTTTTTTAATTTGGATTGTTGTGGTTTTACTTTTCCTTGACATCTTTGTCATCATTAGAATCTTCTGATAGGGAAAACGGGAATGCGAACACAGCAAAATACTAATTGGGTGTCTTTAGCTTGCCCGGAGTAATGTTATGAGGTCCTTTACAGTTCGATTAACACAATAAGTTTCAAATGTTATCCAAGTTGTTCATAAACGTATGCCACGCTTATACTAAATCTTGTAAGAAAATATGGGCTTTTAAAAAAAATACAAGAAAGTCTCTTTTTGTTGTTGCTGTTGTTTTATTATCAAAATCTCTCATATTTTCAAGGCCTTTATTTGGATTACCGACAGACTGTTTCTAGTTTTAAAGACAGGATGCCACTAAACGAATGTTGAAAGAAAATCAGAATGCGCCTTAACACAAATTCTGCATTACTTTTAGCCTGCTAAAGCTACCATAAATAACGTATTTCATATGGTGCGTTTTCGTTACTGAAAACATGGAATATTTTCTTCAGTGGATGAATAAATCAAAGGTGTAAAAATGCGTATTTAAAGATTGAGTTTGATAGTGAGGTTCCTATACACGTTTTGCATTCGGGATCAACACTGAGTATCTATTATTGCCATCGGATTTAACCCATTTATACCAAGTGGATTCTTCCTTGTTTATTTATTGGATTAGTCCATTTTTATCAAAGGGATGCCTGGTCAAAATGTTCATTTTCAATTTTGTTTTATATTGAAATTCCTATCAGCAAACAGTGTAGACTCTGATCAGACGCCGCATAATGCGGCGTCTGATCAGAGTCTACACTGTTTGCCTATGTCCCATATATGGGATCGTGGGCAAAATGGGTTAAACTGAATTTGCGCAAGCCTTTGTGAATTCCTGTTGAATGGTAGATATCTGAAGTTTATCGTATTGTTATTCGCAAGCAGCCTGATCAAAAGGCTTTCTACATACCTCTCTTAAATATATTTGCATATAACCGAGAAGTTAGACATTGATCAGCGGTGCCATATTACCATTTTATGTGTCCCCATCTCAGTCAATTAGATATTGAACTGAAGTGTCTAACCTGGGTCCAAACTGTTTGCAAATATCTAGGAAAATCGTCTCCTTTAACTATTTAACCCTTGGAAGAAAACAGTGTCGACCCAAATCAGACAATTACTTCAGGATATGTCTGATATTGGTCTACACTGTTTCAAACATCGTCGATATACAGTGGAGAAGACGTTATCCTTTCCCAATAAATGCGTTTACGCTTAAAACTGTTTGCCACTCAGATTGAAATAATTAGTCAGAATCGTCAAAAAGTTGTAATTTTCTCACTTTTATTGAAATGCGTTTGCGTTTCGTTTGCATTTACTCTATTAGCAAGAAAATGGTAACTCAGGGCTGCCATAAGTTGACATAAAAAATCGTAAGATTTCCAAATTTGCATTTTTCAAGTGCGATTCTACGAATCGTACCACTCCATCGCCTGTGTCTAATTTTGTTGACACGTGACTGCTGAAAGCAGGCTGGAAGTAAAGCAGAATGCGCCTTGAAGGCGCATTCTACTTTACTTCCAGCCTGCTTGAAGCTATCATGTACTAGAAAAAAAATCCGAAGATTTAGGAAAAATCCGGAGAAATGGCAGCCCTGTAAACTTCAAGGTTTGGACCTAACATCTGTATCTAGTGTTCAAATGTGTACGTAGATTTGTAGATTGAGTAAATTGGGATAACTCGTATTTAAATGAATAATAATTACACCCTTTTTAAGTGGGTTGTACTGACGGGTTATAGATCTTCGTCTATGATATCCGTATATCACATACATAACACATAGGCCTAGTTTGATTCATGTTTTCTAATTGCTTCAGAATTAATAACGCCTGTCGTGAAATTGATTTTAAACCCTTTTTCGCTTTGCTTTTTTTTCTCTTTTTTTTAAAATTGCATTCTTTTTAAGTTGATACATTGATGTGAAATTAACGTGGCTTATTTAATTTACCATTCGCCTGCGCATTGCGACTTGACTGAAATTTGCAAACAGTTTGAGTCCAGATCAGATGACGCTTAACGCGGTGCCTGATCTGAATCCAAACTGTTTGGTCTTCGTTTTCAAAATTTTAAGCTGAAATTGCTTGCAAATAATTTTTAAAAACGATTGCAGACAACTACTCTCTGAAGCAGACGACTAAACGACAGAAGAAGTATCTCGATTCGTTAAAAATGGGATGTGGTTAACTCGAAGTGGCTCTTAAATGCAGTTGAACTTCGATCTCGATCTCGGTTAGGTCGAACATACCCGTATTTCAAAGATAAAACGTGGCTTAGCCACGTTTTAACTTTGAAATGCGGATATGTTTGACTTAACCGAGCATGACATAATGCAATGCATGTGTCAACAAATCGGATAGTTCGAATTAAGCGAGTTCGAGATATCGAAGTTCGACTGGTAGTTTGGATCCTGATGCGACGCCCAATTACTCGGCGTCTCATCTTGGTCTGGCCTATTTGCAACAAGAGTCCAAAATCAGCGAGCAGTGTAAGTATGTGTGTAAAATCATATCCGTACGTTTTTTTTCATAGCATTTTTTGCCAAAGTTCAGTTCAAAAGCAGTTCATAGATATTTTGTATAATGGTGATGTTAATATTTTGATAGTTTCGTCTGATCAAATTTACACTTAGTGAAGAGTAAAACTGAGCTCGTTTACTAATAATACTGTCATATTGCAGCGTAAAAATAAAACTGCATGTTTCCTTGGTCTTGTTAAACCCTTCAACATATCAGGTTATTGGGGATTTAAACCAGACAACGGTTGGCGAAACAAGTTTCAAAAATTGCAAGGATATCTAAATATGTTGAATGCAACATTACACTAATGAATCGGATACCTGATAGATACAGTGGAGAATCTGTTATTCTTTCCCAATAAACGCGTTTACGCTAAAACTATTATTTGCAGTGCAAACAGTTTGGAGCCAGATCAGACGTCGGGTAACCCGGCGTCTGATCAGGCTCCAAACTGTTTACCACAAAGATAAACAAGAATTATCAGAATTGTCCAAAAGTTGTTCTTTTCTACGTTTTAGTGCTTTGCGTTTGCGTACGTTTGCGTTTAAACGGGAAAGAATAACAGTTTCTCCACTGTAGATAATAAACATAAAGTAAGACACCCTTTACATGTCTATTTAAGAAAGTAGTCATGTATAGTGAATGCAGTGCAAAAGTAGTATATTAAATTATCACATAATCTGTAGCCCGGGAGTGACATGAAGTCATTCTGTAAATATCATAATGATAAATTTATGCAAGATGTCCAGACGCTAATTGTAGTTCTATTGGAGGCTATTTATGTTTGTTTAGCGAAACAATGACTTTAATGAGACAACATGTTTTATATACCATATTTACTTATGAAAGAACCTGTAGTTTGGAGTATGGATCCTGACGATCCAAACTGTTTGACAATCCTAAAAAAATTCTTGAGTCAATTTACTCAAAAAATAAATTTGAGAAATAAAAGCAGGCGATAAAGTTTGAAACTGATGACAGTGAGTAGGTTAATGCTAAAACGTATCCAGGCGGCGTGTCTCTATCTGCTAAAATAGTGTTTACAAAGTATAATCATGTTTTGTGACTATTTTAGTTTAATTTGGTACGATTGGTAGCCCTGTAATCTGGACCGAAACTGTGTTTTAGTTGCACTTGGCGGGAAATGGGTTACTGGGGTTTGATAAAAAAAAAAGTAAACCCACATCCAAAAAAAGAAGAAAAAAATCGTTTATTAAGCTCACCATCTATATACAACCCCGGATAAATGCATAACACTACCCAATTGAGAATTTCGCGTCAAACTCGGGGTTAATACGGTTAAACCAACTAGATTCATTGAAATATGATATGATTCAGTTATTCGGATTATGCTCGGCCTTTATCCTGTTTATGACGATGTGAAATTCAGTCAACCAAAGTAGAATTATCTTGATCAAATATTAATTGTTTAGTTTGTCTACGATAACGAAATGTATGGTTGGAGAAATTATGTTATAAAACTAGCGACAATAGAAGAAATTAGCAGAAATATCAAAAATTAAAAATAAATAAATAGTCAGAATGACTATTTAGGCGGGTAATTACTAATTAATCGTTTGGAAAAGTTTATTTTTCGGGACTAGGATTGATCCCCCGTACACGCACGGTTCTCGGCGTAAAATTAGCTGTTACATTATAGCTTTCATCCGTTCACCTTTGTGACAGCTCAGTCTCATAAGCCAGTAAAGTATTCGGGCCATGTCGTTTAAAACGTAACTTTATACAGATAGTTGACCTGCAGTTCACCATTATGACTCCATCGTTTTATTACTTTAAGTGTACAGTGGAGAAGACGTTATTCTTTCCCGTTTAAACGCAAACGAAAGGCAAACGCATTGCACTAAAATGTTGAAAATGACAACTTTTTAATAATTCAGGCTCTTTATTTTAATCTGAGTGGCAAACAGTTTGGAGCTTGATCAGACGCCGGGTCTCCCGGCGTCTGATCAGGCTCCGAACTATTTGGATAGGAAATAATAAATTTAGTGTAAACGCGTTTATTGGTAAATAATAAGGCCTTCTCTACTGTATCAAACGAGATGTATTAAAATTGCAGTGCAAAACACTTCATGTTTGAAAAACCTCGCTACAATGGGGAAGTCGTTATAATTTTTCATGTTTAAATGAAACTATAGTTATAAACGCAAACACAATTCAATATGATGAAGAAAGTGATAACTTTTCAACAAGATTGGCTATTTATCTTAAGCTGAGTTGCAAACAGTTTGGAGCCTGATCAGACGCCGGGTTACCCGACGGCTGATCTGGCTCCAAAACGTTTGCAAGGGACGGTATGATTTTTAGCATAAACGCGTTTATTTAGAATGAATATTTCTACTGCACTGTATAACAACGACTCTTCGTGTCATTGCTGAAGCAAACAAAACAAAGCTATGATTAACCACGTTGATGTGGCCATCATATATTTTGCCTTAAAATCTACGTCCAAATTTTATTGAATTTTAAATAAACTTTGAAAAATGTTGAAAATTTCATGCCGATATACGTGATTCAGATCTGTATTTGAAATACATTTCAAGTTGCTATGGTTAGTTATATGATTTATTCGTTATTCTTCCCCATTTAAATACTACTGAAAGAAACGCAATACAATAACATGCAGAAAATGATAACTTTCTAAGCATTCTGTCCATATAATTTGTTATGTGCTGCAAACAGTTTGGAGCCCAAGTGCGTTTATTGGGAAATAATAACGTTTGTCTGTGTCCAAGGCTACAAAACTTTTGAGTTGAGTCTGAGATCGTTCTAAAGCATTTAATTGGTCAGATTTGAGCTTTTGCTGAGCAAAAGCTCAAATCTGAACAATCAAATGTTTGAGAACGATCTCAGACTCAACTCAGAAGCTTTATAACCTTTGGTCCTGACTGTAAGAAGGCGATTATTTCGGATACAAACTGTTGGAAACTCTGATAATGTGGAAAACAAATATTATACTGGGATTGCTGCAGAAGCATTTTTGCAGACTATTGTGTTAGGAGATTACCATTCACATGTTCAGCACGTTAATTAAAGCAGTTGCACACGGGTTTTTTTGTCTAGAGTAACTCGGTGTCTGATCGGGATGCAAACTGTTTGAAACCGTTGGAAGTTGAAGTTTGTAAAACTGCAGATGACAATTCTAATATTACGTGATTGGGTTTTTAAAATTTGGGTAACTGATTATTTCAATAATTATGACACTGGGGAGTTCCGCAGCGTGTTTTTATTATATGTTTTGAACAAAACAACGATACTTAACATTTTCTCTGCTAGAAACAAGTGTATGTACTTTTTGCAAACATTGTAGAGTCAGATCAGATGGCTTTTTAAGAGACCATCTGACCAGAGTCTGCACTGTAAAATTGACTTTTTATATCTGAAATGATTTCTGAAACAGGTCTAGCTATCAGCATAAGCTGGCTATTTTTCAATTGTGGTGCATATGAAAAGTTAAGCATAGAAAGGATTTTATTATGACAGTTTTGAGTTCTTTCAACACAGAAGTGGGTTCTGAAAAAATATAGTTGAATGGATTACAAGTATAAAGTGGAATTGTAACCTCTTAGATTAGTAAATTGCACTGATCAAAATGTGAACGATACTTCAAAACAAGACTAAAGCGTCCTCAAGATAAATGTTTTCATTCTACGCTTGAGAAGTAAGCTTGAGAAGCTATCGAGATATTTTGAATTAATAATCGTTGAAATACTTCGATAAGACTCTTGACTGTTTGTAGCATTATTACAATAATACACCTACAAACGATATAATAGTGACCTTTTCACTGAGTGATTAATACGATGTTGACCTGATCGCAGGGTATTAAGTATGGGAATATTCCATTCGCCATGTAATAAATATGGTTATTGTCCGGATCTACAGTTCTCCTGGGGTGAACTCAGTGTGCATTTTGAGTTTTGTTTAATATGCAATGTTTGCGTGGGATTTATTCATTTTAAAATTCTTATTTTTGGGAACATTCTGGTTATTTATTCTCATTTCTTGCATTCACTTGTCATTTTTTGTTATGAATCGCTACGAAGCCGACAAGAATGCTTTGAAATTACAGTACAGTAAATTCAATGCTATAAATAATGCTCAAAACAAGAGCGTGTTAATGATCAAGATAGGCCGGTACTTAAAGCTAGATGAAAGTAAATCAGAAGGTTCCATAAGGAACCTTCTGCTTTACTTTCATCATGCTTTATGCTGGATTTTGTCTTTAACACAGCCAATAATTCTTCTACAATTGTCGAAATACTAGGAATATATTGTATGATCCTGATGGGGGTTGATAGAGTACAATATGTCGTGTAAAAGGATCATGAGAAGTATAAACGGATTCACAAACCCACTAGGGAATCAGGATTGTCTGCTTTGGTCTACAATGAACACCGGCATATATCTGGCCCAGACCGAATCATTTTTGTACGGAATTATTTTCACGGAATAAGTACATGTCACCTTGATACCGTCAATAGAATTGCAGACTTCAAACTATAATATTGCCAACAGAGTTCCAGTTGAGGGTAGTATTTCAAAACCTAAAATCTTCATTTCTGTATTAAGCCTTATGGTGTCTCTAATCGTTTCTTCGATATTGTTCAGTTTACCCCCTCTTATCTGGGGCCCTGATTTTGTCCGTAGCGTCTCATATACTGTTCGACTTGTTAAAGACTCTAGCCATTTTCGTTAATAAGTTTGTATTTTCAAACACTAATATGGTGAAGCATGAAGTCTCAGCGACGACATCTACTATCATTCTTTCAATAATAACGTTTCTAAAATGTTTTTGCCAATGTTTTATTCCTTTAAAACGGGAGAACAATTTGTAAACATTACCCAACATGAACTCTTAAACTAATATGTTTACAAAACAAACCCTTTCTAAACTGATATTATTCTTTTAAAACGAAAGTACAATTATTGAAATAATTCACACTTTTGACTATTAAAAGGAGTCAGAATTGCTAGGTAATAATAAAATTCCTAATCATATTATATCATTGGTTTCACAATAACCAAATTGCGTACATTTCCAGAAACAGCATCTGTTTCATTAGGTTAGATAATATAATCATTGTACAATGACAAACCGTGCAATATGTCTGATATGGTTTTCAGAATTAAGAAAAGTGAGAGCTGGGAAATGAATTGTCTTGACGCTCATTTCGTTTGACTTTTTTATTGAATTATTAGGAAAACATTTGATAATTGTTGGATCTTGATCCAAAGTGTCATGGGCAGACAGAGTAAACATATATAGTTCGATAAACTGTTGATATTCCCTCTTATACTCCATCTATGAATGACAGGGGAGTATTTCATTAAGCTCATTGGCCCCTGAAACGTCAAATGAACATTTCCATTTCCCAATTAATCAATTTATGCCTGGATATTGCAATTAGCTCTCCCTACCTTATTGCTGGAAGATTTCATTTTAGATACACAATGGTATACTACAGTATTTGTCCATACAGCAGAACCCTTCATATGAAATAGCAAACAGTGGTGACCCGGATGAGACACCTCGTTACGCAGCGTTTGATCAGGGTCTACACTGTTTGTGAATGTCCTCTTTAGTAAACATTTGTCTTAAATGGCTTAAGTATAGTCATTTTTGTCGGCAACAAAATTTTCAGTTGCAGTCAAGTTTGCCTATTTCAAAGTGTTGAACAAGGTATCGCAAAATTACAAATAGTGCACACCCTGATCACAGTGTCCCTTTACACATTATCCCATAGCCTGTTTCTAGTATTGAGATAAGTGACCACTTAAAGCAGGTTGAAAGTAAAGCAGAACTGTAGACACATTCTAGTTTACTTTCAGTCTGTTTTAAGCTGTTATCTAGTTGGATATACAAAACATTTCTTATAGTATATATTTATAACTGTATAAAAAGGAACTATTTTCTTTAGTGGATGAATAATTTAAAGCGTATAAAACTATTTATGGAGGGAATTTGTTAACCCTTTACCTGATAGCAATGTTTCTAGTATTGAAGATGTGTGACTACTTAAAGCAGGTTGAAAGTAAAGCAGAATGCGCCCTAAGGCGCATTCTGCTTTACTTTCAGCCTGCTTTAAGCTATTAACTGCTAGAATAAGGCAAGTATTAAATATGACACATATTCATTACGGTATAATTTGGAACTATTTTCTTCAGCGGATGAATAAAATGAATGTGCTAAAAGTCGCTTCTATGGGGGAAAGGGTTAAGGAACCCTGTGGTTAGAGTCTACAATATTTGCATAGGATGTATATTCTGCGTAACAAGTGCTCAATGAGTTAAGAAAACTGTGCCATATTTGTGCTGAAACCAGGAAGAGAGACAACTAAAGACTACAATTTGTACACAACAGTTATTTCATTCAGAAATTGAGATGTACAGAGGTAAAAAATCATATACCTATAGTGTATCATATTGCAATCTCATATATGGGCGGGCCTAGTTTTGATTTGAAAGATCAACGATGCCAGATAAATTACAAAATGGGATGCCAACATCCCAAGGGTATATTATTTTACAATAACATGCTATTAATACGACCACTCGATAGTGTGACCATTCGAAGTAGGGTATGTTTTCCACGTCGGATGCATGTGGCTGTTAAAAGTAAGATAGGAGTAAAGCAGATAGTTCCTAAAGGAACATTTGTTTACTGTCATTTTGAATTAAAACTGTCATCTGTTTGTAACAATAGTGTTACTTATGCTTATGAGAGGTTGCAGAAGTTATGAATAACAGTACTTCCCAATAGACTAAAACGCAGTATACAGTGCTCCCCCTCTACAACGACGCCCAATGGGAGACACAGATAGTGTATGTTGTTCGGAGGGAGTCGTTATAGAGAGGGGAAATTAAAACTTGGCATACATTTGCAAACAGCTTGAATCCAGATCAGACACCGCATAACGCGGCGTCTGATCTGGATTCAAACTGTTTGTCACTCGTTAGTATATGTATTCTATCAAAATTTCCACTTATATGAAACTGTGAGAGAAAACATTAGACGACAATTTTAAGCAGACGATTTTGCAGCAGTACAAGCGTAAGACATACTATCCCATTTAGGGAACTGCGACAAGGGTCATTGTAAAGAGGGCGTCGTTGTTGGGTGGGTCGTTGTAGAGAGGGAACACTGTAATTCCAAAATACCCTGTTCTTTTCAGATGAAGAACGTCATTATGACAGGTGAATTATGTACAGTGGAAACTACATTTTCTTTGTTAAATGAAACGTAATGCAAACGCAATGTAACAAAATGAATATTTCAAAATAAGAATTAATCCCTTCAATGCCATTGGGTCTTTAACTTTAAACAATTGTCGTCTGCTCAAATTTAAATTTAGGTACATTGTATTTTGACTTATGAAATATTAAAATGAGTGTCACACTTATTGAATCCGCGTTACGCGGAGTAAGGCAGTGGATGGGGTTTAAGGAGTTTGCAGTTTGGTCGAAGAAATATCGAAACATATATCAAACAGTTTGCAACGCTGACTTTGGTTGCCTATCAGAAAGTTCCTTGGGCTATGTGGGTTTTTTATCTTGCTTTAAGCTCCTTTGCTCATTTTGACGCTTTCTGATCTACTTCGGCTTGCGTTAAACTTTCAATAGACACTATACAGTGCTCCTTCTCTTCAACAACACCCAATGGGAGACAGACATTGTGTGTGGTGTTCGGAGGGAGTCGTTATAAACATAGGGAGGGAAATGGGCTTACTTTTACAAATAGCTTGAATCCAATTCAGACGCCGCGTGTTGCGGCGTCTGATCTGGAGTCAAGCTGTTTGTCAGTATGGTGTCAGTCGTCATTATAATTCTTCTGTCAAAATGTCTACAAATATGTAGCTTTGAGAAAAACAGCAAATGACAGTTTTAAGCAGACGAGTTTGCAGCAATGCAAGCGTTAGACATAATTATCTTGTTTTGGGAACAGCGGCAAAGGTCGTTGTAAAGAGGGAGGTGATGTTCGGAGGCCGTTGTAGGGAGGGAGCACTGTACAGTATACTCGTATATTCGTTTGAGACGTCATAAAAGCAATATTCAGTATAGTCTGAAGTAGGCAATTCGTTTCGTTGTATTTCGCTAATTAATATTGTTTTCTACCCCACGGAAGAGCGGTATCTCGCAAAGGTGTAAGGCACGCCTGAAAATAATAACAGATACTTTGTTTCAAGTAGCCTGCCTAAATTACTACCTTTTGACTGTATATTAAAAGTACTTCAGAAAAATAACGCACTTGCCTTTGCCATTAATCATTTTGTCGAGAATTTGATAGTTAGACAAGTCACTTAACCTTGATTCTGTTACCCGCAATTTGACAGGCGTTTACAAACAGTTTGGATACAGATCAGACGCCGAGTTACTCGGCGTCTGATCTGAATCCTAACTGTTTGACAACATAATTTAAGTTTATTCAGATAAAAAGCATACAAAGCTACATTAGAATAATACTTGGAGACGATCGTTTTGGATCAGAACCTGACGGAATGGAGTGGCCAATAATGATACAGTGGAGAAGACGTTATTCTTTCCCGCTAAAACGCAAACAAAACGCAAACGCATTGCATTGAAATAGAGAAAATGACAATTCTGACCATTTGTGTTAAATTGAACGGCGTCTGATCTGGCTCCAAACTGTTTGCATTGGAATAGTTTTAGCGTAAATGCGTTTATTTGGAAATAATAAAGTCTTCTCCACTGTATGGGATGAAAAATGATGTGTTGTTCCTTACTAGATTTGTGTCAATGGCGATTTCAATTCCAGGGCTGCGATTTCTTCTGATTTTTCCTAAATCTTCGGATTTTTTTCTGGTACATGGTAGCTTAAAACAGGCTGAAAGTAAAGCAGAATGCGCTCAATGCGCATTCTGCTTTACTTCCAGCCTGATTTAAGTAGTCATATGTCAATAAAACTAGAAACAGGCTATGGGGTAAAGGTACGATTCCTAAAATTGCACTTTAAAAATGCAAATTTGGAAATCTAAGGATTTTTCATGCCAACTTATGACCACCCTGCAATTCATCTTTATTCCTAGCGTCAGATACTGCTGTAGTAATAATAATATTTATTATTATTACTACGTATTTTATATTTTTGTTAGAATCATCATTATCATTATCATTATCGTTATTATTATTATTTTATATTGTCATTATTAATATATTATTATCATTAATTTATTAATGTCATTATTATTATTTTATCAAGTTGATTGTCATTATACATCTTAACATCATAATGATCGTTGTTGTCCTTTAGTTGTTGTATCATCATAATTATTATCATTTTATTTATAATAATCAAGACCTTAATCATTTGGTTATTTTAGAGGAATGCAATAGTTCAAATATCAGGGTTTTTTTGGTATCGCGCTTCCAATCAATTGTCTGATCTGGGTCTAGCTCGTTTGACACGAGTGTGTATTTTAGTAAGTGAGAAAAAATAAAGGCATCTTTTAAACTATTTGCGGTCGAAACGTATAATGTTAGAGTATACGTTAAGAAAAATTCCTGCGGTTGATTTTCGCTCTTCTCCTTCCTTAGAAATGCCAATGTTAAACCAAATCGAACTGCAATACTTATTGTTATAGGACTATTGAACGCTAAAAAACTACAATAAGAAATCGGCGTGTAATCAGTATCAACACTTTTAGACACTCGTTGTTAATTCAAAATACCTGAATTAAAAAACTACCAATATAACAGACATTTTTTAAGCAGATAAAATGGTGGAATGAAAGGTGTTAATTATGACATTTACACCGGAAGTGAAATCACTCTAAGTGAGCGGAAACGTGCTTATCTTATGACAAGGTTTTCTTGAATTCCACGTTGCTCTGGTATTGTTTTGACAGAAACGTATAGAGGTTCATTAGTGAATTGTTTTCCATATGTTACAGTTGAGAAGACTTTATTCTTTCCCAATAAACGTGTTTACGCTAAAACGTTTATTTCCATTGCAAGCAGTTTGGAGCCAGATCAGACGCCGGGTAACCCGGCGTCTGATCAGGCTCCACATTGTTTGCCACTCAGATTACAATAAAACGTGAGAAATTTCAAAAAGATTTTCTACATTTTAGTGCATTGCGTTTGCGTTTCGTATGCGTTTAAACGGGCGTTCCATGTATAGACAATTGCCGTCCTGCTCCCGTAACTCAAGTTCTCTTGATACAGTGAAGATCACGTTATTTTTTCCCAGTATGCGCATTTATACTAAAACTTTATGTACAATGCAAACAGATTGGAGCCAGATCAGACGCCGGGTAACCCGGCGTCTAATCAAGCTCAAAACTGTTCGCCACTTAGATAAAAATGAATCGTAAATTTTCAGATTAAATGCTCTCTAAGCTTGAGCGTGTTATTGACATGAAGTATAAGTCAAAACAGGTGCAAACTCTTTCTTTTCCACTTACTGAAACAATGCTGAATACTGAAATAATATGTTTGACGACTACCGAAAAACTATGCATTGATAGCCATTAACACAGCGACTTAATTCCTTCACCGTCATGACGTCGTCGATTTTAAACAATAATTATTGCCATCTGCTTTTACGAGATCTCAAACATAAAATTTAGATCTATTTTGATTCAGTAAATCGTGCTTTATGGTTTTCAGTTTTAAATTGAACAAAAAAACAACAATTTCTTTAAGTACATATACATGTATACATAGCCATTTGCCTTAAATGAACCTTCGGTGGTCGTTAAAACAAGGATTTACGCTGCCAAGTCACCAAAACGTACATGTAATTTGTAGCAAGCATAAATCCAAATTGTTTTGTACAAATTAAGCATTTTTTTAAAAAAATCCAAATAATCAAACTTGAAAGTCCCAAAATGACGTATCCTAATCGGAAAGCCAGTGCTTCCTTGAAATCCATGTTAACAATCATTACTTAATTTTGTGATATACATGTAGTTGCACCCTAAAGACGAATATATTCGTACTTTTCAAACACGGTACCTGTACAGAGTACATTTTTCCTTTGCAAACAATATACATGTAGGTACAGGTCAAAGGGCTTGGGCATGAGCCCTCTGATCATGATCTGCACTGTTTGCCATTTTGCAATATATTGCTGAAAACAACCATAACTAGTCATTAATGGGCTCTAATTAATTGGAAACTGGAATTGCCCATTGGAATGTTCTAGGGCGTAACCATACCACGTGGTCTGTGACGTAAGTTTTGGGTACTACTGGCAGCCAGATTGTCGACAAAAAGCATCTCGACTCGGATCTTTGATATACTGTATTTTATTCTCCAACCAATTTCAACGAAATTAGCCTATGTTAAGGAGACAAATCCATATCATTGTAAAGTACTCATCCCCCCTTAGCATAGTCTATGTTTCGTTGAAATTGGATGGGAATTATCATGCCTACATTTGATTAAATTCCGAGTCGAAGCTTTAATTATGTTGACATTTTAGGAGCCTGTGGTACCAACACTTACGTCACAGACCACTTGGTATGGTTACACTGATGATTTAAACTAGTTAAATGGAAACCGATTATAAACTATGCTTTGTATATTTCAGGTTATATACAGACCATGTTATGGCTTTAAGGAGACTTTTACTGCTATCCTTCCTTGCCCTGGTGAAAGTGGGCGTGGCGACGCATGCCTTCTTGGACATGTTAAAAGAAGTAGACTATGACGATACCTCAGACCTCACATTCCATCGCCGGAGCAATTCGCGACCAGCGCCCTCTGATAAATTACCTGTGTTAGACTTAATAGAAAATCCAAGTAGTGTGTTCGATCCACCGAAGTCGGCTCTAAATCACCGGAAACTTAGAAAAATGCTTGGGAAGGACTTTGATTCTGAGTTTATGGGTATTGGTAGACCAATTATTGCAGTGTTTCAACCAAACGGAACTGTGACAATGAAGAAACGGAAGGGGCGACCGAAAGAAAAGCGTCCAGATTACATAGAGCAGATTGGTTCACCGGTAAGATTCGGGAACCAAATGCGGCTCCCAGGACTCAATGTTAACAGGCGGACCAAGAAGATTATAAGAAAGTATATTTGGAATTTTACGCACTGTCCCATTGTTTATGTGTGGAAAGACTTAGGGATAAGGTTTTGGCCGCAGTGGATCAAGTCAGGTCATTGTTATAACGGACGTTCATGTTCGATACCACCGGGCATGTCATGTAGGCCATCAGGGTCAGAGACGCGGACAATATTCAGGTGGCATTGCCCAATGAATAAAAGGGGTCAAATATCAAAATGCAATTGGATAAGGATACACTATCCTATCATCACCAAGTGCTCGTGTTCTTGTTGAGCATCGGTTAGTGGACCCCTGATAGTTGAAATTTAATCACTTGTCTGACTTTTACATTGGACAAGAAGTTTTTCTTTTCTAATAAACAGGTTTGTGCTTAAAACAATTATTCCCATTGCAAACAGTTAAGAGCCAGATCGGACACCGAGTTAGTCGGCGAATGATCAGGCGCCAAATTGTGTGCTACTCTTCTGGTTCCATATTCTTTTTGTTCGATTTGGATTTTAGGTATACCTAATCTTATATTGAATCTGTGATTGTCAGGAAAGTGATTAAAGAGACTGATGAAATATTAAACTTTTATGAAAATCGGCCAGTCTCTCTATATAAAACACACGAAGGAAGACATTCAAGCGTTCTGTGAATGCATGGCTGCCGTTTCTCCGGATTTTTCCGAAATCTTCGTTTTTTATCCTAGCAGATGGTAGCTTAAAGCAGGTTGAAAATAAAGCAGAATGCGCGGTAAGGCGCATTCTGCTTTAATTTCAACCTGCTTTATGTAATCGCGCTTGAAAATTTGGAAATCTTCGGATTTTTCAAGATCAACTTATGGCAGCCCTGTGAGTTGGGATGTACCCAACGTGTTTTGTTCACAATCGAAACTGTCAAGGGTTTCCATAGAGAGTTAGATGGGTACAGTTTACTTTTTAAATGTACGACCACTCAAATAAAGGCTCGTTTTCGGTGTTAAAGACAGGCAATTGTTTTAAACAGATTGGAACGAAACAAAAGTTGTTACAGATTGCAGTTTAAACATTTATCTATTTTATTGCTCGCTTACGATACAATGAAATTGAATCGGGCCACAAGTTATAACCACACAAGAAACACTGAAATGACCTTTAACTTCTAATCGCGATACTTCGAACGGCACCGGGTCGGGCCGATTTTTCGTAGTATCGGAATTTCGTAAAATTGCATGTAACATTCATATGGTTATACAGTTTCCGTAACTATTTCTATAGTTATATAGGGCGTGTTCGATTATCAGTTCCAGAACTGTTTGGAACGATTCCATGGAATTAGTAAATCAAATAAAAACGGAATTGAACCCTTGCAAATATGGTAGTCTGGTTCCCTGCTTAGTATAACCTTGCTGTCGAAGCGTTGGCAAATTGTGTCGGGAACTATGATGATACGTCACAATTCTGCTCACACCACCTCCTTGAACAGAACTGATAGAACAGTTCTGGAATTGAATTCCGGACCATTCGATTTCGATTCCGTCAATCCTGTCAATTCCGGACTGATAATCGAACACGCCCATAGTTAAATAGAAATCACTGATTAACGCAGGATAACAGGATAGCAGAATGCTCCAAAAGGAGATTTTTGTTTGACTTTCACCCTGCTTTAAATCACCGCCTGACTTTAACAGCATCAGATGAGCTCTTTCTTTGGTAGTCGTAACTTATGTGTTTTAATGTAAATGAATGATCGACAAATACCTCATTTTGTAAACATTGAGAATATTGTTGTTATGATTATTCTTATGATTATGTTCATAATGTGATGTTGCATATATGCCATTGTTAGACAGTGCATTTATTAAATGTGACCCTTTCTCTCTACAGTGACCGAGTTGATAAGACGTTTACTCTTTCCCATTTAACTCATTACCCCCTGGAACTTCTAATGGAAAATTCCAGTTTGCAATAAAGGCTGGTCCATTTTAGACTATTTAGGGTTGTTTTTTTGTAATCAATTGCAAAATACCAAACAGTGAAGTCCCTGATCAGAGGGCTCCTGCAGGAGCCCTCTGATCAGGGACTTCACTGTTTGCATAGTACAAAAGTACTCTTCATAGGTACACATTTGGTAAAAGACGCATATATGTGTCACTAGGGCTCAATGAGTTAAACGCATACGAGACGCAAACACTCAAATGTAGAAAATGACAACTTTTTGACAATTCTGGCGACTCATTTTAATCTGAGTGGCAAATATTTGGCTCAAAACTGTTTGTTAAGGAAACTTAATAATAGTTTTAGCATGAACGCGTTTATTGGGAAAGAATAACGTCTTCTCTACTGTATAGCCGTTCGTTGATTTCAGAACCATTTTTTATATTAGTGTATTTTACGAGCGAGTTTTAAAGCATTGTAGACCCAGATCAGAGAGTTCATGAAGGAGCTGTCTGATACGGGTCTTCACTGTTTTCTTATGGGATATGTTTGTCATGAGTCTGTGATGCGGGAGAACTAGTTGAGATGTGGGTGGCGTTTTATTAAGTGTACAATCAGAGAAGAGCTACAGTGGAATAGATATTAATTTTCCCGTTTAAGCAGAACGCATTGCAATAATATGCAGAAATTGACAATTTTATGACAATTCTGATTGTTAATTTTGACCAAGCTGATTGTTAATTTTGACCAAGATGGAAAACATTTTAGAGCCTGCTCAGACGCCGGGTAACCCGTCGTCTGATTCGACTCAAAACTGTTTGCATTGGAAATAACAGATTTAGCGTAAAGGCGTTTAATGGGAAAGAAAGTTTTCTCCATTGTATATATATTCAGCGGTTAAAAGGCAACAGACAAAGAACTTGAAATTCTCACACGAGTTTACTGTCTTTGCAGGCCAACACTCGAAAGAATTAACTAAACATTTCTAGCATAAAATAAAACTACAGTGGAGAATACGTTATGCTTTCACTTTAAACGAAACGCAAACACATCGCATTACAATAGAGAAATTGACAATTGTTTGAAAATTCTAAATGTTCATTTTATTTCTGAGTGGCAAATAGTTGGGAGTCGGATCAGATGCGTTAACGCTGAAACGTTTATTTCCCGTGCAAATAGTTTGGAGCAGACAAGACGCCTGATAACCCGGCGTCTGATAAGGATCCGAACTGTTTGCCACTCAATATAAATTTAATGGTCAGAATTGCCAATAAGTTGTCATTTTTCTACGCTTTATTGCAATGCAATTATTTTAACGTAAACGGTCTACAACCGTCAGAATACCCGGCGTCTGACAATGATCCAAACTGTTGGCCACTCAGTTAGAATTATTTTTCAGATTTCTTTTCAAGAAACTCTCATTTTCTACATCTTCTACTTTTTGTTGAGTCTCGTTTAACCCTTTCCCCCATAGAAGCGACTTTTAGCGTATTTAATTTATTCCTCCGCTGAAGAAAATAGTTCCAGTTTATACAGTACCCTCATGAACAATTACCATAACAAATATTTTACATATAACCTAGCAGATGGTAGTTTAAAGCAGGCTGAAAGTAAAGCAGAATGTGCCTCAAGGCTTTCAACCTGCTTTAAGTGAGTACCTGGATTTAATGTTATAAACGGGTTGTTGGGTAAAGGGTTAAACCGGAGATAATAACGTGTTCTCCTTGATAGTATACTTTGAATAATGTCAAAGGGCAAACACATATTTAAAAAAAAAACAGGTTGTGACTTAGGTCGAAATATAGATTCGTCTCGATAGGTCGAACTCGTTTGTATAGTGTATCGGTGTAAGGGGAGGGAATGGGTAAGTGTTATTTGGTAAGCGTTTCTGCATTTAGAGTAGTTTAATTGAGTCGAAATTGGACACATGTCAAAGTTAAAACGTAGCCTAATATACAGCGAGTTCGGTAAATGAATCGGAACCCAACGTGGACCAACTTCCGTGACAAATTTACACAAAAACGACCCGTTAGCCGATATCGTTGGGCAACTACGCGAACAAACCTCGACGGTAGTGCACCATGGCCAACGATAAAATCCAAAATGTCGACCAATTAATTTAACGGCTTGCACTTCAAATGTATAGTGCATGTATTCCTAAATACCAACCATTTTTAATACGCGAACA
Source organism: Gari tellinella (assembly GCA_922989275.2). Classification (NCBI taxonomy): domain Eukaryota; kingdom Metazoa; phylum Mollusca; class Bivalvia; order Cardiida; family Psammobiidae; genus Gari; species Gari tellinella. Next base: position 23,777,977 of record OV277856.1, on the reverse strand, counting down.
AACAGAGCAGCTTACAATATAAAATTTAAATATTATTTTAGTATGTGGTAAAATTGATTTATTTCAGTTGAGTCTAGTGCTCTTTTGCGTATGTGATTCATTCCGTTTATAATTCGTTCGTACTCGTGGAAAGCACGTTTACATGGGACGCAATGATGTAATTGTTGGAGAGTTTTCAAAAGTGTTAGCGGTCGTGTTCGGCGAACTAAGTTGGTCTCCGATATCTTTACTGAACTCACTGCAGGCATAAGGGTAAATTCGATCGATGCGAGTACGACTTGTCAAGACCCAACTTTACACAGCTATGATATAGTGTGGAAGACGTTATTCTCTCCCAATAAACGAGACTGTGCAAAAACAATTATTTTTATTGCAAACAGTTTAGAGCCAGATCAGACGCCGGGTAACCCGGCGTCTGATCAGGCTCCAAACTGTTTGCCACTCAGATCATTATGAATCGTAAAAACGTTCAAGAACCTGTCATTTTCTACATTTTATTACATTGCACTTATGCTTAGTTTCGTTTATTTGGAGCAGAATAATGTCTGCTTCACTGCATACAGTACGCACCTAGCGCTGTTTTGGTACGTATCTCTTGTGACGTCATTTTTAAACTATTATTTATAATTGGTAATTTCATATGCATGTATATAATAATATAGTATGAAGTGTTGATACCGTTCAACATCTACTGACTTGTAATTATTGTCTTCAAATCTTTGTTGAATAAATTATGAAGTGACTCTTTGTGTGTGTAATTAATTCTAACTACCTTTCGGAGATTATTGTAAGACGTACAGAGCTGACGATGGAATCCTTTCCAAGATGTCCCTCTTTGGAAAAGGGTTAACATTGACCAAACAGTTACACTGTTTTTATCCATTATCCCTTAATCTTTTCTAGTATTGAAAGCAGGCTGTCACTTAAAGCATGTTTAAAATAAAAGCAGAATGCTCTTTAGAGAGCATTCTGCTTTATACTTTCAGCCTTCTTTAAGATACAAGATGGTTAGATACTGGAAATGCCTTCTGTGTTGCGGGAATTCCTAAGTGAGGACTGCTTTTAGATTATATCTACTGTTTAAGGAAGACGAGTGTCTATCATTAACCCTTATCCAGCTGTAATATCGTCTGCTTCGAAATTGTCGTCTGCAAAATTAGTGTAATTTTAGTGTTATACATTTTCAAGTAAAGAAAACTAACGAGTGTCAAACAGTTTGGATCCAGATCAGACGCCGCGTTACGCGGCGTCTGATCTGGATCCAAACTGTATGCAAAAGACAGTGAAATCGCGAACAGTAGGCAAAGGGTTAAAGTAGGAAGAAAGTATATGTATAAAAATGCAATGTATGACAGAATGGTTTCGGAAGATACTTTCTGCATTATTATAATCATTACATGTAACTCTTCCATCGCTAAAGTGTATACAAAGTACTCTCTCTCTGTCTGTCTGTCTGTCTGTCTCTGTCTCTCTCTCTACAACGACGCCCAAAGGGAGACACAGATTGTGTGTGTTGTTCGCAGCGAGTTGTTATAGGGAGTGAATATTAATATGACTTGGCTTCCATTTGCAAACAGCTTGAACCCATATCAGACGCCGCGTAACGCGGCTTCAGATCTGGGTTCAAACTGTTTGTCACTCGTCTTTATGTTTCTTCTGTCAAATGTCCAATAAGTAACTTTGAAAGAAACAGCAGACGACGATTTTAAGCAGGTGATATTGCAGAAAAGGATTATACATAATTGTTTTGTTTGGGGAACAGTGGTAAGTATTGTTGTAAGGAGCGGAGGACCGTTGTAGGGAGGCAGCACTGTAGTCTGTATTAAACACTTTCAATGTCATTACCGTATCACTGGCATACATCGTACACCGGACATTGGCCCAAAGTGATTCGGAATCCATGGTGAATTGATGTAAACAATGTCAGACCAGTTAATAAATACGTCTATTACACAATTATTGCAACACATAAGTATGAAACATTTAATCGTATCGAATTAGAACTAATTTCTGCCTGTCGCAAACAAGTCAGTTCTGTTACAAACGTCGATTGGTCCGTGAAATATGAGTTTTTAGTCTGTCCGGTCACTGCCAACGTGTGACGAGTTTGCATAAATTGGCTGAACATGTGCATTATATACAGTTAAAATGTAATTGTTTTTCACTGTATCGATGGGAAATATGTATTGGAAATATTTCGCTAAAATGATCTACAGATTGCAAATTTAGTCGATTAATGGCAGCATCACTGTACTGCGTCTTGCAATACGTATGTACTGTTTCTTGCAGAGGCTAGTGGTATTTACTGTACTGCTTCTTGTTAATATTAAATGGTCGTTCTTCGTCCATTTACAGGTCTGTACCATAGATTACAAGTGTACTTACTGTGCGGATTCATTCCAAATATTTAGAGGGATAATTAAACACACCACAGAAATCCACCACAGGCAGTAAAGAAATAAAATTTCGTGTTGTTGACAAGAACAAAATAAAGCCAAGAACTTTTATAATAATCCCTGATTAATGTCGTGAACAAGGACGGTTATTACTGTTAACCATATTTCAAATAATATCAACTCAATTTTATGCTTTCAAAACTTAAGAAAAGTAACTGGCAAAAAGGTTGGGTCCAGATTATAAGTCGCGTAACGCGGCGTCCTATCTGGATCTTAACTATTTGCAAACAGTTGGCAAATATAAACCAAGTCTCGCTTAGCATAATATTAGTGTTGACGTAGGCTGCAAATAAGCAGGAAGCCTTCTGAGTGGAGAATTTTACATTTTCTTTTCAGCATGCTTTAAGCAGTTATTGTTCGATTTTTCTGACCTGTCGGAGTTATTTTTAGAACAGAATAGTTCATAATGGTAAATAGATAACAGGGTTACATCGGATCTATATAGTCGTTCCCTTTTCCAACTTGAGATAACATGATCCTCGTGCAGCACGAGACCCTTGCGCTAACTTTATTGATATTTTATTCTTTCCCAACAAACGCATTTATATACTAAAACTATTATTTCCATTGCAAACAGGTTGGAGCCAGATCAGACGCCGGATTACCCGGCGTCTGATCAGGCTCCAACCTGTTTGTTACTCAGATAAAAAATATAATTAAAAAGTCTTAAAGTAAATTTCCACAGTTTAGTGCATTGCGTTTGCGTTTTAACGGGAAATAATAAGGTATCCTCTACTGTACATTGCGCACAAAAATTACAGCTATCCGTATAATTACCGTATGTAGAGAAAACTCATCCCTTTGAAAGTTTTAGAATGTTCCAATCTAAAAATAACTCCGACAGGTCAGAAGAAAACACTAATACTTATATTTAAAAACAAACGAATCTTTGAAAATAAGTCGTTCAGAAAAAAAAGATCGCGCGCTGTGTTGTTTGAACCTGCTACCCACGACATGCTAGTACGACTCGTTCACCACTGAGCCACGGAGACTTCGATAAAGTAAGGCTCGTCAGTTTGATATAAATGTGTTAACAAGAAACAATATGCCACAAGTAGTAACAATAAGCCTCAAGAAGAAATATAAAGCCACGAGAAGGGAAAATAAGCAACAAGAAGAAAAGAAAAGCCACAAGAAAAACAAAAAGCCAATTGTAGGGAAATAAGCCACAAGATAACATGAACAGCGACAAGAAAAACGAAAAGCCACAAGAAGGAAAAAAAGATACAAGAAGAATAAAAAGCGACAAGAAAAACAAAAAGCCACAAGAAGGGAAAAAAGCCACAAGAAGGGGAAAAAGCCACAATATTAAATAAAAAGCGACAAGAATGGAATTAAGCCACAAGATTATTTAAAAAAGCGACAAGAAAAACAAAAAGCCACAATAAGGGAAATTAGCCACAAGAAAAAAAGCGACAAGAAAATCAAAAAAAGCCACAAGAAGGGAAAAAAGCTACAAGAAGAATAAAAGTGACAAGAAGATCAATCAGCCACTAGATGCGAAATTAGTTTTTATTAGTTCGATTTTAACCATGATAAAACTCACCCGAGACCTAATGGTAACCTGCAATCTGAGCGAGTTTGAAAGAGACTGGATACCATTTGTGACCTCAAGAGTGAAACCACTAAACTTGTTGAGGACGCACAACGCACAACAGACTACGGGCATTAAAATATTACCGAATCTATAGTTGAGTAATAAATGATCATTTATTGTACTAAAACTTGCGTAATTACAGAATAATGTTCCACAATTATAACAAACTAATGAGTCCTAATTCACCGAAGTCGCCGTGGCTCAGTAGGGAACGAGTCGGACTAGCATGCCGTGGGTATCAGGTTCAAAACACACAGTGTGCGCTTTTTTCTTCATATATTTTATGTTCATAGTTTCTTTTTAATACTACTAAAAGTATGCTGAAAAGAATAAATTCATTGAATAAAAATCGTTTATATACACATTACGTTTAGCGGAGGCTTTTGAGCTGACCTTTCTGGCTTCTTGAAATTGGGTCAACTTCGGGCCGGGGTTGGGTAACGTCATTACAAACGACTGAGACTATTGTTTAAGACAATATTACCTACGGGTTTCATCGCAAAAACGTGGGAAAGATCGATATATATTCAAAATCTATTTTTGAGTATTAAATGATCACTTTATGTACCAAAACTAGCGTAATCACATAATTCGTTCCACAATTATAACTAGCTAACGAACCGAATTTGAACGAAGTCTCCATGGCTCAGTAGGGAACGAGTCGGACTAGCATATCGTGGGTAGCAGGTTCGAACATCACTGAGTACGATCTTTTTCTGAACCCTTTTTTAAATAATCAACATTATTTTCATATAATCGTTTCTTTAAATACAAATAACTGATTAACCCTTTCACTGCCATTTTTTGTCGTGAGATTTTACTCCTTCGTCGTTTAATTTTCGTCTGCTTCAATTTGGTTGCCTGCGATAATAGCGTTTACAGGTTAGCTAACGCAGTATAACTGACAATATTTCTATACGAGTGTCGACTAATTGGATCCTGATCAGACGCCGCTTCAAACAGTTTGGATCCTGATCAGATGCCGCGTCAAACAGTTTTGATCCTGATTAGACACCGCATGACTCGCCGTCTGATCAGGATCCAAACTGTTTACAAACGCGCATATAAGCGTCGTTGAGAATGAAAGGGTTAAAGCATGCTGAAAAGTAAAGTAAAAGTCTCCAATTGGAAGGTTTCCTTCTTAATGCCATCCTGGTTTATTATACTAAGCGTGACTTGGTTAAAATTGCGAACAAGTTGCACACACTGTAGATCCAGGTCAGTTGCAAACGCGCTTTTAGGTGCCAGTGAGAGCATGCTGAAAGTAACATAAAAATCTCCAATTAGAAGGTTTCCTTCTTATTTGCAGCCTGCATTAACACTTATGCTAAACGCGACTTGGTTAGATTTTGCAAACAGTTTGCATCTACAATATGGATCAAGATCAGACGCAATGTTACGCGGCGTCTGATCTGGATCCAAACTTGTTTTTCAGTAATACTTAACCTTTCTTAAGTTTTGAAAGCATAAAATTGAGTATGTGTTTTTTCTGCAGATGACGTGTTTGCAGCAGATGACTATTCGGCATGACAAGGGTTAAACAACAACATGCAGGACTTTTTTAAAGCTTTTTAAATATAAAAAAGAACCATAGAAACATAAAATGAATTTCTAAAACTATCAGCAACTATTCTGAATAATAATTTACAAGTAAGAAGATCCCCTCCCCCGAACACAACAACCCAAATAAGCAGTCATTTCTACGTGTTAGTGTGCGAGAAAAGTAACGCCATCTTAGTCGGGAAAGTCCTTGGTAACGGCCGTCTTTTACTCTTAGAATTTTTTTCTAGAAGCAATTACTATAGTATTTTCTTAGAGGAAAAGTTAGACAATAATTTTTCTTAGTTGAAAATGTAAGAGTTAGAAGGATGTCAAACAAAATGCTTATAATGTTTCAGAATACGGCACCAGGTCCCATTTTCGATCAATTTCGTTCAGATTTGCTGATTGTATTTCCAAGATGTATTACAGTAGAAATGCAAGATGCCGTACAGTAAACTGTCACCTGCTTGCAAGACGCAGTACAGTGATTGTAGAATGAAATGGTCAAATTTACAAAATGTGTAAATGTTTCGCTAACACTTGGAGAAAATCCAAATACATAGAGTTAATTTCTATCTGTAGAGGAGATACAATAACACTTTACATGTATACAATGTGCATACTCGGCCAATTTGTGCAAACTCCACACTTGTTGGCAGTGATCGGGCAGACAAAACTCTTGTAATTCACGAACCAATTGACGTTTGTAACAGAGGAGGCTTGTTCGAGACAGGCAGAAATTAGTTCTGATTCGGTACGATTAGATGTTTCATACTTATGTATTGCAATAATTGTGTAATATACTATGGAAGGCCGGTGCGCCATGCTAAATGCTAAATGCGAATTGCTTAATGCGAAATGCTAAATGCGAATTGCGAAATGCTATTTAAGTACAAAACTCTATTAGGGGTGTTTAATGCTAAATGCTATTTGTAAAATGCCAAATGTTAAATGCTGATTGCGAATGCGTTTTGCGAAATGCCATTTGCGGATTGCAAAAATGCTAAATGCGAATTGCAAAAATGCTATTCGCAATCCTTAATGCCAATTGCGAATTGCTGTACTAAGACCAAACAAAAATACCTCGGTTTCCGGTACCCAAACCGACCCTAGTTTTTTTTAACACAATCATATAATGATGATATATTTAACTTTTCTGATGGAGTATTTTATATAATTATATTCAAATTGTTATTAATTTAATTGATAGGCCCCAAAACCAAATTTACCTTAAACATTGAAATCTGGTATGATTGTTAACCAATATTGGGATACCAAACCGGCAAAGTAGTGGCTTATATATGATAGGTGGAATTAATAATATTTTGTAATGTGTTGTATGTTTGTCAAATATGTCAATAAAATGTGTTGTCTGCCTATTGAATATGTCAACGGTTAATTTCGAAAAATGAAAAAAAAGAGTTTAGGATCGGAGGGAAAAACTATGGTCGGTCGGGTTACCGAAAACATATGTTTTTTTTGTTTGTTTGGCCTTAGTACAGCACTTCGCATTTGGCATTTAGGAATTTGCGAATAGCATTTTTTGCAATTCGCATTTAGCATTTTTGCAATTAGCAAATGGCATTTCGCAAAACGCATTTCGCAATCAGCATTTAGCATTTTAAGAGTTTTGTATTAAACTAGCATTTCGCAATTCGCATTTAGCATTTCGCATATAGCAATTCGCATTTAGCATTTAGCATGGCGCACCGGCCTTCCATAATATACGTATTTATTAACTGGTTTGACATTGTTTACATCAATTTACCGTTGAATCCGAATCACTTTGGGCCAATATCCGGTGTACGATGTATACCAGTGATTATATCGTCTGCTTTGATACAGTGACCTGTATTGTTGTTTAACAGATAGATTTAACTGTTTCAACACTAAGGGCGTGTTCGTTTATCAGTCCGGAATCTTCCGGATTGACGGAATCGAAATCGAATGGTCCGGAATTCAATTCCAGAACTGTTCTATCAATTCTGCCCGAGGAGGTGGTGTGCGCAGAATTGTGACGTATCATCATGGTTCCCGGCACAATTTACGAACGCCTCGCCAGCAAAGTTGTAATAAGTAGGGAACCAGACTACCATATTTGCAAGGGTTCAATTCCGTTTTTATTTGATTTACTAATTCCATGGAATCGTTCCAAACAGTTCTGGAACTGATAATCGAACACGCCCCATGTAACTATTATGGAATTACCAAAACATGAACCATTCTGGATATTTTAAATATTGCTTTAAATAAGAAAATAGCGTAGACCCTGATCAGAGGGTTCCTATAGGAGCCCTCTGATCTTGGTCTACGCTGTGTGCTAATTGAAAGCAATATAATTTGAAAAGGTCCATGGTGTTTAAAGAGTTAAGGCAAGATTACTGAGCACAGGTTGTCAAACAGTCTGGATTCTATATTCTTCTTCCTTGCATACACTTGTACTTCTCCATCCCTGTGGCAGCAAAGTGTTTATGGTTTCCTCAATCTTCCCATGTAGCTTTAATTTCTTCTATAAGGTGATAGAAACAGGTCAAACATTTCCAATAAGCTGATTTTAAAACCAATTGAAGCCTAGCGACTACTAAAACGGACATTGGCAAGCAGTGTAGATCCTGATAAGACGTCGCGTAATGCGGCTTCTCATCAGGATCTGCACTGTTTTCTATATCACAATTATAAAATATTTTGCTGTACGGACAAACACTGCAGTGACTTTAGATCGTATAAAAAGAACGATCCTTGCAATATTCTGGCACGATTGGTTAAACAGACCGCAAGAGCAGTATGGCGTATTAGGCTATATGTTGCAGATTCAGTTTTGCATACATGGCTCAATGATATATTATAAAGCTTAGAAAAAGCTTGACCGGAGGATATTATTCTACACCACACTAGCTAATGGTACCAAAGTTGTCTTGTGAGTACATCGTGGGATGGCGAAGAGTACGAGTACCGTAACATTTTCAGGTAACTGTGACACTTTGAGCTTTAGCTTCATTTATAGAAATCACCTTGCATAGTACAGTAAAGCCTCTCTATTACGGACACTGAAATGTATGCTAATTGATGGTATAAAGGACAGGTGACAGTTTAAAGGAAGGTGACAGTAAAACAGAAAGCTCCTAAAGGAGCTTTCTGTTTAACTGTCATCTTCCTTTAAGCAGTCACCTGTTGCGAAACGCCAAATAATTAACAAAATTTATTGGTCGTAATTGAGAGGTTTTTCTGTACGTATATTTTCTACACCAGATCAGTCAGAGATGCCAAATTTAGTATAAGAATACATCTTGTGATAGCGGAGTGGGCATACTACATTTGTATTTTGATCTCAATTATATAAAATTTTGTTTGAGCATATTTACTCTACCACATCATCTAGCGTCCCCCAATTTAGTGAGTACATGTATATACATTTTAGGATGGTGGAATGTTGCATACTACTTTCAGGTCATTGTACCCTTGAACTTGATCTTTTACCTCAGTTAAATAAACAAGAGCCCCATGGGGCATATTTCGATCACCTGAGAAAATAGCTGAAAAAATGGCGATAATAATTTAGGTCCAGGACTGACCTAGATATGAAACAGACCCGAACAATTTGAACAAATTATGTAAAGTATATTTAAAAGTGTCACCATACCGAATATAAAAGCTCTGGCCATATTAGTGTCAGAGAAGAAGACGTTTGAAATTTTCTCTATATAACTCTATGTAAAACTGTGACCCCAGGGGCGGGGCCAATTTTGACACCAGGTGCATAATTTGAACAAACTTGATAGAGGACCTGTAGGCGATGGTATGTGCAAAATATCTAAGCTCTGGCCCTTGTAGTTTCAGAAAAGAAGATTTTTTAAGTTTTCATTGAAAACAATCTATTTTTAGCTCCTGTGACCTAGTTATGCAACCGACCATAACCATTTGAACAATTTTGGTATAGGACATCTAGAAGTGTCACCATACCAAATATCAAAACTCTGGCCATATTAGTTCCAGAGAAGAAGACGTTTGAAAATGTCATTATATAACTCTATGTAAAACTGTGACCCCCCGGGCGGGGCCAATTTCGACCCCAGGGGCATAATTTGAACAAATTTGATAGAGGACCTGTAGGCGATGCTATGTGCCAAATATCTAAGCTCTGGCCCATGTAGTTTCAGACAAGAAGATTTTTTAAGTTTTCAATGAAAAAAATCTATTTTTAGCTCCTGTGACCTAGTTATGCAACTGACCAGAACCATTTGAACAATTTTCGTATAGGACATCTAGAAGTGTCACCATGCCAAATATCAATGCTCTGGCTACATTAGTTTCAGAGAAGAAGACGTTTGAAAATTTCACTATATAACTCTATGTAAATCTGTGACCCCCCGGGGCGAGGCCAATTTTGACCCCAGGGGCATAATTTGAACAAACTTGATAGAGGACCTGTAGATGATGCTATATGCCAAATATGTAAGCTCTGGCCCTTCCAGTTTTTGACAAGAAGATTTTTTAAGATTTCCTTATTTTTTCACTTTGGTTGCCATGGCAACCAGAGTTCTGCATTGGTTTTAATTCTTTGAACAAATTTGAAAGAGCTTGACCCAAGGAACATTTCTGTAAAGTTTGGTTGAATTCTGTCAAGCCGTATAGGAGGAGATGTCATTTGAAGCAATTGTTAACGACGTCGGACGACTAACGACCAACGACTAACGACGGACGACGACGGACGACGACGGACGCCGGAAACAGGGCCATCCCAATAGCTCACCTTGACCTTTGGTTCAGGTGAGCTAAAAAAGCTTGTCTTGAGCATAGTTATTTAGTATTACACAACAGTTACATTTACGAAATATTTTGTTAGAGTATATATTTGGATGGTGGAGTGTCGCGAACCATTTTCAGTTACTTTGACCTTTGACCTCACCCAGAGAATAAGCTTGTCCGGACCATACTTCCTTAACCACTTCCGTTAGGTATACTAAATTTGGTATGTGAGAAAATCTCAGGATGACAGTGCGCGCGCGATTTTCAGATACCCTGAAACTTTGACCTTGGCCTTGATCTTGTCCGGAGCATATTTCCCATATCACATCAGCAGCGGACACCAAATTTGGTACGTGAGTATATCTTGGCATTACGCTGCCTATCTTTTCAGGTTACTGTGACATTGACCATGACCTTTGACCCCAATTAACAACGCGAGCACCGCAAACGGTACATTATACGCCCACTGGCAAAGAAATATATAGTTTTATCAACAGCTATTCTAATTTGTATACATTTCGAGCTCTGAGAGCATAAATAGTACTGAAATAAAGCCTTTTCTAGCATATCTGAGTACCCCCAAGGGCAGATAACTCTAGACACAATGATCCTATTTCAATTATAATCAATCCTTTCTATAATTATACTGTGGGCAAACATAATCAAAATACATTCAAAACTGTAGTTGCAAAGTGTGTTAACACTGTCAAATAAACCTTTTATAGCATATCTGAGTACATCAATACCAGATAACTCTGTAACGACAAATCGAATAAATCTCAAACTCGACTCAGGTCCAGATCTTTATGCATATAACATTTGTGTGAGGTTTCATTAATATCCCTCCGATGGTTTACCGGAACCCCCCGGACAAACAAAATGTTGACGGACGAACGAACGGACGTTCTCACAGTTGGACATTTGTTGGGTATATTTTTTGTTTAAAAGTACCCAACAGTACACTTAAATACCCAACAATAACAATAGGGCAATCACGGAATGAATGGAATCTATTGTTCTCCCTACCCAACAAATGACCTTTCGTGCGCTCGGACGGACGGACGGACGAACGAACGTATTCACGGACGGACGGACAGGGCCACGCCAATATACGACTACCTTTAGAGGTGGGTGTATAAAAAGATCTTCCAGAGTAATTTCCTATATTATATCAGCTAGAGAAAACGGAATTTGATGTGCTAGTACATCTTTGGATGGCAAAGTGACCTGAACCATGTGCAATTTATCATTTTAAAGAGCTATTCTTTGCCTAAACGATGGCCAATGCACGATAAGTCAAAACATGAACCTAAGGCACTGGACCTTTTTGTGCATTGTTGAGATAATTGTTTGAACAAAATTTGATACTATAGTATAATTATTATTGCGGCTTTATTATTTCGAATAAGTTATGAAACTTTCTGTCAAATACTATCAGAAATTAAGCACACACCACATAGTTTAAAATGTTATTATTATATAAAAATTATAAAATTATATAAAATATAGCTAATACTAAACGCGTACTGAAATATCATAAAAATGAATCTATTGTTATGTATAAAAGTAGTTGGTGAAAGCTCAAACTCATTTTTCTTATATATTAATTAAAGCCATTGAAGTAATATTTTTCTGTTTTTAAAATCAAAATGTAGATATATTGAGCTATACATTTGTATGGCGTTCGAAAATAAATGTCGACTTTTGTCTTTAGCAAAAGAAAAATGTTAATTTTGAAAAATTGATTTTTAAGAAGGTTAACCCTTTCAGTTGTAATGAAATTTTATTTACATTAAAATTCAGACATAAACTGATATATTTCAAAAACAAATATTACAAATTGTACGTTTTAAGAAGGTATTACGTCCAAACATAATGTCTGAAAAGTGTTATGTTCTAGTGTCCGCGATTAGGGGGCCATTAAGGTTCATGTTGCGACTTATCGAGGTATGTGATCTTATCGTGCATTATATATACCATCGTGTAGCGTGTATTATATATACCATCGTGTAGACAAAGAATTGCTCTTTAAAATGATGTATAACACATGCATTTTGCACGTGTTATATCGAAAGTTTGTATTAAGTAACATTACTTTTGCAGCACTTTCGTATCTAGAAAAAAACTTGTCCGATTGATGAGTTGAGTTTTACGGCACTACGACACAAAATAGGTCATATAGCGCCGATGAATGATGAGGGATGGTGAGATGAAATGATGATTTCGGATAATCTCACTCTTTGCGGAGCACCGCATGGGAACAAAACCACCAACCTGCCTTCTTTTTAGTTCTTGGCAGAGGGAATAATCTCGGTCTAATAAACAGACAAAAATTCCCTATGACAAATAAGCCCCAGAACTACGGCAAGGTAGGAAGGTTTCTGTGGAAAGCTTGTCCGTTGCATATTTCGTACACAATATCAGCAACACATACCAATTTATTTGTGTGAGTCCATCTTGGAATAGAGGAGTATAGTATACCATTTTCAGGCTACTATGGCCGCAAAAAGATGACCTCACTCTTCACCTTGACCTTTAACCTCAATCAAAGACAAAAAGAAAAAAGCTAGTCCGGAGGATTTTAATCCATACAACACCAGCTAATTGTACCAAAGTTGTCTTGTGAGTACATCGTGGGATGTCGAAGAGTACCGGAACATTTTCCAAAACCATCTTCTCTTGGACATATTTTCTACACCAGATCAGTCAGAGCTGCCAAATTTAGTATGTGAGTGCATCATGAGATAGCGGAGTGTGGCATACCGTTTTGATATCAATTATATATAACAAAAAATCTAGCGATCCCCAGTTTATTTAGTACATCTTGGGATGGCGTATGTTGTATACTACTTTCTGGTCATTTTGCCCTTGAACTTAACCTTTACTTCAATTGTAGAAAAAGCTTTTCTGGAGCATACTTTCTACTACACAACAGCTTGATTACCTTTTTTAGAACACCGTAGGGTGGCGAAGAGTACCGTAACATTTTCATGTAACTGTGACACTTTGACCTTTGTCCTCACTTATAGAAATCATCTTGTCGAAACATGCTTCCTACACACTATCAGCAACACATACCAATTTGTTTGTGTGAGTCCATCTTGGGATAGAGGAGTATGGTATACTATTTTCAGGCTAATATGACCTTGATCTGTGACCTCATCTTGTTTTGACTATATTTCCTATACCACATCATTTAGGGATACCAATTTTAGTATGAGTACATCTCTGGAAAAGGGAATGGTACATACTACTTTAAGTTGAACTCACTCTTTTCCTTGACCTATGAACTCAATTATATGAAAACTTTCATAAGCAAATTTGCTACTACACATCAGTTAGGTCCAAACAAAGCATGTGAGTGCACGATTACCTTAAGGGGGTTGAATTACGCGTATTACGTTCACTGTTACCTTGGCCTTGACCTTGACTTCAATCATAGAATGAACTTGCCCAGTGCCTTTTTTCTAAACCACATCAGCGAGAGATAGAAATTTTATGTGCGTACGGTACTCCCTCCATACAACGACCCTCCCAACAACGATTCCTTCATTACTACAATGCTTGCCGATGTTTACAAAACATAACAATTATGTCTAACAGTTTCACTGATGCAGTATCGTCTGCTTATAATTGTCGTCTGCTGATTTTTCAAAAAGCTACGTATTGGACTTTTATACAAAAGTAATATTATGACGACTGACAAACATATTGAATCCAGATCAGATGCCGCGTATTGCAATTGTAAGCCAAGTCTTAATTTTCATTCCCTATCACAACTCCCTCCGAACAACACACGCAATCTTTGTCTCCAATTTGATGTTGTAGAGAGGGGGTAGTACATTTTGTGACTGTGAAGTGTTACAATCCATTGACATTGACTTCAGTTATAGAAAATAATTGCCCGAAGAAAATTCCCTTTATCATATCCTATACTACCAGCCGCGTGGATGGCTGGCTGACTGGATGGATGAGTTTGGTTTTACGGCATGATGATGATGATTTCAGGAAGATAATTTCGGCTAATACAATTGCAAAGCAGCACATGGGATCAAAACCACCGACCTTCCTTCCTTTTAGTTCTTGGAAGAGGGGATAATCTCGGTCACATAAACAGAAACCTCCTATATGAAAACTAATCCTCAGAGCAACGACAAGTTAGAAAGGTCTCTGGTGTGAAAGTACATTGCAGGGTGAAGGAGCATCATGTGCATATTATTTTGAGATACTAGCACCCTCTTTCTTATGGCCTTCACCTTTGACTTTAATTATAGAAACAAATTATATAGCGACTTAGCGAGCATATTTCATTCATACACCGCGTGGCTATATAAACCAAACTGTGTGTGTGAATACATCTCGGGATGGCGGGTGGCCCGTGCCATTCTAAGATCACTTGGACCTTGACCTTTTGGCTTCAATTATTGCAAACGCATGTTCTGACCTAGGTCCTACGCCACAACAGCTAGGGTTACCAAATTTGATGTACGAAATGTGCCGATTTTCAGGTTACTGTGACCTTGATCTTAACCCTTTTCTTCAACTGTAGAACGAATTCTAAGCTTGTCCAAATCATATTTCATGTAAAGTTATAAGTTAGAAATGTCAAATTTGGTATGTCCGGTGTCTACATCCTGGGATGATGGAGTGTCGCGTATCATTGTCAGGTCATTGTATATGTGATGATGACCTCGACTTTATCTCAATTATAAAAAAAACTTGTCCTAAGCATACAGTAAAGACTCTCTATTACGACACTTTTTGATAGGTGACAGCTAAATGCAAGGTGACAGTTAAAAAGAAAGCTCCTATAGGAGCTTTCTGTTTTACAATCACGTTGCTTTAAGCAGTCACCTGTCTTCAACACCGAATAATTTACACAATTTCGTGGTCGTAATAGAGAGGTTTTACTGTATTTTATATATAACACCAGCAAGGAATACTGAATTTTGTATGTTATGACATCCTATCATGATCCTGTGATGGTGGAGTGCCACATACTTCAGGACTCTGTTCATAGATTTAACTCTCGATCTATACATCAAAGTAAAAACTTAATTTCCGAAATATATTCACAATACCACATAAGCTAGAGATGCACAATTTCGCGTGCGAGTATATCTTGGAATGGCGGATTGGCGCATACCATTTTAAAATGTTGTATATATTAGCTGGTCTGGATTTAACCAAAAACTCATTTTAAAATGCATTCAGTGTCAATCAATTGGTCTGAATATACAGCAAACCCTCTCTATTATGACTAGTAAATTGTTTTAGTTATTTAGTGTTGGAGGCAGGAGAGTGCTTAAAGCAGTGTGAACGTAAAAATAAAGCTTTAAGGCCTTTCTGTAAATACTATCAGCTTGCTTTTTAAAATCTATCACCTGTCCTTTATACAACTAGCCTTTCATTTAGCGGTCGAAATAGACGTTCTACACTAACAACAAGATGCCCTGCAGTGCCAATCACAGGGCCGCGACACGATTGCTTTTTGAGAGAGAAAAATCGTCAGAAAGTATATATAGAGACAAGGGACACAACTAATTGTCAGTATATTCTCACCCCACCTCGACAAAACCGGGCATATCATGAATAAATATTGATGAAACGACACCCTTTTTGCATTTCTGTCTAGCTAATATGATACCCTTCCATAAAAACATAACATAAAAACAACTGTAAGCATGCAATTTTAACAGTAACTGCGTCCACTCACTGAAATCATCGATTTTCGGAAAACGGGACAGGTGTTCGTTCATAGCTAACACAGCATTGGCCACTACTATACGCTTGTTTAGGCGGTATTTTCGAGCATTACAGTCATTGGCCATAACTGCACGCTTGTTTAGGCGGTAATATCGAACATGACAGTCATGCGGTTGCATAGATATACATTTTTGACACCGATCAAAGCTGATTTCTTCTTAAATCATTGCCGTACCAAAAAAGCTTACATGTACAAGAATAACTTTACTGCCGATGAAAACATGCTAATTTGTTGATGGTATGGCAATGATTTGAGTACAAATCAGCTTTTATATGTGTCAACATTGATATATATGGAACTGTATTACTGTAATGCTCGAAAATAGCGCCTAAACAAGCGTACAGAGGTGTCTAATGCTGTGTTGGCTATGAACGAACACCTGTCCCGTTTTCCGAAAATCGGTGATTTCAATGAGTGGACGCAGTTACTGTTAAAATTGTATGCTTACAGTTGGTTTTATGTTATGTTTTTATGGAAGGGTATCATATTAGCTAGACAGAAATGCAAAAAGGGTGTCGTTTCATCAATATTTATTCATGATATGCCCGGTTTTGTCGAGATGGGGTGAGAATATGCTGAAAATCAGTTGTATCCCTTGTCTCTATATATACTTTCTGACAAATTTTTCCCCTAAAAATTAATCGTGTCGGTGCCCTGTGGTGCCAATAAACGCGCTGAGTGCATCTGTTACGCTCTAGCTGTAATCAACACAGTTCTTGTTGTATGTGTTGTTGTTTGTTGTGGTTTTTGTTTTTACATATCTTGAAAAGACGCTGGCATAGACTGATACAGTATAGTCTTTAAGTACATGTATGTCTAAATATTTTACTTTTACTGCGCCAAAGGTGTTGCCTAACCTACGACAGAGGTGAATGTATGATTCATGGAGAGTAGAGGTACAGTGGAGAATCTGTTATTCTTTCCCGTTTAAACGCAAACGTACGCAAACGCAAAGCACTAAAACGTAGAAAAGAACAACTTTTGAACAATTCTGATAATTCTTGTTTATTTTGGTGGCAAACAGTTTGGAGCCTGATCAGACGCCGGGTTACCCGGCGTCTGATCTGGCTCCAAACTGTTTGCACTGCAAATAATAGTTTTAGCGTAAACGCGTTTATTGGGAAAGAATAACAGATTCTCTACTGTAAGTCTCTGACAGCGATGCATATGAGTGATGGGAACGTACAGTGCTCCCTCCCTACAACGGTCCTCTGAACAACGACTCCCTCCTTACAATAACGTTTGCCGGTGTTCCCCTAACAACACAATTATATATATGTCCAACATTTTCACTGCTGCAATATCGTCTGCTTAAAATTTTCGTCAGCTATTTTTCTCAAAGTAACATAATGGTAATTTTGACAGAAAAAACACAGTGACAAGTGACAAACAGCTTGAATCCAGATCAGATACCGCAAATGTCAGCCAATTTCCCTCCCTATAACAACCCCCTCCGAGAAATAAATTATATATCCTAGCACGGAGTTGGGCCTAATAAGAATATTTCTCATTTGCATATCATGTTAAGTGGAAGTTATTTTCTTTAGACAGTGGAGGAAAGTATAAATCAAAGGCGTAAAATGCGTATTTATGGGGTAATGTACTATATAAGAAAAATTGGACAGTCTGTGAAAAGAAATGTGATATACGAAGTAATCAGAGGCGTTAATTCAGATTTGAAGATGCCTCTTAAAATGTTGATTACTCCGTGATCCTAGCAAAATGTAGCTTAAAACAGACTGAAAGTAAAGCATTCTGATTTGCTTTCAACCTGCTGATGTGGTCAAATGTCTTCAAGACTAGAAACATACTACATGTATTGGGTAAATGCACACGGAGCGGAGGAGACAGAAAACTAGGGAGGTGATGAAAGTGACAAAGAGACACCGTTTCTGTTTGCCATTGTTATTTACAGTAAAACCTCTCTATTGCGATCACATGATTGTGTAAATAATTAGGTTTTAACTTTTAAGACAGGTGACTGTTTTCAAAACAATGAAGATCTAATAGCAGAGACTGTCTCTGGTAAGGGTGACGGACGTTTCGGTAAATGACCAGTTCGGTAAATTGATTTTATATAGTGAAAGTCTGGACGTTTCGGTAAAAAGGTAAATTATAGTAATTATAGGTTTATGTACAGGTCTGTATATCACACCTTTCGCTAGATCAATAACTGATGGCGCTTGATCTCTATTCTCTTGTACCTTGTAACTTCTTGCAAATGGGTTGGGTCTAAACTATACTATCTAGTTCTGGAATTGGTAATGCAAATAGTGTAGACCGAGCCATCACGTCATAGTATTTAGCAATATTATAAACGGTATTTGGCAATAAGACATGACACTGGTCTACACTTTATCACATAGCTTTTCTTCACATTTCGTTTTAGTCAGTGTAAATATCAAGTATTTGTAATATGTTTCCTCAAACTTAACCCCATAGCCGGTAACCACTTACAGCACTTTGAAAGTAAAGCAGATTGCATTGTGGGCGTATATGTATATAAATGTTTATCTCCTATGTCAATCTTTAGTTTACTAGTCATTTACGACAGTGTTTCTTATTTTTGCATGGTTAGATATGTAAACAATGTAGACCCAGATCAGCAATTGGTTAAACCCAATAAATATTTGCCGAAAAGTTTGGATTCTGATCAGAAACAGCGATCAGAATCCAAACTTTTTGACAAACAAAATTACAAGTCCTTAATATAATATGCAGCGGAGACAAAGATCAGCAGATCTGGAATCAGTCAAAGTTACTTGCGAACAGTTTGAATCCTGCTCAGACAAATCAGAAGCATCTCAAATGATTTTAATCTACAGATACTTCACCTTAAATAAAAACAACGCAATGGTAGTGAATTGCGTAGAGCTCTACATTGGTCCTCTTGTGTTACGCAGATCTATCATTTGAGTATTATTCTGTAAATATGTATATTATAAACATGCCAATAAATACAAATTTTGTTTTTTTAGTTCTTAATTATTTTGAGATGTAACAATAATCTCATCTCCTTATAGAAGAAATGAAAAAAAAATATTGAAGAAATCAAGTTATTTTTACCCCCTTCACATGCCCTTTATTTCGTTTTGTAAACAGGCAGAAAAATTGCGATCTGTTGGTAGATCAGGATCAACACATACTAAAACAACCCTGCAAACTTGGCACAAACACTGTGCCACAATCTCATTGTTACCGAGAGAGGTGCGATGTGCGATATACTTAATCCTATAATTACTATAATTTACCTTTTTACCGAAACGTCCAGACTTTCACTATATAAAATCAATTTACCGAACTGGTCATTTACCGAAACGTCTGTAAATCTCTGGTAATATAGAGGTTTTATTGTAGATCTAAATGCTCTAGTTGTGCTTTGTTTTGTAGTATTTTGTTTCTATGTTTTGTTTTGTGTGTGAGATACGTGCCATACTTATATCATCGGCCTAAAACGAAGCAGATGAAACTTTCGAAACGACGGATACAAAAACCTCTTGGCGCGCAACATCTAGAATGAATGGTTTGGGGGACGAATCGAATTTATTTAGTTACGTTTATACCCTGGGACGCATATTGATGATATTCGCCCACAGCTTATCTCGTATTTTACAAGATGAAAGTCCGTACAGTTAAATTTAGATTTTGTATGTCATTGAAGCGCCTGAATGTTTTTATCTGTGTGTGATAAGAGACATAGTAATGTATGAGACTTGACCTGAAAAGTTTTAAGCATGACATAAGAGGAAAATGAGTGATAACACCAAAACAGTGGATGTTGTGGTTGTTGGGGCGGGGATTTCTGGTCTGTCCGCGGCCAGGTATTTGGTGTCCAAAGATCCATCGTTACGAGTTTTGGTACTTGAAGGAAAGGGTAAGTAAATAGTATAATTCAGTTGTACGATACGGAACGTTATTTTGCCGTGACTGCTTTAGAAATATGTTTTTTGTGATTTTTGGTAAAGTGGCTTCAGTTCAATCCGATCAATTCCTTTTACCTTTTATCCTTTAACCTCTAAATTAGTCTAATGACGCGTAAAATTACCAACAGTGTACCTTTGAAGAGTACACTTGTCATATGTAGACCAGGTCAGAGTGTGAATTGTTCAGACAGCCCCATGTTCAAGATCATCGAGCGGAAACCCGCTCGCTATCGTTCAACAATTTAGCACAGCTTGCGTCTCCAACAGTGCACTGTAACACAACTAGCAACTTTTACGTACTTATACCTTCCGCTCCCGTTCAAATTCGTTCAAAAGCGAGTGGCCGTCCGCTCGGCAAGCAGAAACTTAGATGAACAAGCCTCAGGTATTAAATTGCAGGTGTTTTTAAAAAGCACGGAATTGTAAGGAGGGAGTCGTTGTTCAGAGGGCCTTTGTAGGGAGGGAGCACTGTATGTTCCCTTCACTCATATGTGTTGTATAATTCCATGTTTAAATTTACACATTTTAATTCTATTTGTTTCATACATACAGACAGGGTTGGAGGTAGAACATTGACTGTTCCACTGAAGACAGCTACAGGCACAGACAAATGGGACCTAGGTGCCCAGTGGGTTGGAAGGTAATGGATACACGTTTCTATACATTTATTTTATTCCTCCTGAAGAAATCAGTTCCTGAATTAATACAGTGTATCTATATTCTAGCAGATTTTAGCAGGCTAAAAATTAAGCAATATTACTTTCAGCCTGCTTTATATTTCAATCTGGTAGGATATGGAATATGTTTTTAAGTAATGTACACTTTCATAAATAACTGTATAAATTGGAACTTTTTTGCTCAGTGAAGGAATGAATTAAAGATGTAAAAAAAAACAAAACACATATTTATGGAGCAAGTGGTCACCTGGCTTCAAAACTAAAGACAGGTTATTGAGGAAAAGGGTTGAGTGACACAAATCGTTTCCCAAAGTTGTTCCTGCCTTGTTATGAAACTTGATGTTAACCCATTTATGCCTGGATATTGCAATGTCAGCTCTCCCTGTTTACTTGCTGTGGAAAATTTCATTATAGACAGAGAGTTTGTCCATACAGCAATTAATTCATATGATATATATAGCAAACAGTGTAGACCCTGATGAGATTCCGCATAATGTTATGTCTGATCATAAGGGTTTACACTGTTTGCCAATGTCCCATTAGTAGACACTAGACTTACATGAGCAATTATTCACTGAACAAATTATTACAGCTTACATTTTAACACATTAACCCATAACCTGTTTCTAAGTTCTGAAGACAAGTGACCTTTTAAAGCAGATTGAAAGTAAAGCAGAATGTGCCTTGAGGCGCATTCTGCTTTACTTTCACCCTGCTTTAAGCTATCATCTGCTAGAACATATACAGTAAACCTCACTTATAACGAACTCGGTTATAACGTACACTCGGCTATAAGGAACAGTTTTAAAATTCCCGAATCTTACCCGTCTTTGTTCTATTTAAAATAATACGGTTATAGCGTACTCGGTTATAACGAAAACTCGGCTATAGCGTACACCATTTTCCGGTCCCGATTCATCAAATTTCATTAAAATATCATCGGTTATAGCGTACCCTCGATTTTGAGTGTTTCAACAGTATGTCGCCGAGTAATTATCGATCGATAATTACCTCACAGGTAAAATGATTGTCAGCGAGCGTTTTCATGCTTTGTGTGTAGGTTTGGGCGATATTAACAGACACTTATTATGTTGGAATGACTTCAGATATGAGTGTCAAACAGTTTGAACCCTGACAACACACTGCATTGCGCAGCGTCTGGTCCGGATCCAAACTGTTAACAAAGTAAACATTAAGCGATAAACGGGTTGAATAAGTCTACAAATGATCTCTGTGTTTGTTCCTTCAAGTAAAGTGGTTGATTGATTGATTAAAAATATTGTTTTGTCAAGAGTAATACATGTATTAGTTATTTGTTGCCCCGTAATGCGGAAATGTTAGAGCCTCGTTTTCGGTATCTCGGTCAACTGCAAGTTATGGTTTTTCCGAAAGTGAGTGAATTTTTAGCCTGACATGAAACTGAGATATAGATGCAAATGGCGACCAGTCGTCAAAGTTTTGTCCGATAATGGCGATAAACAATGAAAATAAGACTACCTCCGCACGAGCTGTCATGTTGAAGGTAAACAAACTTGCAAATTACTGAAATACTATTTCGTTAAAACATAAATATTCTTGTTTGCCAAATTTATAACGTTTCATTTAAACACATAGGTTTACACATGTACACAAGTACATGTACATGTCTGGTGTTCGTTATAAGTCCGATCAGTTCGTTATACTAACCTCGCCTATAGCATACTAGTTCGCTATACGGTTATAACAAACTTCGGCTATAGCGAACACTTTTTGAGGTCCCGAGGTGTTCGTTATAAGCGAGGTTTACTGTACTTTACATTTGTTATTTGGTACTTATCTATAACTGTATAAAATAGAACTTTTTCTTGGGCGGGAGAATAAATTCAAGGCATAAAAAGGCATATTTATGGGGGAATGGGTTAAGAGAATCCAAATGTCTTCTAGTTTCACAATGTGACATTCTTTCCTTCCAACAAGAATCACAGATTTCTAACTTTTTTGGTTGTAATCTGGTATGCTGGGTTTTATATCGGAGGGTCACTGCACTTTCTAAAAGGAAGGCCTTGAAAAACCTTTTGACGTATCTTTAATACAAATACATTGTAATTGTCAATTTGTCAGGTCCCAGGAGCACATTATGCGATTGTTGGGAGAGCTGGGGCTGGAGACCCTGGAGCAGTACGTCAGCGGGACCAAGGTGTTACAGCTAAGAAAAGAGGGGACACTCAGGACCTACAACTCTGCCATTCCATCTCTGTCCATACTAGCCTTACTAGACCTTGACCATGTGATCAAAAAGGTATCAGGACACAAGATATAATCAAACCATTCAATACAATACTCATTAGCAGTCTCATAACTGTTTCAACTCTTGTGGGTTTTTAGGTTCCCTTGTGGATCATTTGAGTTACAAAAAAAATAAACCAGTCTACTTGGAATTTTTAGTAGTTTAATAAATACTAGTCTAAATTATCAAACATTGTAGACCCAGATCAGATGGCTCCTAATTAATCTGGGTCTACACTGTTTTCAAATATGATGAGCATATTTTAAACAAGGTTTATTGTGTTGAAAGAGTTAAATAAACGTGGTTGGTAAAATTTAGTGCAGGGTAAAAATGATGCAGAGAGCAGCTCCTTCAGGAACTATATACCTTAGCAGGGTCTGCGTTGTTTTCTCATAGAATATGTCTGATGTGAATCTACACTCTTTCTTGGGAAATTGTCCTTGTTCTATTAGCCAATGTAATAGCTAGATGATTAATATTTATAGTGAGCAGAGTTAAAACATGAATATTTAATGGGATGAGCTATGACTTTGGTTTTGAGGGAAAAGGGGATGAGCTATGAATTTGGTTTTGAAGGAAAAGGGGATGAGCTATGAATTTGGTTTTGAAGGAAAAGGGGATGAGCTATGAATTTGGTTTTGAAGGAAAAGGGGATGAGCTATGAATTTGGTTTTGAAGGAAAAGGGGATGAGCTATGAATTTGGTTTTAAGGGAAAAAAGGTAAGCACAGGTTTGACTGCTATTTTCAATGAAAATTTTCAGATTGACAGTTTGGCCAAAGAGGTGGACCCAGCTGACCCCTATGCCTGTAAAAGGGCTCAGGAATGGGATAATATGACGTTGGAGACTTTAATCAACCAAACAATGTGGACAGCAGGTTTTTAATCCATTCTATTCTAGATTGTCTAAAGTTTCCTCCCAGTGACCTAATGGGGCCCTACCGATATACAGAGTTACCCCGCATGGAAAGTGTGATAAGAGTAGCGCCCCCTGAATGAGCGGTTGTTTCCGGTTCAATAGTGAAGTACACATAGTATCGAAAATCCTTTATCCTCAAACACGAATTTGAGGAGATCGTCTGCTTGTTAGTGTAGAGCTTATATGATATACAGTAGAACCTGGCTATACATTATTGAAAGCGCAATCTCTCATATTGTTCAAAAATAGAATTAAGACATGCATTTACTTTACCTACAATAAAACTTACAAAAACTTCCATAGATATACCGTTCTATGCATATCATTTATTCATATGTTTATTAAAATAAGTCATCAATCTGCACCTCAATAAATATGTTATACCTCCCAGCAGATGATAGCTTAAAGCAGAATGTACCTTAACCTGCCTTAAGGGGTCACCTATCTTCAAAACTAATACCATCTATTGGGTAAAGGGTTAAACCCCGTTACATGGATGTGTCATAGCACATTCTGGTTGCTGTTAATCAACCATAAACCCTACCTGCTATGAATACCTATCATTTAATTTATTACTTTAGCTGATTAAATAAGGAACAATACCGTAGGAATGATCAATTATGCTAATAGCATGATAAGGGTTAATATTTTTTTAAAAAATACTGCCTACTTTCTTGATAAAAGTTTAGAACATGATATCAATTTTGACTTAAAACATATATGAGTGTGAAACAGTTCTACCCCTGATCAGCCTGTTAGTATATATGCTGCATCTTATCTGGTTCCAAACTTTTTATAAATGATAGTGTTTTAAGCCTATTATAATTAGTGAACTGGTAAAAGATCAACAGAAATAAAGTTTTAATCTACTAAAACGATGGAATACATGCTTTACTTTCAACATTGAGTTTTCAATAGAGTACGCATTTAATGATAGGAGAGCGGTTCTAAAGTATTTATGTTGTTAAAACGGTATGTATTTCCTATTAACCCTTTAAATACGCCTTTGGTTTATGCCTCCATTGAAGGAAAGAGTTCTAATTCAAAGTTTTTATTAGCATGAATGTGCAACATTAAAAACATTGAATATCCTAGCAGATGGTAGCTTAAAGCAAGCTGAAAGTAAAGTAGCATGTACTTTTCAATCTACCTTTAATGGACACCTGTCTTTCCAGGTAGGAACAGGCGATCGGGTAATGGGTTTACCCATTAACTAAACCAATTACCCCACAGCCCGTGTTAAGTATTGAATATAGGTCACCTCTTAAAGCAGGTTGAAAGTAAAACATAATGCGCCTTAAGGTGCACCCTGCTTTACTTTAATCCTGCTTTAAGGCACCACCCACTACGACATAAAATATCACCTATGTTTCATAATTATGACTGCTTAGTGCATGAAGAGGATTTAGTTGCTTATGAAGGTGGACTTCATTAAAGGAGTAAAGGCATAATGATGGGGGTAATAGGTTAAGCTTTTGCACATGAAGGAGTGCATGGTATAGGAGATTAAAATTTATTCCCCACATGAATAACAATGTGGATCCTCTATATAAAAAAAAAAAGGTTTGGTGTGTTTTGATTCCAGCCTGTGTACCCAAGACTTAAGCTTCCGTTTTATGGCTTGTCATAGCAGAGATGACTCTTACATGTATGGGACAGCAGCTGCACCCCAGTGGGGGGTCAGTATACAATTCGATTTCTAGCTAATTGGTTACTTCCTGTTGTTAGTTGTGATGATGCTTTGCGCTTTATGGCCCCTGGGCAGAAGCCTTGAGAGGTGAAATCCATGTGCGCTATGAGCATGACAGGCTGAACTATTTCTATGCAATTTCTGTCAACTAAAATCTGATGGTATATAATGAACAAACAAAATATACATTTTTGAAGAAACTGTTTACCATTCAACATATTTTAAAAGATCAGTTTAACCCTTTGCCTAATGAATATTCATGTTATTATTAATAACTGAATAATACAAAGTTTATGTTTAATACCGGTAATGTCTTAATAAATATCCCCTTTTTCACCTGTAATAGGCAGCATTTATAGACCTATAATGTCATTTAAGAACCAGAGAGGACAGTCATTGATTATAGAGACTGTTCCTATATAGTAACCATCTGATCAGGATCTACTTTTAATCCATGTTAACGTTCTTTTACCGTGGTGAAAACCCGTGTCTGTTAAGTATGTTAAAAGTCAGCTTCTTTGTTATATAGAAAAAGTATGATCAATGCTACTTTCGGTTTGCTAAAAACGATGAAATAAATAACCGTCGCATTTGACATTAAACAAAATTAATACATTAAAATACATAGGGATAAACGGGAGCTTGACTGCATATAGATATAGGTATCAAACTAATAAACCGCATTCGATCTATTCTTTTCCGATTCGTTTATGACCGTTATCGACACCGTCTCAATACCGGAAACAACCTTTTCCTTATCAGGGGAGTTAACTCGTGATGAAAATTGGGATAACTCTGTAATGCGGTAGGGCCCCATTGATTCATCAACTTTGTGCTCCACATAAATGCCATAGGATGCTGTTAGCCCTTGTTATGTATAATAGCATTTGGGTGCCTCTTATTATTCTATCCTCATAAATGCATTCAAATGAGAATGCATTCTTAATAACTCTTTCAACACCATTAAACTGTTTAAAATATGCTCATTACCATTTGCAAACAGTGTAGACCCATACCAGAGGGCTCCTATAGGAACCCTCTGTCTGCCATCAGGGTCACTGTTTGCTAATTTAGAGAGGTAATCATCAACCTCTCGAGAATTCCAAGTAGACTGGTTCATGTTTAGTTAACTAAAAAGAGCCACAAGGGAACCTAATACACAATAGTTACTTTGTGTTGAAAGAGTTATTGTGAACAGTAATGGCAGTTAGTCAGATGGTACAGTCTTAAATGATAGGAAAATTGTAAAAAATGAGGAAAATTGTAAAAAACAAAAATGGCAGTAATACTTGCTTCTGATTGTGAAGATTGTGAGCTAAAGTGTGTAAATGTGCACTGAGAATTCACATGCTCTCTCAGACTCTGTGAAAAGTAATATTTTTAATATTTCACCAGGGTTCAAGGTTTTTGAAGATTTTAAATTGAGATCATTTTCAAGCATTTTATTGGTCAGATTTGAGCCTATAGATGCTCAGATCTGACCAATCAAACCCACTCTCATCGCTAAAGCTTTATAACCTTGGTGCCAGGTCATGTAACAAGTTTTAATTGTATTATTTACAGATGCCAAAGAGACTCTCCAGGTTGGTGTTCACTGTATAGCTGGTGCAGATACTTCACATATGTCAGCTCTCTTCTTCCTAGCCTATGTATCAGCAGCTAATGGACTGAAAAACCTCACTGAATCTACACCTTACACAGCCCAGGAGTACAGAGTCAAAGTGAGTCAGCGAGATAACCTGGCATATTGCAACTCTTTCAACACTATAAGTGACTCTTGTGGGTTATTAGGTTCTCTTGTGGATCTTTTTAGTTGAACTAGTCAACTTGGAATTCTGGGTAGTTCAATAAATACTGGTCTAAACTAGCAAACAGTGTAGACCAAGATCAGAGGGCTCCATTAGGAGCCCTCTGATCTGGGTCTACTCTGTTTGCAAATGTAAATGATTATATTGAAACAGGTCCATGGTGTTGAAAGAGTTAAGTTAAATCTTAAACCCCTGACATTTTATATGGACCATTAACACATTCAACCCTAGTGATGAGTATACTCGTCATTTACAAACAGTGCACCTGTGAGGATTGCACTTGTTCTATACAACAGTGTAGACCCTGATCAGAAGCCCTCTGGTCAGGGTCAGCACTGTTTGTCATTTTGAAATATATTGTTAAAATCAACTCTAAATAGTCAAAAATATACTAGACTTAAATTGGGAATTGGAATTGTTGATTAAAAGGTTCAGGGGTGAATGAGTTAAATATCTCACTATTCTCATATCTAATGTTTCATCTAGGGTGGTACCCAGAAGATGGTACCCAGCAGATCTCACTATTCTTCTCATATCTAATGTTTCGTCTAGGGTGGTACCCAGCGGATCTCTCAGATGATGGCTAAGGAGCTTGGTGATTCCAAGGTGATCTCACTATTCTTCTCATAACTAATGTTTTGTCTAGGGTGTACCCAGCAGATCTCTCAGATGATGGCTAAGGAGCTGGGTGATTCCAGGGTGATCTCACTATATTTCTCATATCTAATATTTCATCTAGGGTGATTCCAAGGTGATCTCACTATTCTTCTCATATCTAATATTTCGTCTAGGGTGGTACCCAGCAGATCTCCTAGCTGATGGCTAAGGAGCTTGGTGATTCCAAGGTGATCTCACTATTCTTCTCATATCTAAAGTTTTGTCTAGTGTGGTACCCAGCAGATCTCTCAGATGATGGCTAAGGAGCTGGGTGATTCCAAGGTGATCTTACTATATTTCTCATATCTAATGTTTTGTCTAGGGTGGTACCCAGCAGATCTCCTAGCTGATGGCTAAGGAGCTTGGTGATTCCAAGGTGATCTCACTATTCTTCTCATAACTAATGTTTTGTCTAGGGTGTACCCAGCAGATCTCTCAGATGATGGCTAAGGAGCTGGGTGATTCCAGGGTGATCTCACTATATTTCTCATATCTAATATTTCATCTAGGGTGATTCCAAGGTGATCTCACTATTCTTCTCATATCTAATATTTCGTCTAGGGTGGTACCCAGCAGATCTCCTAGCTGATGGCTAAGGAGCTTGGTGATTCCAAGGTGATCTCACTATTCTTCTCATATCTAATGTTTTGTCTAGTGTGGTACCCAGCAGATCTCTCAGATGATGGCTAAGGAGCTGGGTGATTCCAAGGTGATCTTACTATATTTCTCATATCTAATGTTTTGTCTAGGGTGGTACCCAGCAGATCTCTCAGATGATGGCTAAGGAGCTTGGTGATTCCAAGGTGATCTCACTATTCTTCTCATATCTAATATTTTGTCTAGGGTGGTACCCAGCAGATCTCTCAGATGATGGCTAAGGAGCTGGGTGATTCCAAGGTGATCTCACTATTCTTCTCATATCTAATGTTTTGTCTAGGGTGGTACCCAGCAGATCTCTCAAATGATGGCTAAGGAGCTGGGTGATTCCAAGGTGGTCCTTAATGAAGGTGTATGTAGCATCAGTCAGACAGAGGAGGAAGTGACTGTCAGAACAGTGACAGGCAATACGTACAAGTGCCAGCGAGCAATACTCGCCATTCCCCCGTCACAGAAAGGTAAAGTAAGCAGTATGATAATTTTCATATATTGACCCTTTAACCCTGTCCCAGGGCTCCAGATAAGTGGGAGTTAACTGAACAAATCCAACAATTTCTCACTTATGTCAGCACCAAATCCTATGGTGTTACTACTCATTAGAATCGTCTCAAAGAGACGATTCTAATGAGTAGTGACACCATAGGGTTTAATGCATAATAAAGATTTTAGTTTTTGAAATCCTGTCCTTATCTCATTGGAGCCCTGCTTTACTTCTTGGAATACCTTTGTCAGGCCTTTACCTCAAAGAAATAGTTTGTTCTTGCCTCAATCCTGTCTTGATTAACGAGCAATAGGAGTAGTTTCCTACATCTTGACATGTGACTGCTTAACCCATTACCCCTTAAATATGCCTTTTTATGCCATTAATTTATTCTTTCATAGAAGAAAATGGTTCCAATTTACAAAGTCATGAATATGAATCAAAAGAAATGGTTTCTCTTTATCCTAGCAGATAATATTTTAAAGCAGGCTTTAAGTGGTCACTGGTCTTCAAAACTAGATACAGGATATGGAATAAAGAGTTAAACAATCACATTGAGGTCTACTTTCATAAAATAATTTTATCTATTACAGGAAAAATCTTGTTTGAGCCGAGACTGCCATCATCAGCAAGGGAGCTTATAAAAAGGATGCCCATGCTCAACTATGGCAAAGTTATTGTCACTTATAAAGAGGTCAGTAGATTCTTTGCATACTATTAAACCTATAAGTGGTCATTCAAAGAAAAAGAATGGAGATCTCTTAATACAGGCAGCTGCTTAATGCAGGACAACAGTAATGCAGAAAGCTCCTATAGGAGCTTTCTGTATTACTGCCATCCTGCATTAGGCTACCATCTATTTTAAGCACTGTATGGATACTTTCTATTGACTGGCTATTCATCATTTAATTTTAAATTTATGAGATAGTAGCTATAATGCGGACATAATTAGGCCGCTCATATAGACATCAAACATGGGAGGACATAGCAGAGGGCCACCCATCTTGGAGACAAGAGATCAGGATGGGCATCATGAGAACAGAGGAAGAAAGAAGCAACAAGCAAGCATACAAGAGGCTAGAAAGAAATGCTTGAAGTTCTGTGAAGTTTATGACAAGCTTGGTCTACATCATTCTGCAACAACTGTAATAAAGATTCCAGATTTGGCCTCTTCAGTATTTGATGACGCTGCTTCAATCTAGTTCTAAATATCTCAGTCCCTCGCCTTCAGACAAGTTAAAAATGAATTAATTTTGTGTATGGCCTCATTGGTCTGTTCAAATGATGCATTTAACAGTTCCTGAAAGAATGTTTGAAACTATTTATTGAAAGAACTATTATAAGTGAATTGTCAGTTGATTCAGTTTTTTTTTATGGCACTGCAACACATAATATGGTCATAATATGGCGCTGATTGTGTAGTCAAAATACTGTTAACATTTTGGTGAATTAATCCGGTAAACCTTGAAATTTGGAAACTCAAGTTCTCTAGACCCTTGGAATGTGAAAAGACTATCACTTTATCATTGTCTTATGAAGATCTAGATATACATGTAGCTATTAAGTCACCGAGACTAAATCTTCAATTGTTAGAATTAAACAAATGACATTGTGAGTAGGTGACATTCTGTTCAGCTATCAATGGATAAGAGATGAACTTAAAATAGTATTAATAATTGTCTTGTTTGAATGGCATTATTTTATAGGCATTTTGGAGAGCTGATGGCAAGTCTGGTGAGTATGTCGGCAATGGTGGTCTTAGTACAACGCCTGGATGTATGTACGGTCCTCTGTGTATGACGTTTGATGATATGACGGAGAATGGTAACCCAGCATTAGTGGCCTTCATTGTTGGTTCTCAACTGATAGAGTGGAGACAGGTGGAGGTAACTATTATTACTAAACTCTTTGCATGCATTCTGGGTAGTTTTTTTGTCTGCAACAATTTGTCAAGCCAGAAGATGTGACCACTGTCCATTCCAGGAAGCTACTAACGCAACTTTGCATAGAGGACTTGGAGCTCATCTTGAGGGAAAGACGACTTCGATGGTATGGGCACGTTGAACGCTCCACTGGAGCTATTAAGTGCGCCAGAGATATGAAAGTTGCAGGGAAGCGTGGGCCGGGGAGGCCCAAGATGTCATGGAGGGAGCTGACTGTAAGAGACCGCCAAGAATGGGGACTCGCAGCAGTTGACCCACATGATAGAAAAGCCTGGAGATCCTGTGTAAGAACCGCCATGCGTGCAGCTAGCCAGTTACCTGGAAGGGAGCCCACTATTGTGGACAATGCTCCCACCCCTGCACGTTAATCAAAAATCCGATGATGATGATGTTCTAAAAAATAGAATTTTCTAATTTTCTTTTCAAAACAGGATCAGAGAGTCAAACAGTTTGGATCCTGATGAGATGCCGCATTATGTGGCATCTCATCTGGATCCAAACTGTTTGCAAAGATAATCATTGTGGCACATGTATCCGGCGCTAGCATGCAAAAAGTTAAAGCATGGTTATTATGCTCATTGATTTTGTAAAAAGGAGGAAGGTTGTTAGGTTGACTGCATATCAAACATTCAGTGTGCACACATCAAATACAAAAGGTAACATAATTATAACATAGCACATATCCCAAATAAATTCTAATATGCTGTGAAATAGAATACCATTCTTATTCCATATTATATGAGTGAGAAAGGCTGCTTATTGTTAACCTTGTTATCCTTATACCTTGTTTTCAGTATTGAAGATTGATAGATGCTTAAACAAGCTGAAAGTAATGCAGAATGCTTCTGATATCTGCTTGAAGCTACCTTCTGCAAGAATATAGAAAATATTTATTCTGTTGCATGTTCATGACTGTTTAAAGTGGAGGGGGTTACAAACTGATTGCCACTTAAGAAAATTTAATCTCTGTAAATAATATGTTTACTAAGGGATACAAGTCATTTCGTACCCAAGTCATTTCGTACCCAAGACATTTCGTACCCACATCTTGGTCATTTCGTACCCAAACCATTTCGTACCCAAGACATTTCGTACCCACTGTCATGGTCATTTCGTACCCACGTACGTGGTCACTTCGTACCCATATATAAACACCCCCATCAAATTCCCTCTATCATGGTCATTTCATACCTATGTACGTGGTCAATTCGTACCCATATGTAAAAACCCATCAAATTCCATAATTCAATAGTTTTGGTGAACATTTTCAACGAATAAAGACTATCAAAGTTATTAATTATTATTTCTGGTAGCATTTATGTGTATAAGGATTGATAGATGCACTTTTGAATTTGAATTTTGTTGCTTTGAAATGCCATCTTATCGATATTTGCCTCAATTAACCGTCTTAAATTTTAGAGTGAGATTTGTGAATTAGAAAAACGTTTTATGTTGATAAGATTTTTTTTTTTATAAAAATCGTGTGTCGAAAAAGTAATTGTATTACATTTAGGCATACAATATTCTACATTCTTTGTCAGACAGCTTTGTAATGAACATGATTTGAAGACAACTGCGCTATAGGTCACATAAAACTGTTTTATACAATATCTGAGCTTGTACTTCAGAGTTGAATTTTAATTTTTTGGTACAAAATGACCACGTTAAAAAAGCCAAAAAGATGGGTTTTTTTCCTTTTCAAATTTTTTTTGGTTTGAAACAGGACTCCTACTGCCTATTTTCACCAGTTAAATATTTGTTTACAAGTCAAGTCTATAAAAACCCGGTAAATGTTAGTGTGGGGTAGATTAATTATATGGGTACGAAATGACCAAGGTAATGGGTACGAAATGTCTTGGGTACGAAATGACCATGAGTTCAATTTGGGTACGAAGTGACCAAGATGTGGGTACGAAATGTCTTGGGTACGAAATGACTTGGGTACGAAATGACCAGTTCCCTTACTAAGTCACCAATACTGACTAATCTTGTAAATACATTGAACCTAAACATGCAAAAGATAAAAGGATTGACTGTCTAAAATGTTATACATTTTAGAGTGAAGCAAGAAAGAATGCGGTACTGAAGAGCTTGAAGGAATATTTCGGAGACAAAAGTCAGGACTATATAGACTACAGGGAGCAGGACTGGGACACAGAAGCCTACATAGAGGGAGCCCCTATATGTGCTGCCACTCCAGGGGCCATGAGATATTATGCTGAAGGACTCCGCAAACCTTGGAAAAGGTATCATGTTACTTTGTTGAGGTTTCCAGGGCTGCCATTTCTCCGGATTTTTCCTAAGTCTTCGGATTTTAATCCTAGCAGACGGTAGCT
This sequence comes from Gari tellinella, assembly GCA_922989275.2. Taxonomy (NCBI): domain Eukaryota; kingdom Metazoa; phylum Mollusca; class Bivalvia; order Cardiida; family Psammobiidae; genus Gari; species Gari tellinella. Next base: position 23,744,513 of record OV277856.1, on the reverse strand, counting down.
TAAAATAGGCTGAAAGTAAAGCAGAATACGCCTTCAGCTTTACTTTCAACCTGTTTTAAGCAGTCATGTGTCTTCAAAAACAAGAAACAGACTATGGGATAAAGGTACAATTAGTAAAATTGCGCTTGAAAATTTGAAATCTTAGGATTTTTATGATTAACATATGGCAGCCCTGGGTTTCTGTTATAATTAAGAAAAATGTATAGAAAAAATAACTCTGAATATAAATGAAAGGTGGAGTATAATGGATTTTCAGTGCTTAGAAAATATTTATATTTTGTTTGCATGCATTCATTCAATTAAAGGTAATTGAATGAAGCTTAGTATTCTGATAGAGTCTCATATAAGATGGTGAAGTGCACAGGAAACACAACTCTACTCTCACTCAATATTGAATTATCTCCCTTGTTTTGATTTAACATTCCTCTTTCTTGACTAGAGTGTATACAGGTGGGTTATCTTAAAATGGACGACTCCAGTTTTGACTGTTATATAAAGTATTTGTTTAAGTTCAAAGTTGGAGACATGTTATCACTTCAAGCTGTACTTTCGGCCTGTTTTAAGCTTCTGTCTGGAAAAATACTTGAAATACCATCCATGATTCATTTTCAAAGCTTCCAAGTTAAGGACTACTTTTCTTAGTGTAGGAATAAACAGAGGCGTTAAAAGGTGTATGTATGGGGTAATGGGTTAAAATGCAATATTGTGTTTGTTGTAGACTTCACTTTGGTAGTACAGAGACTGCCACAATATGGACTGGCTATATGAGCGGGGCTGTACAGGCAGGTCACCGGACAGCCATGGAGGTCCTGAAGGAAATGAGACCAGACCTAGTGACGCAGACAGACTTTGAGGAAAATAACAAACCCTTCTCAGGGCCCTAGCTAGACAAGACTAGCAAGGTGAAGTGTTAATGAGACTAAGAACAGACAGTAGAAGTGATTACTTGTTTAGACAGTGTGGAATAATGGATAAAATAGAATTCTGGTGACCCAGAGATACTTGAAGTAAAATGATTATAAGCCTTTCAGCGGACCCTTAACCCATTACCCCATAAATACGCCTTTTTATGCCTCTAATATATCCCTCTACTGAAGAAAATAGTTCCAATTTATAAAGTCAAGAATATGTATCATAAGAAATATATTCTATATTGTAGCAGATAGAAGCTTAAAGCAGGGCTGAAAGTAAAGCAGAATGTGCCTTAAGGCACATTTTGCTTTAATTTCAACCTGCTTTAAGTGATCACATATCTTCTAAACTAGAAACAGGCTATGGGGTAATGGGTTAAGCTAGAAAAACTAAGCAGAAAAGTTTTGAGGACAATTTAAATTAGTGGTTTTCAGCTCACCTGGCACAAAGTGCCATAGTGAGCTAAAATTATGATCTCTGGATATCCGTCGTCCACAATTGGTTCGTTAACATTCTAGTGGCTATAAGTTTCATCCGATCTTCATGAAACTTGATGACAATATTTTTCATTAAGAAATCTAGGTCAAGTTTGAATGCGAGTCATGACGAGGAGGATGTGTCCATAAAATATAGACTATAATGGTGCCAATTTATGTAGATATATAACTGCCAGTGCAATCAAACTTGTTTAAACCCTTATCCTGCTGTGATATCGTCTGCTTCGAAATTGTCGTCTGCATAATTTGTTAAATTTAGATTTTTACATTTTTAGCTCACCTGAGCCGAAGGCTCAGGATGAGCTATTGTGATACCATTCCGTCCGTCGTCCGGTGTCTGTCGTACGTTCATATTTTCAAACAACATCTCTGAAACCACTGACCCGATTTCAACCAAACTTTGTCAGAAGCATCAGTGACAAGGGGGAACGAAATCTTGTTCAAAGATTTTGGCTAGAGTTATTCCCCTTACTGTAGGACCAGATTTTCTAACATGACCGTATAGACAACTTTTAATGCATAAGAAAATCTTAAAAAATCTTCTTCTCAGAAACCCAAAGGCCCAGACCTTTGATATTTGGTATGTATCATTACCTAATGATCTTCTAGCAAGATTGTTCAAATTTTGACCCTAGGGCCAAAAATGACCCTGCCCTGGGGCTTATCAGTTTTTCTTAGGAAAACCTTAAAAATCTTCTCAGAAACTGTATAACCTAGATCATTAATATTTGATAGATAGCTTTGCCTTTTAGTCCTCTACCAAGATTGTTCAAATTATGACCCCCGGGTCAAAATTGGCCCCGCCCCGGGGCTTATCAATTTTACATAGACTTATATAGAAAAACCTTTAAAAATCTTCTTCTCTGAAACTGTAAGGCCCAGATCATTTATATTTAGCATGTAGCTTTGCCTTATAGTCCTCTACCAAAGTTGTTCAAATTATGGCCCCGGGTCAAAATTGGCCCCGCCCTTGGGGTTTATCAGTTTTACAAAGACTTATATAGGAAAACCTTTACAAATCTTATTCTCTGAAACTGTAAGGCCCAGATCTTTAATATTTCACATTATGCTTTGCCGTGTGGTCCCTCACCAAGATTGTTCAAATTATGACCCTCAGGCCAAAAATGGCTACGCCCTTGGGCTTATCAGTTTTTCATAGGAAAACCTTTAAATATCTTCTCTGAAACTGTAAGGCCCATATCATTTATAATTGACATGTAGCTTTGCCCTATGGTCCTCTACCAAGAATGTTCAAATTATTACCCCTGGATCAAATTTGGCCCTGCCCTGGGGCTTATCAGTTTTACATAGACTTATATAGGAAAACCTTTAAAAATCTTCTTTTCTAAAACTGTAAGGCCCAGATCTTTAATATTTGACATATAGCTTTGCTTTTTGGTTCTCTACCAAGTGTGTTCAAATTATGACACCTGGACTAAAATTGGCCCCGCCCTGGACTTGTCCTTTTTATGTGTGTGGAAAACCTTTAAAAATCTTCTCTTAAATCGTAAGGCCTAGATCATTAATATCTGAGATGTAGCTTTGCAATGTAGTCCTCTACTAAGATCAAATAATGACACCTGGATCATAGCTATATCAAAATGTTGTCTTGCCCAGTCAGCTTCTATGGTACAATGTCTCAGGTGAGCGAAATGTGGCCCTCTGGACCTCTTGTTTGAGTAAAGAAACCTCAAGACGAGTGTCAAACAGTTTGGATCCAGATCAGACGCCGCATTACGCGGCGTCTGATCTGGATCCAAACTGTTTGCAAAAATCAGTAAAGTCACGATCAGCAGGTAAAGGGTTAAGCGACCATTGAATAAAGAATCAAGGTGACTGCTAAAATGCAGCTAAAAAATGCAGAAGACTCCTGTAGAAGCCTTCTGCATTATTTTCGTCCTGCATTAAGTTGTCACCCACCTTAAATACCCCAAATCTATTTTACATTGTTGCTTAATAGTTTTTACTGTACAACATTGTTTATTGACCCAGTTTGTGACATTGATTGTCCGAAAAACAAGCTTCAGAATTTAAAGATTTAAATTTTTAAAGCATATTTTGTTATTGTATATAATATCATATACGGGTGTTTATCTTTTAATAAATATAATGAAACTTTCAAGTAAGCGGTGTTCCTCTTCCTTGTTCCTTTTTGTCTGTTGTAGACTTTCTCAAACCGTGGAGAAGACATTATTTTTTCCCCGTTAACGCATACAAAACGCAAAAGCATTGATATAAAATATAGAAAGTTTTTGGTTATTCTATTTATTTTATTCTAAGTGGCCAACAGTTTGGCCAGCGTCTGATCTAGCTTAAACGTGTTTATTGGGAAAAAGTAATGTTTCTCCACTGTATGTCTGGCGAATATAGAGGTAGCAGTCAACCCATCCCCCCATAAATACGCCATTAATTTATTCCTCCACTTAAGAAAATAGTTCCAATATATACAGTTAAGAATAATGTATGATAAGAAATATTTTCTATATCCCAGCAGATGGTTACAGCTTAAAGCAGGCTGAAAGTAAAGCAGAATGCGCCCTGAGGCACATTCTGCTTTAATTTCAACCTGCTTTAAGTCATCATATGTCTTCAAAACTAGTAACAGGCTATGGGGGAATGGGTTAAATGCAGTATACAAGTAACACAGAAAATGATCTTTCTGTATTACCTTTGTCCTACATAAAGCATTATATTGTCTTTGGAGATCACCATGCCTTATCATTTGGAGGTTGCTTAACCCATTACCGCATAGCCTGTTTCTAGTTTTGAAAATAGGTGACTACTTAAAGCAAGTTGAAAGTAAAGCAGAATGTGCCTTAAGGCACATTCTGCTTTACTTTTAGCCTGCTTTAAGCTATCATCTGCTAGGATATAGAAACTATTTCCGACTATATATGAGCACCGCTCCAGGAAAACCGGGCTTAATGACATCGATTAAATGACGTCAGAAATGAGCTGTAAACTTTTGACGTCATTTCTGATCGACATAAATCTACTTCCGTGTTGTGTTTTTACACTCGCTACATTTCTATAGCTGTTTGATTTGGCTTGTGATTACGCATATTCCATTTGATTGTTGGATGTGATGGACAGTGAGCTTGAGGTAAGATATATTTTCTTTTATTCCTAGATATATTTCCTTAAACTTCCAAAATGTGCTAGTGTCGGATGCAAGTATTGATGGCGCCATTTCCGATTTTCGCGGAGTATTTTGCTCGCACTTTGATGAACCAGTTTGTTGATTAGACCTAGAATAGATCTATACTAGGTCAGTGCGCTTTTATTACATTTCGATCAATATGAATGTTGAAAGAAATCTAGATCTAGTTGCAACGTGTACTAGATCTACACGCTTAACGTTTTAATGCAAATCGAGGTTGATCTATAAATAGAAAGTGAGCAATGTGTAGAATCTAGATGTGTTAGTGTACAGTAGATGTAAATCAATACAAATTCAACGAAGTTCGATCTATGCCGAATGATCTAACAACCACTCAGAAAGAAAGAAAAAACATATAAATCTAGAATCTAGTTGTATAAAAATTCTTACGATAACTGGTATATATCCACAGTTTTGGTACGATATTTAAACTTTATACGAGTATAGAATCTACATTTGTTCATCATGATATCTGCACTGTGGCATAGGGGTATGTGTGTTGGACTGTCAAACTGAGTGTTGCGGGTTCGAAACCCACGTCAGCCTTTTTTTTTTCTTATTTCTTTTTTTTTTGGCTTTAGATTAAGATCAATAGAAATATAGTCTAGCTCTAGTTGATCTTTATTTTCTGAATAGACGTTAGCTTGCTAACGTCTTACAGTTTAAAGGTTTCGGCCATAGATCTAGAATAGAATGATCTGGATCTAGTAATAATTTAACTTATAACAAAACGTACACTGAAATCTCGATAGATTTATCAAACACAAAAACATTTATTTGATAGGTGTAAAAAAATATGACAACTTCTTAATGCAGGAGACAGGCACAAAATGTTTTTCAATTGCTTGTCGCCTGCATATGTTGTTACCGATTCTTTTTGGGATTTTACTGTTTGGTTATCGAGACTAAAACTAGATTTTACTTTTTGATAAGAATTTCAATTTTGAAAATAAAGTTTAAACTTTATTTCTTTTCGATTTACATCGAAATTGAAACAACTAACATTATCTTGTACAAATTATTTTCGATGGCTCGAATGGTGGCTTGTTCGGATGGGCGACCAGTGTAGATCAATATCCTCTCTTTATTATTATTATTTTTTCGTTTACGGTAGGCTTTTATTTTCCAGGAGCTATCTAGAGAGCCTTTCCTCTGAACACTTTGGCCGGACTCCCTTAGCCTCTCAGTTAAGTGTCGACGTCGATGAAGATGACAAAGAGAGTGCAGTCTTCGGTGACAACTCGCTTGGCAAAGAAATGACGAATGAGATCAGTTTTGATCAACGTGTCCAGAATGTTATCGTGACAAATAAGGACAGTGAGGATGATGCTGGTGGAGAAGCAAAATATCAAGCAGCTGGTTCGATTGAATGCGATCCAGATCATGTGACTGTTTGGTGTTTCAATTTTTCTTGGTGCCAAAGGAACTACGAAGAACATTTTCCAGTAGCTGAGATGTACACATACACTTTTTAAATGTGACAGAAATGAACAGTGGCGTCGCTTGTTGACAATGCTACAAGAGAATCAACAAGAGAGGGAAGAAAAGACAAAAAGCTAGCCATGAATTTATTTTCAAGGGGTATCGTGTTTGTAAACGAACATTTATGCTAACACTGTTATAAAATCTAATGACACATGTTAATGAATCAGGTGTTGTACCAAAAACACTCAAAACACAAGGCAAAAACCCACCAAAAGCACTTACCTTTGAAGATATAAAACCAGTGACTAAGGTAAATAGTAACTACGCTGATGAAATCAGAATACCCAAGTCTACTGCACCCTGGGGTCGTGATGGTACTGCACCAATATATCTACCAAATAATACGACCAAAGTCGATATTCATCAACAGTATGCAGAGGGCTGTATGCAGAGAGAGTGAGAGAGAAGGAGAGGAGAGAGAAGAGAGAGAGAGACCCTACCAGCCGTATTGTCAAATACTCTACATTCAACACATTTGACTTTAGCCAGAGAGAGAGAGAGAGGCCCTACCAGCCGTATTGTCAAATACTCTACTTTCAACACATTTGACTTTAGCCAAAACGTTTGCCTTTCTCACCACTCAAAACAAATGAACCTGTGTATTTGTATAGATGAGAATGAGACTGTAGGCATTAAAGGCACCTGTATACACATCGACCTTACTCTGTCATTTCAATGATACACTGGGCCATAGAGACGAGGTACAGTGGATAGTCAGCTTGCGCCGACGCACGCAGATAACTGCCTTCACCAACAAATTTAACCTCATGCACTCTGAACATTTGTTATTTTCTTAAATTCTAAAAATAAACAATTATTTCCCTCGGAACGTTTAATTGTAATCAGAATGGCAACCAGTTAGGATCATGATGGGAAGCAGTTACACGTTATCTCGTCTGGATCCAAACTAATTGCCAAATACATCACAAAGTTGGTAAGTAGAGTGCTTAAGGGAAACATATAAATGAAAGAATAAAACACTACGGGGCCAATTGCAAAATGCACTGGATAACGTCAAATTACATACAAGGTTTTGTAAATACTCGATAAATTATGCTTAACTCTGTTGATGCAGTAACGACTGTCTATATCGACCAAATCATTATCAGTCTTAAGTTATTTGCAAATAGTTTGGATCCTGATCAGGCACCGAAAAAACGCAGCGTCAGATCAGGATCCAAACTGTTTAACACTAATCTCAATTTAAGTCAAAATACCTAAGTTTTTCATTTGAAAAATACTCTACGGAGATCGGTTGGCCATCTCTCGAGAACGGTCGGCTAAAGCATTGTTCGGAATGAGCCGTCGGTTCAAGTGACGCAAATGCTCGATTGCTGTATGTAGTGAACCGAGTTTGGTCCCATCTCATTAGTGGTCATCAACCTTAACTCATATGAAACTGAAGCATAACTATTTGTAATTTGACTGGAAACCCCCAACCGTTCTATGTTACATACTGTCCAACGAAAAGCATGTCGATGTTGCGGCGCGCACTTTCATCACTAGAAACGTATCTAAAAGATATTAAATAGATCTATACATGTGTAAATTTGTTAGAATTTACAGAAAATATCAATATTTTTGAATGGCTAGAGAAAAATCAGGTGTAGTGATTGTGAAGATGGAAAGTGACGCTGCCGAAACAGGAGATATCTCTGCTGAAACTAAGGGCCCAGTTTCCAGACAGTTTACCGGATTTTTCCTCAGCTTGACTATCGATACAGCGACAAAAATACTTAGATATATGTACATGGATCGTTCATACATCAGCAGCTTCAAGACAACACGTGTCCACCGCCAACTGTCGACATGCCCATTGGTCAATGAACTTCAGGAGATGATTAGATGGAATGTTATAAACAATAGATATATCTCTTAAATGCATCATTTTCAAATGACATTTAACTCTTTCTTGCTAATCGTTTATATTGACATCCTTTGAATAAAGTTTGGATTCGGATGAATGACCGAATAATTCGTCATCTTATGTGGATCCAAGCTGTAAGGCACTCACATTTTTGTGTTTTACGACACTATTGAAGGATAAATCAGTTTCAAATACACATGCATATGGAAAACACCATTTTTTAAAATAAGACTGTTCAAAAAGTTTAATTCAGCAAGTGAAGAGTTGGAGTGTATTGCGAAAGAACGTCATAATCAGATTATTATGTCATCAAATGCGCGACGTTATTTTGACGTCACAAACTTGTTGTTTTTATATCTAGATATAAAAGCTGTTTGATTTGAACCGCTGTAAAATTAAAAGTATGTGTCCTAATGAGATACGGTTTTCGGTGTTGTGTATGAAAATGCCTCAATTCTACTTTTCTGCAAAAAAGTCAAATTCGAAAATTTTGTCATTAAGCCCGGTTTTCCTGGAGCAGGACTCATATATAATTATTCACTACTGTATAAATTGGAAGTATTTTCTTCGGAGGAGGAATAATTTAAAAGCGTAAAAAGGCATATTTATGGGGTAATGGGTTAACTTTTTCTCCCATAACTTGTTTGTGATGAAAGAGTTAAACGGGTAAAAAGTAAAACTACAAGATGTGAAGTCAACTTTTCCAATAAATTTATTCCTGTCCCTGGTAATGAGTTGTATGACATTCATGACCACTGAACTCAACGAACAAACTTCACTGTACAGATGTGGACAAAAATTCACCATGCATAAATGGACTAGTTGAAACATGAGTGGGGAAAGTCTTTAATTCAGCACTCGGAGAGCTACATTCAACACAAAAAAATCTCGCTAAGATCTAACCACAACATAAATAACACACACAGTCTGGAGAACATCTGTACATACAGGCTAAACCCTCTATTACAAACCTCAATTTTCTGTATTAAAGGCAGGTAGCTGCTTAAAGCAAGATGAAAGTAAAGCAGAAAGCTCCTTTGGGAGCTTTCTGCTTTAATTTATCTTGCTTTAAGTTGTCACCTACCTTTAAAACCATCAACTATACTTTTTAGTGGCCAAAATAGAGGGGGTTCTACTGTACATGATAAAAATTATTCCGATAAAAATGCAGTTGCTAATAGAAGTAGTATTTTGGCAAGTTAAATACTGCTCGAGACATGAAAAGTTTTATGTTGGTTGCATGTCAATTAACAAGACTGGAAATGTCATTTATTGCCAAAATTATATCTGCCAATACAAGTACATTAAAACTTGTGTTAACCCTTTCCTCCATGGCCATAAGTGCAGATCACAAATATTGAACTTATAATAGCATAACACATTGAGTTTTAAGGCAGACGGCTGCATAAAGCAAGAGTAAAGAAAAGCAGAAATCTTATCTAAGAGATTTCTGCTTTATTTTTATCCTTCTTAAAGCAAGATTCCATCTGTATTTAACCCTTTTTACTACATAGCCTTTTTCTAGTCTTGAAGACATGTGACCCTTTAAAGCAGGTTGAAAGTAAAGCAGAATGTGCCTTTAGGGACATTCTGCTTTATGTCTGACATGCTTTAATTAATCTGCTAGGATATTGAAAAAAATTCTTTTGATACATGTTCATGACTGTATACATTGAAACTATTTTCTTGAGTGGAGGAATAAATTAAATGCACTTCTATAGGGTCAAGGCCTCAAGGGTTAAAACATGAACCATCACTTAATCTTCATTGTGTCTTATGCAGAGGAAAGGGCTAAACAGGCATCCAATGAAGATAATGCGAGAAGTCTTCAAAGACAAACTGCAGATTGATACAGAACAAAAGTAAAGTCAAACTTCTATATCTTGAACTAGCTTAAGTCAAACTTGCTCATACTTCTACCTTTTGATTTCAATATACAGTAGAACCTCTCTATTACGACCACTAAGTTGTGTCAAATATTAGCCGTTTAAGACAGGTGACTGCTTAAAGCAATGTGAAAGTGATACAGAAAGCTCCTATAGGAGCTTTCTGTTTCACTTTCAAATTGCTTTAAGCTGTCGCCTGTCCTTTATACAGACAATAAGCCTTCTTTTTAGTGGTCCAAAAAGAGAGGTTCTACTGTATTACAATTGCTTAATATCCAAGTTCAACAGTAATTCAAAATGGAATTGAACAAGTTTTAATCATTAATTTTATCCTGCATTGTGCAGTCATCTACCTTCATAATTTAATTTTCATCAAAAGGCCATTTACAAGTTTGACTTTTAATTAATCAGACTGTAATTTCTATATACATAATATTGCACAGAACAAACATCTGAATGGCAAATAGTTTGAATTCAGATTAGAAGCAAATTTATTCAGTATCTGATCTGGATCCAAACTGATTACAAATAGTAGAGTCTATATTTTTAGGCTAAGGTGTTGAAAGGCATCCTCCTTTCTGTATCTACGTTTTATACAAATAAGTTTAGTAATATCATTTTGATTCATTATATCAGTTTCTACTGTTTTTTAAACAGTTCAACCTTCTAACTAAATCATTAACATTCATTTCGTATACTCTGTGTTCAGACTAAAATGTTTACTTTAAAGCATGCTTTGTAAATTAACCTTTTCCATAAAACAACCATCAAATCTTCCAATCAATCAAAACAGATCATTTATACTTTGAGCTATACAAGGCATACCTTCTTGTAGATAAACCAACTAAAGAGTTTATAACCCCCTCCCCCTTTTCGTCCACAGCCATTGATGCAAATCGTTTAACCCATGACCCCATAAGTATGCCTTTTATTTTTTCCTCCACTGAAGAAAATAGTTCCAATTTAAACAGTTATGAATATCTTACATAGTCTAAACTTTTCAATTTCACACACAAATGTAGAAAGCAATACCTGGTAGCTTTAGTCCGAGTACTTCGGACTTCGTCAGCCAACTGTTCTGACATCTCATTGGGGATTAACACCGCTCGAGGCCTTCGTGAGCGATGTTAATGTTGAGTCCCAGATGTGCGGAAGATTGTACCGGCCCCCATCCCGGATTAACATCGCTCACGAAGGCCTCGAGCGGTGTTAATCCCCAATGAGATGTCAGAACAGTTGGCTGACGAAGTCCGAAGTACTCGGACGAAAGCTACCAGGTATTGCTTTCTACATTTGTGTGTGAAATTGAAAAGTTTAGACTATGTAAGAAATGAATATTACCACACAGTTAAATATCCATCAAAAAAGTTATGAATATGTATAATAAGAAATATTTTCTACGTTTAAGCAGATGATAGCTTTAAGCAGGCTGAATGTAAAGCAGAATGTGCTTTAAGGTGCATTCTGCTTTACATTCAACCTGCTTTAAGTGGTCATCTGTTTTCAAAATAGGATTTTCTTCAGTGGAGAAATAAATTTAATGCGCTAAAGACGTTTTTTATGGAGGAAAAGGTTGAGTATATTAGGTAAATACATCATTAACCAATTAACCCCTTGTGATGTGTATATGTATATGCATCATTAATAAACAGTGAACTAGTGAACAGTACACTTGACTTTTCAACTGTAGAGACACTTATCAAAGGGCTTCCCTCTGATAAGGGTCTGCACTATTTGTCAATGTGCAATGTATAGTTAAAACAACCATAAATAGTCAACAGTAGACTAGTGTTAATTGGAAACAGGAATTGTCCATTTGAATGAGTTGAATAAATGAAAAATGCTTAATAATTTTGCACCAAATGGAGAGAAAAAAAATGTGTATCAAAACATAGCAACAGCAAGGGAGTTGGGGCTGCCGTTTCTCCGGATTTTTCCTAAATCTCCGGATTTTTTCTCAGTACATGGTAGCTTAAAGCAGACTGAAAGTAAAGCAGAATGCGCCTTAAGGCGCATTCTGCTTTGCTTACAGCCTGCTTTAAGTAGTTGCATGTCAACAAAACTAGAAACAGGCTATGGGGTAAAGGTACGATTTTGTAAAATTGCATTTGAAAAATGCAAATTTGGAAACCTTAGGATTTTTCACGGTAACTTATGGCAGCCCTGGGGAGTTTTACTCTTGTGATAAAAGCAGACCAAAAACATCACTGCAGGTTGAAAACAAATGATGTCAGCATAGACTTAAGAAATTTCCAGTAAGATAATATAGAGCTTTGTATGAATTTTAAATACATTGTAGTAAATACAACAAGACACTGCCTTCAATAAATGCATATAGATATACCCCCGGTGACATGTCTTACAATAAATTTAGAATCTGTTCCAAGTCAAATTTAGCAAAATAGTAAAATCAAGTTAATCTACAAATAGTTAATTTCAAGTATTCTATGTCATCAGTAGGTCAAGGTGAAATTGAGGTGCATGATACATGGGTAGATAGGGAAAAATCCAAAGCACATCTGTATAAGTATCCAAATCTTCATATTCTTATTAATTTCTCCGGAAATCTCCGTATTTCTGCTCTTACTTTAAAAATTCGGAATTTCCAACATCTTTTACTTAGGAAACATTGATGTAGGTGTCAAACAGTTTAGATCCAGATCAGACTCTGTGTTACGCAGTGTCTGATCTGGATCCAAACTGTTTGCATTATTTTGTTAGTGTTATAGAGCCTGGCAGTGAAAGACTTACAAGGTACGATTCCTAAAATCGCGCTAGAAAATTTGGAAAGCTTAGAATTTTAAACTTACACAGATGGACAGCTCAATCACTACATGTATATGTCTCCTGCATCAGTAGATGAGAGCGCATCATCGCATGATAAAAAGCAATTATTTAACATATGTATGCGAGTATTTAATCAGTTTATATTTATACCCACTACCTTAAAAAGCTTGCAAAATATTTGATATACTTTATAAACATCAGAATGAATAGCATTAAAAGCAGTTGGCAGCTTAAAGCATGATGAAATTAAAGCAGAGGCTTTCTGATTTAATTTTTATCTTGTGCTCAGCTGACAATAGTCTTCAACATAATTACACCATTGAGTAAAGATGTGTTTTACTTTTCATCTTGCTTTAACCAATTACCCTATATAGTCTGTTCTTAGGTTTTAAACAGGTGACTGCTTGAAGCATGTTGAAAGTAAAGCAGAATGCGCCTTAAGGCGCATTCTGCTTTACTTTCAGACTGCTTTAAGCTAGCACCTGCTAGAATAAAGAAAATATTCCTTATAATACATGTTTATGAATGTATAAATTGGAACTATTTTCTTCAGCCCAAGAACAAACTGAATGCGCTAAAAGTCGCTTCTATGGGGTAAAGGGTTAAACAGTAACTTGCTTTCAAGCAACTGCCAAAGCAAAGTTTTAATAGTACTGATATAAGGTACATGTGAACATTAGGTGTTCACCAAGTGTATACTGAGGAGAAAAAGTTATCCTTTCCTATCTAAATGAAGCTAAACGAAATGCAATAAAATGGAGAAAATTACCAACTTTTTGAAAATTCTGGCATTTTATTTTACACTTTGGAGCCCGATCAGACGCTGGGTTACCAGGCACATGATCTGGCTCCAAATAGTTTGCAATGGTCATATTTAAAGCACAAATACAGTCAAACTTCGATTTCTCTAACTCGGTTAAATCGAACATACCCGTATTTCAAAGTTAAAACGTGGCTTAGCCACGTTTTAACTTTGAAATATGGGTATGATCGACCTAACCGAGTATGAAATAATGCAGTTCATGTGTTGAACTATCGGATAGTTTGAGTTAAGAGAGTTCGAGATATTGAAGTTCCACTGTACGTGTTTATTGGGAAAGAATAATGTCTTCTCCACTGAAGCGAACACTCAAGAAGACAAGCTCCAGATAAGGGGAGTATTTCAAAACTAAAATCATTATTTCTGCATGGTGTTACTACTCATTAGAATTGTTTCTTCAAGTAGTGAGTAGTAACACTATGGGAATTGGTGCTGAAATGAGTGAGAAAGTTTTAGATTTATTCAGTTAACACCCTCTTATCTTAAGAAGAGAGAGTATCATAGCATTAAATGCCAATAATGCTACTAAGACATACAATACACAACAAGACTTAGTATTGCCCTTTGTTTATAAACACTTATGTTCCCAATAAAAATACAGTCATTCTTGTAATAAGTAATCACTTAAAACAATAGCATGGATACCTCAAGACAGATGACCCCTTGATGAGGGATAGTAAATAACAATGCAGAAAGCTCTTATAGGAGCTTTCTGCATTATTTTTTAACCTGCATTAAGCAGTCAACTTTATTAAAGACTACCTTTGGGTATTCTTTTAAGTGGTCGCTTAATACAAGATAGATCATACACTAAAACTTTGCTATTCTGACCACTCTATTCTATTCTGACATGTTTGTATTCTAATATAATACTATTTTACATTGATGCTCTATTGTTGACTCTGCAGAGGTCTACACTGTTTGCATATGATGGATATATTGTGTTCCAGCACCACAATGGCTAAAGACTGACTGTATCATACAGCAAGATGAAAGTATGGCATTTAGCTCCTGTGGGAGTTTTCTACAGTTCTTTCAATGCTTTATCAGTCCTACACTTTACATACAGTAAAGGGTAGGACTGTTATGCTCTATCTTACACTAAAACATGCCTTCATATGAGTGGCCATAATAGTATAGTTTTCTGTTCAACAAATCATTGTCAACTACTTCTTACACAATTAGTCTAAAAAGAACAGTCTCTAATACAAACCATGGTTTCATTTATACCAATAATAATAATTATAATGCATTCCTTTTTAAGCACCACGTTACTGTATGTAAAATTCATTCTTATCATTCTTATCTATAATCTGTGAGCATTAAGTTAACCCTCCTCCTGTAAATTCATATATAAAACTCTGCACACTCAGGGCTCCAGATAAGAGGGAGTAAACTGAACAAATCCAACATTTTCTCATTTATTTTAGCACCAAATCCTATGGTGTTACTACTCATTAGAATCGTCTCTTTGAGACGATTCTAATGAGTAGTGACACCTAAGGGTTTAAAGCAGAAATAAAGATTTTAGTTTTTGAAATACTCCCCTTATCTAGAGCCCTGATGTCACTAAGAGCATCTATCCTACCGTAATTATGATTTTTACCATCTGCTCTCAGATTAACCCTTTACCCCATAGCCTGTTTCTAGTTTTGAAGACAGGTGACCACTTAAAGCAGGTTAAAAGTAAAGCAGAATGCGCCTTGATGCGCACTCTGCTATACTTTCAACCTGCTATAAGTTTCTATCTGTTAGGATGTAGAAAATATTTCTTTTTGGTATATATGTTAATGACTGTTTAAATTGGAATTATATTTTGCAGAGGAGGAATATATTTAATACGCTAAAAGGGGCTTCTATGGGGGGAGGGTTAAAGAAACATTTTCTACAGGAAAGAGTGCAGACTCATATTAGACAAGATTCAATATCAAAACACTGCAGACCCTGATCAGACAGCTCCCATAGGAGCTGTCTGATCTGGGTCTACACAGTTTTCAACTTTTCATAAAGCATCATTACAGACTAAAAGCAGAGGAAACGTTGAACTCAAAGTATATTTCAGGCCTTTTCTTTAATACCTTTATTCAATACATTTATCTTTGTATATACTCATCTGAACTACTCCAGTATGTGCATAGAATTTGTCATCAGATCAGCTCAAGCATTTGATTAGTCAGATTTGAGCTTTAAATTGCTCAAATCGGACCAATCAAATGCTTGGGAACAATCTCAGACTCAACTCAAATTCTTTATAACCTTGAACCTAGGTGTGACACTTGCTAATAACTAGGTGAACTCACAGCTTTTTCATTAAAAGTAAAATAACACAGTAATTAAGATAGTATGGTACAGAAGATGGGAAAATAATGTTGATTATGTGACAGACATGATATTCTAGGAAGTGAATGATGTGTTTGTCTCTAATAAGTCTAATAAACTGACTTAATTTGTGTACAAGTGCAAATCTCAATAATTCCTGATCTAATATAAAGTGGCAGATGGTATATTCTGCTGTATGTCATTGGCGACTATACCATATTACCTAAGTTACTAAGTATCTATACATAACCTCTTCTTTATTAATATAACTCCAGCTATATATACACAGTATATCATAGTTGTGTTTCTGTGCAATTGAATCATTAATAATTTATAAATACTGTCAAACTTCTCTGTTATGACCACTAAAAAGAACAATTTTTGATAGCATTTAAGGCAGGCTTTAAAGCAACTTTAACCCTTTGAACCCTAGTCACGCATATTGGCGTTGTTTTCAAACAGTGTACATGTGAAAAGTACACTTGTCCTATTCAAACAGTGAAGACCCAGATCAGAGGGCTCCGAAAGGAGCCCTCTAATCAGGGTCTTCACTGTTTGTCATAATTCCAAACATTGACAAAAACAACCCTTAAAAGTCAGAAATGGACCAGACTAAAATGGAAACTGGAATTTTCCATTTAAAGTTTCAGGGAGTCACCTGCCTTAAATACCTGATAATGAATATAATTAAGTAGACATAATAGAGAGGTTTTACCCCATTACCACATAGTCTAATTATAGTTTTGAAAATAGGTGACCACTTAAAGCAGGTTGAAAGTAAAGCAGAATGTGCCCTAAGGAACATTCTGCTTTACTTTCAGCCTGCTTTAAGCTGCCATCTACTAGGATATACGAAATAGTTCTTATCATTCATATTTTTAACTGTATGTATTGGAACTTTTTTCCTCAATGGAGAAATAAATTATAGGCGTAAAAAGGTGTATTTATGGGGTAATGGGTTAAAGCAACCATTATGATGGCAATATCATTCAACTTGAAACAATCTGCAAATACCTTTCATTCAGGTAATACTTTCTGCTTTATTCCTGACCTTGAATTAAGCAGTCTTCTAATATTTAGATTTAGTTTTAGGCTTCTTCAAATTGTGGCAACTTAACACAAGTGTTATCTGTATTTCTCAGCTGCTGTGTGGAGATATACGGAAGGTGATGAAACAAAATGAATGTTGCTTGTGTTTGGTGACAAATGGGATGATAAATTGTTTGAAGCCACTGCAGCCAAATCAAACATTGTCTTCTATTTGGTAGGTCACACAAAAACCAGTCACTTTAAATGTTTCTCAGCTATACAATGCTTCTAGTTCTCGCTGCAACCTGGTAATATCTATCAAATCTGTAACACTGTCAACTAAGGCCAGTAGCAGATATCCAAATAACTTGTGTATGTTCATCAACAAAATGACATCAGGAGTCGATCACTACATTACATTTCAACCAATGTAGTCAGCACATTCTGTAGTTTCAGAACAGAAAACCTTCACTTGTTCAGTAATTTCAAGCAAAAGCCATCAATATGAAGATCCATGTATTGGGAGTATTTCAAATACCGAAAACATTGCGGCTCCAAAAAATCCTATGCTGTGACTACTCATTAGAATCGTCTCGATGAGACGATTCTAATGAGTAGTCACAACATAGGATTCAGTGAAAATTTAAGGGCGAAAATGCTGGAAACCATCTGTTTAATCCCTCTAATCCAGAGCCTGGAACCAGGCAGGTTTCTTTTAAGGCTAAAAGAACCTCACTACTGACATGCTAGAGAGTATTCAAGGGAGATCACTTGTATGCCTTAATTATTTTAAACACTATAAACCCTATCCCTGCTACAGTCACAACACCTAGACCATATTTCAGTAGTCTCTTGTCGTTTGCAATGATGGCATCCTTCATGTAACTGCAAAAAAAGAAAGGAGAAAATTTAAAATCATGAAAACAGTTACACTACTTTCTTTGAAATGTAGAGCTTTAGCAATCAGTTGAGTCTAAACTCGATACTACAAATTCGCTTAAATCAATCTTACAAGTATTTCGTAAGTTGAATTTTAAATAATAAGTCGATCTTGCTTAAGTCGAACATACACATATTTCAAAGTTAAAACGTGGCTTAGCCACGTTTTAAGTTTGAAATATGGGTATTTTCGAACTACCGGTAACGCAAATTCGTAGAATCGAGTTTTTACTGTATGTAAAACAACATCTTGATAACATTTAAAAGAAAGATGAAAATATAAAAGATCTTTACACCTCTGAATGCTGTAAATATTAATTTGACTTCTTTGGTTCTAAAATTAAACCTCTGTTCTCTATATTTGTAGTTAATGTGATACAAATTAAAAACAGTTTAGATCCTGATCAGTTCCATGCTACTAGGCTTCTGGTCTGGACCAAAATTGTTAGCAAAAACAACCATAAATAGTCAAAATGAACTAGGCTTACTTTGACCAAGGAATTGTCCATTTAGAGTTTCAGGAGTTGATGAGTTAACTCCAGCACTCAAAGGGTCAATGGTAAACTTAACAAATATTATACTACATGTATATGCAATTTAAGACAATACTAACAAAATTTGATAAAACACTTAACAACAAAGTCAGGCTTAGTTGTAATTAGTGAACTAACGTGCGAGCTAAAAACAGAAAGTTCAATGTTTCAAATTTCAGATCTAGCCAATTAAATGCATTTCACAGAGGAAGCAACACTCCTACCATTTCAAAATGCAGCAAAAACTGTTGCCAAACCTGAATTGTGTACAGTGGAGAAGATGTTATTCCTTCCTGTTTAACGCAAGCAAAAAGCAAACCCATAGCAATAAGATGTAGAAAATGACAGTCTTTCTACAATTCTGACTATTCATTTTAATCCGAGTGGCAAACAGTTTGGAACCTGATCAGACATGGGGTTACCCATCATCTGATCTGGCTCCAAACTGTTTGTATTGGAAATAATAGTTTTAGTGTAAATACGTTTATTGGTAAAGAATAACGTATTCTCCACTGTATTATAAATACTTTAGATATGTTTTTACAATAGACAAACCTGTGTGAAGCAGCCTAGAATAAGAGCATGTATTAATACAGGTGGCAGTTTAACTCATAGCAAAGAGTATACTCAACATTTACAAACAGTGTACAAGAGCATAGTACACTTGTCCTATACAAAGTTACAAACAGTGAAGACCTTAATCAGGGTGCTCCTGCAGGAGCCCTCTGATCAGGGTCTTTATTGTTTGTTATTTTGCAACTTCTTGTTAAAATCAACTGCAAATCCTGCATTAATATGTCTCCTGTTTTCAGAGATAACCATGCTACTTTTAAACTGACCACTGAACACAAGGTTTGACTGCACCATACTTGGTGTGGATCATAAAACATGTATTTCAAAACCTATGGCAACCTAATGTAGAACAAAATTAATGTAAAGCAGAAAGCTCATAAAGGAGCTTTCTGCTTTACCTTTGTCATGCATTTATCAGTCTATTGTCTGTAGAGAGCTCCATGTTTTATCACAGAATAACAAAATGGAGCCTAGTTTACAAACATGCCAATGAACAAAACTAGAACTTTCAACCCATTCCATTCCACAAGCACTGCATAGTTAAATAACATGTGCCAATATCTCAATAACTAAGCTTTACATGGAAATTCCAGGAATAGTTGGGCAAATTCAGAAACAAATCAGGAGTATACTGTATAATGACATTTTAACCCTTTACTCCATAGATATGCATCTTTATGCATCTGATTTATTCCTCCACAGAAGAAATTTGTTCTAAATTATACAGTCATGGATATGTATCATTAGAAATATTTTCTTTTTTCTAGCAGATGGTAGCTAGAATGTAAAGTAGAATGTGCCTTAAGGCGCATTCTGCTTTACTTTCAACCTGTTTCAAATGGTCACCTGGCTTCAAAACTAGAAACCGGCTATGGAGTATGAGTTAAATACTGGTACAATATTGAGTAATTATAGATTACTATGTCCCAATATTACTTGATCCATTGATTGGTGAGAGGGCAATTACCAGATGTTTTAAACCTTTTGAACAAAGATCCTTTTTATGCAGTATGTCTCAGAAGATTTTGAGTACTCACTACTGTATAGACAACCTGCATTTCTTTTAACCCATTACCCCAGAAACACACCTTTTTATGCTTTTAATTGATTCCTCCACTGAAGAAAGTAATTTCCCCCCTAACAGATTGTAGCTTAAAGTAGGCTGAAAGTAAAGCAGAATGTGCCTATAGGCACATTCTGCTTTACTTCCAACCTGCTTTAAGTGATAACCTATGTTCAAAATTCGAAACAGGCTGTGGGGTAATGGGTTAATCCAAATGATCATTGACTATGACTGTATACAAACTATGTATACAAACTATATCCTACAATACTGATATGCAGCTCTTGAATCAATCCTTAATATGATAATTATGACAATTGCCTATAGTGTACCGATGAATTTATATGTCTATAGTGTACTGATGCATTTATATAACTAAACAAAGCTTATACACAACATTGCATAGCAAATTCAGCTAATATGTGTTTGTTGATATCTCTGCAAATCAAATCAAATGTTACACTGCAAGCAATAGTGCTGCTCAAGATTACACAATCTGTGCTGATAAACTGATATGTAAGCCAATATGACATGCTGATTCCAAACTAAATACAAGTATACCCTCAAGTTATAACCCTGACTCTGCTGGAAACAAGTATAGCCATCATTTGCACACAGTGTAGACTGGGTCAAGCTCCAAAAGGAACCCTCTGATCATGGTCTGCACTGTTTAACATAATTTTAAATAGTTTTTGAGATACCCCCACTAAAGTGTCTATGTAAATTGGTCATTATCTAGAAAATGGAGGCTTTCATTAAAATGGACAGTTAGTCACCATAGGTATTGATATACCTTGTCTTGCTGAATTTTGAAATGGATCCGTACCTTTTCTCATAAATGACTAGTTTACATTGTCATGATTTTCTCTTGAGGGTTTGTCCCAAATTATACTTTTAGGTATTAGAAAGTATGACAGTGAAAAACCTGATCAAAGGCTTCCTTCAGGGGGCCTCTGATCTGGATCAACACTGTTTGCGAATGATGTTCCAGCATTATAAAGATTATTACTCCCTTTTCACTTCAGATATCTGTATATAACCCCTTTTATCTCTTATGGAAAATGCCCAGTCATGGTCTTTACTTTAGTACCCCTCATAGAAATGCTGTCTGACCTCTTTACCTATTCCCCATAAATATACCCTGTCCTGATAGACATGACGCCCTACACCCCAACAAACAGCTGTTTAGCCCATTACCCCATAAATACGTCTTTTTACGCCTTGAATTTATGCCTTCGTGGAAGAAAATAGTTCATGAATAGTCATGAATGTGTGCAGTAAGAAATATTTTCTATGGCCTAGTACATGGTAGCTTAAAGCAGGCTGAAAATAAAGCAGAATGTGCCTTAAGGCACATTCTGCTTTACTTTCAACCTGGCTTTAAGTTGAAACCTGTCTTCAAAACTAGAAACAGGCTATGGGGTAATGGGTTTACAGCAGGCTTTAAGTAGTCCCTTTTTAAAGTTTTAAACCCTGAAATCAAGCTAGGAGGGAAATGGTTAACGAAAAGAGGAAGCTTAAAGCAAAGACCAACTTCCCAACAGACATAAGGGTGGACAAACATAGGTATATATAAAGAGACTTGACTATGTGTCACCCTGGGCAGCAGGTCAAACTTGAGTTATGCAGCCACAACAGTTGATGAATAAACAGCCTTATGACAGCTGACAGCTAACTGCTGGGCATAAATCTAGCTTTACTTTTGTCCTGCATTAGCTGTCACCTGTCTTCAGGAGCCTCTATCTGTCTTCCAAAAGATGCTGCTTACAACAAGTATATAACACAAAACAAACCCTCAAGTTTCCAATCACTTTTGAAATGTTTACCATAACAAGAATCACATGTACATGCAATTTCTATGTGATAAACCATGTGACAAATTTGAACTAGTAGTATTTCGACAGAAGAAGTTTTTAAGAAACCAAGTTGTGAAACAATTTATTTTATTAATTTTTTATTCAAGAAACGATGTTGATCCTGATCTGACACCAATTCACTCAGCCTCAGCTCTTATCTGGGTCCAAATCATTGGCATATGTCAGGTTTGTTGCACTTGGTAGTTTAGCCCATTCCCCCATAAATACACCTTTTTACTCCTCTAATTTATTCCTCCACTGAAGAAAATAGTTCCAAATTATTCAATTATGAATATTTATCATAAGCAATATTTTTTTATTTTTTTTCTAGAAGATGGTAGCTTGAAGCAGGCTGAAAGTAATGCAGAATGTGCCTTAAGCCACATTCTGCTTTACTTTCAACCTGCTTTAAGATGTCATTTGTCTTCAAAACTAGAAACAGGCTATGGGGTAATGGGTAAAAGAGCTAACAAATGCCTGTTTTAAATACATTAATTCAGACATCTGAAGTGAAAACATGCCTTTAAACTGTACATACAATATTTCTTATATCAAGCAGCCATAGAATGGAGATGTCTGTCAATTGTTAAAAGCAAGTGCCAATTTAATACAGGAAAGAAGAAATGCAGAGAGATCTTGCATTACTTTTGTCCAGTATTAAACTTGTATCTTTCCTACACATCACCTATTTGATTTATTTTCAGTGGTTGCTTGATACAAGTTCTACTGTGAATAGTAACCAAAATATATGTAATGCTATGAAAACATTGCCTTGAATACCATAGACAGTTATGCATATATGAAGGCCAGTAGCTGTAACTATAACCCATTACCCTAAAATGTGCATTTTACGCCTTAGATTTATTCCTCCACTGCAGAAAATAGTTCCAATTTATACAGTCATGAATATGCACCATAAGAAATATATGTTATATACAAGCAGATGGTAACTTAAAACAGGCTGAAAGTAAATCATTCTGCTTTACTTTCAACCTGCTTTAAGTGGTAACATGTCTGCAAAACTAGAAACATGTTATGAGGTAATTGGTTCAAAGTCTGAGTGTCTCTTAACCCATTACCCCATAGCCCTTTTCTAGTTTTGAAAATAGTTTACCACTTAAAGCAGGTTGAATTTAAAGCAGAATGTGCCTAGGCACATTCAGCTTTACTTTCAACCTGCTTTAAGCTTTCATTGACTGTATAACTATTTTCTTCAGTGGATGAATAAACTAAAGGCGTAAAAAGGGGTATTGATGGGGTAATGGGTTAAACTATTTTTTCAACTTGTTCTGATTTTCTTGTAAACCTGTGATTCTTGGAGCTCAAGGTTATTAAAATCTCAATATCCTCTTACTAAAATAAGCCTCAGCCAATTACTGTCCTTTACATACACAAGTATTGTCTTAAATAAATGCAGGATGTAAATAACATATCTGATAGTTAGTTCACTGGTTGTTTGTATGTATAGAGGAACATTTCTCCAAGGTTTTTAACTTTCAACGCTATCTAATTGTATGTACAAGAAATAGAAATCACCCATATTGAGTGTAGTTCATAAGGAAATAGATTTTGATATATTAGAAACAGTTTTAAATCTGATCAGACCACCATTTACATGGGCTCTGATCTGTATTTTAGCAGGTGGACTTTTCAGACACATACTCAGTGTTGAAAGAATCAACCACAAAATTATTAGTAGAGAAGTTACATGGTGTAAAATTCTGAATTTTAAGTAATATTGTTGCATGCCATCGCTTTAAATTTACTATTTTCAGAAGTCTCTTTGCATAAAAGGGCTAAAGTGTCAAACAGTAAATGGATCCTGACAAGAGGCTGATCGAGTTACTCTGCATCTCATCAGGTTCCAAACTGTTTACCAAGGTACATGTAATCACAATTTCACTGCTAGAATGCAATGAGTTGAAATTAACCGTAAGTTATGAGGGGAAAGGTGTTAAACCTTTCAACCCTACAGCCCTCTGTAGAGATTACTGATTACATATGGAAACAGTGTAGACCCTGATCAGAGGGCTCCTATAGGAGCCCTCTGATCAGGGTCTGCACTGTTTGATATTTTCATTAGCTTTTGTTGCCATACCAAAAATACAACAGTAGAATGGTTCAAAATACCTGTACTAGAAGAGTCAAAAAGGAATTTTAATACATGTACCCACAAGATTTAGGGTTGAAATGGTTAACCAAGCAGAAATGCTCCTCTATATGTGGCAAAATGAAAGGGATACAACATCTACTGTCACTCCTCGGAGTACACTACACATTCATCCTAGCAAAGCTTTCATGATACATGTAGCAACACTGGCTTCTCGGAAAGACATCTTTGTCTGAATAAGACTTACCAGGGATCCAGATAAGAGGAGTATTTCAAAAACTATTCTTTATTTCTGCTTTTAGCCCTATGGTGCCACTACTCATTAGAATCTTCTGGAAGAGACGATTCAAATGAGTAGAAACACCATAGGATTAGGTTCAGTATAAGTGAGAAAATGTAGGATTCGTTCAGCACCTTGATATCCAAGATATAGTTGCTGTGTTTGTTAATTCAGCCCTTATATTTTTTAAACAGACTCATCTGTTTTCGTATAATTTAATCACCAGTTTTAGCTTAATTTATTGGGATAGATGCCTTGATCCTAAGCAAAAGTTTAGGTTATTCTTAAATGCATTACGGTTCGTGTGGAGTGTCAAGCTTAATGTGTTGAATTTAAGCACTAGATAAATCTATTAATTGGACACCTGGATTGTCCATGCCAAGTTTCACCAGTTAATCTATAAAACAATTCTCTTTATAAAAAGCCTTGATTGAATAACAATTTTATGAGCTTCATATCTTGTTTGATATATAAGTATTAAGAAACAGTACACTTATTAACATGTTCACCAGAGACAGTAACAGTTAAAACTTATAACAGTGATAATTACTTGAAATAACTCAATGGGAGGAAAAGGTATACAGATTTCAACAGCTACTCACAAGACAACACATGAAAGCAAACTGATAACTCAAAACTTCATATATGATTATTGATAGCCAAAATAAAGTATATTTCTGGGATAAAGGAAAAGAACTTCCATGAAGATTTAAGACAATAAAAGAAAGAAATAGATGGGCTGTGTGACTACAACATTGAATTCATTTGATTGTCTTTTCAATTGTGTGTAGGCCTATGTAGGTATAGAAATGGTCTTACAAATGTATGGGGAATAATAACGTTCTTCACCCTTACTCTTTCAACACCATGGACCTGTCTAAAATATACTCATTACATTTGCAAACAGTGTATACCCAGATCAGAGGGCTACTATAGGAGCCCTCTGATCAGGGTCTACACTGTTTGCTAATTGTGATCTATATTTATTAACCTACCAAAAATTCCCAGTATATTGATTCATGTTTTGGTAACTAAAATGATTCACAAGGGAACATAATAACACACAAGAGTTACTTAGTTTTGAAAGAGTTAAGCCAGATTGAGTGGCATTCATTTTCATACAACCTTTTCAAACTGAGAAACAGTATTGACCCAGATAAGAGAACTGGAAGAGCCCTCTGATCTGGGTCTGAACTTTTTTTAATACTTTTTAGTACTGTTAGGACATCCCTTTCAAGAGTCAATATAAACTGGACTTGACCAGTAAGTCTTTTGAAAATTATAAGAGCCCATTTGGAAAGTCGGCATTGTAAGGATAGATAATCGAGAAATGAAAGGTAGAGAAAAATACAAAGACTAGACACAACACTGATGGAAAAATAGGCATAAAACTACAAGAGCTATAGCAGCTTGTAAGGATTACATGAAAACGCAATTGCCACTCAATGGAGGACCTGTTTTTCATGTATGTGTGTGTGTGTTGTTTGTTTTTTTTGTTTTTTTTTAAGATGCCTGCTTACACCAAGATTAAAGTACATGTTTTTTTTTTAAGATGCCTGCTTACACCAAGATTAAAGTACAGTCTAAGCGACCACTTAATATACTGGGTAAAGTCCATTAGCAGTCTCTTGACGGCTGCTAAATGTGGGCTAAAAATAATGCAGAAAGCTCCTGCAGGAGCTTTCTGCATTATTTTATCCTGCATTTAGCAGTCACCTGTCTTTGAATACTTGTAAATTTCTTCAAAGAATGGACTTCTAAAAGAAGCTTTCTGCTTTACTTTTATCTTGCTTTAGCTGACGCCAATCTGCAACTTTGCCAGTCTTCTTTCATGTGATCAAAATAGCAGAGATCTAATGTACACGATTTGAAACTTTCACAGTCACAACAGCCTGCAAGAATTATTTGGGTTTAGGGGGTTTTGAGGTTATTTCAGATTCTTATCAATAAAGATCCCACACAGCTTAGTGGAAATTACCACTTCGGACATCTTTAGGAAAGAATTAAGACACTCAAAATACAAAAATATCAACAATTTTTTTCAAAAAACATTGTTTTCAATTCAATTACTAGAAAGATACAGATTTTTCTGCAGCTTTCAAAATTAAACTAATTCCTGATATGCCTAGTATTGTCTATATACATGTATCATGAGAACCTTGACCATAACAAAGCCAGACCACAGAGTGAGTAGTAAGTAGAGAAATATATAATACTGCCAGGACCTTAATCTCTCCTCCAACCACATGGGATGTTGGTGAACTAGCAACATGTGCACCAAACGTTTTAGATTGCTGCAAGTGAAGCCGGAAACAAGATTAGCCACACCTCCAGATAAGAGGGAGTCAACTACAGTCCAACTTCGATATCTCGAACTCGGTTAAGTCGAACATACCCGTATTTCAAAGTTAAAACGTGGCTAAGCCACGTTTTAACTTTGAAATACGGGTATGTTCGACTTAACCGAGCATGAAATAATGCAATTCATGTGTCGAAATATCAGATAGTTCGAGTTAAGCCAGTTTCCAGACATCGAAGTTCAATTGTACAACTATTTTCCTAGGGCCCCAGATAAGGAGAGTATTTAAAACATTACAATGTTTTTGTTCGCACTAAACCCTATGGTGTGACTACTCATTTGAATCGTCTATTCAAGATGATTCCGATGAGCAGTGACGCCATAGACTTTGGTGCAAATATAAAAGAGAAGTTGTTGAAAAACTTGTGTTTACTCCCTCTAACCTGGAGCCCTGTATTTCACCTTTAGTTCTCAACCAAACAATATGTTATGTCTACACTCAAACATATATTAACCCATTACCTCATAGTCTGTGTCTAGTTTTGAAGATAGTTTACAGCTTTGAGTTACTATTTTCTAGAATATATAAAATATTTATTATGATACATATTCATGGCTGTTTAAATTGGAACTATTTTCTTCGATGGAGGAATATTTTAGAGGTGTAAAAAGGCACACTTATTGGGTAATGGGTTAAGAAATCACTAAGGCCTCTTGATTTGATCTTAACCTAGTAACCTACCTATTACCCCATAAATACACCTTATTATGCCTTGGAATTTATTCCTTCACTGAAGAAAATAGTTCCAATTTATACAGTCATGAACATGTACCATAAGAAATATTTTCTATATCCTAGCAGATGTTAGCTTACAGCAGGCTGTAAGTAAAGCAGAATGTGCCTTAAGGCGCATTCTGCTTTATTTTCAACCTGCTTGAAGTGGTCAGCTGTCTTTAAAACTAGAAGCAAGCTTTGGGATAAAGAGTTAAGATGAAAGATAATCATTGTGTGTAGTGTTTTATGTAAGATCATTTAGCAGCAGATGGAATCATTGGACATCTGATGAAGGTTATGACAAAGTCCAAGAAGTTTGTGAGTTAAATGACCAATGTCATGTTGGAAATGGTCAAATGCAAGCTAAAGTAGGAATTTATGAGAGCAGGGCTGCCATTTCTCCAGATTTTTCCGATATCTTCAAACATTTATCATAGCAGATGGTAGCTTAAAGTAGGCTGAAAGTAATGCAGAATGCGCCTCAAGGCGCATTCTGCTTTACTTTCAACCTACTTTAAGGAATCTCGCTTGAAAAATAGAAAATTTGGAAATCTTAGGATTTTTCATTATCAACTTATGGCTGCCCTGGGAGAATCACATATTATAATTTAAGCGGGGCTATCCAAGTGTTCCGTATTGAGTGACCTTGACCTTATTTGATTGAAAGTTTTAATGCATAATACAGACTTTAGAAGAAAAGCCACTTATTATAAGGACTGAGGTCATTGTTTCATCTTATAAAGTTTCACCTATAAAGCCTTATTGAGAAAGAAACAAGAGACCCAGAGGGTCACATTTCGCTCACCTGAGAACACTGTACCATAGAATTTGACTGCATGGGCAAGACAACATTTAACATAGCTATGACCCAGGTCCCACAATATATCTTGGTAGAGGACCACAATGCGAAGCTTCATGTCAGATATTAATGATCTGGGCCTTACGGTTTAAGAGAAGAAGATTTTTAAAGGTTTTCCTATAAAAACTGGGTGGGTCCAATTTTTGCCCGGGTGTCATAATTTGAACACACTTGGTAGAGAACCACAAGGCAAAGCTATATGTCATTAATTAAGAATCTGGGCCTTACAGTTTCAGAGTAGAAGATTTTTAAAGGTTTTCCTATATAAGTCTATGTAAAACTGATAAGCCCCGGTGGGCAGGGCCAAATTTGATCAAGGGGTCATAATTTGAACAATATTGGTAGAGTACAATAGGGCAAAGCTACATGTCAAATATAAATGATCTTGGCCTTACGGTTTAAGAGAAGAAGATTTTTAAAGGTTTTCCTATGAAAAACTGATAAGCCCGAGGGCGGGGCCATTTTTGGCCCGGGGGTCATAATTTGAACAATATTGGTAGATGACCACAAGGCAAAGCTATTTGTCAAATATTAAAGATCTGGGCCTTACAGTTTCAGAGAAGAAGATTTTTAAAGGTTTTCCTATATAAGTCTATGTAAAACTGATAAGCCCTGGGGCGGGGCCAATTTTGACCATGGGGTTATAATTTGAACAACTTTGGTAGAGGACTATAAGGCAAAGCTACATGTCAAATATAAATGATCTAGGCCTTACAGTTTCAGAGCAGAAGATTTTTAAAGGTTTTCCTATGAAAAACTGATAAGCCTGAGGGCGGGGCCATTTTTGGCCCGGGAGTCATAATTTGAACAATCTTGGTAGAGGACCAAAAGGCAAAGCTATATGTCAAATATTAAAGATCTGGGCCTTACAGTTTCAGAGAATAAGATTTTTAAAGGTTTTCCTATATAAGTCTATGTAAAACTGATAAGCCCCGGGGTGGGGCCAATTTTGACCCGGGGGTCATAATTTGAACAATCTTGGTAGAGGACCATTTGGCAAAGCTACATGTCAAATATTAATGATCTAGGCCATAAAGTTTCTGAGGAGAACATTTTTAAAGGTTTTCCTAAGAAAACCTGATAAGCCCCAGGGCGGTGACATTTTTGGCCCCAGGGTCAAAATTTGAACAATCTTGGTAGAAGATCATTAGGTTATGATACATACCAAATATCAAAGGTCTGGGCCTTTTGGTTTCTGAGAAGAAGATAATTAAAGATTTTCTTATGTATTAAAAGTTGTCTATACGGTCATGTTAGAAAATCTGGTCCCAAAACAAGGGAAATAACTAGCCAAAAACTTTGAACAAGATTTCGTTCCCCCTTGTCACTGATGCTTCTGATAAAGTTTGGTTGAAATCGGGTCAGTGGTTTCTGAGGAGATGTTGCTTGAAAATGTGGACGGACGACAGATGACGGACGACGGACACCGGGGTATCACAATAGCTCATCCTGAGCCTTTGGCTCAGGTGAGCTAATAAAAAGATGAAATGCAGTGAAATTTATGTTTTGAAAGCAATATACTGTGACTAATAAAGAACATTACTATAAAGTAACTAGACAAGTTACAAAACATTCTCATAAGAGTGTGATTGAATCGTAATGTTAACAGGTTATATAAAATGTTAAACAGTAAATGATATTTGTAGTGTTTCAAAGTCAAACTAACTACTTCTACTCCCCTTCACATTCAGTTAAATCCTAACGAGGTGAAATAAGTTTTGGAGAAAAAAAATCGAGAGATTATTCATATTTCACTATAATCCTACCAAATTTACATAACTCTTTGAACGCTAAGTAAATTTGTCCATCTGCCACTGTTCTAAAACAAGCATTTTTGTAAAACATTATTCCAAAAAAGGTCAGAATGTCAAACAGTTTGGATCCTGATGAGATGCTGCATTATGCAGTTATTCATCTGGATCTAAACTGTTTGCAATGGCAATCATGGTTTTGCCCCTAGCGTTCAAACAGTTAAACTTCAAGGGAATGGACAACACAACACTGCCATGTGTAAAATTTAACGCAAAGAATATACATACAGTAAAACCATGTTATTAATACCTCTCACAAGATGCATTCTCGTTAAAGCCAGCTGGCTACTTAAAGCAAGGTGAAAGTAAAGCAGAAAGCTCCTTAAGGAGCTTTCTGCTTTCTTTTCACCTTGTTTAAAGCTGCTAACTGTCCTTTAACATCAAAAATGAATCTTGGTTTGAGTTGTTTTAATTGCAAGGTTTGACTGTCATGAACATCAAAACTGTGAAAAATTAATTTTTAAATTTTATGAAACAAAGTTTTTAAAAAATCCAAAAAAAGACAACAACCCTAAATAAAATGTCATATCTAAAGCCATTCAGCTATACTTACGGATAAGCTGCCATAGTAGCTAGTTTGATATACACATCTTTGTTCACTCTCTCTATGCATGTGAATCTTTGTGGAGGAGGTAGTTTGAATCTATTGCAGAATGCTAGGGGAGATAATTCATAGTCTTGTCGCACTTCCTGGTGCTCTGCCTTGCATGCTACAATCAAGGTTGGTACTCGGCTGTCTAGGAAGTGTTTCTGTAAACAAAAAAACCATAGGTAAATTAAGATATCTGCATGGATGTCTTTGTAGTGAACACATGCATGGAGCTTGAGAAAACATTATTCTTTCCTGTTTAAACGCAAACGTGTTGCAGTAAAATCTATAAGATGACAGCTTTTTGGATATTTCTATTCATTTTAATCTGAGGGGCAAACAGTTTGGAGCCTGATCAGACCACCTGTTTGCAACAAAAACAATAGTTTTAGCCTTAATGCTTAAAGCTTTAATGTTTTAGCCAAATGCTTGAGAACTACTTCAAACTCAAAAGCTTGATAACCTTCGTGCCTGTAAGCAATAAGTAAAATACTAACCATATACATTCTAGCACAGAATTCGAATGACCTAGGGTTTGTCATATCGTACAGCAGACAGGCTACATCACAATTAGTCTCCGTCGGCGATAACATGTCTGATACAGCTACATCTACTTCATGTAGCTGAAAAATATAAGTGTTACTGACTGTATAGCCAAAGCCTGTATTAACCCATTGTATGCTGGGTAATATTTGGCGGCCTTTATAAAATGTCATCAGCAGCAGGTATAACTCAAATATTTGCAAAATATTTTAGCAGTTTCTGATAGAATACTGAACTAGCTGCAAACAGTTTTGATCTCAGATCAGGCCCCACAATGTGGGGCCTGATCTGAGATCAAAACTGTTTGCCTAGAGGTACACCTAAAAGTGTATCCCGCATAAAATGGGTTAAGCCACTGCTAAATTAAAATGTAGCTATATAACTCTATAAGTTTATTTATAGCGGTGAAAACATTATAACCTTTACAAATAGCTTGGATCCGGTTGAGGTGCCAACCACTTAATTGTGATAAATATTAGGTTTTAAAGTCAGGTGACTGCTTAAAGCAAGGTGACAGTAAAACAGAAAGCTCCTTTAGGAGCTTTCTGCTTTATGGTCACCTTGCTTTAAGCTGTCACCTGTATTTTTACAATGAACAAGCACCTTAGAGCTGATATCCCCTGCCGCAGCGATTGTCCAGAAGAAAGTGGCAAACTTTATTGTGGGAGGAAGGGGCAAATGGTGATCACCTGTCTTTAAAGATCAACATTCAAAAGCTTTTTACAAAGTTTTATAAAATCCGATCAATTTTGTACATTTTAAAGCCTAAACAATACAAAAAATAAAGCCGTTTGTAGCATTATAAATCTAAGTATGACAGGGGCAGGTAACTCTTGATTCAAATTCAACAGTAATTAAACACTTTCAAGAACTTATAATTGTGTGCAAGTATTATTAAAAAAAATCAGAACTGTAGAATTTACTAGAGTGTAAACACATTTTCAACTCATCAAGGGCAGAGTATTCTTGACTAATTTGCACATTTTCGATAATAATTGAACTCATTCTATAAATAATAGCCATATATGATTTTTTTTTTTTTTCAAAATCCATTCACATTTGTACACAATAGCATGTAAACAATAAAGCCATGTTGAGCATTACTAAGTACATAAAGGGCAGATAACTCTTGCCACAAAGTATCCTATTTTGACAATAATTGCTACCCTTATATTTATATACATCATGTGTAAGTTAAATCAAAATCCATTAAAGACTGTAGTTTCTAGATGGTAAAAACTGTTAAATATGGGTTTTTTTACTCATCAAGGGCAGATAACTGTTGACTAGTTTCTCCGTTTTTCAAAAATGATAACAATTATTTGAAAACTAATAGCCATACATAGTTTAAGAATTTGTTTTATCAAAATTCATGCATATTTATAGATACTAGGATGTAAACAATTCT
Source organism: Gari tellinella (assembly GCA_922989275.2). Taxonomy (NCBI): domain Eukaryota; kingdom Metazoa; phylum Mollusca; class Bivalvia; order Cardiida; family Psammobiidae; genus Gari; species Gari tellinella. Next base: position 23,712,113 of record OV277856.1, on the reverse strand, counting down.
AAAATAAAGCATTTTCTATCATTTCAAAGTACATCAAGGGCAGATAACTATTGCCACAAGTATCCTTTTTTGACAATAATTGCACACCTTCAAGAACTTTTACTGATAGACATCGTGTGCAAGTATCATTTAAATCCATTCATAATTGTAGTTGCCAGAGAGTAAAAACAGTTAAATATGGCTTTTTTTACTTATCAAGGGCAGATAACTCATGACTAATTTCTCCGTTTTCAACAATAATCAAATTCATTTGAAAACTAATAGCCATACATAATTCAAGAAAGTTTTTTCAAAAATCCATGCATATTTATAGGCTCTAGTATGTAAACAATACCAAAATAAAGCATTTTCTAGCATTTCTAAGTACATCAAGGGCAGATAACTCTTGTCAGAAGTATCCTTTTTTTACAATAACTGCACACATGCAAGAACTTGTACTTATAGACAATGTGTGCAAGTATAAACAAAATATGTTGAATACTGTAGTTGCTAGAGTGTAAAAACTGTTAAATATGGCATTTTTAACACAAAAAGGGCAGATAACTCATAAATTCCTAAAATTTTCTGAAAAAAATTTGATTTCCCACAGTGCTCCTATGATGACAAATAAGTATACCAAGTTTAATCCAAATCTGTTTATAGGTTTCGGAGATACAGTTGCGGACGGAAAACGTGACGGACGCACGGACGGCATTTTTAACACAAAAAGGGCAGATAACTCATAAATTCCTAAAATTTTCTGAAAAAAATTTGATTTCCCACGGTGCTCCTATGATGACAAATAAGTATACCAAGTTTAATCCAAATCTGTTCATAGGTTTCGGAGATACAGTTGCGGACGGAAAACGCACGCACGCACACACGCACGCACGCACGCACACACGCACGCACGCACGGACAGCCGGACGGACAGACCTAAAACAGTATCCCTCTGCCTTTCGGCAGGGGATAATTACCCTTCTTTGTAGTGGTCATAGTAGAGAGGTTTTACTGTAGACATAATTGGCTACTGGAATTGTACCAGGACTCCAGGTAAGGGGAGCATTTTAAAAACTATAAAATCTTTATTTCTCCATTAAAACCTACAGTGTTAATACTCATTAGTATTGTCTCTTCAAGACGATTCTTATAAGTAGTGATACCTGATTTGGTGCTGAAATGAGTGAAAATATGTTTGATTTGTTCAGTTTTATTCCTCTAACCTGGAGCCCTGATCTGTTATAAGTGTCCAGGGTCTGCGAGTTTTAAGAACTGTATCAAATCACAGAGAGACTGTTACTTACCATGAGATATTTCTCCTGTCCATACACTTGAACGGTATTAATGGTAAAACTTGATAGCTGCTCCTTATTTAAAGTCGCAACATATCGAAGGTTTCTACCCAGAAGCCCCTGTAAAAATGCTGTCTGTAAATAAAAGAAAAGTAACAATTAATTATTTCACTATAACAAATCCAAAGAAATGGAAAACAATGCAATGTTTAATATCATTTTCATGGAAGCAAGCATCTCTTTTACACAAAATGATCTTCATATATTAGCTCTATGAATCCTCACTAGATGCTGTCTACTTACAGTTGTTGGAATACTATTGATCAGAATTATTTCTGCTATTTATAGCTTAAAGCGACACTTTTTGAAAATAGTGAAGAGCCAGACCGGACAGCTCCTCCAGGAGCTTTCTGATCAGAAATTGCATTGTTTTCTTAAAGAATCTGTTTGACATGAGACTATAATCTGTTTGACATGAGTCTCCACTCAATTTTGCCTCATTGTATAGCAAATATTACCGTTCCAATTATAGATATACATAGTTGGCAAAGTTTAATATATAAAAATTTTACAAGAGAAGGTTTCATACAAGAGTTTGAATGTTCAGTAAAACCTCTCTATTACCACCACAAAAGTGTTTACGATACGTGACTGCTTAAAGCAAGGTGACTGTAAAACAGACTGTCATCTTGCTTTAAGCTGTCACCTGTCTTTTTTACAACCAATTAGCATTTGTTTTAATGTTTGTAATATAGAGGTTTTACTGTAGTTCAAATGACACCAGAACATACCTTTCCAACCCCCTTAGGACCCAACACATGACAGCGGAAGACACTTCTGTTGGTTTGCCTCTTCTCAAGATCTATCTTCTTATCTCTTGTTACTGCAACATAAATGACCTCTTACACTTTATACTTTTATCATAATTATCTCATTGAAGCCTGTGCGCAGAGACATGAAAGTTGCAGGAAAGCGTGGGCCTGGGAGGCCTAAGATGTCATGGAGGGAGCTAACTGTAAGTGATCGCAAAGAATGGGGACTCGCAACAGTTGACCGACATGAAAGAAAAGCCTGGAGATCCTATGTAAGAACCGCCATGTGTGCAGCTAGCCAGATACCTGGAAGGGAGCCCACCATTATGGACAATGCTCCCACCCCTGCATGTTAATCAAAAATATGATGATGATGATAATGATGAAGCTTGATGTCCACAAAAGTAGATATTAGCAAACAGTGAAGACCCTGATGAGAGCAGCATCTCACAATGGTCTACACTTTTTCCTACTTCATGAAATAACTACTATCTAGACAAGCACTGTAGTGTCTTTATTTCACCTTTTTTGATCTACAATGACATTTTCCAGCAAGCCCTAAAGAGAGTTCATTGTAATATCCTGGCATAAACAAGTACAAGAGGCCCATAGGGCCACATTTCGCTCACCTGAGACATTGTACCATAGAAGCTGACTGGGCAAAACAACATTTTGATATAGCTGATATAACTGATAAGCCCCGGGCTGGGCCAAATTTGATCCAGGGGTCATAATTTGAACAATCTTGGTAGAGGACCATATAGGGGCAAAGCTACATGTCAAATATAAATGATCTGGGCCTTACGGGTTCAGACAACAAGATTTTTTAAAGGTTTTCCTATGAAAAACTAATAAGCCTGAGGGCGGGCCATTTTTGGCCTGGGGGTCATAATTTGAACAACCTTGGTAGAAGACAACAAGGCAAAGCTATATGTCAAATATTAAAGATCTGGGCTTTACAGTTTCAAAGAAGAAGATTTGTAAAGGTTTTCCTATATAAGTCTATGTAATACTGATAAGCGCCAAGGCGGGGCCAATTTTGACCCGGGGGTCATGATTTGAACAATCTTGGAAGAGGACTATAAGGCAAAGCTACATGTCAAATATAAATGATCTGGGCCTTACGGTTTCAGAGTAGAAGATTTTTAAAGGTTTTCCTATGAAAAACTGATAAGCCTGAGGGCGGGGCCTTTTTTGGTCCGGGGGTCATAATTTGAACAATCTTGGTAGAGGACCACAAGGCAAAGCTATATGTCAAATATTAAAGACCTGGGCCTTACAGTTTCAGAGAAGAAGATTTTTAAGGGTTTTCCTATATAATTCAATGTAAAACTGATAAGCCCCGGGGCGGGGCCATTTTTTACCCGGGGGTCATAATTTGAACAATCTTGGTAGAGGACCATAAGGCAAAGCTACATGTCAAATATTAATGATCTAGGCCATACGGTTTCTAAGAAGAAGATTTTTAAAGGTTTTCCTATGAAAAACTGATAAGCCCGAGGGCGGGGCCTTTTTTGGCCCGGGGGTCATAATTTGAACAATCTTGGTAGAGGACCAAAAGGAAAAGCTATATGTCAAATATTAAAGATCTGGGCCCTACAGTTTCAGAGAAGAAGATTTTTAAAAGTTTTCCTATAAAAGTCTATGTAAAACTGATAAGCCCCGGGGCGGGGCCAATTTTGACCCAGGGGTCATAATTCGAACAATCTTGGTAGAGGACCATAAGGCAATGCTACATGTCAAATATTATTGATCTAGGCCATACAGTTTCAGAGAAGAAGATTTCTTTCCTAAGAACAAGAGGGCCATGGTCCTAAATTCGCTCACCTGAGGACATTGAAGTTTGTACCTAAGTTGACTGGGTAAGACAACATTTTAATATAACTATAAATGGAGTTATCTTCCGCACAAGAATACATGACAAAAGTGAATTTTGTTGCCAAGCTTATGACCCTTATCCATGACACATCCTCTTATCAAGCTATTTCCATTTCCAATAAATGATAATTATTTCACTAGCGTCAGCAGAACTGGAATTATTTTCCTTACAATAAAATATGACAAAGGGGAAAAACAAAATATTGCTGCCCTTGTGCATGGCATTTTCTCTCATCAGTTTCTTTCCATACATAAAATTTCATTACAATAGCATCAGTAGAACTGAAGTTGTCTTCTTGACAAGAAAATATCACAAAGGGAAATAACTCAGAGTTATGGCCTTTGCAAATAGGCAATTTCATTTTACCCATTCCCCATAGCCTGTTTCTAGTTTTGAAAATAGGTGGCCTGCTAAAGCAGGTTGAAAGTAAAGCAGAATGCATCTTAATGCACGCTTTGCTTTACTTTCGCATCTTACATTTTCATGACTGTTTAAAGTGGAATTATTTTCTTAAGTAGAGGAATAAATCAAAAGTCTAAAAATGCACATTTATGGGGTAATGGGTTAACAAACGTCAGTATTTATGGAGGAAGGGTTGAATCCTGAACAAGAAAAACTGACAAGACATACAGATAACTCTGACAAAACCAATATTAAACATATGTATAAATATGGCCTAAGACATAATTACATAACTGTCAGTGGCTCACTTCCAGATCCTGTTTCTCTAAGTATGAAGCAGACTGAACCATTTCTAAACTTTAGCAGACAGCATGTTCAGCTGATCATGACCAGTTCTGTGATCACTGAGGTCAAATATTATGCAACAGTTGGAGAGAATTGGTAGAGCCTGCTAGGGCTTACCATTTCCAGACTGAAATGATGTCTGCTTAAAACCTACTGTATGTGACAAATGTACAAAAAACCAATTTAGAAAATGTTAAGTTGGTAAATGAGTGGCAAATAGTTTGGATCCAGATTAGATGCAGCATTATGATTATGTTGCATCTGATCTGGATCCAAAATGTTTGCAAATATTGGCTATTTGCCCTTAGTATATTAAGGGTAACTCAGGTAAATACAGTTCTGCTTAAATCAAAATACTGTGAAAACTGCCTAGAGCAGAACTTCAACTGCGCAGGGTGGTGTCAAGTGTGACCCTAGGGATTTCATTTTAACAAACTATAGAGGGATCCACCAGGAGATACTACTGTAAAAATATCAAAGCTTAGGGCCTAGTAGTTTTTAGCAAGAAGATTTTTTAAAGTTTTTTGCTTTTTAAGCAGAGTTTTTGCTTTTTCTCTTTCATTTGAACAACTTCTGTAGAGAAGCATCAAAGGAACATCATGAGCAGTTTGAATCCTCCCTACAATCCGCGGGTTCAGAGGAGATGTCGTTTGAAGTAAATGTGAACGGACAGACGTACTACGGACGGTGAGCGGTCACAATAGCTCACCTTGAGCCTTTGGCTCAGGTGAGCTAAAAACTGATAAGCCCCAGGGCGGGCCATTTTTGGCCCCAGGGTCAAAATTTGAACATCTTGCTAGAAAATCATTAGGAATTGATACATACCAAATATCAAAGGTCTGGGCCTTTGGGTTTCTGAGAAGAAGATTTTTTAAGATTTTCTTATGCATTAAAAGTTGTCTATACGGTCATGTTAGAAAACCTGGTCCCACAGCAAGGGGAATAACTCTAGCCAAAATCTTTGAACAAAATTTCGTTCCCCCTTGTCACTGATGCTTCTGACAAAGTTTGGTTGAAATCGGGTCAGTGGTTTCTGAGGAGATGTTGTTTGAAAATGTGAACGGACGACGTACTACGGACGACGTACGACGGACGGAATGGGATCACAATAGCTCATCCTGAGCCTTCGGCTCAGGTGAGCTAAACAAGAGCCGCATGCGGCCCTAAATCGCTCACCTGGTATCCATGATTACGGTCATGTAAATCGACCAGTTATGATTAAGTTTTCACTTATTCACCTCCACCCACTGGTGGCCATGTTGTTTGAGCTAGGAAGATTATTTGAAGAAAACTGGCAAAGGGTCACCCATGAATCATTATTTGTGTAAAATAATTCTTAAATCAGACCAATAGTTTCAGAGAATTTTTTTTGAAAGTTTTTCTATACAGAAATATAAGGAAAACTTGTCCCACCCACTGGCGGCCATGTTTTTTAGATAACAAAATGATTTTAAGATATCTGGTAGAGGGTCATCAATTAACCATTTGTGTAAAATTATTTTGAATTTGAATAAGTAGTTTCAGGGAAGAAGATTTTTAAAGTTTTTACTATACAGTAACATGCCCCACCTACTGGCGGCCATGTTTTTTAAGATAACAAAATGATTTTTAGAAATCTGGTAGAGGATCATCAATTGACCATTTCTGCAAAATTATTTTTAATTTGGACCAGTAGTTTCAGAGAAGAAGATTTTGAAAGTTTTTACTATACAGTAACATAAGATAAACTTGCCCCACCCACTGGCGGCCATGTTTTTTTAGATAACAAAATGATTTTAAGAAATCTGGTAAAAGATCATCAATTGACCATTTGTATTAAATTATTTTTAATTTGAACTAGTAGTTTCAGAGAAGAAGATTTTGAAAGTTTTTACTGTACAGTAACATAAGGAAATTTTGCCCCACCCACCAGCGGCCATGTTTTTTTAGATATCAAAATAATTTTAAGAAATATGGTAGAGGGTCACCCATGGATCATTTGCATAAGATTACTTTCAAATCGGACCACTAGTTTTTGACAAGAAGATTTTTTAAGTTTTCACTATATAGCCATATAAGGAAAATCTGCCCAACCCACTGGCGGCCATGTTTTTCAAGATAGGAAAATTATTTTAAGAAATCTGATAGAGGGTCACCAATGGCACATTTGGGTAAAATTATTTTCAATTCGGACCAGTAGTTTTTGACAAGAAGATTTTTAAAGTTTTTTCAATTGGTTGCCATGGCAACCACAATTTCATTTGGATTACCTATATTTGAAGAAATCTGAGAGAGTACCCTACAAGGAACAATCCTATGAAGTTTTGATGAAATTGGCCCAGTGGTTTCCAAGAAGAAGATCTTTGAACAAAAAGTTTGACGACGGACGGACGACGGACACAGGGCGATCACAATAGCTCACCTTGGCACTTCGTGCCAGGTGAGCTAAAAAAAAAGTCCATGGAATGTGATGTCTTGCTTCAATTAACACTTAAAAGCATGACTTTTGTGTATGATTAATAACTCCACTGAAGGCAGTAGTTCTATCTAATACATTTATGAATGCGAAACATATGAAAAATTCCTTTATAGCAGAATGTGTCCTAAGATGCATTCTACTTTACTTTTAACCTGCTTTAAGTGGTCACAAGTCTTTAAAACGAAGAAACAGGCTGTGTGGTAATGGGTTAAGTATAAGTCAGCAGTTATAGTTGCTTCACTCACCCTGTATAGCTGAGACTGCGCTGTCATGGTGATAATGATAACCTAGATGAGCCAGATACTCCAGAGTCCTAGGCATGTCCAGCAGAGTGGTCAGTCTAAAGAAGAAGAAACTGTTGCTAACCCAGTCTGCATTCATACATTACTATGAATTTTAGATAAATCTCATCTGTTTTTATTCTGAATTTGACTCATTTCTTTTGATTAGTAGATATGCAATCCAAAAGACAAACAATTTGATCTGATATCCAGTCACTGTAGTCTCGCTACAGTAAATCCCTCTATTACTAAAACTAAATTGGGTTAATTAAATGTATTTAAGGCAGTTGGCTGCTTATAGATAGGGGAACCTGAAAACAGATAGCTCCTTTTGAAGCTTTCTGTTTTAATTTCAACTTACTTTAAGCTATCAATTAATTAGTCTTATTTTTAGTGGTTGTTATAGGAGTTATACTGTACTTGAAACTTGTTCACTGCTGTCACTGATTTATTGTCCTGCATTAAGCTATTAAACTCTGTCCTAAATGTTGCTTATGTATCATCTTTTCAATAAATACCTAATTAAAGTTAACTGCAATGATTTTAAATTTTCTAAAATTCTCCAAAAATCAGGTAATTTTTCACAATTCTAAGGGCTGTCATTGTGTTGGGTGACAGGGTGTTTGTAAGACTTACATCCACTGGGCCAGGTAGCCCTGCAGTGTGACCCAGCCACTCATGTTAGTACATACTGTGTTGTTTACATTAGTACCCCAGGGCATTAGAGGGCACGTACTGAACAGATTGGTCAACTCTGTCGGTGACAAACAACCATCTCTGTCCTGAAAACAAAACAAATTTGTGAAGAGATGTATTCTGATAAAATCATACAGTGAGGATAATGTTATTCTTTCTTAATTAAGGAGTTTGTGCCTCAAAAATAAGTTCCATTCAGGGCTCCAGATAAGAGGGAGTAAATCTTAACAAATTCAACATTTCTCACTTATTTCAGCATCAAATCCTATGGTGTTACTACTCGTTAGAATCGTCTCAAAGAGACGATTCTAATGAGTAGTGACACCATAGGGTTTAAATCAGAAATAAAGGTTTTAGTTTGTGAAATACCCCCCTTATCTGGAGCCCTGTCCATTGCAAACAGTTTGTATTCAGATAAGAGGGCTCCAGATAAGAGGGAGTAAACTGAACAAATCCAACATTTTCCTACTCAGGGGTGTAAAATTCTACTCGCCCGCTCGCCATGGCGAGTAACATTTTATCAGGGCGAGCAGATTTTCTGATAATTTACAACAGAAACTAATGAGCAAAATGTCTTTGAGAAAATTTTAAGGAGTAGTGACATCACGGGGTTTAATGCAGAAAAAAAGATATAGATTTTAGTTTTTGAAATACTCCCATAATCTGGAGCCCTGATTATGTCCATTGCAAACAATTTGTAATCAGATCGGACCCCAGGTTATCCAATGTCTGAACAAGATCCAAAGTTCCAAACTGTTTGCCATTCATAATAAAACAATAGCAACATTTTTCAGTAACAATTGAGATGTTATTCTTTCCTGTTTAAATGCAAACAAAACGTTAACGCATTGCAATGTAATGTAGAAAAGGACAACTTTTTGACAATTCTGACTATTTATTTTAATATGAGTGGCAAACAGTTTGGAGCCTGATCTGGCTCAGAACTGTTTGCAATAGAAATAATAGTTTTGGCATAAATGTGATTATTGGGAAAGAAAAACGTTTTCACTGTTCCAGTCAAAGGGTAAGATGGATGCAGACAAAGCCAATAGCCATCTTACTGTTGATTCTGGCAGAATCACAGGACCAGCAACCATTTTGAGAAAAATATTTTATAAAATTACTAAAGACAAACAAATTGGACAGACCCTAATGACAGAATTCCATATATATAAATGTGTCTGTGTGTGATTGTTATTTTCTATGCAAACTAAAAAATTTTAAGCAAACAGTATTACAGTCCAACTTCGATATCTCAAACTCGCTTAACTCGAACTATCCGAAAGTTCGACACATGAACTGAATTATTTCATTCTCGGTTAGGTCGAATATACCCATATTTCAAAGTTAAAACGTGGCTTAACTTTGAAATACGGGTATATTCGATTTAACGGGGTTCGAGATATCGAAGTTCGACTGTATATTGAAGTCAGAGTTAATATCATAACTTTTCATTTACTCTTTATTCTGGGTGATTTTATCATATGCAACAATTACCCTCTGTTACTGTTAAAATGACATTTCTTTTCAAAATATGATCAGAGTGACAAATAATTGGGATCCTTGTGAAGTGCCACCTTACGTGGCATCTCATCTGGATCCAAACTGTTAGCAAAGGTCATCATAGTTTCGCTGCTGGCATGAAAATATTGAATATTCTACTCTTCCAAATAACTTCTAAGAACTCTTTTGTCATTAGCAATAAGGAAAGCATTAGCTCATAATCTTACCTCATCATATCTATCAAATAACATAGTGAGGAACTGGATGCCTTCGTGTGTTAGTTCTGTGGTACTTCCAACACCTACATTAATTCTGAATTAAAACATAGCTGGTCAGTAGTCAGTTAATAAGACCACTAAGGTATTGTAATTTTGAGGTGAATGTGTTACCCGTAACTGACATAAACAGGGCTCCAGATAAGAGGGGGTGCACAGAACAAATCCAACATTTTTTCACTCATTTCAGCATCAAATCCTATGGTGTAATTACCGATTAGAATCGTCTCTTTGAGACGATTCTAATGAGTAGTGACACCATAGGGTTTAATGCAGAAATAAAGATTTAAGTTTTCGAAATACTCCCTTTCGAAGAAAACATGCATATCACTCATTTCAGCACCAAATCCTATGGTGTTACTACTCATTAGAATCGTCTCTTCTAATAGGGTTTAATCCAGATATAAAGATTTTAGTTTTTGAAATTCTCCCCTGCATTAATACACCTTTAACTGATTCCTACACTGAAGAAAATAAGTTTCACATTATACAAGCATGAATATTCACCATAAGAAGTCCTAGCAATTGGTGGTTTAAAGCAGGTTGAAAGTAAATCAGAATGTGCTTTAAGGCACATTCTGCTTTACTTTCAACCCGTTTGTGTGGTCATCTGTCTTCAAAACTAGAAACAGGCTATAAGATAATGGGTAATTAGAGTTGGTCATTTGTATTCAAAACTAGAAACAGGCTACGGGGTAAAGGTTTAATTTGAGTTTTATTGAAGAAAAGTATAAATGATGTTTATAAACCAAATTTTATCATATTTACAGATTACAATTTTAACGAAAAATGGAATTTTCAATAAAGCTGTCTTATCAAATTATGATTTTGAAACAATTTAAAATATACATACTTTGGGGCCAGCATTTCCTTTATTAATAATAATTTATCATCATATCCAAACTTCCGCAGCACCGTCCATGTAGTTTCATGTCGACCCCTCTGAATAAATAACAGTTGAAGGAACAAGAACCCTGAAACACAAAGGTGAGTATGGATACACTGTAAAGGAACAAAGTTTGAAAACTGCATCAACATTATATATAGTTATGTCCTGTACAAGAACATTTCCAAAAGTTTTCAATATCATGCCTCAACCAAACCTATGTCAGGCCTTTTTCTGGCAATTTTGGGAAAAACTGCTACAGTGGAGAATCTGTTATTCTTTCCCAATAAACGCGTTTACGCTAAAACTATTATTTGCAGTGCAAACAGTTTGGAGCCAGATTAGACGCCGGGTAACCCGGCGTCTGATCAGGCTCCAAACTGTTTGCCACCAAGATAAACAAGAATTATCAGAATTGTCCAAAAGTTGTTCTTTTCTACGTTTTAGTGCTTTGCGTTTGCGTACGTTTGCGTTTAAACGGGAAAGAAATGTATGTCTGATTTGGGAATTATTCGGCGCAAAAAATCATGTTTTGGAAAGAATTTTAGAATTGATTTCCCATATATTGAACCTAAATGGTCAGTCAAATGACATGAAGTAGTTATTTTCACTTGTTTGTTTTTTTTAAATTTGGATTTTTTTTTAAAATTGGGAATAATTTTTACTATTTCCCATTGGGAATAGGTCCGTTTACCGGGCCCGTGAATACACCAGAAAAAGGCCTGTATGTTGTGACAACTCATTAAATCTAGCCAATTTAAACCTTATCCTACTGAATATTCATATACAAAACTCCACCAATTATGAACATCTATCATACAAACTACTTAATTGGCTAGCAAACCATGGAACAATTTCACCAGGAAAGAGTGTAGACTCATGAATGTCAGATGTAAAAAAGTCAGTCAATTTCTATTTATAGTAACAGTGACCTAGATTTTGACCGCAGAAAGCTGTAATGGAACTCTCTTAAAAGGTGGTTTGTTGCCAAAATGTGTGAAATTTAATGACAATCAGATCAGAAATGAAGTCTGTAAAGTGGTGACATCAAAAATTCAGTTAAGTTCTACTTATAGTATCAGTAATCTAGATTTTGCCAGCAGAAAGTTGGAATGGAAACTTGCACTAGAGGTGAGGTATGTAAGCACATGTATGAAGTTTTTGTGACAATCGAATGAGAAATAAATTCTGTAGAATGTTCTATCCGTTTAGAACACATTCATACAAATGAACAAACAAACCTACAGATGGTTCCCAATACAGTAAAACCCCTCTAAATTGGACATGAAATTTCTGGTTAAGAGGGGTTTCCAGTTAAGAGGTGTTATAACCTATTACCAAATAGCTTGTTTCTAGTATGGAAGATTGCGGACACTTAAAGTAGGTTGAAAGTAAAGCAGAATGCGCCTTAAGGCGCATTCTGCTTTACTTTCAACCTGCTTTAAGCTATCATCTACTAGAATATAAGGGTTGGAAACGGGACCAGAGTTTTTGTCCAGTTTAGAGAGAATTCTGGTATTAAGAGGTTCCGGTTCAGAGCGGATCCACTGTATACCCTAGACGTCCTCATTGCAAGGGTATAATTAATTTAACCAATTACCTCAGCAGGGCTCCAGATAAGAGGGAGTAAACTGATCAAAACATTTTCTCCATCATTTCAGCGCTAAATCCTATGGTGTTACTACTCATTAGAATCGTCTCGTTACTACCCATTAGAATTGTCTCTTTGAAATGATTTTACTGAGTAGTGACACCATAAGGTTTAATGTAGAAATAAGGATTTTAACTTGAGAAAAATATTTTCCGAAATGCCTTACCTTTCACTGTGAGTCCTGTACGACCGTCCTTAATAGCCACACCATCCGGAATATGTCGCTGTACAATCTGTTTGACATCTTCTAAAGCCTGAGGTTGTAACGGGGCATCAAAACACTTCCGCTGTGAGAGATATATAATGAGAAACATTACCCCATAACCTGTTTCTAGTTATGAAGACATGTGACCACTTAAAGCAGGTTGAAAGTAAAGCGGAATGCGTCTAAAGGCTCATTCTGCTTTACTTTCAGCCTGCTTTAAGCTTACAGGTACTAGAATATAGAAAATATTTCTTATTGTGCATATCATGACTGTGTTAAGTGGTAGTTTTCTTGAGTTGAGAAATAATAAGGCATAGAAAGGCATATTTATGGGCAATAGGTCAAGTAGAAAGCAGATTTTGGACACACTTCTCTGCAAAATGATGAATTACAAGTCAGAAGTAAATTGGTCCCAGTTTAAAGGCAAAGAAACTTTGGGTCTGATCAAAATCCCAAACATTTGAAAATGCATATCACTGTTTCTTGCTTCGGAAGACACAGGAAAAATATCATCACTCTATCAGACATATTAAATGAACTGCATGTCCATACCATGTACTGTCCACAATGCTTTAACCCATTATCCCATAAATACGCCTTTAATTTTTTCTTTCACTAAAGCAAATAGATTCAATTTTTACAATCATGAATATGTATCAAACAAATTTTTTTCTAAATACTAGCAGATGATAGCTTAAAGCAGGCTGAAAGTAAAGCAGAATGTGCCTTAAGGCACATTCTGCTTTACTTTCAACCTGCTTTAAGTGGTCACCTATTTTCAAAACTAGAAACAGGCTATGGGTTAATGGGTTAACCTAGTAATTTGGAGCAAAATAATTCAAGTTCAAATCATGCGTTGTTTCTACTCATATCACAAGTAGTGTATTGAAGAGTCAATTCTAATCAGTAGAGACAACAGATTTGACGAAAGTCATAAAGGAGGAAATATTTTATCCGATTATTTTTTCTGTTTCTTATCTGGAGCCTTGAAAAATAGAACAAATAGACATCTACTTACTTGGAATAAATGCACTTCATCATCTGAGAGAATCTGGTCATTGTCCAGGTCACATATCTGTAATTCATAAATTTGTCATCTTTAACCCGATCACTGCCTTATCCAGAGTACAAGAGTAATTTGCAAACCTTGGATCTTGGTCAGATACTGAGTAACTGAGCATCTTATAAGGATCTAAATTGTTTGATACTCAGTACAATATCACTTTGGTCAATTTACTTCAAACTTTAATTTGAGAAGTAAAAGCAGACAATAATTGTTTAAAGCAGATTGAGGTGAATGGGTTAAAATATTATTCTTTAATAAAGGGAACTAATTTACTTTGAGACCTTTACCTACAACTTATTTGAAGATCTGGCAAAGACTTATATTACTTTTTATTATTATCAAACATATCAAATAATATAGAAGCAGCTCCTGACAGTTTAACCCTTTACCTGATAGCATATGTCTAGTAGTGAAGATAGGTGACTACTTAAAGTAGGTTGAAAGTAAAGCAGAATGCGCCTTAAGGCGCATTCTACTTTACTTTCAGCCTACTTTAAGCTATCCAGCGCTAGAATATAGAAAATATTCCATGTAAAATGTATTCATGACTGATTAAATTGGAACTATTTTCTTCAGCGGAGGAATAAATCATATTCGCTAGAAGTCGCTTCTATAAGGGAAAGGGTTAAAGATGTAAGCATGCACATTTATTTAGCATTCTGTAGGTTTACAGCTCAATTTAGCCAATTTAATCAAGACAGGAGCCAATATTATATTTAAAAGTGTTTGAGATGAATTTGAGATTTGAAAGTGTTTGAGATTTTTCTCAAGCTTTTGATTGGTCTGATTTGAACTGATATAAAAACGTTGAATATTAACACCTTCTCTATCGAACAAACATATTCTAGACAATGTGATTGCTTTGTGAGGCTGTGAAACTTACTTGAGTCTAACTATGCTTTTTTAAAGATGCATTGGCACAGTGTGATAGTAGTGGCTTTATACTTACCCTAAAAATTCTGTGTAATGCTTTCTTACAAGTGGGTGTCAACTGGAAGAAAACCAAACAAGATGTTAGCTTGTAATTTCACTTCAAAGCAAAAAAAAAATTTTTTGTAAACTAATGAAATTTTAATATTTCCTTGGAAAACCTCAATGGATTAGTCCAATAAAAAATTATTTTGCACTTTCAAACATGCAATTTTAAATCATTAGCCCATAGCTTGTTTCTTATTTTTGGATACATATGACCACTTAAAGCAGGTTGAAAGTGAATAACTTTGATATCCTAGCGGATGGTAGTTTAAAGCAGACTGAAAGTAAAGCAGAATGCGCCTTATGGCGCATTCTGCTTGACTTTCAACCTGTTTAAGTGGCCCTATGTTTTCAAAACTAGACTAAGGGGTAAAGGTTTAATGTGCACTCTTACTATAGGATTTGATGCTAACATAAAGGAGAAAATCTATGATATTTCAATTGATTCACTGTTATCTGGAGCCCCAAGTATTTCATTTACCTCTTTTTCCTCTGGGTTGTACACTGGAGCGGTTGGGTGAAGGACGGCCTTCTGTGCATAGTAAAACAGCTCACTGATATTCTTTAAGCTCTTTGCTGAACACTGAAATAAACAAGATGTTTATGTCACTATTATCTTATTATAGGTAAGCAGTTAACTCAACACTACCTTCAAATATGGTATTTATTACTGCAATACATGTGTTCAGGGGCCACAAAGTATCGAAATTAATTATTAATAGTAAACCTCTCTATTAGTACCACTAAGTTGTGTTAATTATTAAGTATTTATGACAGGCGATGGAGTAAAGCAAGGTGACAGTAAAACAGAAACTTTCTGTTTTACCGTCACCTTGCTTTAAGCCGGTCCTGTCTTTTTATACATTCAATTAGCCTTGTTATTACTGGTTGTAAAAGAGAGGTTTTACTGTATATATAGCTTTCTGCTTATGCAGGACAAAGTAATGCAGAAAGCTCCAGTAGGAGCTACAGGAGCTTTCTGCATTTCTTTTGTTCTGAATTAAGCTGTCATCTATTAAAAAATGTTTTCACTTCTTTTAAGTGGCCTCTTAACCGAGATTTTACTGTACCTGAAAGGTTTATAAGATGATGCTACATGCTTAATTTCAAATGAACATATTCAATATTATCTGAAAAATTGCACATCACTGAATACATAAGCCAAAACTATACATCAATTCATAAACCTATCTCCTCTTCTTTTAATTTGATTTTAATAGTCACTTGTTTGGATGTAAGAAATCTTTTCAATGACACATTTATTAAGACAGACACATGGTAAAGCCAGTATAAAAGGAATAGGTAATCATATGATAATGTATTACAGTGATGGCAGATTTAAAACAATGCAACATGGTTCATACAAACATTTGGTGATAAAATCCAAAGTTTTTTAACCACATTTTGTTACAAAATTAAGGTCATACAGTTTGGTACAGATCAGACTAGAAGTAACTCAGCATTTAGTCTTGTTCACAACTGTTTTAACATAGAAAATGGAAATAGAATTGCATCATTTCCATAAAAATTAAATTTTTCACATGTAATTGCATTATATTTGCATTTTTGTTAACTTGAGGAGGAATTTATTAAATGTGTATCTATGGAGATGGGTTAAGGCAAACTGTTCACCACTGTATAAATATTTCAAGTCATACCTCTACACAAGTCTCTACCTCTGCAAAGTCATTCAGAATGGGCATCATAGTCTGAAATTAAACAAAAATAATAATTGGTTCATTAAAACAGACTTGCTTGTTATACAGACTAACATAAATTAAGAGCTCTTGTCGAACAACCACTTCAAAACTGCTATATCGAGACAGGAAGACAATGTAATAAATTTTCTTAATAGAGACTTAAGAGCATTAGTTGACCTTAAAACTACATACATGCATCCTGCAAATATATACTTATGTCTTTTACAGCTCATATCAAGTACTAGAAATATGGAGGAGGATCACTGTGGGTTTTTTACAACATGCATTATTTGCAAATAAGTATTTCAAATATATCTAAAACCTTTATTGATGCAAAATATTCAATAGGCAAAATAATTACATGGACAGAAGCATTTGCTTAGCACTTAACTCCATGGCATGTTTCTAGTAATGAACCCAGGTGACCACTCAAAGCAGACTGAAAGTAAAGCAGAATGCGCCATAAGGCGCATTCTGCTTTACTTTCAGCCTACTTTAAGCTTTCATCTGCAAGAAATTTAGAATATACAAAAATATATCTTAAAATATGTATTCATGGTTGTATAAATTGGAACTATTTTCTGCAACAGAGATATAAATCAAAAGACAAATGCGTAAAATTGGAAATCTTTGGAGTCAAGGGTTAACACCTGGTCATATGCCTGCCAGCCCAAACAACATACTGCATACATATAATCGGTTATATTCCTAAGTCATATACTTTATCATACCTCCATGGAAGAGAAGTCAATCAGGTCACATTTGTTGCCCACCAGAATGACAGGTATTCTGCTCTCATCACCGACCACACGTCGTATGAATGGCAGCCAAACTGAGGTGATCTAAGACATCAAACAACAAGTCAGCAGAGTTAAAGTCTAACATGTCCCAATTTATCCCATCACCACACATTTAGATTAGTCAGTCTCTCATCAATACATTTTGAGTAACAAGCCCCAAGGTTACAATACAAAGCTTTAAAGTTGAGTCTGAGCTCATTCTCAAGCATGTGATTGGTCAGATTTGAGCTTTTGCTCAGCAAAAGCTCAAATCTAACCAATCAAATGCTTGAGAATGATCTCAGACTCAACTCAAAAACGTTTTAAACTTGGACCCAGAGCTTAACTGAAAACTTAACATTGGAGCTAAATCCAAATGTTTGATATATCAACTATGACAAAATTCTAAGTCTTGTTTATGTTCCTCCAAAATATTAATCGAATTATGAATCTTCCTGTTTCATTAATTGGTTCATTTACATTTGTAGTTTGATAGATTTTAATAACTCATTTGTCAAATAGACTAATCAACATTTACAGTAAACCCCTATAAAATGTCTACTCAAAGGTAGGTTGTTTTCTTCTTTTATTACAGGTTGATTTCTACTTTACTTTCAACCTGATTTAAGTGGTTATCCGTCTTCAATGCTGGGAACAGGCTATGGGGTAAAGCAAAATTACCAACATATTCAACAACTTGGGCATCTTGTTCCTGGATAGTCTTGAATAGAACTAAGTATGATTCTTAACCCATTACCTAATAGCCTATTTCTAGGTTTGAAGATAGGAGACAACTTAAAGCAGGTTGAAAGTAAAGCAGAATGTAGCCTGCTTTAAGCTACCATCTGCTAAAATATAGAAAGTATTTCTTAAGATGTATATTCATGACTGTAAAATTAAAAAGTGGAGCTAATTTCTTCTGTGCAGGAATAAATTAAAGGTGTTAAAAGGCGTATTTATGGGGTAATGGGTTAACAACCACTCTTATGTTTTAGTTTTACAGACCTTTGCAAACAGTTTGAAGGTGATACATAAGTTCAAAATTTCAGCAAAATGTAATTTGAGTAAACATTTTTTGCCATGTTTAGGGAATAGCCGGTTAAACCATTAACCCATAGCCTGTTTCTAGTTTTGAAGATAGGCGACCACTTAAAGCAGGTTGAACTTAAAGCAGAATGCGCCCTAAGGTGCATTCAGATTCTGCTTTACTTCCAACATGCTTTAAGCCACCATAGATCTACCAGGGTTTAGAAACTATTTCTTACAGTGCATATTCATGATTGTATTAAGTGAACTATTTTTCTTCATCCGAGGAATATCCGATAAAAGGGTTATTTATGAGATAATTGGTTAACATACATGCAACCATACACATTGCAAGTTCAATAAGAGGACAGATACTCACCCCTTCCATAGAGTCCTCATCATTTACTGAGTACACTATGCACACAACTTGGGCCTGAAAAACAAGCACAAAGCTAAATATAATGAGCAAGCTAATATTTTCTGAAAATCTCCTTTATATCTTCACTCAACGCTCAATAAAAGTTATTTTAAAGTCAAGAGATATCACTTTTTGAAAATTCTTTATAAAAAAAATTTGCTGAGACTTAATAGGTCTAAAAAAAAGTATATGTGTGTTTCCGGTTTCCCGACCTACCCTTTTTTTTAACCCCCAACCCTAAATTTAAAAAAAACAAAACAAGAGGGCCTGAAGGCCCTGATATCGCTCACCTGATAGCTTTACCTTTCTGTTTCACCTGTTTTAATCTAAATCCATTCAAATTTGTAGTATAGCTTGTAAACAATTTTGGAATACAACCTCATAATTCTAGTATAGTAGAGTACATCAAAGGCAGATAACTAGAGCCTAAACAATACTGAAATGAAGCCTTTTCTAGCATTTCAAAGTATATCAAGGGCAAATTACTATTGCCACAATGATTAGATTTCAACTATAATTGCAATTCTTCCAGAACTTATAGCTATACAATTTGTGTGCAAGTATAATCAAAATCCATTGAAAACTGTAGTTGCAACAGTGTAAACAATGTTAGATATGGCATTTTCAGCAATTTAAGGACAGATAACTCTTGACCTATTGGTTTGATTTCAACCATAATCACACTTATTTGAACTCTTATGGTCATTACAACCTGAGCCAGTTTGAAAAAGACTGTATAAATATTGTGGCTTCTAGAGTGTAAACACCGTTATATATGGCATTTTCAGCAATTCAAAGGTAGATAACTCTCAACCTATTGGTCTGATTTGAATGATAATCGAACTCATCCCAACTCTTATGGTCATATACAACCTGAGCAAGTTGAGAAAGATTTAAAATACATTGTGGCTTCTAGAGTGTAAACACTGTTTACTATGGCATTTTCAGCAATTCAAAGGTAGATAACTCCTGACCTATTGGTTCCGATTACAACCATAATTGAACTCATCCAACCTCTTTTGGTAATATACAATCTGGGCAAGTTTGAGAAAGATTCTATAAATATTGTGGCCTCTAGAGTGGAAACACTGTTAAACATGGCATTTTCAGCAATTCAAAGGTAGATGACTCCCGACCTATTGGTCCGATTTCAACCATAATCGAACTCATCCGAACTCTTATGGTTATATACAACCTGGGCAAGTTTGAGAAAGATTCTATAAATATTGTGGCCTCTAGAGTGCAAACACTGTTAAATATAGCATTTTCAGCAATTCAAAGGTTGATAACTCCTGACCTATTGGTCCGATTTCAACCATAATCGAAATCATGCGAACTCTTATGGTAATATACAATCTGAGCAAGTTCGAGAAAGATTGGATAAATATTGTTGCCTCTAGAGTGTAAACACTACAAGAGACCCAGAGGGTCACATTTCGCTCACCTGAGGACACTGTACCATAGAATCTGACTGGGCAAGACAACATTTTGATATAGCTATGACCCAGGTGCCATAATTTGATCTTAGTAGAGGACCACAATGCGAAGCTACATGTCAGATATTAATGATCTGGGCCTTACTGTTTAAGAGAAGAAGATTTTTAAAGGTTTTCCTATAAAAACTGATAAGCCCCTGGGTGGGGCCAAATTTGGCCCGGGGGTCATGATTTGAACACACTTGGTAGAGAACCACAAGGCAAAGCTATATGTCTAATATCAAGAATCCGGGCCTTACAGTTTCAGAAGAAAATTTTTAAAGGTTTTCCTATATAAGTCTATGTAAAACTGATAAGCCCCGGGGCGGGGCCAAATTTGATCAAGGGGTCACAATTAGAACAAACTTGGTAGAGTACCATAGGGCAAAGCTACGTGTCAAATATAAATGATCTTGGCCTTACGATTTCAGAGAAGAAGATTTTTAAAGGTTTTCCTATATAAGTCTATGTAAAACTTATAAGCGCCGGGGCGGGGCCAATTTTGACCCGGGGGTCATAATTTGAACACCTTTGGTAGAGGACCATATGGCAAAGCTACATGCCAAATATTAATGATCTAGGTCATACAGTTTCTGAGGAGAAGATTTTTAAAGGTTTTCCTAAGAAAAACTGATAAGCCCCAGGGCGGGGCCATTTTTGGCCCCGGGGTCAAAATTTGAACATTACTGGAAGAAGATGATTAGGTAATGATACGTACAAAATATCAAAGGTCTAGGCCTTTTGGGTTCTGAGAAGAAGATTTTTAAAGATTTTCTTATGCATTAAAAGCTGTCTATACGGTCATGTTAGAAAATCTGGTCCCAAATCAAGGGGAATAATTCTAGCCAAAAACTTTGAACAAAATATCGTTCCCCCTTGTCACTGATGCTTCTGACAAAGTTTGGTTGAAATCGGGTCAGTGGTTTCTGAGGAGATGTTTGAAAATGTGGACGGACGACGGATGACGGACGAAGAGCGGTCACAATAGCTCATCCTGAGCCGAAGGCTCAGGTGAGCTAAAAATTGTTGAAGACGGACGCCGGACATTCAAGGATTGCAAAAGCTCACCCTGAGCTAGCTCAGGTAAGCTAAAAAAAATAAAAAAATTATTGAAACTTTTTTTTGGTGAGGGGCAAAATTTTACAGAGGGGATTATTATTATTATTAGTCGTCTGTTACATAAGGAAACAAGAATGCGCATTCAATAATAGTCTAGTTGCTTAGGGTGAAAATCGTTACTTGGTGGATTAAAGCATAAAACTTTGTATACGGGTTGCATTTGCAGTATATAATCATATTAATTGGGGGTGCCCGACCTGGCTCTCCTATTTCGGCCAAAATCCAAAATGGCGTCCAAAATGGCCGCCATAAAATAATAAGTTTTGAAAAACGCCCTTATTTAGTAATTTTTCCTGATTAAAAATTTCTATAAATGTGTAAACTTGACAGAAAGACTGTATTGTGATATAGTTGGACCTATTTATATAATAAAATTGTTTATTTTCTATATAATAACTTAATTTCTTTAATCTGAATAGAACAGAATAGAACATAAATCGTGTAAGGCATTGCCTGGCACTTCGCAAATGTATATTGTTATTATTTACCCGATTAAGATGGTTCTGATGGTAAATTTAATACATAATCACAATAAATTTATTCAACGTGTTCAACATTACTAGAAAATATCATTCTTTCTTTCTAATTAGAATACAATCGAACCTAGATATCACATGTATTTACTGCGTGCTAGAACTGATTTAAGTTGAATATTCTCGTAATTTTTCAGTTGAAAATCGATAAATCATTCATGTTTAAGTCAAACATGTCTGTTTTTAAAATTGAAAGATGACTAAGATACATTTAACTTTGAAATATGGGTATGTCGACTTAAGACAGTTTCGAGCTTTCAAGGTTCGATTGTATAACAGTTGTACTAGTATGTCAGTTTTGCAGTACATAACATACATGTATTTCGTGATCAGGATAATTCATAGTTTCCTTTGCATACACTTAATAGACATCAATTGAGTATTTGAGCATACATGTATATACTTTCTAGAGTATGGTAACATTGCCTTATAGCCGGTTTAAGTTCTCTGCAGCTTTCTGCTTTTTTGTGAGTGTTCTCCAGGGAAGTGGTCAATTATCTTTTAATTTGGTCCAACGAAAGGCGTCTTGATACGGGATATTCTGGTCTGACTATATACTTAAGAACCAAATAATGGTTTGGTAGAAGCTTCTATTGGCGTGTTGTTATAGAGGTGGTAGGTCCTGCATAGTTTAACATTTTACCCTGAGGAAACAGTTCCTGCCATAGGTCATTGACTTATTATAGTTGTGATGTATGATCATAAAGTGTTCAAGTGAATCTTTCGATGCACTTATATGCTTCACTCTGCACTTACACTGGTATTTATAAATGGATTCCTCAAAGCAACAGAAAATGATGTAATTGTTTGAGAACATGATTTCAATGTCTTCCACAATGTCTTGAACAAGAAGACTTATTCTTGTATCCGCTTCCTCATGGTCATGGAGCGGCATTTGTGTACTACAGTCTTTGGCAACAACAGATTGGCATGCAGTGATGTAAATTGCTTTGTTTCCTTGGTTTTCATTGGTAGCCACATCTCCCGTCAAGAGATCAAAAAGCTCTTCTTTAGATATTTAAATTTTAATGAAATAAACAGAAATTCACTGGTAGTTTTGTCTGATGTGAAATGTTCTTTCTTGTGCCATTTCCCCGGATTGCCCCTTTGTGACTATATGTATCACTTGTGTGTGGGTCGCACAGAACATCATCCTTTTAGAACCTTTGAAACTGTCTGTTTGTCCATGGTATGAAAGCATTTTGACTGTACTATGTCGTATCCAACATGTGGTAGTTCCTGTTTATTATTTGGGTGTAGGTTCTCCAATGGTTCCGACTTGCAGGTCCAATGCCTCAGTATTTGGTGCCAAGGTTGATTTTCATTGTGAAAGAAGTTATTCTGGGCCTGAGTTCATAAAAATCTAAGCAAACATTATATAAACATGTATAACTAGTATTTGCATACATAAGTCTACTGTAAAACTTTATTAACCCCTGGGCCACATCATCTTCACGTACTTGGGAAACTGTGAAAAGTTGAATAAAAAGAATATTATTGCTTTTTAGTTCATCATTGTTATGTTTCATTTTTGACTTTCCTTCAGTGATTGGTATTTCAAAAAGTGGTATTTTGTTGTTATTTATTGGAATCTGAATTGGTTAGGTCCTGTCTATTTCCACTTGGTGCACATACTCTTGCATCACTGTCTAAAGTTTGTCTAAAGCATTTCTTGTTGTCATGCGAATGAAATTTCAGAAAGAATCACACCGCTCATGTGACTCTTCTAGAAATGGAGTTTTCATACTGTTCGATTGTTTACACAAATTGTTAACCTACCTACCTTTTGAAAGTCTCTTGTTTTGAGGATCTAATAGTTATGGCTACACATTTTTTTATCAAGGTTATTTTTCTGAAATTCATTTAGAATTTTAACATTTCAGGCCAAGATATCACACAGCCTTTATGTGCATCCAGATTCTCTGTCAGTTCAATGTCACCTTGATTGTTCTGCTCATTTGCCCAATGAAGCGATTTGGTAGAAAACTTGTGATTTATTTTTGGAAATACCCAGTATTTTTGGATAACATTGTTGCTGGTATCAGATAGTGGTTTCATAATTCTTGTATGAACTTGTAACCAGTGTGTATTGTGGGTGTGGTAAAGAATAAAGAAGAACATAAGGTCCCAGTATTTGAATGAAGAACACTTTCCTGTCATGTGGTTCTTCCAGGCAACACATATTCCGTCATCTTATTGTTCATTCATAATTTGGAATGATTCCTGTTTTAATTTAGCTTATACCAAAACTGTTACTTTGTAAGCATATCGTGTTTTAATTAAATAGTCAAATGAGTTGCAGAAATGAAGGAATCGGCTGTTCCCGATGTTGCCACATCAGCTTTTGTTAAGGCTTGTCCATCAATATTCGTCTCACAGCTACCGACAACCCTCAATAGTCGATTTGCAGACCTCCAGGCATCATCAAGTAGAAAGTTTCGCAATGTGAATCTGTCCAGTTCCACTGGACGTATTTGGCTAAAGTACATGTAAAGAGTAAATGTCTCTAGGCTCTCAAGCTGTCAGTAGGGCACCTACCCCATTACCCACCCCACAAACAACACTGTTGTCCTAGTCCATACCAATAGTTGATATACAAAACTAAACTAATAAGAAATATGGTCAGTACCTAATCAAAGTAATGCAAAATACTAGATTTCGATGAGACAAACAGTTTAAACTCAACAATATGGTCGTTATTACCAATTATTTTGGCACGAATGGGCTTCTGTAGTTTACAAAATGACCTTGGGGTGGTCTAATGAAAAATGCATATTTACTTTTTTATAATATATTTACATTTTATAGGCAATGTATGTTTCATCAAATTGGTTATTATGCATTTCAACAATTTTATTCCATAGGAAAATGCTGATGGAATATTACAAGCTGCGTGTTTGCAGCAAGTCACGAAAACTCATGACAATTACTTTTTCAATACTATGTAATTGCATTATTAATTCTCATTTCAGTTAAATGTACTACATGTATTGGCTATTTATCAGCCATAATTTCAAAAATAGAAACAAACAGACGTATTGTGTCATGATTATCAGACGCTCAAATCAGAAAAAACATGGTATGGTGGCCTCAATGAGACATAACCTAAATTCCGTAATCTATCAAACAAATGTTTTTTCTTAAAAAACATTTGTAACAAATAAGTTATTTTTTTAAACCTACGTTTTTCTTATAATATTTATGTGATAAAACATGCAATGTTTAGTATCATTCAGATTTATCGGCCCTAGCTTAAAAATGGGCCACTTTTTATCACATTCTCAATAACTTTTCGCGAGCTGCACTGTTTCAATAGAAAAAACGCACCAAATGTAAATTTATCACACGTATACTATACAGTATATGTATATTTTCTATTAATCTTCTCCAAAACATCACGTTATATTGCAGTTCCTACTGCTGGAATGGAGCTCTAAAAAGTCTGTATACGTTGGCCGCCATTTTGAATTTTTCAAAAAGTAGGTCACCTAGCCCGGGCACCTATATGCCATTGGAGTCTATAGGTATCATACTATACATGTGAGAAGTTTGGTGCTTTAATCCACTCTGTAACGATTTGGCCAAAAAATGGACATAAGCAACTAGACTATAAACACTTATGCCCCCGGTGGCATCCTTGACAATATATTCTGATTTTTTTCTAAGTCCAAATTAGGTCAAGGTCAAGGTCAAAATCAAGGTTGGGTAATATGGGTGGATTGGTAGTGATCCAAGGCAAAAACTGTATAAGTACCAAAGCATTGTAGTCAGTTATGCTGATGCTAGACGAAACGGTAAAATCTAGTTAACCAAGAAAATTAGCCCATTTAAAATATTCCAAGTCCAAATAAGGTCAAGGTCAAGGTCAAAATCAA
This sequence comes from Gari tellinella, assembly GCA_922989275.2. Taxonomy (NCBI): domain Eukaryota; kingdom Metazoa; phylum Mollusca; class Bivalvia; order Cardiida; family Psammobiidae; genus Gari; species Gari tellinella. The sequence goes on along the minus strand of OV277856.1, from coordinate 23,686,483 downwards.
GGTTGAGTGATATTGGTGGATAGGGAATGGTCCAAGGCAACAACTGTTTAAGTATCCAAGCATTTGAGTAAGCGGTGTTGATGCTAGACGAAACGGTAAAATCTACTTAACCTGTTACGGACGGACGGATGCACGGACGGACGGATGCACGGACGGACGGGACGATTACTATATGCCTCCGCATCTATAGATGCCGGGGGCATAAAAAAGTCCTGTACAATAATAATCAAAAGTAAACGCACACATTTTTTTTTAAATACATGTATTTTTTTTTTTGATGTAATGGTTTTCAGATTGAAACAAGAACTATTTCACATTTATATAATTATATTATGACATATCTTACAATTTGAACTTGCAAATCAAGATAAAATCATTTCAGACACTTTTAATGTTGAATACAACAAGAGCAAGGTCATTATTTGTCATATAAACCCATCCTTTGATTGTTAAAAAAAACTATTTCCTACCCTAAAATTTTGAGAAGGCGAAACACGTGTACATATTTTTTTAAGCCTTATGGACTGAATCAAATACTCCTCTAAACTGAAGATGTGCACACACTGTCATAATTGAAATTTATTTACACAGGCATTAATCCTGCATAACCACAGTCAAGAGGCATGTATTATTAATATAATGCAGTCTTTTTTCTCTCATGTGTTTAGGGGGATGAAATTCTGAGTAGTACCCCTAAGAGATATTTCGCTTACCTTCTTTATTTCTTCTATAAGGTCTTCTTCTGACTGCTCTTGATCTGAAACAATGAAACTAACAATTAACACTAAAAGACTGGAAATGCTTGACTAGTAAAACATCTGGACCGTGGCTAAAATATTACTCACAAGGCTCCAGATAAGAGGGAGTAAAATAATGACTTTAAAACATCTCTCCTTAACATCTCACATGAAACATTATATTGTGACTACTCATTTGAATAATAATTTCAGATAAGAGGGAGTAAACTGAACAAATCCAACATTTTCTCACTTATTTCAGACCAAATCCAGTGGTGTTACTACTCATTAGAATCATCTCAAAGACGATTTTAATGAGCAGTGACACAAAAGGGTTCAATGCAGAAAAAAAGATTTTAGTTTTTGAAATACTCCCCTTATCTGGAGCTCTGTTTAAGGCGGTACAAATGAGTAGTCACATCATAGGGTTTAAGCAAGACATACAGAAGTATTTGAAATATTCTACATGTCTGAAGCTGTGATTTACCAGTACTAAAGCTATCCCCCTCTAGGCTACTGGCCAACAATGTGAACCCTCCCCCCATAGGGGGACTTTTGGTCACTATGTTTTTCTGAAAGTGCAGGGTCTGTAGGTTCAGATCCTATTTTCTGCACTTTGAGCGTTGGGGCTTTGGTCAGAAATCTGACTTTGAAGATTACCTCCCCTTGCATAAATCGAGAAATACGTAATTTCATGTGTAGTTGTTGCACTAATATAAAATTTTTTATAAACTTACATATCTAACATAAAGTGATTCATTTATGTGACATTATCCAACTGAAAGTAAAAATGCAAAAAAACTGGACATAACTCATCATTTAGTCAAATTATCTCCCCTTTAAAGTACAAAATCCAATTTTAATACAAAATAAATCAGTTTTCCCTTTATAAATGTTGAATATATACATCATAGAAACACGTTCTAATCATGAAATATTCTTAACATGAAAGCCTTATATATTCACAAACCAAATATATAACCCTTGGCTTATAAAAGCACAGTCTTTGAGTGAAATTAAAAAAAATAATTACCTCCCTTTTTTAATTTCTGTCTTATTGTTACTATGTCGAACATTTTTGGGGGCAGAAAAGGACACTTCAATTAATAAATCTTAACAAGAAATTCTGGATTTATACATAATTGTTAGAATAGGATAATGTTTGCAACTAAAAGTCTTCTTTTGTTTGAATTGTCTGCCCTTGATTTAGGGTAAAAAAGCAGTTTAATGATATATATGTACATGTATATTGTTAGTTGCATATTAACATAGGCCTTTTGTTGCCAATTACATGTTATTTTACAGCATTACCAAGTGAAAAGCACCCAAGTTGATCGTTTCTTTTAAAACGTTTTCATGTGAGTAAAGTAATTGCCTCCCTTTCGGGCAAAACAAGAAACACATTAGATTGAAAAGCGTATTTTGGTAATGATTTAAATACTACATACTAGCAAACAAGATTTGCTTCCATGGGATTTTAACCGAAGTTGTGTAAAACAACCTTGCCTTGAAAAACTCATTTCAGTTATCGGATAGTACTCGTTGCCTCAGCCCAATACAAACGTAACTCAATATATAAATTCGTATTGAGTTACGATTGTATTGCACTGAGGTGACGAGTCATTTCCCATGCCCTGTTCTTCATTTCCGCTTTCTCTTGTTTTCAAAAGATGAATACACATTATCCTACTTGGTCAATTTGAGCATTGTGTACAGCAATAATCCTTCAAATGATCATCACCAAGTTTCCCAAAAAGGGATCTAATGTACATGCTCATATCGATTCAATAGCAAACAGAACTTTTTAAGTTGGGTTATGATCTTTATGATCGTTAACATCGTCAAATATTTCGTCAATCAACTTGATTTCTAGTTCCACCATTTAATCTTGCAGGATCTCATAATTCTCTCTCTGCATATGTCTCCTCTTTCCCTCTCTATCTCTCCCCCTCTCTCTGTGTCTCTCTCTCTCTATTTGTCTCTCTCTCACTCTCTCTTCCTCTCATTCTCTTTATTGTCTCAGTCACCTTCTTCCCCATAGGCATCAGTGCAAAATTAATTAAAGTAAATCTTAACCTTGCTTTAGGACCTTTCAGCATGATTTCCACCCTGCTTTATTAAGTTACCTTTGCTTCACACCATCGTCTGCATGCATTCAGAATTCTTAAGACAGTGTAGAAGCATCCTTATGTCCTTATGCGAAGAGATATGAATCCAATTTTTGTACAGCATGATCTGGATTAAAATTGTTTGCAATAGTCATCATTACTGGTGTTCAGTGTTGAAAGGGTTAATCAAAAGTCATCAACCAAACCAGGTGCTTTAACTTTTTTATCTTAATTTATTAACTTATTTATTTATTTATTATTGTGATCTGTATCAAAAACATAATGCGGGTACAGTAGTCAAAAACTCATGTTCAAGTAACGCAAGTAGATTTGTGTTTTCATTACGGCAGTAGATCTATCATGTGGATAACAGTACCCAGATATGCATTTCATCATTAATCGGCTTGTAAAAGAAGTTAAGCACCGTTCTTACTGCCACGGTGTAGGTCCCGGTAAAAGATAGCCGGTGAACCGGGGTGAACTGGGACGTTTTTAATGAAAAAAATATATTGCGTTCTCATATTCCCGGTGTCTCCCCTGGTGGACAACCGGCAATGAAGCTGGATCTCCCCTGACTATCCCGGGTTCCCAGTTTGGCCCGGTGTAGTCACGGTGTAGAGCCGGCCTGTTCCCAGTTAATCCCGGTATAACACGGTGTAACTCCGGTCATCGCGGTGACCACTGGTGGCGTCCCGGCATACCCCGGTTGTTCAAAGGTGACGTGCCGACGTTACCCGGTGTTCGCCGGAAAGGACTCAAACCGGGGCGAACGTGAATGAGCATCAGTTCTCTTTTGTCTCTCAGGGTAAATGAGATGAAATGCAAACGCAATACAATAAAATAGAACACTATAATGTTGTAGACTGTTCAAACTTCATTTTAATTTGAGTGGCAAACAGTTTGCCCGGCGCCTGATCTGGCTCCATACTGTTTGAAGTGTACATAAAAATTTAAGCATGAAGCCATTTATTTAGAAAGAGTAACTTCGTTTTATGTATTATATTTACTCTATACAATAGAGAAGATGATATTATTTCCTATTTAAACGCTGACGAAATGCAAACGCTAAAAATGAAATGCAGAAAATTGCATTTTTGTAAAAAAAAAAAAAATCCATTTCTATGCCTCTAACACCTTGTTTGTTTACGGACCTGCCACGGATGTGCCGGTAATGGCGTTGCTCCGGCATTTCCCTGCGTTGCACCAGTGTTCATAGGAATAAGCCGGTTCTGGTGACTCCCGGTGACCCCCGGTTATATTAAACATTTTAAAGCATCCGGGGCTGTTAGCCGGTGGCAGCCAGATGAACACGGTCGATCCCAGATCGTCCTGGGCATCGCCAAGGTTGAACTGCTGGTGACTCCCGGCGACTGCCGGTTTGCTAAACCGGGACTCTCCGATCACCAAATCTGGGACAGTGAGAACGGGGCTCAAATCATGCTCGGAGTGTTAATGGCGCTTATGTCTTGCTATGTAGGACTGCTGTGTTGGGTTACGTAATGTCACGTTCCTTTGTAATGTGATATGGCAGACCTGTGCTGTTCGTCCATCGCCATGCGAACATGACCGCACCTTCAAGTTGTTGAGTTTCTGGGATGATTGCGTATGTGGCTAATAAGGCCTATCCTGGCACCAAAGGTTTGCCTACAGTAGGTTCACGCGTTGTCGGATGGTGTTGTTCAGGTACTGGCTTTTCGAGCCTTCCGGTCCATACGTTTCTTCCTGGCATGCTCTAACCTACTTATCTCTGCTTCAACCAAGCCTTTCCTCACTGCTGATCTCCATTCAGGGCGGTTCTGAGTCCGGACTTCCCAAGTGTCTGTGTGAAGTTCCATCTTGCGAAGCGAAGCCTTCATGCAGTCTTTGAACCGTTATTTCCTGGCCGCCAACTTTCCTTTTACCAGTGGAGAGCTCTCCGTATAAGAGCTGCTTTGGGAGTCGCTCATCTGACATGCGACACACGTTACCTGTCCAGCGCATCTGTGACTGTTGAAGGAGCATATGCACAGTTGGGAGTTTTGCTCTTTTGAGAACTTCAGTGTCCGGAACCTTGTCTTGCCATCTAATACCAAGAAGCTTGCGAAGAGTGCTTCTGTGGAAGTGGTTGAGTTGTCTGGCATAACACGCATAAACTGTCCATGTTTCACTGGCATACAGCAAGGTGGTTAGAACCACTGCTCGGTACACTGACAGCTGGGTCTCAAGGCGAATGCCTCCTTGCAGTTACAAACGGATTTGATCCAAATAAATAGTTTGTCATTTAGCACACTATTTACTTGATTATTTTTTTCTTAAGTGAACATCCATTATTTTCATTTAATTCCTGATATAATAATATTAAGTAAAAGTAGCCAACTTCACATTATTTTTAAATCGCCTTACACAATGAACAGTTGTGTAATGTACTAGAATTAAAGAAATATAATATTACAATATAACCCATATTGGCTCTTATCTTGCGGTGATATCGTTTGCTTCGAAATTGTGGTCTGCAAAAGTTGTGAAATTTTGGTTTGTACATTTTTAAGTACATAAACATAAAGATGAGTGTCAAACAGTCTGGATCCAAATCAGACGCCGTGTTACGCGGCTCCCATCTAGATCAAAGTTTTCAGGTTCTGCAAAAACAGTAAGTCGCAATCAGCAGGCAAAGCGTTAAGCAGTCACTAAAATAGATCGCTTAAGACATTGACTGCTTTATTTAGGACATAAGTAAAGCAGAAAGAAAAGAAGAATCCACATGCAACTTTATTATTCCCTTTTTTTAATCTTTATTACGCTCACAATCCCTTTGGAAATGGTAACTAGAATAAATTCAACTGTATCTGAAAGTACGTTTTACGTTTAAAGTATAAAACATCACATTGCTCAAGTGTGAATTAAATCAGTATTTTTTCATTTTTAGTTTTAAGATAGGTAAATGCAATGCCAGAGGTGGACATTTTACTGTGCAACAATATTTTAAACCGACTTCAATATTCATTTCTAAGTCATTACACAGTCAATATTGCGTGATCTTAAACCGAAAGCTACTCAACAGTTATCAGGGGAGTTCACTCATGACAGAAATTGGGATAACTCTGTATATCGGTAGACCCAAATTAGAATCGTTAGACCCTAAGAAATAAACTTGTGCACACCCCCATCATCATGATGTTCTATGATAATCAGTTTCCATGATCCATGACTGCCTAATTATCCTCATTTTATTTCTTACTGTTATTCACAGTATGCAAGTCTTTGTCGGTATTTTTGTTATTTCATAATTTAAGACGATATTTTCCGCGAAAATATATTTAATGTTTGCTAGAAAACACCCTCACTATACCCCGTTGAATATTTTATCATAATTTAAAGAAAAACTAGGTTTTCAAATAAGCTTTAAATGTAATAAAACTATGAATTAGCTAATGTTTATGGTATTTGATATTTTCAAGGGGAGATAATTCAGTAAAAAGTATGGAAAACACTCGTTTAGATCGATTCTTGTGATGAATAGTGTGTATCGATAAAAACAATGGTGATATTTGTGAAGACCAGCTATTTTGCAACTAAAAGAAGTCATCAATACATAATCTATCAGAATTTAATTTTCACAAAGGGGAGGTAATTTCAATTTGCTCTGATCGGGTAAAGCCCCAACGTACAAAGGGCAGAAAATCAGAATGTACTCAGAAGACCATGAGGTTTCAGAAAAGTATGGTGGTCAAAAATCCCCACATGGGGGGAGGGGGGTCTTCAGTAGCTCGAAGTCTACTCCCTCATAGAATATAATTTCTCAACTTTTCCCATTCTGCACACTAATGGAAAGGCCTTTCAACCTTCTATACCATCCTTACAAATGAGTCACGGGAACATATTCTACACCATGACAGGTGGTTGCTTAAAGGTTTCTGTTAAATTTCTACCTAAACATTTTCTGCTTTACTCTCAGCCTGCTTTAAGCAAACTCTTGTCTGAACCCTTTACCCCATAAATACACATTTTTATGCTTTTAATTTATTCCTCCACTGCATAAAATAGTTCCAATTTATACAGTCATCAATATGCACCATAAGAAATATTTTATTCATCCTAGAAAATGGTAGCTTAAAGCAGGCTGAAAGTACAGCAGAATGTGCCTTCAGGCACATTCTGCTTTAATTTCAACCTGTTGTAAGTGGTCACCTGTCTTCAAAACTAGAAACTGTCTTATAAAACCAGAAACAGGCTATGGCATAATGTGTTAAATGTTAATTATTTCATATGGAAACATGTAGCTTAATCTGTTCCAAATCACATCGATTTGTTGACAATGTATAGTTGTGTGAGTCAGACTGTTGAATTTCTAAATTATAATATTACATTTCTTGTTTTATTACCGTACATTATATACATATTAATAATATGATATAATAAACACAGCCATACAAGCTGTTTGTATGCACATTGCATATCGACTATTCAGTGCATTGCCCATAACATGCACTATATCTTTTAACTTTATCTGTTCCTGAACGCCACTGTTCCTTATGGCAGACTGAAGAACCTATTATAATGACATATGCAGATGTCTTTTTAACCCTTTCCTCCATAGCAGCGTATGAGAGCACTTTTACCTACTCCTACATAAGTGCCAAAATTTAATATATAACATTATAATGATTTAATACAGATCTATGGCAGCTTAAAGGGACTCGCAATCGGATGGTGTACTTGTCAAAATAAAATAAAATAAAATACTAAAATAAAAGCAAATTTGTGGCATTATTTGGCTTCTGACATTAACAAAATATGATCAGTCAAAAAAAAGTCTCAAGAATCGTCACCGAATCTTAGTTTTTTTAGATATTTTCCATCGTTTATCGATAGCGTCAGCTGACGGTATAGTTGTTGTTGTTGCTTCTCTACACGGGCTCAGACATAAACCCGAGCAGAATAAAGTACTATCAATCGCTACCAGTGAAGTATGTTATTTCGCTACCATATATATAGAGAGCGCTGGTAGCCGAGGGGGTAAAGGCGATTCCTCATTTTTCATGTTTGTCTCCGCATGGAGGGTCACGGGTTCGAATCCCACCAGAGCTTCTTCTTCTTTTTTTTTTGAAATGCATTTTTTAACAGAATTTATTATCCTAAACTAAATCTTACCCATTTATATAAGCAGTTGAGTGATTTGACATATATTTACAAATTACTATTTTTAATGCTAAATCCGGTTGCGAGCCTCTTTAAAGCATGCTGAATGTAAAGCAGATAGCTCCTAAATGAGCTTTCTGCTCTCTTTAAACAGTTATCTGCTATAACCCATTACTCCATAAATATGCCTTTCTACGCCTTAAATTTATTCCTCCACTGATGGAAATTGTTCCCTTTTATAGTCATGAATATGTAGCATAAGAAATGTTCTATATTGTAGCAGATTGTAGCTTAAAGCAGGCTGCAAGTAAAGCAGAATGTGCCTTATGGCACATTCTGCTTTACTTTTAACCTGCTTTAAGTGGTCACATCTCTTCAAAACTTGAAACAGCTATGGGGTAATGGGTTAACGCATTAACCCATAAACACGCCTTTTAACGCCTTTAATGTAAACATCCACAATAGAAAAAAGTGCTGCTTTATGAATATGCCCCATAAGAAATATTTCTTACAGCCTAGCAGATGGAAACTTAAAGCAGGCTGAAAGTAAAGCAGAATGTGACTTTAAGGCACATACTGCTTTTTATTTCAACCTGCTTTAAGTGTTCACCTGTCTTCAAAACTAGAAACAGGCTATGGGGTAATAGGTTTAACACAGTTAGATGTAGGTAATGTTCATTGATGTCTGTGGAGAAAAGGGTTAATGCGGAAAGGTTAGAAACTGCCGTGACTTAAAGCCAGACAAAGAAAGATTTCAAGAAAATACTTTAGGTGAACCATGAGAACATGGAAACATGTAGAATTTAGAAAAAAATCATGTTTATGGCAAACATACATGAGAAGTCCACAATGTGTGTCGGTACTCGTTCCGGGGTAACATCTGCAGGTATTGTAATCTCCTCTGCTTTGGCTGGTACCTGAAAGTGAAAGAAGTAATTGACAATAACAATACATATTACAACTTACAGTGTTCTGCCCAGGCCGCGCCCTTGCGCCATTGGCGCATAAAAATCACAAAAGGCGCGGAATAATTCCCGTAAATGGGCCCGAGGGCTCGCTTAAAAAAATCGCGAATTTTTTTTTCCCCTGCACTGACTGTCAATGCTTTAGTCTATCCGTACTATTAGAGCATTTAAAACGACTAATTTCATTGGATACGTCGACCGGAAGTATCCGCTGTAGTCCAATCGCTGATAATCTCTCATGCCTTCTCGTTTGTTTCGTTGAAAGATGGCTGACCAAAAACGTAAGGCAGCTACACTGATAGACTTTTTTCAAAGTTTTCGAAATACGCGGAGTAAAATTAAGGAATTAGACCAAAATAATATTAAGTATACCAAAGAGAAAACGTGCATGACGCTGTTGCGGATCAGAATACAACCGTAAGTAGTAAATTGATTCTCAAAAACAGAAACCCCTCTCCACCCCAGCCGACGGCCGAGTCTGATAAAGTTGACGGCTCTTCGAAACGCACAAATAGTATATCCGCCGAGAAAAAGAAGGGATGAACTTTTCAGCATAGGTTGTCAAAAGATCATACGTGGCTGGCTTACAATGGTGGGTCAGATTCTATGACAATCTCTGTCTAGACTAAAGCAATTTAAGAATAAGAGCACACCACTGGTGAATGTCGTAATTGGAAAACAAGTTATTTTTATTGTGTTTTCTATTATTTTCATGGCAAAAAATGTGGGGCCCACACTTTTAAAAAATGGCCCCCTTTTTTCATGTCCAGTGGGCCCTGGGGCCCATAGTTTTGGATTTCTAGGCAGAACACTGCAACTTAACCCTTTACTCCAGTGCCTGTATCTAGTACATTGAAGTTAGGTGACCACTTAAAGCAGGTTGAAAAGAAAGCAGAATGTGCCTTATGGCACATTCTGCTTTACTTTCAGCCTGATTTTAGCTACCATCTGCTAGGATATAGAATATACTTGTTAGAGTGAATATTCATGACTCTATGATGAACAAGAGCGTGTCCCAGTAACACGAATGCCCCCGATGATACAGGGAGGGGAATCCAGACTATCAAACGTAAAAGTTAGAGAGCTGAAACTGTAGTGGAGCGCCATTTTGAGGACTTCAAGGGCCATTACTCCAAAGGGCCTAGCATAAATTGGTGCCGCTGGTTATCCAAATTGGTCTCCATTTTATGTCAACAAACATTTTCAGAAAGTTTGGTGATGATCAGATGAAAAGCAATGTGTTTGTGAAACACAAATGCCCCCAGCCAGCATCATGTTCTGTAATGTAATGCTTATTTGCAAAAGTAGGTCAAAAGTCATGGTCGTAGGGTAAATGAAACATTGGCATGGTTGGAGAAGTCTTAACACAAGAAACCTATAAAGTATGGAAGCTCTAGGCCTACTGGTTCAAATGTTATAGGCGTATAAAGATTTATACAAATAAAGGTCAAGGTCACAAGGGAAAAAACGTAGGTATGGTTGGAAAGGTCTTGACACAAGAAATATATAAACAAAATATGAAAGCCATAGGCCTACTGGTGCAAATGTTATAGCCATTTAAAGATTTCAACAAAAGTAGGTCAAATGTCAAGGTCACAAGGTCAAAAAGTTTTGTATGGTTAGAAAGGGAAAACACATGTCAAGTATAAAAGGCCAAGGTGCAAAAATGCAAAAGTTATATCCAAGGTTAAGGTTTTTGGTTAAAGTTTGATTAAATAGGTCAGAGATCGAGGTCAAGGTCACATGGTCAAATATGTTGGTATAGTTGGAAAGGTCTTGACACAAGAAATATACATACAAAATATTAAAGCCCTGGGCCAACTGGTGCAAATGTTATAGCCATTTAAAGAGTTTTACAAAAGTAGGTCAAATGTCAAGGTCACAAGGTCAAAAAGTTTTGTATGGTTGGAAAGGTCTTGCCATGAAGAATACAAATGTCAAGTATAAAAGGCCCAGGTTCAAAAATGCAAAAGTTATAGCCAATGTTAATGGTTTTGGTTAAAGTTTGATTAAATAGGTCAAAGGTGAAGGTCAAGGGCACATGGTCAAAGATATTGGTATTGTAGGAAAGGTCTTGACACAAAACATATACATACAAAATATTAAAGCCCTATGCTAACTGGTACAAATGTTATAGCAAATTAAAGATTTTTACAAAAGAAGGTCAAATGTCAAGGTCAAGGTCAAAACGTTTTGTATGGTTGGAAAGGTCTTGCCATGAGCAATACACATGCCAAGTATAAAATACCCAGGTGCAAAAATGCAAAAGTTATAGCCAAGGTTAAGGTTTTTGGTTAAAGTTTGATTAAATAGGTCAAAGGTCAAGGTCAAGGTCGCATGGTCGAAGATGTTGGTATGGTTGGAAAGGTCTAGACACAAGAAATATACATACAAAATATGAAAGCCCTGGGCCTACTGGTGCAAATGTTATAGCCATTTAAAGATTTTTACAAAAGTAGGTCAAATTTCAAGGTCAAGGTCACAAGGTCAAAAAGTTTTATATGGTTGGAAAGGTCTTGCCATGAGGAATACACATGCAAAGTATAAAAGGCCCAGGTTTAAAAATGCAAAAGTTATAGCCAAGGTTAAGGATTTTGGTTAAAGTTTGATTAAATAGGTCAAAGGTCAAGGTCGCATGGTCAAAGATGTTGATATGGTTGGAAAGGTCTTGAGACAAGAAATATACATACAAAATATGAAAGCCCTGGGCCTAATGGTGCAAATGTTATAGCCATTTAAAGAATTTTACAAAAGTAGGTCAAATTTCAAGGTCAAGGTCACAAGGTCAAAAAGTTTTATATGGTTGGAAAGGTCTTGCCATGAGGAATACACATGCAAAGTATAAAAGGCCCAGGTGTAAAAATGCAAAAGTTATAGCCAAGGTTAAGGTTTTTGGTTAAAGTTTGATTAAATAGGTCAAAAGTCAAGGTCAAGGTCACATGGTCAAAGATGTTGGTATGGTTGGAAAGGTCTTGACAAAAGAAATATACATACAAAATATGAAAGCCCTGGGCCTAATGGTGCAAATGTTATAGCCATTTAAAGATTTTTACAAAAGTAGGTCAAATGTCAAGGTCAAGGTCACAAGGTCAAAAAGGTTTGTATTGATGGAATGGTCTTGATACAGGGAAGACACATGCCAAGTATCAAAGGTCCAGGTACAAAAATGCAAGAGTTATAGCCAAGGTTAAGGTTTTTGGCACAGACAGACGGACAGACGGACGGACAGACGGACAGACGGACAAACCAACAGACATGACAAAAACTATATGCCCCCGAATCGTAGATTCTGGGGGGCATAAAAAGTTTTGTATGATTGGAAAGGTCTTGCCATGAGGATTACACATGCCAAGTATAAAATGCCCAGGTGCAAAAATGCAAAAGTTATAGCCAAGGTTAAGGTTTTTGGTTAAAGTTTGATTAAATAGGTCAAAGGTCAAGGTCAAGGTCGCATGTTCAAAGCTGTTGGTATGGTTGGAAAGGTCTTGACACAAGAAATATACATACAAAATATGAAAGCCCTGGGCCTACCGGTGCAAATGTTATAGCCATTTAAAGATTTTTACAAAAGTAGGTCAAATGTCAAGGTCAAGGTCACAAGGTCAAAAAGTTTTATATGGTTGGAAAGGTCTTGCCATGAGGAATACACATGCCAAGTATAATAGGCCCAGGTGCAAAAATGCAAAAGTTATAGCCAAGTTTAAGGTTATTGGTTAAAGTTTGATTAAATAGGTCAAAGGTCAAGGTCAAGGTCACATGGTCAAAGATGTTGGTATGGTTGGAAAGGTCTTGACAAAAGAAATATACATACAAAATATGAAAGCCCTGGGCCTACTGGTGCAAATGTTATAGCCATGTAAAGATTTTTACAAAAGTAGGTCAAATGTCAAGGTCAAGGTCACAAGGTCAAAACGTTTTATATGGTTGGAAAGGTCTTGCCATGAGGAATACACATGCAAAGTATAAAAGGCCCAGGTGCAAAAATGCAAAAGTTATAGCCAAGGTTAAGGTTTTTGGTTAAAGTTTGATTAAATAGGTCAAAGGTGAAGGTTAAGGTCACATGGTCAAAGATGTTGGTATGGTTGGAAAGGTCTTGACAAAAGAAATATACATACAAAATATGAAAGCCCTGGGCCTACTGGTGCAAATGTTATAGCCATTTAAAGATTTTTACAAAAGTAGGTCAAATGTCATGGTCAAGGTCACAAGGTCAAAAATGTTTGTATGGATGGAAAGGTCTTGATACAGGGAAGACACATGCCAAGTATAAAAGGTCCAGGTACAAAAATGCAAGAGTTATAGCCAAGGTTAAGGTTTTTGGCACAGACAGACGGACGGACAGACGGACGGACAAACCAACAGACATGACAAAAACTATATGCCCCCGAATCGTAGATTCTGGGGGCATAAAAATTCAGATCTTGAAAACAAAAGTTAACCAGTTCCTTTTAAGTTTACATTCTTAAGATTTAAGAAATGACTGAGCCTCAATAAATAAATTTGAATAATAGACAAAACTAGTCCAATGTTTCTTAATATTCTAGCCTTCTCTAGATCTGTCTAGCATCATTTCGCTTTGTTGTAACCTTTCCTTTATAGCTTTTAAAACCAGATTGGTGCAAAAAGTTACAGCAGACTAAAATAAAGCAGGATCCTTCCTGGAGCTTTCTGCATTACTTTAGTCACCTTTATGCATATACCCATCATATTAATAATGCAGAAAAAGTTTTGTATGGAACTTTATTAAAACAGAGCAGATGAATGGATTGAAACTGGAGATCAAATCTACCGCTTTACTTTCAGCCTGCTTTAAGCTACAATCTGTCAAGATGTAGAAGAAAAAATATGGTGCTGTGCATATTCGTAACTGTATAAAGTGGAACTATTTTCTTTATTGGAATGTAGGAGTAAATTAGGTGTAAAATCTAAAAGACATCTTCATGGAGCAATAGGTTAGATTAATTACAAGAAATATGCTTGTTTTCTTCAGGGCTCGCGATAAAGGGAGTATTTCGAAAACTAAAATCTTTATTTCTGCATTAAGCCCTATGGTGTCACTAGTCTCACTACTCATTAGAATCGTCTCTTCAAGAGGATTCTAATGAGTAGTAACACCATAGGATTTGGTGCTAAAATACTTTTAAGAGTAAATGTTGGATTTGTTCAGTTTACTCCCTCTTATAAATCTGGAGCCCTGTTTTTGCTGCAAAATCAGAAAAAATGTGATTTGATTTATTACCTCTTCAGCAAACTCTTCACTGACCAGAGAAAGAATCAATGATGTTTTCCCAACACCCGCTGAAAAATAGAAATTTAGATGTTAAAATTACACAATCATTGTTAGAAATTATTTTGAAACAAATTTCTGACCTCTGGCTCAGATCAAGCTGCAGGTCACTGGCTATATTCATGTGTCACACTCACAATTGAGTTCTTATAGATATGTCAGTCTATCACAAAACATTTTTTCTCGCCAACTACATAATTTTATATACTAAATACATTATTCTATAGTTACCGTACCAGGCCGAGATCACACGTACGCGGTCAAGTCAACTCTTGGGCGAATTGAAACGGAATCCTTGGTAAATAATAACAGTAAAAAATCGAGTTGCTTCTAAATCTTTTTATATTTATTCATTACTGAGATCAGATCCGAAACCCGGCTGATTGTAGTTTCAAACATAAGAAAATGCTAAATCAAATCCACTTGCACTTCGAAGTCGTTTGAGAATTTGGAGGGGCGCCGTAATATTTGCTTGAAAGGCATATTAACAGTTTTTTGCATTTTGCTATGTAAGTATAATTCCGTGAGTCAACCAATAGCCGTGCTACTCTTGACTGGCAGAAGAAGAGGTGTAAAAAAAATCCAAAAGCTACTCGCCCTGCAGGACGAGTAACCACTGAAATCCACTTGCCCTTCTGCAACTTTTAGTCGCCCTTGAATTCTCATACACAATACATAAAAAAAATTTTTATTATGTACATACATGTACTAAACTTTTCAGAATTTTCTTATTTTCTTATTTATTTACTTAAACTCCAAAATATCAACTGATAGGAGCATACTTTTTAACTCTTTCAACAATTTAGTAATTCTTAAAACCCCCTGCTTTACTCCGAAGAACGACTGTAAGACATGTAGCAGTTTAGCAGAAAACTAACAATGCTTCCGGTTTTTTCTGCATATAAAATTTGGACTTGTTCAAAATTAGGCACGAAATCGTCGACGATTTATATTAAGAAATGTTCGCAGTTTGACGGATGGTTGTTCAACAAAAAAACATGTTATAACACTGAGTCTGTTATGCATACTTTAATTTCATAATAAATTTAAATAAATATTTGAACCATCACTCGGAACTTTTAACACAAATAAACCTTTTTGGGCCGAAACTTTCGTACTTTGAGGGCCGAATATGTGTCTAGGTCAGTAGGTGCTCATGAATCGGAATGCCTCTATATAACATCTATGTTGATAATAGTGAAATATGTCTTTATTATTAATGTTGACACCACTGAGAATTTCAGTCGTTTTAATTTGCAATTTATTTTGAATTAAATGTATATTACGCAAATGTATTACAAATGTAGTTGAGGAAAATACCAGACCAAAAAATCCACTCGCCCTGAAGGTGGAGCATATATTTGAAGTTGAAAGCACTCTCCTGACTCAGGCCTACCATTTCTCTGGATTTTTCCTAAATCTCCGGATTTTTCATAATTTCTCCGGATCTCCGGATTTTTTCCGAAATCTCTGGATTTTTTCAAAAATCTTCCAGAAAAAATCCTTATCCCCGATTCAGTGCGTCAGACAGCACCTTCTCGGACGTTAAAATAAGAGAAAAACAATAAAAGTATTCCGAATGTTATTCTTTTATTGGTACTTATCGGGTCATTGACTGGACTAGCAGCTTGTTGACAACCAATCAAACATGTAATTACCACCTGTGGTTCCAATTCGACTGCGGGCTGGTATTTTATTTATGACACGTCTAGTTCTCGCATATTGCAGAGTATTGTACACACTTCATTTTATGACATGTCTGGTTCTCGCATAGCAAAAAAGTGATAGTGATGTGCAGGTAAACAGCGAGAGATGTGGTGACGCAAGACTGCCGATATCCAAACGAAGCTACATATGTATACACGGGAGCAGAATTGAAATAACCAAGAGAAAAAGAACTGCAAAATGAAATCATTTTATTTCATAATTGTTTTTAAAAAATTAGGCAGGATGTCATGAAATTAAAGCAGGACGTGACACCCTGCTAAAAGTGTCTAGCCATGAGTACATTTATACGAGTCATATAGTGGCCTGAAATGTGCAAAATCAGATGCAAGACATTGATACTATAACTTTTCTAATCCTTAACCAAACAGTACAGGTCCTTATCACAGTTGTCTAATCGGGGTCTATACTGCTAAAATGAGTAAATATTTGCAACTATAGAGAATAAAGTTCAGTTGCCCCTAGCAGAGTAGCAATATTTATGATGTTTCGTTATTTTTCTTTTTATTATAGTTTTTTTTACAGAGTTTATCGAAATAAAGCTTATACTGTAATTCTTTGTGTGTTTGTTTTAAGGTAGTGACTAGGGGTACGTGACCGTACCTCTAATATTTGAAATTAGCGGTACGGTCACGTACCCCTAGCGAGCCCTGTGAGGGTTGACTAGGGGTATGTGAGTCATTTAAACTATGTAGCAACATATTAATTTGCCTGCAGATACGTTTTATTGATGCTAATATTAATAATCTCTCATTTCTACCTTATCTTGTGGATATTTAATGGAGAAAAACAAAGAAACTTCGACAAATATTCCCCACCCAACTTGTTCTCACCGGCATCGATGAGAATAGATCAGGGTTGGCCGGTAAAAACCGGTTAAAACCGCCCCGGTCAATACTCCCTGAAGTGGTCAATACTGGTCAATACCGGTCAATACTCTTTTTTTGTTAAAATAAAGCTCTTAAAGCTTTAAAAGGGTTTAATTATAGTGTAATTATGTATTACAGATACACAGGAAGCTATTTCAAGTGTATATAGGCGGTATAGAAAGCACAAAGTGGATTTTTCAAATCTGAAAAGACCACCCTGGTCGATTGAACTGACCATATTTATCGATTGAACTGACCGCTTGTGGTCGACTGAAATGACCACTTGCGATGGATTGAATCGACCACTCTGTTTGATTGAAAAGACCACCCTGGCCAATTGAACCAGGTGTTTGGTGATTCCTGAAGTATTTCTTGACTTCTACAACTTGCTTTATCACCTGGTCAGGAGTAGTAAACTTTCCCAGCAGATTCAGCCAGTGTGCAGGGCAACCATAAACTGTCAGGCTGAGGTCGTCCTCCTTTAGGTTCTGCTTCATCACAGATATCTTATCACATTATCTGTGACTACACTGATGACCTTGCAGCCATACTTCTCAGCAGAGGAGTAAAACAAAGTGTCAGTGTATTATGAATACCCCTGTCAGTGTATAATCACCCTGTATCAAGACATTTGATTGGTCACAATCAGATCTATGACACTCCCACTGCAGTGACATGGGGCAACCTAACACATGATTATCTGTTTTGACAGCAATTTACAGGTGTTGCAAACTTGCAAATACTTGATTTTCCCATGATTGTAAATAATAGTAGACATCAAAGAATCTTCAACATTTAATTGTTGATTGACTATGGGTAAATGACCTTAATTAATGGTTAATTAATTGCTGTAATATATTCCCAATATGGTCAATACTGGTCAATTGAAATTTTGAGTGGTCAATTGAGTTTTTAATGGTCAGTTGAGATGTAAGTGAACAGTTGATTGAGTTGAAGTATTTAGAGGTTGATTGATGTAAAGCTAGCCTTTTGGTGACTAAACTCCCAAACTGACCCTAGGTGGTCAATACTGGTCGATTTGCAAATGACAAGGCCGGTCATTTCAATCAACCACATTGTAAACAAGGTTTTATCAAATATTTACAAAATGTAATTCAAATTCAATCTTTAGATTAAATCATTGATATGATAATCATTCCCAGTATGCTAATCATGACAATGTATGAATAAGATAGGTAGGGTACTTCTAAGTACTTTAAATTTTATAAGTAGTCTGATTGAATTGACCACATCAAATGGCCACCGGCAAAAGACCACTTGTGGTCATTAAAGAAAAACTTTGAAATACAACATCAAATTATCATACTGTTATTTAAAAAAGATCCTTAACAGTACAGTTTGTCTGTACTGCATATATTAAACAACAATTTACATTGCTAGGGGTATGATACATAGGTTTGTTTGAAGTGGTCATTTCAATTGACCAGTAATGACCGGTATTGACCACTAATGACCAGTATTGACCGGTTAAAACCAGTATTGACCGCCCGGGTGGTCAATACTCTTATTGACCGGTCGATTGCCAACCCTGGAATAGATGTATTCCGCATACATGTATTGGGTTAATTATCGACAGATACGCCCGATATCTGAAAATCCGTGACCAATGTTAAGTTTTTTTCTTAAAATTTTGATTCAATGGTAACTTAATTAATACAATAAGCTTCTAAGAAACTACTGCTGATGTGCCTTCCTAACTTAGCGATGAATATAAAGTGGTAGACCTAAGAAAATAAAAAATATCGAAGCTTCGGCTCCAATCAAGTATCGAAACATGTAAGTTTGCCGGTACCCAAGTTTGCTGGTTAATGACCTACACAAATCAACTCGTAAAACACGTTTGATAACTGATCGCAATTAAACAGTGCATTTATTCTAAACAAGGCTGGTATTGGATATTTATACATGTTTGTAAAAATGTGTGAGCGTTCTTTATTCATAGGTATAGTTTTCGCTGCCGTGAAAAAAATGCAGATTGGAAATTATTTTTGGATTATTTTTTTTTTGCTTTTCTGCGTTAAACAGTCAGAATAGAAGGTTGAAATGAGATATTATTAACATAAGCATCGCTATTAACGTATCTGCAGTAGGACTGCAACGGTTCACCAAATTTCGGTTATTTTCGGTTCGTTTGTCTCGGTTCGAGTTTCGGGTCGGCACCGCAAATGTTCGGTTCGGTGCGCCGATGTATGGTAAATTACACTAGACCGCTAATTTACCAATCAGCGTGCAGTCTGCGTGTATATTTTTGATGGTCAGACGTTCCAAAATGTAAGGTTAAATCACAGTTCTAACCTTTTCTTCTTGCAGTAATTTAAATAGCTCGCTTCTCGTCCGTCTCATTCTTTTCATATCGGCTATTTATAATTCCGGGAACCAAGCACTTAACGCATGCGCACGATTGATAGCCCGGCTTCAAAGGTACCAAAGTCGAATCAGCAGCAGAAAAATGGGTAACCAGTCTATTACTTAGCGACCGCAAATTGCGAATGGCGATGTAAATAATTAAACTGAAATATTAATGACTTTTTCAGTAAAATAATAATATAATTGGAGCTAGGTAGTTCTTCTAGCGCTTATAAATAGAAGGCTGATGAGGCATTTAAGGAAGACCAGCCAGAATGACAAACAAAATAGGCTGAAAGCTTAGTTACGAAACTTCAATGAAAAACAGGTCGGGACGAACCACGCCTTAAATTCGCTACAATCTGTCCTAAAATGGTAGAAAGAAATGCACATCTTTCTCGTATATATGATAAAGTTATAGATGACAGTGATAGCGTTTTCGAAAAAGTGTGTAGGTCTATTGTCTTCGTAGACATGTGCCAGTAAATGAGAATTTTTTCTGGTTGATTTTTATCAAGTTCTTATCCTAATACCCGAACCGAAATAACCGAAAACCGAAGGGATCTACTCGAACCCGAACCGAACCGTGAAGTACCTGAACCGTTGCAGCCCTAATCTGTAGACACAATAAAGTGTTGCTATACAGTGTTATGGACTCACGTACCCCTAGTCAACCCTCACAGGGCTCGCTAGGGGTACGTGACCGTACCGCTAATTTCAAATATTAGAGGTACGGTCACGTACCCATAGTCACTACCTTGTTTTAAATATATAGAATAGATGGTGGTTATAATGGTGTGATATATATTTGAAAGATGGTTTTTAAACACAAAAGCGCACAAATAAAGATTTTCTATTTAAAAGCGCGCTTTTTGGAATCATGCCTTTGAGAAAGGCGCGATTTTGAAAATCGAGCTTTAAAATAAAAATTTTGGAAAATCTTAGGATTTTTTTTTTTAAATAATGGTAGGCCTGCTGACTTCAAAACCTACTCGCATTGGCGAGCGTATTTTAATGGTACCCGAATTTTACACCCCTGAAGACTTGTAATTATCCCACATTTAACGGATTTCACGGTTTAAAAAAAAAAATGCGTTTGACATGTAAAAAAATGGGTACAGAAATCTCTTAAAAAAAAGTCTTCATTTAAAAACATGCGTTCATCCGGAGCAAACATGCATACGAGAACTGACAATCGTGCAGAACCCTGAAGTCTGATGCCAATCAATCTGGATCTAGCTGTCTGTTTTAGATTGTAAATCTTATTATTGAATTAAAACCAAGGCTAAAATTAGTAAAAATTAAAATATCAACATCCCATATTTTGCTCTTTTAAACTTACCATCTCCAACTAAGAGAATCCTTACTTCCTTTTTTGATGACATTTTCATACATTAGAAACATGCATGATCGTCTATTATCTAAGTGATGATAAATGCATTGTAAAACAGCTGCACTTGTTCAAAACAGCATCATGACAAAATATGACCTCATGACTTTGCACGCAGGGTTTTTAACATCAAAGTGAAACTACAGCTTTCGATCGTTGGGGCGTATCACATATAAGTTAGAAATAGTCCTTTATTGCATCAGATATACGTGCTTTGCAATCTAAT
The DNA here is from genome assembly GCA_922989275.2 of Gari tellinella. NCBI lineage: Eukaryota > Metazoa > Mollusca > Bivalvia > Cardiida > Psammobiidae > Gari > Gari tellinella. Next base: position 23,665,691 of record OV277856.1, on the reverse strand, counting down.
TCGGAAAATAAACACTTATAACGTAAAATATCTGTTATTTAATCGGTAAATAAGCATTCCACAGTTCCGGGGGAAATAGACAAAAGCGCACATGCGCAGTAAGGGTTATGGTCAAAACGTACCATGGTCAAATCGTACTGAGTCAAAACGTACTATTTTTGGTCGTAGCGTACCGCAGAAAGGATATTTAGGGGGAATTTTATTAGGTGATAATTTATTGCTTTTTCACACATATGTACATGTAAATATCGTAATTAGTGTATTTCATACGTCTTAATAGTTTTCAACTAGACACCACATTATATTTGAAGATTTAGTAATTAGGAACAAATTTTTAATTTGCCTACATCAAACTTAATTTATATAGGTATTAAAATAAGTTTCCTTTTTTTCAAATACAGATTATATATCTACATAGTATTAACTTACAGTAAAACCTCTTTATTACGACCACAAAACTCAGTGTAAATTGTTAGGCGTTTTAGACAGGTGACTGCTTTAAAAAGCCAGGTGGGCAGTAAAACAGAAATCTCCTTTATGAGTGTATCACCCTTTTTATCTGTCAACTGTCCAGTTTTAAATCAATTAGCCTTTGTTTTAGTGGTCATAATAGAGAGGTTTTGCTATGTAGTATTCTTATCGGATAGACGTCCAGAAAAATACCAGCGAGAATATATACATATAGCTCTAGATCTACAGGGCTGCCATTTCTCCGGATTTTTCCTAAATCTTCGGATTTTTTTTCTAGTACATGGTAGCTTAAAGCAGACTGAAAGTAAAGCAGAATGCGCCTGAAGGCGCATTTTGCTTTACTTCCAGTCTGCTTTAAGTAGTCACGTGTCAACAAAACGAGAAACAGGCGATGGTGTGAAGGCACGATTCGTAAAATCGCACTTGAAAAATGCAAATTTGGAAATCTTAGGATTTTTCATGTCAACTTATGGCAGCCCTGGATCTATGATCAGTATCACAACTACTTCTAGCTGCTTAATAAATTGTTTGTACTGGTCGATCGTAATTTTACAGTGATTATAGGCACGAATGAAGAACGACGTTCTTCATTCGTGTTATAGGTGAGAGATAATGATGTACTACAGGGAAAGCTCTATTGTCAGTAGATCTTACGTAAAATATCTGGAAGTATGCATATATGATCTGCATCCAAGTCATTTCAAGCTGCTTAATACCATATTTGTACAGGTAAATCGTGTTTTATTACAGTGATTATCTATAAGTGTGAAATAAGTGTATTTAGGGAAAATAAAACATAAAATATCGGCGAGTATGCATATATAATCAGGATCGAAACTACTAAATAACATATTTATAAATGTGTTTTACACTGATTATAGGTACGATAACGGATAAATTGCCACAAATAGTCACTTATAACGTATTGAATATTTTCCCTATATATCATATATGTGGAACGCTTCGACCTAATAATTTCGCGACTGTCGCTAATCGGACCAATAATTGACACCAACCTTAATATAATGGGTGACGGTCGTTTGGTCAAACTACCCGAGCTGTATAATTATTATTTCTTTTAATGAATTTGTAAATGCCATACAGTTACTTACATCTATATCAGAACAGGAAAGTACGTTCCCTATGAAAACCAGTCAAATAAAAAAAGATTGACAAACATCTGAATAATTCCAATTTGTAAGCCGCATGTAACCAAAGATGGGCATGATTTTTAGGTAGAGCATGATTTACTTGTATTCCAAGTTACTAATTAATTGATAAAAGTAAATGATGTGGATGATAATTATGATAATAATAGGCAGATTATATTACAATATTTATTGAATAACTACTGATGAAAATAATGATAAGAAGAAAAAGAAGAAGAGAAGAAGAAAAAGAAGATACTGAAGAAGATATAGCAATCATTGAAGAGTGTTTGTGAAACACAATTAAATGCTCCAATCAGCAGCATGTTTGGTAATATACAAGTAGGTCAAACATGACGGCCAAGGTCACAAGGTAAACAAAATGATATGATTGGAGAGGTATCGACACAAGGAAGTTGCATACCAAATATGAATTAAAGCCCCATGCCAATTGTTCAAATGATATAATTTAGGCATTTCAAGACTTTTAGAAAAGCAGGTAAAATGCCAATGACAATGGCACAAAGGCATGTTGGCATGGTCCGAAAGGTCTTGACATAAGCATGTCACATGCCAAGTAAAAATGTCCATGTGCAATAGTGCAAGCGTTATAACCAAGTTGTGGAGGTTCGGTTAATTTTTGGTTAAGTAGGTCAAGTATCAAGGTCAAGAGCACACGTGTTAAAACATACGAACCAGATATGAAAGACACATGCCTATTGGTTAAAATGTTATAAGCATTTAAAGGTTTTCAGAAATGTATGCCAAAGTCAAGTTCAAAGGGCATACATATTGGCATGGTCGGAAAAGTGTTGACCGAGGCAAGGCACATTCGAAGTATAAAAGGCTCATGTGCAAAAGTGCAAGTGCAATATAGCCAATGTTAAGGGTTTGTGGTAAAATTTGGTGAAGTATGTCAAATATCAAGGTCAATGTCATAAGGTCAATTAAGGTATGGTTAGAAAGGTATCAATACCAGCAAGATACATTCAAAGTATGCAAGCCCTATGCCTATTGGTTCAAAAGTTATAGACATTAAACGATTTGTATAGAATATAAGTAGGCCAAATGTTGAGGTCAATGTCACCATGGCAAATAATTTGACATGGTTGGATGTTGATGTTAAGTGGATAAACTGTTTGAAGCAATGTGTATTTGTACAGAATTACCAAAATCTAAGGCATTGAAAGTCTTTGGATATTAACCCCTATCCTGCGGTGATATCGTCTGCTTCGAAAATGTCGTCTGCAACACTTATAAAATTTAGATTTATAGTTTTATACATTGTTTAGGTAAAGAAACTTAAAGACAAGTGTCAAACAATTTGGATCCAGGTCAGACGCCGTGTCACACGGAGTCTGATCTGGATCTAAACTGTTTGCAACAATCAGAAAAGTCGCGATCAACAGACAAAGGATTGATTGAGATGGACCATTGGCCCCTAGTGACACGTATGTACTCCCTATCACACGTATCACCTGGGGGTCAAAGATTATGGTCATTCTAAATCTTTGACCCTTTGATCTCTGTGACATTGAGCTTTGACTCGACATGCCTGAAATATACATAGCCATATTCCTCTTAATTAGAGCAACCATACCATATATAAATCCCCGAACACCCCAGGGTAAAAAACTATAGCCATTTCAAATATTTGACCTTTATGAACTTGACCTTTAAACCGATGTGTCCAATGTATACACATCTATACTCCTCTTAACTAGAGCAATATGTATATAAAATACGAAGTCCCGATCAGATGAGGGTCAACTGTTATGCATATTTTTAAAATGATCTTTTGACCTTCGGGACCTTGGCCGTTTACCAGACAGTCATGTCTGAAATTACCTATTTACACTCCTCTAAATTAGAGTAACATGTATACCAAATATGAAGTCCCGGTCAGCTTAGCGTCAAAGGTTATAATAATGGCTATTTAAAAATGACTTTTTGACCTCCGTTACATTGACCATTGAGCTAACATGCACAAAGCATGCATGTGTATACACCTAATTATGTTTGCAGTATATAGTATATATCATGTATGAACCTTGTATAAGTTATAGCTTAAAGTAGTGGCCTATGTTAAGGCTGCGAACAAATTTGACCTTTTGAAGTGACCTTGACCTTTGACTAGACATGTTTAAATATATATATTTATTTAAATCTATCTTAATTTGAGCATTCTGTACACTTAATATGAATACACTGTCACTTAAGGTTATTTCCATTCAAATATTTGACCTTTTAAAATTGACCTTTGACCTGGCATGCCCAAAACCTGCATATTCATATACCTCCTTATATGGGCAGCACATATGTCATACATTGAGTGTGTGTTGGTTATAGTTCGAAATTTAGGTTGAAGATAAACAAACCGACAAACATGGTGTTTGTTTCGAGGATATACATGTTTAGATACTTTGACAAAATGTTCATGTACAAATCACGTAATTTGTGACCAAGAGATATTCTGATATAGGCTCATGGAGTTATGTTCACTGTTTTTAAATGTTTAATATTTACGATACCAATATGTTCATCTGGGGCCCGTTTGATAAAACTTCGTACGACAAATGTTATCGTAAGTCAGATTATAAATTTCTCTTTTATTATTTATTTCTCTATCTAATCATGTCTTGTGACATCTCTTTGGAATCGTCTTGAAAAGACGATTTCAAAAGAGATGTCACAAGACAGGATTAGATAGAAAATCAGAAATGAAATGTATTTCAAAGTTTTGACTTACGACCGTTTTTGTCGTACGAAGTTTTATGAAACGAGCCACAGACTGAAATGTAGCATTTACACAACAACAACATTTAACTTTTATTATTTATTAAAGTGTCACATATAAAAGTTTCAGTATTCAAGTACAACATATTTTTCTTACTTAACTTTTTATACTCGGCCGTTAGTCGACCTATGAGACACTGTTGTCACATGTATTTACATAACATAACACTTAATTAAAAGGATGTAGTAAATGCTTAATCATTATGATTGGAAAATCGGTGAACTTTATCTTCAAAACACTGACTTTTGTATATAACGCAACCGCATAGAATAAAGAATGTTTTTATGAGATTACATGTATGTATTATCTAGAATCAGATTGATTAGCACTTTCCACATGCAAAGGAGGATAAAATGTATTAAAAATGTTCTATTTTGTTCAAAACATTGCTCTGGGCATATACTCAGCTATTGGCACAGTCGTATTATCATAATTTCTCAGCGTTTCAAGATATTTCATTTAAGGCGAGCGATTTAGGGCTGTATACGGCTCTTGTTGTCATTTGCAGCAGATCAGCCATGGGCTATAAGCAACTGGAAATTATCCATTTGATATTTCACGGGTGAACGAGTCAAGATAGGTTACAGCTCATTTCAGGAGAAGTACTTCCCGTTTAAACTAAACTGAAAAGCTTCAATAAAATTTAGTGTATTTATTTTACACAAAAAAAGGCAATTACTTTGGAGGCTGTTCAGATGCCGGGTTACCCGGTACCTGATATGTCTCTAAATTATCTGCAACTAACGTAATTTTTACATCACAAGCGTATGGAAGGCCGGTGCGCCATGCTAAATGCTAAATGCGAATTGCTATATGCGAAATGCTAAATGCGAATTGCGAAATGCTATTTTAATACAAAACTCTTAAAATGCTAAATGCTGATTGCGAAATGCGTTTTGCGAAATGCCATTTGCTAATTGCAAAAATGCTAAATGCGAATTGCAAAAAATGCTAATCGCAAATTCCTAAATGCCAAATGCGAAGTGCTGTACTAAGGCCAAACAAACAAAAAAAACATATGTTTTCGGTAACCCGACCGACCCTAGTTTTTCCCTCCGATCCTAAACTTTTTGTTTTCATTTTTCGAAATTAACCATTGACATATTCAACAGGCAGACAACACATTTTATTGACATATTTGACAAACATACAACACATTACAAAATATTATTAATTCCACCTATCATATATTAGCCACTACTTTGCCGGTTTGGTATCCCAATATTAGTTAACAATCATACCAGATTTCAATGTTTAAGGTAAATTTGGTTTTGGGGCCTATCAATTAAATTAATAACAATTTGAATATAATTATATAAAATACTCCATCGGAAAAGTTAAATATATCATCATTATATGATTGTGTTAAAAAAAACTAGGGTCGGTTTGGGTACCGGAAACCGAGGTATTTTTGATTGGTCTTTTTTTTTTTTTCAAATTAAGTCGTGCGCACAAGATAAAAAGTGAATTTTTTTTTTATTTATTTTTTTTTTCAAAATTAAGTCGTGCGAACGAGATATAAAGCAAAGTTGTTTTTTTTTTTTTTTTTTTTTTCAAATTAAGTCGTGCGCACGAGATAAAAAGTGAATTTTTTTTTTTTTTTTTTTTTTTTTTTCAAAATTAAGTCGTGCGAACGAGATAAAAAGCAATTTTTTTTTTTCTCAAATTAAGTCGTGCGCAAGAGATAAAAAGGTAAAGATTTTTTATTTTTTTTCCCCTTCAAATTAAGTCGTGCGCACGAGATAAAAAGTAAAAAAAAAAAAAAAAAAAAAAAAAAGTTTGCATGTCACCTCAGTGCCACCGTAAGCCTGCGACCGAATTTGGCTTCTTAATTATTAAGAAGAGTTGAAATAAACTCTAACCATTTTATATATTATTGTTTAAATTGTAGAACTATTGGATTTTAATGGCACGTTACTTGCTGGGCGTGAGCAAAAAGTATGCGAAAATACTCTAGAGGAGGTGATGCAGAGTATTGGAAGAAGAAGAGTAATATATTCAGGGGCGTAGCCAGCGATACGCACGTACGCACGTGCGTAACATCAGTTTGAAAAATGAAAAATCAAACATGGCCAAAAATGGCATAAAAACCGAGGGCTAAGGGGGGTTAGACCTTAAAGTCTAAAATGAAGATTTCAAACACACTTCAGAGCTCACCATTACAGTTCTAATTTCCATTTTTCTCCCCGGGGGAGAACCCCCGGACCCCCCCTCCAGCATTGATCAATTTCAACTTTTAGACCAATAACTACAAAGATGGCAGCTCAAAACGTACGGTGCTACATGTAATCTGCTACATGTACCTCTCGTGCGTCTAAGCATTGAGTCAAATAGTTATATAATGTTATGTCTTATATAACGAACCATTGAAGAAAATTGTATGGATCACATAGTTCGTATTTAGTGCCCAAAATCCCCCACCAACAATTTTTCATAGCTCATATACATGTGGATCGTACGTACAATGTATACCTAAATCGTCTAAAAGTCGAAAGTTCTTGGAAATATATAGGTTAGTCACATTAATCGTATTCAGTGTCCAAAATCCCTACAAACACACTTCAGAACTAACCGTTTCAGTTCTTATTTCGATTTTTTCTCCCGGGGGATGACCCCCGGACCCCACTTTCATCGGTCAAGTTCAAGTTTCAGAAAATAAAGAACTTAGTTACTAGAAAGTTGACAGCCTGAAAAACTTCTACAGTGTTTCGTGTACTTCTCGTGAGTCTTAAAGTCAAATAGTTCTAGCAGTGGAAAAATTAGTCACAAAATAAGGTTGTGTCTAATAAAACAGGGCCTTCAAAGCAATTGTATGGTTCACGTTGATCGTATTCAGTGTCCCTATTACCCCAAAAAACACTTCAGAGCTCACCATTTCAGTTCTTGTTTCCATTTTTCTCCCCGGGGGAGGACCCCCGGACCCCCACTTGCATTTTTTACAAGTTCGAGTTTTGGAAACTCAGGATCTTAACAACTACAAATTTAAATCAGCATCATGAAAAAAATACGGTGCTTCATGCACCTCTCGTGCGGCAAAGTCAAATTATTATAGCGGAAAAAATGTTAATCACTAAATTTATTGTTATGTTATAACTTATAACGGAGCTTTTCCTCTGAAGACGGAGCATGACTGCCTATATGGCGAGGTAATTGAAAACGGCTATGCACGTAATCCTCCAGCTTGACAGACAATAATGTCTGTACCAAGCTGTCCTGTGAGTGTTAAGCACAGGTACGCCAACAACAACAACATAACGGAGCTTTGAACACAATTGTATGGTTCACTTTGATCGTATTCAGTGCTCCAGATCCCTCTAAACACACTTCAGAGCTCACCATTTCAGTTCTTATTTCCATTTTTCTCCCGGGGGAGGACCCCGAACCCCCACTTGCATTTTTCAAGTTCGAGTTTCGGAAACTCAGGATCTCAACAACTACAAATTTAAGTCGACATCATAGAAGACTACAGTGCTTCTTGTATATACCACTCGTGCGGCTAAAAGTCAAATTATTTTAGCAGAAAAAAACGCTAATCACAAAATTTTATTAGATGGACACATTTGTATAGTTCTCATAGATCGTATTCAGTGCTCCAAATCCCTCTAAACACACTTCAGAGCTCACCATTTTACTTCTAATTTACTTTTTTCTCCCGGGGGAGACCCCCCGGACCCCCACCAGCAGGAGGGGGTACCCCCTCCCGCACCCTCCCCCTGATGTGCGTAACTAACATTCGTTCAAGCCTGGCTACGCCGCTGATATTCATTACTTGTGGAGTCTACATAGTACATGCAGTCTATATGCAGACGCCAATATAATGTATGTAAGGGAAGAAACCACGTGAAGTAGGTACTCAAAGTTCTAGGCAGTAAACTCCCTTGTATTCGGAATACCTCGGTATTTTACGGTTATCGTTTTTCGTGCATTCGGAAATCCCGAGCGACTTTCCGATTGATTCCGAATCGACAACAACAACAAGCAGTCGACAACGTTTTCCACAACTTTCACGGAGATGGAACTCCACTTGCAGATTGTCTGCACGTTTCCTTGGTATATTATTAATATTTGCACAATAGGCTTATGGCAAAAACAAACAATATATCCTCATGGGAAAATAACAATTCATGTTATCATTTGAGAAAAATCTACCTATTAAGTTTGAAAGAAAAGTTTGGACCGTCGCGTCGTTAGTGACGCTGACTAAAGTTTACGGGTTGAAACTATCAAGAATCTGTTTATTGTGTCGAAAGTTTACAATTATATCTAGATATTGTTGTTCAATAGTCATAATAAGTGTTACAGGCCCATTAGTTTCAAATGTGAATGATCGTTTATGAATTTCTTATTAGTTTCGGCCCACATCATCTTCGTCCTACAAGACCCTAGTCCGACCACAGGTCGAGTATGCCTCTCCTGTCTGGAGCCCTTACACTCAAGAAAACATCTCCAAAATTGAGATGGTCCAAAGACGGGCTGCCAGGTGGACCTTACAGAGATACTCCCCATATGACAGTGTGACAAACATGCTGTAAACCCTTGGCTGGAGATCACTTGAACAACGCCGAACCGATTCCAGACTGTCCCTGATGTACAAAATCTATTACGGCCTTGTTGCCATTGAACTACCACCCCATTTTCAGACGCCCTTCAGAACGACACGTCACAGCCACCCCCTTGCACTGCGACGCCCTTCAGAACGACACGTCACAGCCACCCCCTTGCACTGCGACGCCCTTCAGAACGACACGTCACAGCCACCCCCTTGCACTGCGACGCCCTTCAGAACGACACGTCACAGCCACCCCCTTGCACTGCGACGCCCTTCAGAACGACACGTCACAGCCACCCCCTTGCACTGCGACGCCCTTCAGAACGACACGTCACAGCCACCCCCTTGCACTGCGACGCCCTTCAGAACGACACGTCACAGCCACCCCCTTGCACTGCGACGCCCTTCAGAACGACACGTCACAGCCACCCCCTTGCACTGCGACGCCCTTCAGAACGACACGTCACAGCCACCCCCTTGCACTGCGCCAAATCCACACTCACATCAATGTATACAAATACTCCTTCTTCCCCCTTACGGTCGTGCAGTGGAATAGTCTGCCACTAGACATCGTCATGCTATCCGACTTGAACCACTTCAAGCCGGCTCTGCAGACGATTATCCACAAAATGCCCTAGAAACTTACAGCTATTTTAACCTGCTTTTAACTTCACTTATTGTCTATAACACTGTCATACTTTATTCTCACTTATTTCCATCATTCATCTGTAAATCTATCCTACTTTACTTTTATCCTTTTAACTTGCACAGACGCGCAGCTGCACAAAATCTCAGTGAGGGGGTGTTGCAGTATGAAAAGAAAAAGAAAGAAAGTCCTATTGCAAAATCGAACCAAACAGACACTGAGTAATCATTCATTAAAATTATTTTTTTGCATTCAAAGAGTTAATACTTGTGTCCCACTTGGAACGCATTTACTTTGCCGGGCCCCAAAAAGTTCGGGAAATAATGACATACAAATGATACAATGTATTACTGTTCATATAGAATGCCCGGGAGAAATAGGCTGTCTTTGAAAATAAGGGGTTTTGACCTCAAAATCGGACTCTTCCTACCTTTTCAACAGAATAATCAGGGGCTAGTGCCCCCGAACCCCCCATGGATGCTTTGAAATAAAAGACAAAATGGTGGCATGTTTACTCTTGCATCACAACCTATTGGTAAGGAAGATCGTGGGGACCGGCAAAGTAAATTCTATCCGTCCCACTTTAACTTTTAAGCCCACTGCTGACGGATAATTTTAACTCTTACCATGTTATACATGTAGCTGCGGGTTTGTGACACACTGATTACCTTTGCAAACAGTTTAGATCTGATGAGATGTGATGCAGCGTAACATAGCGTCACTTAGCGTGTCATCAAGATCCAAACTGTTTGACACTCTGTCACTGTTTTTGAAAAGAAATTAGAAAATTCTGCGTTTAGGACAATAGCAGACGACAATTGTTACTGACAAAAAAAATTACCCAACATGCAAAGAGTTACCTCACTTTTGAAGTGATCGGTGCACACATGCTTGTTATGTTTGCAGGACAAATAATACAAATACTCTATATAAACTTCTTCTCCTTTTTTGCACACTTTTTATGCAGTTCTATTATTATCTCAAGTGACAAGATTGATTGTCACGATCCCCAGGCCTTTGAAATTGTTTGCAGTAGACACCCATGCAGTCTGTATTCGGGACTCAGAGTCAACACAAGGTGCATAGAAAGATTACAAATACAGAAAAACTTCGATATCTCGAACTTGCTCAACTCGAAATTTGCTGAATGTTTAAACCTGGATTTTATTATTTCTTCATGGCTTAAGTGGAACATATCATTATTTCAAAGTTAAAATGTGGCTCAATAAAGCCAGGTAACAAAATTCAATAACTTTGATATATGCATATGAAAGTTTGAATGTAGAATAAATGCGATGTATGATTTTTATGGATAAAGTCTAGCAAAGTCAGCAATTGAATCTTTGGCTTACATTATTTTTATGCTCTCTCCTATCTAAAGTCTATTTCAATAATTCATAGAGTTCAATCAATGAGCTGATTTTCATATGCAAACAGTTTAGACCTAGATCAGATGCCTTAAGTAACTGTGTAGGATAACGATCAAATCTGTTTGCTTCATGGTTTGTATTTCTACAAATGTTGAAAAAAGAAAATGTACAGTAATGTCATAATCCAAGGGCAGGGGAGGCAGTTTTGAGCAGTTTTGACTTTTCCTCTTCTTTTTCCATTAATGTGCTGATCCCACTCTGGGGCAATTTCGCACATGAGTGTATTTACAAACGGTGTGAGCGACGCGCAAATATGTACAGTGCAGGTTTTAAAAGATAAAAACAGTCATCTCATGGCTTATTTTATATAGTATTCCTTCAATACAAGTGGTTGCCTAATGTAGGACAGACATACAGCATAAAGCTTATACTCACTCTTGAATATTTAATAGAAGAAATTTTGTTTTCTTTATTCTAGCAGAAAGTAGCTAAATAAAGCAGGCTGAAAATAAACCTGCTTTAAGTCATCACCTCATTCACCTGTCTTCAAAACTAAAAACATGCTATGGGGTAATGGGTTAAAGCGACTCGCAACCAGATGGTGCATTAAAAATAGTAATTTGTAAATATGTGTCAAACGCTTATATAAATGGTAAAGAATTAGTTTAGGATAAGAAATTCTGTTTAAAAAAAATGTATTTCAATAAAAAAAAATATTGGTCTCTGGTGGGATTCGAACCCGGGGCCCGGCATTGGCGGACAGAAGGCAAAATCGGGGAAACCGCTTAGACCAATGGACCACGGAACTATCCGTTTATCTCGGATCGATTTAACGTATTTCAATGTGTAGCGATCGAAAGTGCATACAACTTCGTAATTCGGCTCGTGTTTATGTCTGAGCCCGTGTAGAGAAGCAACAACAACAACTATACCGTCTACTAGTCGGTATAGAAAAATGATGGAAAATATCTAAAACTCTAAGATTCGGTGACGATTCTTGAGACTTTTTTTGGACTGATCATATTTTTTTAATGTCAGAAGCCAAATAATGCCATAAATTTGCTTTTATTTGAGTATTTTATTTTATTTTGACAAGTTCACCATCCGGTTGCGAGTCCCTTTAATAGTAAATACAAGATTGTATTGCATAAAATTTTGTTTGTTTGTTTAAATTTACATCTGTTTCTGCAGGGCAACTTTGGGCTAGAAATCCCAGAGAAAGGGAAGGAGATACAGATGAACCCGGGTGATGCCCCACTCTTTTTTTGATAGAGCCTTCTGGTTCTTTTACATGCCAAGTGTATAGCACTGATACATAGGACCTTGGTTAAAATCTAATTCGAAGGACTTTAAACTTTTTTGTTTTCCAATATAGAATAATATTACTGGACAATCTTTACACATTACCATATAGCATGTTTCTAGTTTTTAAAATGGGTGACCACCTAAAGCAGGTTGAAAGTAAAGCAGAATGTGCCTGTAGGTGCATTCTGCTTTACTTTCAGCCTGCTTTAAGCAATCATCTCTTAGGTTAAAGGGAAATTTTCTAATAATACACAAATTATCCTAACTTGATAAATTGGGACTATTTTCTTCTACCAGGAACGTAGATTATATATCTATAATCTACGTTCCTGCTTCTACAGAGGAATGAATTAGAGGTGTAAAAAGGCGAACAGTATTTATAGGGTAATGTAAATGGGTTAAGACTGCAAAAGCTTTCTGCTTTACTTTCAGCCTGCTTTATGCAATCACGTGTCTTAAAAATAAAAGGCTATGGAGTAAAGTAACTAGAAAACAAAAATAGTTGTGAGATAAAATCTGAACAATCAGATGTTAGTCATCTGTATTTAAACAAGTTGTCAATTTCAATTATTGCAAGAATCTTTGTTTGCCAAATTGTGTTTGCCTATTCATTGTTTAATACTGAGGTAAACATTGAGTATTTGTTTAACTGGAAATTGTAATGTTTACCAACTGACCAATCCAATATAACTGAAAGCTAGGTAAATGTATTTGGGCTTTACAGACAGCTAGTTAATGTGTAAAACCATTAAAATACTTGATAAGGGTTGGCTGTATTTACAAGTTCGATTAAACCTGCGCAGACTTGAATGTCTTTTCAATAAGTGGATGATTGAGCTACGCTATAGTTCATTATAAGTGTTAACTTACCTGAAGCGTAAAGCGGCACTATTGTAAAGTCTGCTTGCAACTGTTAAACCTGAAAGTTTTATGGTGTAAAAGTATAGTTTAGAGGACTTATTCAGAGTAACAGATTCAGGTATGGGTAGTTTGTAGTATATACGTTTGGTATGATTTAAATGTATGAATGAAATTATTTTGTAGTTTGAGAGGTGATCTTAAGTTTAATATGCATAACTTAAAGTGACTGACTGACATATCTTTTGATACTTCTGCTTTAATGATTATGTAAGGTATTGAAATGTAGTACTGACATCCAACGAGTCTCTGTGTCTTGAAAGTGAACAACTAATGATATCAAGAAATGAAGAAATTATTTTTTTCACCTTTTTATATAGACATATGCAGTAAAATCCGGCACTTATCACTGCAGGCAACAGATAGCTGAAAGCAAAATGAAAGTAAAGCAGAAAGCTTATTTGGAGGCTTTTGCTTTACTTTCATCTTGCTTTAAAGAGCCACTTGCCTTTTATGCAAAAACACCTTTCTTTAGAGTACCTTCATAATACATATAACAGGATTTTAGTGTATGTTTCAGAATTGAAGGTTATGATTATTTAAACAGTTACATTTGATTATTTCATAGTTAGAAATAAAACAAGGTTTGCCTGTGCATAATTATATTACACCATATTCTTTGTCTCGACTCCCTATAATTAATTTATAAATAATACTGAAAATTAATATAGAAGAATGTATTTATTCTAGCTACTCTCATTCATGGTTAAAGCAGAAGAATTCAGTCTTTAATAATATATGGACAGGTTGATATTGTGTATACCTATTCATGACTACATATATAGTTTTAATTAGCTGATTGTGTATTGCTTTTGAGCCGTTTTGAAATGTGTATAGGCCTATAGGGCAGTAATTGTTGCGTTGAATAATCACAATCTTTACAGGGTTATTCCAATCTATCAAATTAGTGCTGAAAGAACAAGATCATATCAAACAAGTCATAGTGAATTCCAATTATACCAAATTTTAACCCTTATTGTGTAGAGAGACACACAGTAAAACCTCTCTATTACAACCATTAAATATTGTGTTAATTATTTTGTGTTAAAGGCAGGTGACTGCTTAAAGCAAGGTGACAGTAAAACAGAAAGCTCCTTTAGGAGCTTTCTGTTTTACTTTCACCTTGCTTTAAACTGCCACCTGTCTTATATACAATCAAAATTAGCCTGCTTTTTAGTGGTCAAAATAGACAGGTTTTACTCAAATTTACAGTATTATATGATTCCTTTTCAAACAGTGTAGACCTTGACCATATGTCTCTTCTTAAGGAGCCCTTTGATCAGAGCCTGTACTGTTTGTCATACATTTTATGAATGTTTTGGGGAGCCCTGGCCCCTCTAGAGATGAAATAAACTGGTAATGTGTCAGAAAATGGAAGAGTCTATTTGATATTCAGCTTTATAAGGGTGAATGTAGTTTGTTTACATTTGTACAATTGAGATCTAGAAGTATGCTGCTCTTTAACCTTTATCAAGTTATCATGCTCTTGCAATGTGTTGTTGCTGTCTGAAAACAGGGAAAACCCAGATCAGACAGCTCCTTCAGGAAATGTCTGACCTGAGGGACTGCATTCTTTTCTTGGGAAATACTTCCTCATTTTATTAGCCAATGTCTTGTTCAGATTATAGATGGGGTAATGGATTAAGGGAATTCACATAACATGCTACTTTAAACTATACAGATTGCTACTAAGAATGTGGAGAGCTTTCATATTTATGAGTATGCAAAGCCCTGATATGACCAGGTTTGTGATAGTTGCTTCATAATAACAGTAATGCAAAAAGCTCCTGAAGGAACTTTTATTTGCATGCCTGCTTTAAGCTGCTCCTATTTTTCTACCAGAAAAAAAACCCTCGTTTTTGAGCATTCATGATATTATATTGGTGGTTGACTTTACATACATTCTGCATATTGTGACATTGTATTTAGAATGTGTATACAGATGAATTGAAAGGAAAGTGATGTTCCCTTATGTACAGTACAGATAATGGCAGTTGGCATTTTATTGATCTATAGTTGTAAAGCTTATTATCCATTTGATAAGAATGTCTCTGTTTTGAAACTCTTAAAAATAGTCCATAACTGGGTCCCAGACAGGTTTAAGTCTGTTGGATTATGTGAATGCGGTAATGAACTAAATATTAGATCCAATCAAGTAATACTGAACCCAGTTGTACTAAATTTATCCCAGAACTATAAAATGTCTGCTTCAAACTTGCCATCTGCAGCTTTTTGCTTATTTTTTATGCCCAACCAGGGGGCGTGTTTTTTTAAACAGTGAAAAATGAAACAGTGTCATGAATTTTAGATAATTCTGATCTAAGACTAATTTAGATAAATGATCTGGATCTAATGTGTATGCACTTTCTGTTGCAAATTGTTCTGAGCTCAACATGATAAAGGTATAATGTCAATTGTTAATCCATATAATGCCGAATTTTCAAATGAACTCTGATAAATTATTTACATTGACTCTCAATAGGTTTTTCCCAAAATATTATAAAGTGGGAGAAAAAGGATTAGACTAGACTCTAATCAGAGTGTTTCTTTCAAAGCCTATGATTTGGGTCTACACTGTAAATGCAAAGGATGTATAATATATATTCTGATTTGAGCTGTGTCAGGGTTGGACTAATCTGTATAGAACTTTGGAACAACCACAGCATGGGATTATAGGGGTAACAGTCGCACAGTGTCCGCCTTGAATACAACAGCTTATGGGTATAATCCTTTGATCAATGAATACATGTTGGCTGCATCAAACTTGTTATCTGCTTGCTACAAACCTGAAGTTGACTCAATCTTTATGTTTATAGAAATACAATTTATCTAACATTCAGTTTGGTTCCTGATCAATTCATAGTTTACTTATAGCATCTGATCTATGTACATTGTATCCAAGCTGTTTGCAAATTAATTTTATGCAATTGATTCCTCTATAACTCTTTCCTCCCTGAAACTTTAAATGGACAAATCCAGTTTCGATTTTAGTCTAGTCCATTTCTGACTTTTAAGGGTTGTTTTTGTCAATTTTTGGAGTTATGACAAACAGTGAAGACCCTGATCAGAGGGCTCCTTTCGGAGCCCTCTGATCTGGGTATTCACTGTTTGCATAGGACATGTGTACTATTCACATGTACACTGTTTGAAAAGCACGCCTATATGCGGGACTAGGGTTCAAAGGGATAATGCAAAAAGACCTACTAGTATTACCAATACATTGTGTGGATACCCATAAATATATAATCATTTGCATCAATCAGGGCCTCCCCTGGGATATTTTTTCTTTTCGCCATCACTTTCGCCAAATGAAAAAAGTTGGAGCCAAATTAATTTTTTTGGAGCCAAACTTGGAGCCAAAGTTGGGGCCCAAAATATACCCTATAATTTATACGTGTTTTACAAATTTTATGATAGGCTGGTTACGCACAGGGACATTAAAATTATTTTCATTTATAATTATATAAGAGGTGGCAGAATAATGTAAATGAGCTTTCTGCATTACATTTACCTGCATAAAGCGTTCACCGATTTTTCAAGATCAACAATATACATGTACCTTATTCAATGGTCGCCTAATATAGGTTTGTATGTCTTTATTTTCTTTCTTTTGATTAAGTGACAAACTCTCATTCCTCATAGATTTACTTTTCATGCCTTTACCCATGCCCTGTTAAAAAGCATAGAAAAGTACACCCTGACAGGTGGAAGCCTTATGGAGTTTTCAGATATACTAGTAGCCTGCTTTATACAACCATTTGTCATAAAACACCAGAAAAAAACTTAGCAGGGAAGATTTAATTCAGACTGCTTCATTTGAAAAGTAAGACGGTGACTACTTAGATAATTATTTAAATGTGCTATTTCGTATTATTTGTAAAAAATATATCACCTAATGTTCAATATACGGGAAAGTCTAGGATCGCTACTTTTCGCGAGTAATTAATCTGATTCTTCGATTCCAGCGCATATTTGTTGCTATCGTTCACTTTCTGATAACTTATTTGCCGAAACTCCCGGTAAAATCGTATTCCGTATCGCTGTTATGTTCATTTCACAACTGTCAAGCACACAACCCATTTCATCCAGTAGTGATTCGTAGCGAAATAGAACGTCTAATTTAATTTGTTGTTAAAAAAAGATGCTGGGAAATGCCCTTTTAGTAACCAATAAAACAAGGAAAGACACGCGCCTTAGAAGTCCGAATATTGGCGTCTCGCCATTTTGAAACGATATGTGTATTTGGGTTTCATTTCGGAAGTTTGTGAGTCTGTTTGTATCTAAAGTCGCGATTATTAATAAGGATTAGTGGTAAATTCAATTCATAGAAGTTGTATTCGGATTTGGATCCATGTTACAGGTTCGTTTGTGCAGTATTTTCGGTAAATATTACCGATTCTAACAGGCTCCGTATCAAAGACATTTTTTCCCGACACGTACTTCGAGCTGTTACACGTCTCGAATCATGGAAGTTTTTTCAGTCTTTACATGGTAATTACTTACCTGTATGTCTATTTTAGGGGAAAGAAATGTATGATTCTTTGATTTAGGCTACTAATTTCCAAAAATCTTTTTAGACCGCCGTGTAAAGTTTTATGCACCCAGTATTAATAACGCTCCCGATATAGCTCCTTCATTAAAAGCTTTTGATCTGTCAATCACGTTGAGGCTAGCCAATAACGCAAGCAGAATGGGGGAGATAGGCGGAACAAAGATAAGCAGAATCTATATTCTTTACTTGATTGTCCTACTCGCGAGTTTGAGTTATGACACTTGTATTACGTAACACCAAGGTGCTGGCTGTGTACTTCACCAATTATCTCTACACGCATTAGCGCCCCGGGTATAAGAGCCAGATACATACATGTCACTGATGAAAAAAAAATACCTTATAAATTTCTTATCGCAATCAATTTCGCCAGAACTAAAATTTTATCGCCACTTTGAAATTTTCTTCGCATTTGGCGACAAATGCGAATGCCAGCGGAGGCCCTGCATCAATTGTAGACCTATTCAGTATAGATTGTAGATCATGCTGAAGGAGCTCTCTGATAAGAGTCTGCACTGTTTGTCATACAAAAATTATAGATAGTTTAGGACAGTTTGAAGCATAACATAGAGTTGTCATGTATCAGGTTGTCTGATTAATAGGTTACAGCTATTATTATGAAGAGGCATGGAATAAAAGATGACTGCTTAACCCATTAACCCATAGCCGGTTTCTAGTAGTTAAGATATGTGACCTATTAAAGCAGGTTGAAAGTAAAGTAGAATGCGCCCTAGGGCGCATTCTGCTTTACTTTCAGCCTGCTTTAAGTTACTATCTGCTAGGATATAGAAAATATTGCTTATGATACATATTCATGACAGTATAAAATGGAACTATTTTCTTTGGCGGATGAATAAAATGAATGCGCTAAAAGTCGCTTCTATAAGGGAAAGGGTTAATGCATGACAAACGTAATGCAGAAAGCAATTGTTTAGAGGGAGCTTTCTGCTATAACTTTTGTCCTGCATTAGCTAGGACTTGTAAAACCACATAACCCTTTACCCCATAAATACACCTTTTTATGCCTTTAATTTAAATTTATTCATCCACAATAGAAAACAGTTCCACTTTATACAGCCATGGATATGTATCATGAGAAATAATTTCTATACATGTATTTTAGTAGATAATAGCTTAAAGCAGGTTGAAAGTAAAGTAGAATGCGCCTGAAGGCACATTCTGCTTTACTCTCATCCTGCTTTAAGCGGTGACCTGTTTTCAAAACTAGAAGCATGCTATGGGGTAATGGGTTAACAACAGTTGGACTGTACAAACATGGCATTATCAATGTCACCACAGTAATCAATTATTAACTGTTCAAACAGGACAAGTATAATTGCAGCACTTATTGAAATTTTCCAGGCACAACTTTAATGGAATAAAATTTTATGCAGATGTAATTAATCATTTCAGGTCCGTCTATGTTTGTTAGAATACTATATTGATATTCTCCCTTTTGGGAGTTAATGCAGGAAATTAACTTTGCCAACAATTTGAATCCATATGTGATTCATTTCTGATTAAATAAGCGGGTATCTGAATAGGATCCAAAATCATGAATACTATGGTGCTTCTACGGAGGTGTAGAAAGAGGTGTCAAAAAGCGCTTCTGTGGAGGAAAGGGTTAAAGCAGACTGAAACTATTTTAGCTTTATTTTAAGTCTGTTCTAATAATATTAGCGACTATCTATTCAATACTGAAAACAAGCTATCGGGGAACGAGTTTAAAAGTCCAAACTGTTTGTCACTTAGATTGTTTATCTGTAAATAATTATAGAGAAGAAATAGTCACTTTTAGAATTGCAGCAGGTGACATTTTGAGCAGATGTATAAAGTTATTAACCCATTACTTCATAGCCTGTTTCTAGTATTGAATATAGGTGATCACTTATAGCAGGTTGAGAGTAAAACAGAATGCACCTTAAGGCACATTCTGATTTACTTTCAGCCTGCTTTAAGCTACCATCTGCTAGAATTAAAATAAATATTTCTAATGATACATATCAATGACTGTCAACTAGAACTATTTTCTTTAGTGGAGGAATGAATTAAAGGTGTTAAAAGGCGTATTTATGGAGTAATGGGTTAAGCAACCATTAAATATCTGAGATATTAATTAGTAACCTATGTGACAGGTGGCAGTCAACACATGAGAAAATTAATGCCTAAAGGACATATATATCTAGGAGCTTTCTGCATTACTTTTGTCATGCATTAAGGATGATGATATGTCTTTAAAGATCAATAGACTACCAGTTATTCAGTGGTCGTTTAACTCTTTCCTCCCTGAAACTTCAAATGAACAATCCCAGTGTCCATTTTAGTCTAGTCCATTTCTGACTTTTAAGGGTTGTTTTTGTCAATGTTTTGCATTATGACAAACAGTGAAGACCCAGATCAGAGGGCTCCATAAGGAGCCCTCTGATCTGGGTATTCACTGTTTGCATAGGACAAGTGCACTTTTTACATGTATACTGTTTGAAAAGGACGCCTATATGCGGGACTATGGCTCAAAGGGTTAATACAGGGTTTGACTGTATTCAGTATTCAAAGGGTTAATTGTTCAGTTTATCAATAGGTACAGTGGAGAATCTGCTATTCTTTCCCGTTTAAACGAAACGCAAAACGCTAAAACGTAGAAAAGTACCAACTTTTGGACAATTTTGATAATTCATTTTTATCTTGGTGGCAAACAGTTTGGAGCCTGATCAGACGCCGGGTTACCCGGCGTCTGATCAGGCTCCAAACTGTTTGCACTGCAAATAATAGTTTTAGCGTAAACGCGTTTATTGGGAAAGAATAACAGATTCTCCACTGTATTAGGATAGATGACTATAAAAGTTTGGAAGTCAGTAGACATGGTGAAACTTGACAACTTTTGTATGCAAGTCACTAGTTCGTTTAAACCTTTTTGTTGGTGTGATTGAAACATATTTAAGGCATTCGCAAACAAATTGGATCAAGATCGACCCCACACAATGTGGGGCCGTATCAGGATCAATTCTGTTTGTCACTCAGATGGTGGTATTAGATGCAAATTAGCCAACAAGCTATATATAATGTTCAAATGTTAGCAGACAACATTTTGAGTAAATAGCATTTTTCTGCATATGAATGGTTATTTTATGGGGGAGTAGTCAGTTCTACAATAATACTGCCCTAGGGTTGCATACTGTTAACAACAAATTTGTGCGATAGGATATCAATACCTAAACAAGAGACGCACTTAACACTTTACCCGATAGCCTGTTTCTAATTTTGTAAATAGGTGACTACTTAAAGCAGGTTGAAAGTAAAGCAGAATGCGCCTTATGGCGCATTCTACTTTACTTTCAGCCTGATTTAAGACACCACCTGTTAGAATAAAGAAAACATTATTTATTATACAAGTCATATTCATGACTGTAAAAATTTGAACTATTTTCTTCAGCAGAGGAATAAATTAAATGTGCTAAAATGCGCTTCTATAGGGGAAAGGGTTAAACGCTGCAATAAATAATCAGAAAAATAAAACTATCTAAAATATAGATGACAGCTTACAGCAAGATAAATGTAAAGCAGAAAGCTCCAGTGAGATCTTTACTTTTTATCTTGCTTTCAGCAGCCAGCTGTCTCCAACACAGGCCTGCTCCAACAACAAAATAAGCGTTATTTGAGAGACAGCAGTTGGAGAGGCTTACAGTATTTTGGTTCATGTATTTGTGTGCTTTGGATTTATAGTACATGTACGCATAATATATATGATTTATTTGACAGTTTGGTACTTAAAATTTGATATCTGTCCAGCAAAAAGTTGATCAGGACCTATTATTGTTTATATCATATATGCTTTATAAGCATGGACCTGGTCTAAGAGATACTTGAAATAAATACTGTTTAAACTAAGAGATACTTGACTTTGTCCCTGCTACCTATGTTTAGACTGAGATAAAAAAAAAATTGTGCCTCAGAAACAGTGTACAAGTGTCTGGGATCCTCATCCACTTATACTAAGTATAGTTAGCTTAATGTCACAATATGACTGATATACTGTTAAACCAACATAAATTTGTAAAAACTCAAATCAAATTCCTAAATCCTATTACCCAAACATGAAGAGGTTATTAAGTATGTGCAAATTATTGCTCAGATAACTTTCAGCCAATTTAAACATAATGTTTTCATAATCACAGCTCCTGGTAATAGTGATTAGTAATTTAGTGAGTTCATTTACTCTATTAGCAGGAGAAGGGTTAACCCATTACCCGGCTGTACTTTTTCCTAGGTTTTATGAAAAAAAAACATGGAAAAAACCACGGAGTATTCGGACGGTCATATTACAAAAACCTTGGAAAAAAGACGAGAAAACCTTAGAAAATACAAGACCTTGGTTTTTACATGGTTTGACAAAATACCTCGGAAAAGTTTACGAGGAATCCTTGTAAAATATTTAATTTCCAAGGTTTTCTCCAAAAAACCACGGAAACAAAAAATCCTCGGAAAAGTTTACGAGGAATCCTTGTAAAATATTTAGGGAAAAACCATGGAAATATTAGAACCATTTTACGTGGTTTCGACAAAATACCATGGAAAAGTATATATATACGAGGAATAGTTAACTACTAGTGGGTGGGGTACCACATGCTTTTGTTTGTATCATGTAAATAGCCAAAATATATTATGATCATGATAAAATTGTATTTATGTAAGTTATGTAACTTACCATGAATCTTTTGTCAGGAGTCTGAACTGGTTTGGAGTCTTTAATTTTTGCCACATTCATATTTTAAAGTATAGATAAACAGACAACTTAAATCTCTGACCACTGATTGTTGTGAGCTCACAGCTGGTGTCCTGGGTGTGTATAATATTCACTGTTTTGTGAAACTTACAATTGTAGCAAATATTACTTATATTTATAATTCACTAAGTTGTACTTCCAAGGTTTTTCCGTGCTGGAAAATGTCTAAGTACAATTTTTACGAGGTGCAAATTGTTTAAGTTATTATTTTACAAGGATTTTCCGTGCTAAAAAATGGTTAAGTTCTTATTTCCGAGATTGTTCCATGTTTATTTTTGCCAAAGTCCAATTTTTCCGAGCTTTTGCCAAGGTTTTAAGAGTTTCCAAGGTTTTTTCTTGATATTTACGTGGTTTTTTTGTTCATAAGCATGCATAAACCATGGAAATTTTGGTGACTAAACAAAAACCTTGGAAATTGTTACGAATAACCATGGAACTTTTAGAATTCCATGTAAATTCCACGTAAATTATTCATATTCCATGGAAATTTTACACTGAACCTTGGAAAAAGTACAGCCGGGAACCCCATAGCCTGTTTCTAGTTTTGAAGATATGTGACCGCTTAATAAAGCAGGTTGAAAGTAAAGCAGAATGTGCCTTAAGGCACATTCTGCTTTACTTTCAGCCTGCTTTAAGCTAATATCTGCTAGAATTTAGAAAATATTTCTTACAATACATTTTCATAACAGTATAAATTGGAAGTATTTCTTTCAGTGAAGGAGTAAATTAAAGGCATAAAAAGGCGTTTTTATGGGGTAATGGGTTAAAACCTGTTAGGCAATGCATGAAATCGACACTGAATCATTTTGTTTGATCAAGATAAGAGGTTGTGACATTGGTAAGCAAACTTCTTGTACTCATTCTTTAGGTATGTTTCTTATCAACTCTTAACTCTGAATAATTGCCACCTGCTAAAACTCTAAATGTATATTTCTCTGGATATGATTAGTTTAAACATATTTTATTTCAATAATTTACATGTGTATTTTACAAACATACAACAAAGTTTAGGATTCATTGAAACGAAAGCAACAACAGCTTATTGTGTGACACTGTTCTCTCCTTGGATTATGATTGACAGTCGAAACAGTATTATCTTGGCGTTTGAGCATTTATGGTGGCATGGTTCTGACACCAGTTACCACTTAGCTGTTCTGAAAAAAATCCAGTTAATCTCTGACATAATTATCTTGTAACTGGAAAGTTGACTTTTTTCGTGAAAACCTGATAGTTATCTTAACGGGACAAAAATACCTGTTAGTGCCATATACTGTCACCACAAATATATATCCCGGATTTGGTGATGTTTGGCTATATTCATTGCAATAATCCTCCTCCTTCACAGAAGAGTCATACGTATGAGTCCTAATAAAGGTTCTACCCCACTAAATGCACTTATGATATTCATTAAGTATATACAGTGGAGAAAATGTTAGTATTTCCCAATTAAGGCTTTTACGCTAAATCTATACTCGTATTTCCCTTGCAAACAATTTACCGGGCTCCAAACTGTTTGCCTTCCGAGTTTAAATTAAGTTTTAATTAACATTCAGAATTGGCAAGAAGTAGTCATTTTCTACATTTTATTGCAATGCGTTTGCGTTGCGTTTGCGTTTAAATGGGAAAGAATAATGTTTTCACTGCTGTATCTGACCTATGCAAACATCGTAGATCCAGACCGAAAAGCAGTAGCCTATGAGCTTTCTGATTTACTTTCATCTTGTTTTAAGTTGTCACCTGTGTGAACTCATTCGACCCTTGCGACGAGTAGACTCGTCCTTCACAAACAGTGTACCCTAGAGGAGTAAATCTGCCCTGGGTAAATGGTGTATACCCAGATCAGAGAGCTCCTAAAGGAAACATTGGATCAAGGTTTTCGCTGTTTGTCATTTTGTAAATAGGCCTACGAAATAGTCAAAGTACGAATACAATGTTTCTAGTTTTAGATAACTGGTAACACAAAACTTTTCTAGTTAATTATCTAGTTAAGTAACTAGATAAATTCATTAAGTGGTGGCAGTTTAAAGCAGTATCATGACAAAGTTCGTGTTCAGATATTTATTGAAATAAACCGTATATACCTGAATCCAAGATCGTTAAGTTCCACTCATCTTCCCTTCTGGTGTTAGATATTTATCTGGTTATCGTGTAAAGTTTCCACATTCCACTTACCCGATAATTATCTGAAAACTAACGCGAAAGTTTTCTAGATAAGTAACTAGTTAAATATTTATGTAAGATATTAACAGGAAACTATCATGATAATTAAGTGGTTAACTGGTGTCAGAAATATGCCACCATAAGCATTGTTACAATTGTTTGCAAAATTTGTAAAGAAATTTTCCATTTAGCTATCAGTGTTCGTCACTGAAGGAAGTGTTTGCATGATATGCGTTAATTCTCCAAGATTATCCAGTAAAAATCAACTTGATAAATTATAATATAAGTGGGAACCAAGGCATGCTATTGGTGATCCAATATAAAACCTACAGATAAAAAACTCAGGAAGTAGATATATGTGGATTAATTTATGGCTTTCATGCAGATTATTGTAATACTTAGGTCCAAAATGCCAGGAATAATGACTGTATTGAGGAAGCTTATTGCTCAACCCTTTTCTTAACCCATAATACCCCATAACCTATTTCTAGCTTTACTTTCAACCTGCTTTAAGCTACCATCTGCTAGAATATAGAAAATATTTCTTTTGATATATATAATCATGGCTGTATAAATTTGAACTAGTTTCTTCGGTGGAGGAATAAATGATATGTTCTAAAAGGCGCTTCTATTATGCCTAAATTCCTCATAGAAATACTTGTTCATGCTTGTAACCTACCTGATGAAGAACCATAGGAAACACTTTATACATTCTGACAGGTTACCCTTTAACAGCAAGTTGAAAGTGAAACAGAAATTTCCCAAGGGATGATTTCTATGTTAAGACTGTCAGTGCAGGTTATAATACGTTATAGTTAGATCGGATAGATCCAGAGTTTAGTTTTCAACTGCTGCGGGTGTCTCAGTTGCTGAGGTAGGCAGCAGGTGGCTCAGTGTCTAAAACTCAATCTCCGCTCTACTCTATTTAATGAATCAATGTCACCAAGGTTGCAGACATCCATGTCAGCCCTTATACAGCGGACCATGTCTTAGATTCTCTGAGGCTCCCATGTCCTCTAGAGCAAGGAATTGGCAAATTCAATAGCACCCTGACCCTATTTTGAAAATTGTTTTCTGAAATTGTGATTTTAGAACAGTAATAGAAGACAACTGTTGCAGTTATTTTGCGTCCACAGAGCTGGTTATTCATGCATGCAGATGACAGTTAAATAGTGTTGAAAAAATTAAATTGGCAGATTAATTGCAAGAATTTGAGACAGTATTGAAGGCTTTATAAAAGAAGTTTTTGCATGATATGTCATATAAATTTCTTCCTTATTATTTGAGGGTTCTTTATCATTCAGTTAACTGGTAATTGCTTAACCTTTTATGGAAAATGGCATTGAATTGAGAGGGTTTTTTGTGAGAGAACTTAACTCATTATGGTTACACGGACAAAAGAATGTAGAAATATATAGGATCAATAGACATTAGACAAGTTCGTGGAATGATTTAAGTGAGGTCATTATAAAACAAATGACTAACGTCATTGTCAGTCTGATGATTTTTGGTCTCGTTGTAAACAGACAATGAGAGGCATACCAAACACCATCATTCATTATAACTTTTATAAGGGACACTTTTTTCGTTTACACTAAAATTTGACTTTTACAACCACTTAACAGAAGGCTAATGGATGCTTTAAAGTGCATTCACATTGCCGATCTGAGTACCTCGATCGCCCGACTCGTCACCGAGTTCGAGCATTTTAAGGCCAACCGAGTACGATCGATATAAGACTGCTCTTGAACAACCAGGAACCCCTAGCAGACTGACCAGGACCCCTAAGCAGACCATGTACGACCGCGTTATCGAGTTTGATTGGGGTGTCGATCATCAGATCGGCAATGTGTACGCTCCTCATAGCAGGATGGCAGTATTAAGCATTATTAAGTATTATTATTAAGTATTAAGCAGCTTTACTGTCATGCTGATTTAAGCTGTCACCTGTTTTGGATACAGTTAAAGTTTCAAGTATGCTATTGATCTTCATAGTTTAAAAAGTTTAAAGATAATTATAATAAATGGCACTTTTGTATAAGGATGCACTCCCCACCCTGCCCACCTAACCAGCACCACCACTATCACCAAACCCAATCCGGGGGCCCGCCCATAAAAAACAAAAAGATGTTTCACTTCTTGAAGTACAGACTTGAAAAATGAAAACAGCCGGTGACCTTAGGTGGTCAAAATGTAAAATTACAGTAAAAACTGGATTCTACGAACTCGCGTTAGTTCGAACTTACCCATATTTCAAAGTTAAAACGTGGCTTAGCCACGTTTTAACTTTAAAATACGGGTATGTTCAACTAAATTTAGGCCATATTGAGCTATCAAAATTCAACTCACAAAATTCTGGTAAGATCGATTTAAATGATTTTGTAGTATCGAGTTTTGACTGTAGTTAAATAAAGAAGCGTACATTAGACTAGGTCTTTTTATTCAGTCATTAACATGTTAAGTGTAACTGAGTAGAGACAAAAAGCTAGCTTGATTATGAGATTATCTGTCAACAGCCATAAATGTGTCCAAGCATCTTGATGATTTATGGGACGTTAATAAGGCCATTAACTCTCTAAGTACTTCTGAACTCTTAAGGTGATGACTTTTCCAAACAGATTATTTCACTTTTGAAGAATGACCAGTTTGTCTTGATTATTTGATTTTTGGGGGGGGGTTAATATAAATAAGATGAAAACAAATATTGTAGACCCTATCAGAACTTTGGTGCTCTCTGAGTCTTCAATGTTTGCAAAGAAAACTGAATCCCCTGCACAGTAAAGCTAAAATTTCATCCAGGGCATAAGTAACCACTTATTTCCAACCGTTTCTCTGTTAATTACCTCCAACAAAATATAAAAGTAATATTTAAAGTATCATGTGACTTCTTATTGGAATCTTTGCAAAGCAACAGTTCTAATAAGTTGTCACATTATAGGGTTTGTTTGAAGCATAACAGTTTTAGTTTTTAAATATACTCACCTTTATTTGGAGCTGACTGTGACATCTGCTCACTTTATAACGATTATAAAAGCCTGTCTGTATTCTCTTTTTCATTGGAAGGTAGGCAGTGGCTATGAGATCAATTTATACCGATTCATGGGCTTGGCGGCCTCTACATTTATTGTTAACAAAATTAATAGTTTATAATACAAACTTGAAAAGTCATATGACAGCAGCTCGTAAACATACATATAAGTCAAGTTTTACGACTGGCAAAAGAGCTGGTTCTATCTCTATAAGATGTTTGGAACACATTAAGAAGAGGTTGAGCAATCAACAGTTTTGACAGCTTAGATAATGTATGATTTGTAGTTAAATTTTTATTGCTATTGATAAGGTTGGTTGTATTGTATGAAGTTGAATCAGTTCCTGACTTTAGGGTCCTGTTACCCACTGATGGTATAACCCTTTACCCCATAGCCTTCTTCTAGTATTGAAGATAGGTGACCACTAAAAGCAGGTTGAAAGTAAAGCAGAATGTGCCTTAGGGCACATTCTGCTTTACTTTCGGCCTGCTTTTAGCTACAATCTCCTAGTATATAGAAAATATTACTTATATAAATTGTACATATTCATGACTGTATACTGTAAGTGGAACTGTTTTTCTTCAGTGGAGGAATAAGTTAAAGGCAATATATCACATGTACATGTAATATGTTAAAGATAGTTGACAGCATAATGCAGGATGAAAGTAAAGCAGAAAACTCTGGCACCTTGCTCTTATCATCATCCCAGCATAATTGTCATAACAGTAGAACTTAATTATGGATTGATAACTTCATTTAGGGTGACCTGTAGAGCTCAGTTCAAATCCCGATGAAGTTATGGAGTCATTTTTCGAATCTTTCTCCTATTAACATTTTTATGATCAGAAAATAATCTGTGAAAATAAAACCAGTCCTTTATAAGCTTTATATTTAATTGAATTGTCATTCGAGTACTTGTAATATTCCATTCAAAGTTGTTCCATAGAAATTGTAGGCTTAATATTTTTAATGGTCATTAACCTTTGTACACTGTAGAACCGCTGTTTGCTCAACCCATTGCTCCATGAATTTGCCTTTTTATGCCTCTAAATTTTTCTATACTAAGGAAAGTAAACGCCACTTAGGAAATATTGAAGATGAAATATTATGAGGCATAATCATTACCTTTCAAGATTATAGGAACTTAGAGCAGGCTGAAAGTAAAACAGAATGCTCCTAAAGGAACACTAGAATTGGTTTACTTTCAACATGCTTTAAGTGATAATTTGTTTCCAAACTAGAATCAGGCTATGGGATAGTAGTGGAATAAACTGTCATATGCTGAAAATTGTATATTCAGTATATAAATACATGTTTATGGATAGGGTTATACTTGTAAAACAAAAATAGTGTCCATTCATTGATTATGCCCCTATACTTTATGGAACCTGATCTAAGATCCAAGCTGTTTATGTTCAGGTTTCTGTTAACCATGTCCTCCATTAATTCTTTACACTGTGTAACCAAACCTTCTGTATAAAGCTGTAACTTAGGCAGATGACTGCTCAAAGCAAGATGAAAATAAATCAGAAAGCTCCTACAGGAGCTTTCTACTTTATCTTGCTCCTGCAGGAGCTATAAATTCTACTTTATCTTCTTGCTTTAAGCTGTCATCCGTACTCTGACAACTGTTCATCAATTTTGTGGTACTTACCGTATGTGGAGAACTTAATATTGTTGACCCATTACCTCATAGAGTGGTTCTAGTTTTGAAGACAGGTGACTATGTTAAACAGGTTGAAAGTAAAGCAGCATGAGCCATAAGGCGCATTCTGCTTTACTTTAAGCCTGAGTTAAGCTTTACTAGGATATATAAATTCTCTTTTATAATGCAGATTCGTGACTATAAAATTGGAATTATTCATTAGTACAGGTATAAATAAAAGGCATAAAAGGTCTATTTAATTTTATGGGGTAATGGGTAAAAGGCATATATATACACATATTGGTGCTTGTGCAGAGGAAAAGGTTAATAGTCTAGTGTGTGAAGTTTAAAAGGTTTAATCTTATTTGTGTTTACGGTTTGATTTACATTTTTGATTTATGAGCAACAAAGAATCTGTTTTATGAACCTCAAGTTGGATTTGAATTATTACCACCAAACTTGTGCTTACATATATCTAGAATAGTTTTCGGCTACAATAAATCACTTTTTAAAGAGAGGCCAAAGTCTGTTAAAGGTTTCTCACCAGTAGACTCTGCACCTTAAATCTGTTCCCGCCATAGCTCATTTTAAGTGTCATGGATATAGTTCGTTGTTTTAAAGTAAAGTCAGCTTTTCTTAATATTTTTGTTCCAAGCATTGTTGTCAGAATACAAGAAAGTTAATTACTCTTTAGATAGAGAAAAGGAGATTTCTGTCAGGACTCAGGAGTAGTTCAAAGGTGTCATCAGCTGCTTCTATCATTTTCTTAGGAATGAAGGGTTAGTTTTGAATGTGATTCAATCCCATGAATGAATTGGATGGCTGACAGCATTTTTTGTCTTTGTACTGGGTTTCACCATTATATTCAGAACAAGAAAGCTCATTCTTAAATATGAGAAATAGACATTGATATTAATGTTATGAAATGGATAAAAATACAATGTACATTTAATTTTGTAATTATATACGTTCATCACATTTGCACCTCAGCTAACATTTTCAGGCTTGAGACTTAAGATTAATTCTGTCACATTTTTATTTGACTCCCAGCTTCTACAAGAATGGCAGGATCTACTATTCCAGGAGTCAAACAAAGTAGTCTCAAGCTTGAGAATGTGTTGGTAGAGTTAGGCCATGCTTTTCAAGTATGTGAATGCCACCTGTTTTGCTAATGAAACTATTCTGTTATCTGATACGCATATTGTGCATTACAAAATCAACAACAACACTTAAAAACTCTCACAGGTTTGCACTAATGGAATGAAGTCAAAATGCATAACAGTCAGATAGAGCAAACTTATCCATCATTAATCTTAAAGTAAAGTACACGGGGTAACATGATTTAGGCGGTATCTGCCCAGCTAGTTGAACTAAGTCTGAAGTAAACATTTGTTTTAGCACCTCGATAAGAGATATCTTGAAACAGAGGTCATTACTCAATGCTCCTGTCAAAAGGTATTGCAGGTTTTGTGTTGGCCCTTTGTGACTTATGTCATCAAACGGATATTAATTTGTGGGCTTGGTTTCAATACTAGTTTGCATCAACATGCAACTATAGATGTTACATACATCTGTGTTTTTTGCAGGCAGGTGTATTGGAAATTCAGATAATTTGCATGCTGGCGGTGAATGACTATAAACTTGATTTTGTTGTCAACAGTTCTCCGTTAGGATCCACGGCTTAAGTTGCAATAATAGGGGATCTGATCTGGAACCAAATTGATTGACACTTTTGCTAAATTCAGATTGAAAACAGTGTACATTTATTTATGCACCAAAGCACATAGACTTTTAATGAATACAATGTACTTGAAAATTACTTAGCATGCATAGACTTTTAAATTAATCTATATTTACTGAGGTAAACCTTTCCCCTGCTAGGATAATTTATCCTCTGATTAAAAAATGATGTCTGCATATTTCTTTCAAGTTCAGTTTTAACAACTTTCTTACTGAGGAAATTTAACCGTTAAGACCATGATAAGCTGCCAGTTAGTTTCTCAACATCTCAATCCAAACTGTTTAAAAATTCTTTTTGTCCTCATTGAAAATTAATAGAGCAAATCTGAGTTAAAACCTACCCAACTAGACTATATACTCTAGTAAAAAACAACTCTTCAACTTGGCTGAACCTATATATTGAATGCATTATGTTTTGTTTGGCAACAAAAATGCCATATCTCAACTGATCTTTTCCAACTTAATTTGTTAACCAATAAAAAAAGAGAAAAGAGTTAATACAAAGACATTTTGAGTAAAGATAATGTAACTTTTCTTGCCCTTTAACTCTTGAATTGGTGAATTTTCTAATGGACTTTTCCATTTTCTAATAAATTATCAGTTTACATGGACTCTAGAGGGGTTTGTTCTGTAAATATACAAAATAATGACAAACAGTGTAGACCCAAATCAGAGGGCTCCTGAAGGAGCCCTCTGATTTGGGTCTACACTGTATATTGCTGTATACAGTCATGCACTGTGAGGGTTAAATACCAGGAATCCAATCAACATGATGTATTTATATATTTAGAGCGTTAGTAGTGAATGGATTGATATTTAATTATTTAGTAAAAAGGTTAGCTTCAGATAAGATACCAAATTATATGACATTTGAATTGGTTTTCTGGAAATATACCCAGGAATTAGTTAGGTTTTTTTTCTCAGAATTTCAGCTGACAACAAATTTAAAGTAGACATTTTTTAGTTCTATTCGCCATACAAATAATCAACACTTGTTCAGGAGTACTTAATTGACTTTAAATGTCTTTGTTTCTCTCATCTGGCATCACAACCTCATAAGATTGTCTGAATAATTCTGACAATGCTCTTCACATGTGTATACATCTTATGTTAGTTAACCAATTTAGAATATTCAATATTGTATTGTTAATGACTCTATGTGCCATGTCTTTATTCAGCATCCTCCCACCTGCATGCCACACTATCAATAAGATAGCTGTTAACACATTACCCAATAGAAGCGCCTTTTTAGCACATTTAATTTATTCCTCAACTAAAGAAAATAGTTCCAATTTATACAGAATCTGAGTCATAAATATGCATTATAAGAAATGTTTTCTATATTCTAGCAGATTGTAGCTTAAAGCAGGATGAAAGTTCAACCTGCTTTAAGTGGTCACCTATATTCAATACTAGAAACAAGCTATGGAGTAAAGGGACTCGATCTAGGTCTGTAATGGTACATGATAAATGCACTTGTTGTGCTGAAATATTTATGTCCAATTACAAACAGTTTGGAATCAAATTATACCATAAAGACTAACATGGCATCTGATTAATCCAAACCTTTTGCTACTCATACTTTTAAATAGATTATCAAAAGCTTTTTATTTTCTACATTTCATATGCATTGCATTTCATTTGTGTTCATTTAAGCATGATATATCCATATAATCATAACACCAATTAACAAGTCTGTGGTGGCTCTATAAATTCTCCTGGTGCTTGTGACTGTCACAGACATGATCTCAAATATTGAGCATTTTTATAATGAGCAATCCTTATTAAACCTTTGAGCACAAAAATTGGCATCTGCTTCAAAACCATTGTCTGCTGACATTGTAACACAAATCCTCTTTAATTTCATAATTCCAGACATGGTATAGAATAGATACAAGCAGTTTTGATCTTGATCAGACGCCAAGTTACTCGGCATCTGATCAGGATCCAAACTGTTTGCAAATGGAATGATACCCGTCATCAGAGCACTTTAAGATTTGATATTGGTAAAGCACCCGAGCTGTTGGGAATATCTAGTTATTGATGACAATCGATTGGATATTATTGATTCCAGGAAGACTCCAAAAAAGGTTTTATGAATATGATACCTTCATGGCCTATTAGCGTTGATCTGATATTGGTTCCTTTCTCCTCACAGGTGACAGGTAAACATGATGTAAGGCACATGTTCTAGTGGACGACTGTAATAGAAGACGGAGTTTTATTAGAGTAGTTTTCACAGAACCAGGCATGGCTCGGAGGCGTTTGGAGGCGGCTATACAGGCTGGGCAGTGCATTGCTAAAGGTAGGTGGAATGACCTGCTCAAGACGTAGGCTGCTTTAGTTATGATACCTGCTCATTCTGCTCTATATGTTATTATGTGAAGATATATTATTCATTGGGCAAACAGTGTTGATCCTGGTCAAACTCAGTTACTGAGATCAGGTTACTTAGTGCCTGACTAGGATTCAAACTGCTTGCCTGGTCATAGCAATGTTTGTTCCAATGCTAAAAAGAATTAATTTAATTACAAGCCATATAATGAGAATTTTTTTTTTCTTAAAGTCCCAACATAACTGTCAAATTGCCAAAATAGCACAATTTTAAAACCTGAGGATGTAGGCACATTCGTAATCTAAACCTATAAAAAGAAATAATTCCTGATGATTATAGAGGCAACATTGCTTACAAACCCATGAAATTGGTGAAAACAAGTCGATTTTAAATCTGTTTTGTTGACATTCGATCGAAGAGGAATTATTACGGAAATGTTCCGGCTTCGTCCGGCTTTGCAGTGTATATGAATTATCGCCGCGCTTTTATCAATCACGTGACCTTTACGCTTCTCGGAACCAGCCCATTAGTCGTATTTGTAAACAAACCCGCCTAAAATGTAAACCAACAGGATAAGAATTTGACACATTTAGGTAGAATTCTTTACGAAGTGGTGCATAATTATGTCAGGCTTCTTACACGCGATTTCACTTAGTTTTTATACATAGAAAATGCACACATATAAGAAATTGCGCGTTTTAATTTTTAAACACCAATTTCAGTAGGATTGTGCCTTTAACCTTTATTAACAGCTTGGATGCCAATATGTTACTTGACATTTGCCAGGATCAGATCTGTTAGCATTTGATAGCTCTGTTAATTGTTAGAGTGTTTGTTTTAAGTAATCCATTTGAGACCTGTAGGGGTTTGAGTCCCATTAGAGTGAAACTTTTTCATCAGGTTGACATGTTACATGAGTTCATTGTATTTCTGTAAATATAGAGAAGAAAGATTCAAATCAGAAGTTTATGCAGATGCTACTCTGAGCAGGTGATATTTTTCCCCATACAGAGATTGATAATATTATTGAATTTTGGAATACTAAATTAATGTCAATTGCAGGTTTATTTAAATGTGTATGAAATTAATAGTGAAATACATATTGATTTGTGTACTGCTGCATTTGATAGTATTACCCTTTTTCACTTAAATAAATATGAATAAAACTCGACTCACTTACTCTATCATCTGAACTACCAGTATTATATTGATGAACGATTAAACCCTTTACCCGAAAGCCCGTTTCTAGCATTTCAGATAAGTGATCACTTAAAGTAGGTTGAAAGTAAAGCAGAATGTGCCTTTCAGCCTGCTTTAAGCTACCATCAGCTAGGATATAGAAACTATTTCTTATGGTACATGGTCTTGCCTGTATAAGTTGGAACTATTTTCTTCTGTGGAGGAATAATAGAAGACGTAAAAAGGTGTATTTATGGGTTAACAGGTTCAGAAACATTCCCAAGGAAAAAGTGCAGACTCCTGTCAGACAGATCCTATAAGAAAAATGCAGACCCTGATCAGACAGCTCCTTTAGGATCTGGGTCTACACTGTTTACAAAAATCATCAATACTGGTTCATGCTAATAACAAGAGAAAGGTTAACCTCTCACAGTACCTTATGCTAAAGTGGGATATTTCACATGCCTCATGACTTTCCATTCAATGTTTCAAGCAGTATTAAGTCTACTGATTGGCTGTGGTTAATGTACCATTCCAAGAGTCACCTCATTAGCTCTTCAGAGGAGGAAGTGTGCCAGTTGAGCTGTGATTACTGTTATCTATTGTATTCTTAGATATTGGGCATTTTGTTTCTTTTCGAAAACTGCTCTAAAAAACACTTGATATGTACATTGCTCCCTCCCTACAACGGCCCTCCAAACAACAATTCCCTCCTTACAAACTGCTTGCCACTGTTCCTCAAACATGACCATTATGTCTAACGCTTTCACTGCTGCAATAACGTTTTGCTCAAAATGGCCGTTTGTAGTTTTTTCTCAAAGTCAAAATTACGTATAGGACATTTTGACAGAAGAAGCATTAAATGAAGAGTGACAAACAGTTTGAACACAGATCAGACGCTGCGTTACGTGGCACCTGATCTGGGTTCAAACTGTTTGCAAATGTACACTCCAGATAATAATGTCCCCTTCCTATAACAGCTCCCTCTGAACAACACACACAATCTTTGTCTCCAATTGGGTGTTGTGTAGAGCACTATAGCTTTGATCAGTCCATCAGTCCATCAATGTTTGCATACAAAAGCTGTTAGCAGCATGTTAGTATGTTAGTATGCCTAAGTTCATTGTGGCCCTCTTAATTGAGTTAATTAGTACTTTCCATAGTGTTTAACCCATTACCCCATCAATACGTCTTTTACGCCTCTAATTTATACCTTCACTGAAGAAAAAAGTTCCAATTAATACAGTTATGAATACATACCACAAAATATATTTTCTTCATTCTAGCAGATTGTAGCTTAAAGCAGGCTAAAGTAAAGCAGAATGCGCCTTAAGGCGCATTCTGCTTTACTTTCAACCTGCTTTAAAAGGTTACCTGTTTTCAAAACTAGAAACAGGCTATGGGATAATCAGAATCAGATAGAAGATACAAATTGGGCCAGAATTTGGACTCATGGACAACAGAATTTTATATTAATGTTTACCTCAATTGTTTCAAACTTTGATAGAATTAAAAGATTGCATCATAATTTAACCCTTTTAGCTTATAATACGGTATTTATATTGTTACAAAGGGTTAATAAGGTTAAAACAGGGTTAATATTTAAAACTTTAATTACTGATTAAAGGCTGCCTGCTTTAAATTATCTCTGTTTTAATTCTGAAATTGCTTTTTTGTCTCCAATTACTAGTCTTGTAGATATACATTTCTAAGTGACAAACAGTTTGGAACCTGATCAGATGATAAGTTAGTGGATGTCTGATCCGGGCTCAAACTGTTTCCTTAAGGTCAATACAACATTGTTTTCACACTCAAAGGGTTCAAAGTTATTTTTGTATGCCAGAGGTAAACTGATATTGCTGTTCTCTCATGAGGAATAATATGATTATGTCTGCACTAGCAATCATATTCTTTTTCAATTGCAACTTTTGTCTGCTCTGCAAATGATTTCTATAGAGATTGTAAAACTGATTGCATATTATTAGACATGTATTTCCCAAATTCACTTGTGTGGAACATTGTTTGGGTTTTACAAAAGTTTGAATCCTGATTGTATTAACAATTTGAGAGCATAATTATTATCTAGTCTGTTTGAGATACTCAAACATGCATTAAGATTTGTATTAAAAGACAATTCAATGGAAGATTCAGTAGCAGTCTATTGTACAGGTGGTGGCTTAACCCATTAACCCATAGCCTGTTTCTAGCTTTAAAGACAGGTGAATACTTAAAGCAGGTTGAAAGTAAAGCAAAATGTACCTTAAGGCACATTCTTATTTACTTTCATCCTGCTTGCAGCTACCATCTGCTAGAATATAGAAAATATTTCTTATTGAACATATCTATGACTGTTTAAAGTGGAATTATTTTCTTCAGTGGGTGAATAAATTAAAGGCATATTTATGGGGTAATGGGTTGATGCAGAATAGAAAAAATATTTCTTATTAAGCATTAAGCAAACATCCATCTGTAAAGATTTTAATACTGCTTCAAAACTGGTCGCTATTTACAAGTTTAACTGTACATGTTTTAAAGTTGTACAAGGGATATTATCTTCAGAACATTGTGTGGCTACATTAATCAGCCATAAAAGATTAGCTCTTTGAACACTGTGTAAATATTGATCCCTTGAAATGATGTCCCCCCTGAACTCTGATATTGACTCTGTATTCTTTATATAGGAATTGAGTGATAGAGTTTGGATCATGATAGTTTAAGGGCTCTGCATTGAAATTTCAAGAGCTCTATAGGAATTACATTTTCTGTCTGTCCATCTTTCTGTCCTATTACTTGGCCAGTTGCTACTTGTAGGTTTGGAAGACATTGTGGGATCAAAAGAGGCGTTTATTGGACTAAGGTTACAGTTAGGGTTTGCATAGCATGTAATCCCGCAAAGTCTGTCTTATCAGAATGTGTGTCTGTGTGTCTGTGTGTCTGTCTGTCCATCAACACTTTTCATGTGACTCCTTATCGAACATGGTTCGTAAAATACTGGATGCATTTTAAAGGCATATGTTTTTTATTATGAGAGGAAGACACCTATAGTTTTATGTACAAGTCAGATCATTATGTACAGAGTTACCTGATCTTGATTTATCAAAACTGCCATATTGAACCATGTTTTCACTCTCAAGTTATCTCATTTCTTCATTACTTCTGATCATATCAAACAGGACCAGACTAATGATTGAAAGTTACTAAAATTGTTTGGCATTAGTACAGCCGCCATACCTTTTTGCAATGGTTGCAGAGTTGTCATATTGCTGGTAGACGGGTTTCATCCACAACAAGTGATTCCACTAAGGTCAAATTTTAATTCGTAGTGTTCTGGGAGCAGTATGCAAGCGGTTGACAATCCCTGAATGATTGAACTCTGACCAGTTGCAGGTGCACAATCTGTCTGACACAATCTATCACCAACTGTTTGTGGTTCAGGTGGTGTTCATGCAGTCTGCAACCGAACACCAACCACACTGCGACTAATTGTTGCTGTGAGGAATGGTGCTCTTGACAGCCACATATTAAGCTTAGGGTGTCAAACAGTTTGGATCCGGATGCAACACCAAGTTACTGGATTAAAATGTTTGCAAAACTTATAGTCACAATTTGATAAGAAATGGACCCAATATGTGTAGAGAGCCACCTCTAGTCCTGTTGGACCAAAGTCATACATTGAGGCCATGGACTCCTTTCAGGGACATAGTGTTTCACAAACACATTGATCATGTTATTTCATGCAACATTAAATGTAATAAATAGCCATTTAATTCAATGCAATAGAGACAATGGATGTTTGTTATCACTAGATCTTATTACTAATGGTTGAATTAAAAGCACAGTCAACAGTACAGTGGGGAAGATGGTATTTTTTCCCAATTTACATGTTGGTTTTTAACCCATTATCCCATAAATAGGACTTTTTAGGCCTTTTATTTTATTCCTCCACTGAAGAAAATAGTTCCAATTTATACAGTCATAAATATATATATCATAAGAAAAAATTTCTATTCTAGAAGCTTAAAGTAGGCAAGTAAAGCAGAATGCACCTTAAGGCGCATTCTGCTTTTTTTTCAACCTGCTCTAAGTGTTCACTTGTCTTCAAAAAGTAGAAACAGGCTATGGGGTAATGGGTTAAACAATTATTTTCACTGCAAACCGTTTGGAGCCAAATCAGATGCCAGGTGGTCAGTCTCTAAATTGTTTGCCAGAAATCATGGTCAGAATATCAAGAATTTTCTACATTTATTCTATTGCAATCAGACAAACATAGTCTATTTTGGTTGAATGTTATTAAACAAATTAAGGGTCAAAGAATTGGCAAAAACATTCTATTTTTAGAATTTTAATAGAATATCATTGCTTGACACACCTAGTCTTGCTATTTATCAAGCCTGGCACTGATTCCTGGCCAATTAGAAATACATGTATTGACACATGATTAGAAATAATTAATGACACAAATATATGTGGGGTGTGGCCTTAATGTTTTTTGTACCTTAACCCTTTACTCCATAGCCTATTTCTAGTTTTGAAGATAGATGACTACTGAAAGCAGGATGAAAGTAAAGCAGAATGTACCTTAAGGCGCATTCTGCTTTACTTTCAACCTGCTTTAAGCTATCATCTGCTAGAATATTAGAAAAAGTTTTGTATGGTACATGTCCCTGACTGAATAAATTGGAGTTATTTTCTTCAGCAGAAGAATAAACTGAATGTGCTAAAAGGCACTTCTATGGGAGAAAGGGTAAATGGGTTTGGAAGATATTAACAAGTTTGGGTTTAAACTTTTAACTTTTTAGATAGCTGGACTCCAATGTTGTGTGACTCACACTACATTGACAGATGACTGCTTAATTAACCCTTTCCACTGCATTATAAAGCCCCACAGAATTGTGTGTCCCTTATCTTCTACAAAAGCACCACAAATGTATTAGATGTTGAATACAGTTGACAGCTTATAAAGCAAGATAAAGGTAAAGCAGAATGCTCATGAAGTAACTTTCTCCTTTACTTTAATCTTAATTTAAGCAATATCCTGCCTTAAACACAGTTGCATAATAGGTGATGTTCACTTTTGACTATGGAGGCTTACCACAGTACAAATGTAAAGAAGAAAGCCCCTTTAACTTAACCCATTACCCCATAGTCTGTTTTCAGTTTTGAAGATAGGTGACCACTTAAAGCTGGTTAAAAGTAAAGCAGAATGCGCCTTAAGGCACATTCTGCTTTACTTTCAGTCTGCTTTAAGCTACAATCTGCTAGAATATAGAAATTATTTCTTATGATACATATTCACAACTGTATAGATTGGAACTACATGTATTTTCTCCGGTGGGGGAAATTATTAAAATAAAGGCGTAAAAAGGCATATTTATGGGGTAAGGGGTTAATTTGTCTTGCCTTAAACTGATACAACCTTTATTTAAGTCTGCTACTTCATCTTTTAAGTGATAATTAAAAAAAAGTTTAACTGTAAACTATTACAACAATCCTGTTCAACACCTGCTTTAAATTGTAGTGTCTCTCTCAATGATTTAATGAAAACAAAAAACTTTCTCTCACGCCAGTACTTGTACACCTTCTTTTTAGTCAATACCATTGCCAATAATGAGAAAATGATCTTGGCTTTGGTGAGAAAAAAGCCATTATTTTTGCCATATTGGGAATAACGATTTCCAATTTTAGAACAGACATACAGGTTAATAATGCCCAGAGATTGGTGAGAATTAACCCATTACCCCATAAATAAGCCTTTTTACGCCTTTAATTTTTTCATCCACTGAAGAAAATAGTTCCGATTTATACTGTTACAAATAAGAATCATATGAAATATTTCTACATTCTAGCAGATAATAGCTTAAAGCAGCCTGAAAGTAAAGCAGAATGCGCCTTTAGGCGCATTCTGCTTTACTTTCAACCTGCTTTAAGTGGGTAACTATTTTAAAAAACAGAAACAGGCTATGGAGTAATTTTTTAACCAGCATACACATTAGTGCCGCCCTCAACTCTGACCCCTTTAATCCATAGATACACAGTTTTACGCCTTTAATGTATTCCTATACAGAAGAAAGTTTTGACAACCAATTAACACAGTCTGACAGGAATATGTATCATAAGAAATATATTTTCTATATTTTATAATGAGATGGTAACTTAAAGCAGGCCAAAAGTAAAACAGAATGTGCATTAAAGTCTCATTCTGCTTAAATATTTTTATCCTGCCATAACCCATTACCCCATAAATAGGCCTTTAATTTATTTCTCCTCTGAGAAAAGTAGTTCCAATTTATACAGTTATGAATATGTATGATAACTCTTTTCTATATTCTAGCAGATATTAGCTTAAAACAGGTTGAATGTAAAGAAATATGTGCCTTAAGGCACATTCTGCTTTACTTTCAACCTGCTTTAAGAAGTCACCTATTTTCAAAACTACCGGTAGTCTCAGGCTATGTGGTAATGGTTAAGTAGCACAGGTCACCTGCCTTCAAAATTAGACACATGCTTTTACATGCTTAACTTTCAAATGGACACAGGCATTGTATTAAACAACCAGTTTATATTAAATCTCTCCGACTTTATTCCAAACTTTTCAAAAGAATGACATACAGTGCAGAACCTGATTATAAGAGTTCCTTTCTTGAGTCCTCTGATTTGGATCTACATTGTTTGCAAAGGATGTAGACAACTAGACACTGGTTTCTTGTACTTTATTGCCATTTTATCAATAGCACCTCTACTGTGCAGTTTTATATGTCAAACTTTTAAATAATTTTTTTGTGAAAACCCTCAAAAGCTATTCAATGGCAAATGGTCATTTATCAGAAGATGGTAAAGACCGTTTTAGAAATTTACATTGTAAGCCAATTAATTTTATACAACAGCATGCACTTTCTTTAGGAAAACTTGAGCCTCAATAAGCTAAAGGCATAAAACCAACTTCTTTGATGTACGTGAGTACAGTAAACCTTTGCTAGTATGACCTGTTAAAGAAAGACAATTGTCTTCTGTGATTGATACAAATGTCTGCTTAAAGCAGGATAGAACTAAAGCAGAAAGTTCCTGCAGGATATATTTGCTTTACTTTTATTCTGCTTTAAGCTGATTTCTGTATCGATTACCGTCAAGGTTTCTTTTGAATGATCATAATATTGGAGTTTTAATGTAGTTGCCATTTTAACTTATCCATATAAAAAACTGTTATTGTGCATTTAGAACGAAACTCTCAATGTAATGTGTTGTAAATCTTATGTGGTAAATTGTACTTTCTTCAATGCACCTGTGCTATTAAAAATATATTAATTTGCTTCTTTTGCAATGAAACACAAATGTGAAAAGGCTAAATACACAAAGTTTTAATGTAAATAAAGAATTCATTGATTGCCATTGTTGACATTGCAGTTGATAGAATTCTAATCCTCAATTAATGAGCAGAGTTTTGTTATAGACTTATAATGCCCTCAAATAGGGGATTAAAATGTCTACACTTTGAATGTCCTAGAATCAGTTTTTATTGACCTATGGAAATAGTTTAAACCCAGATCAGATATATGCCAAGTAACTTGGCATCTGATCAGGATCACAACTGTTTGTCATTAAGATTGTGCAGTAGCAAATCTAGTACAGAATGAGGTAATTGAAGAATTAATGCAGACAGTATTTCAAGCAGACAATGTTTTTAGCCTTCAAGGGTAAACCACAAATAGAAAATGTCAATATTTATAAATTCCTGTACAGTAAAACTTCTCTATTACGACCACTAAATTATGTTATTTTTTAGGAATTTAAAACAGGTGATCGCTTAAAGCAAGGTGACAGTAAAACAGAAAGCTCCTGAAGGAGCTTTCTGTTTTACTGTCACCTTGCTTTAATCGGTCACCTGTCTTTTATACAATCAATTAGGTTTTGTTTTAGGGGTTGTAATGAGGAGGTTTCACTGTTTTTGTTGTCTCTCATTTAGAATACCTACAGATACATTATGTTGTATGTTTGGTATGTACTGTAAGTTGAAATGGTCACAATGCGCTTAAAGTAACCCTTCTCCTGCTAAAATATCTGCTTTCAAATTGTTATCTGCTACATTGTATTTCTGTCTTGAGTGGTTTTAATGCCTTATGTAATATAAATATTAGTGTCAATCGCTTTTTCCATAACCTTTCTTGTGCATAAAGCAACAAATTTTCTTTGAAGACTGTATCTAACAATGAGTTGCTGGTTTATGCATGTACATGTATACAGAGTAAATTATGAGTTTTACAATCACTTTAACGAGACTCGTTGATAGTGATCAAGACAAGTATTAACCCAATACCCCATAGTCTGTTTCTAGTCTTGAAGATAGGTGACCACTTAAAGCAGGTTGAAAGTAAAGCAGAATGTGCCTTAAGGCACATTCTGCTTTACTTTCAGCCTGCTTTAAGCATCATCTGATACCATATCAAAAATATTTCTTATGGTACATATTCACGCTTACACAATATGGATGAAAGGCATACTTGTGAGGTAATGGGTTAATCCTTTACCCCATAGCCTGTTTCTAGTTTTGAAAATAGGTGACTACTTAAAGCAGGTTGAAATTTAAGCAGAATAGGCCTTAGGGCGCATTCTGCTTTACTTTCGACCTGCTTTAAGCTACCACCTGCTAGAATAAAGAAGATATTACTTATGATACATATTTATGACTGTAAAGGTTGGAACTATTATCTTCAGTGGAGGAATAAACTGAATGCGCTAAAAGGCGCATCTATGAGGGAAAGCGTTAAGAGGTACACATATATAGCAGAAAGCTTATTTGGGATATTCTGCTTTACTTTTATCTTATTCTAACGAAGCCATTATCCTTACTTAAGTATTGAAAATAATTAGTCTTTACTTTGAATGGGCAAGTCGATAGCAGGATTTTAAATATATACTGAAATTTTTTTTGATGAATTTGAGATTGTGAATAAGCCTAAAATTTAGTTGTCAAAAAGGCCGGATTTTAATTTTCACTGGAGAAAAAAGAGAGAAATTTTACTGATGAATGTGAGATAAAGTTCATGACTGAAGATTATTAACATGTTCAAACTCAACTTAAATCTGTTGTCAATTGACAAGCAAAAATTGATTCCTTCTTTGTTATCCATGTATTGTAATTGAACAGTTGTCTCTCATAGGAATACAAAAAAATGAACGCAATATATTATTCAAATATTGGAAAACAGATTGAATAAATAGTGAAAGGTGAATAACAGGTCGGTTTCGGCACAATATAACAAAACAGAGAAGGTACTAATAGATCTATGGAGATAATGAATCTAAAAGTGGTGATGAATCATTATAGGCTTTAGTTGGACAGTAAAATCTATCGCAAAAATGTTAATAGATACTCTCCTATTGTTATAATTGTTTTTCAAGGAAATTTGATATTTTTTGAAGAAATTTGATATTTTCCAATTGATAGAACCCTATAGATAGGGTGAAACAGTTAATTGTTTCATAATGAGACCCAAAAGTATATTGTATAGCTTTAACCTTTTCTCTCTTTGAAGCACTGTTATAATGCCTTCACAATTATATTCTCCATAGATACACATTTTAACAGCTTCAATTACTCCTCAGCTGAAGAAACTATGGTAGTTCTAATTGATACATGTACAGTCATGAATTGTATCATAAGAAA
Source organism: Gari tellinella (assembly GCA_922989275.2). Lineage (NCBI taxonomy): Eukaryota > Metazoa > Mollusca > Bivalvia > Cardiida > Psammobiidae > Gari > Gari tellinella. The sequence goes on along the minus strand of OV277856.1, from coordinate 23,621,409 downwards.
TACTTTCTATAGTATAGCAGATTGTAACTTAAATAAGGCTGAAACCTGCTTTAAGTGTTCACCTGTCTTCAAAACTAGGAATAGGCTTAGTTATAATGGCGCAAAGGGTTAAAATGCCTATCAAGAGCTTGTATTATGAGGAAGGATGAAATTAAGGATTAGTATCTTAAGTAGTCACTTAAATTGTCTTTAAAACCCTGGGGAAAATTTATGAGTGAAAAAGTTTAACTTGGCTAAATTTCACTCTTGATCGTGTAAAATTCATTGTAATGGCAGGAAAGGTAAATAATTATACAGTAAATCTTGTGTTCAACAGTCACTTGAAAGAGGATGAATATTCTGTCCTAAATTTAGACAGCTTAATGCATGGGAAAAGTAATGCAGATAACTCATAAGCTGACAGAATTATGTGTGAGTTTGGTTTGTTTAAAATCGGGAAATAAGCAGCTTTTTGCCGTTTATCTTGCTTCAATTAGCCAACTGCCTTTAATGGGATTACCCCATAGCATATTTCCAGAATTGAAGATTAGGTGGCCACTTAAAGCAGGTTGAAAGTAAAGCAGAATGCACCTAAAGGTGCATTCTGCTTTACTTTCAGCTGCTTTAAGCTACCACCTGTTACAATATAGAAAATAAAAAATTTCTGATAGTATTTAATTATAATTGTAGAAAGCAGAACTAATTTCTTCTATGGCGGAATAAATTAAAAGCGTAAAAAGGTGTATTTATTGGGTAATGGGTTAAATTATCCCATGGCCTGCTTTGAAAACAGGTATCCATATGAAACAGAAAATTTCCTTAAGGAGAATTCTGCTTTACTTTCAACCTGTTTAAAGCCGAGACTCTTCTGGACAGGTACGGGAAATGCCTCTTTTAATGTTTAATATTTAGGACTTCCAAACTAAAATGGTACCACTTTTCTTAGCATATGAATAAATAACCAATTTACCCCATAAATATGTTTTTTACACCTTTATGTTATTCCTCCAATGCAGAAAATAGTTCCACATTACATGTATTCAGTTATGAATATATAACATAAGAAATATTTTCTTTATCTTAGTAAATAGTAGCTTAAAACAGGCTGAAAGTAAAGCAGAATGCGCCTTAACTCTTTCCTCCCTGAAAGGTTAAATGGACAATCCCAGTTTCCATTTTAGTCTAGTCCATTTCTGACTTTTAAGGGTTATTTTGTCAATGTTTGGCATTATGACAAACAGTGAAGACCCTGATCAACGGGCTTCTTTCTGAGCCCTCTGATCTGGGTCATCACTGTTTGCACAGTACAAGTGTACACTGTTTGAAAATGACTCCTATATGCAGGATTAGGGTTCAAAGGGTTAAGGCGCATTCTGCTTAACTTTCAACTTGCTTTAAGTTTTCACCTGTTTTCAGATCTAGAAACAGGCTATTTGGTTATGAGTTAAAGGTGATACAAAGCAGTAATGGATTAAACCATTACCCCATAAATACCCCTTTATACACCATTAATTTATTCCTCCACTGAAGAAAAGAGTTCAAATTTATACAGCCATAAACATGTTTGATACGAAATATGTTTTATATTTTAGAAAATGTAAGCTTAAAGCAGGCTGAAAGTAAAGCAGAATGCGCCTTAAGGTGCATTCTACTTTACTTTCAACCTGCTTTAAGTGGTCACCTATTTTCAAAACTAGAAACAGGCTATGGGGTAATGCGTTAAGGTGGTTTCCTTGGTTGAAAAGTTTAACACAAGTTTCACTAAATCCATTACATAGAATTCTAATCATATTAAAATATTCAGAGCACATTTTAATGTAAATGTTTATTTTTACAGGTAAAGATTATCCAGAAAAGTTTACCAGGATATGTGTTGACCATGATATTAAGTTAGAGAAAGAGTGTGGTGGTGCATACTGTCTGCAATACTCATTTGATGGGAAACTCCTGGCTCTTGGTTGTGGAAATGGAACCATTAGGGTGAGTACAAGACTAACAGACATTTCTTCCATACCTGCATATACTCAACTGTAAAACAGGTATTTTTCGCATCATGAATATTTCGTGTAATAAGAATTTGTATTATTTCGCGACATCTTTCAATATTTGTAGCATGTGTATGGCTTAAAGCAGGCTGAAAGTAAAGCAGGATGTGCCTTAAGGCACATTCTGCTTTACTTTCAACCTGCTTTAAGAAGTCACCTATTTTCAAAACTAGAGACATTCACGAATTAACCTGTAAATTATATTCTCGCGAATAAAACCAGTTTTACAGTGACTAAGCTTCTGGCTCACAGCAGTATCTGTTTCAGCCCCATGGACTTATCTAAAATATTCTCATTAGATTTGAAAACAGTGTAGACCCAGATCAGAGGGCTCCTATAGAGCCAGTGCACTGTTTTCTAATATAACCCGTATTTATTGAACTAACCAGAATTCCAAGTAGACTGGTTCAGGTTTTTGGTAATAAAAGGATCCACAAGGAAACCTAATAACCCACAAGAGTTACTTAGGGTCCTGAAAGAGTTTACTTGAATCACAATCATATTTATCACCATTTTCATGACAGCTTTACATTCATTTGACAGTAGCATTCTTGAAGTGGAACTGAAGTCAGGTTTGAGGGTGACTGCATGAAGTGAACTCGAAGTAATATTTCTAGTAATGGACGCTGGATAAACTTGTTTTCTGTGAATTAATAGCTCTGTTTGGTGATTATTTTATAGCCCTCCGAATTTGTACATTATGTAATATAAGAAAGTACAGCAGAGTATGTCACATATAGGGCTCTTTTAACCCATTACCCAATAGCCTGTTTCTAGTTTTTAAAAACACATGACAACTTAAAGCAGACTGAAAGTAAAGCAGAATGCACCTTAAGGCACATTTTGCTTCACTTCACTTTCAGTCTGCTTTAAGCCACTATCTGGCTGGATATAGAAACCAATTCTTACAGAATATATTCACAATTGTATAAAGTGGAGCTATTTTGTTCCATGAAGGAATAAATTAGAGGTGTAAAAAGGCATATTTATTAATGGGTTAAATTACCAACCCATTATATCAGATCTGACATAGATACATAAATATTATATTACATAATCATAGCAATTGCCAAATAGTGAACGACATTCAAGAGAGGAAGGGGACTGCTTAACCCTTTGAACCCTGTTCATGCATATATGCATCCTGTGCAAACAGTGTAAATGTGAAGAGTACACTTGTCTTATGAAAACAGTGCAGACCCTGATCAGTCTTAAGGCTCTTTAATTGGCATGCTGCAATACATTGATAGTAACAATTAAACCCTTATAGTTCTGTTTCTAGTTCTGAAGACAGGTGACTACTTTCACCCTGCTTTAAAGAGGCTCGCAACCGGATTTAGCATTAAAAATAGTAATTTGTAAATATATGTCAAATGCTTATATAAATGGGTAAGATTTAGTTTAGGATAATAAATTCTGTTAAAAAATCCATTTCAAAAAAAAAGAAAAGAAGAAGCCCTGGTGGGATTCGAACCCGTGACCTTCCATGCGGAGAGAAACGTGAAAAAATGAGGAAGCTCCTATACTACCTCGGCTACCAGCGCTCTCTATATCTATAGTAGCGAATTAACGTACTTCACTAGTAGCGATCGATAGTACTTTTACTACTTTATTCGTCTCGGGTTTATGTCTGAGCCCGTGGAAAGAAGCAACAACAACAACTATACCGTTAGCTAACGCTATAGAAAAACGATGGAAAATATCTTAAAAAACTAAGATTCGGTGCCGATTCTTGAGACTTTTTTTGGACTGATCATATTTTTTTAATGTCAGAAGCCAAATAATGCCACAAATTTGCTTTTATTTGAGTATTTTATTTTGACAAGTACACCATCCGGTTGCGAGTCCCTTTAAGATATCATATGCTAGGATTTAGGAAATATTTCTTATGGTATATATTCATGGCTGTATAAATTGGTACTGTTTTCTTCAGTGAAGAAATAAATTAAATGCGCTAAAAGGTGCTTCTATGGGGGAATGGGTTAACATAGAATATAAGCTGTCCTTTGAATAGTCATCATAATTCTTTTGGGTTTACTGTAACTAAAAGTCTTATTTAATTTATTTTTCTATTTCCAGATGTATGAAACTGCTACTGGAAGACAGTTGCCGGATATAAGGAAGACAAGATACGGGGCCTTTCCTATAATGGTGTTAAGATTTCACCCTAAAAATCCGAACATTATGTATGCAGGCACCTCAGAAGGCCAAGTATTAAGCTGTGATATATCAGACTTTACAGGTGAAGAACAACAGCAAGATTCTTCCAAACCACGTGATTATTCCCATGTAGCGAGTGAGAAAAATGAAAGGTGGTGTGAAATTATTAGAGGTAAAATATCTATTATATTCATTCCTTCATGTTTCTGTTTGTCTTCGCCGCTCCCTTTCAGCCAAAGTCAAAACCGCTGTTCACCTTTATCATTTTGTCGTCAATGCAGATGAATGCTTTAGGAGCTATCTGCTTCACTTTCATCTTTCTTTATGCTGTCACCTATATTCAACACCATAAAGAAGTATTCAAGTTCTTAAGACAGGTGACCACTTAAAACAGGTGGTTGAAAGTAAAGCAGAATGTGCAAAAAGCTTTACTTTCAGCCTGCTTTAAGTTACAATGTTCTATGATACAGAAACTCTTTCTTATGGTACATATTCATGACTGATAAACTGGAACTACTTTCCTCAGTGGAGGAATTTGTTAAATGTGTATTTATGGGGTAAAGCGTTAAAACGGACAGTGTTACTACTCATTAGAAATTGTCTCTTTGAGACAATTTCAATGAGTAGTTACACCATAGGATTTGGTGCTGAAATGTGTGAGAAAATGTTGGATTTGTTCAGTGTCCTACTTCTTATCTGGAGCCCTGATTAATATTGTTATTTCAGAAATAAATGAACTGTGCCATGACAAAACCATGCTTATTACATCCCACAAAAAGAGAAAACAGAACTGCAAACAGTAAATCATACACCCGTCAGTAAGCACAGGTTGGAAAAAGAGGCATTTCTAATATTTTTAGTTACAATCAGGGCATAACGAACTCAGTAAGAGGTTGGCTTATAGTGACGACACGTAACTCATTGTGCAGTTCATCGAAACAATGTCATATACAAAATTTCAGCTTCATTTGTCAAAGCATGTACATATGTATGTATGAAAAGCATGAAAAATCTGGACTGGTGGACGGAGGGACATCATATTACAATAATACCTCATGTCAGCATAGGGGTGTATAACAAGCACTTTCAACAACTCAGACTCCAGGCATCTGTTTTTAAAACTCATTCACCCCTGAAACTTTTAATGGAAAATTCCAATTTCAAAGTAAGTCAAGTCCATTTTTGACTATTTAGGGTTGATTTTAAGAATATATTTCAAAATGACAAATAGAGAAGACCCTGATTAGATGGCTCCTTCAGGAGCCCTCTGACCATGGTCTACACTGTTTGCATGGGACAAGTGTAATCCTCACCAGTATACTGTTTGTAAATGACGAGTATACTTGTAGCTAGGGTTGAATGTGTTAAAAGCAACCCTGTCAAAAATGCAAGACAACAAAATACTGAAAATTCTGTATGCATCGGTGTAATCAAAGATCAGAAGCTGCGTCTCTGATGTGGTGGTTGTTTTGGTCAACTGTGTAATGCTTTAAGTTTTCTTATAGCATGGATCAAAAGATATAAAAGAAAATTTGGTGATTCTTTGTTTTACTGAATTTAATATGTTTCATATAGGGCTGTAATGAATACACCATGTAGCGAATACGAATACACATCATGATATAGGGTGAGGAATAAGAATAATTATTCATGAATATGAATTCATGCAATGTTTTTTTTGTAGATCTTAATGTGAAACCTCTTCTAATATCTTATTACTACTGATTAAGTCAAGATAAACCCCATCATCATAGCAAATGTTTTCAGGACTAATATGGTACTGGAGATTGTAAGAAAGCTGCAGTTTTCACCCCTTTTAGATGTTTGGAAGTTTTCTTTTTTGTACTGGCCAAAATTCGGTACCTGAACATGCAAATACGATACGTATTCACCAAAATAAATTTTCGAATATATTCGAATATTTGAGTGTATTTTTACAGCCCTAGTTTCATATTGTTTGATTCATTCTTTTTTTTCAGAACAGAGGATAGAACCAGTACATGGAAAACAGACGATAAACAAAAATGAAATTAATTGCATGGATTTTGACTATACATACACAAGATTTGCTACAGCTGGTAAAGACCTGAGTGTTCGACTCTACGACTCTTCCACCAATGAGGTAAGACAGGGATAATGTGTTAACTCATTATCCCATAGCACATTTCCAGTTTTAAAAACATGTGATTACTTAAAGTAGGTTTAAAGTAAAGCAGAATGTGCCGTAAGGCACATTCTGCTTTACTTTCAGCCTGCTTTAAGCTATAATTTGTTAAAATGCAAAAATGTTTTCGTATGATACATATTCATGACTGCATAAATTAGAACTATTTTCTTGAATGGAGGAATATAAAATAAAGGTGTAAAAAGGCATATATTTGGGGTAATGCTGGAAGTTCCTCATGTGTTGTTATTGTCATCTATTTCAACATTGAGGCAAATATCATGGAAACTCGAGTCCTAAAACGAGATCTCGTCCATTTCTACAGTGGTAAATGCGCTATTCCTACCCACTTTATCCGTTTCTTAAGCGTTTATTATCCATTTCGTTAAACGCCGTTTCTAGCCGTTTCTTTACGCGTTTCTTAACGCATTTAAAAGAGTCCGGATGCCGCGGACTTATCCTACTTAAGAATTTAGCAAATAGCGTTACTGTGGAGTAAATATAATCTTACAAAACACCAACTTACTAAGCATATGATCCGCAGCAATGGTTGGATCCCGATCAGATGTCAAATTACTGAGTGTCTGCTTTGCATAAAAGTTTGGATCCAGATCAGATGCTGAGTTACTGTATATGTAAGTCGGCAGAATATGTATATAATAGCAGACTTTATAAACTCCACCTTTACCTTTTACTATGAACTTACGGAATTCCAAATAGCACTTGTGACATGCTGTTAGTTACAGGGAAGGCCGCTAAGCGTGTTGCCTAACGAACCGGATATGGGGTAATAAAACTGCGGCTTATCAAAGTAAGTAACCCATTGGGGTTGATTGAAATATAAACCAAATCATATCTGCGAGTATGTGTCAGTTATTATACTCTCTCATCAAAGTAAAAGATATCTGTATAGTTCGAATATGGATGAGACTCCCGTAACTCGGCATTTCATCTAGAGCCAAACTGTAAAAATGAAATCAAGACCGTATGCTTCATTCTTGGTTGTTAAACATAAGAATCGAGTTACTCGGCGTCCCATCTACATCCAAATCGCTAGTGTTAAACTATTATGAAAAGTAATTGGGTTTTATTCAAAGCTGTAAGTTTGGATCCTGATGCTATGCGGATCTATACAGCTAGGAGTCTGATCTGGATTCAAACCGTTTGCAAAGAAATCAACATGGAAGGAATTATTTTAATAAATATCAAACAGAAAGCATCTGGTTCAGACGCCGAGTCACTCAGCATTATGATCGAGATTAAAACTGTCTGAATTTATATAATATCTCGAAGAACGGCAATCATCGATAAGATCCGAAATCTCCGCGTGAAAAGGAAAATGAGGCACCAATCCCAACATCTCTGGTATAATCGTTTATTAACGCGTTTAAACGCGTTAAAATCGTTAGGCGTTAACCGTTCGTTAACCGTTCACTATGCGTTTCTTACGCATAGATAAACGCGTAAATGGGTAGGAATAGCGTATTTACCACTGTACATCTTCGTTGCTTTGTGGAGAAACGGGAAGACTTAACCCTTTACCTGATAGCCCCTTTCTAGCATTGAAGATAGGTGACTGCTTTAAGTTATCATGTGCATGAATATAGAAAATATTCCCTATAATATATAATCATGACTGATTAAATTGGCATGTTTTTCTTCAGCTGAGGAATAAATAATATTCACTAAAAGGTGCTTTTATGGGGGAAAGGGTTAAGTAGAGAAATAAATTAAAGGTGTATGTATGGGGTAATGGGTTACGATGCATTCTGCTTTACTTTCAACCTGCTTTAAAGCTACTGTCTACTAGGGTACAGGATATATTTCTTATGGTACATATTAATTCCAGTATAAAGCGGAACCATTTTCTCCAGCGAAGGAATAAACTAGAATTGTTGAAAGGTTTATTTATGGGGAAAGGGTTAATGTCAGATTCACTGTACCTGTTTGCATTTTTTCTCTAGGTAATAAGAGAGTTCACAGGCTATAGCATTGAAAAGGACCCAACCGATACTTCAAGAGCAGGGGCAGGAGGCAGAGTGTTTGCATTGAAGTTCCATCCAGAGTATGATGACATTTTCTTAACCGCGGGATGGGACAATCAGATCAAGGTACTATCTTTTCCAAGTTAGAAATGCGTTTGCGAGGTTTATGGACAAAACATACCATTGCCGAAGTGTACCACTTTTCCTGGTTGAAGCGTACCACCATAAAATATATAGGAAACAGTCCATGTCATATTAATTTTTTCTGTAAAATTTATAGTGTTATAATTATCCTGGTATATTCTGATTGTTTTTGTCTATAATGTCTATAATAGTTGAACCAGTAGGTCTAGGGGTTTCATATTTTGTATGAATATTTCTTGTGTCAAGACCTATCCAACCATTTCAATTTTTTGACCATGTGACCTTGACCTTTGACCTTGACCTATTTAATCAATTTTTAACCAAAAACCTTAACCTTGGCTATAACTCTTGCATTATTGCACATGGGCCTTTTATACTTTGGCATTTGCCTTCCCTTTGTTAAGACCTTTTCAATCATATAAACTTTTTTGACCTTTTGACATTGACCTTGACCTACTTTTGTAAAAAAAAAAATGTCTATATTATATGAACCATTAGGCCTAGGGCTTTCATATTTGGTATGTATATTTCTTGTGTCAAGGCCTTTCCAACCATACTAATGTTTTTGACCAACTTTTGCATAGCATGATGCTGGCTGGGGGCACTTGTGTTTCACAAATACATTGCTTTTCATTTGATCTTCACCAAACTTTCTGAAAATGTTTGTTGACATAAAATGGAGACCAAGTTGGATAACCAGTTGGACCAATTCACACAAGGCCCTTTGGAGTTATGGCCATTGAATTCCTCAAAATGGCACTTTTATTGCGCTCTCCACGACAGTTTCTGCTCTCTAACTCGAACAGTTTACATAGGATAGTCTGGATTCTCCTCCCTGAGTCAACAGGGGCATTCGTGTATCTGGGACACACTCTTGTTAAGCCCATTACCCCATAGCCAGTTTCTAGTTTTGAAGGCATTGTGACTACTTAAAGCAGGTTGAAAGTAAAGCAGAATGCGCCATGAGGTGCATTCTGCTTTACTTTCAGCCTGCTTTAAGCTACCATCTGCTAGAATATAGAAAATATTTCTTATGATACATATTTATGACTGTATTATTTGAACTATTTTCTTGAGTGCAGGAATAAATTACAGGCGTAAAAAGACGTCTTTATGGGGTAATGGGTTAGAAAAAAAATCATCCGCTCCAAACACAAGTTATACTGTACTTCTAAATGTATTGTATTTTTCAGATTTGGGATTCCAGATCTGAGCAGCCAGTGAAGAGAAGTATTCATGGTCCTCATATATGTGGAGATGCTCTTGATATCAAGGTAAATGTTATATCTTCTAGCTAGAGGCAATCTTCAGCAAGAATATTGATCCATTCAGTGAAAAAACTAAAATCCTTTAACCCATTACCCCATAGCGCATTTCTAGTTTTGAAAATAGGCTACCTCTTAAAGCAGGTTGAAAGTAAAGCAGAATGTGCCATCAGGCACATTCTGCCTTACTTTCAGCATGCTTTAAGCTTCCATTTGCTTGGATATAGAAATATTTCTTATGATGCGTATTCATGACTTTAAAAATAAAGCTATTTTCTATAGAGGAGGAATAAATTAAAGGCGTTAAAAGGCGTATTGTCACGCGTGAAAGGAATGTGACTGCTAAAAGGGGAAAATGAGTAATGCAGAAACTTCACTCATTGACCCCTAATACTTCAAATTCTATTAAAACTATTCCATTTTTCAGTAAAGTCTAGTCCATATTTACTATTGTTTTGTTAGCTCACCTGAGCCAGAGGCTGAAGGTGAGCAATTTTAATGGTCCTGTGTCCGTGGTCATGCATGATCGTGAGCAATTTCTTTAAATGACATTTCCTCCTATACTGCTTGACCCATTTCAACCAAACTTGTAACCAAATGTATGTCTCCCAGAATGTTCTAAAGTTGGAAACTGGAATTATCCATTTGATGTTTTAGGGGCGAACAAGTAAGACTGTTTATGAAACCGGTCCCAGAACCCCATCTGAATTTAACCTTTAGCTCAGTCTAGAAGGGTTTCTTTTTGCAAAGATTTTTTCATATACACTTTAATCCATTACCCCATAAATACGCCTTTTTACGCCTTTAATTTATTCCTACACTGATGAAAATAGCTCAAATTTATACAATTATAAATTAATATGATAAGAAATATTTTCTATATTCTAGCAGATGGTAGCTTAAAGCAGGATGAAAGTTAAGCAGAATGTGCCTTAAGGCACATTCTGCTTTACTTTCAACCTGCTTTATTAGTGCTCACCTGTCTTCAGAACTAGAAACAGGCTATGGGGTAATGGGTTAATTCTTTAACCATTCCAATCCTACCAACATGTATATACCCACTTTACAAACAATGTACCTGTGAAGATTACCATTGTCCAATACAAATAGTGTAGACCCAGAGGCTCTAAATCTGAGTTTAACGTAATGAAACTTGGTCAAAATGTTCGCCTTATTGAAATCTAGGTCAAGTTCGAATGTCGGTCATGTCTGGTCAAAACCTAGGCCTATAGGTCAAAACCTAGAAAGTTTTACATGGCGTACTCAGGTACTCAGGGCAATCTTGTTCAATATCCTATAGATCTATTTGTAGAAGAATATTTACTTCACTTGATTGAAAACTGGGGTTGTGCCTTTGAAAATTCAGAGGTCAATGAGTTAATGTGTCATTTCAGGGCTATCAAATCCTATCAGGATCTCATCGTGGAATAAACGCTTTAGAGATTTGGGACTACAGCACAGACTATAGTCACACAAATAAAAACAAGCCAAAGCATGTGCAGTTCCCCACTGGCAAAGATGGTCCATTTCTTTATGCAGCTCAGTTCTGTGATAATGACGTAGTTGTAGCTGGAGGAAGTGGGACAAATAGTGCTGCTGCAATGAACTATAAAACAGATGAGGTATGTTGGTGGGTTTTTTTTTCACTTTTAGGGGCTAAAGTTTGTACATATTCCCCTCTTTCAGAAAGTGTATATATTTCCCCTTTATCCTCTAATGAATTCTCATAATTATCTTAAAATATAGTAACTCTCTATCCTATTGCCTGTTTGTAGTTTTGAAGACAGATGTTCACTAAAAGCAGGTTGAAAGTAAAGCAGAATGCTCTTTCCGGAGCATGTTTAGGCTGCTTTAAACTCCTATGTGAAAAGGTACTGGAAATGTCTTTTTAGCTCACCTGAGCCAAAGGTTCAAGGTAGTCTATTGGGACGGCCCGTATCTGTTCATTGCTTCAAATGACATCTCCTTCTATACTGCTGAACAGATTTCAACCAAATTTTACAGGATTGTTCCTTGGGTCAAGCTCTTTCAAATTTGTTCAGAGAATTAAAACAGTGCAGAACTCTGGTTGCAATGGTAACCAAAATAAAAAAAAATAAGGAAATCTTAAAAAGTCTTCTTGTCAAAAACTACCTAGGCCAGAGCTTAGATATTTGGCACATAGCATCTCCTATAGGTCCTCTATCAAGGTTATTCAAAGTATGTCCCAGGGGTCAAAATTAGCCCCGCCCCAGGGGTCACAGTTTTACATAGAGTTGTATAGTGAAATTTTCAAAACATCTTTTCCTCTGAAACTAATATGGCCAGAGCTTTGATGTTTGGCATGGTGATACTTCAAGATGTTTTTTACCAGTAATGATGAAATGGTTCCAGTCCATTGCATATCTAGGTCACAGGAGCTAAAAATAGATTTTTTCAATGAAAACTTAAAAAAAACTTCTTGACTGAAACCTTATTACCCAGTGCTGAGATAGTTGGCACATAGCATCATCTAAAGGTCTTTTAACAAGTTTGTTCAAATAGTGTCCTTAGGGTCAAAATAGCCCCCCCCCGGGGGTTACAGTTTTACATAGAGTTATATATAGAAATCTCTTAAACTATATGGCCAGAGCTTTGATATTTGTTATGGTGACACTTTTAGATGTCTTTTACTAGTATTGAATATAAATTGTTCCTGTCAGTCGCATATCTAGGTCATATGAGCTAAAAATAGATTTTTTCAAGTACAGAGAACTTAGATATTTTAGGGCACATAGCATCATCTACAGGTCCTCTATCAAGATTGTTCAATTATACTCCCTGGGTAAAAAATGACTCCACCCGAGACATAAATCATTCTCTTCATTTTGTCAGCTATTCTCAGGTGACTAATATATGGCCCATGGGCCTCTTGTCATGCAATCAATTAGCCTCCTTTTAAGTGGCAGTTATAGAGATTTTAATGTATTTCTGTGTGTCAATTCTGACAGATCATTGGCGAGGTGAAGTTTGACAAGGCAGTTCAAGCTATTGACACAGTGATGGGAGGACGGATGTTTGCCGTCGGTGATGGGGGACTTAGTCTGAAGATGTGCAGCTTGAGATGAACACCAGTTTACCAAACAATCCATCAATCAGCATTTACATCATCCAAATGTACTGTTACATCATGCAACTGTACCGCTACTTCATCCAAATACATGTACTATTATGTCATCCAAATGTACCGTTTGGTCGTCCAACTGCATCGTTTAGTCATCCAGCTATACCCTGGCACAAGAATAATATTTCCCTACATGATTCAGTGATACAGCATCATAGGAAGTAAATTGAAGTTCTTTTAACACATTCAACCATAGCGACAAGTACACTTGTCCTAAACGAACATTGAATGTGTAAAGAGAAAATCTGTCCTAAGCAAACAGTGTAGACCATGATCAGAGGGCTCCTGTAATTGGATCTGTAATATTGTTTTTTAAGCTCATTGTTGATGTTGTTTTAACAAAAATGGCTATTTGCCATAAAAATTTGTGTCAATAAATTATAAGTTTGAGCAGATAGCCCTCTGTATGTGCTTGTGAGATACTCAAGGGAGAATATGTTATTTTTACCCAATAAAAATGTTATACATTTGTACTTAATTAGTTACTTGCATAGTAATCAGTATGGAGCCTGATGAGTTGCTGAGTAACAGTGTCTGATTAAGCTCCAAACTGTTTGCCACTCAGGTTTTTTTTAAACCATTATCCCATAAATACGCTGTTTTACGTCTTTAAATTATTCTTCCACTAAAGAAAATAGTTCCAACTTATACAGTCATGGATATGCACTATAGGAAGATGGTAGCTTAAAGCAGACTGAAAGTTAAGCAGAATGCGCCTATAGGCCCATTCTGCTTTACTTTCAACCTGCTTAAAGTGGCCGCTTGTCTTCAAATTATCAACAGGCTCTGGAGTAATGGGTTAAAACAGATAAAATAATGTCTTTCCCAATGTATCATTATTTTGCCAATTTAGCAGATTCCACTTAGACAGATAAAGTCTCTAACAGTTTGACAGTCTTCATTTTTTTGTGTATCATCTTATAGATTTTAGTGCTGCAATTTCTTTTCATTTCTTTTCAAGGTTTTCTAAAGGAAACCCGTGTTAAGTTAGTATTTTACCAGGTTTTTTCCTGCATGCTGCTTTAAGCAGCCATCGTCATTCAAGTAGAATGAACCAGAAAAAAAAGCTGTATTCAGTTGGCTAAAAGCAGCAAAAAAGGAAAGATTTCATGCTGCTTTAGGCAGTTGCCTGTCTTCAACGTCCAACAAGCTTTTGTTGAATGGTCATTACAACAGCGATTTACTGTATAACTGTTTGTCACATAGGAACACATTGAAAAGCATCATCCGCCATACTCTGGCGAATTAAGCAAAGTAAGCAAAGTTTGTCACAATGCTCCAGTATTATGCATTTTGTTGATTCATGCCATAATCATTAAATTTATCATAATATACATCTTATCCATCCAAAATTATTTTCATTTTATAGAAAATATTTATTCTCCACATAACCAAAAGTAATTGAATTTTACCCAGACCCATCCAATCCAGTCATTGAATATGGTTCTGGCATTTTGTTATACAGTCCAATGAGAAAAAGACAAAAATTCATCTCATTAAAAGTCATTATCGTGTAAATGTTTACAAATTGTTGTGCTATTGATGTCTGTAATACTTTATGTTTCAGTATTTTACTTGTAAGTTGTGTTAGCCAAAACACTTTAGCTGTGATGTTTCAAACATTCCGTTCTACATTTAAATCTTTAAAAGTTTATGTTCATATAAAGAGAGGATGTGTAGGTTAAATGATATACATGTAAGTAAAACCCCTCTATAATCTATTACGGCCACTGCATGAGGTTTAGGTTTTCTGTGTTTAAAGCAGGTGATTGCTTATCCCTTTCCTCCATAGCCTGTTTCTAGTATTGGAGACAGGTGACCACTTAAAGCAGGTTGAAAGTAAAGCAGAATGTGCCATAAGGCACATTCTGCTTTACTTTCAGCCTGCTTTAAGCTACCATCTGCTAGAATATAGAAAATATATCTTATGATACATATTCATGATTGTATAAATCTGAACTATTTTTTTCAATGTAGGAATCAATTAAATGTGCTAAAAGGTGCTTCTATGGGGGAAAGGGATAAAGCAAGATGAAGTTAACTTTCATCTTGCTAAAAGCTGTCACCTATCTTTAAAACCATCAGGTCTTCTTTTTGTTGGCCGTAATAGAGGGGTTTAGCTTTAGTATATGTTTCATGTGAATGTTAAAGAAAATTGTGAAAGAGGCAGTGAATAAAAATTGATACTTATTGACTGTTGTTTTATTCATTTTGTTTAATACCTTTCATTTAGCCCTTTCCTCCCTGAAACCTCAAATGGATACTTCTAGTTTTCAATTTAGTCTAGTCCATGTTTGACTTTTTAGGGTTGATTTTTACAATAAATGTCAAAATGACAAACATTGTAGACCATGATCATAGGGCTCCTGATCATGGTCTACACTGTTTGCATAGGACAAGTGTACTAATTACAGGTACACTGTTTGTAAATGGTGCATATATGGGTGACTAGGGTTCATAGAGTTAAGTGTTATACATATAGTTCTGCTGCTGAAAATTTATACAGTAAAACCTATAACCACCACTAAAATAAGGCTAAATAAATGTATGAAAGACAGGTGGCAGTTTAAAAAATATGAAAGTTAAACAGAAATTTTTTAAAGGAACTTTCTGCTTTACTTTCACATGGCTTAAAGCAGCCATCTGCTTTCAACACAAACTAATTAACACAATTTAGCGGTCGTTATAAAGAAGTTTTACTGCAGTTTGATGAAACTAAAGCAACTTTTGATAAAAGTTCAGTTTCCATTTAAACTGCAAAAATAAACCCTAATTAGTCATAATTTGTCATTACTTAATTATCCTCTGCCAAAAGGCAGAGGGATACTGTTTTAGGTTTATTTGTCCTTCCGTCCGCAGCTGTATCTCTGAAACCGATCAAGACATTTGAATAAAACTTCAACTAGTTGGGCCTGATCTGGATCCAAACTTATTGCAGATATAAGTTTGCAATGTTGAAATGGTTATAGTGAAAAACAAATAACAAGAGACACAGTAAGCCTTTTCCTTTTGTTTACAATTTATTGTACAAAGGGCTAACAAAACAATATATGACAAAACACACATGATTAATCATTATGCAGCAAGTAGAAGGCAAAGAAATAAATACCATATACATGTAGTAAATACCTCTCTATATGTCCTGCTGTAACAAAGATTGATGGTAGGAAAGACAAATTAATCCATAACTCCATAAATATGCCTTTTTACGCCTCTAATTTATTCCTCCACTAAAGAAAATAGTTCCAAATTACAGTTAAAAATATTTAACATTAGAAATATTTTTTATCTTCTAGCAGATGTTAGCTCAAAGTAGGCTGAAGTAAAGCAGAATGCGCCTTAAGGCACATTCTGCTTTACTTTCAACCTGCTTTAAGTGGTCAGCTATTTTCAAAACTAGAAACAGGCTATGGGGTAATGGGTTAACCTATAACTTATAAATACGCATTTCAGCCACTGAAGAAAAAAGTACCAATTTATACATTCATGAATATATACCATCAAAAGTGTTGTTTTTAATTTGTTTACATTCTAGCAAAATAATTGTATCTTAAATAAATTTGATTTAAGGCTCATTCTGCTTTACTCTCAGTCTGCTTTAAGTGATCACCTGTCTTCAAAACTAGAAACAGGCTATGGGATAAAGGATTAAAGGTAGTTGACAGGTTAACCATTTATCTAAGAGAAAACAAGAATAACATTATGCATTCTGCTTTAACTTTGAACCGGTTGTAAGCTACCATCTG
Organism: Gari tellinella; assembly: GCA_922989275.2. Taxonomy (NCBI): domain Eukaryota; kingdom Metazoa; phylum Mollusca; class Bivalvia; order Cardiida; family Psammobiidae; genus Gari; species Gari tellinella. Next base: position 23,604,779 of record OV277856.1, on the reverse strand, counting down.
CCAGGATATAGGAAGTATTTCTGATGGTGCATATTCATGACCGTATTAAAAGGACTTATTTTTTATAGTGGAGGAATAAATTAAAGGCATAAAAAACACAGTTACGGGGTAATATGTTAATAAATGGATAACATAAAATTATATGTTAGAAAATGGTCATTCTAAAAAAATGTTACTTTTAACACTTTGAATGCAAAGTAAATTTCATTCCCAACTTTTGTCGTCTCTACTGTGCTAAAGCTAATTATCTTGAATTTTCTTTTTGAAATGGAGTCTGTGTCAAACAGGTTGGATCCTGAAGTTACTTGGCATCTAATCAGGATCCAAACTGTTTGCAGAGGTAATCATGGTTTTACTAATAGCTTGCAAAGCATTAATATTTATCAACCTGGAGAAATCTAAATACATGTACTAGACTAAGAGCTTGTATCACAGTGAGTTACTAAGGAACTGATCTGAATCCAAACTTAGCAAAGAATGCCATTAGCAGAATACTGGTTAGTCTTAAAGCACTATCTCCGAACCATCACCACACATGAAAGAAAAACAAAAAATCATTACCATGAAAACTTCAGTACATAAATACACTACTAGCTCTTTGCACGCTACTGGGGGCAGCCTAATGAAGGACAAAAGAAATGCAGAAAGCTCTTATGTTTGTCCTGCATTAAGAGCTTATCTGTCTTCGGAGATTGTCACGTTTTTACTGCAGGTAGATCAACCAGCCAAACAGTCATGATTTAATCCTTCTCCCAGTGAATATTATAAAACCCTGTCCAATAATGACTTGAAGTGAAGAATTTTATTCCCGAAGGAAAGAAGACTCGTATCAGACCAATCCTATAAGAAAACAGTAAATACCCAGATCAGACAGCTCCTGTAAGAGCTGTCCGATTTGGGTCTACTCTGTTAACAGCATCACATCTGGATCTAAACCTTTTGCAAAAATAATCAATATGATTAAGTGAAGGTTTGAACTGTAAGAATATGGATGGATGTAACACACTCTGAAATTGAGGCAATATATAGTTGAAATACTGTTAAAGAGTAATATAATTGGTCCATTTATGTGGAAAATACAAAGCAAACATAAATATTGCATTAGTTTGCGATACAGACAAGGCAAATCTTAAAGTCTCTCAACCCTTGACAAGTGGAGAAAAATACTCATCCAATCTTAAAATAGAGCTGCCATAAGTTGGCCATGAAAAATCCTAAGATTTCCAAATGTTCTGTTTTTCAAGAGCGATTACTTAAAGCAGGTTGAAAGTAAAGCAAAATGCGCCTTAAGGCGCATTCTGCTTTAGTGTCAGCCTGCTTTAAGCTATCATCTGCTAGGATAAAAATCTGATGATTTCGAAGAAATGGCAGCCCTGTTAAAATAATTTTGAAGCATGCCCCTTTGTGTCTACTTAACACTTTGTTGTTACTACTTATTAACCCTTAATTACTCCATAGCAAGTTTCTAGTATAGAAAATATGTGACCACTTAGAGTAGGTTGAAAGTAAAACAAAATGTGCCTTAAGGCACGTTCTGCTTTACTTTTCAGCCTGCTGTAAGCTACCATCTGCAAGAAGATACAAGCTTTATCTTACGATACATAATTTGTAACATAAATATTACTGTATAAAATAGAGCTATTTTCTTCAGTGGAAGAATAATTTATTTCTACGTTAACCTCAGTTTCTGCCATCTATGGACTAATTGGACGCACCAGAGAGAGGGCAGCGGATACAGAGAACCTAGGGCGTGATGCCCTACTCTTATTATCGAAAGAGTTCTCAAGTTCTTTTAAATGCCCAGTGTAAAGCACTGATACATCAGCCCTGGGTTAATAAAGTCTCATTCGAAAGACTTGGTCCGGCGGGGTATCAAACTCACAACCCCTGACGTCATAAGCGAGCACTTTACCCCTCGACTACGTCCGCCGGTAGTGAAGGAATAAATCAAATGCATTAAAATGTGTATCTATGAAGTAAGGAGTTTAAATCTTTTCTTCAAGATAAGTTTAAGGAGTAGTAACATAGTGTTTCGTGCAGAGATAAAGTCATTTAAGATTGTCGCCTTAACTGGAGCCCTGTGATAACACACACTCCCTCTCTATTTTTTTCTCTCTCTCATACACACACAGGTAATTTCCCTTACAAAAAAACAATCTATAGATATAGTAAACCTCATTTATCATAGAAAAATAGTTTAGAAAATATCAGTATTTTTCTACATAATGTAAATGTTCATTTATTCAGATTGATTTTCATATACAAGAAAGAGCATCACATATTATAGAATTACAATAAAAACAAAAAAGCTGCAAAGAAGTCAAATAATTTAAATTCATAAAATATGACTACAGTCAAATTTGCGCTGTTTACCTTCCTCTGAAAAGAATATCTATTCTTAGTCTTTTATATGTTACAGCTTTAACACATATCCCTATTGCTTGTTTCTAGTATTGAAGATAGTCAATCACTTAAAGCAGGTTGAAAGTAAAGCTAATGCTGCTTTACTTTCAGCCTAATTTAAGCTACTATTTGCTAGAATGTAGAAAATATTTATTTTGCTACATGTTTATGACTGTATAAATTGAAACTATTTTCTTCAGTGTTGAAATAAATTGAATGTGCTAAAAGGCTCTTCTGTGGGTAAAAGGGTTAACTCTTTCCTCCCTGAAACTTTAAATGGACAATTCCAGTTTCCATTTTAGTCTAGTCCATTTCTGTCTTTTAAGGGTTATTTTTGTCAATGTTTGGCATTATGTCAAACAGTAAAGACCCTGATCAGAGGGCTCCTTTCGGAGCCCTCTGATCTGGGTCTTCACTGTTTGCACAAGACAAGTGTACTACTTACATGTACACTTTTGAAAAGGATGCCTATATGCGGGACTAGGGTTCAGGAAGACAAAAGTAATGGCACTTTCTGCATTATTTCTGTCCTGCTATAAGCTACCACATAGTCATTTCACACAAGTTAAACCCTTCTCCTGCCTTGTGCATTTATCAATTCTTTCTGAAAACAGTGCAGACCAAAATGAGAAAGCTCCTAAAGGAGATATCTGATCAGGGTCTGCACTGTTTCTATAAGATCTGTCTGACACAAGTCTGCATTCTTTCTATGGGAAAACATTTCTGTGTAATAGTTAACATGGTTTGTATTCATAGAAGGTGAAGTTTAATACAGTTATTTAGCCACAGTTTAACTTTGAAATATGAATATGTTTGACTAAAGCGAGATAGAAATTAAACTAAAGAAAAACTGGTAAAGTCGCTTTAAGCGAGTTATAAGTATTAAGTTTCGACTCTCCATGTATCAAAAGTCTGAAATATAAGTATTAAGTAGATACAAAAAGAACTGTAAATTTAAGTTGCATTCAACACAGGGTTTTTCCTCCTTATATAATAGGGACCAATAAATGGACCCATTCCAAATTGCCAAAACTGACCATTTTTCCCAATTATCAGTAATAAAATTCCCAATTCAAAGAATTTAGATCCCAGGGGAGGACCTGCTAATGCCAGCTGAAAACTCATACCCTTACAGAGAGTATATTGGGACAATTTATTACTAGCAGTCACATTTGCTACACAAGAGCCCCATGGGGCATATTTCGCTCACCTGAGATTAGCTGAAAAAATGGAGATAATGATTTATGTCCAGGACTGACCTAGATATGCAACAAACCGGAACCATTTGAACAAAATATGTAAATGATATTTAAAAGTGTCACCATACCGAATATCAAAGCTCTGGCCATATTAGTGTCAGAGAAAAAGACATTTGAAATTTTCTGTATATAACTCTATGTAAAACTGTGACCCCCCGGGCGTGGCCAATTTTGACCCCAGGGGCATAATTTGAACAAACTTGATAGAGGACCTGTAGGCAATGCTATGTGCGAAATATCTAAGCTCTGGCCCTTTTAGTTTCAGACAAGAAGATTTTTTAAAGTTTCATTGAAAAAAAATCTATTTTTAGCTCCTGTGACCTAGTTATACAACCAACCAGAATCATTTGAACAATTTTGGTATAGGACATCTAAAAGTGTCACCATGCCAAATATCAAAGCTCTGGCCATATAAGTTTCAGAGAACAAGACATTTGAAAATTTCAATATATAACTCTATGTAAAACTGTGACCCCCGGGGCAGGGCCAATTTTGACCCCAGGGACATAATTTGAACAAACTTTATAGAGGACCTGTAGATGATGCTATGTGCCAAATATCTAAGCTCTGGCCCTTGCAGATTTTGACAAGAAGATTTTTTAAGATTTCCTTATTTTTTCACTTTGGTTGCCATGGCAACCAGAGTTCTGCATTGTTTTTAATTCTTTGAACAAATTTGAAAGAGTTTGACCCAAGGAACATTTCTGTAAAGTTTGGTTGAATTCTACCAAGCGGTATAGGAGAAGATGTCATTTGAAGCAATTGTTAACGACGACGGACAACGCACGACGCCGGACACAGGGCCATCCCAATAGCTCACCTTGAGCCGTTGGCTCAGGTGAGCTAATAAATAAGGAGAGTTGAGTACAAATTCAGTTTGGACTTTGTATATTTAAAACTGCTTATACGGTATTATCTATAATACTAAATTCCCAATTTTACTTAAAACGACACATTTTCTCCCAATTTGACCAAAAACAATGGACATTCTTCCCAATTTGCTTGGACCCGAAACCCGTTCCAAATTGGCTGTTCAAAGAAAAACCCTGCAACAAATGCATATATGCCCTTGGTAACATACTTGACTTGTATGGAACAATGGCAACATTGAACCGAATTAAGCCTAGTTTCACTATTACAAGTTAAAGCACTCCTTGCTATTATAAGTTTGTTAGTTCGAAAACAATAAAACTTAACCATTACAACCAACAAACAGGTACAGTGGAGAAGATGTTATTCTTTCCCGTTTAAAGCGAACAGAAAACAAAGCAGTAAAATGTATAAAATGACAACTTTTTTATATTTCTGACTTCATTTTAATCTGAGTGGCAAAAACTTTGGAGCCTGATCAGGATTCTTCTGATCTGGGTTTACACTGTTTGCAAATGTAATGAGTACCTGTTATGTAGAATTCGAGAAATAAAAGTTCTGTTCTGAGTAAATTTTAAACAGGGCCATGGTGTTGAAAGAGTTTAGTCTAGTCTAATTTTGATTGTTTGTTAAACAATAATATATTGCAGAATGACAAACAGTACAAACCCTGATCATAGGAACCCTCTGATCTGAGTTTACACTGTTTTCATGAGACAAGTGTACTCCTCACAGGTACACAGTTTGTAATATACGGTCGAACTTCGATATCTCGAAGTCGGTTTTGTCGTACATACCTGTATTTTAAAGTTAAAACGTGGCTAAGCCACGTTTTAACTTTGAAATATGGGTATGTTCAGCTTAACCCAGCATGAAATAATGCAGTTCATATGTCGAACTATCGGATAGTTCGAGATATAGAAGTTCGACTGTATGCCTATATGCTTCACTCGGGGTCAATGGGTGAGTAGGTGTTCTTCTGTTATCTTCTCCACATGCGGTAGATTTGTTCACTGCCCTGGTATGGCGAGAAGTAAAGAGCCACATAAAAGAAACAGTCGCATATCAGTGAGGGAACCACCGGCCATATGATCACAAATAGTACTATCGACAGGTAACTTTTAAACATCTTCTTCACTTCAGCTGCAAAAGACCTGCAATGAGATTGAAATACAATAAAATGATTTGCATTAACCCATTCCTCAATAGTACATGGTACACATTTCCTAAAGCCAACTGTACTTCAGGCAAGTATTGTGTTCTTTAAAGGCACAATCCCGCTCAAATTGGTGTTTAAAACGTGCAATTTCTTATATGTGTGCATTTTCTATGTATTAAAACTAAGTGAAATCGAGTGCAAGAAGCCTGACATATGCACCCACTTCGTAAAGAATCCTACCTAAATGTGTCGAATTCTTATCGTGGTGGTTTACATTATAAGCGGGTTTGTTTACAAATAAGATTACGGGCTGGTTCCGAGAACTTTCGACCGATCGCATAAAGGTCACGTGATTGATTCGGCCGCGACAATGTGTATACATTACATCAGTTTAACGGCCAAACTTAAAGGAGTTGTCTCTCTTTGGTTGTAAAGCACTCAACTTGTTGTATAGAATTATGCAAATGAGCTTTACCAAGTATGTCCGTAAATTTTCGTCGCTATTCAAAAATAAACAAACTTGATTACTTGTTTCCACAAATTTCACTGTTCGTTAGCAATATTGCTTCAAATATCACCACGTATTACTTCTTTTTATATGGAACGCTTACGATAGTGACATAAATTTCATGTTAGAAAAATGTTCGATTCTGATTATGTGGGAGAAATATAGTGGCTTTAAATTGTATGTAAGTACATGTGTATACATGAGAAAATGGATTGAAAATGTAGTTTACAGTATAACCTCTGTTCAATTCAGAAGCAAGCAGTTCAATGACAGGCTGCTTTTTAATACAGGACAAAAGTAATACAGAAAGCTCCTATAAGAGCTTTCTGAGTTACTTTTGTTCTGCATTAAACGGTTAACCTTTTATAATGCAGCAAATTGATCTTAACTGATTGCTAAACCCTCCCCCCCCCCCCCATTAGCTTATTTTCAGTATTGAAAGACAGATGTTTGCATAAAACATACTGAAAGTAAAGCAGAATGCTCCTTAAGGAACATTCTGCTATACTTCTAGCCCACTTTAAGTTACAGTGTAAGAATAAAAGAAAAATTTCTTATGGTGCATATGACTGTATAAAGTGGAAATATTTTCATTAACACATTCAACTCTAGGAGACGAGTATACATGTACTTGTCATTTGCAAACAGTATACCTGTGAGGATTACACTTGTCCTATGATCAGGATCTACACTGTTGGTCATTTTGAAATATATTGTTAAAATCATCTCTAAATAGTCAAAAATGGACTAGATGTATTTTGAAATTGGAATTGCCCATTTAAAGTTTCTGGGGTGATTGAGTAAATGGAACAATAAGTTAAAAGGCGTAAAAAAGCATATTTAAGGAGTTTAAGGTAAACATAGGTTTTATTGGGTCATGTGACACTAATGCTCTGAGAGGTCAACATACCCCATATCTTCCTGTCCTGTGAGATATCTAGCTACGTAGTTGGCTTCTAGTATAGTCATGACGATACAGTTGGCGAGTATAAACCTAGACGTCCACCAGTGAATGTCTAGCCAATCCCAGGTAAACTCTCCAACAAGGTAATACGGAAGAAATAAACATTTAGGCATAAACTCTGCCCACTGCAGTGGTGTCAAATCATGGGGCTGAAAAGAAATAAAGTAGGCTTGTTCAATAATTTCTTCCATAGTAATGCATTCTATGCCTATTTCCCTGAAACATACTTTTACATGCTTCTGTCCTGTATTAATTAATGGTCACAGAAAAAGTCTCCTACATCAAGTCATATTTGATTCAGGATCAACATGAAAATAACAAGACTTAGTCAAATCCCTGCACTGATCATTTCAAAACAGTTTCAACAAAATTTGTCCAGCAGAATTTGAGTTTAAGTTTAAACTGTAAAGAGTTTAAGTTTAAACTGTAAAAGTTAACACATGTTGGACAAAAATGGATGACAAATTGGCAATATCTCACATGATATATTCATGTGAGCCAAAATTCCAGACTAATTAACGAAGTATGAAATAAAACTACAGTAAAACCTCTCCATTACGACCACTAACACAAGGCTACTTAATTGTACAAAAGACAAATGACAGCTTAAAGCAATGTGAAAGTAAAACAGAAAGCTCCTTCACCTTGCTTTAAGCAGTCACCTGCCTTAAACACAAAATAGTTAAAATAATCTAGTGGCGGTAATACAGAGGTTTTACTGTATTAACAAAGTAAGTATAGCATAAGAAACAATAAGCCTTACTTACAGGAGAACTAAAGTCATATCGTGGAGCATCTTCAGACACCGGGCAGACAACGTGAACAAATGGCAGAAACATGGTCTCATACTCAAACATGTACAGATACAATAGCATGGTTCTCGGGTAGTCCTTGAGTCCATATAACAGTAGCAGTGCCCAGCCAGGGTACAGGGCCTATAGTGAAAGATAACGAACATGGATGACAGTTAAACCATTACCCCATAGCCTGTTTCTAGTGTTGAAGACAGGGATTTCCCCAGGCCGTTTTCGCCTGTCGCGGGCGACATGCCTTCCTTCCCGGCGGTCTCTTCGCGACATGCTTTGATCTGGCCGACATGTCTTAATCTGTAGAGCGACTAGCCTTAAGCAGGGCTCTGTGTTGTGTATTCCAGTAATTATTTCATATGGCAAACGCCGTCACGCTTGTCGGGCGTGTGCTTAGCTTCATCAACCAATCAGGAGCCGAATTTCCTTATCTAAACGGTGATTGACAGGGACTCGTTCCATTTTGAGCGAGATTAACTTTTGATTGACATTTCTAAAACCGCTAGTTCTGGTTTTGATGCGAGTAGATTCTACAACATGCCGAACATGGCTTACTTTACAAACAGCGACTTGAATGATTTTCGGAAAACAAGCTACGAACAACGCTGAAAGAAAAATAAATACTAGCCGAAACCGGAATCTCGGACATTCCTTTTCCCGAATTTAACATTCAAAAGATGATAAACGGTGGACTGAAATCGTGTGTCGCCTCGGAAAAATATCCTCGACACGGGGCCTGTTAAATAAGGAAATTCTCCGCAAATACTGAACAAACGAATATTTTAAATGAATATAAATTACCTTTTAGAATTGATTTCCTCACAACTCCGTATTAATAATCACGTAACAGACGCAGACAGTATTCCAAACTTCCGAAATGAAATCCAAATGCGCGGCATGCTTCCTAGCGTCATTTTTTTGAAAACATCCAATTAGATTAGACGTTATAAACTTCCATTTACAGAATGACAGGAAATTAACATAAATTGCGATGTTTAAAATTAGCACTTACTAGCTATCGACGCGGAAGACGTTTCGGGAAATAAGTTACAAGAGAAGAACAAAAGCAACACATACACGCGGGAACCGATGACTCTCTTAAAATAGCTTTCTGGTATTTTTGGTAAATAGAAATTGAAATTGAATACTTGGGAGATTAAATATTGAAACAGAAAACAATCGTGACAACACATATTCAAGTAGACTTGGTTTTATCTCATGACAAAGTCAAACAGTCTAATTAATACTTCACAGAGTTTAAAATTTGTTTTCTGTTTTTATGATGGATAGATGTTAAGAGCAGGCTTAAAGTAAACATGAATCCACCATTTGACATCCACTTGCCGGGATGCAGTGAAATTTTCTATGCTCTTAACCCACAGGTTCTTGACACATAAAAAAAAAAAAAAATTTTTTTTACGAGACCATTATATTACCGTATCTAGATCTATCTTCGATAGAGTACAAAAACAATTTCTTTTCTTTAACCTCAAGAAAAAAAATTCCTATCATAAAAAACATGGCCGCTAGTGGGTGGGGCAGATTTTCTTTATATGGCTATATAGTGAAAACTTTAAAAATCTTCTTGTCCAAAACTACTGGTCCGATTTGAAAGTAATGTTATGCAAATGATCCATGGGTGACCCTCTACCAGATTTCTTAAAATTATTTTGATATCTAAAAAAACATGGCCACCAGTGGGTGGGGCAAGTTTTCCTTATGTTACTGTATACTAAAAACTTTAAAAATCTTCTTGTCTGAAACTACTGGTCCAAATTAAAAATAATTTTACAGAAATGGTCAATTGATGATCCTCTAGCAGATTTCTTAAAATCGTTTTTGTTATCTTAAAAAACATGGCCACCAGTGGGTGGGGCAAGTTTTCCTTATGTTACTGTATACTAAAAACTTTAAAAATCTTCTTGTCTGAAACTACTGGTCCAAATTAAAAATAATTTTACAGAAATGGTCAATTGATGATCTTCTACTAGATTTCTTAAAATCATTTTGTTATCTTAAAAAACATTGCCACCAGTGGGTGGGGCAAGTTTTCCTTATGTTACTGTATACTAAAAACTTTAAAAATCTTCTTGTCTGAAACCACTGGTCCAAATTAAAAATAATTTTACAGAAATGGTCAATTGATGATCCTCTAGCAGATTTCTTAAAATCGTTTTGTTATCTTAAAAAACATTGCCACCAGTGGGTGGGGCAAGTTTATTATATGTTACTGTATACTAAAAACTTTAAAAATCTTCTTGTCTGAAACTACTGGTCCAAATTAAAAATAATTTTACAGAAATGGTCAATTGATGATCTTCTACTAGATTTCTTAAAATCATTTTGTTATCTTAAATAACATGGCCACCAGTGGTTGGGGCAAGTTTTCCTTATGTTACTATTTACTAAAAACTTTAAAAATCTTCTTCTCTGAAACTACTGGTCCAAATTAAAAAAATAATTTTACACAAATGGTCAATTGATGATCCTCTACCAGATTTCTAATAATCTTTTTGTTATTTAAAAAAAACATGGCCACCAGTGGGAGGGGCAAGTTTTCCTATTATTTCTGTATGGAAAAAATTTCAAAATAAAATTCTCTGAAACTGTTGTTCTGATTTAAGAAGTATTGTACACAAATGATGATTCATGGGTGACCATTTGCCAGTTTTCTTCCAATAATCTTACTAGCTCAAACAACATGGCCACCAGTGGGTGGGGGTGAATAAGTGAAAACTTAATGCCAAAAATGCACTATTTCATTGATTAAAGAACAAAAAATTTCGCCGCAGCGCGGGAGGGAGAGCCCTCCCGCACTCTCCCCCTATGCCCCAAATTCAACATGCCTTCAGAAATTCCTGGGGAAATCCCTGGAAGATATGTGACTGCTTAAAGCAGGTTGAAAGTAAAGCAGAATGTGCTTTAAGGCAGAGATTAAAATAGGTACCTGTGTAGGGTCTGAGCAGGTACTGCAGCTGCCTATACGCCATATGTTAGCAGTGCTCAATAGTGGAGGCAAGATGGCTTAATGATCAGGGGAGTAAATGTACAGTCTGCTGAACGGTCATTCAGGTTGAAAGTAGACTATAACTTGGTTCTTTACTTAAAGTTTACTTTAACTCATTCGCCTATAAAACTTAAAAGGACAACTCCACATGTCTTTAAAGATACATGTAGTTATTTTCATTTGTCTTTATTGAAATATCAGTAAGAATTTACAGTTGTGACAGTAATAAAGCATTGCTTTTAACTCATTATCCCCTGAAACTTCCAATGGACAAATCCAGTTTACAACAAAGGCTGGTCCATTTTAGACTATTTAGGGTCCATTCTTACAATATATCTCAAAACGAGAAACCGCCAATGTCGGTATGGCCGGATCTTTGTATATATACAAATATATAATATAGTTACACATGGCATGTAATGATGACCTCACTACCAAATTTGGTTGCTGTAGGACTTAAACTTTGATTAAAACTGACACTAACAAAAAGGTACACCTGCAAGACGCAAACGAAAAGGTTAACCAAGAATTCTCTTAGTCATTAGACCGTGAAATCTGGGTCACAGTGACCTAGTTACCCACACCATGTGATGATGACCTCACTACAACTGTATATGCCAAATTTGGTTGCCGTAGGACTTAAACTTTGACTAAAACTAACACTAACAACAAGAGGGCCATGATGGCCCTATATCGCTCACCTGAGAATAATAGTGGTAATTAATTATGTAAGTTGAAAATGAAATGACAAAAAGTTTGTTACATGTCGAATGTAAAAGGTCTTACAGTTTCAGAGAATATTTTCAAAGGTTTTCCTATATAAGTCTATGTAAAACTGATAAGCTCCAGGGCAGAGCCATTTTTGACCTGGGGGTCATGATTTTAGAACAATCTTAGTAGAGGACCAGAAGGCAAAGCTACATGCCAAATATAAAAGGTCTAGGCCTTACAGTTTCAGAGAAGAAGACATTTAAAGGTTTTCCTATATAAGTCTATGTAAAACTGATAATCACTGGGGCGGGGCCATTTTTGACCCGGGGGTCATGATTTGAACATTCTTTGTAGAGAACCATAAGGCAAAGCTACATGCCAAATATAAAAGGTCTAGTCCATACAGTTTTAGAGAAGAAGAGTTTTAAAGGTTTTCCTATATAACTCTATGTAAAACTGATAAGCCCAAGGGCGGGGCCATTTTTTACCCGGGGGTCATGATTTGAATAATGTTGGTAGAGGACCAGATGGAAAAGCTACATGCCAAATATAAAAGGTCTAGGTCATACAGTTTCAGAGAATAAGAGTTATAAAGGTTTTCCTATGAAAAACTGATAAGCCCAGGGGCGGGCCATTTTTGACCCGGGGGTCATTATTTTAACAATCTTGGTCAAGGTTCACAACATGATGCTACATATGAAATTTGGTTGCCCTAGGACTTATAGTTATTGATAAAAAGATAAGTTTTGACCTCGGCTGTCAATATTATGTAAATGCGGAAAATGACCGCGCCCTCTGGCGGCCATGTTTTTTGACGGATCAAATTTTTTTGAACAAATTTGAAAGTGTATTAATTGAGAAACATTTTGGTGAAAACCAAATTGAAATCGGACCAGTAGTTTTTGAGAAGAAGATTTTTTTAGATATTGTGCATGGTTGCCATGGCAACAAGACCTATAGCCCCACCCACTTTTTTTCAACAATTTTTGAAGCTCACAACTACAGTATGTATCTGACCAAGTTTGGTTAAAATTGGGCCATTGGTTTCAGAGAAGAAGTTATTTGAAACAAATTGTGAACAGACAACACAGACACTGACACGGTCACGGACACCAACACCGACACCGACGGACGGCGACCGATCACAATAGCTCACCTTGAGCACTTTGTGCTCATGTGAGCTAAAAAGGTAAACCAAGATGCAAACTAAAAGGTTCCCCAAGAATTCTCTAAGTCATTGGACCGCGAAATCTAGGTCACAGTGACCTAGTTACCCACAGCATGTGATGATGACCTCACTACAACTATACATGCCAAATTTGGTTGCTGTAAGACTTAAGCTTTGGCTAAAACTGACACTAACAAAAAGCTGAACCAAGATGCAAACGAAAAGGTTAACCAAGAATTCTCTAAGTCATTTAGCCATGAAATCTAGGTCACAGTGACCTAGTTACCCACGGCATGTGATGATGACCTCACTACAACTGTACATGCCAAATTTAGTTGCTGTAGGACCTATTAAGATTTGACTAAAACTGACACTTACAAAAAGGTAAACCAAGACGCAAACGAAAAGGTTAACCAAGATTCTTTAAGTCACTGGACCGTGAAATCTAGGTCACAGTGACCTAGTTACCCACGGCATGTGATGATGACCTCAGTACAACTATACATGCCAAATTTGGTTGCTGTAGGACTTAAGCTTTGGCTAAAACTGACACTAACAAAAAGGTCAACCAAAGTGAGGACGGACGGACCGACAGACAGACAGACGGACGGCATTCGCCAATCTATAGACCGCATTTTCAATCCGGCCAATGACAAACAGTGAAATCCCTGATTAGACGGCTCCAGAAGGAGCCCTCTAATCAGGGACTTCACTGTTTACATTAAACAAATGTACTCTCCACAGGTACACTTTTTGTAAAGGACACATATATGCGTCACTAGGGCTCAATGAGTGAAGTGAACTGACCTTAAATTCAATACTGATCACCACATCTTTTTTCATATCTTAGCTATTTCAGAGAGAAAATCTTTTAATGGTTCTATGAATAAATGAATGAATGAATGAATGTTGTTTATTTGTTGTAACCGCTCTATGTATTTGCAACCAATATTAACAATCTGTGTCTCTTAGAAAAAAACGGACTACCAGTACCTAAAAATGAAAGAAATCTTACCTTAAATTCCCACAGATTAGATGCGGCTTTTACTCCTTTCGTTTGTACAATGTATATGGAATTGAGCAAAGCTTTCTTATGAAGAGGATCTGTTATATTAAAAGTGCTAACTAATGTTTCTTCATCCATGCCCAGAACTAGGCGACCACCTGAAGACAGAAAAACCAAAGCTTTAAAAATACAGGATTTTACAATAAAGTCATTGAACTCTCCCCCAAGCATTTAACACATTACCCAATAAATACTCCCTTGATTTATATATTTCAAATTTATACTGTCATGAATATGTATCATAAGAGATATTGTCTATATCCTAGCAGATGATCGCTTAAAGCAGGTGCATTCTGCTTTACTTTCCACCTACTTTAAGTGTTCACCTGTTTTTAAAACTAGAAACAGGCTATGGGGTAATGGGTGAAGGTGGATACCAACAGCAGGATAAAAGTCAAGCATAAAGGTCTTACGGAACTGTCTCTTGTACTTTTATGCTGCTTTATATTCTTACATTTCCTTAACATTACCACATAGCCTGTTTCTAGTTTTAAAGACAACTCAATAAAAGGCACAAAAAGGCTATATATTCTTGCTTACACGCCTACACTGTTATTTCGCATACCAGGTTATGATCTGTTTTGCTGAAAAGTTTGGATATGAAAAAAATTGATTTATTCGTAGCTGTCCCAAAATTGATGTTTGCTGCTAACAACTGAAGCCATCATTGTTTGAAATTCTTGGTACGAATCACAAAATAGAGTTCAAACACCTTACCATATTCAAAATCAAAAACTTTGAAAAACAATGTTTCATGGCAGAAATCTACACGCCAAATGATTATGAAACAATTCATGGAACTAACTCTAAACTTGTGCTAAGCTGTCACTCAAAACAAGATCAGTATCAGTCTTTTATCCTGGTGGACGCTTAATGCTGGACAAGGTAAAGCAAAAAGCATAGATCATTTCTGTATTATAGACAGATGGTTGCTTAAAGCAGGCTGAAAGTAAAGCAGAATGCTCCTTTAGTAGCAATCTGCTTTACTTTCAGCCTGATTTCAGCTACCATCTGGGAGGATACAGGAAATATTTCTTATGGTGCATATTCATGACTGTAGTAAGTTGGAATTATTTTCTTCAGAGGAGGAATAAATCAAATGTGTTAAAATGAGTGTTTATGGAGTAAAGGGCTAAAGAGATACATGTTTCTTCTAATAGTTTGGCTGTACATTGTATACTTGTGATTGTTAATCTGTATTCTAATACAACTCACGCACACCCCTATATAAACAAAGAAGGACGCAACTGTGTTTGAATTCTCAATAAAACATGCACACATTGTAACGGCTTAAATGTGACATTACAGACGTAATATAGTGTTTTAGCTAATGCGGAATGGCGGGGCGGCCCGCCCTTCTGCCCTTTTGATCCGCCCTTCTGCCCTTTTTCCGGTGTAAGGATCCGCCCTAGTGCCCCTATTCTGTGCCCTTATCCATTTCTTACGTACATGTATAGTTATACAGTCAATCCTCTTTGCAGCGATAGTTTCGATACTTGTTATATGGGATGTTGGATTAACGTTACTGATATATCGGACTTTTGAAACACTCAAAATTGAACTAAGCGATTACTGCATGACGCAAATTAACATGTGTATTAGTAATCTCTAAAACAGACAAATACTTGTGGTGGAGTGAAAGCGATACAGAAGGCTATAGCAGTAGCTTTCTGTGTGGTTTTAACTCAACAGTAAGTAACCATAGAGCTTCCAAATAAGCCGTTTTAATACTTACAAGTTTACTACAAGACTAAATTAACAATAAAACTAATTACCATTGATTTTTGACTAACTATAATTTGATGAATTATTCATGCTTCTCTGATAAACTGTAATTTGTATGTGTAATTTACATGTTCACTCCAGTGACACTGGATGGCTAGAAGTAGCTACTTTGTACTTAATGCCAATAAAAAGTATTGTATTCTATTGTATTGTATTTGATATAGACCGCCCCGCTGCCCGGAGCGATACCACTTACTGTCGCTAATCCCATTATTGCCAATCAGTGCAATGCGACACGCGCGTGTCATAGACAATATCAACAATTATAGTGTGTAATCGACCGATACACATATGTACCTGGTGTGGTACCCCGCATAGCGAGAGTGTACGACTGAAGCCGGATTAAATCGAAACGCATGTTGACCTCGTTGAAAAACAGAATATACGACACCCTTTTCCCTAAATTTAAACATTCATATGATTATTATCCATTATGAAGACTGAAAAAAAATCACAGATTAAAACGCAAACGCGAGTCGGATCTTGGAAAAATATGCTCGATACAGGGCCAATAAAGAATGCTCGACGAACGAACATTTTAGGTGAATATAGATCTAAAACCGGAATTAATTTTCTTAGAAGGAAATACTTTCCATACAAATCTTTATTAATATTCACGTACCAGAAACGAACAGTCTTCCAAATTTCGGAAATGGAAAATTCAAACGCGCACCGTGCTTCGAACTTTTACACAAGTTGTCTTTACTCGTTTTATTGGCTATAAGAAAGGTAATTCCCCGCATCTTTTTTTTAAACATCCAATGAATGTAGACGTTATATACACCCATTTAGAAAGACAGTATTGATGATTGACGTGAAATTAACAAATTACATCTTACAGGTGTATATTTCACTGGAGTTTCGGGAAATAAGTTACGACCGAGAGGTTTGATAACGTCCGTTTCTGCCATCAAATACTACATACGCGCGAGAATCGAAGAATGGGATATTTATCGGTTCTGTGCTGTTGTTTTTATTTTGGTAAGTTCATATTGAATAATCTATTTGAAACAGAACATCAGCGTGACAACACATATCTAAGTAGATCCTGTTTAATTTTCCCCGTGATGCAGTCTAATTAATTGTATTCTGTTTTATGACAGGTGGTTGCTATGGGAAGGCTGCATTTTATTAATAGGAAAATCCTTAAGACACCCACTTGCCTGGATACAGCAACAATCCAATGCCAATAATTATTGTACTTTATAGTAGATCTATTTGTTTGTGTGCATGTTTAACTGTGTGCGATATTAGAAAAATCTCAAAATAATTTTAAATCAGACAAACAGGTACCGGTAATACACCCTATACAAAGGACTTACCCAGGGCACTCTGATCTGGGTCTATACTATTTGCATAAAGGTAAAGACACTCCATAACCTAGTTTCTTGCTCTCTTTTTTTTTTAAAGAATTAAGTAAGAGAATTGATATTTTCTAGTATTGATCGTTTTGGGGCTTTTACACCCCTGTTTTACAAAATACATTGTTGCAAAAGAATGGAATACTACTTTAAATGCCAACCTCAATCAACAGCTGTAATGGGAAATCATCAGGTGCTGGAGTCAAATTTAGTTGTGTAACTTTAAATATTAATAATGTGTGATTTAAAGAAAAAAAAATCTTGATCTGTTATTGGCTGATTTCATCCATTTTCAATAATACTTGTATGCATCTGTATAATGTACATGTATAGCTAAAATCCACTACATGTGCATACATGTTTATTATATATCTCTGTATGTAGCAAAATTGCACTATTTCATCATCTAAAGTCCAAAAAATTTCCGCCGCAGCGCAGGAGGGGACGCCCCTCCCCAATGTTCTATTGCCACATGTATAACCTTTATCTTTACAGACTTATATGCTGAATACATTAAAAGTGCTCATGGACCTATAAGACTTCGAATATGATGAAAAGACACCTAGAAATGTTAACAATCCCCTCGCCGAAGTTGCGGGTCCGCACTTTGTTTGCACCCTGCCCTTTTTTGGTGCCCCCCTGCCCCTTTTTGGTGCCCCC
Source organism: Gari tellinella (assembly GCA_922989275.2). NCBI lineage: Eukaryota > Metazoa > Mollusca > Bivalvia > Cardiida > Psammobiidae > Gari > Gari tellinella. The sequence continues at coordinate 23,587,052 of OV277856.1, read as the reverse complement.
CTGCCCTTTTTGAGAGTCTGGCTAAAACACTACGTAATATGGCTTCGAAAATGCATACGCCAAGGAATGAAGTGCCGTTGGGGGGCGCAAATTGTGGTTAAATTGAAGTGTTAGAATCAAAATAATAAAATTCATACCAGTGTTTAATCGTAAAAAGACAGTTGGAGTAAAAGGAGTTGAGATGCGTAGTAATTTAATCACGAGGCCGTAGCCCGAGTGATTTAATTACAAGCATCTCAACGACTACCTGTGTTCGATTGCACGATAAAACACTGGTATGAATTTATTATTTCTTAAAATAATGATCGTAAAATACCTATATTTTTGTCTTTCACCACTTGAGCGTATATCTGTGACCAGGAGCCCATCTCTGTCAGCCATGACTCCACGTCTTCCGACGTCCACTTTGTGAGTGGCTTGTTTACCAGTAGATCTTGATCAGCGCTCCGCCAGAACCAGGACAAGTAGAGCACCTGATAAAGACAAAGCATCAGTGTTGTTTTCTTTAACTCATCACTCCATAGATATTCATTGTAACACATTTAATTTACTCCTGCACTGAAGAAAATAGTTGTTCCATTTTACAGTCATGAATATGTATCATAAGAAGTATTTTCTATATTCTAGCTTAAAGCAGGCTGAAAGTAAAGCAGAACGTGCCTTAAGGCACATTCTGCTTTACTTTCAACCTGCTTTAAGCAGCAATCTGTCTTCAAACTAGCAACAGGCTATGGGGGAAAGGGTTAAGGGGAATGGTTGAGAGAGTCTTTTAGCGTGGAAAAATAGATCTTTAGGTGTTAAACCCATTACCCCAAAGCCTGTTTCTACTTTTGAAAACAAGTTACATATACCACTTAAAGCAGGATGGAAATAAAGTAAAATGCTCCTTATGGAGAAATCATTCTGCTTTACTTTCAGCCTGCTTTATGTTCCCATCTTGAAAGGTACTGGAAACGCTTTTTTATTTCATGTTAGGACTTCAAAGCTTTTTTTTGGTACAGTGCTCCCTCTCTACAACAACACCAAATGAAAGACAAAGAGTGTGTGTGTTGTTCGGAGGGAGTTGTTATAGGGAGGGATACTTAATACCCTTAGAGTACATTTGCAAACAGTTTGAACCCAGATCAGACATCGTGTAACGCGGCGCCTGATCTGGGTTCAAACTGTTTGCCACTCGTCTTTATGTTTCTTCTGTCAAAATGTCCAATAAATAACTTTGTGGAAAAACAGCAGACAACAATTTCAAGCAGACAGTATTGCAGCACTGAAAGTGTTAGACATAATTGTCTTGTTTGGGGAACAGTGGCAAGCATTCTTGTAAGGAGGGAATCATTGTTCAGTAAGGGAGGGAGCACTGTAGAAGCATAAAAAGGTGTATTCATGAGACAAAGGGTTAAGATTGATGGTTGGTTTACATTCAGCCTGCTCTAAACGGTAATGGAATTAACCCATTATCCAATTGCCAGTTTCCAGTATTGATGCTAAGTGGACACTTAAAGCAGGTTGAAAGTAAAGCAGAATGCGCCTGAAGGTGCATTCTGCTTTACTTTCAGCCTGCTTTAAGTAATCATCTGCTAGGATATTGAAAATATTTCTTATGATGCATAAAATTATTATGACTATAAATTTGGACTATTTACTTCAATAGAATAATGAATTAAAGGCGTAAAACGGCATATTTATGGGGGAATGGGTTAAAGTTCATCCATTAACAAACATTAATTTGATCAGTTGGGTCATGTTAACAATCTTACATTGGGACATTTAATTCTTTTACAAACATGAAGATTTACGTTACATTACGTAAAGTTATTTGGGTTGGTGCTTTTCATTATCTACCATTGCAAACCTTACCACAACAACGACAAAAGCAAAGCACACTCCGCCAAAGAAACCTTGACCCTGGGCCTGTCGAGAGCCGATGTCTTTCTCACTGGACAAAGTTTGATCAAACTTGGCAATCTTTGCTATCGCCTCTTCTGTTAGAACCTCTGTCTCTCTTTCAGTCAAAGAATTAGAATGCATCTTTTTCTGCAAGTTTCTTAGATAGAAAAATATAAACAAGTAGATAAGTTTTCATTTTAGTGAACTTGGGTTGCAAACCTAGTATACAAAGTTATGTAATAACTAATGATGACTGTAACAGGGCTCCAGATAAGGGGAGTATTTCAAAAAATAAAATCTTTATTTGTGCTTTAAACCCTATGATGTCACTACTCATTAGAATTGTCTCAAAGAGACGATTTTAATGAGTAGTAACACCATAGGATTTGGTGTTGTATGAGTGAGAAAATGTTTTATTTGTTCAAATAACTCCCCCTTATCTGGTGCCCTGGATGTATTATCAAAATCCTTTCAATTTTGCCTCCAAAAGGGTTCAATGATTATGATAAGTACATGTATAACATTTTATTGCTCAATTGAGGACACCATTTTCTCCATCATAGTGGAATTGAGATGACTTACTATGATAAAGAGACATTAGAAAGACTAAAGTGATGCAAAGAAAGAAAGTGTCAAAAACATTGGAGTGAACAGTAGAGAAGACTTTATTCTTTCCCAATAAAAAAAGTTACATAAAAACTATTATTTCCATTGCACACAGTTTGGAGACAGATCAGACGTTTGCCACTCAGTTAAAAAACAGTCATTTTATACATTGTACTGCAATGCGTTTGCTTTTGTTTTGCGTTTAAACGGGAAAGAATGACATTTTCTCCACTACAAAAATATAGAAGACTGACAAGAGAAAATCCGGCTGGAATGTTACTTTGGTGTCACATATCATTGACTAGTTTCGTCCTTGTTTGGACTCATCAGAATGAATGAGATGTACCACTGTGGCATCTCACTTTTATACCTGAGGGTTGCTACCATGTGACCTTTGTTTGGCATCATGGTTTCTAAGCATGTGTTATTTACACAGCTTTTGATGATGACAGTCATTATGATGTCATCAGTTGATGTGGTTTCAACATCATGACGTCACAACGTCGAGTTGATGTCATGATGTCATCATGATGTCATCTGTTGCTATGGCTGCTGTTTTGCAGTCCTAAGTAGGGCTGAAACGAGTCCAGATTTTCTACCCGGGTACCCGTTCTGCAACTACTCGCGGGTACCCGGGTACTCGCATTGCCGATATAACTCTATAGTTTAGACTATAGACGTATGGTAACTTAGTACCTACTGTAACTTATCCTCCTATGGATGATTTTCGGGGGGAAATAGCAACGTGACATACATACCTGTGAGGTTTGTTGAATAAAGCCTAATTAAAGGTCGGGTGTTTACACGTGTACACATGTTTACGTTTAGTATTTTCCCTTCCATTCTTTATAAATTTGGAGACCGTTTACACGTCTTACGATAATGCCATAAAGAAGGTGATCGTATGTAATGCACTTACGTGTTTACTGTAACTGCATGAATCTGATGATCAACAAATTGTGTAAAAGAGCAAGAGCTAGATCTAATCTGTTGAGAAAGTTTCGGTTGCCATTTTGAATTATAACAGACTAATAACTCCATTGGGCATGATAGTTTAGTGTTGCATTATAATTTATTCTATGTAACTCTTAGTTCAGTGATTGATCAAAACATCCGTAATGATTGTGTCTGTAATAGACATGACGCTACATGACGTCATCAACAGCTTGTCAATTAGTTTCTTTGTTGTTGCAATATGGTAGAATTCAATATGTGTTGAATTCAATATGTGTTAACTCAGACCTTTTTTCAGCGAGACTATTCGAGGTGTACTCTTAAAATGCATTACATTTGTAAATAATAATAATAATTCCAACAGACCAGCGATAAATCATTGAACACACGGAATTAGCTCGTGCACCAATATTCAGACTAATTGCGCATCGTGTTATAGATATGCGTATTAATTGGCCCCACACTTGTCTAATTTTCTTAAGTTAACCTGGACAAAATATAAGGTAATCCGATTGACATGTAAATTAGCTAACCTGATATTATTATTTTATCGTTTTTGATTGGATGTTCTCAGAAAGATTTCCATGAACGTCATAAGATCATAGGGTTTAATCAGAAGCAAACCGAAGAGTTCGAGGTCAGAAGGTTAGTAAGCGTTAAGTTTCAACTGTCAAAGTTGCGAAGGAAGCATTATTTCTTAGACAAATAAAATTGTTCATTAGGCATTTGTTGTAAAAACAGATGATAATAGACTAAAATTCTTTAACGAAAGCTTTACAAAACGCAGCGTGTATCAAAAATACTGGGAACATCTGAAAAGTTTATAGAATTGTTCACATTAAACACTTCATTTTAACGGCATAATTTCGTGTTTTAGCTCCGTGTACACGCTTATAAAAAATCAGTAAACGCGCGACCCAAACTTTGTTAGAAGTCTGTTATTTTGTTTTATACATGCCTATTCAAGCTTTATCTGCTTGCAATTCTTGAAAAAATGTTTTCTTGAACGTGTTTGTCAAGCTTTTTTATTTCACACAGTTACAAAAATTATCAACTATATTCTGCTTAAAAATTACATATCAGGTAACGGGTAGTGATTTCGTACCCGGGTACTCGCCAATTTCTACCCGACCCGCGAGTACCCGAGTACTCGTTTCAGCCCTAGTCCTAAGCATGTCCTATCTTATCCATACTTAGCAATTGACCTTGACTGGAGTTGCTTCTCAAATCTTCTTGTTTCTCTGTATATTTATAAGTAGATTTCTGGACCAACTCTTCTTTAGAATTGTTCCTTCATTTTAGAAACAGGCTTGATCTTCTGTTTAGACCTCCAGAAATTGGCAATTTTTTACCAGCAGACCAACATTATGAGGTTTGCTTAGTTGGAACAACTATTTGTGTCCATGGATAAGATAGAAAAAGTAATTCCCAGGTATAAAATAGAAAGAGACAACCAGTTACTGTTTGAACAACAGTTACCCTTTGTGTTCCTCTTTCAGTGACATCTGTAACGTTTTCCATATTTGCGTTTGACCGACAGCCAGCATCACAATGCTTCAGAAGAAAAGTGACATACTACGACATAAATAAGTGGAAACAGAATGATGCTGGCTGGGAATAGACACGTCCACAGCTTGCTACCCTTGCTAGTTTAGACTTCCTAAAGGAAAAGGAAGGTTTACAAACCGAAACTTCTATGAGACCGGTTTCTGAAGACTTGCTCCTTTTTGAAGCAGCTCTTCTGTGGACTTGCTTCTATTTGAAGCAGCTCCTCTGGGGACTTGCTCCTATTTTCTCCACTGTTAACATTTGCCTATTATGGTAAAGCAATACTGAAGTCTTGCATTTGCTGCTTCCTTGTAATTACACGCCCTGTAATCTCTGGCTCCCTCACATTTTCGCGATGTATTGAAAAAAGAGCCAAAGAAACTTCCGAGAAGCATCCAAAGACAGGATATGGCCACGAAAGGTAAGACAAACAATGCATCGTGCACATATTTCTTGCTCTATAAAAGTCATCAAGTGTTTTTCCAAAAATCGGGCTTCGTCATTCCACATAGAAATGTACATATCTTAAGTCCGTGTTGATTTTTTTACAAAACAATTCTGTTTGTAACCGTTAAATCGAACCAAAGTTTGGACAAAACCAGATCAAAACCGAAAGTAGTCAAAAAACACTTCTGTTCAATGTGTTATGCCAGATTCCTTTACTTTTAGCGTGCAACATTATTCACTGAAATATTCTTGTTCGATTTTGTATCATATTATGTTACCAATTATTATATTCCTTTCATACTCACCAATTTATCGATTGAGATGGAGCCAGTGTTAAAGAGAGGGAGTCAATGTGCAGAGAAGGAGCCACTAAACGCATTTAATGCAGTATGACAAAATGTGCGAATTACATGTATTGTCTTCTTCAAATAAAGCGTTGTGTCAAAGTATTTTGAACACAGAAACCTATCAGTGAAGTTACGAATTCAATAAATAAGATTTGGTGACTTGATTTGTTGCTGAACAAAGGAAAATATATTGCCCAAAGGCTCAAGCTTGTAAATTTGTAAAATACGGAAATAAAATAGAATAAATAAAAATAAAAAGCTATTGCCAAATTCTTCATAGGTTGGATATTTAGTTAAAATCGACATTTTGTTGATTTTTTTCATTTAAAAATTATTAAATATCTTATAGTGAAATAAAGTACTTTGTTGCAAATTATGTAAAGTCCGAATCAGTTCCCCATTAAAGAGACTAGCCAAACTTATTTAGATTTTTCCAAACCCCATAAGGATGAATCTACCATTTTGCATTCATATGTTCGAAACGCTATCCCAGTTTCGTCTGAGAGAGAAATGACTTTTGGTGAGTTGTTCGAACTTTCGTGGAACCACGTGATAAAGCATGTAACACATTCCTTGCTGCATTGAAAGTTTTCAAAGAACACAATATGTATACCGACATCAAAACTTTCATGGAGATTCGGCAACTGCGAAAAAAATAAAGAAATAACCCTGAATATTTTTAAGGAGAGAATACAACAATATCCGATGGTACAAGAGCTCGCCGTGGATGACGATCCTGACAAGACACTGTCATATGACGTTGAACAGTTATTACAGCAAGCAGAGCAACAAAATCTTCCGATTATCCTCGGCATTGAAGAAGCAAATGATGTTTGCATTTTATTGATGGAGCGAAATCATATCAAATGGAAAGATATAGACATATATATTTTATAAATATGTATTTTCTTTGAAGTACTTTTTCTATCTATGATATCAATTGTTATTCTGAACTAATATTGACGTTCAGCATTTGACATTACGTCTATAAATTTCATCTTCCCGTTAATTAACTGATGTTTGTAATATATCCACGCGTTTCTCTCTTTGTCTTAGACTTAAACATATATATGCTGTCTTTTGTGTAATGATGCTGTTTGAGCGACTGTGTGGTTTGTATATAGTGTCCCCTCCCTGTATGAATATCTTTACTTTCATTAACGCGCTTTTATGCTTCAAAATTAAAATAAAACAAATAAATTTCCACAATCTTTCTTTGAAATGTAATTACTTTGTGCATACGTTGGCTCCATCTCTGCATCTTCGCTCCCCCTCTATAACAAGGGCTCCTTCTCAATAAATTAAATTGATGATCAGGACATGATCTTAATGATTGATAACGTTATATAATGCAAAATCGAACAAGTATATATCAATCAATAACGCTCCACGCTTAAAGTAATGGAATTCGGAATAAAACATCGAGCACATGTGTTTATTGTCTACTTTCGGTTTAAATCGGGTCATTGTCCAAACTTTGGTTCGATATAACGGTTACAAACAGAATTGTTTTGCAAAGAAATCAACACGGACTTAAGATATGTACATTTCTATGTGGAATGACGAAGCCCGATTTTTAGAAAAACACTTGATGACTTTTATAGAGCAAGAAATATGTGCACGATTCATTGTTTGTCTTACCTTTCGTGACCATATCCTGTCTTTGGATGCTTCTCGGAAGTTTCTTTGGCTCTTTTTTCAATACATCGCGAAAATGTGAGGGAGCCAGAGATTACAGGGCGTGAATTAGGCTATTTAAATTAAATCCTTTAACCAACTCAGCTCTAACAATGAGTATACTTCATTTACTTGTCATTATAAAACAGTACATACAAGTAAAGAGTGCACTTGTCCTATGCAAACAGGTGTAGACCCAAATCAGAGGGCTCCTTAAAGGAACCCTCTGATTAGGATCTATAATGTTTGTCCTTAAGCAATATATTTGTAAAAATTATTCCCTAAAATGTCAAAAATGGGCTAGACTCGATTGGAAACTGGAATTATCCATTTGAGGGGTGAACAGGGTTATAGATAAGGTTTGGATGCAATTGGGTATTTACTCCTTGATATTTTACAGAATTGGGTTTTTGCAAATTTTATTGGGTATTGGGAGTTTTCGTAATTGGGTATCATTCATATTCTGATTAGGTTTCCAAAATTTCTTTGCTTTTTGCTACATTTCTTTGCTTTTTGTTACTCCTTGTTGTGAAAAACAATTGCTTTTTCCACAACTTTAATTGGGTAAATACCCCAATACTCCCCTTATCTGTAACCCTGGGTGAATGAGTTAGTTTCTGGAACACTGCCCACTTGAGGATTTCCAGGGCTGCCATAAGTTGACATGAAAAATCCTAAGATTTCCAAATTTGCATTTTTCAAGCACGATTTTACGAATTATACCTTTACCCCATAGCTTTTTCTTGTTTTGTTGACATGTGACTTAGGGCGCATTCTGCTTTACTTTCAGCCTGATTTAAGCTACCATGAACTGGGAAAAAATCCGGAGATTTAGGGAAAATTTAGGAAAAATCCAAAGAAATGGCAGCCCTGGTCAAGTCAAGGTACTGTAACATTGTGGAAAACTAATTGTCTTGAATTTGCCCCTTCCTTGTGGTCAGACAAACTACTTAACCCTTTACTACATAACCTGTTTCTAGAATTGAAGAGTGGTTACCACTTAAAGCAGGTTGAAAGTAAAACAGAATGCACCTTAACCCATTAACTCATAAGCAATTAACAATTATTTGAAAGTAAAACAGAATGCACCTTAAGGTGCATTCTACTTTACTTTCAGTCTGCTGTAAGCTATGATCTGCTTGGTTACATGAAACATTTATGTTGCATATTCATTGCTGTATAAAATGGAACTCTTTTTTTTGGATAAATTAAATGTGCGTAAAAGGGTGTATCTATGGAGGAAAGGCTTAAATTTAACCCTTTAATTGATGGAAAAAGTAAATACAAATATAAAACCTGCACACCTTAGTGTAATGTTCACTTGAGGGTTTCCGGTCCAAGGACTCCGACACTGTGGACATTCTGTCTTCTTGGAAGTGAAATACCACTCAGCGATACAAAGTCGACAGAAACTATGGCCACAAGTGAGAGTTGTGGGCTGAACCATGAGATCAAAACAACATCCACAGAGGAAGTCTTCAGAAGATGAATAACTTTTATCAACAACCCTCTGTCTCAAGTTGTTCTCTGTTTCCATGTTGTTGTTAGAGTTGTCATCCATGTTTCTGCAATAAAAATTTAAATAAATATTAGGTTCATTCCAGTAAAACCTCTCTATTACGGCCACTAAAAAGAAGGCTAATTGATGGTAGGAAAGACAGGTGACAGCCTAAAGCAAGCTGACAGTAAAACAGAAGGCTCCTCATTTTATTGCCTCTGTCAGTGACAACAGTTTGTTTACAACCAAAAACGGCTTTGTGAGATGACGTAAGCCATGGCTAATGCCATACCAAGCACTTCTGTGATGCCCCCAAAGTTATAGGAAATGTGGGAATTGAGGATATTGCAAAATCCTGACAGTCAGATCCTGAAAAATGGGCTACTATCAGATCCGTCTGATCTGGATCTACACTGTTTACATAGAACAAGAGTACCGTTACTATGGTCAAATGAGTTAAAGCCACCTGTTTTCGTGGTTTTCTAAATAAAACTGTACTGAAACCAACGGGCAAAAAATAAATATTGACACACCTTCATAAAATTTTGACGTTTCCTGCAAATGCTTTATGGAGCCGGTTGTTTAGTTACTGTGGATTTCGAAATGTAACAATAGTCTAAAGCAACTCTTCATCTCAACTGTCAATTTTGCCGGCAATTTTGTGTTTCGTGAAGTATGTAAACAACGTAGTGTAGCTCAGTTGGCAAACACGATAGAAATTAAAGGAATAATAGAAAAGTTGAAGAATATTCAGTTTAGGAAAAAATATGAGAGACAATACAAAATTCAAATTTCAAACAATTTAAGAAATAATTGAGATACTAGATTTATGAGAAATATGACAATTTAATTCTCTTTTCTGACTATTTATATTGAAATTATGCTTTAACAATTTTAAATTCGATTAAATCAACGCCATAGAACTGCAAATTAAATTGCCTGAGCAAATTAAATCCCTTCCTTATATCGCTTAAACATAGATAAATAAATTTGTACCAAAAGAGGTTAGAATTAGAGTCATTCTGTATTTAAAAAATCGGAAAGTATTTATAAAATATTGGTATTTAACAGGTAAATTAAAATTATCAGTGTATTTTATTTTATTAATTGTATTTGTTTAAGCGGCCTGTGCGTCAAGGGAGGTTACTCTGATTACTTTTAATGCAAGGGAGATCACCGGTGGTGCTGGGGAGAAAATGGAAGTGACAAGAAAAAGTGAGGGTTACTTTAATTCCATTTTAAACCCCATTCAAACAGAACATTCCTTCGACGATGACAATGCCATCGCTATCTTAGAGTGACATAATTTTAACATTTTATTGTGTTTTATTCGTTTAATTTTCACTTAAGAAAAAAATTGCCTTGTGTTCGTCCCACAGAGTCATCGACCCTATTTAGTTGTTTTTTTTATCGTACGCTCTACTGTTTTGCACACTGGCTTATTCATTTCGTGGGCTGCTTATTTGAAGAATTTCTTAAAGGTGTTGTTTCTGGAATTCTTGTAACTGGGCAAGCATTTCATTAAAAAAAAAAACACCAAAAAACTGGATAGCAGTCCTGATGAGACGGCTATAGCCTTGAAGTCTGGCTATCCGGTTCAGATGAGATGGCTAGCGTGCCCTGTCAGTATATATACAGAATGATGTGTATGTGAAGGCTTTACGTCCCTTTTTTAAGTCAGCACTGACCCATTATGGTGGGGACTAGGGACGCCAACAGACGTTAACTTATTTTAGTTTTTGATGGAGATGCAAGGACAGATGGAATCCCACTGCAGGAGAAACCACTGGTTCTTTTCACAGGGTCAACGATACATTGGAAATGGGGTTTTTGAGGTCTCATCCTGAGACCCATTAGTTAAGGTTTTTGGTGTAGCAGGGGATCGAACCAGGAACCAGGCCTGTGTTACTAGTCAAGCGCGTTTACACTAGACCACGAATCCGCCACTACTGAAAGAAAAAAGTTCAGTAATACATAAAGGATGTGAACCACCTCTAAGTGTTGTTTTTCATCACTCATATCAGGGTTTTCCCTAGGCGTTGACAAATGGGGGACATTGTGTCCCCCAGGTTCATTAGTTTGGGGGACAAAACTAATTTTTGGGGGTCACTTGTCTTGACACTGCTTTTTACCTTTTAAATAAAACTTTAGGACATCATGCACTTGCAGCATTGCTGTTTTGTAGGTAACTTATTCTATAATAGACTGATAGTACATGTATACCCTTCCATCTCAATAAATCCTCTAGGGATGTAAAGATGCTTAATGCAGTATGACAGTATTGCAGAAAACCACCTATTAAAAGACAAAGATTATGGTCTTCAGAGTTTCTTCTGTTTGATGTTTTAACACATAACATTTTGTGATCACTGTGATGGATTTTCAAAGTTGCATCAAATTTGACCCCCAGTAAAAATGTTTGAGGGACATTTTATCAAAAAGGGGGTCAATGGCGCCCATGTTGTGCACCAGGGAAAACCCTGCTCATATTATTGCCTAATGGCATAAACAACAACATGTCACAACATAGAAAGAGAATATAGACTGTGTAAAATGTTTTAAATATTTTTGTATATAAAGGGAGGTAACTCATCATTAATTTGTGACTTCTTCAGACAGATCCACACAGTTGCTTATTATTATCAGTTCTCTTTTCCCCCCAAGTACCATGTCCATTTGGAACAACCTTCCCTCTGAGATTGTGCTTCTGCCTACACTTGAATCCTTCAAGCAGGCAGTATGCCAAATTGCCTACAACTAGTTGCAGCAAGTCTTTTTTAACCTGATTTTAAACTCATCGGTATATTTAACACTTTTAACTGTTTTTCAGTCTTACTTTCATACTTTGACGTCTTACTGTCAATACTTTTGCAAAACTCTTTTTTCTTGCACTGACTGCGTGTCTGCTAATAATACCGTAAAGGGAGTTCAGCAGTAATTGAAGATGGATAGATAGCTTTACAACTCATACACCAGATGTCAGTCACGTTTTTCTCATGAAAGTTAGCAATAATGTTGAAAAAGTAGCCTGCAAAAAGAAACCCAGGTTTTGTGAATCATTCTTTGTTAAAAAGCAATTTTTTCAAATTACCTCCCTTTTCATCCAAAAAAATGAGTAAACTTGGAACAAATAAAATTGGAAAACCCATATTTATAAATGATGTATGTCGATGCATAGAGGACTCTCCCTGAAATAGTTTGCCTTACTTTATTATTTTCTGCTATTCCGTCTGTATGTGTCTTTGATAATGCTTTCCAGTAGGGCTGTGCATCGGCAGTTATTTGCTTTATAATACGTATCCCAATATTTCATTTTCACATACATGTACGTATTGCTTGGGAAAATAAAAGGCGATATGTAGTGCAATATTTAAGTCGTGATACAATACATATCATGATACAGAAGTTTAGATATAAACACAACAGCTTTTTGTTTGTAACCAACCTGGATGTTTTAATCAAATATGTATATATTAACAACTACACGTATTTGTTAAAAGTATGAGTTTGAAGAGGTATTTTCCCTTCAAAGAGTATATCATTATACCGTCATATCAGCTACTTAAACCTTTACCCAATAAACGCGTCTTTTAGCCCATTTAATTTATCCGCTGAAGAAAATAGTCCCAATTTACACAGTCATGAATATGAATGATAAGGAATATTTTCTTTATTTTACTTTAGCAAGTGGTAGCTTAAAGCAGGTTGAAAGTAAAGCAGAATGCGCCTTTAGGCGCATTCTGCTTAACTTTCAATCTTTTTTCAGTGGTTACTTGTCTTCAAAACTAAAAACTGGCTATTGCTTAATGGGTTAATATTTGGTGCCTGCAAAACAGTGTTACAAGTCAAACAGTTTTGATTCAAATGAGATAATGAGATCATTTGAAGCAATTGTTAACAACAACGGACACGGGGCCATCCTTTGGCTCAGGTGAGCTAAAAATATCAAAGAACGATTTTAAGCAGACGATATTGCAGCTGTGAAAGTGTGACACAAGTGTCTTATTTGGGATAACAGCCACAAGCATTGCTGTCAAAGGAGGGAATCGTTCGCACGGTCGTTGTAGGTGGGGAGCAGTGTTACCTTAACCCTTTACAGGGCTCCAGATAAGAGGTAGTTATTTCAACAAATCCAACATTTTCTCACTCTTTTTAGAACCAAATCCTATGGTGTTACACCATAGGGTTTTATTCAGAAATAAAGATTTTAGTATTTGAAAAACTACCCTTATCTGGTGCTCTGCCTTTACCTCATAGCCTGTTTCTAGTTTTGAAGATAGGCGACCACTTAAAGCAGGCTGAAAGTAAAGCAGAATGCACCTTTAAGCTTTTATCTACTAGAATATAGAATATATTTCTTAAGATGCATATTCATAACTGTATAAAGAAAATCTATTTTCCTCAGTGGAAGAATATTTTATAGGCGTAAAAAGGCGTATTTATGGGGTAATGGGTTGAAGTGTTTACCTTTTCATGGATGTTTTCCAGATATAACCAATCATGACCTCAAATCAGCTGTGCTAAATGTCTCTTTATCAGTGATATAACCGGTAGGTTTAACCACTAACTAGTACATGTATCCAGTAACTGTTTTCAACTATTTGCCTGTAGAGGTGCAATGTACAGTGGAGAATCTGTTATTCTTTCCCAATAAACGAGTTTACGCTAAAACTATTATTTGCAGTGCAAACAGTTTGGAGCCAGATCAGACGCCGGGTAACCCGGCGTCTGATCAGGCTCCAAACTGTTTGCCACCAAGATAAACATGAATTATCAGAATTGTCCAAAAGTTGTTCTTTTCTACGTTTTAGTGCTTTGCGTTTGCGTACGTTTGCGTTTAAACGGGAAAGAATAACAGATTCTCCACTGTACCCACTACTCCATTGATACACATTTTAAAGCATTAAGTTTATTCCTCCACTGAAGAAAATGGTTCCTCTTTACAGTAATGAATGTGTAACATTAGAAATATTTCCTATATCCTAGCAGAACATAGCTTAAAGCAGACTGAAAGTAAAGTAGAATGCCCCTTAAGGGGCATTCTGCTTTACTTTCAACCTGATTTAAGTGGTCACATATTTTAAATACTAGAAACAGGTTATGACTGAAAAGGTTAAACTTTATTTTAGCCACTCAGTATAAAGTATGATTAGCTTGAAAGACGGATGACTCCTCACACACAATGTAGAAATTACAAGTACAGTCGAACTTCGATATCTCGAAGTCGGTTTTGTCGAACATATCTGTATTTCAAAGTTAAAACGTGGCTAAGCCACGTTTTAACTTTGAAATATGGGTATGTTCGACTTAACCCAGCACGAAATAATACAGTTTATGTGTTGAACTATCGGATAATTCGAGTAAAGCGAGTTTGAGTTATCGAAGTTTGACTGTAGTTTAGATGATAGAGCTCTGTTTATTGTAACGTTGGAGGAGTGTCAAATACTTGTACAGTAAAACCTCTCTATTACGATTAATTGATTGTATAAAAGACAGGTCACATCTTAAAGCAAGGTGACAGTAAAACAGAAAGCTCCTATAAAGCTAAAGAAGCTTTATGTTTTACTGTCACCTTGCTTTCAGCAGTCACCTGTCGTAAACACCTAATAATTAATACAATTTTGTGGTTGTAGTAGAGGGGGGCTTTATTGTATATGAATATTCAGCAGGAGACCTTTGCTCCTTGCTGTACATTAAGCTCCTACTGAAGCTTTCTGTTTTACTTTCAGTTTGCTCTAAGATTTTGCTGCTTTAAACACAATTGGATATTGGTGATTTTTTCAGTTTTGATTATGGAGGAAAGAGTTAGTTGGGGTGGAAATAAGCTGAGGTCTACTTTCTAACATACTACATGTACATTCAGGAAGTACATACTGTTGTATAATTTCATATCAGTGATTATTGTTATCTCTGAAACCTTTCATATTGTTCATATCGATTCATAGTTAAATCTTGTCTTCTGTAGTATCAGTGTTAATCACTTATATCAGACTGATAAAGTATAATATAAAGATTATATATAAAACTTGTAATTTTCAGGCAGATTGCTGCTCAAAACTTACTGCTCAAATCTGACTGCTCAAGAGTAAAATAGTTCTCAAGCTTTACATCATCCTGTTTAAGGTGGTTCGCAGGTCTTCTTATTTTCTGTCAAACCTCATTGAAACCTTGATTAAATTGAAATATACCATATGGAGTCCCGAGAGTGAAAAATTGTTAAAAATTTTTTTTTTAAAGCACCAGTTTTTTTTTCTGACAGGACCTTTTTTGGAGAAAAGTTCCATTTTTGAATATTTTTTTTATAAAATAATATAACTCAATATAAACTCAGCTGGGATGGAAATAAACGATTTATGGCGGCCATTTTGTTTCCCCTTTTTGGCCCCTTAAAAGTCAGAATCCAGCTTGGTATCCACTATACATGTATTTGGATTCAGCACCCTTGAAATAGGTTAAAACACTAGGATACCAAGCATTACCCCAATTTGCCTTCACAACTTTTTAAGAGCACATTTTCCCAAAATCGGTCCAGTCTAATAATTTGAAGGCAGATTGCTGAAAATAAGCAATTTTTGTCAAGTGATATGGCATACCAAACCATGTTCAAGCATGGTTCTATTGGTTCAGTATGGACTCTCGGTAAACAAGAATGGTTGCTCCCTCTTCGTAAAGTACAGATATTACTGTCATTGGCTCAATGTTATAATGAGCATACTACCTTAATTTCCCTTATACTTGCTTTGTGAGATGTGTAGATTATGTATATGTGGTTGGCAGGGGCGTAGCCAGCGATACGCATGTACGCACGTGCGTAACATCAGTTTGAAAAATGAAAAATCAAACATGGCCAAAAATGGCATAAAAACCGAAGGCTAAGGGGGGTTAGACCTTAATGTCTAAAATAAAGATTTCAAACACACTTCAGAGCTCACCATTACAGTTCTAATTTCCAATTTTCTCCCAGGGGGAGGTCCCCCGGACCCCCCGTCAGCATTGGTCAATTTCAAGTTTTAGAAACCCAAGAACTTAGTAACTACATAGACGGCAGCCTCAAGCCTACGGTGCTGCATGTAATCTGCTACATGTACTTCTCGTGCGTCTAAACATTGATCGTATGTACAATGTATACCTAAATCGTCTAAAAGTCGAAAGTTCTTGGAAATATTTAGGTTAGTCACATTAGTTGATCGTATTCTGTGTCCAAAATCCCTAGAAACACACTTCAGAACTCACTATTTCAGTTCTATATTACAATTTTTTCTCCCCGCCTCGTACGTCTTAAAGTCAAATAGTTCTGCCAGTGGGAAAAAAATAGTCACAAAATAAGGGTAGGTCTAATAAATCGGAGCCCTCAACGCAATTTTATGGTTCACAATGATCGTATTCAGTGTCCTAATTCCCTCAAAAAACACTTCAGAGCTCACCATTTCAGTTCTTATTTCCATTTTTCTCCCGGGGGAGGACCCCCGGACACCCACTTGCATTTTTCATGTTCGAGTTTCGGAAACTCAGGAACTTTACAACTACAATTTTTAGTCGCCATCATAAAAAACTACAGTGCTTCACCTCTAATGCGGATAAAAGTCTAATTATTTTAGCAGAAAAATGTTAACACACATGTTATGTTATAACGGAGCTTTGAACACAATTGTATAGTTCACATAGATCGTATTCAGTGGTCAAAATCCCTCTAAACACTCTTCAGAGCTCACCATTTAAGTTCTAATTTCCATTTTTCTCCCGGGGGACATAAGGAAATTAGTATTTGAAATCTGTAGCTCTGATATCTTTCTTATTTCAGACTTTCAAAATGTTCTTCCGGAGGTAGCAGAGGCTATTAAAGACTGCAGTTTTCTAGCTATAGATGGAGAGTTTACTGGGCTCAACCATGCTGGTGCCTCACACACAGGAACTTTTGATACACCCGAGGAACGGTATCACAAAATAGTACATGTGAGTAGTCAGTTATTACATTTGTTTATAATGTACACAATAAAGTCAATTAAATGGCCATTCGAAAAATGAACAGACAGGTGACAGCTAAATGCATGACATGTTTCTGCATTACTTTTGTCAAGCATTAAACGGATACCTGTCTTTAGACTATTGATCATCTCCATACTTCATTATTAAATGACGATTTAACACAGGGTTTACTTTATATATATTAATACCTTTAATCAATTACTCCATAGAAACACATTTTTATGCATTAAGGTACTTCGCATATGCGCGTAGTTTCCATACGATTGTTATGAAACTTTTCATGAAGAATGATAATAGCCTAAGAAACAATGTGTGTAAATATAGGCAAAATTTATCGTGTGGTTTGTCTTTAAGGTCTTTTTTCTGACAAAAACCTAGAATTTTGATGATTTTATTTTTCTTAAAAATGAATAAAGCTAATGACTATAATTCTCACCCAATAAGTAGTCCACAACATTCATTACAAGAAAAGCTAAAAACATTTTGAATAAAGGTGTTCAGAAAGATGTTATCAGCTATTTAAATTTTGCAAAATGCTAAAAAATTGAATTACAAAAAACTGACTCATTCAATGTATATTTGTTTTCATTTTATTCAAATATTCAGTCTGAAAAACTTAGAAAATATTACAGTCAGGATTTGTTGTAATAACATATTTTCTTATTAAAATGTGGGATATTTGTTGTTTAGATACAGTTACCTACCTTAGAATTAAAACTTTGTCATTAAAATGCATTATTATTTATTCATGGACTTGCATACAAGGTTTATTATATTGTTTTAACATAATTATAATGGGCAATATCGATCTTGAAAAGGTTAGCGTATTGATAAGCTTCAATGTGTGGCTTTATAGTTCGATCAAATCGTTTACATGTATACCAATTTAATTGACTTGTAAGTCATTAAACTAAAACGTACAGGTAAGTGTACATATACTTGGACCGTAAACATCACTAGTTCTAATCAACGAAGACTAAACATAACATGTCTCTTGATTACTGCGTTATGGATTGACAAGTCAATAAATCGGACACTAAAAAAAATATTTGGATCGGATGGGTCTCGAACCTATGACCTTTTGATTGTAAGTCAACCACTATACTAACTGCGCTATGAAGGATTATACTAATTCGTATCAACATTTCCTTTATATAAATTTTCTAGTATAAACACGTACGAAAACAGTCTGTGTCGTCAAGACGCATATCCGCTCGCCCGCAAGACCGACTCCCGGTAGCCAAAGGCCTTAACTTTATTCCTTCACTGAAGAAAATAGTTCCAATTTATGAATATGTATCATAAGTACTATATTTTCATATTTTAGCAGATGACATCTCACCACTATGAAGAAACTAACTAAAACAAGACTAATGTATTGCAAAAAGAAAAAAATATAAAATTGTAAAACTGCTATGTTTAACCCTTTACCTGATACCCTGTTTCTAGTATTGAAGATAGGTGACTACTTAAAGCAGGTTGAAAGTAAAGCAGAATGCGCCTTAAGGCATATTCTGCTTTACTTTCAGCCTTCTTTAAGCTATAATGTGCTAGAATATAGAAAATATTCCCTAAAATATATATTCATGACTGATTAAATTGGAACTATTTTCTTCAGCGGAGGAATAAATCATATTTGCTAAAAGGCGGTTCTATGGGGGAATGGGTTAAAAACTTCCTGTTTGAGCTGAAATGAAGTGCATGATGATGTCGTATTGCAGTGAGAAAAAAATGATAAGATTGGAAAACTTGATATCGGATAAATGGAGCTATGTCTTAAAACTTACAGTACTGTTGGAGCTGAAATGAAATGTATGATGATGCTGATAATGGCAACTGAAAATCTTTCTTACAGTTGAGAAGACGTTATTCTTTCCCAATAAACATGTTTACGTAAAAACTATTTTTATTTTCCATTGCAAACAGTTTGGAGCCAGATCAGACGCAGGGTAACCCGGCGTCTGATCAGGCTCCAATCTGTTTGTCACTGATCAGATCAAATTGAAAAGTCAGAATTGTCAAAAAGTGGTTACATGTGTATTTTCAACATTTTAGTGCAATGCGTTTGCGTTTAACTTTTGTTTGCATTTAAATGGGAAAGAATTCAGCAAGACCATAAAGAAATATAGAAAGAAGTCTTAGCATTGAACATGAATTTGTATGTTATATTTGTTTTATATATTATACAGGGCAGCAGTGATTTTCTACTGATTCAGTTTGGACTTTGTGCCTTCAACTACAATGGAACTAAGAAACAGTAAGTACAGTGAATCCCCTCTAAACCGGAACCTCTAAATACCGGATTTCTCTCTAAACCGAACAAAACCTTTGGTCCCGATTCCAACCCTTCTTTTTTAACCCATTACACCATAAATATGATATGGTCATACACTGAAGAATGTATCATCAGAAATATATTTTGTATATTCTAGGAGATGATAGCTTAAAGCAGTTTGAAAGTAAAGCAGAATGCGCCTTAAGGCGCATTCTGCTTTACTTTCAACCTGCTTTCAGTGATCAGCTATCTTCCATACTAGAAACAAGATATGGGTTAAAAGTTAAAACCCCTTTAAACCGGAACCCCCTCTAAACCGGACATAAAAGTTGTCCCCACACATGTCCGGTTTAGAGGGGTTTTACTGTATTTTAATTACAACATAAAACATTTGCACATTAAAACCTCACTATTATGACCACTTAAAATAATGTTAATTGCATGTATAAATGAAAGATAGCAGCTTAAACCAAGGTTAAAGTAAAAAACAAAGTTTTGATTTATTACACCAATGAAGAAAATAATTACACTTTAAAACACTTCGCAGTCATGAATATGTATCATGTATCATAAGCAATATTTTCAATGTCCTAGCAGATTATAGCTTAAGGTAGGCTAAAAGTAAAGCAGACTGCACTAAAGGGCACATTCTGCTTTACTTTCAAACTGGTCACCTTGTTTTTCAAAACTAGAAACAGTCTTATAGGTTCAGCAGTCAATTGTCTTTAATGGCATTTACACTTTTAAAAGCATGTTCGCTTTCACAAAGTTGGCTGCATATTATTCCAAATCTCCCTCTCTACAACTGCCCTCCCAACAACAACTTACAACGACCCTTGTCCCAGTTCGGATTGTTCCCTAAATAGGACATTTATGTCTAACGGTTTCACTATTGCAATGTTGTCTGCTTAAAGGCACAATCCCACTCAAATTGGTGTTTAAAGCGCGCAATTTCTTATATGTGTGCATTTTCTATGTATTAAAACTAAGCGAAATCGAGTGTAAGAAGCCTGACATAAGCACCCACTTCGTAAAGAATCCTACCTAAATTTGTCGAATTCTTATCGTGGTGGTTTACATTATAAGCGGGTTTGTTTACAAATAAGATTACGGGCTGGTTCCGAGAACTTTCAAACGATCGCATAAAGGTCACGTGATTGATTCGGCCGCGACAATGTGTATACATTACATCAGTTTAACGGCCAAACTTAAAGGAGTTGTCTCTCTTTGGTTGTAAAGCACTCGACTTGTTGTATAGAATTATGCAAATGAGCTTTACCGAGTATGTCCGTAAATTTTCATCGCTATTAAAAAATAAACAAACTTGATTACTTGTTTCCACAAATTTCACTGTTCGTTAGCAATATTGCTTCAAATATCACCACGTATTACTTCTTTTTATATGGAACGCTTACGATAGTGACATAAATTTCATGTTAGAAAAATGTTCGATTTTGATTATGTGGGAGAAATATAGTGACTTTAAAGTTGTCGTCTGCTGTTTAACATAATGGACATTTTGACAGAAAAAACTTTATGAGGAGTGACAAACAGCTTAAATCCAGATCAGACACCGCCTTACGCAGCATCTGATCTGGATTCAAGCTGTTTGCAAATATAAGCCAATTTCCCTCCCTATAACGACTCCCTCCGAACAATGAACATAACTGTTGTCTCCCATTGGGTGTAGTTGTAGAGAGGGAAAGCTGTAACCCATAATACCAGTATTATCAATACACACTTTATATGCACCATGTGACATACTGTTTTGCAGGTACACAGCAAAGCCTTTCAACTTTTATATTTTTCCAAAGCCGTTCAACAGACTGGGACCAGACATCAGATTCTCCTGTCAGGTACTATTGCCTCTTTAGCTTAGAGTAGGTGTGAATATAGTAGAAGAACCCCTCTATTACGACCACTAAACTGTGTTAATTATAATATGTTTACGACAGGTGACTGCTTATAGCAAGGTGACAGTTAAACAGAAAGCTCCTACAGGAGCTTTCTGTTTTACTGTCACCTTGCTTTAAGCTGTCACCTGTCTTTTATCCAATCAATTTGTCTTCGTTTTAGTGGTCGTAATAGAGAGGTTGTACTGTATATAGTTACCTTGATGTTGACGTTGCTGTTGGTTAACCCTCTACTACATAGCCTGTTTCTAGTTTTAAAGACAGGTGACCACTTAAAGCAGACTGAAAGTAAAACAGAATGTGATAAATAAGTACAAACAAGTATAAACATTTGTAAGCCATGTAGACCCAGATCAGAGGGCTCCTTTAGGATCCCTCTGATCAGGGTCCACACTGTTTGCTATAATTTTAAATCAAACCTTTAAAGAGCCAATGTAAACTTGTCATTATTTAGAAAATAGAAGAGTTTATTTTTAAAGCCAGCTATGTAAGGCTTTAAGACAATGGCTTATCTATTGATATACATTTATACAGTGGAGAAGACGTTATTCTTTCCCATTCATATGCAAAGGAAATGCAAATACATTGCATTAAAATGGAGAAAATGCCAACCTTTTGACAATTCTTGACTTTATTTAAATCTTAGTGATAAATAGTTTGGAGCCTCTTCAGACGCCGGGTTACCCGGCGTCTGATCAGGCTCCAAACTGTTTGCAATAGAAATAATAGTTTTGGCATAAACCCGTTTATTTGGAAATAATAACGTCTTCTCCACTGTATCACACAATACATGTTTGACTGAATCCCTACAGAGTTCCAGCATAGATTTCCTGGTCGCCCAAGGTTTTGACTTTAACAAGATGTTTGCTGAGGGAATCCCGTACCTACAGCCTACCGATGAGGCCCAACTGAAGGAAACAATCCAGAAGAGACATGAAATGTTCATGTCCCCGGCCTTCTCTACTCCTGGTAACTCTACAGACCCAGGAGTCGTCAAGGGACCTATAGATGTTCCCACAGAGCAGCGGGAATTTGTAGATACTGTCATGTAAGAACATATTTCACACAATAGTAATAGTCTTGCTTATATTAACGCTTTACCCCATAGCCTGTTTCTAGTTTGATGACAGCTAACCATTTAAAGCATGTTGAAAAAAAAAGCAGAATGCGCCTTAGGGCGTATTCTGATTTACCAGTACTTTCAACCTGCTTTAAGCTACCATCTGATAGGATATAGAAAATATTTCTTATGATGCACATTCATGACTGTATTAATTGGAAATATTTTCTTCAGTGGATGAACTAATTAAAGGTGTTAAATTTTTTATCTATGGAGTAAAGGGTTAAGCACTTGAGATGTCTTTTTGGTGGATTTTTATTACAAAACATTATAGTAAACAGTGTACCTGTGAGGAGGTCCCTTCTGCACTGTTTATCTTTTTGCACTAAATTGTAAATCAAAAGCTTTAAATAGTCCAAAAATTGTAGAAACCGGAATTGTCTATCCAAAAATTTCAGAGTTCAGTGAGATAAGCACTTGATCAGTCATGTTGATAAATTTTTAATACAGTACATTATTGTGTTAACCCTTAGCCTGTCACTCACGACTATAGCTCCATATGCAAACAGCTTGGATCTGGATGAGACGCCGAGTAACTCGGCGTCTCATCCGGATCCAAGCTGTTTGACACTCGGACAACATTTTCAGCAATTTTGAGCAACTTTGAAGCACTTTGAAACTTGAAGCAGACGAGAAATATAGCAGACGACAATTTATTTGGCGGGCTAAGGGTTAATCTTAAATTCTGTAAATAAGACCGATGATGTCTAAAGACAGATGCAGTGGAGAAGACGTTATTCTTTCCTGTTTAAACGCAAACGAAACACAAACACATGGCAATTAAAGGTTGAAAAGGACAACTTTTAAACAATTCTGACTATTCATGTTAATCTGAGTCGCAAACAGTTTGGAGCCTAATCAGACGTCGGGTATCCTGACGTCTGATTTGGCTGCAAACTGTCTGCAATGGACTTAATAATTTGAATGTAAACGCTTTTACCGGGAAAGAATTACGTTTTCTCAACTGTACCAAGGTGCTACTGCCCCTGATTATCAACCTACGAGTACCATTGTTTTACTGATCATTTACTGATACACAGAATGGACTATCATAGAGTACAGGGCAGGTTATACTTAAAAATTTACCTGATTAATGCAGAACAAAAGTAAAACAGAAAACTCCTATTTGACCATGCACCTTTTTTTGTGGATGACTAATTGAGACAGATTTATCTGTTTTTCAGGAAGAAAGTGGAGAAGTTTTTGGAGGCAGGGGAGGAGGATCACCTAGATCTAGCGCCGTGTACGGCCTATCAGAGGAAGCTGACCTACCAGAATCTAGAGGCAAAGTAAGATATGAGAAGTATTAACTGAGCTCGTTAGATAGTGCTCGGTCTGTTGTTGTGTCTTGCACCCCTACCAACTTTTCTTAAGAACTTCTTTTGAAGCTCCTGGACCGATTGCATTAAAATTTCACAGGAATGTTCCATGGAGGCTATTCTGTCAGATTTTTCCCAACTATAGGTCATCCAACTAAAATATCATTGCCATAGTAGCATCGAGGGTAAAATCAACATTCAGAATTTTCAAAAACTTGTCTTTTTTGCAGTTTATTGCAATGCGCTTGTGTTCCGTTTGTGTTTAACTCTTTGAACCCTAGTCCCGCATATAGGCGTGCTTTTCAAACAGTGTACATGTGAATAGTACACATGTCCTATACAAACAGTGAAGACCCAGATCAGAGGGCTCCGAAAGGAGCCCTCTGATCAGGGTCTTCACTGTTTGTCACAATGCCAAACATTGACAAAAACAACCCTTAAAAGTCAGAAATGGACTAGACTAAAATGGAAACTGGAATTGTCCATTTAAAGTTTCAGGGAGGAAAGAGTTAAACGGGAAAGAATAACGTCTTCTCCATAATTTGCAATTGCTGCTTTATTTTGTTTAGATTTGGCCTTCTCCATAATTGACAAATCGTTACTGTATCTTGTTTAGATTTGGCAAAGAAATTCACCTACAAGGTAAGACTGGGAAGAATCGGGAGCGCTACATTGTTGTCACTAAAGTACAGGGTGAAGATGCCTTAAAAGAGATGGAAGATAAAAGACTGACTGAACAGTTGGTAAGTTGACAAGCATGTGCTAGTGTATGTATTAGTTTTACAGTTTGGTAAAACCTGTACATGTATTTAGATCACTAACCCAATACTCCTTATATATGCCTTTTACTCCTTTAACCCTTTCCCCCCATAAATACCTTTTATTTATTCCTTCACTGTTGACACTAGTTTCAATTTATACAGTCATAGATATGTTTGATAAGAAACATTTGCTATATCCTAGCAGATGGAAGCTTAAAGCAGGCTTAAAGTAAAGCCGAATGTGCCTTAAGGTGCATTCTGCTTTACTTTCAATCTGCTTTAAGTGATCACCTATCTTCAATACTAGAAACAGGCTATGGGTTAAAGGGACTCGCAACCAGATGGTGTACTTGTCAAAATAAAATAAAATACTCAAATAAAAGCAAATTTGTGGCATTATTTGGCTTCTGACATTAAAAACATATGATCAGTCCAAAAAAAGTCTCAAGAATCGTCACCGAATCTTAGATTTTTAGATATTTTCCATCGTTTTTCTATACCGACTAGTAGACGGTATAGTTGTTGTTGTTGCTTCTCTACACGGGCTCAGACTAAAAACCCGAGCCGAATTGTGAAGTTGTATGCACTTTCGATCGCTACACATTGAAATACGTTAAATCGAGATAAACGGATAGTTCCGTGGTCCATTGGTCTAAGCGGTTTCCCCTAATTTGCCTTATGTCTGCCAATGCCGGGCCCCGGGTTCGAATCCCACCAGAGACCAATATTTTTTTTTATTGAAATACATTTTTTAAACAGAATTTCTTATCTTAAACTAATTCTTTACCATTTATATAAGCGTTTGACACATATTTACAAATCACTATTTTTAATGCACCATCTGGTTGCGAGTCGCTTTAAAGGGTTATAATGCCTCATTACACGAAATATTCATGACGCGAAAAATGCCTGTTTTACAGTAACTGAAATATTGTTAGTGAGGCAGTTTGCCAGAAAATAAGGATGACATGTTATTTTCTCTTTATTTCAGGCAGAAATAGATGCGGCAGTTGGATTCACACAGGTGGTGAAAATCATCTCACAAAGTGTAAGAGATTTTAAGTCATTTAACCCATTACCCCATAGCCTGTTTATAGTTTTTAAAACAAGTTACTACAAAAAGCAGGTTGAAAGTAAAGCACATTCTGTTTTACTTTCAGCTTGCTTTAAGCTGTTATCTGCTAGGACATAGAAAATATTTCATATGATACATTTTTATGACTGTTTAAAAGGGAACTTTTTCTTCAGTGGATGAATAAATTAAAGGCGTAAAAAGGTATATTTATGGGGTAATGAATTAAGCCTAGTGTCTACTAAACTCAACAATAGCAAACAGTGTAGACCCTGATGAGGTGTCATGTTTTCTGTTTGCTATTTCATAAATATGAAAAGTTCTGCTTTATGGACGAACATTGTAGTGTTTGTAGATCACACTAGAAATAAAATCTTCCCAGCAAGGGAGAATTCTTTGTAGTATCCAAGCTTAAATAATTTCTGTCTGTATAACTTAAATAACAGACCTTAATTTCAGCTGAATAATAAAGTTAACCATTGCAGATCAAGATCAGATAGTTCCTCAATATAAGCATCTCAAAAGATTATTCTAACCCCCTTTGCGCACGCCCCTATATAAACAAAGAACGAATGTTTCAGTGTTTGAATTTTCAATAAAACACTCACGCGTTAAAACGGTTTTAACGTGACGTCATATGGCTTCCAAAATGGGTACACCAAGAAATGTAGCGCCGTTGCTTCGGTGCAAATTAAGGTAAAATTATGTGTTAGAGTCGAAATAACAAATTCATACCAGTGTTTTATCTAACAATCGAACACAGGTAGTCATTGTGATGCTTGTAATTAAACCACTCGGCCTAAAGGCCTCATGATTAAATTACTATGCATCTCAACTCCCGTCAGTGTTCGATTGCACGATAAAACACTGGTATGAATTTATTATTTCTGAATTCAGTAATGCAATTGAAAGCCGGTGGCAGCTTAAAGCAAAATGAAAATAGAACAGAAAGCTTCCAGTTTCTAATAAAGTGTAGTCCCTTTTTTCACAAGTTTAATTGTACATGTGTTTTAACCCATTACCCCATAGCCTGTTTCTAGTTTTGAAAATAGATGACCACTTAAAGCAGGTTGAAAGGAAAGCAGAATGCGCCTTGAGGCGCATTCTGCTTTACTTTCAGCCTGCTTTAAGCTAAAATCTGCTAGGCTATATAAAATATTTGTAATAGTAATTGTTCATGAAGGAATAAACTGGAACTATTTTCTTCTGCGGAGGAATAAATTAAATACGCTAAAAGGCGCTTCTATAAGGTAAAGGGTTAAGAGTTTTTTGGGAGCTGACTGTGTGTATTTGTGTATGTTTTAGGGTAAACTAGTCATTGGTCACAACATGCTGCTAGATATCATCCATACCATCCATCAGTTCCTCTACCCACTACCTCAGGAGTATGATGAGTTTAAGTCCATGTGTAGGTGTGTCTTCCCCAGGTAAATACCACGCCTATATCTATTCTACATAGAAATGTCTTTGTATGTTTCTTCCCTGGCTAATTGCATTGAATAATTATTACAACCTGATGACTGCATGCCTGCTTAATTAACTCTTTCAACAATATGGACCTGTTTAATATACTCATTAAATTTGCAAAAAGTTCAGACCCAAAACAGAGCCCTCTGATCAGGGTGTATTCTCTTTATTAAAATAAACTGCCAAGAATTCCAAGTAGACTGGTTCATGTTTTGGTAACTTAAAAGATCCACAAGGGAACCTAATAACCAACAAGGGTTACTTAGTGTTGAAGAGTTACAGCAGGATGAAATGAAGCATAAATCTCACTAAGGGTTTGCTTTACTTTCACACTGCTTAAACAGTTACCAATCTTAACACTGGAAATAGCCTATGAGGGAAAAGCTTACTAATTTGATATTATACCATAATTTCAGAATTTAGGAAGAGACTCATTATATTGTTTTCAGATAGATGAGTGCTCAAAGAAGGATAATGTTAACCCATTAACTCTTTGAACCCTAGTCACACATATATGCGGCATTTGCAAACAGTGTACCTGTGGGGAGTACACTTGTCCTATGCAAACAGTGTATACCCTGATCAGAGGGCTCCTTAAGGAGCCCTCTGATCAGGGTATACACTGTTTGTCATTTTGACATATAATGTAAAATTCAACCCTAAAAAGTCAAAAATGGACTAGACTAAATTGAAAACTAGAATTGTCCATTTAGGATTCAGGGAGGAAAGGGTAAAAGCCAATTTTCCACAAAGTGAACATCATCAAACATTGTAGACCCTGATTAGACACTGAAATAAGTGGCATCTTATCAGGGTCTGAACTCTTTGCTCTCTCATATGAAATATACTGCACTATTGACATATGCTGCAATATCTTTAACCCATTATCCTATAGCCTATTTCTAAGTTGAAGACAAGCAACCACTTAAAGCAGGTTGAAAGTAAGGCAGAATGCACCTTGATGTGCAATCTGCTTTACTTTCAGCCTGCTTTAAGCTACCATCTACTACAATATAGGAAATATTTCTTGTAGTGCATATTCATTACTGTATAACGTGGATCTATATTCTCTTGTGGAGGAATAATGGGGTAATGGGAAGATTTCATTGTAATGAAATATGTTTCTTGTAAACAGTTTGTACAGGAAATTTCTGGATTACTTTGATCCTTCTTTAAGATGCTTGTTATCTTTTTACCCTTACTCCATTGCCTGTTTCTAGTGTTGAAGACAGATGGCCACTTAAAGCAGGTTGAAAATAAAGCAGAATGCACCTTAAAGTACATTCTGCTTTACTTTCAGCCTGCATTAAACAACCATCTGCTAGAATGTAGAAAATATTTCTGATGATATATATTCATGTCTGTATAAATTGGAACTATTTTCTTCAGTGGAGGAATAAATTTCTGGTGTAAAAATGTGTATGTGTGGAGTAATGGGTTAAAATGGAAAAGTTCCTTCTGTTTGAGTGGTCATGTTTGATTGTACCGTACTATCGGATGACAAATGTTTCAAGTAATATTTCCTTTTCAGACTTATAGACACAAAGCTGATGGCCAATACACAGCCTTTCAAGGTATGCTCTTCATGGGAGATGTAATTCTTTCCAAATCACGTGCTTTTCTGATAAAACAAGCATGTCCATTTCAAATAATTTATAGCCAGTTCAGATGCTGAGTAACCTGGCTTTTGACTGGGCTCCAAACAGATCGCCACTCGGGTTTAACCCATGTCTCCATACCCTGTTTCTAGTTTTGAAGACAGGTGACTACTTAAAGCAGGTTGAAAGTATAGCAGAATGTGCCTTAAGGCACATTCTGCTTTACTTTTCAGCCTGTTTTAAGCTACAATCTGTTTTAAGCTACAATCTGTTAGGATGAAGAACATATTTCTTATGGTTCCTAGTTATGGCTGTGTAAATTTGAACTATTTTCTTCAGTAGATGAATAAATTACAGGCATAAAAAAAGCATATTTATAGTGTAATGGGTTAATTAAATCATCCACATTTTTCCACTGTCATTTTCTATATTTTGTTGCATTGTGTTGTGTGGGGTTTGAATATGTATCACAAGAAATATGTTCTATATTCTAGCAGATGGTAGCTTAAAGCAGGCTGAAAGTAAAGCAGAATGTACCTTAAGATGACAAACACTTTTGATCTTGATTGGATGTATTTACTTGGTGTCATAAGAAGATACCAACTTCTTATGAACCTTGATAAGTCAAACTTCCCAATACTTCTTCAGTTGGAAACTGATATTTAAAGCTCGCTTTATTTGAACTTACATACGCTGTGCCCCAAACAAGACATTTATGTCCAATCTTTTAATGGCTGCAATATCGTCTGCTTAAAATTTGTTGTCTGTTGTTTTCTCAAAGTTACACAAAGTGGAGATTTTGATAGAATAAATACAATGACGAGTGACAAACAGCTTTAATTCAGATAAGACGCGGCCTACTACAATATAAAGTTTTTGAGGTGCAGTATTTTCAGTATTGTAAGTATGATTCTTCCTGATGGTTGTGTTTCAGGGATTTCAATTCATTGAGACCGGACCATTGGGAAAATCATTTAACTGTATAATTTTATTTACTCAAACTTTCATGACTTTGTGATGACTTTGTGTATGTTTCCTAAAATATATTTACAGATTAATATATTAAATTTTTATGAAACCAACTCTATTTTATATCAAATTTTCATATCTTGTATGTGACAGATTGATTGATATTTTATTTATTCAATTCTTTTTTAAATCTGGGTAAAGTTCTGTTTCTTGTAGGACCTTTTAAATTATCTCAACACGGCATATATTGTGCAATAACTTCCGTTTATGGTCATTTAATTTATTGAGTGTAATACATATAATTATTCTTATGTCAGTAATATCATAGTTAGTTTGTGATAAGAAGTCTACATATGTCTTTCAAGTATAATACATAATTTAACTAATGCAATAAGTGATATTTTCATAAACTTTGTTATATTGAAAACTTGCTAAATATTTTCATATCATTAAATTATTATTTTGTTTATGTAATCAATGCATGACTTTCATGGATCTGCCACTAGTATCGTGGACCACAATGAAAATAAGGGAAAATACATTTTCCCTTTTTTGTGCAATCCTTGGTATTGGTGAGCATATCATGTGCATTTTCATGTATATGCATTATTTGTTATAGTTCTCATTATATGTGTGTGCATTTGTATTGCCATGTTATGCCACTATTGCCAAAATAAAATCAATCAATCAATCAATCAAGTCTGATCTGGATTCAAGCTGTTTGCAAGTGTAAGCCAATTCTTAATTTTCCCTCCCTATAATGACTCCCTCAGAGCAACACACACACTCTGTGTCTCCCTTTTGGTGTCTTTTTAGAGAGGGAGCACTGTAATACATATATGTCAAAGTGGCAAAGCCACGTTTTAACTTTGATATATCAGGTAAGTTTGACTGTCAGAAGCAAATTCCAATTATCTAGGTTCTCTGTAATGCTCAGTCTCTGTAAGCCCTGTAAAATACTGTTTGATTCATTTCAGGATAGAATAGACAACTCAGGGCTGGCTAATTTACTGGGTTTTACACAGATGGCACCATTTAAAAAAGCTGAGGTTGGTGAGTATCAGCAAGTCATTGTTTTCTGGTGAAAAGTCTGAACATATTGTACCATATTTATCAGTTGTCATGGTAACATTTCTGCTGCAATAAAACCCAGATATAAACACACAAAAAAAAAACTATTAAGCAACCATTTAATATCATGTCTATAAGCAGTCTTATGTGCTGTATATCCTATACCTGGGTGAAATAAAGTTCTGTTCTGTTCTATTAAATGCAGGCTAATAATAATGCACAAATCTCCTGCAGGGGCTTTCTGCATTATTTTTAGCCTGCATTTAGCAGTCACCTACTTTTGAATACCTCTACACTTCCTAAAAGAAAAGTTACTTGTTACAAGTTTTGACAGCCGTTCACTAATCCTGCACAGTTTTCTGTAGTGGTTTTCTGTAGTTTCCTGCCTAAAGCTACAGTGGAGAAGACACTATTCTTTCCCATTAAACAGGTTTATAGATCAGACGCCAGGTAAACCAGCGTTTGATCAGGCTCCATACTGTTTGCCACTCAGATTAAAATGGACATTTAGAATTGTCAAAAAGTTGTCAATTTCTACCTTTTATTGCAAGGCATTTGCGTTTTAATTTGCATTCAAAAGGGGAAAAATAATGTCTTCTCCACTGAATCTATTCTGTTTTGCAAATATGACAAAATTCTAAGTAACCAATCTACTGTACAGGGTAGGTCTTTAAAAAGAGTTGTTCCCCTTTGTAATTGCATAACATTATGTGCTGCCAGTATATGCTTTTGACTTTGATATTTCAGAAATTGCTGAAGGTTTTGAGAATCGCTACTCCATAGATGAAGTATTACATGAAGCAGGGTATGATGCCTTCATCACCGGCCAGTGCTTTATATCCCTGGCTAATTTTCTAGGTACGCTAACAACCATTTTCCGCAACCAATTACTCCAAAAGTACTTCTTTTTATGCCCTCAGTTTATTCCACCAATGGAGAAATTAGTAGTTCCAATTGATACAAGCATGGGAAAATTTTCTATATTCTAGCAAATGGTAGCTTAAAGCAGAATGTGCCTTGAAGTGCATTTTGCTTTACTTTCAACCTGCTTTCATTGGTCACCTGTCTTCAAAAATGAAAACAAGCTATAGGGTAATGGATGAAGTGGGTTGAGATGCTGTGCATGTCAATTGCCATATGGACTGTACACATACAGTGATATATATCTAACATAAAAGTGGCAGCTTAATGCAAGACACAAGTAATGCAAAAAGCTCCTGTAGGAACTGTCTGCATCACTTTTGTCTAACAATAAGCACTTTCCTATTTAAATAAATCTTCATGTATATATATATAATAAATGTATGAAATATGAACAATTATTACTAGTTACTAAATGTTTAATATCATCATGGACTGGAAGGGTTTGAAATAGTAAACTGTAGTATCTCCCTGTGGCTAGAAAATGAGTTGTCTCCCTTTGGCTGAAAAAGTAGTCTTTAGAGGTACCGTATTTGAATAAAACAGTGTTTGAAATGGTAAAATAAGTTGTCTCCCTTTGGCTTGAAAAATGTTCTTTATTGGAATTTGGAGTAGGGTGTGGTGAGGGTGTTCAGACTTATATTAACCCTTTTACCTGCCAAATCCTTTTTAGGTATACAACAAAATAATCAGTTTATTCCTGGATATTGCAATGAACTCTCCCCATGAGCTAGCTGAATTATTTCATTATAGATAAACAAGGGGATCTAAAGACACTGCAGTGTTTGCCCATACAGCAGTTTCTTTCATATAACATAGCTTACAATGCAGACCTTGATGAGAAAGTGTGTAACCCAGCATCTCACCAGGATCTTCAATGGATGCCAATACCCTCTTTAGAATTCCCTTGAAATAATGTGTGAGGATATTAGGCCAATTTGAAATCAGTAGATATGTCTTGCAATTTATCACTCTTCTTCCGTTTCCTGCAAAGTTGGCCTAATATCCTCACACAATTTCATCTTTACTGTTCCATACACCATTTACATTGCAGCATTTAATCTGATGATTTCATTTGCACAATCAAATATTTTTCCAGTATTGTCTACCACCATATTTACATATACAGTAAAATCCCTCTATTAATTCCACTGAAAGGAACACATCGATGCCATGATGGAAAAAAAAACTCACTAGTGAAGTTGCTTTATATTTTCAGGTCATTGTCAGGATCCCAAATCAGAGCGAGTTGCCCCATCATCCCCATTACTAGAGCCATTCCTTAACAAGTGAGTGTCCTAATTGTAACAAGGTGGCATATCACTTTTACCCTTCTCCTGCCAATTAGGTATATTCATGTTTTTGAAAACAGTGTAGACCCAGATCAGACAGCTCCTTCAGGAGCTGTCTGATCAGGGTCTGCACTGTTTGTCTTATATGATTTGTCTGACATGAGTCTGCACTCTTTCCTGGAGACTTAATCATCCCCCATATTTCATTAGTCAATGTAATAGTTCAAAATTTATGATAGATGTTAATAGTGGGCGGAGTTTTCTATCAGAATATTCAGCAGGAACAGGATTAATGATAATGTGTGCAGTTTCAACCTCATATTACTTGTAGTACAGTTACTACAGTAAACCCATACCTCCTGTTAAGGAGAGTATTTAAAACACTAAAATCCTTAAGTATCCATCAAATCCTATGGTCACATCAGGCTCCAGACAGTTAACCACCCATATTAAGAATATTGTCAACAGTTTTCAATAACCATTCATTTCCATAAAGGGCTTCTGGGGTCTTTAGCAAGATGTCACAATATGACTAAAATACTGTTAAAAGGGTTGTAAAATCATAACAAATCTAAATATGTTCATTTTCCACATTTTTGGCCGGATTGAAAATGCGGTCTATAGATTGGCGAATGTCGTCCGTCCGTCCGTCCGCGCCACTAAAGTGGGTTAAAGGGCCAGATAACGGTAAACATAACAAAAGAAGACAATAGAGTTCATTCCGTAACAATACACTAAGGGGCCGTGGCCCGTTATTCGAACAAAAGAAAATAACAAAAGAAAAGGCCCTCTAACCAAATTCGGTGGCACGTCCGTCTGTCCGTCTGTCCGTCCGTCCGTCCTCACTTTGGTTGACCTTTTTGTTAGTGTCAGTTTTAGCCAAAGCTTAAGTCCTACAGCAACCAAATTTGGCATGTACACTTATAGTGAGGTCATCATCACATGCCATGGGTAACTAGGTCACTGTGACCTAGATTTCACGGTCCAATGACTTAGAGAATTCTTGGTTAACCTTTTCGTTTGCGTCTTGGTTTACCTTTTTGATAGTGTCAGTTTTAGTCAAAGTTTAAGTCCTACAGCAGCCAAATTTGGCATGTACAGTTGTAGTCAGGTCATCATCACATGCCATGGGTAACTAGGTCACTGTGACCTAGATTTCAAGGTCCAATGACTTAGAGAATTCTTGGTTAACCTTTTCGTTTGCATCTTGGTTTACCTTTTTGTTAGTGTTAGTTTTAGTCAAATTTAAGTCCTACAGCAACCAAATTTGGCATATACAGTAACTGTTGTAGTGAGGTCATCATCACATGCCATGGGTAACTATATTATATATATATATATATATATATATATATAATCCTAATGAAGGCATTAGGGGGACCGTCCCTAAAAATGGGGTTTAAGGAGACATTTTATATATTTTTTATCTTATGGGTTTTTTTGTTTTTTTTACTCAATAAATCATGTTTAAGTTGTAATTAAGGTTTTTTTTAAAAAAATTTTTAGAAAAATTAAGTATTTAAAAATATACAAAAATATTGGTCTCCCTAATATTTTGTAAGGACGTTGAGGGTTTTAAGTAGACCAACATATATTCGAGTTTAAGGGGACCAATAAAAGTTTAAGGAGACCGATTCATATATATATTACAGAAAATGGATAAATTCATTCTAAATTCAAATTGATGTATTTAACAGTGCTACAGCTAGGCCTTTTTAGGAGGGTGCCGCGCCCTGCCCTAAAATTAAAAAAAAAAAAAAATAATAAAAAAAAAAAAAAAAAAAAATTTTTTTTATTTTTTTACAAATTAATAGATCTACTTAACAATAGTTTTTCTCTCAAATTATTGAAATTAATGTATATGTATTAACAATGGTTTTTCTCTCAAATTATTTGAGAGGTTTAAGTAAACACGACATATATTTGAGTTTAAGGTGACCAATATAAGTTTAAGGAGACCGATTCATATATATACAGGGGGGCCTCCGTGGCCTAGTGGTGTAGTCACTGTGACTAACATCACTAATCTCCTCGCCGCTGTGAGTTCGAATCCCAGTAGGGTCGTTCCGATTTTTCATGTGGGGAAACCTTCCAGCTGGCTTGCGGTAGGACGGTGGTTCTACCCAGTTGTTGATTTGTGCCTGAAACAGTGCATAAAGAACTTCTGGGGTCTTCCTCCACCTGTAATTAGCTGGACGTCGCGATATGACTGAAATACTGTTGAAAGTGACGTAAATCAAAAACAAATCAAATCAAATATATATACAACATGAAAGGGATAAATTCATTCTAAATTCAAATTAATGTATTATCAATGGTTTTTCTCTCAAATTATTCAAATTAATGTATTAACAATGGTTTTTCTATCAAATTATTTGGGGGTTTTAAGTAGACACAACATAATATTCGAGTTTAAGGTGACCAATATTAGTTTAAGGAGACCGATTGATATATATATATACAACATAAATGGAAAACAATTATTCTAAATTCAAATTAATGTATTATCAATGGTTTTTCTCTCAAATTATTCAAATTAATGTATCAATTGTTTTCTCTCAAATTATTTGGGAGTTTTAAGTAGACACAACATATATTCCAGTTTAAGTTGACCGATTTTAGTTTAAGGAGACCGATTCATATGTATACAAGATAAAAGGAAAAAAATTCATTCTGAATTCAAATTAATGTATTATCAATGGTTTTTCTCTCAAATTATTCACTGGCGGATGTAGTCGAGGGGTAAAGCACCAACATTACTAAAAACAAGAATGCGCGTTCAATAAACACGTATGCCCCCGGTGGCATCCTTGACAATATATTCTGAATTTTTTCTAAGTCCAAATTAGGTCATGGTCAAGGTCAAAATCAAGGTTGGGCAATATGGGTGGATTGGTAGTGATCCAAGGCAACAACTGTATAAGTACCAAAGAATTGTAGTCAGTTATGCTGATGCTAGACGAAACGGTAAAATCTAGTTAACCAAGAAATAGCCCATTTAAAATATATTATTTATTTAAAATAAGTCCAAATTAGGTCAAGGTCAAAATCAAGGTTGGGTGATATTGGTGGATAGGGAATGGTCCACGGCAACAACTGTATAAGTATCCAAGCATTTGAGTAAGCGGTGTTGATGCTAGACGAAACGGTAAAATCTACTTAACCTGTTACAGACGGACAGACGGACGGACAGGACGATTACTATATGCCTCCTTATCTATAGATGCCGGGGGCATAAAAAACCTTTTCTAGCATATCTGAGTACACCAAGGGCAAATAAGTCTTGACACAATGATCCGATTTCAATAATAATCAACCCTTTCATGAACTTTTACTTCAATAATTATACTGTGGGTAAATATTATCAAAGTCCATTCAAAACTGTAGTTGCTTAGTGTGTTAACACTGTCAAATAAGCCTTTTATAGCATATTTTAGTACATCAAGGTCAGATAACTATGTAACAACAAATCAAATTATTCTAAAATTTCCCTCATCTTCAGATCTTGATGACTTTAACATTTGTGTGACGTTTCATCAACATCCTTCAAAAAGTCCGGACAAGCTTTTTATAGCATATTTGAGTATATCAAGGGCAGATTACTCTGTAACGAAAAATGAAATGAACCTCAAACTTGACTCAGCTTCAGATCTTAATTTTTTTAACATTTGTGTGAAGTTTCATTAATATTCCTCTAACGGCTTTTCGAGAAAACTCCGGACAAGCTTATTATAGCATGTTTAAGTACATCAAAGGCAGATAACTCTGTAACGAAAAATTGAATTAACCTCAACTCGACTCACATTCAGATCTTTATGCATATACCATTTGTGTGAAGTTTCATTAATATCCGTTCAATAGTTTTCTGGAAAAACTGAGGACAAACAAAATGTTGACAGAAGAACAGACAAACGAACGAACTTATTCACGGACGGACAGACAGGGCCATGCCAATATACGACCACTTCTTGAGGTGGGCGTATAAAAAAACAAGACTGCACGTTCAATAAACGCTTATGCCCCCGGTGGCAACTAAATTAGGTCAAGGTCAAACTGAGCTTGGGTATTATTGGTGAGTTGGTAATGGTCCAAAGCAATAACTGTATAAGTATCGAAGCATTGTAGTAAACAGTGTTGATGCTAGACGAAACGGTAAAATCTAGTTAACCCGGAAATAGCCTATTTAAAATATTCTAAGTCCAAATTAGGTCAAGGTCAAGGTCAAAATCAAAGTTTGGTGGATAGGGAATGGTCAAATGCAACAACTGTATAAGTATCAAAGCATTGTAGTCAGATGTGTTGATGCTAGACGAAACGGTATATTCTAGTTAACCAGGAAATAGCCTATTCAAAATATTCTAAGTCCAAATTAGGTCAAGATCAAAGTTTGGAGATATTGGTGGATAGGGAATGATCCAAGGCAACAACTGTATAAGTATCCAAGCATTTGGGTAAGCGGTGTTGATGCTAGACGAAACGGTAAATTCTACTTAACCTTGTTACGGACGGACTGGACGATTACTATATGCCTCCGCATCTGTCGATGCCGGAGGCATAAAAACCGAGCAGACGGGCAGATTACACAGTTTGAATACGACAAGTGTGATCTTGACAAATACACTGTAAATTTTGAATGTGTTAATAGATGATAAGCTAGCTCAGATGATGATGTTCATTGTGGGTCAGATTTTTACATGAATATTCAGTAAGAGAAGGTTGAGAAAACAACAAGTCTTGTAATACTTCTGTAGACAATATATTGAAACAAGCAACAGATGACAACCACGATGGCATTGAATATCACTTTTGCAAATTAACATGATGATATTCACCCATAATAAATACATTGTCTCATATAGTTTTGAAGACAAATTAACTTGATAAGTCACAACATTAACCCAGATGACCCCCACTCCAGGGTACTGGTAATTTGTTTTTTAATAAACTTTGATACAAGTATATCAACATCAGATTTTCTATTAACGTGCAGAGGTGGGTGTATTGTCAACGACAGAGGACTCCCTTCCAGGTAACTGGCTAGCTGCCCACATGGCAATTTCTAACACACGATCTCCACATTTTTTAATCATGTGGGTCTCTGCGAGACCAGATTCTTTCCCTATTGTAGCCACTTTATTATTCTAAATAAGTCCATAAATTTTTTTGTCAAATATGCACCAACTACGGTACACTGTTTGAGATATTATCATTTTGTAAAATATCAACAATATAGCTATACTTGCTCTGAGAATATAATTTATTATCAAGGGTGTTTCCATGAACACTTAATTATGTCCCCTTCTGAAACTTTTTGAGTCCAAATTAAGTCAAGTTAAACTTAAAATTGAGGTTTAGCAATAACAGTGAATTGGTCCATGACAATAACTGTTTAAGTATAAAGGATTGTAGTAAATAGTGTTGATACTAGACGAAACAGTAAAGTCTAGTTAACTAAGAAATAGCCCATTTAAGATATTTAAAGCCCAAATTAGGTCAAGGTAAAATCAACGTTTGGTAGTATGAGTTGATTGGTATTGGTCCAACGCAACAACTGTAAGCATTGTAGTCAGTCAAATTTAACAAAATGTACTTTTTGAGAACTTATTGCAAAATGTACGAAAAGTGCTATGTTCAAGTGCTCTTGAAAGGGGTAATTTAGGTTAGTGTTGTGATTTATCAAGTTTTGTGATCTTATCGTGCATTATACAATAGTAAATAATTGTCCTTTTCACTGATATGTCACACTTATTATATCCAAGTTATTGTTCAAGTTCGTTAGTTATGAAACACTCCTTGTAAAAGTGTCAAGCAGCATGCTCTTTGTGTTTCCCCCCCCCCACACACACACCCTTCAGAAACATGTTTTGTTCACTGTAATTCTCTTTAATGTGTTGCTCTGGCTTCTGTTCTCAGTGTTTACCTTTCATTGAAAAGCTTTGTTCTTGCTTTCACATACTGCTGGGGTTTCCAAAAAGCTAACAGTGACTGTGGCTTGCACCTTTTCAGATATTCCATTATCTGGTCTTTGCCTTAAAAACAGAAAACGAACTTACATTTTACACAAAAGTTCTAAAAGAAATCTGACATTTAGCAACCAGGGACCCGTTTCATAAATATTCATACGACAAATGTTGTCATAAGTCAGATTATAAAATGCTCAACTATTATTTATTTCTCCATCTAATGCTGTCTTGTGACATCGGTTTGGAGTCGTTTTTTTAGTCACAAGGCTTGATTAGATGGAGAAATCAGATATTAAATGTATTTAAAGTTTAGACTTACAATATTTTTTGTTGTTCGAAGTTTTCTGAAACGGGCTCCAGGTATTTGTGACACATTGCATAAAATATGATAAATTTCACCATACAATACTATGTCCCATATGGGCCATTATGACTCTGGATTAATATCAAATTTTACAGCCAAAATGGTCACCTAGAGCCTATATCCCATCTGAGCATATAACAAATGGAAACAAGACTGCGCGTTCAATAAACACTTATGCCCCCGGTGGCATCCTTGACAATAATAATATTCTAAATATTTTCTAAGTCAAAATTAGGTCACGGTCAAGATCAAACTGAGTTTGGATATTCTTGGTGAGTTGGTAATAGTCCATGTCAATAACTGTATAAGTACAAAAGCATTGTACTAGGCAGTGTTGATGCTAGATGAAACGGTAAATCTAGTTAACTGAGAATCTAGTTAACTGAGAAAGAGCCTATTTAAAATATTCTAAGTTCAAATTAAGTCAAGGTCACGGTCAAAATCAAGGTTGGGTAATATGGGTGGATTGGTAGTGATCCAAGGTAATATCCGAATAAGTATCAACACATTGTAGTCAGTTGTGTTGATGCTAGATGAAATGGTAAAATCTAGTTTTCCAAGAAATAGCCTATCTAAATATTCTAAGTTCAAATAAGGTCAAGGTCAAAATCATGGTTTGTTGATATTGGTGGATAGGGAATGGTCCAAAGCAATAACTGTATAAGTGTCAAAGTATTTGAGTAAGCGGTGTTGATGCTAGACGAAACGGTAACATCTACTTAACCTTGTTACGGACGCACACACGCATGGATGGACAATTACTATATGCCTCTGCATATGCCGGGGGCATAAAAAAGATCAACAAAAGGGTCCTGAAGAGCTCACCAGAGAAATGAGGGAGTATCACATGGTTGTTTTGGGAAGTTTTTGCTACCAATCAAGGACAAACAGCTACTTTATGAGCTTTTCTTACTGATAAAAGCTTTGATGCAAATGACTTCTACATTTCTGTACCGATTGACATCAAACTTTGCATATGCATTTAACATGAAGTGTATAATATTATGTGCATGACATGACATTTTTCAAGTGAGTTGTTTAAGATAGGTAAAGTTATGGCCACTGATGGGACTTGTACATTTTTGGATCCAAACCAATGCTACATTTCTGTACCAATTCATATAAAACTTTGTATATGCATAATTAAAAATGAAGTGTTAATTTTCACGACCCAAATCTTCATTCCACTCTTCCAAAGAATTACAGAGTTAAGGCCACTGGATGAGCTAGAAAACTAGACCAATCAGAAATGGTGATTCAAACCCCCAGTAGGGTTTTGTCACAAGAGGTAAATGTTTCAGGATAAAATTGTTGTGTGCACTAATGTGCTCCCCAACTATAACAAAATGCAATAACTTCAAGCCTAATTTGGATAAAATATAACAACAAAGGGAAGTAATTCCAACATGGGACACATTGACCCTAAATCGCTCGCCTGGTACACCATGTAAAACTTGACCTATAGTGACCTAGATTATGTTTGTTTGTTTTGATTTTACGTCGCTTTCAACAGTATTTCAGTCATATCGCGACGTCAAGCTAATCACAGGTGGAAGAAGACCCCAGAAGCCCTTTATGCACTGTAACAGGCACAAATCGGCAACTGGGTAGAACCACCGACCTTCCGCAAGCCAGCTGGAAGGCTTCCCCACATGAAAAATCCGAACGACCCTACTGGGATTCGAACTCACAGCGGTGAGGAGCTTAGTGATGTAAGTCACAGTGACTATACCGCTAGGGCACGGAGGCCCCCACCTAGATTATGTATGACTAGACATGACCCACAATCAAAAATAGAATGTTAACAAGATGTTTCTATGAGTTGACCTAGTAACCTAGTTTTTGACCAGACACAACCCTCATTTGATTTTGACCTTGATTTGATGTAGGCAAGCATCATTCAGATCTGAGTTAACACTGGTTTTGATTTGACCTTGTGACCTAGTTTTGACCTGACATGACCCATATTATTAATTAGGCAAACATTCTATTTTGTTTGCATTTAAAGCCATTGAGACTTGTAGCCTCTAGAGTGTTAACAAAGTTTTTCTATGATTTGACCTAAAGTAACCTAGTTTTTGACCAGACATGACCCACATTAACACTTGACCTGGATATCAATTGGGCAAACATTCTTACCAAGTGTCATGAAGATCGGATAAGTTTTGTAACCTCTAGGGTATGAGTAAGGTTTTCCAATTATTTGACCTAGTGACTGAGTGTTTGACCAGACCTGACCCATGTTGGAACTTGACCTAGATATCAATGAGGCAAACATTTTAAGTAAGTGTCATGAAGATTGGATGAGTTTTGTAGCCTCTAAAGTGTTAACAAGGTTTTCCTATGAATTGCCCTAGTGGCTAATGACCTAGTTTGAGACCCGAACTGACCCGCATTCAAACTTGACATAGATATCAATTAGGCAAACATTATACCCTAGTTGCATTTAAATCCAATTAGATTTGTAGCCTCTAGAGACTGTTCATAAGGTTTTCCTATGATTTGACCTAGTGACCTAGTTTTTAACTGGCCATGACCCACATTCAAACTTGACCTTGATATAAATGAGATTTGTAGCCTCTAGAGTGTTAACAAGGTTTTTACTATGATTTGACATAGTGACCTGGTTTTGACTGGACATGACCCACATTCGAACTTGACCTACATTTTTCAAGACAAACATTAAAACTAATTATCATGAATACCAAATGAAATGTGTAGTCCTTAGAGTGTTAACAAGGTTTTTCTTTGATTTGACCTAGTGACCTAGTTTTTAACCGGACATGACCCTCATTCGCACTTGACCTAGATTTCATTAAGATAAACATTGTTATCAAGTTTCATGAAGATCCAATGAAATGTGTGGCCATTTAAATGTTAACAAGCAATTGTGGACGGAGGACAGACATCCAGCGATCCTTATAGCTCACCTTGGCACTTAAGTGCCAGGTGAGCTAAAAATACTGATGACAGAGTAACAGTTCTTGAGCATGGCACTCCTAGACAATGATATATACATAATCTGTATATTAAGTTTTAAGTCAATAACTCTTATACTTTGGCAAATTATTATGTTCCAGACAAGACTACATTCGATAAAATATAACAACAAACAATAAAAATACTGATGACGGAGTAACGGTTCTTATACACTGCACTCCTGGTCAATGAGGTATGTCTGTATATGAAGTTTGAAGTCAATACTATGCCTGACTTTACCATAACCTCTTATGACTTTGACAGACATGACCAAACTTGTATTGAAATCAAGAGCTTTATCAGATGAGTACACATACCGACTATGAAGTTTCTATCACATGTTACTAAGTTCAAAAGTTATGACCAATGTTAAATTCAGCCTATTAAGTATTTAAATA
This sequence comes from Gari tellinella, assembly GCA_922989275.2. Classification (NCBI taxonomy): domain Eukaryota; kingdom Metazoa; phylum Mollusca; class Bivalvia; order Cardiida; family Psammobiidae; genus Gari; species Gari tellinella. The sequence continues at coordinate 23,544,623 of OV277856.1, read as the reverse complement.
ACCTCTACATGACGTTGACCTTGAATTGAGACCAAATGCAAACTATGAAGTCTCTATCATATTTTATTGAAGTCTTTATAGATCATATGTGATTCAAAATTTATGGTCAAGTTTCAATCTGTGGACAGACAAGCAGCGAGGACCGAAACAATTTGCCCCAACTATAAGTCATACTGGGTATCTACAAGGAGAAATACAGTATGTTTACACTAGAATATACGGTGAGCCGCATAAAATGGATCAATCAGTATTACCTGAGCTTTTTCTTTTTTTCCCCACTGTGTTACGTGATCTTCCAAACTGAAATCATCTCTTTCTGAAATTGACAAAATATGATACACATACTAACTTTAACTACATGCAACACTTTAAAAACAAGGGCCACAATGGCCCTATATTGTTCACATGGTACACCATGTAAAACTTGACCTATAGTGCTCTAGATTTTGACCTCACATGACCCACATTCAATCATGGCCTAGATTTTGATGAGGCAAAAAATCTGAGAAAAGTTTCATTAAGATCAAATGAGATTTGTAGCTTCTAGAGCTAAAAATTTACCCTATATCCTATAACTTATTTCCTGCTTTGAAGACAGGTGACAACTTAAAGCAGGTTGAAAGTAAAGCAGATTTTGCCTTAAAGCACTTCTGTTTTACTTCAAACCTGCTTTATGGACATATGCGACCAAATGAAATCTCCGAAGGATCTTTTTTTGCCCGATATATATGTTTTTTTCTTAATTGTTTTCGGCTCCAATTCAATGAAAACACTCACTGAATCAAAATTTAACTGAAATTAAATTGATGAAACTTCTCACAATAAAAGCTATAGGTGTGAATAATAAGACAATGGTGACAAGAGGGCCTGAAGGCCCTGATATCGCTCACCATTTGTAATGAAGCCTGATAGCTTTACCTTTGAATTTCACCCGTTTTATTCTAAATCCACTCAAGTTTGTCGACCTACTGTAGTATAGTAGAGTACATCAAAGGCAGATAACTAGAGCCTAAACAATACTGAAATTAAGCCTTTTTCTAGCATTTCAAAGTATATCAAGGGCAGGTAACTATTGCCACAATGATTACATTTCAACAATAATTTCACTCCTTCGAGAATGTATAGCTACATCCTTTGTGTACAAGTACATGTATAATCAAAATCCATTGAAAACTGTAGTTGCAAGAGTGTAAACGCTGTAAAATATGGCATTTTCAGCAATTCAAAGGTAGATATCTCTTGATCTATTTGTCTGATTCCAACCATAATCACCCTTTGTCCAACTCTTATGGTCATATACAATATGGGCAAGTTTGAGAGAGCTTGGATAAATATTGTGGCCTCTAGAGCGTAAACACTGTTAAATATATCATTTTCAGCCATTCAAAGGTAGATAACTCTTGACCTATTGATCAGATTACAACCAAAATTGAACTCATCCGAAGTCTTATGATAATATACAATCTGAGTAAGTTTATGAAAGATTGGATAAAATTTGTGGCCTCTAGAGTGTAAACATCGTTAAATATGGCATTTTCAGCAATTCAAAGGTAGATAACTCTCGACCTATAAGTCTGCTTTCAACCATAATCAAACTCATCTGAACTCTTATAGTAATATACAATCTGACCAAGTTTAAGAAAGATTTGATAAAAATTGTGAACTCTAGTGTGTAAACACTGTTAAAAATGGCATTTTCAGCAATTCAAAGGTAGATTACTCTTGATCTATTTGTCCTATTTCAACCAAAATCGACCTCATACGAACTCTTATGGTCATATACCATCTGGCCAGGTTTTAGAAAGATTGGATAAATACTGTGGCCTCTAGAGTGTAAACACCGTAAATATGGCATTTTCAGCAATTCAAAGGTAGATAACTCATGACCTATTTGTCCGATTTCAACCAAAATCGAACTCATCCGAACTCTTATGGTCATATACAATCTGGGCAGGTTTTAGAAAGATTGGATAAATACTGTGGCCTCTAGAGTGTAAACACTGTTAAATATGGCATTTTCAGCAGTTCAAAGGTAGATAACTCATGACCTATTTGTCCGATTTCAACCATAATCGAACTCATCCGAACTCTTCTGGCAATATACCATCTGAGCAAGTTTGAGAAAGATTGGATAAAAAGTGTGGTCTCTAGAGTGTAAACACTAAAATTGTTGACGCCGCACGACGGACATTCAAGGATTGCAATAGCTCACCCTGAGCTAGCTCAGGTGAGCTAAAAAAGAATAAGTTATAATGCTTCGTTTGAAACTACAGGCACTTATATACCTATACAAATGGCCTAAAAAAGCAGACAGCTTTTTCTATGTGTTCCCAGGTTAACGCTTATATTCAATTTGATAAAGTTCTGGGTAATTAACTTAGCCTTATTAGATAAGAGTATTTGCTAAGTTTCACGTACTTTCATTTACCAAGTACAATTTCATGGCATGCATTTAACGTTTATAATACGCAATTATTGGAGATTGTTTGGAACTGAAGGTACCTTTGGGAGGTAACTGATATGCACGATTTCGTAGAGTAACGATGCTTGATTTATCATACTTATTTAAAAGCCACCAGGTGTCTCATGCATTGGTAGCATATGTCCTACTATCTGCTGGGATAAAGATGTTGCATAATATACAAGTACTGTAGAATTATTCACGGCAGTGGAAGAGTACAATAAAGGCAAACAACTGTGTTATAATTCAACTTATATCATATGGAGTAATGTGTTAATAAATGCCAGAAAAGCTTTGGGTCCATGGGATGCGCAACTTTTCAAATAATGAGTCCCTGGCAAATTTAATGAGTACAGAACTCAGGATGCACAGGTAAAAGAATCACTGCTAGTGTAAACAAGGGCCACCATGACCCTAAATCGCTCACCTGGAACACCATGTAAAACATGACCTATAGTGACCTAGATAACGACTGAACATGACCCATAATCAACCTTTATAGTGTTAACAAGATTTTTCTAAAATTTGACCTAGTGACCTAGTTTTTGACCGGACATGACCCACATTCGAACTTGACCTGGATTTCATCAAGACATTCATTTTGATGAAGTTTCATAAAGATCCATTGAGATTTGTAGCCTCTAGAGTGTTAACAAGGTTTTTCTATGATTTGACCTAGTGACCTAGTTTTTAACCGGACATGACCCACATTCGAAATTGACCTAGATTTCAATGAGGAAAACATTCTGACCAAGTTTCATTAAGATCCATTGAGATTTGTAGCCTCTAGAGTGTTAACAAGGTTTTTCTTTGATTTGACCTAGTGACCTAGTTTTTGACCGGACATGACCCACATTCGAACTTGACCTAGATATGAATGAGGCAAACATTTTGACCAAGCTTCATGACGATACGGTGAGATTTGTAGCCTATAGAGTGTAAACAATGTTTTCCAATGATTTGACCTAGTGACCTAGTTTTTGACCTGACATTACCCATATTCGAACTTGACCTAGATATCAATTAGGCAAACATTCTGACTAGGTTGCATTAAATTCCAATGAGATTTGTAGAATCTGGAGTGTTAACAAGGTTTTCTATGATTTGACCTAGTGACCTAGTTTTTGACCGAGGATGACCTATATTCAAACTTGACCTAGATATCAATGAGCCAAACATTTTGACATTTTCATTAAAATCCAATAAGATTTGTAGCCTCTAGAGTGTTAACAAGATTTTTCTATGATTTGACCTAGTGACCTAGTTTTTGATCTGACATGACCCACAATCGTACTTGACCTAGATTTCACCATGACAAACATTGTCATCAAGTTCCATGAAGATTGGATGAAATTTGTAGCAGCTAGAGTGTTAACGAACCAATTGTGAACAGACAGACAGACGGACGGACGACAGACATCCAGCGGTCCTAAAAGCTCACCTTGGCACTTCGTGCCAGGTGAGCTAAAAATGTATTCTTATGATTTGACCCAGTGACCTATATTTTGACCCGACACAACCAACATTCAACCCTGACCTAGATATCAATAAAAAACATTTTTACCAAGTTTCATCAACATTTAAAAAGATTTTTAGCTTCTAGCTGTTAACAAATGTTGTCTGATATGATCTAGTTACCATGTTTTTGACCGGACATTTCCCATATTCATCCATGACCTAGTTATAATTGAGATAAACATTTTGACCTAGTTGCATTAAAATCCGATGAGATTTGTAACCCTACATTTTGACACAAACAGATTTTTCCTTAATTTGCATTGGTTCATAATTTTTTAATAACTTTTGAAGAGTTTCGACTAAAAGAGAGATGTCAAAAAACTTACCTCATTCCTCCATCAGAGATAATTGCTGTCCCCATAATCATACACAATTTCTTGTCATGCTTTGCTGAGCTAAAATAGATTAAAACTATTGGTTATGTGAGAAAAAGAACCTGTCACTAGTCGTTGTATGAGACAAACTGATCTAAACCTCGGCTAGAATAGAAACATTATTTAGCACGCCAAGACTCGCTTAATAAGTAATAACATTTCAATCCTAGACTCGGTCGTTACGTCATCCCATGAAACACCACAATAAATTAATGTTCATTTATTGTTCCCAATGGATTCGTTATCTAATTAACATCAATTAATTTGACTTGTCCGTCCAGACAGATAAGGTAATCTCAACCCCCCCCCCCCCCCCACCCCACCTTTTCTGGATATCTCCGTCCGCAAGGTGAGAACAGCTTGTGTAACACAATGACTGACGGCATATCCCATAGTTTTGCGATTTTACCTACTTTAAGATCCCACATGACCAAGCTTCAAGTGTGACCTACATTTTATGAAGGACATGGCACTGACAGACACTCATAAAGATATAGCCAAATATGTGACTTCTTAAAGCCACTCGCAACCAGATGGTGCATTTGCAAAAAATAAAAGAAATTACTCAAATATATACAAAAGGGTAGCATTATCGTGCATCTGGCATTGGAAAAATATGACCAGTCTAATAACACCCTCTCGAAAAATCTTCAAATCTTAGTTTTTTTAGATATTTTCCATCGTTTTATCCATAGCGACGAAAGTTGCTATAGAAAATTAAGTCAGGACTCAGACATAAGCTCTGGTGAACTAAAAATGTAATATTAAACTCAGAAAAGGAGAGATAACAGCTCAGGCATTATGATTTTCTTCAGCTGGGAATAAAATTAATCCTCATTTACACCGGGAAAAACTCTGTATGGCCTTGTATGACCGTTTTGGATTCCTTATTTCCTTCGCGTTCAGGAAATTCGGAATCCAAAACCGTCATACAAGCCAATTCACCCTGCCTAAATTATTTTATACCGTGTAACTTATAATATCAATCTTAAAATAGATCGCATAGAAAATACAATAAATAATTTTGTATTTACCTCTTTACGGCCTATAAACGCATTAGCTTGGTTTAGGAACACCAAACTTCCAACACAAAATGCAAGTTCTTCATACATCATAATATGACTCATGCCAGGTACCAAACTCGATGAGGGAACCAGCTATATGGTTACCCTTGCAAGCTTCATACCTGGATGTATATGTACCATTGCAGTAACAAGCATTCCGTGTTACTTTCAACATGCTTTAAACAACCACCTGTCTATAGAACAGAAAACAGGTTATGTCAGTTCAAAAGTAAACAAATATTCACCTTAACATTGGTTGTGAAGTCCAGACTGGCTTTTATCTGCAACAAAAAGGATGTCTTTCAGTTTATACTTTAACCCTGCACATATATTTTCATATTTTGAAGATAAATTACCACTTTAGGCAGGTTTAAAGTAAAGCAGAACGCCCCTTAAGGTGCAATATACTGCATTCTGCTTTACTTTCAGCCTGCTTTAAAGGGACTCGCAACCGGATGGTGTACTTGTCAAAATAAAATAAAATACTCAAATAAAAGCAAATTTGTGGCATTATTTGGCTTCTGACATTAAAAAAATATGATCAGTCCAAAAAAAGTCTCAAGAATCGGCACCGAATCTTAGTTTTTTTAAGATATTTTCCATCGTTTTTCTATAGCGTTAGCTAACGGTATAGTTGTTGTTGTTGCTCCTTTACACGGGCTCAGACATAAACCCGAGACGAATAAAATAGTAAAAGTACTATCGATCGCCGCTAGTGAAGTACGTTAATTCGCTACTATAAATATAGAGAGCGCTGGTAGCCGAGGTAGTATAGGAGCTTCCTCATTTTTTCACGTTTCTCTCCGCATGGAGGGTCACGGGTTCGAATCCCACCAGGGCTTCTTCTTTTCTTTTTTTTGAAATGGATTTTTTAACAGAATTTATTATCCTAAACTAAATCTTACACATTTATATAAGCATTTGACATATATTTACAAATTACTATTTTTAATGCTAAATCCGGTTGCGAGCCTCTTTAAGCTACCATTTGATGAAATATAGAATTTATATCTTCCGATTCATAGTCATGACTCATGACTATGATGACTGTACATATTCAAACTAGACCTATCACAAATGGTGATTCATACCCCCAGTGGGGTCTTGTCACAAGAGATAAATGTTTCTGGATAAAGTTAATGTGTGCTCCCTAACTTGGAAAAGAATAACAAAGGGCAACAACTCAAAAAATGGATAAAAATATAACAAAGGGAAATAACTCCAAAAATATGGATGACAGAGTACAGGTTCTTATGCATTGCACTCCTGGTAAATGAGATCTATCTGTATATGAAGTTTGAAGTCAATAGCTCTTATACTTTGGAAGTTATGTTCTGGACAAGCCTAAATTGGATAAAAAATATATCAACAAAGGGTAATAACTCCAAAAATACTGATGATAGAGTTATGGTTCTTGTGCACTGCACTCCTAGTCAATAAGATCTATCTGTATATGAAGTTTGGGGTCAATAGCTTCTATACTTTGGAAGTTAAGCTCGGGACAAGCCTAAATTGGGTAAAAATATAACAACAAAGGGCAATAACACCAAAAATGCTGATGGCAGAGTTATTGTTCTTGTGCACTGCACTCCTAGTAAATAAGATCTATCTGTATATGAAGTTTAAAGTCAATAGCTCTTACACTTTTGAAGTTATGCTCCGGACAAGCCTAAAGTGGGTAAAAATATGACAACAAAGGGCAATAACTCCAAAAATACTGATGACAGAGTAACGCTCTTGCGCACTGCACTCCTAGTCAATGAGATCTATCTGTATATGAAGTTTGAAGTCAATAGCTTTTATACTTTAGAAATTATGCTCCGGACAAGCCTAAATTGGGTAAAAATATAACAACAAAGGACAATAACTCCAGAAAGACTGATGACAGAGTAACGGGTCTTGCAGACTGCACTCCTAGTCAATGAGATCTATCGGTATATGAAGTTTGAAGTCAATAGCTCTTATACTTTAAAAGTAATGCTCCGGACAAGCCTAAATTGGGTAAAAATGTAACAACAAAGGGCAATAACTCCAAAAATACTGATGTCAGAGTAACGGTTCTTGTGCACTGCACTCCTAGTTAATTAGATCTATCTGTATATGAAGTTTGAAGTCAATAGCTATTATACTTTGGAAGTTATGTTCCTGACAAGCCTAAATTTGATAAAAATAACAAAGGGCAATAACTCCAAAAATACTGAGGTCGGAGTAATGGTTCTGGCGCACTGCACTCCTGGTCAATAAGATCTATCTGTATATGAAGTTTGAAGTCAATAGCTAATATACTTTAGAAGTTATGCTCCGGACAAGCTGGACGAGCGGATGGACGGAACTTTAGATCTAGAACTAGATCTCTTGATTTTGTTTTTAAAATGGCCCTTTCGCTGCATTGTTTGACCAGGGAAACCTACTCAAATACCAGAAATGTGTACGGGTCCGAGTGCATTTAACTGCGATTTTTGGTCATATCTAGAGATAGCCTGTCAACCTCATCATAGTATAAATAAGGCATGGTTTGTAATAAGTTCTTCTCAAAACTATATTTAACTGTTTTATGACAAAAAGTGATGTTGCTAATTCAGTTAACAGCAAAAAAAACCGACTGTAATACGCTAGGATTAGCCTGTAGCTGATGCTTAAGCCACGATCTCACTGTCCAGGTTTGGGCCCCCGTGAGTCCCGGTTTAGCAAACCGGCAGTCACCTGGAGTACAACCTTGGCGGCGCCGGGGGCGACCAGCTCGATCCTGGATCGACCAGCTTCCACCGGCTAACTTCCCCGGATGCTTTAAAATGTTTAATACAACCGGGGGTCACCGGGACAGAAACCAGAACCGGCTTCATCCAGGGTCAGGGGAATGCCAGAGCAATGCCGGATCTTTACCAGCACATCCGGGCCTCTACCCTGAACAACCGGGGTGTATATAATATGCGAGCATAAATTTGATTTTTTTTTTAAAAAATGCAGATTACTACATTTTATTTTTAGCGTTTCTGTTTCGTCTGTGTTTAAATAGGAAATAATATCGTCCTCTCTATTGTATAGGGTAAATCTAATATTTAAAAACGAAAGTTACCAGATCAGACGCCGGGCAAACTGTTTGAAACTCATATTAAAATGAAGTTTGAACAGTCTACAACATTATGGAATTTCCAACAAAGTGTAAACATTAAAGATGAGCCTACTAACAAACAAGAGCAGCAAGACATAGCCAGAATCCAGGCTTGTGTGGCGCTCGGGCTGGAGGACACTGGGGTGCACGGCCGAACAGGGGGTGGTATGAATACCACCTTATGGTCGGACAGGCGCCCTGTGACTGATGGGAACGGGTCGAGCGCTGCACAAGCCAACAGGATCCGGAACCATGGTACGCACAAGTTAAAAGGGGGATTGCACTCGGACGCCTGGATGGTCGAATATGAGCAAGGCTCGGGAATAGCCTGACAGGCATCCGGTGTGAGCTCCGATTCGGACAAGGTGCATCATGGATCTGTTAACAACTCACCACTGGGAACCAGAAACAACAACACCTCCTTGACAAGACAGCATTTCCTCCTTCCGACGACCAGCGGCAACAAAAGGCCCTTCTCAGGGCCACCTCTGCAAAGTCCATTCAACAATAGGCATGATGCTGACCATTGTCCCAAACCTGAGACAATGGGATGACGCATCTGATGAAGCTTATGCGGGACTATAAACCTCAGCAGAAACAACAACAACTACAACATTATTATGTTCTATTTTATTGCATTTCCTTTGTATTTGATTTTCATCTCATATACCCCGAGAGACAAAAGAGAATTGATACTAATTCACGTCCGCCCCGGTTTATGTCCTTTCCGGCTAACACCGGCACGTCACCGGTGAACAACCGGGCTTGATCGGGACGACACCAGTGGTCATCCAGATACCACCGGCGATGGCCGGGGTTACACCGTGTTATTATTATACCGGGGTTAACCGGGAACAGACCGGCCCTGCACCGTAACTACGCCGGGCCAAAATGGGAACTCACCAGGAAGGTCCGGCTTCATAACCGGTGCTCCACCAGGGGAGACACCGGGAATGTGAGATCGCAATTTATTTTTTCATAAAAACCGCCCCGGCTCATCCAAGTCCACCGACTATCTCAACCGGGACGTACCAGGGCCAGCACCGGGACATTGAGATCGGGGCTTTAGCCAGGGCATTGCATTCACCGAGTGCTTAGGCGGTCCCTTATCTGTTACGTTACTGTAATACCGAGAATCAAGTGAGTTAAGCTAAATTTCTTGACTCTATAAATTTCAGTCAATTATTCAGACATGACTATATTCTAAAGGTAGTGACTGGGGGTACGTGACCGTACCTCTAATACTTGAAATTAGCGATAATTACGGTCACATACTCCTAACGAGTCCTGTGAGGGTAGGCTAGGGGTCCGTGAGAATATATTTTGTATCTAGTAATAGAGTACAGGACCTCTTACTGGAGGTCACAGGTTGAGCAGAGGTCTGTATCACTGAGGTACTGTAGTATCAGCGATTTCGGGATACAAACGGCAGACATGTAACCATTTAAAATCAATAAAAAGTTCGCTTACGTTTATTTTTTTCGTAGTTACAGTCACTTTCGTTTTGAATGCCATTGTCTCCAACAGCTTTAGTTTTACTGTCTTTTCTTACCAGGGTTGGCAAGTTTTTGCCAAGGGTGGAAAAAACCATGGAAAAAACCGGAAAAAAACGGCAAGGAAAAAACTGGGTGGCAAAAACTGGCAAAAACTAAAAATATTAGTGGCAAAAACTAGACACTGGGTGGCAAAAACTAAAGACACTTGGTAGCAAAAACTGAATTTAAATAAACCCTTTTAGCAGGTTACTCTTCATAACAGGTTTACACCTTAAGGCACATGCACTGGAGTGGGTGGACAGTGGTTGTGTATTGTGTATAACCAACAAACAAGGAAAAAATTGGTGGCAAAAACTAAAAAATCTGACTGGCTAAAAACTAAAGACACTGGGTGGCAAAAACTGAATTTGAATGAACCCTTTTAGCAGGATACTCTTCTTAACAAGTTAACACCTTAAGGCACATGCACTGAAGTGTGTGGGCAGTGGTTGTGTATTGTGGACCTGCCAATGCATTTAAGTGTCTAGTGTCAGAAGAATGCACAATACACAGTCAATTGAAATGAGATAACAGGCTGAAAGTAAAGCAGAATGTACACTGCTGTAAGTGTTAATTTCCTGCAAGTTCTGCTTATATGGAAAGGGTGTTTTCTAACTTTAGTAAATTGAAGTAATATTCAGACAAAACTGAGTCCTGTCTTGGAATAGAAAAAGCAGGAAAACTTGTGTTTTGTTGCAGAATGCTATTACACTTCTTTCAACTTTTTTACATCTTAAGAAACTCAGATGAGAAAAAATTAAAATCTAAAATCCTTATTTCTCTATTGAATCCTGTATTGTTTGTGACTACAGTACTTCTTATAGGTTGTCTTAAACAAACAATTCTAATACGTAGTAACTAAACAGTTGTTTGCAAACATTATGGAGAAAACAATTGAAATTGGGTTTTTTCTCATTCTCATTTGTAGCCCAGTTTTTATTACTGTTTCACTTTTATAAATATCAGGCATAATTTTGATGACTGATATTAAAATAAAGCTAGTTGAAAACATCCCAAGACTTATTTTTAGCATTTTCACCCTGATATATTCATTGTTTTAGGTTTTTGCCATTTTAGCCGGTTTATTCCATTTTTTTCCGGTTTTTTCCAGTTTTTGCCACTGGCAAGGAAAAAACTAGTTTTTGCCGGCAAAAACCCAACCCTGTTTCTTACAAGAAACTTTTTCATCCTCTTAGCTGTCAATCATGTTATAAACAAATGTGAAAACGTAAGTGACATTATTTTAAGATAAGGGCTACAAAACGGACACCGACACAGTGGTTTCAAAACAATACCGGACCTAACTACAGACGGTTTCACTTGTGTTGAAGCATCATATGATTAAAACGAGAAACAGCCAATGTCGGTATGGCCGGATTGTCTGCAATTTTGCTTTGCAGGGATTATTCTGTCGCAGAATGCAAGTGAGAGAAATTCTCTCATTTGTCAAAAAAAGTGAGAGATTTTTTTAGATGATGAGAGAAATTTTAATTGGTAGTCTGTTTGTACCAACAAGCACTACTGCTATATCTATTGCTTGAGAATTTTGTGTAAATAAAATTTATATGACATGGAACTGTTATTCTTCTTCTCCTTATCGAAATCTAGTGAAAAGATTTAATCCATACTATAAATTGATAGTTTACCGCACACGCCATTAGCGTATATGTTATCGGCAGATTCATTTTCGTCTGTAGAGGGTCAGTTCGCGAAAACTAGTGACAAAAATTATCGGCGCGGTTACGACGATAACTAAGGAATAAAATGAACGATATTTTGGTGCATTGTGCAGTTATTCAATCCAGTGAAGGGAAATTACATTCCTGTTTTCGAAAGAAAGTACGATCCAATGACAGAGGACATAACGTGTACCGGGCCGACGGTAATCCCTGCCGGTCACCCATCCAGATTCTAACCTCACAGGACGTTGCTTAACCAATTAGTCTACGTGCGGTCTGGTACACGTTTTATTCTGAACCGGATGTGTTTTGATTTTATATACAAAATTCGGAACTCTCGGTCCTTTCCGTTTATTGGTTTGCTGTTATACTTATTGGTGCGCGGGATGCTGCGATTACGATAAGGCGTTCGACGAAATTGATCAGAAATGTTTGTAAATATCGGAAATAAATCGAGAAGAATAAACTTTAGCTCGCAAGTATCTGAGAAACGAGTGCGAGAAATATTCGCGTTATACAAATTTTGATGCGATATCTGTCATTTTCGTGCGAAATATCGCATGTGATGATGACCTCACTACAACTGTACATGCCGAATTTGGTTGCTGTAGGACTTAAACTTTGACTAAAACTGACACTAACAAAAAGGTAAACCAAGACGCAAACGAAAAGGTTAAACAAGAATTCTCTAAGTCATTGGACCGTGAAATCTAGGTCACAGTGACCTTGTTACCCACAGCATGTGATGATGACCTCACTATAACTGTACATGCCAAATTTGGTTGCAGTAGGACTTAAGCTTTGGCTAAAACTGACACTTACAAAAAGGTCAACCAAAGTGAGGACGGACGGACAGACAGACAGACAGACGGGCGGCATTCGCCAATCTATAGACCGACAGACAGACAGACAGACAGACGGGCGGCATTCGCCAATCTATAGACCGCATTTTCAATCCGGCCAATTATAACATCTTCTTTATTATTTCACAGTGGTTCTCACTGTTAATGGGAATTTTTCGTCGGCTTAAATCAAGTTTAGAAGAAAAAAATCCAAATAGTTATTCATCAGCTTATTTAGTGAACACATTCGCCTTATTCAAACATAAACGTCAGAAGTCGCAGATTATCTCCAATTCTTTGAATTTATAGCTATTTTGGTCAGATTTGAAGGCACATTTAGGCTTCCAAATATAATATTATCCCGAATCTGTGCTTGTCCGCGGACAATTAAAATGCAAAAATCAATTAAATTTTTGTGCGGGCCAAAAAATGTACGAGACGAACGTGGGATTTCCGCACCCCTGTCGATATATTGATTGATGAACAGTTATTGGCAAGCCGATACATCAATAACGTTCCTATCAATGACAGCTCTAGTTATTTTCAGTTAGAAATGATAATCTTTATAATATTTTTCGCTGAGGGCTCCGGTGAAACGAATGAAGAGGATACTCTCATTGCTGTTATGAAAACAAGTTTGGTGGCGAATATTTGTTGAAGTTTCTTTGGGTTTTTCCATTGAATATCCATAAGATATGGTAGAAATGAGAGAGTATTAATATTAGCATCAATCAAAATTTACAAATGTATCTGCAGTCAAAATAGTGTGTTGTTGTTGGCTTGTTGCCCTAGCCAACCCTCACTAGGGTGACCGTACCACTTATTTCAAAGATTAGAGGCACGGCCACATACCCCTTGTCACTACCTATTCTAAATCATGAATAATAACTTCTCCGTCCCCCCACCCACCAGCAGTTATAAACAGTTTGACGCCCGGACAGTCCGACAAGTCGATAAGTGTGCACGTCAACGGACAGCATTGCAAACCAACCAAAGATAGATTGCAGAAAAATAAATTAAATCAAATAACTAGACATATGCTACATAGTGTGTGATAAAGCGTCAAAAACTTACCATTCGTTTCCCGTATATTGCCATTTTTTGGCGGTCGTTGAAGCGGAACTGCTAATTTGGAATACCTTCGAATGTTGATGTGAAATGGATGCGTCTCAGAAAGTTGTCCGAAACTTAGCGAATATGTCCACTGTAACGGTTTTAAAATATGACAAATTTATAGGTTTAAAAACTCGATTTCTTTATTTTCAGCAGAAAAGAGACAAGAATCGTCACACTACCTCAGACGGACAATTAAACAAAAGTACAACTTTGAAAGTATCAATATATAGTCAAATTCTGAAATAAATCAGGTTTTACGTTGGTCGCCTTAAACACTTATTTTAGGGACTTCAAAATATACGCGATCAAGATTTCAAGTTATTTTTTTGATTTTCTTTATCTTTTCAGACCAGAAAAGTTACTTCCATATGAGTAAGAGGACTGTTTTTAAGGTGTTTGCAAAGTTTCGACGCTCTCGCACCATTTTTTACCCCTGAAATTTAATGTCAAAATATTAAGGAGACCGCTTTTGGTCACCCTAAACTGCCGGTCGCCTTAACCCCCATTTTAAAGGATAACTGGTCACCTTAATGCCGTCATTATATTTATATATATATATATATATATATATATATATAAATGAAGAAGGAACTCGATGCTGGAAATAAATATCGGAAAAAGACGTTATGAAAAATCAGCCGCCGCGTATATAGCGTCATTAACGTCATGAGAAGTCAGCTGGCCGCTGTGGTGTAGTGGTTAGCATGCTGGACCGGCAATCCAGAGACCCGTGGTTCGATTCCCGGCCGCGGCGGCTGATTTTTCATAACGTCTTTTTCCGATATATATATATATATATATAAACGGAAATGCAAAGGTCCGACAAAAGTCGGTCCGGTACAAGTTTAGATATATATCGAATTAAAAAAAGAGAAAGATTATGCCTTTGTTTAAACAATATTTAATAAAAACATTATATATATATATATATATATATACAAAGCAAAAGTGCAGACAATCCGGCCATACCGACCTTGGCGGTTTCTCGTATTGCAAAGCATTGCTTTTAATTTCATTTCCCGTACTTTCAGGATCTTCATGATGCGATCATTAGACATACCATACATGGACCTTACTGCCCCAGACTGTAAGTAGAAATAAATTGTGTAACTATTTTAGTGCAGGAACCAGCTATACACATCCCTTGCAAACAATGTAGACCCTGATCATCCTTATACAGCCTTTGCAAACAGTGAAGACCCTGATCAGAGGGCTCCTTCAGGAGCCCTCTGTTCTGGGTCTGCACAGTTTGGCATAGTTTTAAATATTTTGAGGACCTACCACTTGAGAGTCAATGTAAATTTGTTTTTTATCTGAAAACAGAAACGTCAACTTGAAAATTCAGAATTGGTAGAGTTAAGTCTGTCTCTCAAAGTTTGTTTTTAATATCTAACCTACATAGCGCTGAATTTTTAAATGCACTCATCGTTTTTCTGTTCAGTGATTAGTTTAATATGAGGCTTTAGAGGTTTTAACACATTTAATGTATTTCTCCACTGAAGAAAATATTTTCACTTTATAAAGTAATGAATATGTTTAATAAAAACAGTTTCTGTATCCTAGCAGATTGTGACTGACTGTAAGGTGCATCCTGCTTTACTCTCAACCTGCTTAGTTGTCACCTATCTTTAATACTGCAGACAGACTATGGAGTATTATAGTCAAACTTAATTTCAGAGTTTGCGAAATGTGACTGTTTAAAGCAGGACAGACTGAAAGTGAATCATAGATAAGGCAAAACTTGTTTTCAGAACAGGGCTACCATAAGTTGCGCATAAAAATCCTACGATTTCCAAATTTTCAAGCGCAAGTTTAGGAATCGTACCTTTAACCCTTTCCCTGCCAGGCTTTATAACACTAACATAATTATTAAAACAATTTGGATCCAGATCAGACGTGGCATAACCGGCGTCTGATCAGGATCTAAACTGTTCGATACCCATATCAATGTTTCCTATTAAAAGTAAAAATGCATAAAATTCCAAAATTTAAGAATAAAAGCAGACATTCGAAGATATCTGAAAAAATCTGTAGGTTGGGGAGAATTGAAGAAAAATCCAAAGATTTCTGAAAAATCCGAAGCAATGGCAGCCCTGCCAGAAATAAGATGTCTGAATGACATCATATCCATCTGTATTTGAATAAGTATTCAAATCAGGTATGACGCTTTAGTGAAATATTTACCTTGTTTTGGAAACCGCAAGGTGTTAACTAGAAACTTCAACTTGAATATAAGGATATATCATTTTACAGTCAAATTTGTGTTAACCCTTTAACCCCTAGTCCCGCATATAGGCGTCCTTTTCAAACAGTGTACATGTGAATAGAACACTTGTCCTGTGCAAACAGTGAAAACCCAGATCAGAGGGCTCCGAAAGGAGCCCTCTGATCAGGGTATTCACTGTTTGTCATAATGCCAAACATTGACAAAAACATCCCTTAAAGTTCAGAAATGGACTAGACTAAAATTGAAACTGGAATTGTCCATTTCAAGTTTCAGGGAGGAAAGAGTTAAGCGACTGAATAAGCATGTCCTGGAATAAAGTTTCAATCTTTATTAAAGATGGGAAACTACTAAATTCAGGACAAAAGTAATGCAGAAAGCTCCTGTAAGAGCTTTCTACTTTACATTTGTTCTTCATACAGCTCCCACCTGCTCTAAAGGCTACCAATGTATCTGCTTTTCAGTGGTTTCAACTCTTTGCATGTTTAGTAATGTTTTCGTCTACAGCAAAGGGCATCCGCTACTGCTCAAAACAGCATCAGTGTGGCAAACAATTTAGATCCTGATGAAACACCACATTGTGAGACTTCTCATCAGGATCCAACCTGTTTTCACAGATAACCATGATTGCACCATTAGCTTGCAAAGAGTTAATACAATTTGTACTGTAGTCTTGTGGTTTTGTGGTTAAGATGTGGCTTTTTCCACAACAGTCACTCTTATATTAAATGACCCTTGGTTTAAGTAGTGTAGAGATTTCTAAAGACAGGTGACTAAAGGAGCTGTCTGATCGGGGTCTGCTTTCTTAAAAGATTTGGCGGGCATGAGTTTGCAGTTTTTCTTGGAAAACAAATTCCTTAATTTATTGGCCAATGTACTGGTTTAGCTGAGAGATGTTCATAAAAGGTGGAGTTATAATGTTATGATTATTCAGTAGGAGAAAGGTAAAGAATGAGTAAGAACTCTATGTCATAGTATTTCACACCAGTCTTGTAAGGTACATGTATGATCTGCTCCTGTAAAAAAAATGTTCCAAATTAAATGAGTAGGAGGCAGTAGACATTTGGGATTGGCAAATAGCTATGCTCCTTGATCTCAAGGTTAACTCTTGTCATGCTTAACGCATTCAACCCTAGCAAGGAGTATACTTGTCATTTGCAAACAGTGTACCTGTAAAGAGTATTATTTGTCCTATGCAAACAGTGAAGACCAAGATAAGAGCCTCCTAAAGCAATATATTGCAGAAAACATTCCTAAATAGTCAGAAATGGTCTAGACTTTACTCATATTTAGCACACAGTTTGGATCCAGATCAGACACAGAGTCATTTAGTGGCTGATCAGGATTCAAACTTTTGACACTCATAATCAAGGTTTCATCAGTGAAAAAGCTTCATTAATTTACTGTAATTCAAAAATTGCTTAGATGGCAGTTATGCAGCATATAGATAGTGGGTGGGGGGGGGGGGGGGGGGGGGGGGGGGATTTAAAAAAAAACTAAAATCTTTATTTCTGCATTAAACCCTATGGTGTTACTACTTATTAGAATCGTCTCTTTGAGACGATTCTAATGAGTAGTAGCACTATAGGATTTGGTGCTGAAATGAGTAAAACAAAATGTTTGATTTGTTCATTTTACTCCCTCTTAACTAAGAGAAATAATAGTTTGACGAGTGCTAGAATTTGTGACTCATTCGAATCATGCTGCACAGTAATGCTGATAAAAGCCTAATATTTGAGGAAAAAATATTTGGAGAGATCGTTAGACAAGATTTATTGTTCCCTGCCTGAAGTGGTCCTTTTAACTCTTTGCATGCTGGGTAATTTTTCCCTCTGCAACAATTGTGGTCTGCTTTTGTTCTAAAATTACGCGGCGTCTCATCTGAATCCAAACTGTTTGCAAAGGTTATAACTGTGGCAGCTATATCCACCGCTAGTGTGCAAAGAGTTAAACCCCTTGACTGCCATACCTTGAGTACACTGGAATTTGCAAACACTTTGGACTCTGATCAGATGTTGAGTGACTCTGTGTCAGATCAGGATCCAAACTGTTTGACACTCATGGTGATATTTACTCAGTTAAATTGGATAATATCTAAATTTGAAAAATAAAAGCAGACGGCTATTTTAAGCAGACAACATCATGGCAGTGAAAGGGTGATGAGACCTGATCAAACATATACAATCATGTATGATCAAACAACACAAACATCGTAGCTAAATGATCATGAGAATGTGTAAATAATTGCCGTCTGCATTTCCGGTAGAATCTTTGAAAATACAAATAAAAAACTTTCATTTTAATCTTTCCTTTGCTGATCAAATTATCTTTTTATTTAAAATATAGATTTCCTATATATCTGAAAATAACACTTTCTTCCCCCATCAGTTCTAGAATACAAAGCCGGAGTGTAAAACAGTTTTGATCCAGCTAAGATGCGCAGTAACTCATTTCACCTGAATCCAAACTGTTTGCAAGTTGTCAGTGCTATGGCATGAGAAGGGTTTGAATTGACAGATTACTTCTACACTTGAAATGGCATTTATATAATTTCTGCAGTTTTAGCATTTTTAATATTTCTGCTATTGGTTGCGACTTTACTAGGATTTTCAGAAGTTAAATGTATCCAGATCAGATGCCGCAAAACACAGCATCTTATCAGGACCCAAACTGTTAAAAGTCTCATTTTAAGATTTCTTAAGAATCAATGGCTTTGAAATAATTTTAAAAACAATTGCAGACTACAACTGACTTTTCTGTGAAGCAGATGATGATGTAGCAGGTGAAGGGTTTACCCATTACTCCTTAGATGCACACTTTTAGGCATTTAATTTTTTCCTCCACTGAAGAAAATAGTTCCCTTTTATACAGTCATGAATATATATCATAAGAAAAGATTTCTATATTATAGCAGATGGTAGCTTAAAGCAGGTTGGAAGTAGAGCAGAATGCGCCTTAACTTTCAACCTGCTTTAAGTAGTCGCCTATTTTCAAAACTAGAAACAGGATGTGGGGTGAAGGGTTAGCAAAGAATTGCTGAAGACATGCTTGATCAGCATAAATAAGTTATTCTTTGGTTGACGATGTTAACAAACATTGGTTTTATTTTAGGAAAATACTTTTTGAATGGAGTAAACATGTTTTCGACATCTCTGCAAACAATTTGGCAAATGTAGTTAAAACTCATGTCAATTTGACTTTTCCTTAAACCAATTACATGTACTCCATAGCCTATTTCTAGATTTGAATACAGGTGACCACTTGAAGCAGGTTCAACCTGCTTTAAGCTACGATCCGCTAGAATATAGAAAATATTCCTTACGGTACATATTCATACCTGTATAAACTCACTTTAGTGGAACTATTTTCTTCAGTGGAAGAATAAATTAAATGCCTAAAAATGTATAGATCTATTGAGTAACGGGTTAAGCCTTGTAGTGCTGAAAACAGATCTATTCATCCCTCAAGTCAAACATACCTGTATTTTTAAAGTTCAATACTTTGAGCACACTTAAGTCAAACAAACCTATATTTCTTCATTTGAAATTTGAGGGGCCTCCGTGGCCTAGTGGTATAGTCACTGTGACTAACATCACTTAGCTCCTCACCGCTGTGAGTTCGAATCCCAGTAGGGTCGTTCGGATTTTTCATGTGGGGAAGCCTTCCAGCTGGCTTGCGGAAGGTCGGTGGTTCTATAGCTTGTTTGCAGTAAAAAAAACCACGATAATTTTCAAATATCTCCATAACAAGAAAACGGAGACAAATGGAATTTTGCATAGATTTATGATATACCTATACCAACTCTGACAAATAAGAAATATTTTTTTCTCTTCGTAATACAAAAGTTTTATTCATAACTTCTATATAAAGTTTACTCTTCTAAGGGACAGTTTTGCGAAGGGTGATTTCAAGTTATTCAACAGCCTATCTTTCACGACCCGGCAACGCCTCACCGTTAAGCCATCGCATACCATAGCAGTTTACAACTAACCGAAAGAGGCCCTGACTGGGGTACGTTAAACGTGTTAACCGACTATACTGTCATTTGCGCACATGTTAGATCCTAATCGGACACCGGGCCATTTCGTATCTGAATAGGATCCGAACCATGTGCCACTCATACGAAAGTTTTATCAACATCATCATCATCATCATCTGTGTTTAGATTAACGTGCAGGTGCAGGAGCGTCATCCACATCAGTGGGCCCCCTTCCAGGCAGCTGGCTGGCTGCACGCATAGCAGATCTCACATTAGATCTCCACACATCCCTATCACAAGGGTCGACTTCTGAGAGCTTCCACTCTTGTCTGTCTCTCTGTGCCAATGTCTTCCATGTCATTTTGGGCCGTCCTGGCCCACATCTTCCCTCAATCTGCATGTCCCAGACCTCCTTGATTGCACCGCTGGAGCGATTTACATGTCCAAACCAGCGAAGCCTTTTCTCCCTCAGGATGATAGTCAAGTCATCAAGGCCACGTTTCACCAGCAGCTGATCTGACGTAACAGTAGCCACATCCTCCGGCTTTATATTGCAGATCTGTCTGATCATGGCTCTGTCATTGCGCTTTAAACGCTGGAGATTTGGACTTGTCAAGGGCCAGGTCTCACTTGCATTGAGCATTGCATTCGGCACGCAGGAGTTGTACACGCGACCGCGGGTCTTGTAGGAGAGGTGGCGGGATGAAAGGACTGGTAGCAGCTCCTTGAATTTCTTCCATGCTGTTTTCACACGCGTTGTAGTTGCGAGTTCACAGCCACCGGATGCAGAGAGCATCATAAGCAAAAAAAACTAAATGCGATAAATAGCAGAAGAGACATGTTCATACCAGACGATCTACACCAACTTACCATTATCAAATTTTCAACAGAATGTTTCCAGATCAGTTCGAAAACCTTTATTATTTTATCGTTTAAAGGAAACGTAATGTAAACGTAAGTGCAATACAGCTCGAACATTGATACATATTAAGCTCCAGATAAGGGGAGTATTTCCAAAACTAAATCTTTATTTCTGAATTATAAGCCCTATGGTGTGACTACTCATTAGAACCGTCTTTCTTCGAGACTATTCTAATGAGTTAATATATATAGTCACACCATAGGATTTGGTGCTGAACTGGGTGAGAAAATGTTGAACTTGTTCAAGTTTCTCTCTCTTATCTGGAACTCTGTAATTATGTAGAAATGTTAGAGCTTCGGTTTGAAAAGTAATTGCAATTCTCTTTATTCCTGGTGAAGAGTTCGTGGATTTAGGCATAGTAAAAATGTAATGGATTATGGGACTTCACAATTAATTTTGTACAACTAAACAACCAATATCAGCACGGGATTCACCTTTCAGACAGAAGCAACTTGCACGGGATTTTACCTGGGGATATTCTCCAATATAAACAAACGTGATCAAGGTAATAGCCAATAACACCCCACGTAATTGACCATTTTCAGCGACACAAAATTTATATAAAACAAAGAAGAAAAGTTTTTAGTTAGACTTCCAAAAAATCTGAATTTCCTTGTCAGAGTTGGTATAGACACATCATAAGTGTATGCAAACTTCTATTTAAATACGTCCATTAGTTTTAAAATTATCTAAGATTTATCGTGTTTTTTTTAACTGCAAACGACCTATACCCAGTTGCCGATTTGTGCCTGAAACAGTGCATAAAGGACTTCTGGGGTCTTCCTCCACCTATAATTAGCTGGACGTCGCGATATGACTGAAATACTGTTGAAAGCGACGTAAAATCAAAACAAATCAAATCAAATTGAAATTTGATAACTCTAGCTCAAACTATCGAGGTACTACCAGGGCTCCAGATAAGGGGGAGTATTCTGAATTACAGACTACACTATGAATGCAGACGATTTGGCGATGAGATTGTTAAAGCAGATGATAAAACTGGCAGTGAAAGAGTTAATATTTAACATTACTGATTGTTTGCACTCTTTTTTCTTTTCTTTTTTAACAAACTTGAGTTTCTCTCTAAGATTTCCCTTGTCTAAATTATGATATATAATTATGTTAGCATGATGACGCAAGTACAACCGCACCAAATTGGTTGTGTTTGTCAACGCTATGAGGCAATGATTAATTAATGAATATAGTCATTAGAATATTTGTTTGTCATTGTTACGACAGAATGATTAAATAAGGATAGAGTCATTAAAATGAAACCTGATCCTTGATAAGTGACGTTGATCTTATCATGTGGCATTATGGATCGGTTCCCTTGAAACACTAATAGCAAAACAGGGATTATCTTTGTGAATAGTTTGGATCCAGATGAGGCGCCGAGTAACTCTGTGTCTCATCAAGATCCAAGCTGTTTGACATTCTGGCCCTATTTTGAAAAGGAATTTTAGAAAAAAACTTATTTTATAACAGAAGCAGACGACAAAAAAATTAGACGCAAAAAAACCCACTTAGTCTTCAAAGTATTTACACTTTAAATACTGAATGCAAGATTTCTGCTCAAAAGCTTGTCTGCTGAAATTTAAAATAATTAATCTTTCTGCTCTCATTTTTGCAAAATTGTGATCCAAGGGGCAAATAGTTTGGATTCAGATCAAACACCAAGTTCCTTGAATCTGATCTGGATCCAAACTGTATGGCTATTCTGCAGTACTCATTTTCCCCACATTCAAAGGGTTGTCCCTTTAAATTCTATAAACTTGTATTGAAAACCTTTGCAAACAATTTGGATCCAGATCAGGCCCCACATTTGTGGGGCCTGATCTGGATCCAAACTGTTTATCACTCAGATCCTGTTCCTGCAAAATATACAGAAGACCAGGTCATTTTCAGAAATCGGCAAAGGAAATATTCAACAGGCGTCAATTATTTAGTTTGGAAAGGGTCAAGAATGGCATTAATGCTAACAAGATTGTGTCAATTACTCGGCCACCAACGCTACAGAGACTTTGTAGGACACCCATCCTTCATAATGGATTAGTACTTGTCGACTCCTTGCACGTGGCCATATTTGAAGGTCATCTCTGTGAATTTGTGGGACATGTATTCTACACGTTTGCAAACAGTTTGGAACTATATCAGATGCTAAAAATCTCGATGTCTGATCAGGATCCAAACTGTTTGTTGCTTGGATTGTATATGTACAAATGTAGAGAAGAGAAACTGTCAATTTCAAATTTAAAGCAGACGACGTTTTAAGAAGTTGATTTTAATTCAGCATTTAAAGGATGAAGGGTATTTGATTCATTCACAAAACAAGAATCGTGATGTCTGTCACGCAAGTTATGCACAAATTAAAGAAATAATAATTTAGATGAGATTGTTTTCATTGATAGATTAAAATGTACAATTGGTTTCGTTATGATAAGAGCTTCAGAAAAGGCAAGTGTAACAGTGCTCCCGCCCTATAACGTCCCTCCAAACAACAATTCCCTCCGTACAACAATGCTTGCCCCCGTTTCCCACCAACAAGACAATGATGTCTATCTATTATGTCATTCACTGCTGCAATGTCATTTTCTGTTTAATCTCAAAGCTACATATTGGGCATTTTGACAGAAGAAACATGCAGACGAGTGTCAAACAGTTTGAACCCAGATCAGACGCCGCGTCAGGGGCCCGTTTCATAAAACTTCTTACGAAAAATGTTGTCGTAAGTCAAAACTTTAAAATACATTTAATTTCTTATTTCTCTATCTAATCCTGTCTTGTGACATCTCTTTGGAATCGTCTTGGAAAGACGATTCCAAAAAGATGTCACAAGACAGGATTAGATGGAGAAATAGATAATAATTGAGACTTTTATAATCTGACTTACGACAACATTTGTCGTAAGAAGCTTTATGAAACGGGCCCCTGATCTAGGTTCAAACTGTTTTCAAAATTTAACGTAAGCCAAGGCATGCTCAGCATTCTAAGGATATAAATTTTCCCTCCCTATAACAACTCCCTTGGAACAACACACCTAATATCTCCATTGGGTGTTACTGTAGAGAGGGAGCACTGTATATCCATGTCTCCACCAACCCCAATAATTAAAAACTGAAGAAATGAGTAATGAGTAGTCACAACATAAAATTTCAAATGATACAATTCTAATGAGTAGTCACAACATAGGGTTTGGTTGAGAGATAAAGAAGAAATTACTTTATTCTTTCTTGATAAATGCAAAAATTTGTGCTAAAAACCCTTTACCCAATAGCCTGTTTCTACTTTTGAAAATATATCACCACTTAAAGCAGGTTGAAAGTAAAGCATAATGCGCCTTAAGACGCATTCTGCTTTACTTTCAGCCTGCTTTAAGCTATTATCTGCTAGAATATAGAAAATATTTCTTATGATTTATATTTGTGACAGTATAAATTTGAACTATTTTCTTTCATCATCATCATCATCGGTGTTTAGATTAACGTGCAGGTGCAGGAGCGTCATCCACATCAGTGGGCCCCCTTCCAGGCAGCTGGCTGGCTGCACGCATAGCAGATCTCGCATTTGATCTCCACACATCCCTATCACAAGGGTCGACTTCTGAGAGCTTCCACTCACGTCTGTCTCTCTGTGCCAATGTCTTCCATGTCATTTTGGGCCGTCCTGGCCCACGTCTTCCCTCAATCTGCATGTCCCAGAGTAGAGGAATTAATTAAAGGGGTAAAAAGGCGTATGTATGGGGTAATGGGATATCAGTTGCAAAAAGTTTGGATCCAGAGTCTGACCAGTCTCCAAACTGTTTGCTGTTCAGATTAAAAGTAATCATTTTCATTTTCAAAATGTTGCCAAATCACCTTTCTCTTATTGTGTTAAAGGAAAGTACCTGCTTAAAGAAAGCTTTCTGTTTTTCTGTCACCTTGCTTTACGCTGCCATTTGTATTCTGTTCAATAAATGAATATTTACTTGTGACACTTACAGTGAAGAAAACATTATTCTTTCCCAATAAACGCGTTTACGCTAAAACTATTATTTCTATTGCAAACAGTTTGGAGGCGGATCAGACGCTGGGTAACCCGGCGTCTGATCAAGCTCCAAACTGTTTGCCACCAAGATAAAAATGAATTATCAGAATTGTCCAAAAGTTGCACTTTTCTACGTTTTAGCATTTTGCTTTTCGTTTCGTTTAAATGGGAAAGAATAACGTATTCTCCACTGTACATGAAAGAGTATGGTTAGGTTGAGGTGCTCAAAGGTGCTTCTGTAAGGAAAAGGTTTAACAAACTTGCAACAAGATAATCATAAAAAAATGATAGTGAAAAAAACTAATTGAAACTTATACGGCATTTCATCATGTAACTGAACATCTTGGGAAAACAGTATGTGAAAGTACATTGTGTGTCACTAAATCCCATTAGTATGCTTACAATCAAATTGAGATAAACTTGCCTATTAACCCTTTACCCAATGGCCTGTTTCTTGTTTTGAAGACATGTAACCAATTAAATTATAAAGCAGGTTGAAAGTAAAGCAGAATGCGCCTTAAGGCGCATTCTGCTTTACTTTCAGCCTGCTTTAAGCTATCCTCTGCTAGGAATTATGAAATATATCTTATCGTACTTGTTCATGACTGTACAAATCGGAACTATTTTCTTCAGCGTAGGAATAAATAAAATGCGCTAAAAGTCGCTCCTATTCAGGGGAAAGGGTTAAATCAAAATTGCCTGTATTTCAGTTGCTCAAGACATACCCGTTGTTCAAAGTTAAAACATGGCTTAGCTATGTTTTAACTTTGACATACGGGTATGTTTGACTTGGGCAAGTTTGGGTTATCGAGGTTCAACTGCATTAAATTTTGGCCTTGAGGGTGATTTTTGGTTTCACTTCCTGTACTGCTGTATTTTAGATGTTAAATTATGCAGGGACACTAAGAGAGAGTAAACCAAAAGTGTTCCCTCATTCTATCTGTAATATCTTAACTCATTTACCTCTGAAACGTTTCATAAACAGTTTCCCATCCTAGTTAAGTCTAGTCCATGTATAACTGCAATAAGTTGCAAAAATGACAAACAGTGTAGACTCAGATCAGAGGGCTCCTTCTGATCTGGGTCTACACTGTTTGCATTGGATGTGTATTCTTTATCTGTACACTCATACTGTTTGTAAAAGATGTAAAACCATGGCATTCAGGGGGTCAATGGGTTAAACAAACCCTATTATGTGACTACTCATTAGAATTCACTTTTCGAGACAATTCTAATGAGTAAAAATATGCATTTTGGCTAAGATATAGAGATTTTAGTATTTGAAATACTCACCTTACTGTGAAGTCTGGTTTAACATGTAGTTGCTGGGCAAAGACAGTGAATAAGGTACCTTCAAGAAAAATATGATTGTAAACCCTTCTCTTACTATTAGAATATGTTATTGCTGTTTGACAACAGTGTAGACCCAGATCAGACAACTAATTTAACCGTACCTATTTAGCAGCCCATCTTTGAAGATACATGGATATCTCTAAAGTCAGGTGGTTGCTTAACCCTTTACCTTATAGGCCGTTTCTGGTAGTGAAAATAGGTGACCACTTAAAGCAGGTTGAAAGTAAAGCAGAATGCGCCTTAAGGTGCATTCTGCTTTACTTTCAACCTGTTTTAAGCTACTATCTGCTAAAATATAGAAAATATTTCTGATAGTACATAAATTATGACTGTATAAATGGGAACTATTTTCTTCAGTGGAGGAATAAATCTAATTGCAGTTTATCAGGGAAAGTTGCTGCGCTTTGCACTTGGAAAAGGTCAGAAGATGTTTGTAAAGCCCTTCTTTGCCTTATTCCGAGTAAAACGATTATTTGCAAACAGCAGGTAACCTTTAGTCTGATCTGGATCCATACTGTTTGACACTCATTACAATATTACATATAGTATATACTTATTAAAGACAATCTACTGTATCTTTAGATTTTAATTGAGAAAAGCAGACAACAATAATTGTTTGAAGCAGATGACGTCATGGCAGTGATGAGGTTAAATACGGAACAAATTCTCGTGTTTGCTTAACTCTTTCCTCCCTGAAACTTTAAATGGACAATTCCAGTTTCCATTTTTGTCTAGTCCATTTCTGACTTTTAAGGGGTTGTTTTCATCAATGTTTGGCATTATGACAAACAGTGAAGACCCTGATCAGAGGGCTCCTTTCGGAGCCCTCTGATCTGGGTCTTCACTGTTTGTATAGGACAAGTGTACTATTCACATGTACACTTTTTGAAAAGGACGTCTATAGGCGGGACTAGGGTTCAAAGGGTTAATCTGTATGGTGCTAGAAACTGATAATGTAATCCTAAAATGCAAATAATGTAGAGCCATTTGAGAGGGCTCCTGAAGAAGCCCTCTGGAATAGGTATACACTGTTTATCATTCTCTTAAATACTTGTGGGAAAATCCCTTGAGTAAATATAAACTAGAAATTTCTCTGAAAAAGGATGGGGCCATTTGAAAAGTTAGCATTGTAAGGAGTAAAAAACCCTCATGAATTACTCAAGAGTGGCTGTCAACTTGTTGACTGTCAAAGATTTATTGTCAGGTTGTCTTGACAATCTCTTGACCTGACTGTTAACTCTTTAAGCACCGAGTAATTATATCGTCTGCAACACTTGTAGTCTGCTCACTCTTCTCAAATGTTTTTTTTCTAAAATTTCTTTTTTTCTCTAAAATTTCTTTTCAAAACAGGGTCAGATCAGCAACAAACAATTTGGATTCAGACATGATGCAATGTTACTCGGCATCTCATCTGGATCCAGACTGTTTGCAAAATTAATCCAGGTTTTGCTGCTTTAGTCTTAGCATGTAAAGAATTAGTAAAACCCCATGTTTAAAACCTAAAGAGTAAAAAAGAAAAAAAAAAAAGAAACCATAACCCACACAGGAGCTTTCTGCTGTACTTTCACAATTACTTCTCCTGCTGAATATTCATATCAGGGCTGCCATAAGTTGACATGAAAAATCCTAAGATTTCCAAATTTGCATTTTTCAATTGCGATTTACCAATTGTACCTTTACTCCATAGCATTTTTCTTGGTTTGTTGACATGTGCCTACTTAAAGCAGGCTGTAAGTGAAGCTGAATGCGCCTTAGGGCGCATTCTGCTTTACTTTCAGCCTGCTTTAAGCTACCATGTACTGGGGAAAAAATCTGGATATTTAGGAAAAATCCGGAGAAATGGCAGCCCTGTCATATCTATAAAACTCCACCCAATATAGATATCTATTATCATTCAGAACTATTACAATGAGTAATAAAAAATGAAACTAATTCTCAAGGAAAGATCAGAGAGATTGTATTTTTATAAGAAAACAGTGCAGGCCCTGATCAGAGAGTTTCATTCTGACCTAGTGTCTGATCTGGGTCAACGTTGTTTTCAAAATTTTCAATACATGGTAACCCTTTCAACAATAAATTCCTCTTGTGGGTATTTATAATCCTTTTGGACTCTTCTAGTACAGGTATTTTGAACCAGTCTACTGTTACAACACAAACCAATGAAAATATCAAACAGTGCAGACCCTGATCAGAGGGCTCCTACAGGAGCCCTCTGATCAGGGTCTATACTGTTTGCATATGTAATCAGTTATCTCTACAGAGGGCTGTAGGGTTGAAAGGGTTAATAGCAGAAGCGCTACCAAAAGTTGAACTTATGATATCAACATACATGCAATGTTTTCAATTGTAACGTGTTTTCTTATACTTCAGTAAACCCAGCCAGAGACCATGTGTTCCACCTCACCTTCCCTGTAGACTGGAAGGCCTCGGACATCAACTTATTGTTCTCTCCATTTGGTAAATACCTGTATTGTCAAACACCAGTAAAACCTCTTTGTATAACGACCACTAAAACGAATGCTAATTGATTACATGTATATCAAAGACAGGTGACATCTTAAAGCATGGTGACAGTAAAACGGAAAGCTCCTTTAGGTAGGAGCTTTCTTCTTAAAACATGTTGACAGTTAAACAGAAAGCTCCTAATGGAGCTTTCTGTTTTACTGTCATCATGCTTTAAGCAGTCACCTGTCATAAACACCTAATAGTTATCACAATTTAGTGGTTGTGATAGAGAGGTTTTACTGGACAGCTGAATTTTATATGTATTTCATATCAAAATGTCTTATAGAATTTAGAGTTATATCACAGACTTTTATATTCAACACCACAATTTTGAAATTAACTCTTTCAACACTAAGTATCTCTTGCGGGTTATAAGGTTCCCTTGTGGATCATTTTAGTTTCCAAAGCATGAACAAATCTACTTGGAATTCTGGGTAGTTTAATAAATACTGATCTGAATTATCAAACAGTGAAAACCCAGATCAGAGGGTTCCTACATGTTTGCAAATGTAATTTAAGTATATTTCAAACAGTTTCAAAATCTGGTCAGAGTATCAAATAGTTGGGATCCTGATAAGACGCTGTGTTACTCAGCATCTCATCTGGATACAAACTGTTTGCTACAGTGACTATGGTTTTGTCATAAGCATGCAAAGAGTTTCCAATTAATCTAAATATCTTGTCAGTTGTGTATGACGAGGGATGAGATGATTATCTTAATGACGTTGTTTAATGTTGTCTTTTCCAGGAAATGTTTACATCTCATGGTTGAACGAAACCTCTGCATTCGTGGCCTTGCACAGCAAATCCGTCGCCAGTGATGGTAAAGATGTTAATTGTACCGTAAATCCTCTCTAGTACGACTTCTCAATTAAGTTAATTATTTGTTGTTTAAGGTAGGCAACTGCTTAAAGCAAGGTGACAATTAAACAGAAAGCTCCTTTGGGAGCTTTCTGTTTTACTGTCACCTTTCTTTAAGCAGTCACCTGTATTTTATACAAACAATTAGCCTTCGTTTAAGTGGTGGTAATAGAGAGGTTTTACTGTATTGTCAAAATAATTATCTTTCACTATATCCCTTCTCCTGCTAGTAGCATATAGTGGTAGTTTATTAAAAAAAAACAAAAAAAAAACAAACAACAACAAACAATGTAGATCCAGATCAGACAGCTCGTAAAGTTTCCGTAGGATGATAGATATTCATAGCAGACAGGGTTTTATATATATCTCAGCTGGAGAAGGGTTGAAATTGTTGTCTGTGCAACATTTGAACACAGTCAAATTTGTATTGAGCTATATTATTACTTAGCATTCAAAAAGGTTAACCTGTTACTCCATAGCATGTTTCTAGTTTTGAAGATAGGTGGCCACTTAAAGCAGGTTGAAAGTAAAGCAAAATGCACCTTAAGGTGCATTTTGCTTTACTTTCAGCCTGCTTTAAGTTATCTTCTTCTAGCATATAGAAATTATTTGTTATGATACACATTCATGACTGTAAAATTTGGAACTATTTTCTTCTGTGAAGGAATGATTTAATGCGTAAAAATGCATGTATCTATGGAGTGCATGTAATGGGTTGATTATACAAATACCGTGTGTTCTTCAGTCATTTGTTCTTATCTTCAGTTCTGAAAACTCTCTGCACCAAGGGGTCGGTATACAGTTTACTCTCCTACAAGGAGCACAAGTCACGACAAGGTCAACCTCCACCAACAAACGCTGACCCTGAAGCGGCCAAAGGACACCAATTGTCACCAGGTTGGCCTAAAAGTCAGTATACATGGACTAAGCAGAAAGAAAACATCAGTACAGATAAGGCAGCACCACAGAATACAGGTGTAGCTATAAAAAGATCTCATTCCCCAGAAGACTCAGGAACACAGGCTAAAAAACTGAAAACACTTAATGTAGAGTAAGTGCTTATCCCTTTACCCCATAGCATGTTCCTAGTATTGAAGAGAGGTGACCACTTAAAGCAGGTTAAACTATCAAAAGTCTCAGAATTCTGAACAAATTAAATTGTTGCTTTTCATTATCATGAAGAACACTATTAGTTTCTATTTAAGAAATGAACTGATTTTTTTCGGCGTTCACGCAAAATGAACGACAGAAAATTATCTGCAAATTTACCAGAAAAAATTTGCAGAAAATTTCCTGTCGATCATTTCGCTTGAACGCCGAAAAAAATCAGTTCATTATATTTGCTGTAATTTCTAACATTAAATAAACATTTTGTTAGTATGCATGTATGTTTAATCCATATTAGAGGTAGATAACACGAATAATATGTACCCTATAAGGAACAGCCATGACCGATTTACTGAATCTGTGTACATTCGAAAGCAGAAAAAATAAGTTCCATTGTCAACAACTTGACAGTTTGGCGCGAAAAATGCCGATATTTGACGTCATTGGAAGTGACGTCATTTTAAAGTAGGATAAATATATCGGGGGGTTTTTTGTCATAAAGAAATGCAGATAGCAGCTGTTTATATGGTAGATTCTTATGTCAATTTTCTTGCAATTTATCTCATTAATAAAGAAGAATATAAGTCGGGAATCATGGTTTCCACTAGTAGGAAGCATCAGCTAAGGACAAATTTTGAAAAAATCCGCCAAATGATTGCTTTCCCAAGTTCCAAAGATGAATTCGTGAATGAAAACTGCATATGCCCCGCCTCCCCTTCGAAACTTTTCCACAAGTCCGGCCCTCTCGAAAAATGGTGTTTATATGAAATGAACACACTTTTTGTCAATGGAATTGAATGGGGCGATTGTAAATATTGCAAAATGACAAAAAATGCAGACCCATATCAGAGTGCTCCTACAAGGAGGTCTACATTGTGTGCATAGGAGAACTTCTCTTCACAGCTAGGCAGAATCTGCTTGTAAAAGAAATATAACTGTATGTGTCACTACGGTTTGAAAAGTTAAGCTGCCACCTGCCCTTAACCCTTTACCCAATAGCGTGTTTCTAGTTTTAAAAATAGGTGTCTTCTTAAAGCAGGTTGAAAGTAAAGAAGAATGCGCCTTAAAATGTACTTTCAGCCTGCTTTAAACTACCACCATGTAAAATAAAGAAAATATTCATTATGATACATATTCATGACTGTATAATTCTGAACTATTTTCTTCAGCAGAGGAATAAACTGAATGCACTAAAGGCCACTTCTATTGGGGGGATGGTTAACACAGAGTCTGCATCTTCAGTTGAATTCTAATTTATCCCCTGCTTGATTGAAATTCTTTGTGCAACATTTCAGCAATGTTAATTTCTTTTCTTCTTAGTGCGCCTTCCTTCCAGTCTAGAGTGACCCCTACCACCACACCAGAAGTGACCCCTACAACGACCCCAGAAGTGACCCCAGAGAAAGGTGAAGGATCTTGGCCAGAAAACATCAACAGTGCTGGCAAACAGATAGGTGGGTATATCAAAGTCTGGAGTCTGAAAATACATCAGAACGCTGGAGATTAATTGGTTGACATTTAAAAGGCAGCTGTTAAATGTTGGACAAAAGTTAAAGTAATCTGTATCCAGTATGTTTGCATAAAACAGCTAAGTCAATTCAATTCAATACCGGTATTTCATATTTGTTTATGAAACAAAACGTAATGTATGTTATAATAGGATAGATACATCGCATATAAATGTACGACAGAAAGTATAAAACAATGCTCAACTTACAATTTTGAAGCCAGGCCTAGAACAATATCGTGCAAAGAAGGTTAAATGCAGGTTTATAGACAGATAGCAGGTTAAATGCGGATAAATTATCTTGCTAAAAGCAGCCATCTGCCTTAAACTTGCAAACAGTTTAACCCTTTCAACACTAAGTAACTCTTGTGGGTTATTAGCTTCCTTAGTGACTGTTTTTAGTTGCCAAAACATGAACCTATCTACTTGGAATTCTGGATACTTTAATAAATACTGCGCTAAGTTAACAAACAGTGTAGACCCTGGTCAGAGGGCTCTTATAGGATCCCTCTGATCTAGGTCTACACTGTTTACAAATGTAATGAGTATATTTTAAACAAGTCCATGGTGATGAAAGAGTTAATGACTGCTTGGTTGAAATAACTGGATCAAACCATATCCTTTCCTGTTTTAGTTATCTTAAAAAGGCCAAAGTCTTCAAAGGCAAAGAAAGAATTTAAAATGGATGACAATGACTTCCCGCCATTGTCAAGGGTATCAGGTACAATAGTTGCCATGTGTTAATTGTTAATTTCACAAGTCTTATCTGTTAATTATTGCCGATCACTGATATCTAACCCATTTAACAATTAATCCATTAAGCCCTAGCGATGAGTATGCAAATCCTTTACAAACAGCGTAGTAGTGAAAAGTATATTTGTCCTATGCAAGCAGTATAGACCCAGATCAGAGTTCTCATAATTGAACCATCTGATCAGGGTCTACATGGTTTGTAATTTTGCAAAACAATTGTAAAAAACAACCCTAAATAGTAAAAGATGGACTATACTTTACAAGACACTGGAATTGTCCATTTGAAGTTTCAGGGGTGCATGAAATAATAATCTAATGATGAAGTGGTACAGTCAAAAAGTATATAGGTCTCTTCTGACAGATAAGTGCTTCTCTATATAGAGCAAAAGTACTGCAGACCTTTCCCTCATAGAAGCCACCTTTGCCACCTTTTCCCATTCCTCATTTCATGCTTTTCCTAATTAACCCATTACCCCATAGCCTGGTTTTAGTTTTGAAGACAGATGACCACTTAAAGCAGGTTGAAAGTAAAGCAGAATGCGCCTTAAGCTATTATCTGCTAGGATATAGAAAATATTTCTAATGAAAGTCATACATGTTCATGACTGTATAAAAGCGAACTATTTTCTTCAGTGGAGGAATAAATTAAATACACTAAAAGGTGCTTCTATGGGGAAAGGGTTAAAGAGTTATTTGAAATATGTCCTGCATCCAGACTTAGGTCTGCTTGAAGCAGGCTGAAAGTAAAGCAGAAATCTCCTGCTTTACTTTAAGACAGCTTTAAGCAAGCACCTTAAAAACATTTCTTCAGTCCTTTGATGGACTCCCCCTCATTGTTCTCGATAGGTGTAAAAGTAACTGTAAAGCAGGAGCAAAGTGTGCACAGCCAATGTGACCAATCTCAAGTTGTCTAGAGGGGCCCTGACATACTCACATTCAAGGGTTTTTTCAGTGGGTTTTACTAAGGAAACTATCAAATATAAGGTGTGGACTTCACATGAGGCGCTTCAATGATTCACAATAATACAGGTACGCATGAAAATGTCTTTAAGCTCTAATAATGCAATGTATCAGGGAAAGAGTTAAATGCCTCTTGGCATAGGTTTGATTCTCTGTACTGAAGTACCTGGGGATACGCACTCAACCAATAGTTGTGATAAGCTAACAAATTATTTATTCAGTTTCTAACATATCCATTATTTTCCAGTTTGCATCTCATTAAACAAGTTTAGTCAAATTTGTTTTAACTCTTCGTAACCCTTTGAATGGTTATTGAAAAATGTTAACCCTTTTCATAATCTAACTTGCGAACGGTTAGGAGCTGTGGCCTGTCTTACAGAAGGTGGTACAACAAAAACGGTCGTAAGTCAAAACTTTAAGATACATCTAATTTCTGATTTCTCCATCTAATCCTGTCTTGTGACATCTCTTTGGAAATAATAATTGAGAAGTTTAGAATCTGACTTACGACAATATTTGTTTTACGACATTTCGTTAGACGGGCCCCTGGATCAGATGCCAAGCTACCTGTCATCTAATCTGGCTCCAAACTGTTTGAGATAGACATTATTGTTTTAACTCAAAGTTGGGCTTATTTGGTAAGAACAACTCCTTCCCAAGGGTAACACTGTCATCGTAACTCACTTGAAGGAGGACGCATTGGCAGTATTTTAGACAGACTGGGGCTTAAAGCATGGTTGAAAGTAAAGAAGATACTTTCTGCTTAAACAATTCAGATTGATTTAAAAACTTCATGATTTAAGCCCAATCTTGTGAATGGTTGTAATAGAATGAGTTATTTATTTTACATTTCTCGTTTGGTTTTAACCACTTACCCAATAGTCTGTTCCTAGTTATCTCTTTCAACACCATGGACCTGTTTAAAATAATATACATGTATATACCAATTACATTTGCAAACAGTGTAGACCCAAATCAGATGGCTCCTGTAGGAGCCCTCTGATCTGGGTCTACACTGTTTGCTGATTTAGCCCAGTTTTTATGAAACTTCCAAGTAAACTGGTTCATGTTTTGGTAACTAAAATGATCTACAAGAGAACCTTATAACCCACAAGAGTTACTTAGTGATGAAAGAGGTAATATTTTAAAGACAGGTGACTACTTAAAGCAGGTTGAAAGAAAAGTCTTAAGGCACACTCTGCTTTACTTTCAGCCTGCTTTAAGCTACCATCTGCTAGGATATAGAATATATTTTCTATTGAGCATATTCATGACTGTATAAAATTGAATTATTTTCTTCAGTGAAGATATCAATTAAAGGCTTAATAATGCAAATTTATGGGGTAATTGGTTAAATTAAATTAAACATTTATATTTACTCAGTTTCTACATGAAATGTTTGTATTATTTATTTACAGATAACAAAAAGAAGGCAGACAAACTGTTTGCAGAGCCTAAAGACTGGTGACCCATGGAGCTGTAGAAACCCCATGGTGATTTTATGGTGGAGGTCTGGAGGAAGCATTCTACATCTTGTAGAATATGCAAACAGTTTTACTAGCCGCTTGTCTAGTGCTAGAATAAGGGAGACGGTGCAGTTTACAGGTCATGGTCATGCAGAGCATTTCCAGATAGATTGGCTAATTCTCTTTCCAGAGCTACCATATGTTGTTCATAACAAATATAAAATTTCCAAATTTTCAAGCGTGATTTGAGGAATCGTACATTTAACCCTTTTGCTGACAGGCTCTACAAACAACACTTACAAACCGTAAGCATGCAAACAGTTTGGATCTAGATCAGACGTCACATAATGCGGTGTCTGATCTGACTCTTTAACGTTTTGATACCCATATCGATGTTTCCTATATAAAAATAACGCATGAAATTCCAAACTTTAAAAGTAAGAGCAGAAAACCCAAGATTTTGGAAAAAATCCGTTGCCGTAGGTTCGGAGAAATTAAGAAAAAGTCGAAGATTTCGGAAAAATTCTGGAGAAATGGCAGCCCTATCTTTTATCCATAGCTAAAAGTGCAATTCACCTATTGATCCACCTCTATTTAAGGCTGAATACTGCTTAAAACTAAATCTAGGTAAAGAAAAGCAGAATGCTCCTTTGTGGTTCTGGGGTGTGTCACAATGGCACAAGAATTGAGAATTTCTGCTTTACTTTCATCTTGCACTTAAGCTATCTTCTTTTCTCAACATAATACTTCAATATCCATTTGTGGCCCTTATGTTGTTGAAATTAATCTTTATACTGCAGGCTTGTCATTTGGATTCTTTCATATTCTAAATTGACCACTAAATTGTGATTATGGATTAATCTTTATACTGCAGGATTGTCCTTTGGATTCTTTCATATTCTAAATTGATCAACAAATGGTGATTATGGATTAATCTTTACACTGCAGGCTTGTCATTTGGATTATTTTATATTCTAAATTGACCACTGAATGGTGATTATGGATTAATCTTTATACTGCAGGATTGTCATTTGGATTTTTTCATATTCTAAATTGACCACTGAATGGTGATTATGGATTAATCTTTATACTGCAGGATTGTCATTTGGATTCTTTCATATTCTAAATTGACCACTAAATGGTGATTATGGATTAATCTTTATACTGCAGGATTGTCATTTGGATTCTTTCATATTCTAAATTGACCACTAAATGGTGATTATGGATTAATCTTCATACTGCAGGGTTGTCATTTGGATTTTTTCATATTCTAAATTGATTATTAAATGGTGATTATGGATTAATCTTTATACTGCAGGATTGTCATTTGGATTCTTTCATATTCTAAATTGACCACTAAATGGTGATTATGGATTAATCTTTATACTGCAGGATTGTCATTTGGATTCTTTCACATTCTAAATTGACCACTGAATGGTGATTATGGATTAATCTTTATACTGCAGGATTGTCATTTGGATTCTTTCACATTCTAAATTGACCACTAAATGGTGATTATGGATTAATCTTCATACTGCAGGCTTGTCATTTGGATTCTTTCATATTCTAAATTGACCACTAAATGGTGATTATAGATGGTTATTGAGAGGTGTGTCATTGCAATTCTCTTTCATCAGCACGAACCTATTTAAAATACACTCATTACACTTGCAAAGTGTGTAGACCCAGACCAAAGGGCTCCTGCAGTAGCCTTCTGATTTGGGTCTACACTGTTTGCTAATTTAGACCAGTATTTATTAAACTACTCAGAATGCCAAGTAGACTGGTTCATGTTGAGGTAGCTAAAATGAGCCAAAGGGAATCAAATAACTCACAAAAGTTACTTAGTGTTGAAAGAGTAATTATCAAAAATGCGGACTGCCAGACCCATAGCTTGGACATACAAATGGTAAAAAAAATTAACAGTAACACATAAAAAAAGGCAAGCTTTGTTGTCTTCTTGGCCCGAGGTTATACTTGAAAAGTTTGAGTTTGAGTCTGAGATCGTTCTCAAGCATTTGATTGGTCAGATTTGAGCTGAAGCTCAAATCTGACCAAACAAATGTTTGAGAACGATTTTAGACTCAACTCAAACTCTTGTTAACCTTGGACTCTTGTAGATAGTCATTGGGTATTTCAAATGACTTTTGTTAAAAATGGCAACAGACATAAAAAAAAAAATCAAGTATTACAATAAAATCGAGATTTATTTGCATAAATGAATTAGGATTTTGTTCAATATAGTTGTTGTTTTTTCCAGTTCCTTATAACTTAACACATCCCCCCTTCAAACATTATATCTATTGTATGGTTAAAACAACCGAAATATCTTAAACTAAGATCTTCTCCTGTACCCTTCTTATAGGATATACATGTACATGTATTTACATTTTTGAAAGATGTGTAGACCCAGATCAAACTGCTCTTTCTGGAGCTGTCTGATTAGGGTCTGCTCTGTTTTATAGGATTTGTTAGAATATTAAGGCTTGCTTCTTTAAAAGCAATTTATTGCAAAATGATGAACAGTGTAGACCCTGATCAAAGTGTTCCTATATAATACCTCTGATCTGAGTCTGCGATACTTGCTTACGACAAGTGTACTATGCAGAGGTACACAGTAAAAAATGAATAAACTCACTCCACAGGGTCACAGGGTGTCAGATTCAGGTATGGAAGGTTGCAAGTTTGAATCCTGGCTGCTACATGCAAACGTCCTTAATATTTGAAAGTAGTAGTTCTCTTGCTTATAAGTTTGCTTTCGTTCTCATCCTAATGTATAGCCATGTATTGTTTTAAAGTTGTATTTATATTATGAAATAAAATACATGTACATTGTATATTTAAACTGACCCTAACCGCAATTCACTGATGGGTTCAATGAGTTAAGGCACGGAATTGACGCCTGTGCAGAGAGCCCTTTAGCATGACATGGTCGTGATAGAGAGGTGTTACTGTACAATCAAACTACAGTACAGTAGAACCTCTCTATTACGACCACAAACGTATGTTAATTACTAGATTGTTTACGACAGGTGACTGCTTAAAGCAAGGTGACAGTAAAACAGAAAGCTCCTGTAGGAGCTTTCTGTTTTTCTGTCACCTTGCTTTAAGCTGTCACCTGTCTTTTATACAATAAATTAGCCTTTGTTTTAGTGGTCGTAATAGCGGGGTTTTACTGTGTAGCCCCTCGATTGCGCCACTGAAAGAAGACTATAACTGGTTACACATATGAAAATACAGGTGACACCGCGGTGAAAGTAAAACAGAAAGCTCTTAAAGGAATTTTTTTTTTTTCATCTTGCTTTAAGCAACAAACTAATACATTTTATAGTGCCGTCGTAATAGAGAGGTTTTTCTGTATATAGCCTAGTTTATAGGGTTTCTCCTGATAAAAAATAATGAGAGAAAAAACACTATCATATACATGTATATACACCAAAGGGAATCGAATTTCTTAGCAATATTTTGTTCCATTCACAAAATATTTTGAATTGCTGAATTGTCTTGCGTAAAATTTCGTGGTTTGATAAAGTTCACTACATTCTTGCAAAATGTCACGGTGTCCTCTGGGCTTTCTTTGGACTAAGGCGGGGAATTCCCGAACAAATACTTAAGGCCAGTTGAACCAATCAGATCTCAAGAAAACGTTGATATATATCGTATTATGACTCAGGTCCGTTTCTTTTTTTGAATCGCACGCAATCGACCTTGGGCTGTTACTATGCAGTTCAAATTCAGGGCTGCCATTTCTCCGGATTTTTCTCAAGTCTTCGGATTTTTATCCTTGCAGATGGTAGCTGAAAACAGGCTGAAAGTTAAGGCGCATTCTGCTTTACTTTCAACCTGTTTTAAGAAGTCATGTGTCTTCAAAACAGGAAACAGAATATGGGGTAAAGGTACGATTAGTAAAATTGCGTCTGAAAATTTGTAAACTTATGGCAGCCCTGCAAATTGCGTGAACAATAGATATCAATTCATAAATAACTGTTACATGTTTGCAAACAGTTAAGATCCCGATCAAACAACAGTGAACGTAGCATCTGGGGTCCGTTTAATAAAACTTCGTACGACAAATGTTGTCGTAAGTCAGATTATAAAAGTCTCAATTATTATTTATTTCTCTATCTAATCCTGTCTTGTGACATCTTTTTGGAATCGTCTTGAAAAGAGGATTCCAAAAAGATGTCACAAGACATGATTAGATGGAGAAATCAGAAATTAAATGTATTTTAAAGTTTTGACTTACGACAACATTAATTTTGTCATACGAAGTTTTATGAAACGGGCCCCTGGTCAGGTTTTAAACTATTTTATGTGCGGTGTTTCTAAAGATACACAACAATCCAATTATAGTTGTATTAACCCATTTGTACCTTCGATCCTATATGGGACAGCACGTGTAGACTCTGATTAGAGTCTACACTGCTTGCTTTTGTCCCTTTTTGGACGCTAGGCCACATTTTCTTCAGTGCCAAAAATTAATAGTCTCGGCAGCAACAGTTATCACAAAATAGCCTGTAACATGCAATAGGTTGTGTATTAGAATGAAATATACGACCCTTGTAAACTTATATCGCTGTCGGCGTGCCAAAATGCGTAATTTACGCATACTTTTTATAGTCTGTGACTTCAATCATATCAATTGCCAGTGCACGTTGTACATGTATATATATGTGTCGAAGCTATTCCATTCATAAAAGTACCCGTACTTCGTGCCCTGGTTTCTAATCATGTCCATGCTGAATTTTCAAATAGACCTTTTCACAGTTGAAAAATGACCTATTCACGTTGAAATTTAGGCCTAGTTTTAGAAATTTCAGAATATCTTACAACAAAGTGGAGAAAACCGTGCAGATCGTGCTCAGAGCGCTCAGGACTACCAATAAACTGTTTCTAGTTTTGAAGACAGGTGACCACTTAATGTAGATTGAAAATAATTGTAAAGCAGAATGCGCCTTATATATAAGCTACCATCTGCTAGGATATAGAAATTATTTTATATAGTGCATATTCGTGACTGTAAATTGGACCTATTTTCTTCAATGAAGGAATAATCAAAGGCATAAAATGGTGTTTTATGGAGTAATGGGTTAAACTTTATTTTTTTATTAAACAACAGATATACAAATGTAGTTTGAAACGGACATTTACATATTGTTTCACAGATGGGCTAACTGTTGGAATAAAAAAGTAGACCCCATTGGTTGAAACTTGAATATAAATTATCATTTTTATAGCATACTTAAGGCTAAATATTTGTGGAACTAGTTAAGGGTTTAAAATAACACTTCTATTGAGAGATTTAAAGATTATTGAATCAAACGTATGCATGTCTGCAATACTGTAAAGATAAAATAGTTGAAATAATGTCTTCAACCTTTATTGTCTATACCTATTCAACCATACCAGAATTCATGAATGTAGTCAACATGGACTCCTTCTGTGCGAAAAACTAATGTGGTCTACTGAATATTCAAAATTCAAACTTTCTTCTTAAACTTTCGTATGCCCAATATGAATTCAATATCTGAGTGGCAAACAGTTTGGTTCCAGATCAGACGACGAGTATTGCGGCATCTGATCTAAATCCAAAGGTTCAGTGTTTGCAAACGGGTTAATAGATCTATTGTGTGCGTTTTTTTGTTTCTTCAATGTGGTTAATAATTTGCATAGTTTTACATATATACACTAAAACCTCTTTATTACGACCACAAAAAATAAGGTTAATTTATTTTATAAAAGACCGGTGACAGCTTAAAGTAAGGTGACAGTAAAACAGAAAGCTCCTGCAGGAGCTTTCTGTTTTACTGTCACCTTACTTAAAGCCGTCACCTGTCGTAAACGCCTAATAATTAACACAATTAAGAGGTCGTAATAGAGAGGTTCTACTGTACCTGGCTGGGTATTTAGACTACCAACAATGTGAAGGTCATTACCATTGTTCCACAGAAAGAAGAGTTTTTGCAATGTTTTTGTCTTCAAACGTCGGAATTCCATTCTTTTTCAATGACTAATGTGCCCCAAAGCCGTTAGCGATTTTACCGGGAGCAATCAATAGTAATTAAAATCTCCCTCCCTACAACGGCTGTCCGAACAGCGACTCCCTCCTTACAACAACGTTTTCAACTGTTCCCAAGACAATTATGTCTAACGCTTTCACTGCTGCAATATCGTTTTGCTTAAAATTGTTGTCTGCTGTTTTTCTTACATAATGGACATTTTGACAAGAAAAAACCATAATGACGAGTGACAAACAGCTTGATCCAGATCAAGCGGCGTCTGATCTGGATTCAAGCTGTTTGCAAATGTTAGCCACTTTTCTCCCTATAACAACTCCCTCCGAACAACACACACAATCGTTGACTCCCACCGGGTGTCATTGTAGAGAGGGATTTTACTGGTTTTACTGTTCAAAATAAAGTGTATGTTCATAAGTAATTACACGTAATTAGATCTAGATCTATATAGATCGAATCACACTTGTACGTGTTAATAGGAAGTGTTTGTACAGGAAATCAAAGTGACTGTTAAATGCGGAATAAAAATAATGCAGGAAGCTCATGCATATATTAATAGATCTAGATCATGTTGGCTATTTATGACTGCCACAGTGATTACCTATGCAAACAGTTTGGGTCCAGATGAGACGCCGCGTAACGCGAAGTCTCATCAAGATCCAAACTGTTCGACACTCTGACCCTGTTTTGAAAAGAAACTTAGAAAATGCTATTGTATGCAAAGTAGATTCTAGCAAACGACACTTGTTGCAGAAAAAAACACCCAGCATGCAAAGAGACTGAGTTAAGCATGGACCTGTGTAGACAATTAGGCTACAATTACATGTAACTGTAACCCCCTCTAATTTAGACCAAAATTACCAATTACTTTTTACTCTGTGTTTTAAGGCAGCCAAGTGACTGCTTAAAGCAAGGTGCCAGTATAAAGAAAGCTTCTCTATGAGCTTCCTGTTTTGTTTTCTTCTTCCTTTAAACTCATATGTCTTATTAATATATTAAAGCCGTTTGTCTGTGTAGCGCCCACGTTCTCCACATTTTCAAAAGATAACTCGTGGCACACTTGACACGTAGTAGGTCTAGGCTTAGCTCCCTTGTTTTCGTTAGCATAACGATTGCTTAGTGAAATAGCTGTAATATGTAATGTTTTGGCTTGAAGTCGTATTTAAATGTTTTAATATGATATATTGTTCATAAATACACACTAGATCGCTAATTAAATGGCATAATTACTACTTATAATGCCAAACTAGATAAATATCTAGTGTTCATGTGTATTTATATGTAAGTAGCAGCGAACAAAGGCATCGGGGATGTAGCTCAGTGGTAGAGCGCTCGCTTCGCATGTGAGAGGCCCCGGGTTCAATCCCCGGCATCTCCACACTTTTTTTCTTTTTTCCCTATCCTTTCACGTTAATTAGGTGTAAAATAGTATACATGAATCATTGCCGTCTCTAAGCGTCTATTGCAAGAACGCTAAAATTCGTAAATATCTTGAATTATGGCCAATGGAAATGTATATAGGGTACAATGCTCAATTTCTGGAGCGGTAAACCTATAAGAATGGAGACGAATTGCTTCATACAGATAACCCTGCATTAACGTTACAAAACAAATACTGGATTAAGTTGTCACCTGTTTTGAACAACCACAATACGACTTGATTTGGTTGTCGCTGAAGAGAGGTTTTACTGTTTGGATCTACTTTAGCTTGGCTAATGCAAAATTTTCAAAAACAGTGTTAAATGGCCGTCCTCAAAATATCAACTTCAAAATAAACTATCCATGCAACTTGAAACGCTCAAAAATTGAGTTTGGTATACAACGTACGTAGAATTAGATATAGATCTAGACATATACAGTTGAACTTCGC
This sequence comes from Gari tellinella, assembly GCA_922989275.2. Lineage (NCBI taxonomy): Eukaryota > Metazoa > Mollusca > Bivalvia > Cardiida > Psammobiidae > Gari > Gari tellinella. The sequence goes on along the minus strand of OV277856.1, from coordinate 23,501,375 downwards.
TGTGTCGAAATCGCCTTTAAAAAAAACCTTTTTTACCCTTTCACGCTATATTGTCGACCGATTCAATATTGTTGGTGTCTGATCTGGATCCAAACTGTTTGCAGCATAGACTTTATGCGACTTCGGCGATGAAAGGGTTAAGTCGAACTAAACTGGTACAGTGCTGCCATAAGTTGACATGAAAAATCCTAAGATTTCCAAATTTGCATTTTTCAAGTGCGATTTTACGAATCGTACCGTTACCCCATAGCCTTTTTCTTGTTTTGTTTTTTACATGCGACCACTTAAAGCAGGCTGTAAGTAAAGCAGAATGCGCTTTAGGGCGCATTCTGCTTTACTTTCATCCTGCTTTAAGCTACCATGTACTGGGAAAAAATCCGGAGATTTAGGAAAAATCCGGAGAAATGGCTGCCCTGCTGGTACATGTATTTAGAACTACAGTTTGATTTTATTATTTCAAAATCGCTTACGTCGAACATATCCGAAATTCAAAATTAAAACGTGGCTGAGCCACTTTTGAATTATGGATATGTTTGACCAAAAACTATAAATTAATAGCATTGTATATAGGTCACTGTTTTGAATTAGCCCTTTCCCTTATAGAAGGGCATTTTAGCGCATCTAATTTATTCCTCAATGACACTGAAGAAAGTAGTTCCACTTTATACAGTCATGAGCATGCACCACAAGAGATATTTCCCATATCTTAGCATATGGTAGCTTAAAGCAGGATGAGAGAAAGACAGACTGCGCTTTAACATGGAGAAAGTCCTTTCTCCATGGCTTTAATAAGGCGCATTCTGCTTTACTTTCATACTGCGTATGTGCTAGAAACAGACTATGGGGTAATGGTTAAGCGAATTCGATATACCGAAGTTCGATTTTATAAATAAAGAATAGAAGAGATTACAACTTAACCCATTCACTGCCATGACGTCATCAGCTTAAGACATACTAATTGTTGTCTTCTTTTATTTTTCAAATTTAAATTTTGGGCATTTTGACATTGAGTGTCAAACAATTTGGATCCTGATCAGACGCTGCCTTACGCGGGTCGGCGTCTGATCAGGATCTAGATTGTTTGTAGATAACCGTTGTACTCGGGGTCAGGCAGCAAATAGGTTACTTTTGGTTAAGCTTTTTATATTTTTATCGATGCTGATAAAAATCAAGAGTCGACCATTAAATGTTCCCAATTGACCTCAATCATATCAGCTCATCTGAAATGGTGTCATAGAAAAGGATAACTCCCTGAGGTCCTAATGGCTACCAAATGTGACAGTTAGCCTACAGTTTAGCCATTCCCACTAAGCGCGTTTGTGCTAATTAATACAATCAATCCATTTCACACAGTTTGGACCCAGATGAAGCGGTAACTCGGCGTCTGAACAGGCTGAACTGCATGTTTGCGCACTTATAGGTAAAACTAAATCGCATTACTTTTACAGAACCTGCCACTTTTGTAAAATTATATATTGCTTTGCTTTCGCGTTGAATTAATTTTAAAAACTACAATTACCCCACCCAGTGTACAGAAACTGGGTCAATATTATGTCTTTGTCAAACTGATATCTTTTACATTGAACGCTTCCCTCCATACCCATATGAGCAATTCTCCTATATCCACCCGTGTTAAATAGGGAAACAACGCTTTATAGCAAGATGAACGTAATTTTAACACAATTCTCCCCTAGGAGCTTTCTAATCTACCTTCACCTTGCTTTAAGCTGTCACTTGTTTTCGATACCATTAATGAATACACTTACCACACTCTATAAAAACAACTACAGTAAACTAAGGTAATTATTTTATGTTTAAGGATGGTTGCTGCTTAAGGCAAGGTGAACGTAAAAACAGAAAGCTTGTTTACGAGCTTTCTGTTTTTGTTTTCAATTTGCTTTATACTGTCACCTGTACTGCGGCATACAATGAATTAGCCTTATTTTTAGCGGTCGTAAAAGAGAGTTTTTTCTGTATTCATTTGTGGCACGTATTTAGAGGGGTATACATAGATATGCTCTGTTGTGCTTCTGTGAAGGAAATGGTTAAAGTAAATCACGATATCCTTTGTTAAGATCCTGGTTTTTTCTTCCTCGTTTTCAAAAAAGTATTTATGAGCAGTATTTATGTCATAAATAGAAATTGTAGTATCTGCCATACAAAGCAATTGTTCATACGTCAAGTATAGGAAGCGACTCGGTATCTTTATCCCCGTCATATTTGAAATTCTTTCTATTTATCAAGAATAAAAATACTATGTAGCTTTTCAACGTTAGGATTTCGTCTGCCATTAATCAGTATTCTGCTTGTATTTCTTAAATTTAGATTTTTATTATAATTGACTGAAAAAAAGACATGAGTGTCAAATTACTTTGAGTCTGGGTAGATCAGGATCCAGCTGTTAGAAAATATTAATATATTCGATGAAAGACAGTGAATGGGTTACAGTGGAGAAGATGTTATTCTTTCCCGTTTTTTAAACGTAAACAAAATGCAAACGCAATAAAGTAAAATTAAAAAAACAACAACAACGTTTTGATATTTCTGACTCTTTATTTTAATCTGAGTAGCAAACAGTTTTGGAACCTGACCAGACGCCGGGTAAAAATGCAGTTGAAATGATATTTCTAGTGTAAACGCGCTTATTGGGAAAGAATAACGTCTTCTCCACTGTAAAACTACCCACTTGGCTCAATAGCCTCGTGACCTTGAAAACACTATTCATCTTTTGATATTACGGAATGTTAGAGCGGGAAAGCGTGACCTTGGATACTTGAATCATGACTGTTGCGGTCAAAGGTATCTAAGAACAAGATTAGCTATCTAATCTGTATGATATTGCTGAAATCGAAACTTAACGAATTGCAGTAAAATGAAGAAATTTATTTTTTGGGAACTTGACATGTAGACGATTTGTTTGTAATCTGGGTGGAGTAACTCGGTGTCTGATCTGGCCCCAAACTGTTTCCCACGGATATAATGTTGTTGTTTAAATGCTATCCCGTTTAAACGCAAACGAAACGCAAACGCATTGCAGTAAAATGGAGAAAATGATTTTTGACACTTCTGAATACTCATTTTAATCTGAATTGCAAACAGTTTGGAGCCTAGTCAGACGTCCGGTTAGTCGGCGTCTGGCCTGGCTCCAAACCTTCACGGTTTGCAATGGAAATAATAGTTTTAGAGTAAACGCGTTCTTTTGGAAAACATTTGTTTAAGCGTTCAAACGAAATTGCAACCAGGTACATGGGCTGGCAGCACGCGAATTAACAGTTTTGATCATTATAAAGTCATTTTTTTCGTAACTGACAACATATTTTGGTTGTTATGGGTAATGTTAAGTCACAACGTTTTTTAAGGTTACTCTAACCTCATTGGTTGGCGTGCACACTAAACCGTTGTCTGTCGTAAGTTGAACCGTTGTCGTGAATAAAGATATCGCTGTTTGTCACAAAAGCTACAGAAGCTTGACGATGTTTTATAAAAAGATTGAAACCTGTCTTCAGCTGTCGTTCAAACAAAAGTAAGACAGCCTACTTCTTTATGTAGGGCAACAGTAATAAAGAAAGCTGCATCAGGAGCTTTCTTTATTACTTTTGCCCTGCATTAGATTGCCATCTTTCTATGCTATAGTAGGCTAATAAAGATAATGTATGAGTCGCCCAATTGAGAATTGTTTTAAACTGCAGTTGTTGCGCAATATGTCTATTTTGTTTGGACTTACGTCACTCGCAATGAAACTGCGATCGCTCTGTACACGTGTTACATGTAATCGGAACATCGAACAAAAATACATGCACACTTTAAAATCCTCTTCAAGTCGACCAATCAAGAAGAAAATACGTTGACAGTAATTTACGTAGTTAAAAGCGAAGAAAATAGTTCAAATGTGTATGTGCAGTCATAAATATGCATCATAAGATATATTTTATATATTCTAGCAAACGGTAGCTTAAAGGAAGTTGAAAGTAAAACAGAATGTGCCTTAAAGGGACTCGCAACCGCATGGTGTTCTTGTCAAAATAAAATAAAATACTCAAATAAAAGCAAATTTGTGGCATTATTTGGCTTCTGACATTAAAAAAATATGATCAGTCCAAAAAAAGTTTCAAGAATCGTCACCGAATCTTAGATTTTTAGATATTTTCCATCGTTTTTCTATACCGACTAATAGACGGTATAGTTGTTGTTGTTGCTTCTCTACATGGGCTCAGACATAAACCCGAGCCGAATTACGAAGTTGTATGCACTTTCGATCGCTATACATTGAAATACGTTAAATCGATCCGAGATAAACCGATAGTTCCGTGGTCCATTGGTCTAAGCGGTTTCCCCTATTTTGCCTTCTGTCCGCCAATGCCGGGCCCCGGGTTCGAATCCCACCAGAGACCAGTATTTTTTTTTATTGAAATACATTTTTTTAAACAGAATTTATTATCCTAAACCAATTCTTTACCATTTATATAAGCGTTTGACATATATTTACAAATTACTATTTTATAATGCACCATCTGGTTGCGAGTCGCTTTAAGGCACATTCTGCTTTACTTTCAAACTGTTTGAAGCTGTCACCTGTCTTCAAAATGAAGAAACATGCTATGGGGTAATGGGTTTTAAAGATCGTTTATCAAAAGTCCCAGATAATCTACAGGAGCCCCCCCCCCCCCCCCCCCCCCCCCCCCAGTCAGGGTCTGCATCACGTGGCGTCAGATGAGGACACAGTCTGCTTGGAAATAGTTATATTTGGGGCAAGGCATACAGCAAAGGGGTTGAACATATGGCATATAAGTCAGGACTGAACTTTCTACATTGCATCATACAAGAGGAGATTCGGTTTTCTGCTTTATTTTTGTTTTACTTTAAGCAGTGATTTGCCGTCTTCGATATATGTGGTTTGCACCCTCTGGATCCGCACTTGTATTAAGTATATCCTTAAATATAGAAACGAAAGACAAAATATAGAATTAAATCAGACGACAATATGGAAAGATGTAACAATATATTCGTTCATAGTCTTCTGCACGATTTATATGCACACTTTAGCTGCTTCCTATAGTTAGTATAGCGTTTATTTGATCACTGGTATGACCACAGGTACTTGACACATTTAAATCTTTTTTTACTAGATATATCTACCATCTTTATATGGTAGATAGTAAATTTTAAATTAAAAAGAAAATTTGTCAAGTAACTGACTATGGGTATGACCATGCCTTATTTTAGGTGGGAAGAAAACGTTTTTCAGTCGAAAGTTTCTTTAACTTTTTGCATGCTGGGTAATTTATTTTTACGTCTGCAACAATTGTAGTCTGAAACTTTTCTAAAAAAAAAGAGTTTTCTAAAATCATTTTCAAACAGGGTCAGAGTGTCAAACAGTTTGGATCCTCAGGATCCAAACTGTTTGCAGAGGTACTCACTGTGACACATATGGTATAATAGTTAAGGTTTAACTTGTTCATAATTGGAGGGTTATATATGGGCCTGTGTTCTATTTTTCTATGAACCCCCTTTTATGTAAACACCAGCTGAGATATCATGTATGTTTAAACCTTTAACATTCAACTGCGAAACAGTTATAACCTTTGCAAACAGTTTGGATCCTGAGACACCGTGTAAATCGGAGTCTCATCGGAATACAAACTTTTTGACAATCTGACAGTTTTTAAAATAAGTTTAGAAAATTCTATATTTAGAAAAGTATTTGACAACAATTGTTGCAGACGAAAAAAAACTTACTCAGCATTCAAAGAGTTAACACGCTTTGTGTGACTTCGTTGTTTCAACCTGTGGATCCAGATACAGGGTAGCGTCTTAGCTGGGTCTAAACTGTTGAAGATTTTGACATTTCCTTAAACTGACTGAATAGCATAATTATATTCATAATTATATATAGTCTTAGAATTGCTCCAGACGACACGAACCGCCCGGTTTGTTGAAAGGTTTAAACCCTTGACTGTCTTGGTCCACGTACACTGAAATTTGAAAACAGTTTGGATCCAGATAAGACGCCGATTTACTCGCTGTCTGATCTGGATCCAAACTTTGAGACTCACATTGCTGTTTTCTTCAGTCAATATGCTTGGTATATATATTATGTTTAAAACAACGTTTGAGCAGACGACAATCTGGTAGAAAGGGGACTGAAAGCGCCAAAGCGGAAGTCGGGTATTGATCTTGCACCGTCACTCACTTAACCCCTTCACTGCAAGGGTGTCGTCTGCTTTGAGATTATCGTCTGCTTTAATTTATCAAAGTCATATTAATGACAATTTGACCAGAGACACAATAAAAGTTGCAAACAGTTTGCATCTTGATCAGACGCCGAGTTACTCGGCGTCTGATCAGGATTCAAACTGTTTGCAAAAACACGTTGATTCGGGACATGACAGTGAAGGAGGTAAAATATGAAAAGATTTGAATATAATAACGGCTGGGTGATTGCGTGACTTTATGAATGGAGTCAAGGCCGAGGTAAACGTCTATTTAAAACAGAAACATGACCATTTCTTTAAAAAGAAATTTGCTTAATTACGGGATAAAAGTAAGACAGGAAGTGAGTTTGGAAAATTTTGTGTGTTTTCCTGTATTCAACAGTCACCTGTCTTAACAGTTACATAATCATACATTTTTCTCATTGTCTTGTCGCTTAATCTTCCAAAACGCGGGAAATAAGTTATTAGTTTAATGCTTTACAAACAGTTTTGATCATGATCAGACGCCGAATAAATCGGCGTCTGATCAGGGTCAAAACTGCCATTCATATATATGTTCATGAAGTTAAGAAAAATCAATGTCATGGGTAAAACAAAATTTTAATGTTACGTCAAGCAGACGATAGTTGAACAATGTTGTAAGGGTTTACTCTTAAGTTCAACCCTTTAAAAAGTGGAGAGATCTTTGCATACAGTTTGGATCCAGATCCAAACTGTCATCCAGATCTTGTCGTCTGTAAGTAAGGAACAGAAAAATATCAAAACTTCATCAGACGCCATATCAGCAGACGACAGTTAGGTTTAACTGTACAAACCAAAATGGCGGCGCGCTGGTCGAACACGTGGTTTTTGCGGGGTGATACCTTTTGTGAAAAGCCACATGGTCGATTAGGAGTAATTGCGTATCGGAGTTATAATCGCATGTAAAACTTGTGGTCCGGGATATGAGGGTTATTGTGATTGGGCGTCAGTATGTGAAAACCCACTTCAACAAGATATTTGAGGTAAGAGTTTATTTTAAATTTATTACATTTGAAACAGAAATACATGTTTGAAAATTATAATTGTTTTAAGTATTCGTCTGCTACTGAATATCGTCTGTTTGATAGGTGTTATCTGTAATTGATTTTGAATTTCAATTTTAAAAACATGTTTAGTCCAATTAGTGTAAGAAAACATATCTTGACACGAGGGTTAAACAGTTTTGATCTGAATCCAAACTGTTTAAAAGTTATAGTTAAGTCGCGACTAAGGTAAAGAGAAAATGATATAAAGTACCGCCTTTATTTCCAAAGGACGAGAAAAAACACCACGAGTTGGTTCTTATTAATTATTTATATTTAAGTAAAACGTTAGGGCTTTTAAGCATGATTCAAGATATGAGAGAGCTAGCTACATTATTTAAATATTTTTCATTTACGGACAAATCAAACCCAATAGTATGACTACTCTTAAGAATCGTCCTGAAGAGACGATTCAGACGAGAAGTCAAAATGAAAGAGTTGCTGGACACATGCTGATTTTGATATAGTCTATTCGAAATACACGTACATGTACCTCTCTTATAATGCATTGTGTTAGATATATTTAATAGCCCTAGTGTGGCATTATTTCAATTTTTACAGCCTAATGGCTTCGGTAAACATAATTTACGTGAGGTAACAGAAATCAATACTCAGTTTATGGACAGTCATTTGAAAATGTATGCCATGGGAAATACAAACATGGCTCATTTAACCATTTCCTCCATATAGACAGAGTCGAGCATTGCAATTAGATGACCACTTAAAGCAGGTTGAAAGTAAAGCAGAATGCACCTAAAGGTGCATTCTGCTTTACTTCCAGCCTGTTGAAACTACTATCTGCTAGAATATAAAACTATTTCTCATGATACATATTCATCACTATAAATTGGACCTGTTTTCTTCAGTAGAGGAATACATTCAATGCATAATATTGTGTATCTATAAAGTAATGGGTTAAGAGCATATAAACTATTTATTTCCAGTTTTGTCTGCTTATATTTACGACTCAAAGATTAGCCACGTTAAATTACGATGAATGTAAAACAGAATGCTTCTTTTAAAATGACCTTTCTGTTTTACGTTTATACTGATATACATCTCATATATACAATCACATGTCTGCAACACTGTCCTCTAAGTTTTTAGTAATAGGATTAGGGCGGGTTTACTGTACATACTTATACTATTCAATGCTACTGTAGAAATGTACAATATGTGGTTATTATTTAGAAGTAAAATGCATGTCACACCGCTTATACATTTCATTACATTTGGTAATTAACCGTGGCCTGCTAGTCGCAATTTTACTATAATTTACAAAACAGTTTGGATACAGACCAGACGCCACAAAACGCGGCGTCTGGCCAAAATCCAAACTGCTTGACCGCTATGATCAATATTTTTCAGTTAAATGGCTTTAAAACTTAAAGTGTGAAACCAACTGCAGACGACATCTATAAAACAGACGATATGGTGCAGACGAAGTGTTAATGAAATCAAGTTGTCTAGTTACCTTGAATAATAAACTAACCTGGATGCTCGTGCATGTACAAACAAGGACCTCTAACATGCATTTCTATACGCAGTTACATCTACAGTAGAGAAGACGTTATTCTTTCACGTTTAAAACGCATTGCAATAAAATGGAGGAAATGACTTTTTTGGCAATTCTGAATGTTAATTTTAACCTTGACGGAAACAGTTTCGAGCCTGATCAGACTCTGGGTTAACCGGTGTGACTGTCTGATCTGGCTCTCTAATAGATAAGGCGTAAACGCGTTTATTTGGAAAGAATAACGCCTTGGACCCACTGTACATGTATAACCCTTCTTCAGCCGATCATGACTTCACTTGTATTTACAAACAGTTTTGATCCAGACCAGACGCCGCGTAACGCGGCATCTGATCTGGATCAAAACTGTTTGACATACAACAATTTTTATTAATTTTTCAATTTAAAATATATAAATTTGAACTTCACCAAACTTGCAGACGCTAATTTCAAAGCAGACGATATTTCGGCAGGACAAAGGTAAAAATGGAGCCAAATTAAATTAGAAAACTCCTTGGCTCCTTTTCTGTGTTTCCCATTTTTCTTAAACTCCCATCTTATTCTATAGTATACTTTTGAACTTGTTATATAGCGCGGTTCTACTATATTTTTCTACTTATTTTGATCTAAGTCGCATAAAGCACGCCAGACAGTATACAATGACACAGCCATGTAGTGTGAATGCATGTTTTCATGACAGTGCATGCGCGTGCATTCATACGAATAGAATGACGGATCATTTTACCTTCTAAGATGTTTCAATTCTGGTTTGTTTTTTAACCATTATACCGACATCGACTTAAATTCGACTTTCGAAACGTTTTGGTCCTTATCAGACGTCGCTACAGAATCCAAACTTTTTGACCATTGTTATGGTGTTTTTATTATACAGTAAAACCTATCTATTACTTGTTACTATAACACTTAATTGGAACGGCTTTAATGGAATGTGACAGTAAAACAGAAATATCCTTTATCATTCCCTGTCATTTATACTATCAATCAGCCTTCGTTTTAGAGGTCGTAATAGAGAGGTTTTACTGTAATAATGGCCAAACTGCTTTAAATACTTGCACTGTTCATTCTGTCATGTGAATTACCAGGATCCAAAATGTTTTGCAAGTTATCCCACTGAATTTGGATACAGCGTACCTGTGAAATGGTTAAGAGACTGTTTTTGCATTAGCACCTGGTCATATTACGTCGTTTTCAGAGCTGAAATGGGCTTACAGTGGACACGACGTTATTCTTTCCAAATAAACGCGGTTACTCTAAAATTATTATTTCCATTGGATGGAGCCAGATCAGACGCCGGGTAACCCAATGTCTGATCAGGCTTCAAACTGTTTGCCGTCAGAGTTAAAATCAACATTCACAAATGTCAAAAAATGTCATTATATTGCAATGCGCCTGCGTTTCGATTGCGTTTAAACGAGTCTTCTACACTGTTATTGTAAACACCAACATTATATTTGGGTTAGGACAGAACATAGTCGTACTTCCATCGATCATAACAATACATAAAAGGGCGCTTGAAACGATGTAGACAACTACAGTACATTACAGAGGAATATCATTGCAAAATATCTTAATTACATGTAAGTGTACAGTACAGTATTAGTGGCACGGTTGAATTTTTTTTCAGTCATATATATAGAAAAATATAAGAAAGTCAATTTGGTTTTAAAGAAGGATACTCTACAGTAGATATTGCTTTTATTCTAAAGTCCCTGATTGACAAAGCATTGAGTAAAAAGCGTGGTAAGTTCCATGTAGCATTTGTTGACTTCCAAAAATGTTTTGACACACTTAGACGACCGCTACTTTTGAAAGTGATACATGAGTCCGATGTTAAAGGGGGTTGTTATTTACCGCTTTGAAACGTATGTACAATAGTGTAAAACATGCGTTAAATGTAATGACACATACAGTGAGTGTGTTCCCTGTGCAATTGGTATGAAACAAGGGTGTATAGCAAGCACGACACTCTTTGCCTTTTTATCGATGAATAGGAACATATTTTAAGAAATAGTAATATCAAAGGTATTCAATTACATCCAGATATTGCACTCGTACTATTACTGATGTTTGCAGATGACACAGCTTTACTCGCCGATACTGTTTCTGGTTTACAAAGGCAACTTAACGTTTTAGAGAAATTTTGTGGAGAATGTAAGCTTACAGTAAATGAAAAGAAAACATAAGTTGTGGTTTTCAAAAAAGGTGGTCAACTTTCAAGGTTTGAAAAAATTCGACTTACAAAAATTCACAGTTGTAAGTTGTCCCGGAATTTTGTTATGTTTGGACTTACTTTTACACGACAAATGTAGGTTCGTTAAATGGTAGACATTTTATGTATGTATTAAGTTAAAAGAGTTTAAATGTCAATACTCAGCTCATTCTTTAGTGAAAAGCAACTACCAGAAAGGTATTTTTCAAGATGTTGACCAGTTCCTACAGTCATGGAATGCATATTGTATCAATGTCAAATCTTGCTACGAATATAGGCTTTAAACAGACTTTTGGGTATGAACATTCTAGATTTATTAGATCTAAGGATGTTTAGATTTGTTTTTTTCAAGCTTTCGAGTCAGTTGCCATGGTTTGGAAATCGTAAGGGGTCGTTATAGAAATATACCAAGAGAAAATAGAATATGTACCTTATGTAACAGAAACCTTAACGAAAATGAATATCACGTCCTGTTGATTTATAACATTTACGATGACTTAAGGCAAATGTATATACCAAGTTACCAATCAAGTATACAAAGAATCCGAATGTACTCAAATTTAATAAATTAATGTCAACACAGAACGAAAAGCTGATTAAAGCTACGGCTACATATTTATTTATGGTTAAAAAAGAAGGAAACGGCTCAGAAATTGAAAGTTTTAATAACGTGTACTTGTACTATCGTTGATATACATACATTTTTCATGTTCATGGACACGGTGTATTGTGTATATAAACTTATGAATCTTGCCAACTGAAAAAATAAATGTAATTATTATTATCAAACGTGTTAATATTTAATGGTCAGAGACTTTCTATATTGTAATTATGTTACTAAATGTATATATTTGGCATGGGCTGGTGGCCTGGAAGCAATACAATGTGTGCCATTGTCATAGTCGACCATACTCGTATTTCAAAGACGAAACGTGGCTTAGTGTATGTTCGACTGAAGTGAGATCGAGTTATCGAAATTAAACTGAGGAAATATATGGAATTAAGCGAATTCAAATGACCGAGTTACAAGTGTACTTGTGTTAACTCATTTAACGCCACCATGACGTCATGTGCCATAAACAATTATTGTCGTCTGCTTTTATTTCTCAACTCAATTTTTTAGGTAGAATGATTGTCAAAGTATTATCGTAATTAGTGTCAAACAGTTACGCGACGTTTGATGAGGATTCATACTGTTTGCAAAATAACCATTTGGTCAGTCAAAAGCAAAGCCAAAATGGCTCAACAGCATATGGATTCAAAATTTTGGCTTTGAGCTTAAAATTTTTTAGTGATGATTTCTCGGGGTGGTCATAATAACGGAACTTCGTTGTACTGAAACTTGTCTAGCCAAGAATATATATATTATGTATGTAGCAGACCTCTATAACGATTACTTCATTACCGGTCAATAGTAATTCGACAAAAACTTTGACCCTGGAAGATAAGACGCTGAGTTGCTCGGTGTCTGATCAGAAACCAAATCGCTTGAGACTTATCGCAATTTGTCAATCAAATATCAAAATGATCAATTTGAAGAAAAATGTAGACGGTAAATTTTAGCAGACGACATACATTGTAAGGGTGGTGAAAGATTAAGTCGATCTGACTAGCAATCCATGTTGTATGCTTAACCTGAAACAACCCCGCACCATGACAATCTACGGTATGTGCAATAGTCTTAACCCTTTTCCCGCCATGATACCGTCTGCTTCATTTGTGTTGTCTGCGTTTTATTTCTAATTATATTCTTTTTTAAATAGAGAGGCATAAATACGGATGTCAAACAGTCTGGATTCTGATCAGGCGCCGAGTAACTCGGCGTCTGATCAGAATCCAAACTGTTTGCAAACGACAGACATGTCGCGCCCCCAACAAGATAAACCGATTACAGCACAAGCACAAGGACAAATATAGCCTTTTGACTGCTGTGAGATTCGCCAGTTTCCAAACAGATTCGTTCTTTTAGTACTTCGCCCTATATTTTTCGAATGGAAAATGCAAGACGGTTTAAAGCCAGGCGTCGAACAACAGTTTAATTGTGGTATGATCTTGATCTACAGTATCGACATAAGCAGTATTCATCGGACTGTTGTTTATTTGTTGAAAGGGCTAAGCATGTACTGTTTTTCGGCTTATAAGACTCGTTTTCTTAACTTCCTAGAAAACCGGATGTTTGAAGGAGTTCATAGCCTCTCTTAATTTTGGCGCGGATTTGTGGTTTTAATTTTGAAATATTAACTCCACGTGATAAGATTATATGGTTTACGGTGAACCTTCTATGGTCTTTAGAGAAAGTAGTACTCTTGGAACACTAGCCTTGGACCAGTTCCGTCTTTTCCTGCGCACCACCAGAGCAATGTTGACACCGGTACATTGTATTGATATGATGAGGATCTATAATGATATTAACGGTAAAGATTTTACTCTGATTTGTAGAGGATCTAAACTATTTCACATTGACAATTAGGTTTCTTCAGTAACTACAGTAAAAACTCGATTCTACGAAATCGCGTTAGTTCGAAAATACCCATATTTCAAAGTTAAAACGTGGCTTAGCCACGTTTTAACTTTGAAATAAGGGTATGTTTGACTTAAGCGATATCGACTTTTCTATGTTCAACTTACGAAATACTGGTAAGATTGATTTAATCGAGTTCGAAGTATCGAGTTTAGACTGTATATGTATAACGACATGCATGTAATTCTTTAACATTTTGCCAAACAATTCCAAATCTTCTACATTTAACCATTTACTCCATGCTTAGCCTGTTTATAGTATTGGTTATTAAGATAGGTAACCACTTAAAGCATGTGGAAAGTAAAGCATTAAGGCGCAGTTTGGCTTTATTTTCAGCCTGCTTTAAGCTTCCATTTATTAGTCCATGTATATAGAACATATTTCTTATGGTACCCTGAATGTATACTGAAACTAGAAATTTTTTCTACTGTGGAGGAATAAATTAAAGGCGTTAAAACAAGTATCAATGGAGTAAAGGGTTAACTGCACTGTGTTTTGCATTTCGTTTCAACCGAGAAGAAAAAAACGGTTTCGCTATGTTAGCTAGTGCAACAACTTTTTGTGATTCTGTACTCAGTAGCACCATCATTGATTTTATATACCTGCACTATTTACTTTTGTCAGCTCAGACATTGGTTTCAACATCGATCTGTAGGCATTCAATTTCATATAAATGCACACGTACTGTAAGTTGTAACCCCACAATATTACAGTAGAACCTCTCTATTACGACCACTAAGTTGTGTCAAATATTAGTCGTTTAAGACAGGTGACTGCTTAAAACAAACTTTCACATTGCTTTAAGCTGTCACCTGTCCTTTATACGGACAATTAGCCTTCTTTTAAGCGGTCGTAATAGAGAGGTTCTAATATATACGATTATTAAAGTAGTACTCACTGGTGGTGGTTAAGGTTGAGGACCCCAAATGAGATTGGACACATATCGGTACTCTATGTACTGCGATCGGCAATTCTCGTCATGCTTTCCCCGAGAATATCTGATCGTTCTCGGTAGAGTAGCGATATTGACCAAAATTGGCCAGATCTCATTAAGGGTTCTCAACTATAAGACAATATGAAAGTAAAATAACAAGACCGAAGCACAGCAATTTGTTGCTTCTGTATAGTTCTTTATATTTTTATTCAATCATAAGCACTTTGGCCTAAATACCGAAAAAAATCTGTTTACCTCGAGTAGTCAAAATACTTAAAATATTACCATTGGAAAACATTAAATGCAAGTACATGTAGTTGCTGTAGGCATGATAAAAAGAATTTAGAAAGCACCTATAGGAACTTTCTTTCTTATTTTTATTCTGCACTAGACAGTCAATTACATGTATCTTCAGAGCTCACCTTGCTACTTCAATATGTAGTCGTTGAATGCAAGATTCATTGTAGTTGAGTGGGTGGCTGGGGAAGGGATATTTTATATATTTAAGTAGTTTATAATTGCTCAAGAGAAAGTGCAGGCTGTCACCAGTCACTATTTATTACCCCACCCACACGATGTCTTATATACATGTATTTCATTTCCAATGGCGCCAAAAGGCGACTTTGCAAACATAACGCGGCGTCTGACCAGGATCCAAACTATTTGACACTCGTATCGACATTTCTTCAGTCAAAACAGCCCTTAACCTGACTTTAAAAAATAACTCAGAGGACATTTCCAATGCAGACGATACTTTGGCAGTAAAAGGGTTAAAGCAGACGATAAAACTTGGCTGAGAAAGGGTTAAAGAAAAGGAAACGCAATGATAACATTTAGAAAATAACAGCATTGAAAATATGTATTGAAGATTTATTGAAATATGAATGGCAAGAAGATCTGAAGCAATGAAGGTCAGACACAGGTACATGTACCTCATTTTGGAACTTGATCTGACGCCAGGTCATACCCGACATCTGAGCAGACTTGACACTGTTTGCAATTGGCGTATTTTGTTTTACAGAAACGTATTTATTGGTAAAAAATAAGGGTCCCTCCGCCATGTGTTCCCCACCTACATGATGGCGTACATGTATGTATGTAGCATGGTTTGGACGTAGATTTGTCCAATACTTCGTATGGTATGCGCGTAGCCTCTATATGTTCATTGACGCTATTGTTTCCCGTTTAAACGCAACTAGTAAAACGGTAGTGCTTATAAACGGTTATCCTTATTTAGAATTTGAATAGCAAACAGTTTGAATCATGATCAGACATCGGCGTGTTAACTGGCTCCACACATTTTGCAATGATAAAGAGAAACCCTTGAAATGCTTGGAAGGAACAACCAATGTTAACAATCAACGTGCTTTAGTCCAACTAGCTACAAATCTTTGATAAACCTCAGTTTCACGAAAGAAACGATTTTATTCATAAAGAGTTATAAAAATCATGTTAAACATACAGACAAAATTGTGTTATTACAGCGACCACTGAATAATAAAACTTTGCAATCTTTACAGGACAAACGTAATGCAAAAAGCTCATAAAAGAACTTTCAGCATTAAATTTACCATTCATTAATAATCCGTCACCTATTCTTAAATCTACATGTATACATGTATCTTTTTTTCGATGATCACTTTAGAAAATAGACTACTGAATTTCAAACAGCAGCAACATAATTTGATGTTTCTATAGCAATCGAAACATTCGTTAAAGCAACTGCTTTGCAAATGCATTTAAATCAAAATAAATTCTAGCAAGCGATATTTATAGGGCTATTCTATGTGTAAAATTTGAATGCCTTTTGCAAAAAAGATCGTTTTTATTTACTCTAAACTTAGTTTCATTTTAAGGCATCTTGTTGTCCTCTGTCTTAAGCTGAAAATTGTGTTTTAATCTGAGTGGCAATCAGTTACGAGACAGATCAGGCTCCGGGTAACCGGGCATCTGGGGCCCGTTTCATAAAACTTCGTACGATAAATGTTGTCGTAAGTCAGATTATAAAAGTCTTAATTATTATTTATTTCTCCATCTAATCATGTCTTGTTATATCTCTTTGGAATCGAATTGAAAAGACGATTCCAAAGAGATGTCACAAGACAGGATTAGATTGAGAAATTAGAAATTAAATGTATTTTAAAGTTTTGACTTACGAACGTTCTTATCGTTCGAAGTTTTATGAAACGGGCCCCTGATCTGATTTTAAAAGAAATGTTTGCAATGGAAATAATTTTAGCTTAAACGCGTTTATTTGGAATGGATAACGTCTTCTTCACTGTATTGTTCGAGGAAGCAGGATGGAAATGTTTAGGCACGTTTTTTGTTGTCCCAAACCATGCTCGTTCATATGTTAGTAATACGAAATTAATAAGTTTCCTATTTTTTCCTCATTTTGATAAAGTATAATGAATGCAACCTCGCTTCACAAATGATAATGGAAATTTGACAAACATTAATTTTCCGCGTGTAAATGCTATACATTACCGAAAGATCAAACATATTCAATTAAAAGCGTTGATCTAATGTTTCCCTGATTTCCATAAAGATTTCGTCTTTTTAGAATTGCTCAAAGTGCCATTTACATTTTATTATCTCTAGTTAATTGATTGACTCAAAACGTTTGAACTGTTTCTCAGTTCTGTTATCTGTCCTGATTTATTTATGAGTTAGAAAATAAAGACATATACAGTGGAGAAGACGTTATTATTCGCCAATAAACGCGTTTACGTTAAAACTATTATTTCAACTGCAAACAGTTTGGAGCCAGGTCAGACTAAATTTTTCCAAAGATTTTAAGCTAGTTGAACTCTTACCGACGAAACATTGTTTCTTAAATGATTTTTTTTCTTTTAAAACGAACGTACATGTTGCTGTACTTAAACTGCTCTTCTTTATCATTGTTGTATTTAACTGGAACATGTAGAGCTAAAACCTCGTCATTCTCACAATCATTTGTATTGTGCGAACCAAAAAGTAGGAACTCCGTGATTTTTCTTATCACATGAAGAAGAACAATTAACACATTGAACCCTAACGATGAGTATACTCGTCATTAATAAATTATATACCTGTCAAGAGTAAACTTGTCCTATGCAAACAGTATAGACTGAAATTCTCCATTTACGGTTTCAGGGGTGAATGTGTCAATGTAAACTGAACAGACACTTGAATTCTCTTTATTAGATCAAATTGAAGCTATTCAACCCTGTGACGTGGCAAAACATACAGTATTTTAATAAGTGTTAGTCGTCCGAAATATATAGTGGAGAAAACGTTATTCGTCCCAGTTTAAACGCAACGAAACGCAAACACAATGCCCTAACATTTAGAAAATGGCCATTTTTAATATGAATGGCATAATAAGACACAGGGTTACCCGAGGTCTGATTTGGTTCCAAACTGTTTGCTATGCAAAAATGTTTTTTTAGAATAAACACATTTTGCGTGAAAGAATACAAACGTCTTCTCCACTGTAAAGCGGTCGATATACCCGCTTCGATCGGTGCAACTTTTTATCAGTTAAATTCGGTCAACTTAATTGAGTCATTTATGTGAGACGAGTTTTCGATAATTTTACAAGAATTTTGATCAATATTAAACGCCAAATGACTATACGTTTGATCAGGATTAAATCTGTTTATCACTTAAATACAGTGGAGAAGACGTTATTCTCTCCCAACAAGCGCGTTTATGACAAATCTATCATTTCCATTGCAAACAATTTGGAGCCCGATCAGAACCCGGCGTCTGACCAGGCTTCAAACTGTTTGCAATTCAGACTCTATTGTTCCTTTTAATTTGTTTAAAACTTGTCATTTCCAACATTTTATTGCAATGCGTTTGTGTTTCGTTTGCGTTTAAACGGGAAAGAATAATGTATTTTCCACTGTATAAGTAAATTAGAAAGAAGGTAAACGTCAGAATTAAAGCAGATGGCATTTACAGCAGAATATATTAATCTAGCAGTCGAATTGTTAAAACAAAACACAAATTTCGAAATTTCACCAGACGACTTTTTTACCGCAGACGATGTTAAGTGCGTTTTGGCGGTTTCGGCTTGTTTGTTTTGTCGTTATGGACGATTAGGGGCGCATTACCGCAAACAGACCATTTGTTCATTGGGGTTTAAATGCTTACAGTAATAGCGTAATCTTGTTCGAAAATTGACCACAGACAAAGAAAAGTCACATATTTAGACAGACCTCTAATAATAATGACTAAGCTTTTAACTGTGGACCCTATGTAAGATACTCACTGGAAAGTAATGTGGATAGACAATCTTTAGTAAATTTGACAGCAAAATGCAGGACAAAAGTAAAGCAGAAAGCTCCTAAAGGAGCTTTCTGCTTAACTTTTGTTCTGCATTAAGCAGTCAACTTTATTGTGAGGTTCACGTGCTTCTGCTAACAAAACAACTTTCGTCATAATGCAGGTGCATGTACAAAAATACATGTACGTGTATATATATTGCTTGTCTCATTCTAATCTTTACTATTTCCTAATACAGTGGAGGAAACATTATTCTTTCCCAGTAAATGCGTTTACGCTAAAACTATTATATATATATTGCAAACAGTTTGGAGCCTGATCAGACGCCTGGTATCCCGGTGTTTTATCAGGCTACAAACTGTTTGTCACTCAGATAAAAAATAAAACACTAGATTTGTTTTGAAATTTGATTTTCTGCATTTTGATTCAATGCGATTTCGTTTCCTTTGCGTTCAAAATGGAAAGAATTACGTCTTTTCCATTGTATTACGTGTTGGTATACTGTACAGTGGAGGGTTTTATTTAAACGAAACCAAACATAAACGCAAAATGCAGTTAAATGTAGAAAATAACACTTTTTATTAAGCACTCTGACTACTTATTTTTATCTGAGCAGAAAACAGTTTGGAGCCTAGTCAGACGTTTGAGATGGCTAAACAAATTGCAATGAAATAAGTGCAACCTCTATGTAGAGAAAACATATTTTGTTTTATAATCCAATTCAGGATCTACTCTAGTCTAAAAAGCGCACATCCTCTTAGACAATGCACAGAATGTATACTCTGACCTAGATCTACGACATGTATTTTGCAATTTCTTAAAGTTTTGCTTCTCACATTGTTGCTCATATATATAGCACCAATAACAAATGTGGCACCCATTCAGATTTGCCCTCTCAATTGTCAGCCCCTAACCGAATCCCCGGAGCTGGTCTTGGTAACTTTCCTGACTTGTTCTTACACAATGAAATCACGGAAGTTCGTCAACCCCGTCTGCAAGTCTGAATGGCCTCCATGGCATTCTTGTTGTATTAAACAACACTGAATAAATAATACTTTTGAAGGCTATGAGATCTTTTGTACAATATATTAACCCGGGGTCAGTTATAGGTCAGGTTGACCAAGTTTGGGTCTGTTGGAAGATATACTGAATTTTAGAATATAACCTACTACATGTGTAGTACATTTTGAACCAATCTTGGACACAAGTGTAACCCCTCCACCCCGAGTACAGTATAGTTATTGCAAACAGTTTGGTTCCTGATCAGACGTCTGATCAGGATCCAAACTGTTTAACACTCAAATTAATATTTCTTAAGTCAAAATAGCTGAAATTAAAATTTTAGAAATGACAGCAGACGACAATTGTTTGAAAAAGACTCACGACCATTTCGAAAGTAATTCGTATTTTAGACCACTTTTAGACGCAGAGCATTAAAAAGTATAAAATAACAACGTTTTGAAATATTGAACTATTTATTTTAATCTAAGTGGCAAACGGGTTACCCGGCGTCTGATCTGGCTCCAAACTGTTTGCAATGTAAATTTAAATAATTGTTTTAACGTAAACGCGTTTTTTGGAAAAGAATAACGTCTTTTTATCAAGCAGGAACTCTCAGCTCAGCTGATTGGCGAAATGTGTCATACCAAACTCGCTTTTAAAACGACAAAGGAAATTGAAATATTCATGGCTTCGTTCATTTAGCCGCCATATGATAGCGCCATTTTTCAATTTTCAATGTCACATCTACTACATTATTGAAAGTAACTTGATTAGCAGTTAAAAGCTGGATCCTTGTTCAGTGCCTGATCGGGTACCATGCTCTGGTCTCATGTGTTAACCTTTTCAGCGCCGCATATTGTCGAATTTGCATATATTTGGGATCCTGATCTGACGCCGCGTAACAGAACAGAACAGAACATATTTTGTTCAGACTTGCACATAATTATATCATCTTAAAACATAAGTAACAACACCACATATTATGTCATATTCAATTAAATTCAAGTAATTACTGTTTATTCTTCCCACTAAAGAAAATAGTTCTATTTTTATAAGTCATCCATATGCATCATACGAAATATTTCATATATCCTAGCAGCTGGAAGCTTAAAGCAGGTTGAAAGTAAACCAGAGTGTTCCATATAAGGAGCATTTAGTTTTCATGACTTTCAGCTTACCTTAGCAACCATCTGAAACTAAACTATGGGGGAAAAGGGTTAACTGTATGTACAGTGGAGAATCTGTTATTCTTTCCCGTTTAAACGCAAACGTACGCAAACGCAAAGCACTAAAACGTAGAAAAGAACAACTTTTGGACAATTCTGATAATTCTTGTTTATCTTGGTGGCAAACAGTTTGGAGCCAGATCAGACGCCGGGTTACCCGGCGTCTGATCTGGCTCCAAACTGTTTGCACTGCAAATAACAGTTTTAGCGTAAACGCGTTTATTGGGAAAGAATAACAGATTCTCTACTGTAACTAGTATTCTTCGAATTGTAAGGCTACTTATCACAAACTTTTAACAGCAGACGACAAGAGGTGAAGTTTTGAATTGTCTACGGTTTAGATCCTGCTCAAACAGCGTGTAATTTTTAATACGTTCAACAATTAAACTTTATATTCTGTTACCGTACTTTAATAGTAAACCCCATTTTATTGTCGTTTGCTTGAGCACTGTCGTTAACAGTTGCTCGTGTCTCAAAATTTAGTTTCCGCGTCTGTTTTTTTTAAATAAAGAAAACGTGCACGTGTTACGAACAGCTTTAACTTTCGATCCTGATCATCCAGATTCTCTTGACATTTTACTTGGATTCACACTGCTGAATTCATAAATTGCCAATCAAGTTGCCATTGATATTTCTTATTGTTTAATCAGTTACCTGTATGTAGATTCGTCAAACGGAAATTTCACAAGCAGACTACTTTTTTCCCCGCCGTAAGGTTATGTAAATAAATCATATATCCGCCATCTGCTGTTCTGGGTTGACCTTCTATTTTACGACCCGATATTACCTTGCGAAATTTTAAACCCTTAACTTTTATAATATATACTACTTCAAAATCATTATCGTCTGCTTTTATTTATCAAATTTCCATTTTTCGGCATTTTGACTAAAGAATCATCACCAGGAGAGTTAATCAGTTTGGAACATGATCAGACGCCGAGTTACTCGGCGTCTGATCTGGGTCCAAAACTATTTGCAAATTCCAGTACACGCGTACCAAGATTTACAAGGGGGCATAAAGCCCGTTGTGAATCAAAACACCTTTATCAGAAGGCGGGAGATTTCCTGGTTACCTGTCTAAAAATAAATATCATTTGAAATGTACATGTAAATAGTAATTTATTCATGATATCCAACTTTATTCAACCCCCAAACATGATGTTTTCCCATGCTTTTATGACAGCTTTCGTACACCGCTCTCCCTCTCAAAAAATATTGATTTAAGATTTCGTAATCTATGACGACAAACTCGACATGCGAGGGCTATAAGTCCCTCTCTCCGCTGTATACAAGCGATTTTGTGATACCAGTTGCAAACAGTTTTGACCCAGATGAGACGCCGAGTAACTCGGCGTCTCATCCGGATTCAAACTGTTTGAAACTCTGACTATATGTTTTGAAAATTTATGGAGATAATTCAAATCTGTGAATTAATTCAGACGACAATGTTATCAGACGACAATTAAACGTTCTTAAAGGTTAAGAAAAACAGTACTTTCTAGACATGGGCATGTTGTCAAGCATTTAACCCTTTCATGGTCAAATTCATCGTGTGTTTTCTACCCCTTCACCGCCATATTGTCGTCTGCTTCAATATTGTTGTCTATAATATTGTTTCAAAGTTAGAACTGACGTTATTTCAAAACAAGTGGCAAACAGTTTTGATCCTTGTCAGATGCCGCGTTTTCAAATGCGCTTTATGACGTCATTGAGAGTGAAAGTGTTAACCTTTGTTTTACATTATTATCGTCTGCTTCAAACTTGTCGTTTGGTTGGTTTTTCAAACTTGGGTTAAGTGTTTTTATTTAGACCTCTAAACGATTGTCAAATATTTTGCATCGTAATCAGATACTTAGTAGATCTAACTCGGAAGTTTGGTTATTTTTCAATTAGACTAGAAAAAGGGGTTAAGTTTTGGGACGAATAAAATTTAATACAAACTTTAAACTTCGATACCGCGAACTCGCTTAAGTCTAATTATATTCGTGTTTCTAAGTTAAAAAGTGGCTAAGTTAATTTTACAATTTGAAATAAGAACATGTTGAAGTCGAAATGCATGAACTTCAAGTGTAGAAATACACAAATCTTCGAATAAACGAGTCCCAAGATATCGAAGTTCTACTGGGACATGAAAAAAATATATTACATAAAACTACATGTATATGGTATACTATATATTCTAGAAAGGAGAAAAAAATTGAATACAGTATAATATAATATAGAGTCTTATTATCGGAGGATTTTGAAATCGGCGTTGCATCTTCTATTTGTATTAGTGAGAGGTGTTGTTAGTTACAGGGTGAAACATTATGGAGTGTTGAATCAGTGACCATACTGTGTTCAAGTGTTATCTGCATTACATTACAAGAAAGTGCTATGGACCATGGTGATTATTATAAACAGACAGGAGTCATGATCATTAATATAAAACCCAGTCTTCAGTGAGTGGGTAAATTAAGGGCGTAAAAGGTGTATTTATGAAGTAATGGGTTAAACCAGCTATGGTTTATTCACAGGTTACATCATAGTAAAGAGAAAATAATTATTGTACATGGCAAACAGTATAGATCCATATCATCGGTGCCTACACTGTTTGCGTTGCCTATATGTTGATTCATATAAAACATGGTACATTTTTTCATCAATGAACAACCAACACAGACAGGTAAGGGTTTAAAGCAGGATGAAAGTAAAGCAGAAAGCTCTTTTAGGAGCTTTCTGCTTTACTTTCAACCTGCTTTTAATCATCCATTTTTCTTTGTAACAAATTATTACACCATGCGTTTGGGTTGTCAATATATCGGAGTATCATTGTATTGTAGTAACATGTATTTATATAACAACGCAGTTTATATATAGCCATGATTAATTGAAAACTCATAGACGGTAACGCCTGGCGGTACAGTAATGTTCATGAATAACCATCGCCTAACAATGGCTGGGGAAGTTGAATGGAACATGAACACAATTGGACATGTGGATATTGTAATTGTGGTTTTTCACCAGTATTGTATATATGGTGGATTCTTATTGAGTTGGCATGGACCAAACAAAGACGACTTCCTTAGTTTATGATTAGGTAATACGACATAGACATAGACTACGGAGGACAAGGGAAATGTCTTAACCTGAAATTGAGATAATGGTTAAGTTATTAGCTACACAATTTAAATTGAACAATGTTGATCATTATTTGATGGTGTTCGGTATTTGAGTTCAGTTTGATGATACTGGCAGTGAATGATGGGCCAAATATAAAAACCGGTTTTGAAAAAAAAGAAGCTTGGAGCAGACGTGAAATTTTGCGCGGTTAAAACAACCACGTTATCGTCTGCTTTAACTTATCGTCTGAATTATTTGTTTTCCTCAATTTTGAATATTAGACAGTTTGACAAATGGAAGATCAAAACAAGTGTCAAACGGTTTGTATCCTGATCAGACGCCGATTTACTCGACGTCTGATCAGGATACAAACCTTTTAGGAAATGTAATAGTTATCGCACTTGGCAGTGGAAGGGTATAAGACGCGTGACTGAGACATGTATTGTGGCGAACAACCCGGATATAAAGCTGATTGAAATAAAGTTTGAGATAACCTTTGGTAAGGAAGGACTGGATATATCAACAGCGTCCTGTAAGTTTACCTTTTATTTTTTTTTGTTTAAAAACAAGTCTAAGAGAATAAATTATGTATTTGTAAATTTATTTTGAGTTTCAGAGATTGGACTATGAGTAATTTTCTCTAACCACAGTTTACGCACATATGAAGTTTTGATACATGAGAGTAAATCATTGAGAATTACATAAGTTCAGAGAGCATGGGTGTTCTTAACCCATTAGCCCATACATACGCATTTCATGTCTTTAATTTATTCTTCCACAGACGAAAATAGTTCTATTGTATACAGTCATGAATATAATTATACGATAAGAAATATTTCTATATAGTATCGAAAGTGAAGCAGAATGCGCTTTAAGACGCATTCTGCTTCACTTTCAACCTGCTTTAAGTGATCAGCTATCTTCAATATTGGAAACAGGCTATGGGATAATGTGTTAAATAGGTATAGGGGAGATCGTGTTATTCTTTACCGTTTCAATAAAAGTAAGCGAAATCACAATGCAATAAAATATAGAAAAATAATGATTATTGAAAAATTTTGACGATTTATTTTGTGAATGGCAAACATTCTGGAACCTGTTTAGACGCCGGATTACCCGGCGTCTGATCTGGCTCCAAACTGTTTGCAATGGAAACAATTGTTTTAGCATGAACGCATTTACATAGTAGGGACACTAACGTCTGCTCCGTTTCAGTCATAGAACTCATTGTACGATGACGTTTTTTTTAGAAATATTATCTCAAATATAGACGTATCACGTGGTGGCATCATAAGTAGAAATATGAGTAACGCATCTTTTGTTCAACCCGTCACGTAATGGAATATGTACGCAGAATTTGAATACATTGTAGAAAGTACGTTTTGAAGAGGCCACGTGATGGCATGTAAGCTGACACGTAAATATAAGTATTATTTGATCAGGACATGTAAGCAAAGTCTAGAGTCCCACATTCGTTGTAGGACAGGTCAGTTGTTTGCTTTTTTCTTCGAATATATACCGTATGTAGTCTAATTCAGCTAGTTTAAGTCGAACATACACGTATTTCATGTTTAAAACGTGGCCTAGGTTAAACTCGAGTTCGAGCTAATGAGATTTGGCTATAATGTTTTCTATGGTATTAAAGATGAACGACATTTAACGAGATGGTATGTACCCATGATTACGTATCTCGAATTTTATGTTGAACGACAATTTACGGAATGGCATGTGCCCATTATTACGTATCTCGCATTTTATGTTGAAATACAATTAACGAGATGGCATGTGCCCATTATTACGTATCTCGTATTTTATGTTGAAAGGCAATTAACGAAATGGCATGTAGCCATGTACCCATTATTACGTATCTCTCATTTTATGTTGAAAGACAATTAACGAAATGGCATGTACTCATTATTATGTATCTCTCATTTTATGTTGAAAGACAATTAACGAAATGGCATGTACCCATTATTATGTATCTCTCATTTTATGTTGAAAGACAATTAACGAAATGGCATGTACTCATTATTATGTATCTTGCATTTTATGTTGAAAGACAATTAACGAGCTGGCAAAGTCTGGCATGTACCCATTATTACGTATCTCGCATAATGTTGAAAGACAATTAACGGGAAGTCATGTACCCACTATACATGTACATGTATTACGTACATGTATCTTGCGTTTTATGTTGAAAGACAATCAAATGCAGAGCATATGAGTGCTGTACAGCGAGTGTCATGATGGCATAAATGTATCTATTAATACGGAGCACGTGGTACATTGGAGAAGGCATTCCCCGTTTAAATGAAACGAATCGTAAACGCAATGTAATCAACGTCGGAAATGAAATTTTTAGTAAAATTGAAACGGGAAATAATAACGTCTTCTCCACTTTATGGAGGTCCGATCACGCAATTGCACCTGGTCCTGCATAATCATACTGCCTATTGTGTCTTTACTGTGGGGAATACGTTTTTGTTTCCCAATAAACGCGTTTGTGCTAAAACAATTATATCGTCTGACCGGCTCCAAACTGTTTTCCACTCAGATAATGATAACTCGTCAGAACTTTCGATAACCTGTAATTTTCTACAATTTGTTGCAATGCGTTTTGCGTTGAGTTTCGTTTAAACGCGAAAAAAATAATGTACTCTTCACTGTACGGAGAAAGAAAAACGTGACAAGGAAAGAAAAAAGTATATCCGTATTTTACAGTTTGAATCCTAGTGACTCCTTTACTCGTCCTTTAAAAAGATTACTTGCATGTGCATATATGCCTGTGACGAGTACACTTGGCTTATATACAAAAAGTAAAGTCCCAGATCAGATCCCTGTGATTATTGTCTTCACTGTTTGTCATTCTGCAATATTGTAAACATGAAACCTAAATTGTCAAAATGGACTAGATTTGATTAGCAATTAGAATCGTCTATTTAACGGTTCATAAGTCTATGAGGGTTTAGACCCCCCGTGTATGAGGGAAAATGGCTGAGTTAATCATAGATCTGTAAATGTTATAGTATACCCTATATTTACTGGTTTGCAATTGCAACTGTAAACACTTCAACGTCAAATATATAACCCTCTCATTAAACCTATAAAATATCGTCCGCTAAAATTGCCGTCTGTAATTTTAAGTGAAAGTCACTTAGTTTTGATTGAACAATATTGATACAAGTGAATAACAGTTAGCACCCTGATCAGATCGTGCGTTACGCTGTGTCTGATCTGGATAAAACTATTCACAAAGTCGATTTATGTTCCCTATGACGGCCAAAGGATTCATTTAAATCAAGCGGAGATTTACAAGGAACGAACCGCAAACGCAATGTCAGTGGAGAAGGTGTTATTCTTTCCAATTTTTAGCGGAAACAAAACGCAAACGCATGGCAATAAAATGTTGAAAATGACAAGCCTCAAAACAAATTAGAAGGTTCAATTGAGTCTGAATGGCAAGCAGTTTTGAGTCTGATCAGACGCCAGGTTACCCGGTGTCTGATCTGGCTCCTAACTGTTTGCAATTGAAGTAATACATTTGGCGTTACTGCGTTTATTTAGAAAGAATAACGTCTTCTCCACTGTATATTCTGAGCTGCAAACAGCTTGTCTTATCAGAAACATAGTCTGTTTGAATTTGGCAATATGCACAAATAACTATGGAAGAACGGATCAAGGAGATTGATGATAAGATATTGAATTAAAGAAAATTTGCTATTCATTGGTACTACATATGTCTTGCTGAATTATAATTATAAAGAAATTAACATAATTTAAATAACCCAATGATCATAATTGAAACGCATTAAACCTGCTGTAAACTATCTAGTGTTAAACGAACATTGATGACGTCATGGCAGTGAAGGGGTCAGCCTTCTCCTTGCGAGGAAATAATCGTCACGGAGGCTGCAAAAATATGTCGTCTCCAAAACCGCCACTTTGTGATTTATTAGCCTTCGACAGTGCTCCAGATAAGGACAGTATCTCTAAAACTAAGATATTTATGTCTGCACTAAACCCATGGTGTCACTACTCATTATAACCATCTGAAAGGGACGATTATAACGAGTATTCACACCATAAGATTAATTAGATCAGCCGACATAAAGGCGAAACCGCTAGAAAACAAGGCGTCTGATCTGGATCCAATTTCTTTGAAAATTCTAACGTCGACATGCCTATCACAAACGCGTATTTCAAATTTAAATTTTGATCAATGTTCTTCAGTAGAAAAACAGATCATTGCGTAACGCGGCGTCCGATCAGATCCAAAATGTTTGGCACTCTGATTCATTACGATATTACTTTATAAAGTCAATTTACCTGAATTTTAAATTAGTATGATTACAGATTTCCCCCGAGACGCCGTGTAACGCGCTGTCTTCTCAGGATCATGACTGTTTGTCCGTGTCCCTTTTCTAATCAACATTAATGGTTTAAAGCGACTCGCAACCAGATAATGCATTAAAAATAGTAATTTGTAAATATGTGTCAAACGCTTATATAAATGGTAAAGAATTAGTTTAGGATAAGAAATTCTGTTTAAAAAAATGTATTTCAATAAAAAAAAAATATTGGTCTCTGGTGGGATTCGAACCCGGGGCCCGGCATTGGCGGACAGAAGGCAAAATAGGGGAAACCGCTTAGACCAATGGACCACAGAACTATCCGTTTATCTCGGATCGATTTAACGTATTTCAATGTGGAGCTATCGAAAGTGCATACAACTTCGTAATTCGGCTCGTGTTTATGTCTGAGCCCGTGTAGAGTAGCAACCACAACAACTATACCGTCTACTAGTCGGTATAGAAAAACGATGGAAAATATCTAAAAATCTAAGATTCGGTGACGATTCTTGAGACTGTTTTTGGACTGATCATATTTTTTTAATGTCATAAGCCAAATAATGCCACAAATTTGCTTTTATTTGAGTATTTTATTTTATTTTGACAAGTACACCATCCGGTTGCGAGTCCCTTTAAAATAGATAGAAACACGAATATCCTTTTTGAGTAACAAAGAAGACTTATAGTACATACATTGTAACATCATATAACGTCCACAAGGAAGAATGCGCATTGAATACGTGACACCAATTACTCCATACTAAAATACTCTTTTAACAACTCTAGTAATGCCGCCAATGAAGAAATAGTTCCTATTTATACAGTTATCGTATCAATCATCTATTAATCATCTATCAGAAATATATTATTGAGGCTAGCAGATGGTATCTTAAAGCAGGCTGAAAGTTTAACAGAATGGTGTTTTACTTTCAATATGCTTTAAACAATCGCCTGTCTTTATTACTAGAAACAGGCAATGTGGAAGTGGGTTAAAAAGGACAATGCCAGCTAAAACACAATGTTAGATCAGCAGAATGCTTGTTTCGAAGTCGTTTTAAGATACTACAGTAACTTTAAATGTAACCTTGTGCCAACACTTAAACTCCAGACTCTCGTGTCTTTGGTCGCATTTTTGATACCACACGAACATGAATTGATGCAGGTGACACTTTCAAAGGTGATGCAATATTTACCTGTACATTTAGTAAACAAGACGCTTACAAGGCTTAACCTTGACTTGAACCTGTCGTAACCAGATTATAGTCTGCTTTGAAATTGTCGTCTGCATGTTGCTTAAATTAAGATTTTAGACATTTTGGCTGAAGAATATTCGATATGAGTGTCAAACAGTTTGGATCCAGATCAGACGCCGCGTTACGCGGCGTCTGATCTGGACCCAAACTGTTTGAAAATGATGGTATACTCAGACATGTCAGATGCTGGGGAATTAATTACTATATACATGTATCATTGATAAGCGATATTAAAGGGGATTTTGCGTGCAGCTACAGTGGAGAAACGTTATTCTTTCACAATAAACGCGTTTACGCTAAATCTATTATTTCCATTGCAAACAGTTTGGAGCCAAGATCAGACACCGGGTAACCCGGCGTCTGATCAGGCTCCAAACTGATTGCCACTAAGTTTAAAATGAGTCGTCAAAATTGTCAAAAAGTTGTCATTTTACCCATTTTAATGCAATGCGTTTGCGTTTCGTTTGCGTTCAAACGGGAAAGAATAACGTTTCCTCCACTGTTACTGCAAGTAAAGATTCTGGCACGACGTCGCCACTTCAAATATTGAACACGCCTCTTATTGACGAAATGCATACACTGATAATTTATAACTGGTAAAGTACTGGTTAAAGTTTTTGTTAAATAATATGACACCAGCAGCACGACACGAGGTATGGGGGCAAGGGCGGATCTGTTCTTACAAAGATTTGCACTGCATCACCCTCTAATTCAAGCAATCGTGATTCCCTTTGCAATCAGTTTGGGTCCAGATGAGACGCCGGGTAACTCAGCGTCTGATCAGTATCCAAACTGTTTGACACTTGATTCACTATTTCTTTAATTGAAATATATCTCCCTAGAATTTAGATTTGAAATAAAAGCAGACGACAATGGTTTAAAATGATGAATGAGTTAAAGAAAACAAAAAGCAGTTGTGTTTCGTTTGTAAAAGTAAAGTAAAGTACCAGTTAAAGTCTACTTTCAGTCCGAATGACCGCTCAGCCGACTGTACATTTACCCCCTGATCATTGAACCATCTTGCCTACAATATTGAGCACTGCTAACATATGGCGCTAAAGCAGCCACAGTACCGGCTCAGACCCTCACAGGTACCCATTTTAACCCCTGGGTGGAGGGGAGCAATTCGCGGTACATGTCTTGCTCAAGGACATTCCTGTACATCATCAGGGATTCGGAAAAAATCCCCTAGTCAGACCGCTGGTCCGGCGGGGGATCGAACTCACGACCCTGGTACCGTAGTCCAACAGTGTTACCACTGGACTACTACCGCCAGTTTGTGTATCCAGATCAAGTTCTTAGACAATTACTTGTGTAGCAATATATCGGATATATGTTGTTTATCGTCATTGAATAGTAGGGAATACATTATTCTTTCCCAATAAACGCGTTTGTGCTAAAACAATTATTTCCACTGCAAACAATTTGGAGCCTGGTCAGACGCCGGGTAACCCAAAGTCTGATCAGGTTCCAAACTGTTCGCTTCTCGGAGTAAAATAGAAATACATTGCGCGTTTAGTTTCGTTTAAACGTGAAAAGACTATCGTCGTATCCACTTCCCTCTAATCCAAACAGTTTCAAAATATATGATAAACAATTTACATTTTCCAAAAAATTTTTTTTAACATTTTATTTGTCATGATACTTTAACCTGTTCGCTACTGTACCCTTAAACCCCATTGAAGCGCCTTTTATCGCATTCAATTTATTCATGCACTGAAGAAAAGAGTTTTATTTTAAACAGTCATGAACATGTACCAAAATAAATATTTTCTTCACTCTAGCAGATGGTAGCTTAAAACAGACTGAAAGTATAGCAGAATATTCTGCTTTACTTTCAGCCTGCTTTAAGTGGCCACCTGTCTTCAAAACTTGAAACGGGTAATGGGGTAATGGGTTTAAATAAAAATGGGCGGAACTTAAAATATTTAACATTTGAATCATATTATACAGTAATCGTGTCGTCTATCTTTACAACAAAAAAGTCTTATTCTGGGTGGTCATAAAAGTGGATAATATTTCATTAAAATTCAATAACTATGAATAATTATGAATTGGGGGTGTTTACGTAGAATTAATCCATTTATAATCAGTACTTCTTGATAGAAACTCATGCTAGCATAACACTGAAGACTCAGATCAGATATGCGGCGTCTGATCTCAGTCCTCACTACATTTGTATTTGTAGTTGCCTATGTCCCATTTATAGGGCGCTAAGCACAAATGGGTTAACTCAGAATTAATTAACTGAGCTAATTACGGTCTGGTTAGATCCCAGCTAATTATTTGGAAGAAGAAGAAAAAGAATAATCCTGTAAGAAACTGTTAATATGAGTGTTGATGGGGTGGGGGAAGGGGGGGGGGGGGGGGGCGGTAAACATTGTTACCCTTCATATACTTACGCACATTTTCAGTCTTCTTCATGTTTGCTTACTCCAGATGAGTGGCGTATTTAAACCTAAAATCTTTTTTTCTGCCCCAAACCCGATGAGACGATTCTAATGAGTATTCACATCTCAGGGTTTAAAGCAGACATGAAGAAGAAAATATTGTACAATGTAGAAGGTCAGTTTACTCCCTCTTATTTGCAGTCCGTTTAAACAGTAGTTAACCCTTAGCCCGCCAAATAAATTGTCGTCTGCTATATTTCTCGTCTGCTTCAAGTTTCAAAGTGCTTCAAAGTGGCTCAAAATTGCTGAAAATGTTGTCCGAGTGTCAAACAGCTTGGATCCGGATGAGACGCCGAGTTACTCGGCGTCTCATCCGGATCCAAGCTGTTTGCATATGGAGCTATAGTCGTGAGTGGCAGGCTAAGGGTTAATGATTCTTCGATAATATTTCCTGGAATGGAACACAACTTTAGTACAGTGAAGGCTTTCAAGTTTGATACATGCAGCATAAAGAATTTAATAAATAGCTACATGTATGTGCATTTACTCATATAATGGGCCCAACCTACAAGCATCTCAAACGTAATTATTAATGTATGCACCTGTATCAGATACAGTGGAGAATGTGTTATTCTTTCCCAATAAACGCGTTTACGCTAAAACTATTATTTGCAGTGCAAACAGTTTGGAGCCAGATCAGACGCCGGGTAACCCGGCGTCTGATCAGGCTCCAAACTGTTTGCCACCAAGATAAACAAGAATTATCAGAATTGTCGAAAAGTTGTTCTTTTCTACGTTTTAGTGCTTTGCGTACGTTTGCGTTTAAACGGGAAAGAATAACAGATTCTCCACTGTACATAGATGGTCGCTCTTCAAACTTCTTAGCCCCATTACAACGTGATTAAGTCATTACATGTAAGCTGTACTCATGACTAGTCATCATTGTGATTAATCATTCGTCAAATGACGATAGTACAGGGGCGGATCTACAATACCAGGCGTGCGCCCCAACCCGAAACTTATTTTATAGATATACTCCACATAAAACAGGACAAGCAGGACCCTCAGACATTGCAAAAAAAAAATGTAGACCTTAGTCAAACGCCTCGTTAGGAAGCAATATCAGATCAGGGTTTCATAATGTCAGATGTTTATTTCTCATTTAAAAAAATACATGCTTTATATTTCTGCCGAAACCATACTCGTCTGTTGTATTGTCGATGTCACGGCCCAAATGGTTATACATTTGTAAAGCCTTTGAGTTGAGTGTGAAAGCGTTCTCAAGCATTTGATTGGTCAGATTTGAGGTTTTGCTGAGCAAAACCTGAAATCTGACCAATCAAATGTATGAGAACGGTTTCAGACTAAACTCAAAGGCTTTGTAATCCTGGACTCTGTCCGTACCAAAACTTGAATCTAGAACCGCGTATGTTCCATAAGACAAATGCAGTCAAGTGTATCGGTTATTAGCTGCAGAAGTGTTGGTTTGGAGGACAGTGTGACACATGAAACACTTAATACGAGTGCAAGTGCACTGTAGTGCATCTGATCTGGTTCCAAACCAAATTATTTGCACCAGAAACAACAGTTCTAGCAGAAATGCATCTATTGGAAAAGAATAACGTCTATCACACTGTATAACAACTGCAGTAGAAAAGACGTTATATATTATTATTATTATACCAGATTTATATAGCGCTCTTTTCACACAGGGGTAGTGCGTTCAAAAGCGCTTCACATGAAGTTACACAAATATTCTCGTTTAAACGCAACCAAAACACAAACGCAATGTATTAAAATGGAGAACGTTCTGACCATTTGAAATTTCTCAAGATATATTATTATCTGAATGGTAAACAGTTTGGAGCCTGGTCAGACTCCAAACTGTTTGCAATAGCAATAATAGTTTTAGCGTAGATTAGTTTATGAGGAAAGCATATAGTCTTATCCACTGTATCTATACCGAAAACCAAA
Organism: Gari tellinella; assembly: GCA_922989275.2. NCBI lineage: Eukaryota > Metazoa > Mollusca > Bivalvia > Cardiida > Psammobiidae > Gari > Gari tellinella. The sequence continues at coordinate 23,467,333 of OV277856.1, read as the reverse complement.
AGAAACTACAGTAGAACCCCTCTATTACGACCACTAAAAAGAAGACCAATTGCCTGTATAAAAGACAGGTGACAGCTTAAAGCAATGTGAAAGTGAAACAGAAAGCTCCTGTAGGAGCTTTCTGTTTCACTTTCACATTGCTTTAAGCAGTCACCTGTCTTACGCGACTAATATTTGACACATTTTAGTGGTCGTAATAGAGAGGTTCTACTGTACATACTTTTACATTTTATTTTTTTCTTCAATACTTTCAAAAGTATAAAGTATGAACTGGTGATACCAACATGTTAAGTATAAGGTATTAGCCTAACTTTTGCAAACGCTACTTTTTAATTAAAACGTTCGAAAAACGACTATGTCGTGTTTTGCACGTTATTTGAATTGTCAAAATCACCAGTTTTCATGTGCTGTTAATATTGATGAAAATTTTCTCTGTTTATTGGACGGGTTTGGATCAAAATGGTGTACTACCGATACTGTAATCCGATATTCTTTCCCAATAAAAAACGTTTATGATAAAAACATGAGCTTCATTGCAAACAGCTTGGAACCAGGGTACCCGGCATCTGAATACGCTCCAAAATGTGTGATACTCGTATACAAAAGAATCGTCCACATTTTCAAGAAATTGTCTTTTTCTCAATTTCAGTGAGTTGCGTTTTCGTTTAAATTTCTTTTAACCTATTACTCCATAGCCTGTTTCTTTTTTAGCCTGTTTCTAGGTTTGACGACAAATGACCACTTAAATCAGGCTGAAAGCAAAGCAGAATGTGTCTTAAGGCGGATTGTGCTTTACTTTCAGTCTGCTTTATTGCATGGGAAGGAATAACGCCTACATCATAGCAACATAGGCTTGAAATTGTTGAGTTTTGAAGACGTGTAGGGTCATACAATATGAAGGGTTATACAATATAGGAAGGTTTACTCATCCTTGGGTGTAATACTACAAGATGTCTCGCGCTACTTGTTTCCTAAGTATTTTGAAATATGATTACAAACATTCGTCACCGGGTACCGCCGTTGAAGCATCTACTAATTCTTTTTATTTTTGCTCTGTTTAATCTTTCGTAACTATCACTTTAACCACCCTTCATTATGTTATTAATGTTTTTTTTGTATGTGTTTACGCAAACACGTGTCATTGGGTAACAGTTTATTAACATTCTGTACGCGGGAGTCGACTATACGATATAATGCAAACGGTTTGGATCAAGGTGAGACGCCGAGTAACTCGGCGTCTCACCTTGATCCAAACTGTTTGACACATATTTAAAAGTTTTGTTATATTGTTAATTATTTGTTTTGTATGAAATGCCTTTTGTTTTATGTACTTGTATATATGTTGAGGGCCTCATGGAAGATTGGTATTTACCAAATGAGTTCTCTCGTTAAATAAAGTCATTATTATTATTATTATTATTATTATAATATATTCGTAAAAGAAATTGTAAATAGATCTACCTGGAATGTTACTAATTGTATTGACGTCACATTTTGATATTTTAGAAGGCATTGCATGCTTAAGGCTTATTAGGAAGTCATGGTGATTGCAAAAAGTGTTACCGAATTTGCACGCGGTGGGCGTATTTAGAATTTGTGATAACAGTAAAAACATTCAAACATTTTAGATCCAATTCTGTTGTCTCATATGGATCCAAACTGCTTGTCCCTCTGATGACAATATCTTAACGAAATTGGAAATGAAATTATTTTCAATAATCGTCTAAGGATGTAAAGAAACTGGAAAAGTAATCCATTTTTCCATAGCTTGTTTTTAGTATTGAAGACAGGTCACCACATAAAGCAGATTGAAAGTAAAGCAGAATGCACCAGAGAGGCTCATTCTGCTTTACCTTCCGTCTACAACTCCCAAGGATATATATAAAAATATGGCACATATTCATGACGATCAAGTGGAACTATTTTCTTTAGTCGAGGAATAAATTAAAGGCGTAAACATATACATTTATAGGGCAATGGGCTAAACTGAATGATATATGTTGTTTCAATGCGTTTTCTGCATCTAATGAGGATGAACAAACATGAAGAACACGGAATACATACCATGTATATGTATCATATAAACATTTACTGATGCTTGCTGGCTCACCTAAGAAAAGTTTAAAATAGATGTCGATTTTTATTTTTGAGTGGGTAGCAAGAATGAATAGGTGTGGTAACTCGTTCGCATGGCCAATGATATTAATCATAATGATATACAGTGGAGAAAACGTTATTCTTCCCCAATACACGCGTTAACACTAAAACTATTGTTTCAATTGCATATAGATTGGGGTCAGATCAGAGGCCGGGTAACCCGGCGTCTGATCAGGCTCCAAACTATTTGCCACTAAGACAGAGATGAAGGAAAAATTTTTGATAGAGAAACTTGTCCTTTGATTCAATCGAACGTCGTTACAGTGGAGAAGACGTTATTCTTTCCCAATAAACGCGTTTACGCTAAATCTATTATTTCCAGTGCAAACAGTTTGGAGCCAGATCAGACGCCGGGTAACCGGCGTCTGATCAGGTTCCAAACTATTTGACGTCAAGGTCAAAATCAACATTCAGAGTTCTCAAAAAGTTGTCATTTTCTTCGTTTTATCGCAATGCGTATGCGTTTCGTTTAAACGGGAAAGAATAACGTTTTCTCCACTGCACATCCTTTTTTAACCATTGCTGTCTATCGTAGTCTATCGTCGACAAAAGCAGATCTTAGCAAACAATGTAAACCCTTATGTAACGCTGCATATAGCGGCGTTTCATCAGGGTCTACACTGATTGCTGTTTCACATGAAATGATCTACTGTATGGACAGACATTGAAATGTCTTCAGATCACCTTTGTACTCGTATATCTATGATGACATCTCCTAAAAAGCACAGAGGGATAGTTCGTTGCAATATCAAGACAGAGGTGGGTTAAAAGTTAAGACATTGCAACCTTGAACTAATATAATGAGTATAATAATGCTCAATTTAACCCTTTCCCCAATAGAAGCGCCTTTTAGCGGATATGATTTATTCATCCGCTGAAGAAAATAGTTCCCATTTAATCAGTAATGAATACGTATTATAGGGAATATTTTCTATATTTTAGCACATGATAGCTTAAAGCAGGCTGAAAGTAAAGCAGAATGCGCCTAAGGGCGCATTCTGCTTTACTTTCAACCTGCTTTAAGTAGTCACCTATCTTAAGTAGTAGAAATAGGCTATCAGGTAAAGGGTTAAGCTAGTTCAAGCTATCTAGGTTCGTTTTGTTGATTTTGGTGCTCACTGGTGAAAACATTTTCCCAGTTATATTTTGGGCGGTATAGTTACATCTCACATGAAACTTTGGTATATAATATGTACTTCATCCAAATTTTAAAGTTTAACGGATGGATTAAATTTTAATCTCTTGGTCCGTCTGAGAACAGATTAAATACTTGAACTTTGACAATATTTCTCAACCCTTTTTCTGCCGATAATGACTTGACTGTAATTTGCAAACAGTCTTGATCCAGATCAGACGCCGCATCATGCGGCGCCTGGTCTTGATCCAAACTGTTTGACACTAGCTTTTAAGTTTCTTTAATTGCAAAATACATGTCTGACTTTTTACAAAATTACAGACGACAGATTCAAAGCAGACGATATTAAGACAGATAAAGGTTTTTAAAACAGTTGGACAGTAAATATATCTGTTAATATTCGACTAATCGACAGGGGGTTGACCAGGCGACCTAGACATCTGAACTTAGATGTGACCTTGTACTCATTGCGGTTTGCTTTTATAAAGCAGTGTATACCCAGATCAAACGCCAAGGGACCACCCATTGTTTCCTTGTGACCCTTTTTATACTGGACAAGTTGCCTTTTCATGTTTTATAAATGCAGTAAAAAAGCTCCTAATAATTATGTCATTTGACTTAAAATACTTAATTAATTAACACAATAATGTGTCGTAATAAAGGCAAGTGACATCTTAGGAGTTTTTTGTTTTACTTCCACATTGCTTCAATGCCATTATCCCATTTGTGCCCACGATCCCATATATGGGACATAGGCAGACAGTACAGACTCTGATCAGACGCCGCATAATGCGGCGTCTGATCAGAGTCTACACTGTTTGCTGATAGGAATTTCAATATAAAACAAAATGAAAATGAAAATTTTGACCAGGCATCCCTTTGATAAAAAATAGACTAATCCAATATATAAACAGGGAAGAATCCACTGGACACAAATGGGTTAATTGATACGCCTTCCGTTTCGTGGTCATAGTTAAGGGAGTTTACAGTACTCAGTTCTTTTGAAAAGCCTTCTTGAAAAAATGTTTACTTTAGATTTCCTTGTGTTAGCATGAGAGTTAAATAGTTTGGATCCCGATGATATGCCGATTAAACAGTACTCGCTTTTAGCTGATAAGGGTAAAATGAATATGAATATTCAGTGTGCACTATTTTTTAAACTAACAAATTGTCATGCATGAAAAAATAAGTTCAAGAATAGATACCAAATATTACAGCGCAAGATCAGGGTCGAAACATTTTGGCACTTGGTTCTTTAATCTAAGAAAACAAGGCAACCAATGAGTGAACTTTTAAAATTTCAGAAGACGATACTTGGAAGAAGACGACATTTATTAAAGAATGAATCAGACGACAGTTGGAAGAACGAAGCAGACGACACATGTCACGTAAAGGGTATAACCTTGAGAGGGATTGGCCGTTTGTTTATCATCTAGAAATACCCATGTGTGGGCGATGTAATATGGCGGAGGGAAATTCGTATTTTAGGCGGGGAATCGAGCAAGGCCACTTGGGGACCAAACTGAAAGTCAGTATACTTTTCCTAGTTTCAACCATACACGTGTAGAACTCTGTTTGAATATAACATTGTAGCTTATATAGAGTTGCTTTAACACGTGTATTGCCTTAATAATGACGTCTGCTTCGAAATGTTCGCCTGCTTTTTATATAATATGTTTATATACAGATATCTTAATATAAGTCCCAAACAGTTTGGATCCTGATCAGACGCCGAGATACTCGGCGTCTGATCTGGATCCAAAGTGTTTGGAAACTTGCCAGTTGACGAAGGGAGAAGAAAAATGTAATTTATTGATATCTAGAACAAAGAAAATATTTAAAAGAACCTTAAAGTGTGGATTCGAGATGTGTGTGGTAGTTTCTTGTGACGAAATTGGATTTAATACATATTTTGATCTCGGACGATCCATGAATTATGCACTGGTATGTAATCTACATGTGTAAATTTTATAAAGGTTGTATTACAACAGATAAAACATTATTCCTTCCCAATAATTGCGTTAGTGCCAAAAACATTACTTCTATTGCAAAAATGTTAGAGCCAGATCAAACGCCAGGTAACCCGGTGTCTGATCATGCTCCAAAACTGGTTTCCTCATAGATTTTGAAACATCGTCAACGTTTCAATAACCATTTATATTCTACATTTCATTACATGTCGCTTAAATTGGATAGAATGACGTTTTCTTCGCTGCAATAGTTTCTTCATATAACCAACATATAACGTATGCGTATTACGAGATATCGCCTCATGATAATGTATACAAAATGCTGCTTCCAGGGACCAATAAACACATGTACTATTGTTAATTAACCCTTCGACTCAGAGAAACGCATTTTAGAACCTTTAATTTATTCATTTACTGAAGAAAATAGTTCCAATATATACAGTAATGGTCATAGACCATAATGAATCTTTCGTATATCCTACAGTGGAGAATCTGTTATTCTTTCCCGTTTAAACGCAAACGTACGCAAACGCAAAACACTAAAACGTAGAAAAGAACAACTTTTGGACAATTCTGATAATTCTTGTTTATTTTGGTGGCAAACAGTTTGGAGCCTGATCAGACGCCGGGTTACCCGGCGTCTGATCTGGCTCCAAACAGTTTGCACTGCAAGTAATAGTTTTAGCGTAAACGCGTTTATTGGGAAATAATAACAGATTCTCCACTGTAGCAGATGGTAGAGAATGCGCAATTAGGCGCATTCTGTATTATGTGGTCACCTGTCTTCAAAACTAGAAATAGGCAATGGGGTAAAGGGTTAATACTTTTTGAATTTAGATATCTTATTAGGTTTTATTGGAATCCATTAGCATGTACTGAATATCTGTTAGCATATGTGATATCGCTTAGAGACTCCAGGTATTTTGAACTAGATTCTAACCTCACCACATTTCACAATTTGCAGTGTTTATAATAGGGCTATTAAGTCAAAACTGTTTTGGCCAAAACTACACTGGTTTGCTCTTTTACACCATTCTTATTTCAGCAGCAATAGGTTCTCCTCCGTTATTTGCACTAGGTTAAAGTTTACTATTTATTATTACTCTCAGTTCATTAAAAATGTAAAATATTAGGTACACACAAAAGATAATGAATAAAAGATAGTAATGACCTGTTTAGTTTCCATTCCAACTAAACGCATTTGTGCTTATTCAACAATTCCCATTTCAAACAATTTTGGATCAGATCAGACAAACTAGAACAAATTGTAGATACTATTCTTATCAGAGGGGGTCCTGGAGAAGTCCCTTGCAAAGGATCTATACATGTATTATTTGTTTCCATTTCAAGTATTGTCCGATAGCAACTATAGTTTAAATAAACACAAACTGGTATTTATTTAAGTAGAAATCAATAGTGCATTCATTGTTTTAACAAAATATATATAACGACATAACCAACATGGTCAAACAACTAAAATTATTCTGTGTCACCAGGCTATGATATTATGCTTGTGTGACTGTATGGCTTTTATATTGCATGCATGCGACACTCTTCAAGTACTAAAGAGATGATATTTTTTCAATAAGATTGATTGAGCTGCATTAATTGTGTAAAACAATTATTTAACAGTTTTGAGCCTGATCACCCTCTCGGTTACTTAGCTTCTAATCAGACTCCATACCTTTTGCCACTCGAATAAAAAGAAATCAATACGGGCTTTCAAAGAAATGTAATTTTTTCTATATTTATAACCCTGTATTTGCGTTTCGTTTTCTTTTAAACGGGGAAAATATCGTCTTACCCACTGTAAATTGCCGGAACATATCAGTTTTTATAAACCGCGTATTCTTTTATATCTGTTTTGATATCACTGATAGTACATGTAGTATGAAATCAATAAATTGCTTTGGCAACAAATCCATATAAAGTATAATACTATTTGTGAAGCAGTTTCAAAGTGTGTTATATATTATATAACCTGTGGTCTTTAAATAATTCACCTACCATCATTTTGCATTAATTGCAGTACTCTAAAAATGAAACAAAATATTTAAAAAGTTGGTACGCATGAAAATCAATGTAATTGATAAAACATTATATTCTGTTATCCTATATACCTGCATGTATATACTTTAAAGAATCATCACAAACTGTAAACATACACTTTCCTGATATCTATAGAATATTTTCAATCAATTTTAAAGACAAAACAATTAATTTGCTTTGCTCCAAGCCTGTTGCTTGGTCACACATGTGGAGCACATTATTTTTCCTCTAGGCAAAACTCGCGTGGCAATTGAGGTGAGTAAGTTTTACTTAATATTGAAACACAGGTATTTATTCTTTTGTAAATCAATAAGATATGCTTACAATTTCAAAGTTTATTTTGTAAATTCATGCTTCTTTGTGTAAACTATTCTTCTTCTATACACAAAGAAAATTGACTACATTCCTGTATGAACCATAATTTTATGGTTATTGGCATGTCCTACAAGCGTTTACCTTCATGAGTATACCTTATAAATTACATAAATAAGTGCAATAAAGTAGTGATCGAAGTCAAGAACAAAGCCTTATTGACCGTGAAACATATTTTTAAAAAAAAAATTGTGTATACATAGAGGAAACTCGTTTTAATCATTCAACTTACAAAAAAGTAATCAAAATCCTTCGTGTCTTGAAATTAATGTATAGATATACTGTTGTTGATTACAAATTAACGGAATCACTAACTACCCTTATCCATCACTTAACATAAATCAGGGCCCAAACTGTTTGCCCTCCAGATTAAAAACGTTTCAAGAAAGCAATTATTTTCTACCTTTTATTGCACTTTGTTTGCGTTTAGATAGAAAAAAAACACACGTTTTATAAACTGGTTTTCAACAGCATTGTTTTTACTGCGTAATTGGTATGAGCTGTAAGCAGTATGACCAGAATCATGTGGGTTTGGAAGAAATGAGTACTTATAATAACAACTAAGACATTTGTCATGGGCTTATGATATGATTATGTGATTGTTTGGTTGTATGCATGTAACTCTCTATAAATATCTGCTTGAGCATATATAAGCTTCTATAAACCTTATTTTCCAGTCAGATTTTGTACTTGTAACTGATAGCAGAGGATGATTTTTCTTTAACCGAAATAAATGGATGTTGCAATAAGCCAATGTGATGTATTTGTGAAGCAGTTTCAAAGTTTGGTTTATACATTGCAGGTATATCAATTTAACTTATTTTTTCTCTCCAAAGTTCAACATCAATAGTTTGTAATGATTGCCGGTCTCTACAAAGAAAATAATTCATTTGTCATATACTGCATATGCATTTATTTAAGGAGATATCTTCAACATATAATTTGCTGATTTATATTACAATTTTGCAATCTATTTAAAAGGCAAAATAATGATTGCATGAATTACTTTGCAACAAGTCAAATTGTGATTGAACACACCATTTATCCTCTTGTCATAGTTGATACACAACTATATATGTGTTCTTATGTTAACCTACTTATGTCTGAGTATTGCAATGGACTCACCATGTGTGCTGATGGAAGATTTCATTATAGACAGATAAAGGTGATCTAAAGACACTGCGGAAATAGTTCATATGATATAGCAAACAGTATATATCCTGATGAGACATCGCGTAATCCGGCGGCTCATCAAAGTCTACACTTTTTGCCAATGTCCTCTTTAGTAGCCACTAGGCTTAAATTGGTAAAGGTTACAATGGTAAAATGTTAACAGTGATAACATCATTAATATACTTAATAAGGAACAACCTTCAATTCAAGTCAATGTTTTATTTCCTCCCTACAGGAGATATGTATAATATTACAATATAGACATGACGAACAGCATCATACATGGGATTCTACTTTGAACATAGCATTTTTCCGAATTTGAATATCGAGTTTTATATGCCATTGTTATACATCCTTGTACAAATGCATAAAACAAGACAAACATACTTTCTCACGGAACTTATGTAATACTATCATGGGAATATGATATGTTATTAGGGTTGGTCTTTAAAATGCAGCGGAGAAGACATTTTTCAGTATAAACAAAACTTAATATTAAAGCATTATTAAAGAATGTAGAAAATGAATGGTTATTGACATGTGCTTATTATTTTGGGGTAACCAGTGTTTGATCTGGCACAAAACTGTTTGCAAAGGAAATTATTCTTTTAGCACAATCGTGTATTTTGGGAAAACAACGTCTTCCTAACTGTAAACTGATGCTACAAATAATAACTTAACTATCTGAGACATTCGGTTTAACGTTGACTCATTCCTGCATTAACTCTTTCGCTGCTAAATTCATCGTGAGATTTTACCCTTTCACCGTTTCAATATCGTCTGCTTCAATATTGTTTCTGCACTATCGTTTCAAATTTAGATTTAAGCCTGTATAACTGACGTAATTTCAAAACAAGTGGCAAACAGGTATGATACTGACCTGACGCCGTGTTACGCGGCGTCTGATCAGGATCAAAACTGTTTGCCAATGCATTTTATGACTTATTGTGAAAGTGAAAAGGTAAAAGGTTCTCGAAATCATGTTCTGGATAATATAAACTTTTTTAAAAATGATACAAACGTTCGTGAACCTAAATACAGTTATATCTGCAATAAGCAACCATTCAAGTTGTTCTTATAGGCACAATGGCCAGTACTTTTACCATGCGTTTAGCGTTAGGGATGCCAAGATAAATGGCACATCTTTATCTTGTTTATTTACCCAATACTCTTTCTTAAAACAAAGAAGCCTGCTTATTTATAACTTGCAACATATGCTGATCGACAACTCGTCCAGGAAGAAATATTTTAACGTGCAAGTAAAGTTTATAGAATATCCTATATAATTATATAATATATATAATGACATGCTTTAATACTGTCTTTGGACAGGTACTACCTGCCAATATAAAGGTTAACATTTCGCTTCCTTATTGCAATTTGGGGTGAAAATACTTCCCTGTTTTGCGTGGTAAGGGTTTCAAGTCATTTACACATTGATTCAAATACTCTTTTAGCCGTTTTCTTGATTCCAAGTTTTTGTCAGAATGTCAGAAACTGGGACTGGATATTATTTACGAGTGTAAATCCTAAGACTGTAATTTGTGAAGTGATATGATGTTTTCGTGCCTTTGAGGCATTGTAATGAGATGGTGAAACGACCCTGCTGCACGCACCGTAAACTGTTGAAAATTTGATACGCGGCATTACTTTACACCAACTGCTGCATTTGATATGCTTAATTACTATATACAGTCAAACTTATATTCAGAGACCATTGAAAAAATGACATGTTGATGGTCTTGAAGATAAATATGAGTTTAATGCAGGATACAAGTAATGCAGAAAGCTCCTAAAGGAGCTTTCTGCATTACTGTTATCCAGCATCAAATTTGCATATGCATTAACCAGAGCTATACATCTTCTTCAATCGACGGTTGCACGACACAAGTTTGACTGTAGAACATTACCATCCTGTTGACAATGAACCATTTTATTTAGGTCAATATATTATTCAGGTTATTATTGTGTATAGATCTAATAATGAAACTTCTTTCAATGTCCCTGTTTTCAATATGGCTGTGAATATTGCATGAATTTCAGTGCACGAAAGTCTCAATTGAAAATCATATATTTAGTAGTTTCAGGAGTAGTTCAATTGGCCAACTAACAGGCCATTTCAGTTTATTTCACGGTAAACGGCGTTATGCTCTTGGGATATAGTGTTTGAAAGGTGTCAATATTTTCCATTACATGCATTTGTGCTATTTGTCCATTGTAAACAGTATGGTATTTCTGCTAAGGGTCCAAACTGTTCAGATTTTAAAAAGATCAACATTTTTCAATAATCATTTTCTACACTATAATGTATTGTTTCACGATTAGTTTTGTTTAAATGCGAAAGAGTAACGTCTTCCCCTCTGTATCATACCTTTACAAATAGAGACACAGAAGAACAAAATGCCAACCAAGTTGATGTCTAAATGAAGATCCCCTGTAGAGAGAATACCACCGATACACCACACCGTTCCTATGCCACTCAGGAGTTGACATCTAAAATAGTAATTGAGGATCATCTGGAGAGCGAATACCAACGTTATACCCACCCTTTCTACGTCACTCGGGAGTTTACTGGACAGCCGTGTTTTATATATTTCATACTGGCCTGTAAAATCCCAAATGACGGGAGCTTTCATCTGAATAGGCTTCATAGGAGGAATACCACAATCAAGTTGGAGGAGGGATTCTGGAAACGAATGGAAAACTATTTGGAGAGAATCACCCCTAGTGGCGCGTAAAGCCAAATTTATGCGGGATATACTTGTAGGTGTACCTCTAGGCAAACAGTTTTGATCTCAGATCAGGCCCCACATTGTGGAGCCTGATCTGAGATCGAAACTGTTTGCAGCTTGTTCAGTATTCTATCAGAAACTGCTAAAATCTTTTGCAAATATTTGAGTTATACCCACTGCAGACGACATTTCAAAAGGTCGCCAAATATTACCCAGCATACAATGGGATAATTATCATTTGAAACATGTACATGTACCTGAGAAGAATACACTTGTCCTATGCAAACAGTGTAGACACAGATCAGAGGGAAACATCCGATTAGAGTCAACATTATTGTCATTGTTGCAATATATTGTAAAACAACCCCAAATAATCACGAATGGATGGATGGATGAGTTGGGTTTTACGGCATTACAACTTTAAATAGGTCATATAGCGCCGATGAATGACGAGGGGTGATGAGGCGATCATGAGATGATGATTACCTCAGGAAGATGCTCTTGGCGAATCTCATTCATTACAAAGCAGCACATGGGACCAAAACCACCGATCTGCCTTCCTTTTAGTTCTTGGCAGAGGGGATAATCTGGGTCAAATGATCAAAGACATTCAGTTTGACAATAAAAAGCCCCTGAATCTCGACAAAGATAGGAAGGTCTCTGAGGAACAAGAATTGACTGGACCAAATTTGAAAATGGAATTTACCATTTGGAGTTGATTGGGAAACACGTGAGGTAAGATTATAAGAACGTAGTATTTGAAAGTTTGGCATGTCGGCTGTCAATGTCAGGTTGCATGCTTGTAATCTGATTTACACTTGGGTATGTCCGATAAAGGTCAGGGTAATTTACAGGTCATTAGAGGTCAAATAGGAGTTAATTCAAAATTGGCCATAACTTTTGAACTGCATGTGATAGAGACTTTATAGTTGGTATGTATTCACATTTCAAGAAGCTTTAGAGTTTATTGCGTAAGAAAAAAAGTTTTCTCCACGAAAAGAATCGCACACAACGAAGCACTGGTTCAAAATATGAAAATGTGCTTTGTGCCACATCGAATCCATTAGTGCCAAACCGTCTATAAAATAGACATTAACCAACACTGTAGACCCTGATGAGACACCACACTGTTCGGTTGTCCTGTCAAGGCTATATGATATTTCAAATGAAATGATCTGCTGTGCTTGACGGACAAACACCGCTGTGACTTTATAACACCGTAATATATCTATAAAAAATCTTCCAGCAAGAACATATGGATAGTTCATTGTAATATCCAGTCACACATAGATTATCTATTCCTCTCAAGATTTTCAAGAGGATATGCATGCTAACCATATACTGCCGTTCGAGAAATATCAATATTTGAGAGCCTGAAGACGAAAGACAGACGGTCTTAAAAAACTCTTGGTTGTTATATGTCTTAAAATAAAAAACTGAGAAGTTTTGAGTGGTTTCTTTATACAAATGTTGAGTGCCGATGCGTTATATCAAGAGCTTCAACTGCTTGTGTAAGAAAACGGACACACGCCTCTCTTTAGTGCTTGTATTCGGTCAATTTACCTTGCATAATGGTTTACTTAATCTTAACCAGTCCATTTCCTTATCCTTACTGCGTTTGTATTTGCAAACAGTTTGGATTCTGATCAGACGCCTAGTAACTCGCCGTCTGATCAAGACCAAAACTATTTATTACTCATATTTAACTTGTGTTTAAGTCAACTTAAGAAATAAACGCTAATTGTACAGTTTAGCGGATAAATATTCTTGAAGTGAACAGGTAAATGCTTACCCTTTGATCACAACTTGACAATTCATCAAACCAGTTGGACCCAGATCAGACGCATCGTTTTGCAGCATCGGAGCGGATCCAAACCATATCCCTCTAGTCTTTAAATTTTATTTTATTTGAAACTATATACAACTGAATTTGACAAGTTTTAGACGACAATTTCAAAACAGAAAATAATTCGGCAGGAGAAGGGTTAAGTTTTGATGAATGGACGGGTCTTTTGGCTAGACACCCTAAAACAAAAGACAAATAATCTCCCACACAGGTTAGCAAACAGATAGAATTACTCACATAAAAGAATAACCCATGCTCTGTGGTTAGTTAATGGAACAAACGTGTGAATTGTACCACCGATATTGATCACCTGTCGCCACCGTTGATTGGTCGAAGTATGGTGTAAACGTGGGTATATTCAAACCAATTAGATGACAGACATATATATGTTTTAAATGCTTTTACATTGCGTCATAAGTTCACTACAGTGTTGGTTGCGCAAATGCATACATTGCAAAATACATTATTTCTTCCCGTTTAAACGGCAAACGCAAAACATCAATTACAAGTATATAAGAAAATGTATGGGTTTTGAAAAATAGACACTGTTTAAATCAGAGCGGCAGATAGCTTGTTTAAATGCTGTCTTACCAGGATCCAAACCGCTTGCTATTTGTTTGAACACAAACGCACTTTATGGAGAAGAATAGCGATTTCACCAATGTACGAAGCAAATACGATTTATAGAAGCTTATATGTCTGGACATTATTAAAAGATGTATTCAACACACAATCATTACCTTGTAACAATATACAAGTAACATTTTCCAAATTGTTTTAAGATATTTATCACATCGTAAAATAGAATAAGCGTTATTCCTTCCGGATTGAAGGTTCCTACACATTTTGACACTAATATTTAGCTTAAAGCCTTATTGCTCTATCAACTGTCTACACCAAGAAGCGTACCAGTGTATTAGAAATACTAATTTATATACGATATTCATTAAAAGAAGCAGACATGCAACATTTCTGTGCCCTTTTACGCCAGCTAGCTCAGCTGTTTGACTGGTCTTTTCCGGGGTTTCCTACAACTGAGTCACTGTGACCCAGTGATTTCCATTATCAGTAGTTTAAATTGATAGAGCTTTTATCCTTTTTGTCTTAACCGGAAAGATCCAAGTTTGGACAACACCCTAGTACTTGCAGTTCAGCAAACTTTGCTTGTCTTTGCCATCTCGTACCATTCACCTAGTTTAGATTAAGATTATCAAGGGATAGGAAAGGTCATACTTGAAGCATATCTTTGAATTAATCTGTTATGTGTTTGCTAATCATGTTCACTTTGATCTGATCATATAACCGTTCTTTAACTGATGCGCAATAGTGCCGCCTTTTGTCTTTCAATCATTCATTTGTAAAACTTGTTTAAGAACAATTATTTTAGTTTCTAATTAGCATTGGTATTACAGAGTTTTTTTTATTAAGTATTTAAAGTATATGCACATATACTCTTATATGTTCAGTGTAATACTGTTAATTCATGTAGAAGTGGTATCATAGTACTTACAGTTTACAGTATGTGTGACACTATTTACAATAATGTATATATGATAGATGAGATGCAAATAAAAGTTACTACCACTACTAATAATAGTACTTGTCATTTACTTGTTGTTAAGAACCAACTATCGAATTAAATCTTTTTAATAGTTTGGATTTTTATAATGTCATGCTCGATTCTCTCTTCCTAATTTAAACTGTCACTTTATACAAAGACGAAATATCTATTTGCTTATGAAATGGCATTCAAAAGTATTATGTATGAATACTGTGCAAACTGTATGTACATGTATACAAGAAAAACATAGTATAACATTGATGATAACAAAGAGTCACACCAGTGTTATATGTCAATGGATTACTGTCGGAATGTACTACTGAAAATCTCTATAACTGGAGACTCGGAGAAAATGGTATCTTATAATTACAGGCGTTATAAGCCATTTGTTCCAGGATAAATGGTTACTCCCTGAGCTCGATGGAATATATCATTTTCAGTGAATAAGGAATATCAGAAAACACTTTGCAGCGCTTGTCGTTTTAGGAAAGAAAATCAAATAAATTCACAAGTCAAGCCTTAATTTTCGTCCTCTCATCTAAGTGTACGTCTGTTGCCAATGTCTACCTTGAGAGACGTTCGGAATACATTAGTTTAACACAAATAATATTTTCCACCGAGTTGTAAGTCTATCAAATATGCAAAATGAATGTGCTACCTAGGATATTTTATAATAGTATATCATTTTCCTCTGTTTTGATACGGAAGCTTATACTGACCTTCTTATATATGATTGTTTAAAACTACCATGTAGTTTAATGATATAAAATGCTTTGAAACAATAATGATATATGTTGGTTATAACATAAGAAATACATTTTTGCTCTCTTAAAAAGAGAGCATTGAAATATGAATAATTCGTTTGATGAAATAACTCAAAATTTCTCATAAAAAGGACACTACTTATTCAAATTCAATATAACTCACTAATTTTGATCTATTACATGCTGTGAAGATGTTTTCAGCAATGTAGTCATTAGGTATATTAAATACTTACTGAAGTAGTATATAAAAAGAAATTGTTCTTGATGATATATACTACGGAAACTTATACGGGCCTTCTTATATGTAATAATAATTACGGCTAAAACATAAAGAGTTATATATCTTTTCTTTGCATTAAATCAACATGAATAATTATCATTATCGAAATTGATCGTTTTATATATCTGCTATATATAAGCTAATATTTTCTGAACAGTTATATGAATTTTTTTTTTATGTCAGTATGCTTTTGTTAATCATAAGTAGGTAGGCATTAAGTTATAAATTGTAAAACACATAATTTATATCTTACAAAATATATCTTTGTTTAACGTTTAAAGTTACAATAACTGTAAAATGCTAAAAAGAACGTGTTTGATTAACCAGTATAGTTTCATGCTATAAACTGCATAAGTAAGTATTTCAAAAACTTAATGACTATATTGCTGAATCCATATTAACAATTTTAACAACATATAAAATATAAAAACTAGTGAGTTATTTAAAAAAAAGAAATAGTGTCCTTTTATTTGAGAATTTGAGTTTTTTCTAATGTATTTCAATAAAAGTGAGTTATTTATATTTCAATGCTAAATATAAGAGAACAAAATATTGTAGGTGTTATATTATACCAAACATATATCATTATCGTTTTAAAGTAATTCTATAGAAGAAAATACGTGATGTATTTACTTATTCATTGTATATATCAGGGGGTCAGTATAAGCTTCCGTAATGTGCAATGTATTGTTTAAGCCTGTTACATTTATCATAACTTAAAGATTTACAAAACAAATATGTTTTGTAAGATATAAATTATCTGCCTGTAACAAATTTATATATTAATGCCTATCTATAATTGACAAAAGTATTTACACGAATATTATTTTCAAATGACTGTTCAGAAAACATTAGCTTATATATGTATAGCAGATATATAAAATAACAAATTACACTAAAGATAAATATTAAGAAGGATATAACTACACAGAAAACTTCTCCTATGTGTCAAAGATATGTAACTCTTTAATTGTTTGACCAGCTTATTACATATAAGGGGGTCCGTTTAAGGTTCCGTAGTTTAATACATATTTTGATAAAAAAAAAACACACTATATATTTGATTTATCTTACTAAACCAAATGGTTTCAAAGTGCTATACGCATCCTTTTAAAGTTTCCACGAAACATTATTTTTGTTGTATTCATGCCAGTTTTACAGAACCTTTTCTAGTTTTACGGGTTTTATATCCAATGAGCAATGTTTTACTGATAGCTTAATAATTATACACAATAAATGAGTAAAACTATCACGTAGTTTTATGATATGAAATACTTGATGTTTAGATTTAAATAAACAAAGTGTGTGTTATATTATGCTCTGTATTATATGTATAAAATGCCATACAATCTTAAATTAACAATACATTTTTGTATAAATTTTCAAACAGAAGTACAACATAAAATATCACTTTTACAATTATTGTTCTTAGTGAAGATATACTCCAAGAATTCCAGTAAGATTGAAAAAAAACAACCCACTCCACGCAATGTCAACAGAGTGTCACTCCCTCGGTAGTTGCTATCCGATTTGTTTTACCTTATGTGTTTTTTTATTTGATTAAATTAACGAAATATAGATGCGACATAAAAACGACGGTTAATTGTAATTTGGATTGTTAATGTTGGGAAGCTTTAGCTTGTGGGAGGTCTGTGGTTCTACCAAGTAAGTTGCTGATATGTGCCTGAATCAGTGCATAAAAGGGCTTCTGGAGTCTTCCTCCACCTGTAATTAGCTGGACGTCGCAATATGATTGAAATACTGTTACAGCGATGTACAATCATAACACCCATCATCCACTTGAATCGTATGCGAAATATTTCGAGCGAAATTTTTAAACAAAGATTTACACCAGCTATTGATGGGTATACAAAATATTGGGACAAATTAAAAAAAAAAACTATTCTAGGTCAAACTGCCAACGCAACACCTCCGAGTTCCCTTCTATTTTCATATCAGAGCGGGTGTTTTAAATCGATGGAAAAGTTGACACAATTTTTTTAAATGTTTTTATTTGTGTTTTTAAATTGATGTACTGTCCTCAAAGTTGTTAATAATTTCAACGAATTTTCATTGACACTTCTGACGAATAATAACCATCTTTCCAAACGTATCCCTTATTTCTGGTTAACATTCCCCATTGAAAATGGATTGGAATGAGATTTCTGAAAACTTGTTTTCACACAATTCCATTTTTTGGGACCAAATGCCAATTCATTTTGTTTTTGTTTACCAGAAGTATTGTCCATTGATCACTCTACGAATTGCAGAAGAAATATATTCAGGATATGCGCACATTACAGATTTGACCAGACTAACTTAAGACATGTTAAACATTGGAAGTAATGGGAGTATCCGGTACGGAAGCTTATATGGACCCCCTTAAATGTAATAATATCTTTGAAAAGTTAAAGAGTTACATATCTTTGACATATATAAAGTGATATTTTATGTGTAATCATATCAACATTAATATTTATCTTTATCGAAATTAACAATTTTATATATCTGCAATATATAAAAGCTAATGTTTTCTGAGCAGTTATATGATAATAATATTTATGTCAATAACTTTTTGTCAATTATAAATGGAATTAAGATATAAATTGGTAAAAAGCAGAGAATTTATATCTTACAAAACGTCTATTTTTGTATATTTCTCAGTTATAATAAATGTAAAAGGCTAAAAAATAACACATTGTATATTTACCAAAATAAGTTTATTTTTTCTATACTACTTAAGTAATTATTTCATATACTTAATAACTATATTGCTGAATATATCTTCACAACAAATAATAGATCGAAAGTAACGAATTATATTAAATAAATAGTGTCCTTTTTATGAGAAAATTCGAGCTATTTTAATGTATTTCAGTAAAAACGAATTATTTATATAGAGGATAACTGTTTTTTTCAGTGTAAGATCGAAATTTAATCCATTGAGAGAACATCAGACGTTATATTTTCACGAGTGGCGAAGCCACGAGTGAAAATATAACAGTCTGATGTTCACGAAATGGATTAAATTCGATCTTACACTGAAAAAACACAGTTATTCTATTTATTTATGCTTTTAAGCCACTTTTTAAACGAAATTGTTTAAAAATTGAAAGCGAACGTACATTATTTATCCCGTGTTGAGCCCCACGTTTTATGTCGAACACATGCGCGTGACAGTTGGCGGTATAATGACGTCACTCGTTGCTCCCGAGTTTGGATTCGTGCTCTTCCGGTGAGTAGTTCGCGACAAATCGGACTGCCGGAATTTAACGATAAGACACGATTGACTATAATTCTTGGGGAGCCCTACGGGGAAAATTCATAATAAAAAGCGATTGTGATAATCCACTGCAGTGGATTACCAAGTGATCATCCACTGCTATTTCGTGGTAATCCACCGAAAAGCATAAATAAATTTCAAGGCTAAATATAAGAGACTTAAAACTGACGTGTTATGTTGTACCCAACGTATATCATTATTGTTTTAAAGCATTTTTATATCATAAAACTGTGTGGAATTTTTACACATTTATTGTATATATAAGGGGGTCCGTATAAGCTTCCGTAATTCGGGGTGTTGCGTTGGAAGTTTGGCATAGTATATGATTCAGTAAATTTTCAGTTATTTTTATACTTTTCAACTTTTTGTAATGCTCGATACTTCCACAATTTGTTTTTGTTCGAGTATTGTTTGTGTTGATTTTGTTTTATTGTTTATTTTACAAATACCGTCTGGTAAATCGAATATACTCATTTATATGTTTTAGCTGATAGTGAAGTCTTGGGGACCGTCTGGTTTATTACGTAATATCCAAATTTCGTTATATCAGGCCAATTATACTATAATGTGTATTATAGATGGTGAATACAATTTGGTTGCTTTTTATTAGCTCACCTGGCACGTAGTGCCAATGTGAGCTATTTTGATCGTCCTCTGTCCGTCGTCGTTCGTCCGTCGTTCGTCCGTCCGTTCGTTCGTTCGTCGTCAACAATTTCTTTAAACAACATCTCCTCCTAAACTACTGGATGGATTTTAACCAAACTTAGCCTGAATGATCCTTATATGGTCCTCTTTCAAAGTTGTTCAAACATTTCCGGTCCGTTGCATATCTAGGTCACATGAACTAAAAATAGATTGTTTCAATGAAAACTTAAAAAATCTTCTTGTCTGAAACCACAGTCCCCTGAGCTTAGATATTTGGCACAACGCATCGTCTTTAGGTCCTCTATCATGATTGTTCAAATTATGTCCCTGGGGTCAAAAGTGACCTCCCCCGGGGGTCTTAAATTTACATAGAGTTATATAGTGAAATCTTCAAACATCTTTTTCTCTGAAACTAATATGGCCAGAGCTTTGATATTTGGCATGATGACTCTTCTGGAAGCCCTTAACCAATATGGTAAATATGGTTCCGGTCCGTTGCATATCTAGGTCACAGGAGCTAAAAATATTCTTCTCTGAAACCACATTACCTTGAGCTTAGATATTTGGCACAAAGCATCATATTTAGGTTCTGTATCAAGATTGTTCAAATTATGCCCCTTGGGTTAAAACTGCCAAGGCCCTAGGGGTTGCAGTTTTACATAGAGTTGTGTAGTGAAATATTCTTCTCTGAAACTACTATGGCAAGAGCTTTGATATTTAGCATAGTGACACTTTAAGATGTTCTTTACCAATATTGCTGAAATGGTTTGGGTCTGTTGCATATCTGGGTCATATTAGCTAAAATAGATTTTTTTAAATGAAAAGTCTTCCTGTCTGAAACCATCCTTGTTCAAAATATTTGACAGTACACTTAATTTTCAAGTTCATCAGCAAGATTTTTGAAATTATGTCTCTGGGGTGAAAAGTGATCCCACCCCAGGGGTCATGTGACCCTTGTGTTGGTTTTTCCAGGTGAGCGATATTTAGGCCCGCATGGGCCTCTTGTTATCCTAAGTTTAGTTATATCCAAATACATTCAATTCCATTTTATTGGAGGAGCGTTGAATGAACAGCTAGATTGGACACCGAATTCCTCTGTGTCTGGTCTAGATCTAGCTAATGTGTTAGTAAATACTTGTCAAATCGCTCTCTAGTGAAGCATGATGAAAATGTACAAATACATGTATATACAAAATACTAGCATCATAGATATACCTCTTGAATAAGAACATTCTATATGTATGTTTAGTCACAGATACATGTAAAAACAAAATACTAGCATCATAGATTTACCTCTTGAATAAGAACTTGCTATATGCATGTTTAGTCACAGAGCGAAATACACTACTTTAAACAAAAACGTAATACAACATAATGAAGACTCTGACGGAAGTTTTGAAAGGTACGAGGTAGATGAATGAAAATAGTAGCCCTCATCCGGACCTTTCAAAAACTACCATTTTAGACTTTTGGTGTCCATTGGAACCCATTGGAGCCCATTATGCATTTTTGATATTTTTCTAAGTCAAGACATACCTAATGCCGATTTATAAATGGGTGTGTTTATGCTATATGGCAGTGATAACACCGAAACATTATTCTCACTGTTACCATGGCAACCAGTGACCATAGTAACACAAACAACTAAGTGTTTTGCTATAAGATTGACTTTTATCAAATAACTTGTCCACAAGCTGTACAGATGAGAAGTTGCGGACTTATCTATCACTTGATATACATTTTGTTAATTAATAGTGTACCTTTTACAATGTAAAGATTATGAAGAAAATTGCCAAACATATGGTTGGAGTCCTGT
Organism: Gari tellinella; assembly: GCA_922989275.2. NCBI lineage: Eukaryota > Metazoa > Mollusca > Bivalvia > Cardiida > Psammobiidae > Gari > Gari tellinella. The sequence goes on along the minus strand of OV277856.1, from coordinate 23,445,550 downwards.
GGACCCCAAATAATATGTATGCGTATCAACATGGGTTACTAAACAGTTTTCAACTACGACAGATTTAAAAACTTTATTAGTTTAATATATTTAGCCAAACAGCTTCCTAGCTAATCAATCTAGTCAATTTGTTAAGCTTTGTATCTGCTTTCAGTTATTTCTTGGCAATAGTTGTACAATTTATTCGACCTGTTACGGTAAACGTCTAAGCACTGTGCAGTTTGCATTGCGATGGCACTGTGGCAGTGACAGGTTCAATACGCTGGTATATGTGATAAAACCTGTACGATAAACACATGTAATTATTATTCAGGGCTCCAGATAAGGAGGGTATTTCAAAAACTAAATTTTTTATTTCTGCTTTAAACCCTATGGTGTCACTACTCATTAGAATCGTCTCGAAGAGACGATTCTAATGAGTAGTAACATCATAGGATTTGATGATAAAATAAGTGAGAAAATGATGAATTTGTGCAGTTTACTCCCTCTTATCTGGAGCCCTGATTATTATTATACCATATTTATACAGAACTCTTTTCACACAGGAAATGTGCGTTCAAAAGCGCTTCACATGAAATCATATACATTTACTTACAGAGTTAGAAAAGACAAATACATGTAGTGAACTACATTTTCAATAAAGTAAAGACTTCCTACTTGTAATGAACGTAACAAACACATACATTCAAAAGGTTCATATATAAGAGTTTAAGTATTTATTGCTTAACACCATTGTTTTAGTACTACTCATAAAATGTCTGCTTCACATATCTGATGAGCTGCATGAATAAGTTCTTTCCGCATTGCAGGTGTAACCACAGGCCATTTTAGCTACATGGTCTACACCAATATTTTGAGGTTTTCTGCGACAGTCGTCGATTGAACGTTGGTTTACTTGTCTTTCGTCACCAGAGTCTTTTCCGAATATACAGCACAATGTAGGGGGTATAGAGATCATAAAGGATGTCGGCTTCTATGGGGCAAAATTTGTTCGTAAACCATTATGCCAGACAACGGAAATACTAAAGTTAAGCAACTGTTGAACAGGCGTTTGCCATACATCTCTTTCCTGTTGCGCGTCCATCTGCTCCTGTAGTTCTATAGTTAAATCTTATGTACTGAAAGAGGAATTGAAGCTTTGAAATTGACCCATCAAACACTGGCCGACCAGATCTCGTCGACCAGAGTTCAATAAGGTCGTGGGCAAAGATTCAGGTCACCAAACTGGGCTAATGATATCTATGGAAAATTCCAGCAAGGATCAGAATACCTCCAAAGCATTACACTTATTTGTTTCTTGAATGTTTGCAAGAGTTGATGATTGGTAGAATTGTATTCGTCCCATACAGTGTGAACTCTCTTGGACTCACGGTTTGCAACCCGGGTTATAATATCCAAGAGAAATAACTCGATTACAAGATGAAAGATATGTATTTATACAGTATTGTCGTTGATTTCTAGTATTCAGTAAATGTCGTTATTATCGTTGTAAACAACAAGGAATGGTTTTAAAATAGCCTGATATAGATCATCTACATTTTACCAACCTTAAGAATTATGGGTGGACCCAGACGTGTTTAGCGAACAAACCTCATGTGAATTTACCTATTTAGTGTCAAAAACAAATATAGAACCAACAATGTCTAAAACGACATAAACGTCATTGGTTTGAATTTTTTTCTGGCTGAAAATAAGGTCTCTGGGGTCCAATGGACCGCTAAGGTACGGATGAGGATTAATCTGAGGGCAAATAGTTAAGAGCTAGATTATACACCGAGTAACTTGGTGAATAATCTTATTCAAAACTGTTTGCACATAAAGGATATTGCTTTTCAGGATAAATGTGTTTATTTTGAAAGAATAATACCCCACACTTTAAAACCTTATAGAATTTAAATAAAGATTAGAGAAAGTCCCTATACTTGAACATTAAGACTACCAGACGTAAAGTAATCCTTTTGGTGTTTGATATACAGTGCTCCCTCTCTACAACGACATCCAATGGGAGACACAGATTGTGTGTGTTGTTCGGTGGGGGCGTTATAGAGAGGGACAATTCAGAATTGGCTTACATTTGCAAACAGCTTGAATCCAGATCAGACGCCGCGTAACGCGGCGTCTGATCAGGATTCAAGCTGTTTGCAAATGGTAAATATATGTATTCTATCAAAATATTCACTTATATGTTACTGTGAGAGAAAACAGCAGACGACAATCTTAAGCAGACGATATTGCAGCAGTAAAATAGTTAGGCTTAATTATCCCGTTAAGGGAATTACGGCGAGTGTCGTTGTAAGGAGGGAGTCGTTGTTGGGAGGGCCGTTGTAGAGAGGGAGCGCTGTATTACATTGCTACATGTAAAAGACGAGGTTGCTTTACACGCATCCTTTTTTATACTTCTTTTTAAAATATATATATTTCACACTGTAGATGAAGTTTTCCTTTCTTTGTTGAATTAAAAGAATAATTTCAAATGACATAATATTTTTAAGATTATGCAAAGAACTTGTAAAATCAAAACAAAAATACTTCAATAACGCATTGCATTTTTTTTTTTTACTGAAGTAAAGCTAGTATGCCTCCCGTTTGAACTAAACGAAAATCAATGCACTGTAATAAAGAAAATGAAAAGTTTATTAAAATGTTAGAAGACGGTGTAGTTTTTTTTTTATCATAGATGTTGAACTGTTGAGAGCTAGATAAGACGCTGGCTTTCCCGGTGCCTAATCGGTGTCCAAATTATTTGCAATGGACATGAATGTTTTATCACAAACATTTTTAGGGGGAAAGAATATATTCTACACTGTACCAGTAAAATGATACCTGGTCAGAGAATAGGTTTCCAAACATTTGCTGCATTTACCAAAAATCATTCACCACCAAACAAAAATTAAAACAAACTCAATGACACCCTTTTTAAGTTAAAAGTTAACTTGGTCTGGAAGGCTTTTAATATGTTAGAGTGTTCTTTATTTACTATATGGGATAGGAAATTGCAATTTACTAAACCTATTTACCCAATATTTCTAGAAAACTGTATTTTAATGAAAGTGTTGATGATCCTTTTTAACCCTTAGCCCGCCAAATAAATTGTCGTCTGCTACATTTCTCGTCTGCTTCAAGTTTCAAAGTGCTTCAAAGTTGCTCAAAATTGCTGAAAATGTTGTCCGAGTGTCAAACAGCTTGGATCCGGATGAGACGCCGAGTTACTCGGCGTCTCATCCGGATCCAAGCTGTTTGCATATGGAGCTATAGTCGTGAGTGGCAGGCTAAGGGTTAATATGGGTGGCAAACACTTTGCAATGGAAAAATGCAATTATTGGGAAAGAATAAGGTCGTCTCTACATGTATACTGTTCTGGGCAACGCCTCATATAACTCTATGTTGTCTTACTGTACTGCGGTTGGCGTACGTTATTCTTTCCAAACAAACATGTTAATTCTTTAAGAATTGTCCGATACAAACACTATGTAGCGTCCGATTAGACCCGACTTGACACTCAAATTAGAATTTAGACTCGCACCATAGAAAACGGATATATTTTACAGTTAATTAGCATTGCGCTTCCGGTGTGTAAGACTATTTATTTTGAATATATTGGAATAAATTTTACAGCAAAAGTGTAATTTCATTGAAAAACATATTTCCATGTCGAACGGTGGATTCGAATCCGTGACCACGAAGCCACAACAATATCTAACTTAAATAATTATATACATGTACATGTACATGTACATGTAATCATGCATTATTTTGGCAATCGCGTCTGTCTGGTTGAATTTACATTTTGGATTCAGACACTCCTTTCATTGGTTTCTTGAATTTAAACCCCAAGATAATTTAAATTTGAAAATACAGAATGTTTATAAAATCAAATATGATACCGTTAAACGAAAACATATAAGGAAAAGTCATTTGACGCACAATTTAACGAAATACCGTCTACAGACGGACGTCGGACCTTACATCGGATACATTATTACAACGACAAACAACCAATGTCCCTCTGCTATCGTTGCGGGGACGTAAGGTGTTATGTTGTCTACTTTCGACTTGCTGTAACCTACCACCTACATTCAACAACACCAATGAATAAACGAATACTCATTTGAATTGATTTTGCAGTGGAAGGGGTGAAGACGACACATGACGCTTATTTGTGGAGGAAAGTGATACAGCAGACGACATGGTGATTACTATTGATAGAAGTTCAGAAGACATGTTCAAAGCAGACGACATGGCGATGAGATAAAGGTAAATAATATGTGGGTCGTCTTGACATTGAACAGAATCTCTTAGGTTACTCATGATTAAGACACGCACTGTTGGTTGCGAAGATTCAATGCCATTTCTTCGCGTGGGAGTCTACTTTATGAATGATCATTGAATTTAACACGCCAGGAATATCGTCTGCTTTGAGTAACGAAACTTGCAAAATCAGTTCTTTTTTTTGCATTTCTTACCAATGAAACATAGGGGGGGCATTCGAAACAGTTTGGAGTCAGATCAGACGCCAAACTCCATGGCGTCTGATCAGGATCCTAAACTGTTAGCGATTGCTATCAAAGTTGTGCTAGACAGGGCTTCGGTCTATTGCAGTAGGCTTGGCCGCTCCCCATTCGCCCGGAATTTATACTTCGAAAATGTTATAAATCCGGTTATTTCTATAATGTTGACTTTGTGCTCGTTACAAAAACCCATTAGCAATATAAGGTGAGTATGTAGGCAAGAAACAAAAGGTGCAGACCCAGATGAGAGAACGCATTAAATCTAAATTGGCCCAATCATACAGTCCCCTGCTTTCAACAATTAGTCAGAAATATATTAACGTCTTATAATTTTGTCAATGCTTTTTAGAGTCAGAAAATCTGTAGTTGCTTTAGACTGTCATGTTTTCAGTCACTTACGTTGTCACGTTGTCAGTCGGTCTGTAAGAAGTTGTTTCTTGTAGTAACTAGTAGTTTTCATACTATTGCCACGAACCCTCAATTTATCTTGAAATTTCTTGTATATATAAATTTACTAACGAAAGCCTTTTATTTGCAAAATATGATGATCTTGATTTGTTTCAGAAATTAGGGTATATCCCAAGTTTGCAATGAGGGGCGTGGCAATAGAGAATTAATTGTATAGAATTGTTTACTTTTGTTTATTAATTAGAAGAAACTGTTTAAATGCCTTCTCCAACAAAAACAAACGGTTAGTGATTTAGTTTCCTAGGGACTTCCCCTGTAACGATAAAAGTATAATTATTCAGGAAAAAGGTGGAGTAATAAGGTGAAATAAAAACTTTCAAATAGCAAACAGGGCGGACCACGATTGGGCTTCTCTATTAATGGACGTCTGATTTTGGGCTGCACTGTTTGAAGTTACCGTTACTTGTGGTGATATCAGAGTGGTTTATATAAGCTTCAAGTATTTACTTGGCACACCTTTATATAGTCGCCATATTATATTTGTTTGTTTATAATACATTTTGTATGTACATGTATGTTTATAACATAACTATGTAACGCTTAATGTTGTCCTCATGGGCTTTCAAGCCCAATGGATTTATGAAATAAACTGAAACTGAAACTGAAACATTAATCCATTTGTGACCACGATATTATAAATATGGGACACATAGAGAGGTATCTGAGCAGACGCAGCACATGATTTGTGGAAAGGAATTTTCATGAAAATGTATATACCAGGCAAACCTTAGTTTAAAAAAATGGACTCATCCAATATACATGTTAATTTACTGACGTGACTAATGTCAGGTAACCCGAAAATATGTCCACGCACTGCATTGTCACGGGTACAGTTGTAATTTGCCAATAGTTTGGATCCTGATCAGACGCCGCGTTATGCTGCGTCTGATTAGGATTCGAACTATTTTACGATCATTTCAATATAAGTCATCATACTTAAAGTTATTTTTTTAGACATTGAAGCGGGCGACAATTGTATAAAGCTGATGACGAATAGGCTAAATAATTATATCAACGTTTGGTCGTACATGTACAGCGGAATTTCAAAGTTATGTACAGTGGAGAATCTGTTATTCTTTCCCGATAAACGCGTTTACGCTAAAACTATTATTTGCAATGCAGACAGTTTGGAGCCAGATCAGACGCCGGGTAACCCGGCGTCTGATCAGGCTCCAAACTGTTTGCCACCAAGATAAACAAGAATTATCAGAATTGTCCAAAAGTTTTTCTTTTCTACGTTTTAGTGCTTTGCGTTTGCGTACGTTTGCGTTTAAACGGGAAAGAATAACAGATTCTCCGCTGTAGTTAGGTAGTGTTTTGTAGGCGGTCTCAAAATCTTTATTAATCAAACAAGTTAGCACAAAAAGTGTCTAGAAAACAACTGTTTGCCAAATTCAGAATAAAGTACAGTAGTTACGAATGAAACAGACAAAATATTGACGGCATATTGTGATGAAAGAGTTAAAGCTGATGATACAATTTGAACTAGTACTTGTTAGGATAAAGAAAACTGTCAAAATCGTAAAAAATAATAATAAAATAACCTTCTTTTTATTTGTTAAATTTTAGCACAGAGCCCATGACGTCAAAACTCGAAGTAAAGAATGGAATGCAAAGAAATAATTAAACATGTACCATACAACAGAAAAAAAATCTTGGCAAATCAAACTCTGCGAAATATGTTTTGTTTTTTTGTTTTTTTGTTTTTTGTGTGTGTGGTTTTTTTTTTTGGGGGGGGGGGGGGGGGGGGTTAAACGGTTAAAAATAATGAGTGTAAATCGACCATAATGACTGTCAAGGACACTATGATTTATCCAACATTTTAATCCATGTGCTTTGACATAACTTTCAAATTTGAATACAGGGAAGAAGGCGTTATTATTTCCTAATCAAACGAAACTAATCGCAAATGCAATAAATTGTCGAAAATAAATGGATATATTGACGATATGTGTTTTAAAAAATCTACTGATCAGTCTCCAACTGTTTGCAATGGCCATTGTTATTTTAGTGCATGCGCGTTTAGCGCGACAGATAGCGTCTTATCCAACGTATATCGTAACCGATGAAAAGAATGATTCTGTTGCTGGTCGTTTTAACAAGCTACACCTAAAAGCGCAACTAAAGTACACGTAATGCAAAAATATTCCTTTACATGTGTACTGCATTGATCTGTCACTCATAGTCATGTATCACAATGATTCCTCAGTCGGTTGGTGGTCCTCAAATACAAGCTTGCTTGTTACAGTGGAGAATCTGTTATTCTTTCCCAATAAACGCGTTAACTAAAACTATTATTTGCAGTGCAAACAGTTTGGAGCCAGATCAGACGCCGGGTAACCCGGCGTCTGATCAGGCTCCAAACTGTTTGCCACCAAGATAAACATGAATTATCAGAATTGTCCAAAAGTTGTACTTTTCTACTTTTTAGTGTTTTGCGTTTGCGTACGTTTGCGTTTAAACGGGAAAGAATAACAGATTCTCCACTGTAGTTGGTGTCAGTATGATCTCCGATTAAACACGGGCTGTTAGGTGTATTATATATACATATTAGTTAAACAAAGAACATCTTTATTTGACACCTATTATAAATCATAGATATATGCTTTGATATGCATATTTCTGATGCATTGGGAAGAATTTGAACACTATGACCTCTTGTTCACAGCTGGTGACAATGGAAGAGGGGCGGTATTCTTTACCACAAACTGCATTTAAATTTTAGGAGAACCTAATAAGCTTAGCAATTGCTTTCGTTTTCATCCTATTATTCATTTATGTCTGACTTAAAAAGATTTATATATTATGAATAAAATATGTTTACTAAACTGCATCTGTGCTAAAACAATTGTGTACGTTCAAACGTACTTTAGGGTATACCAAACTAGAACAGACGCCTAGTAGCTTTTTTGCCAATATTGTCAAGAACTTGTTTTTTCTACCATTTCTACGTATTATTAAATTTGTATTTGATCCAGTTCTGGTCAATATCAAATACTCTATTGAGAGCGATCGGCCGTTCTTCGTAGAGTACCGATATTGAACAACATTGGCCCGATCTCATTATGGGTCCCCAACCTTAACTCTTTGCATGCTGGGTAATATTATCGTCTGCAACAATTGTCGTCTGCTACTGTTTTTTAAAAATAGTATTTTCAAAACTTCTTTTCAAAACAGCCTGGTCAGAGTGTCAAACAGTTTTGATCCTGATGAGACGCCGCGTTACGCGGCGTCTCATCTAGATCCAAACTGTTTGCAAAGGTAATCACAGTGGGATAAACCCGTCGCTAGCATGCAAAGAGTTAACTTATCGACCATTGAAACACCAAAATTAATGGACAATTCCAGTTTCCATTCATATAATATATTGCAAATTGAGAAACAGTGCTGATCCTAATCAGTGAGTTTCTGAAGGAATCGTTTGATCTAGGTCTACACTTTGCATTTTCAAGTGAACAATTTTTGTCCGAGTCATGATGCCAGTCGCCATGGTTAAATGAGTTGAACCAATGAACTGATTGAAAACCAATTCAAAAGTTAGCAGACAGCTCCTGCGTTTCTCACACTCAAAATATGTCTTACGAAATGCGTTCTTTGATCAAGGTGCGGCTTCCGCAATCCTCAGCTGTACAATTGTACATGTACGAGTAAGTGGGATACTTTTAGATCAGGCGCTGTCTCAGAAACGACTGTAGCAATAGATGTAATGAAAGAGGAATTGTAATAATTATTACAAAACCTGTTGATATTACAATTCCGGTTGACATGAATTATAGAGTTATTGATCCAACTCATTTGTAAAAAGTATACTACATTATTAATTTTAATACATTTCCTGTTGACTATGTCAACCGGAATTATAATATCAACCGGTTTTGTAAAAATTATTACAACTCCTGTTTTATTACATCTAAGGTTGCTACAGACGACAACCATCTAAGCATACAGTAAAAACGTTATTCTTTCCCGTTTAAACGCAAACGACACACAAACGCAATCCACTTTATCTTAAACGTAGAAAATGACATTTAAATAAAATCAACAAAAGAAACCCCGATTTATTTAGATCTGAGTGGCAAACAGTTTGAAACCTAACCAGACGGAGGGCAACGCGGCATCTGATCTGGTTCCAACCTATTGGCAATGGGTATAACAGTTCCAGCGTAAACTCGTTTATTAGGAAAGAATAGCGTCTTTTTCCAAATATAGTATGCCGTCATACATAAGCTTATTAATGAGACAAGGGCTTCGACGCACCTATATACAAAACATGTGTATGCATACTAGGGCTGCCATAAGTTGGTCATGAAAAATCCTAAGATTTCCAAACTTTCTAATTTTTCATGCGCGATTAATTAAAGCAGGTTGAAAGTAAAGTTGAATGCGCATAAGGGCGAATTCTGCTTTACTTTCAGCCTGCTTTAAGGTAGCAGATTTCGGAACAGGCCCGAAAAATGACAGCACTGCATACATATCGATGGAAGCATTGGCAATTAGTATTATTAATCGGTCTGCAATGTAAGTTGATTAATCAGAGAAAACTGTCGACTAATGAATGATTAATCGGGGTTTTCAGCATTAAAAGAAAAGTATAAATGAATTATTTTTCTATACTTTTTACCCATTTGAGCAATAACTCAATAGCCTGTGACTAGTTTGAAAGACACGTGACTACTTAAAGACATCTCCTGACGACCTATCGATCATAACGCCTTGCAATAATCAAGGATCTTATGGACATGTTGCTAGCAAAGAACCATTGAAGCTTCTCGTGTGAGACTCTACCTTTGTATTTGATAGTTTGGTTAGAAATAACCATTGAAAATCACTAGAGCATGAGTATAATCTGGACCTCACCAGGTAAACTGAGATTGTGCTGTACGTGATTTGACAGTTACATTGACATCACAGAACAATGGGCTGGTGGTCCCTCAATGGACTGAGGAAAAGTATTTAAAGCACGTTGAAAGTAAAACAAAGTCACCTGAAATCGCATTCTGCTTTATGTTCGGTCTGCTTTAGCTACCATATGCTAGGATATAGAAAATATATGTTAGGATAAACAGTAATGATTGTATAAAGTGAAACTAATTTTCTCGTCGGATGAATAAATTAAATGCGTAAAAAGGCGTATCTATGGAGTAACGGGTTAATGAGACGAGTGTTTCAGTGCCCTATACGTATATACATAGTAGCCTTTACCTTGCAAAATTCAATGGTTGACTGATATTCTAACGCAAACAACCTGATTTGAAATAAAATCAAATACACAGTTGTGGTGATATATTCTCAACTGGTTGAACGAAACTAAAAGCAAACGCAATACTAAACTGAAGAAAAGTACATGTCCATAAAATATCTAACGATCTGTTTTCATCTGAGTGGCAAACAATTTGCAGCCTGATAAGAAGAAGGGCTTTTTTCCAAACGGTTTTTAACAGTTGAAATAACTGTTTGCACAAATGCGTTTATTGGGAAAGGCTATAAGTCTTCTTCAATGTATATAGTACAGGTGTGATACAGTGGAGAAAAAGTTATTAGATTCTAAACGAAACGCAAACGCATTGCAGTAAAATGTATAAAATGACAATTATGAACATTTAAATTATTACTCTGAGTGGCTAACAGAGCCTGATCAGACGCCGGGTAACTCCAAACTGTTTTCAATGGGATTTATAGATTCAGCCTAAACGCGTTTATTGGGAAAGAATAACGTTTTCTCCACTACATAAGACCATACTTACATGTAATGTTTCAACTATATCTACAAAGTAAAGGTGTCGGTAACAGGATATAAAATAAACACACTTCATTACATATTCTATACAGTAAATCCTCTATACATCGGAGAAAATGTTATTCTTTCCCGTTTCTCTAGCTGATAAATTGACAACATTAGCCCATTTACCGCCAAATTTATCATATGATTTTTACCACTTTACTGCCATGCTGTCGTATGTTTCAATTTTCTTGTCTGCAATATCGTTTCAGAGTCACAGACAATATATACAGCGTCTGATCAGGACCAAAACTGTTTTCAAAGGCGCCTTTTCGCATCATTGACAGTGAAAGGATCAAAACTGCTAAACGACCAACATTTTATTATGAAAAGGAGTAATAAAATATGATTATTGACGTAATAATTAGTACACTATCATTACAAAGCGATATCATAGCGAATTGTCAACGCATTTTTCTAAATAAAATGTTACATTTTGTATAGGGGCGTGCTATCATTATATAAAAAAAAATAGTCCAAAAAATCAAAATTGTCGTCACTTTCTTTAATCTCTTCACTGTGTTACCCCGAGTATAATGGTAATTTGCAACTAGTTTGGATCCTTATCAGACATCGCATAACGCGGCGTCTGATCAGGATCCACTCTGTTTGACACTCTTTTCCATAATTCTTAAGTCAAACTATATAAGATTTATAATTGGAGAAGTGAAAAAGAAGACGAAAATTGTTTAGCATTAATGACGTCATGGAAGTGAATGTGTTTAAAAACAGCTTATATTTATGTTCTGTATAGGTAACATAATTCAGTAATATACCAGAAATATGAATACATAGCAGGGTTGTCAGCAGAATGCGCCTTAAGGCGCATTCTGCTTAACTTTAGACCTACTTTAAGCTACCATCTGCAAGGATAAAACTCAGATAATTTCGGGAATATTAGGAGAAATTGCAGCCCTGATATATAGAAGAAAACATGGTTGTAGAACTGGGGGTGTTCTCACACCAAACTGCATGTGTGAATAAAACTTACAAATGTAAGGGAGACAACCCTTCGATAATGTCTATACATGTACTACTTTTGTATCCTGAGTAGACTACCTTTCATTGCAAACAGCATTGATAATTTATCATTAACCCTTTCACTCTCAATGACGCCCTGTAGTGCGTTTGCAAACAGTTTTGATCCTGATCAGACGCCGCGTAGCGCGGCGTCTGATCAGCGTCAAAACTGTTTGTCACTTGTTTTGAAATTACGTCAGGTATACCTTCTTAAATTTTTACTTTGAAACGATATTGAAGACAACAATATTGAAGCAGACGACAAAAATGCGGTGAAGGGGTAAAAACCTCAAGTAAAACATTAATCATGAAAGGGTTAAAAGCAGATGGAAAATTTAAGTTTCAGATAATATTGCAGCAACTGTGTTAGAGTGGGTTCAACGTCATACTGGTAGCGAAATGGTTAAACAATGTTGCTTTCATTTCTCACAGTTAGATTTAAGGCATAGTCATTGTGCCCGAAGGAACATTAGCATAAGTGTCAAATTGTTTGGATAAAGATCAGACGCCCAATTACCTGGCGTCTGACATGGATTCCATTGCAATAAGAGCAAAGCTGTGAAGTGGAATATACCTCAAATGATACATGTAGTATATAATACGTATCAACCTAATATTAAGTAAGTTCAACGTCTACAATTTTGAAAAATCATAATGCCATGTTCTTTTAAGTTTTAGAATAACAGTTCAATGTTATTTAACCTTGAATAATGCAGAAACATCATTCTTTCCCTTTCAGGAGATATGCAATGATACGAAATGTAGAAATTGAATGGCTATTGAAATATGTTGGAGATTTAATATTTAATGTAAGTGGCAATCCCTTTGAATGGATCCTGGCCAGATATCAGGCCCAACGGTTATAAATCCCTGGAGTCAGTGTTGTTTTGTTTTTTATTTAATCATAAGTAATTGTAAACATAAGATAACATATACTTTTATCAACATACAAAGCTTCCACAGCATAAATTTATACAAATTATCAATAGAGTGTAAGCTATTGCAAAAGGGTTTGGCCACAAATTATACCAATATTAAAGAAGACCCTTCCCTTGATGTCAAAGGTAAGTACAGGTATAAACATTATGCTGTAATAAAGAAGAACATATTTCCATAACAACTTACAAAAAAGAGAAAATTAACTCAAGAATAAAGAAAAAAAAGAAAATCCATATGTCCTCCCCGACATGTGACCACCCCGCCCAGATCCAACAAATTGTTATCTCATAATTTAGGGATATCGGAAAAAGGCACGATAAATTGTCATGTTCAAAAACGCTTGGTTCTTTTAAAAAATTCTGAAACTCCATATACACTCGGAGGATCTTCTAACCGATCACTTTTTAAACTCATGTTTTCGAAAAAGGAAATGGCAGACTGACGTAATCAGTTTTATTTCAAATACTAGGTTCAATGTGCATTGAATCAAATTATTAAATTTTGAACCAATCTCTACGTTACGTCACACCTCCAAGTTCGACGATTTAGGCGTTTTGCACGTGCGGAACGTGTATGGGGATATTGGTAAGCACGGCTTTTGATTTTTTGTTGGTCATCAATCGTCCTAACAGAAAAACATTTAACATGTCGAGAATGCCGATTGTACTTATCACAAGAGCACTCAAAATGTTGTATTCAGAACGAATGTGAAATGCCACGTTAACGTCATTGACGTTTTACGTCCTGTGTGCCCTAAACCCGTTTACATAAGCTAAATATCAAACATCAGTATCTTATTTCACCAATTGCAACGCATTTCAACATGTTGTTCGCCAATAGTTGCTTGTTTTGAGGAAATTTTGTTTGACCGGATTTGAAGAAACTAGCGTCATTAGCGCTTACAAATGAAAACTCACGTTAACGGAATCTTTCGTTTTGGTCATCACACCACTCGGTTGTATGTTTCCATGCGTCTACGATGACTTTTTGCGCATTTCTGGATCGTAGAATATGTCAAAATAACGTAACGTAACTGCGTTAACGGCATCAACGCCAATCGTTTCAAAACAAAATTTTAACTCGGCGGCTCAAAATTCACCTTTTTTATTGATACATTAACATTGCACGACGCTGAAGCCGTTTGGGGTGGCATTCTTTAAGTATTCAGTAAATGTCACTAAGTCGTTGCTAACAGCTAGTGGCCTTTTTAAAAATTTTACATAATAATAGAAAACAGACAAAAAATTACCTCAGTATTCGCATCTCAGTGTCAGTTGAATAACATTCCATCAATACTTAGATAGTATTTTTACAAAATAATCATTTAAGTGCCACATATGGCACCAATGTCGCGTTGAAAGCTGGTAGCCCAACAGACAAATGTCATTCATGATATTGTGATTTGTCATTTTAGGGTTAGGTTACAATTTCATTCATATTTTCCATAATTCGTGATCAATTTTAATGAAACTTTTCATCCTATTTTAAAACATCTTCAACCTCATGGAAAATGTAACTTTTGGCATCCGGATTAACTAGTTTGAAGAGTAGCACCTTTGAATCTGACTGATCGGTTAGAAGATCCTCTGAGTGTACAGCAGTGGATTATCTTCGTGTGTAAAGCCAGTGTTGCCAAATAGTACAATATTAGTATTCAGTGTACGGATATATTGTGGGTTTTTTTTTTAAAAAAAGAGAATACGTTCATTGGCGTACATTTAGCATTCAAAAATAAAATGTTCAGCATCTTCAATATCAGAGCCGCATCTACAAATAGGGCTCTCACGTAAATGATTATTGTATAGATCGAAATTGAGATCACTACACTTGTTACGTATTCTATAGTGGTAAATCAAGACTGATAATCGCCCCCCTCTATATGGTACTTAGGGGCTTAAGTCTCGACTTGACAATTGATAAAATTACAGATTCTCGTATATTTAAATGATATTTATTCAACAAGTCTATCGATGAGGGAACTGTTGAGTTGGACAATATTTCTGTTCTTTTGGTTATAGTTTTTAAATCATTTGAGTTTCTTAGTCTGTACTGAAATGGTTCATCAACAGAAAGTGGAAATATGTCATTTACGTAGCTTGGTAACATATTATTTACTCCTTTGAATATTTATACCAATTTTTGAATACATCTTCTATTTTCTACGGAGAACCACACAATTTCCTTTATTAGTTTGTTGATTGAAACTAATCGTGTCTAGCCTGTGGCAAGCCTAGCTGCTTCGTATTGTAATTTCATAAGCTTTCTTTTTCATACATTGTGCACCTATTCCAAACTATAGAATCATATTCTAACGGTGGTCTGTAAATTTTTTTTCTGTTGATTATGTATTTCACTCCCCTCATTGACCCAAGTTTTCTGCTCGCTTTTAAAGTGATTTGGTGTTTTCATGCCAAGTGCCATTTGAGCTAAGAGTTAAATCGAAATGTTTATGATTTTCAGTAAAAGATAATGACGAATCCTTAAAGATAATGTTTGATCTTCCAGATTGTACAAAAGAAAAGAACATGACGTCTGTTTTATTTGGGTTTCACTGGACTAACCATTGTTTAGACCATTCAGAAACCTTCTGTAGATCTTAGCTTATAGCGGTTTCAATTGAAGCAGTATTATCAGATGAATGTGCTAAGGAACTATCGTCAGTAAAAAACGTGTAGTACTTATTAAATTGTCTGCAATGTCATTTACAAAACTTAGAAACAGAAGGGAGCCAAAAACAGATCTTTCCGGAACTTAAGCATTTTAAGTGTTTTCTATTCAGAAAAAGACAACCCGATAAAGACTCTTTGTTGTCTGGTTGAAAGATAATTCGATGACCAGTTGTTGAGATGTATATATCAACCAAGCAATATTCAATTGACTCATCTGGTAGAAAGCCAAATTGATATTTATAAATAAGAGTGTTTACATTTAAATGAGTGTACGATACTTGAAAACAGCACTTTCAAAAACTTTTCAAACACAACTGATTAAGGAAACGGGTCGGTAATAAGATGGAAAATCCTTCTCACCTTTCTTATAAAGGGCCATTATATTAGCATGTTTCACACTCTTTGGAAAATAACATTATCTACTAGATCTATTTAATAAAATTGCCACAAGTTTAGAAATACTGTTTACAGTTTCTTTTTACAATTCTGTGACTTATAACATCGGGTACAGTAGCTGTGTATGTACGTCCTGAATATCTTGTTCTGTAATGTCGATGTTGTCGGGTCTAGCATTTGTCTTGTAGTTAAAGTCGGGTAAAGCAGAGTTAGAGTCATCAATTGAGTTTTGATTAACTATTACTTGATGAATTATTTATGCTTCTCTGATAAACTGTAATTTGTATGTGTAATTTACATGTTCACTCCAGTGACACTTGATGGCTAGAAGTAGCAACTTTGTACTTAATGCCAATAAAATGTATTGTATTGTATTGTAATTGCAGATTAGCTTTCTCAAAACCTGTGTATGAAAGGTATCGTCTATTGTTTTCAAAGTATTGTACCAATAGTCTACAAAGTTTGTCGTAAGTGTTGAAGGTATACAGTATTCTACAATACTTAAGAAACGTGTTGTAAATAAGTCTGCTGAGACATCAATAGAGCTGTAATGAAGAAGTGACCAGTCAGTATTATTTATCGAAGTTCAAAATCTGTTCTTTTATAATTCCAAACTTTACTCTTATAGTAATTTATTATAGACATATTATCCTTAAAAAAAGCAAAAGTAGCAACGTGATCGCTAATAGTGTTTGATGCCTTTAGTGTTCCACAAGTAAAATAGATCTATATAATTGAGTTTGAAATAGTAATTGGGTCAAGTGGGGTGCTTGTTAATTGTGTTACACGTGTAGGTTCTTTGATGATGTTATTCATGTTGTTTAGAATTAAAGTATGGCGAAATTTGTTATTGTACAAATTTAAATGGATTGTGTTTATATATCACAGACTAAAATCATATCATTAAATATCTACACATCTCCTGAGCTTTGTCAGTATAAATATTTAGTTTTTTCCCAGAAGTCTATCAAATATTGAGGAGGGCTGTATATTACACATACGTGGTCCTATAACACTTCGTAGGCCTTAGAATTGAAATTATTTTTGCTAAGAATCCCCAAGAACGACTGGTATGGTCCCCACGATATATAATGTCATGTCCAGCTATTAAAAAAATGGAACCATCTGCAATATCTACCGTTTAGTGTGTTTCTGTAAAACGTAAGATGCCAAAGTGTACGAAAGTATCCTTTATGCAATCAGATTTGTTACGTATGCTACGAATATTTTGGTGTTACACTAAACAAGTGTTGTTAATTCGTAAAGCAGGTCTAGGATTTCTTTCAATGTCTCCAGACAATAGGATATAATTTGATGCATATACGGAACGAGAGGCATCTGAATTATAAGAAATGATGTCATACCTCAAGGGGTTTTTTAAACTCAAAATAGAATAAAAATATGACAACAGAAGCTGTAAATGCACCAGAGCTATCGCAAAAAGTGGTTAAATATGTCAAAAACCTCTAGTTTATTCGAAGATGTATCTCAGGACAGTGTGAGTTAATAATATCAAAATTGCTAGCGGTAATATTTAAAAACAGTTAATTTATGGAGTTAATTCTGAGATCGATCTCAAGCATTTGATGGGTCAGATTTGAGCTTTTGCACAAATCTGACTAATCAAATGCTTTAGAACGACCTCAGACTCAAAACAAACGCTTCATATTATTGGACCCAGGTTTATCCGTCGGCAGATCAGGCTGCAAACAGTTTAAAACTATAAGATAAATTCTACGTATATGTTATTGTTTAACGTTTGCGTATAGTGTCATTTAAACCTCTACTACACTGTTTATGCCTTAAAAAAGCTCCAACTACCTGTCTTTATGCCATTACGTTATAACAATTCTTAAATTCTTCCCTTTGTATATAAATCTATTGTTTTTTTGCAACAAGTGGTAGCACAATGCGGGGCGTAATTAACACAGAAAGCTCCTTAAGGAGCTTTCCACACCACTTGTTCTCTGTTTTCATCTGGGGTAAGACATACCTATCCCTTTCAATGAATTGGCCTTCAATCTATTTAAACCTGGATATTGCAATGCCCTCTCCTTGGGATGAAGACTTCTATATAACTATACACTGTTGATTTAAAGACAATAAGTACAGTGTTAGTTCTTGCAGCAGGACGTTTCACATGAAATAGAACATAGTACAAACCCTGATGAGACGTCACTAACACGGGGTCTACACTGTTTGTCAATGTTTTCTGTCATGGAAAGTATGATTACTCTAAGCAAGCTAGCGGTGAAACCACGAAATGCAAACAGTGTAGAACTGAAAGCCAGATGGCAGCTTCAACCAAAACAAAGTAGTATTATTACATATCTCTTGAGCTTTGTCAATATAAATATTTAGTTTTTCCAAGAAGTCTATTAAATATTGAGGAGGGCGATATATTACACATACGTGGTGAACTCAAAACACCTTGTAGGTCGTATACAGAATTGAATTTATGCATTCTAGGAATCCCCCGAAACCACTGGTATTGTCTCTACGATATAGAATGTCATGGTCATGTATTTAACTGAACTATCTTCAATATCTGCCGTCAAGTGAGTTTCTATAAAACATCGGATGTCAAAGTCTACGAAAATATTATTTATCTAATCAAGTTTGTTACGTATGCTACCAATATCTTGGTGTAAAACTAAAAAGAAGTTTGTTAACAGGTAAAGCAGGTTCAGGATTTGTTTCAATGTTTTCAGACAATAGGATGCAATTCGATGCATGCACGGAATACAAGGCACCTGTATAATAACAAATGATGTCACACCCCAAGGAGGGTTTTAAACTCAAAATGGAATAACAAAATAGGATAACAAAAGCTGTAAATACATCAGAACTATTGAATAAGTGGTTAAATATGTCAGGAAACCTCTGGTATATTCAAAGATGTATCTCAGGACAGTGTGAGCTATGAGTATCAAAATTGCCAACGGCAATATTTGAACACATTACTTAATAAAATATTTATGAAGTTAAGTCTGAGATCGATCTCAAGTATTTTATTGGTCAGAGTTTAGCGTTTGCTCAAATCGGACTAATCAAATGCTTTAGAACGACCTCGGAATCAAAACAAACACTTCATATTATTGGACCCAAGTTAACCCGTCGTCTGATCAGGCTGCAAACTGTTTAAAACTATGAGATAAATTATATTTGTATGTCATAGTTTTAAACGGGAATTAACAACATCTACTCGACTGTATATACCATAGAATATAAAAAAGCTCCGACTATCTTCCTTTCATGCCATTACGCTATAACAATTCTTAAATTCTTCTCTTTTTGTATATAACTCTGTTTACGTCTGTAGCTTTTACAAGTGGTAGCACAATTCGGGTCGAAAATAACGCAGAATGCCCCTGCATGAAAAGGAGCTGTCCACATCACTTGTTCTTGTCATCTGCCTAAGTTTTCATCTGTGATAAGGCATACCTATCCCCTTCAATGAATGGGCATTCAACCTATTTAAACCTGGATATTGCAATGACCTCTCCATGTGTGTTTGACTGTTGATACAAGGTTGGTCTAAAGACACTACCTACGGTGTTAGTCCTTGCAGCAGGACGTTTCACATGAAATAGAAAATAGTACAAACCCTGATGAGACGCCACTAACACGGGGTCTACACTGTTTGTCAATGTTTTCTGTAATAGAAATTATGCTAACTCTTAGTAAGCTAGCGGTGAAACAACGATAGCTTAATATGCAAACAGTTTGGAACTCAAAGACAGATGGCAACATCAATTAGAACAAAGTATTAGTATTACATATCTATTGAGCTTTGTCAATATACCCGGTAAATATTTAGTTTTTCCAAAAAAAAATTTTTCCCATTAAATATTGAGGAGGGCGATAAATTACACATACGTGGTATTTCGATCGTAAACTCTTAACACCTTATAGGCCGTATACAGAATTGAATTTATATATGCTAAGATTCCCCCAGAACGACTGGCTGCAATATCTGCCGTTAAGCGTGATTCTGTAAAACACAGCATGTCAAAGTCTACGAAAGTATCCCTTACGTATGCTAAGAATGTTTTGATGTAAAACTGAAAAAGTGTTGTTAACTGGTAAAGCAAGTCCAAGCTAGCTTAATATGCACACGGTTCAGAACTGATGACACGCCGCGTAACATGACGCCTTGTCAGGATGAAAACTAATGACACTCTGGTCGTGTTGTCTTGAAATTCTTTATTTTGGATAGTAGCAGATAATACTTGTTGCATACGAAAAATACTACCCAGCATGCAAAGTGTTAAATTGGTCAAAACAACTTTGACTGTAAATTGATGAAATTGAAGTCCTAATTTTAGCGAGAATACGTCTGGGACCTTCGGGCAAATACTATTTTAGTCCACATAGAACTTTTTAAACATATCATGATGAATTTTCATCTGCTTCAAATCTGCTTCTTCGAAAAAAATAGATCAAAATCAGATTTAATGGTTTTTCATCTGAAGAAAAGTTGAATTTGAATGACAAATAGTTTGGATCCAGATCAGACGCCGCGTGAAGCGGCGTCTGATCTGAATCCAAACTATTTGCAACTTTTAGCCAAGTCTTGCTTAGCAAGATAAGTGTTAAACATTATCTTTCAAAGACTAGAATAGAACTAACGCGCCTCCTGTAGTAATATGGTTTGCTTTGAGTTTGTTGTCTGATTATTTATAAAATTCCGAGTAGATCTATGCATTTCGAAACTGAACAAAAACTAAAAATGCGGTGTCAAAAAAAGTTTGATCCAGATCAGAAGACTCTGAATAAAAATGTAATGCAACTACTACGTGTAAATGACTTTTTTGTTTATTTCTTCCTTTTTGCAATGTACTGGCGTTTCGTTTGCGTCGAAACGGGAAAAAACAGCGTCAGGTTTCGTGAGATTAAACTGTGTTGCCATGGCATTTTAAGTTAACTTTCGTTTAAACTAGAAAAAATGTCTTGGAAAAGACTAATCACGGTGACAAGCCTAGTTTCTATCAACCAACTATCAAACACAGTACATAGAAAGTAAATGAAAACACAAATCAATGTAAGAAAAGGACAGGCTCTAGAAAATTTATAATTTTTGAAAATCTGAGTGGCAAATAGTTTTGGGCATGATTTGACCCCTAGTAATTACCCAGAGTCAGATCAGGCTCCGATCAGTTTTGTAATGGATAAACAACAAAACTTCTTTATCACGGCTTCTAAAAATAGGGGTAATTAATTAAAAAGCTTAAGGCAATGTTTATTAAAAGCTTAAACCAAGGTGACCGTAAAACAGAAAGTTCCTAAAGGAACTTTCTGTTTTACGGTCACCTTACTTTAAGCAGTCACCTGTCTTAAACTACTAGTGATAAACACACTTTAGTGGTCGTAATAGAAATGATTTACTGTGCTTGTTTATCACAAGAGGAAATATTGGGAAATAATGTTTTAAGACTGTTGCTTGCTATGGCAGTCCATTACCAGAGAGTCGCGACAATAGTTATTCTAAACAACCAAAGATGAGAAGGTAAATAATTGTTATATTATATCTTAATGGAGCGAATCTTTATTGCTAGCATGCAAGTGATACATATTTGGCGCCGACAAAGTAATGCATGCATTACGTGGGATGCATACTAAGATACAAACCTTTGAACGTGTTGTTAAGCACACACGTCTTGTGTTTTCATTTGTCCCTGGAACTTCAAGTGAACAAATCATGTTTCCAAATAAGTCGAAATCCATTTGTCGACTATTTAAGCTTGTTTTATGCCACAAAAGCATAACTGTGAATGCGTATAATGGTTGGACGGTGCGTGTATCCGGTTGCTTAAAGCAGGCTGAAAGTAAATCAGAATGCGGCTTAAGGCGCATTCGGCTTTACTTTCAACCTGCTTTAAATCATAGGATTTTTCATGATCAACTTATGGCAGCCGTGCTGTCGGTTCTTAACGTCCGTCTGTGTGTACTTCTCGTCCGGGCATACTTCTTGAACCACACCAGCTGGGGATACTAAATATTGTGTGAGTACATCTTAGCCCGTCATAGTCCATTTTCATTCCACGGTGACCTTGATTATTGACTTCAAGAAAAAAATGTTCCGAGGGCATTTCCTATACTCCATCAGGAGTGCCAATTTGATGTTTGAGTACATCTGGTAAATGTCGAAGTGTCACATCCTATTTTCACGTCAATGCGACGTTGACCATGCTCTTTGATCTGGATTATACATGTAGATAAAGCTTGTTGTTTGAGTTGAGTTCTCAAGCATTTGATTGGTTAAAGCTGAGCTTTTGCAAAAGCTCATTTCTGACCAATCAAATTCCTGAGAACGATCTCAGACTCAACTCATTTTTTTTTATAAACCTTGGACCCTGGTCAGATGCCAAGTTTCTCAAAACTGTTTGTAAATTTCAGAATGACATTCCTTATCATTATCAATCTTAACCCTTTCATCGTTAAATTCATCGTGAGGTGTTTACCCCTTCACCGCCATATTATTATCGTCTGCTTCAAGATTGCTATCTGTAGTATCGTTTGAAAGTTAGATTAAAGGCAGTTTGACTGACGAAACTTCGATACGAGTGTCAAACAGTTTGGATCCTGATCAGACGCCGCGTCACGCGGCGTCTGATCAGGGTCCAAACTGTTTGCAAATGCTCTTAAAGTTTGGCGCCATTGACATCAGAAGAGTTAAGGGGACAATTGCAACATGATGGTGGCAGACAGAATTTAAGAGTCATGCAAGATGGAAGAGCAAGAAATTTGAAGAACGGCAAACAAAAATCCAACAATGATAAATCACTTTGAGCATTAACTTTGAACTACTTGTACAGTGTAGAAGACGGTTTTCCTTCCCAATAAAATAATTGTCCCTCGATGCAAAACGACGTATTTTAACCGTTACTCCATTCAATTTATTCCTCCACTGAAGGAAATAATTCGATTTTATACAGTCATGAATATGCAGCAATATATATTCTATGTTCTGGCAGATGGTAGCTTAAAGCAGGTTAAAAGTAAAGCGTTATGATTTACTGTCAACGTGGTCACCTATCTTCAATACTAGAAACATGCTATGGGATAAAAGGTAAGGATATCAAATATATAATCAAAGTACTGTAGTACTGCAGACTCGGGCTAATGTTGAACAAAAGTAATGCAGAAAACTAATTATGGGGTTTCTGAATTACCCTTGCCATGCGTTAAGCAGTAACCTACTTGAATACCCTAAAGATTTTGGTAATGTGCATGTCTTATAATGCATCGTCTGCTATGACTAAACAAGTAACACCACGCAGGGAGTAAAGTTATACGGTGTTTAAATCACCACAGGATCAATGGCGTTACACAGTTTATTTGATAGTGGTGAAGCTCCGAAAGCATATGACCCCGTATGACATTTTTTTTGTAGGGGAGCTAGACTCGCACACCTTTCAGAACTTGGCTCGTCCGAGCCCAAAAAGAAACAAGGTTATGATAGACTCGAGAAATAGGAAACTCAAAACGAGATAGAAACATACTCGAACATGTAGCCCCATAAATAACCCTTTTACGCATCTCATGTATTCCTCCGCTGAAGAATTCAGATCCAATTTATACACTGAGTTAAGACTAATTTACCAAAAAAATGTTTTTTTAGCATTGCCTATGGTGGCTTAAGGCAGGCTGAAAGTAAAACAAATTACACATTCTGTTTTACTTTAAATTGTCTTTAAGCCGACATCTATCTTTAATCCTGGAGATAGGCAATGGCTTAAATATGCTATGACGTAAAGGAATGAACATACATATTTGACAATTAAGAAAATTTGAAGGGACAAAAGTGGTTTTTGAATTACTGATTTGATCCCGAGTGCCTGTGTTTGAAACAGCTTAAAGTTCTCCTTCGCTGTTTATTGTCTTTTCACTCCCTTCTACCCTACCCCTTCCCCTTCGTACTTACTTTAAAATAACGAAAACCATAGTTTTTGCGACCATCACCCGGGCGTACCCCGAAATCTTCGAAAGCAATAGTTTCCTCATAGCTTCCGACATTTCGTCCAATTATTATAGTAAACAATTGTATATATAATATGATTCGCATTCTAGAAAACATATAGATAGTCCAGAGTATTTGCATACTCATTGTGGATTCACGTTGTATTTTATCCTTAATAATTCGAAATCATGGAATGAAGCTGATAATGCCAGATAGGTCGACGCATAATTAAGTTTTCTACCTGTTGATAACAATTACAATATCATTGCTCGACACAGTTTTTGTTAATCCGGGCAAATGAGAAAACTTATACTCATTGCAAAACGTATATTGTACGAACATGGCAACGCATTAAAACTCAATAAATTTGAAAAAAGTAGAAGGATACTGAATAAACTGATCGAATATTAATAATCAAACATTAAAAATATACAGTTTGCAACAGTTTGATATTAATTTAAGCGTTTCAATGATTGAGTAAAGCTTTTCAAAATTATTATGAGTTTGGATATAAAGTACATGCGATCTAATACGAGCATTACTGTTTTGTAAAGAAAATATGTCTCTTTTGTGGGACCAATTAACCTTTCAGGTGGTGTTGTTTGAATGCGCCTCTGGCACTTGTCTTTTTCACAAGGAAATTGGCTGTGCTTTTCTTTACCCTTTTCTTTCTACCATTTGCAAAAATTGTGCAAGCAAGAGAAGTTCGACATATGGTCGTCGAATTCTGAAAGTTTCTTTTACCATAAATGACAGCTTTGATCCTGATCGGTTGCCTCTCAACTCGGCTGCTAAACAGAATCCAAGCTGTTAACAATAATATTCACGTGGTAAATCAATACTTCATGATTTTAAATCCTCAGAAAAACCCATGCTGGTATTTTTGAGTAAAGTCTCCCTTTCGTCTCTACCTTATTACATTATTTTGTCGTTGAAAGTTGAAAATTTTATTTTTATTTTTATTGAAGAACAATAGCATTGAAAAGAAATATATTGAAACAAAATCAAAGTACTGTAGTACTGCAGGCTCGGGCTTTCAGTTTAATGTTGAACAAAAGTAATGCAGGAAGCTTATTATGGAGTTTCTGCATTACTCGTGCCATGCATTAAGCAGTAACCTACTTAAAGACCCTAAAGATGTTCGTAATGTACATGTCTTATAATGCATCGTCTGCTATGACTAATAGGTGAATGTTTATAACAAGTAACACCACGAAGGGAGTAAATAAGGTGTTTAAATCACCACCGGTATTTTTTGGTTTTATTGACCTGTCAAAATTTGAATATTCATGAATACGTCACTGAAAGGATATATTTAGCTTCGGTATAAAGTCGATACTTTCCGTTTTGAGTTACGGATAGGAACTGAAGGATATCATGTATTCTGTGTCGAATTTAAATCAATAGTCGAGTTAGAGTAGTTGGTAGCGAGTACGGGTACTTGTAAAAGGATGAAAGGTTGTGGGTTCGATCCCCGTTAGGTTTTTCTTCTTTTTTTTATTACAATTTTTTTTAAAAAAAAATTCTCAAAAAGTTAGTTTACTTGAATTGTTCAACAAAGTGATCTATAATACAAAATGTGCCATAGATAACCTAAACGTTGCACTTTGTAAACCATTAAAAGTTTTAAATGTATGTAAAATGTGACCCGATGAGGTCTCTCAAACCTAGATAACAAGTGCCTTAACTCATTTATCACTGAAACCTTTAACGGACTCTTCCAGGTTGCAATTAACTCTAGTCAATGTATGACAACTTACTGGCAAATAGTGTATCCCTGATCAAAGGGCTCATTTAGGAACCTTCTGATCGTGGTATTCACTGTTTGTATGGGACAGGTGTATAGATACACTATTCGTGAATGACTTTGATACATAAATCAGATCTAAACGGATTTCAATCCATTATTCTTATCCTTCTTGCAGACTCGTATGCACCATATGATAAAGATGATAATAAAAAAAAATCCTCCGCTGGGTATCGAACCCATGGCCATGCATGTACATGTACTTAGTAAAACACTACTGTACTGTCTCGACCACGAATACATATAGGTATTCGAATCTTATTCTAAATATGAACTTTATGTTTCAACCCTGACCTACCCGGCGTAAAACTAGCGGGAATAATCGAGATCGACCGAAGCTAAATATAGCGTGTTCAACCAGCGTATAATTATTTAGATTTTGACAGGTTAATAAAACACAACAATACATACTTAGAATCAGTGGTGTTACACAATTTATCTGATAGCGGTGAATCTCCTTAAGAATGCATATGTAAACCCCGTATGTAGTGGGAGTTAGATTCGCACACCTTTCAGAACTTGTAATTCCAAAGATGCTCGTCCGAGCCAAAAAGCTTTGAACATGTATCATTTGAAATATTAACTTGACCAATAAAGTATGGAAATGTTCATCCACTGGACGCAAGAGTACATACCCTTTAAGCAAACTAGTGAATGCCCTGATCAGACAGCTTCTTAATAAGCTATCTAATATACAGTTAACTTCTCTAATTCCGACCACTAAATTGTGTCAACTATTAGTTGTTTTAGACAGGTGACTGCTTAAAGCAATGTGACAGCAGAACAGAAAGCTCATTCAGACGCTTTCTGTTTTACTATTACCTTGCTTTAAGCCGTCAAATGTCTTTTATACAATAAAATAGCCTTCTTATAAGTGGTCGTAATAGAGAGGTTTTACTGTATAACAGCTTCCCCCGAACAACATAGACAATCTGTGTCTCCCATTGGGTGTTGTTGTAGAGAGGGAGCGCTGTAAGTGTTCCGTTTCAGGCATATTTTACTGTATCATAATAAAGAGATTTTATTACCTGCGTGGTTATTACAAACCAACAGATGGACGCAATAAAGTTGATTAAACTACAATTGAGTTAACTGACATAGTCTTGTCATAAAGGTCTACCGAAATGTTTAAGTACAGCGCTCCCTACAGTGGAGAATCTGTTATTCTTTCCCAATAAACGCGTTTACGCTAAAACTATTATTTGCAGTGCAAACAGTTTGGAGCCAGATCAGACGCCGGGTAACCCGGCGTCTGATCAGGCTCCAAACTGTTTCCCACCATGATTAACATGAATTATCAGAATTGTCCAAAAGTTGTTCTTTTCTACGTTTCAGTGCTTTGCGTTTGCGTACGTTTGCGTTTAAACGGGAAAGAATAACAGATTCTCCACTGTACAACGGCTGTCCGAACAACAATTCCCTCCTTACAACAATGTGTACCTCTGTCCCCGAAAGCAAGTCAAGTATGTATAACCCTTTCACTGATGCAATATCGTCTGCTTTAAATTTGTCATATGCCTTTTTGTCTTTAACCCCTTACCCAATAAAACGCCTTTTTACGCCTTTAATTTTTTCCATCACTGAAGAAAAAAAATAGTTCTAATTTATACAGTCATGGATATGTTATCATACATACTATATATTCTCTATATTCTAACAGATGATAGCTTAAAGCAGACTGAACGTGAAGCAGAATGTACCTTAAGGTGCATTCTGCTTTACTTTAAACCTGCCTTAAGTGAGCACCTGTCTTCGAAACTTGAAACGGGCTATGGGGTAATAGGGTTAAGTTACTTATTTGACATTTTGATAGAAGAAACTTTATGGCGAGCCTCTGATTTAGGTTCAAACTGTTTACAAAAACTACTCAAAGGGTATTAATTTTCCCTCCCTATAACAACTTCCTCCGAACAACACACACACTATTTGTCTCCACCTAGGTGCTGTTGTAGAGAGGGAGCACTTTACTGTATTTTTTCTAAAAAATTGTAACCACATAGGAGCGAGAGCTATATCAGGGTTCTAGATAAGATGCGGTAAACTGGATATTCTAAAAAATTCCTTTATATTTGAACGAAACACTATTATGTAACTAGTCATTAGAATCGTCTGAAAGAGACTATTCTAATGAGTAGTCACAATATAGGGTTGTGAGCAGGCATGCATAATTTAGTTTAAGAAATACTCACTTTATCTGGAGACCCGGTTACATTGTATCAGTTGGAGTAAAACTTCACCTCCAGCTTGCTAATGCACGATGCATGTTTGGCGCCGACAAAGATATGCATGCATTAAGTGGGATGCATCATGAAATACAAGCTTTTAAGATGGAAACCCACAACCATTAGCTATAAAACGTCTCTCCCTTTGGACCTGTTGGGAGAGTTCAAAGATGGATGGACATTAAACCCATTATCCTATAATTACGCCCTTTTAGCCTTAAATTTATTCCTCCACTAAAGAAAACAGTTCCAATTTATATGGTCATGAATGTTTTATCAGATTTTTTCTACATTCTAGTAGATGATAGCTTAAAGCAGGCTGAAAGTAAAGCAGAATGTGCCTTGAGCCGCATTCCGCTTTAATTTCAACCTGCTTTAAGTGGAAATTAGATACAGGCTATGGGGTTTGCACTTTCAACCAGTCCGTCCCATCGTCCGTCCGTGTGTAAGGCACCTTGGCTAAACTTTGCCATTAGATTGATTTCTCTTGTAAGACGGTGGGTTGGGCCTGTTTGGTGACTGATATATAATTTTTTGATATTAGCTTAACCCTTTCGACCCTAAATATCTCTTGTTGGTATTTATAATCCTTTTGGACTCTTCTAGTACAATAACTTTGAACCAGTCTGCTGTTTCAGTTTTGGTATGACAACAAAAACCAAAGAAAATATCAAACAGTGAAGACCTTGATCAGAGGGCTCCTATAGGAGCCCTCTGATCAGGGTCTACACCGTTTGCATATGTTATCAGTAATCTCTACAGCGGGCTGTAGGTTTGAAAGGGTTAAATCAGTTTATTAATAGGAAACGCGTGATGCGATATTAAAATAGTAAAAACTTACATATTTATACGTAAAATATGTTTTTTTTTCTTTATGTAATAAACGTATGTAAATGTGTTATATGATGATGTACTGGTGTACAAATCAATAAAAGTTCTGTTCTGTTCTGATATAAAAATAAGTTGTCCACAAAATGCGTTTTGTTATTTATTCTATTGTCTCCCGTTTTCGCATAGTTCTGTTTCAAGAATAAATAATAACGTTTAATTTGCTTTAGGTATTTTTCCATTTTAAAAGATAACATCAAATTGATTTTAGTTAAAATGCCAATCCATTTCAACCATGTTGTTTAAATGAAATTTAAAGTAATAGTTGTATGTTGCAAAATAAGTGTACTATTCATAATGGAAGGCTTCGTACATAGCATAAATGAGTTTAAGTTTGGACGGCGGAGAGACAGATGAACGGACGTTCAGGTCGGCGAAAGTCCATAGGAGAAGACCCTATTCTTTTCAAATAAAAAGCGAATGTACTAAAACAGTTACAATGTACATGTATACCAATTTCAAACTGTTTTGAGCCTGACCATAGGCCGACGACTCGCAGTATGAGCAAACTTTAAATTGTTTGTCACACAAAGTTTATATAACCCATGTATGCCAAACGTCCCATAAAAGGGACATAGGCAAACAGTGTAGACTCTGATCAGACGCCGCATTTTGCGGCGTCTGATCAGAGTCTACACTGTTTGCTGATAGGAATTTCAATATAAACCAAAATGAAAATGAAAACTTTGACCAGGCATCCCTTTGATAAAAAATGGACTAATCCAATATATAAACATGGAAGAATCCACTGGGTATAAATGGGTTAAATAAAGCACAAACCTTTACAGTTTTAAAGGATGTGTCATGTTGTACATGTTATTGCTTTGTTTAGCCGTTTTTGACAACGAAAATATTCACGACTTTCTCACTGTAAACATAAAACTATTGACGCCGACTACACAACTGCAATTATAATTTCTATCAAACGTTTTGAAATCACGAACACGTTTTAGCATAGTTCAATTATTTGAAAGTCAATTGATTTGTTAAAGCCTTTGGCATCTTAGTGTATTAAGTCGCAAGTCCCTGTGGGGTATGTTACCTTAGTTGGTGCCTGCCGTTGGAGTAGTATAGTTTTTTATTCTAAATGCCTGTTGAACGAGTTTGGTTTTACGGCATTCTGCCATATAGCGCCGATAAAATATGAGATGAGATGGTGATGAGGAGTGATTGCACGAAGATGATTTTCGCTAGCTTCATTCTCTGTGAAGCAGAGCAAGTGATCGAAACCAACGATCTGTCTTCCTTTTAGTTCTTAGCTGAGGGGACAGTCTCTATCAAATTAACAAACCAACCCAAGAACCGCTGCAAATTACAACGGAGAAGACGTTATTAGTTCCAAGTAAACGTGTTTACTCTTAAGCTATGATTTCTATTGCACACAAAACTGTTTTCCAATCAGAATAAAATAAAACGTAAGAAATGTCAAAAAGTGGTAATTTCCTTTACTTTATTGTAATGCGTTTATGTTTCGTTTGCGTTTAAACGGAAAGGGATACTGTCTTCTCCGCTGTAGAAAGGTGTTCGTCTGTTGGTATTACAGGGCTGTCATAAGTTGACATGAAAAATACTAAGATTTCAAAACTTGCATTATTCAAATGTGATTTAACGAATCGTACCTTAATCCATTAGCCTTTTTTTGTTTTGTTGACATGCGACTACTTAAAGCAGGTTGTAAGTTAAGCAGAATGCGCCTTATGGCGCATTCTGCTTTACTTTCAGCCTGCTTTAAGCTACTATGTACTAGGTAAAAATCTGGAGATTTAGGAAAAATCCAGAGAAATGGCAGCCCTGGTAATAGTGTCTTGACTTGTCACAGATCACATAGGGAGTTGGGTTTGGGGCGCCTGTGGTTTCTTTGGAGCATGTCATTTATTAACATATTTTAATAAAAGCCTGACATGCATTCTGTAAGAGGTTGAGTTACATTTGCATTTCGGATTATTTTCGCAGATTAACTGTAGTTGACATTTTATTACATTTAAGACGTGTTATTACAAAACCTGCCTTATTGCATTTCAAGATTGTCACTGGTTAGGAAATTGGTTACAGTTGGGCGAGGGTCCTCGCGACAGGTGGTATCGGATTCCTGACTATACATGTTTCAGAGTCTCGTCATGAAACAAAACTTGGCACGCTGAAGTGAACACAAAAGAGGTAATTAAAGGTCAAATTGACATAAACACTGTAAATCGTTATTGTCACCATATAGTCCGATGTTTTTCTAAGCGTCGTGCATGCTCAATTCGTTCTAGTTAATTAAACGACGCGGTAATCAAGCTTTTTGTTCACAACGATCAATTCTTATAAATGACTGCATAATCTCGCATGCAATCAGTGTATCTGGCAAGATTAATACTTAAATTGCATCTTTGCAAGAGAATCACATTAAAAATATCGTATATCAATGTAATTTTCTGGATTTCAAGTGGTTAATAAGGTTACAGAGTCTAACAGAGAGTGTTACAGGTTCTCTAACAACAGGTTATTAAACGTTACAGGTTCTCATCGACATTTTTGTTTTTGTTTGAGAGAGAATGGATCCAAAGTACATGTATTGCAAGATGTCCTTTATCTTTTACAATGCTTTAAGCTGTCACCTGTCTTTTATACAATCAATTAGCCTTCGTTTTAGCGGTTGTAAATGAAATTTACTGTAATTATTACGTATTACTGCGTTCGTTTAGTGCCTATTTGACATGTTATCATATGTAAAGAACCATCGTCGTATTTAATAATTTCGAAATAGTTAACACGATGCAAAAATAAAAAAGGACTCAATTTCAAAGATTCTGTTGCTGTATTTATTTCCCAAAATGAAAACCAGACTCTTAAAAATTAAATATATGCTTGCAAATATCTCTAAAGCGATCAATGAAATAATATAACGTGTAGATAAGCTCCAAAGGCAAACAATAACCGGTACATGTAATAAAAAAGAACCTGCAAAATTATCGTATGGTTATCTCAGTCCATTCCATGACGTGTCAACCAAAGCATATTACTTAATGCAAAAACTGAAAGCCACCTTTCATTTAGACATTACGGTGTGCAGTGATTCTTCCTAATAGGCAAGTCTCATATCTTGCCACAGGCAAACTCTGGTCTCGATTTGCACTATTTGTGCTCTTTTTGAATGCAAATTTTCACAATAAGTTGCTCAATATTTTTAAGTTTAATTAATAACTTTCTAACTATTTCTCAGACAAATAAATCATATGTGCAAAACGATCCGTCATACATAAAATATAAGTTTAACCCGTGCACTGCTTTACTCTGACCGTATAAACACAGATAAACAGGTTAGATTCGAATGAGAAGCTGAATAAGTATGTGTCTATATCGGATCAAAGCTGTTTGACTATCTTAGAGATCCTTTTTCGAGTTTGATCTTGGTTAGACATCGAGAAAGTTGGTGCAGCATCAGGCTCTTAACTGTTTGCAAATGCGACTGTTAGTCTATTAAATGTATAAAACAGAATGCGTTATAGATCTTCCACTGAAAATAGGATCGAACCGCACTCGAACCCGTGCATATTATCAAATTTGCAAAATTTAATAAGTAATTCAAATCTCAAGCGTGAGTAAATTTGCATTTTTTCTGGTGTCGTCTAAACGACGGTCTACATGAAAATGAGTTCCACAAACAAAGACCAGATTCTTTGGTCCATGTTTATCTTCGACATGTTCAATGAGCGAGGCTTTGGTATTGAGTTCTGCTCCGCAAGTGTCACATTCAAAGGCACTCTTTTGCCAGAATGATAAACATGCCGATGTCTTGCCAGAGTGTTCCGATTATTAAACTGTCCGCTGTATAATTAATAAAGCAGTTTGATTTTGTTGTGATACGCCATTACGTGTTAATTAAAGTCATAGACTGAACTGAAAGATTTATTGCACAAAGTGCAATTTACCTTTCTTTTCGATGAAAACTACCCCTGTGAAAAGTGTTCAGGAATTTTAGAATTCCCATGAACGTTAAATAGAATAGTTCTAGGGCTTCAAAAATACTTTACACATCCTACAAAAGGTGTTCAAGAACTTCTGCAATTCTAGAACAATGGTTCTAAATACATCAAATTCCTAGAATTATTGCAGCATTTTCATGAACGTTTAATGGCCACTTCTACTATTTTTTCACGAATATTCAAGAAATCATTCTCGAAAAGTTCTAGAATAATTCAATACCTTCCCACAGGGGTATTGCTGTGGCGCTAAAGAATGCCTGAAATTGAGGTCATGTACTGATAGTCTTTACAAAGAATGTACTGATATTCTTTACAAAGAATGTACTGATAGTCTTTACAAAGAAACTGCTTTTTTCATCTGCTTTTACGACATTTGCACGGGAGTCCGGCTGCTGGAAGTGCCGCATATATTATTATTGCCGTTTACTTCAATATCCAGGCTTATATCGAGTAAACAGGGGTCTTTTGACGAGATCTCGCCCATTTCGAGATTCGTGAATACTCTGTAACACTGTTAAGAAGAACCTGTAACACTTATCAAACAGTCGTCAGGGACATGTTACCTCTACATCACATTTATAAGTAACACCAAACTTATGATAACATTAAAAATCGGACATATTTCTTTAAAAAATGCTTCAATATTAGAAAAACACGAACAAATAGATTATCTTATTGTGTAAAATGCTACAATTTCTTACGTAAATTTAACTTATAACAAAAATATGTGCATATCCATGTAGGCAGTGGGGACCACTTGCTTTTATTTCCTATATTTACCTGAATTCTAACGCAGGCGACGTTAAGTATCGTCTTAAAAAGAAGCCAAAAGCTCTTACCACGTTTTAATGAAGAATCCTTGTTATGAGGCTGTGTAAACTCGCTGAACAACTATATGTTTACATGTACACGCGAGAAAGAGTCATGACTCTGAAACATTTTTCGAAACGACCCCTTTACCACATGTCGCGAGGACCCTTGTCCCACTGTAACCAAGTTCCTAACCAGTGACCTTTATTGTATTAAGTTTTATCAATTTCTATGAAACTATTTTGATAGAGTGAGTGTTTTCATTAAATTTGAGCCTAAAACAATTAACAAAAATACAAATATTCCAGGTAACAAACTATGCGCCATATTATGGTAACCATAATTTTTTTAACTGTTTTAATGCTTGTGTCAATTAATACTTTACATTATTTCAGAAAGCTAAAAAATGCATGCCGACTTTTTTCCGAGAAGGTCATTTCAAGTGCCCATGGACAAAAAACAAACACACATTATAACTTATGGTTTTCTTCTTACCATGACACTAAAATATGTTTGAAGAACCTATACAGAAATGTTAATAAAGATCCTATAAAAAAATTAATTTGGCGCATAACGAGCCTCTAACCCTTATGAGATATTTTACTATTTGTTGTTTGTTGCAGACTTAATATTTACTGTGGAATATTTTACTATCGTGTGTTCACTCTAGTTGGCTTACTATATTAATCCTTCAGCCCCTGTGGGATATTTTTTACTACAACTCGGTGTCTAACGCATGTTCACTCTAGTTGACTTACAATATCAAGCCGCAAGCCCCTGTGGGGTATTTTACTACTACTCGGTGTCCATCGCAGTTCACTCTAGTTCACTTACTATATTAAGCCGCAAGCCCCTGTGGGATATTTTACTACTACTCGGTGTCTATCGCAGGTTCACTCTAGTTGACTTACAATTATCATTGCTGTTATATATGCAAGATATGGTTAATTTAGAGGGTTACATACAGGACACTTGGACTTGGTACATAGATAGCACAAACTAACAATCATGTGGCTCAAATGTCTCAATTAGGACGGTTACGGTTATAAATGTGTAACGATTTATTAGAATACAGAGGTTGTGTTTGCTTGTGAAATATTCGTTGAATGTGAGTATATTTCACTTTTGGTTATAACAAAAATCAATTCGATATTTTAATAATGTCAATCTTGTATAAAGTAGCTGTCCATTTTAAAACACATGTAATTATGTACATATAAACTTTATATGTCAAGTTAATGTCAGGAATGATCCATTGTTTTCTAATCACAGTCAAACCTCTCTGTTACGACCGCTAAAATGAGGGCTAATTGATTGTATAAAACAAGTGACAGCTTAAAGCAAGGTGACGGTAAAACTGAAAGCTCCAAAAAGGAGATTTCTGTCTTACTTTCAAATTGCTTTAAGCAGTCAGCTTCCATAAACACTTAATGAAAACATTGTTGTCGTAATAAAGAGGTTTGCTCTTTAATGTTAAAAAAAAAGATGTCCCTTTTTTCTTTTTTTTTGAAGCTGCTACAGTGGAGACAGAGTATTTCTTTCTCAATAAACATATTTGTGCTAAAATAATTATTTCTGTAGCAAACAGTTTGCAGCCAGGTCAGACGCATGGATAACCCGGTGTCTGATCAGGTT
The DNA here is from genome assembly GCA_922989275.2 of Gari tellinella. Taxonomy (NCBI): domain Eukaryota; kingdom Metazoa; phylum Mollusca; class Bivalvia; order Cardiida; family Psammobiidae; genus Gari; species Gari tellinella. The sequence goes on along the minus strand of OV277856.1, from coordinate 23,410,478 downwards.
CGAAACAGTGTGATACTCAGATCACCAGAATGTTCCAACCATTGTCATTTTCTATTTTTATTACGTTTGGTGTCCTTCTACAAAGTACAGTAAAACCTCACTATTATGACCACTAAAAATAAGGCTGATTTATTGTATGACAAAACAGGTAACAGCTTAAAGCAAGGTGAAGGTAAAACAGAAAGCTCCTAAAGGAGCTTTCTGTTTTAGCTTAACTCTGCTTTAAGCAGCCACCAGTCTTAAACACAAAACAATGTGATTCAGTGATCGTTATAGAGAGCTGTTACTGTGCATGACCTGTGCATCGTCATTGTGTCGTTTGTTGAGTCGTTATGGTGATTTGAGTACAGTTAATCTTGTATGAAGCAACCACTCATTTACATAGCATGGACACCTCCTAAGACAGGTGACTTTAATGCAGTATATGATAAAGAAAATGACTATAAAAGCATATTGCATTGTTTGAAAGCTGCATCTAGCAATCATTTGTATTATTATTGACTATATGTTGGTATACAGTGGAGAATCTGTTATTCTTTCTCAATAAACGCGTTTACGCTAAATCCATTATTTCCCATGCAAACAATTTGGAGCCAGATCAGACGCCGGGTAACCCGGCGTCTGATCAGGCTCCAAACTGTTTGTCTTCCAGGTAAAAATCAACATTCAGAATTGTGAACAAATATTCATTTTGTACATTTTAGTACTTTGCGTTTGCGTTTCGTTTGCGTTTAAACGAGAAAGAATAACAGATTCTCCACTGTATACTATTGCGTGATTGCTTAACTCTAACCTAGCTACATTTTTTGTAGCGGTGACATCATGCGAATCTTTGCAAACAGTTTAGATCATAATGAGACGTGGCGTCTCATCAGCAGCTAAACTGTTTGACACTCTGACCTTGTTTTAAAAAGAACATTTGTAAGTTCCGTTTGTAGAACAGAAGCGGACGTCAAGTGTTGAAGACTAAATGATTACCCAGCATGCAAATTGTTGATAGGAGATTGACTTTATATGCAAATAAGACACGGTGTAACATATATCTAGACTGATATGGTAATTATTCTGAGCCTATGCAGTAGATGGATCACATGCAACAGCAGAAGCAGTGTGTTAAGGTTAATACATGTATAAGTATTTGAAGGTTTAATGAACTTCTAGGTTATTATCGACCTATTATGGTTGGAACGTTCAGCTAATTACAAGTGGAGGAAGACCTCAGAAGTCCTTTATGCACCGTTTTAAGGCACACATTGGCAATTGGGTAGAATCACCGAGCTTCCCACATATAGCATGAAATGTCCGAATTGCTCAGTCCGGGATTCGAACCCACAGCGGTGAGGAGCTTAGTGGTTAAAAGTCACAGTGACTATTACAGTGGAGAATCTGTTATTCTTTATAAACGCGTTTACGCTAAAACTATTATTTGCATTGCAAACAGTTTGGAGCCAGATCAGACGCCGGGTAACCCGGCGTCTGATCAGGCTCCAAACTGTTTGCCACCAATATAAACATGAATTATCAGAATTGTCCAAAAATTGTTCTTTTCTACGTTTTAGTGCTTTGCGTTTGCGTACGTTTGCGTTTAAACGGGAAAGAATAACAGATTCTCCACTGTACCACTAGGCTACGAGGTCCCCCTTTGCAGATGTTTGTCAAACTTGTGTTAGCATTTTTACTGCAATGGCGTTATCTGCTTCAAACAATTATCGTCTGCTATTTTTCACAAAATTAGTTTCTAAGTAGTTTGGCTTAATAAATATTGAAATTTATTTATGCTTTTCGGTGGATTACCACGATATAGCAGTGGATGATCACTTGGTAATCCACTGCAGTGGATTATCACCAATCGCTTTTATTATGAATTTTCCCCGTAGGGCTCCCCAAGAATCGTAGTCAATCGTGTCTTATCGTTTAATTCCGGCAGTCCGATTTGTCGCGAACTACTCACCGGAAGAGCACGAATCCAAACTCGGGAGCAACGAAGTCATTCGGATGACGTCATTATACCGCCAACTGTCACGCACATGTGTTCGACATAAAACGTGGGGCTCAACACGGGATAAATAATGTACGTTCGCTTTCAATTTTTAAACAATTTCGTTTAAAAAGTGGCTTAAAAGCATAAATAAATAGAATAACTGTGTTTTTTCAGTGTAAGATCGAATTTAATCCATTTCGTGAACATCAGACTGTTATATTTTCACTCGTGGCTTCGCCACTCGTGAAAATATAACGTCTGATGTTCACTCAATGGATTAAATTTCGATCTTACACTGAAAAAAACAGTTATCCTCTATGTGTTCAACACGTCGTTAAATAACATAAAATGACCGTAAAACTTAATAGATCATAAGAGCTACAGATGAGGGTAGTTTTTCAAAAATTAAATCTTCATTTCTGCATTAAACCCTATGGTGTTTGCTCTGTTTACTACCTCTTATCTGGTCCCCTGAATCATAAATGGCATTATATAACTCATTACCTCTGTATATTGAAATGGACAAGTCCAGTTGCCAATTAAGTCCAGTTTAGTTTTGATTATATATTGTTGTATTTGTAATTTTTTTCAAAATGACAAACGGTGCACACCCTGACCAGGAGTCTCTCACCTGAGCCCTCTGAATAAGGTATACAATATGTGCATTGGACAAGATAGATAAGATTTATTTTGAGTCGGCAAGGCATATACATGTATAAAAACATAAGCTTTGAGAGCTTTATAACTGAGTATATAACAAATGTATGTAAAGAAGTGCAAAAGAGACTACAAACACATGTAAGAAATGATAAAAGACACTATAGCTTAAAAGAGATAACATGTACAACAAACACTCTCAATTACGACGACCATTAAATTGTGTTAATTTTAAGGTATTTATAGCATGTGACTGCTTAGAGCAAGGTTACATTGACACAAAAAGCTCCTTTAGGAACTTTCAGTTTTACTGTTACCTTGCTTTAAACTGCCACCTCTCTTTTATATAATCAATTAGGGTTCGTTTCAGTGGTCCTGATGGAGATGTTTTACTGTATATATGCACTCTTCATATGTGCACTGTTTATAAATGATGCATATACTCGTCACAAGGGTTTTAACCCATTCGTGCCCACGATCCCATATATGGGACATAGACAAACAGTGTAGACTCTGATCAGACGCCGCATTATGCGGCGTCTGATCAGAGTCTACACTGTTTGCTGATAGGAATTTCAATATAAAACATAATGGAAATGAAAATTTTGACCAGGCATCCCTTTGATAAAAAATGGACTAATCCAATATATAAACATGGAAGAATCCACTGGGCGCAAATGGGTTAACGAGTTAGACTGACAGTATCAAAGAGTCAGCAGGATAAATGTTATACAAACGTGATACTACATGAGTGACCGTGCAATATTTCTCATTAATGCTGACACAGTAAACTAAAGACTGGATAAGACCCCATTAATACGACCACATAAGTAAGGCCTAATAATTAAAATGAAATCAAATAAGACCCATTAATAGTATTAACAATATAAAATTGAAGCAGAATCAACGTGAAACAGAACGTTCCTATGGGAGCTTTCTTCTTTTTACTTTCACCATGCTTTAAGCAGATGCCTGCCTAAAACTCACAATTAAGGATTCTACTGAGTATTCGTTATAGTAAGGTTTGCTGTACTACAGTGGAGAATCTGTTATTCTTTCCCGTTTAAACGCAAACGTACGCAAACGCAAAGCACTAAAACATAGAAAAGAACAACTTTTGGACAATTCTGATTATTCTTGTTGATCTTGGTGGCAAACAGTTTGGAGCCTGATCAGACGCCGGGTTACCCGGCGTCTGATCTGGCTCCAAACTGTTTGCACTGCACTGCAAATAATAGTTTTAGCGTTTATTGGGAAAGAATAACAGATTCTCCACTGTACATGTATGAGGCTAGGCCGATAGAAATTGCCTTAGGTTGCATAGAAGGTGTGTTAGATAGAGGAAATTATATATTAATGGTACAGTGGAGAATGCGTTTTTCTTTCCGAACAAACGCGTTTATGATAAAGGTAGTATGTCAGTTAGAAACAGCTTGGAACCAGATCAATCTCCAACCTGTTTGCAATTCTGATTAAAATGATTCTTAAATATTTTCAAGACTTTGCAATTTTCTACATTTTAGCGCATTGCGTTTGCATTCAGATTCTATTTAACGGGAAAGAATAACGTCTTCTTAACTGTATGCACCATTAACAGTGCTAGACAGGTCACCTGGGGTTAAGAATGGAGGCTTCCAGGTCATTCGTTGGAAGGATTCACTATCGCTATTAAACGTTTTGACCAACTGAACCCGAGTGACGAGTACACATCATTGGCAAACGGTGTTCATTTATTCCATGCAAGCAGTATAGCCCAAGATCAGTTGGCTCCTCTTATACGATAACCCAAAAGAAGACATGTTAATGGTGTTAATAAATTTTATTTTGAGTTAGTGTATAAGAGGATATAGAGGATAACTGTTTTTTTCAGTGTAAGATCGAAATTTAATCCATTGAGTGAACATCAGACGTTATATTTTCACGAGTGGCGAAGCCACGAGTGAAAATATAACAGTCTGATGTTCACGAAATGGATTAAATTCGTTCTTACACTGAAAAAACACAGTTATTCTATTTATTTATGCTTTTAAGCCACTTTTTAAACGAAATTGTTTAAAAATTGAAAGCGAACGTACATTATTTATCCCGTGTTGAGCCCCACGTTTTATGTCGAACACATGCGCGTGACAGTTGGCGGTATAATGACGTCATCCGAATGACTTCGTTGCTCCCGAGTTTGGATTCGTGCTCTTCCGGTGAGTAGTTCGCGACAAATCGGACTGCCGGAATTTAACGATAAGACACGATTGACTACGATTCTTGGGGAGCCCTACGGGGAAAATTCATAATAAAAGCGATTGGTGATAATCCACTGCAGTGGATTACCAAGTGATCATCCACTGCTATATCGTGGTAATCCACCGAAAAGCATAAATAAATTCAATTAACTAAATGACTCCTGAATCTTAATATGGACAAGTCTAGCTTCCAATTAAGCCTAGTCTATTTGTGGATAATCAGAGTTGCTTTACAATGTATAACCATATGAAAAATCGAGAAATTGGAAATAGGAAAGGATACATACGAAAGCCCGGTGGTGACATTCTGATACACGCATTCAGTTCAACATTTCCCTTGTTATCAGCAGATGTCGATTTAAAAGTTGTCTGTTCTGAATACGAACTGTTTGCAAAAACATGTCATGAAACGCTTGGCAGAAAACAGGTTTCTTGAAATAAAGTGTTCCCTCCCTACAACAACGACCTATCGGAGACAAAGATGGTGTGTGTCGTTCGGAGAGATTTTGTTTTAAGGAGGGAAATTGGCTTACATTTGCAAGCAACTTGAATCCAGCGTCTGATCTGAATTCAAGCTGTTTGTCACTCGTAATTATGGTATTTTTTCTGTCCAAATGTCCAATATGTGGCTTGAGAAAAACAGCAGACGACACTTTTAAGCAGACAATATTGCAGCCGTCAAAAGATTGGACATAATTGTCCTTTTTTGGAACAGCGGCAAGCGTTGTTGTAAAGAGGAAGTCGTTGTTCAGAGGGCTGTTGTAGGGAGGGAGCACTGTACCACTATATCTCACCACAATTTGGTATCAAGTGTCGGTGGGAATGGTGAAGGATGCTTCGTTATTCCATTTGAGCGGAGAAATGAGACATTTGAAACAATAAAACAACATCCACTGTTGGAACACAAATTCAGTGTAGCTTAGTCCCTCTTGACAACGGAAACCATTACTACATGTAGGCTAGAATGAAAGATGTTATTATTTCCAGATATACGTTCTTGTTTGTCCTGTAATAATTATGTTCATTGCACACAGCTTTGAACCTAATCAGACGCAGAGTTTCTTGGCGTCTGATCAGGTTCCAAACTGTTTGGACATAAATTGCATATAGCAAAAACATGGTCTGATCTTGGTCCTCACCAGCTGTTTTGTCTAAAAACCTGTTTCTCACGACACACACAGGGGGAAGTGTTCTTCTTTCCCACTAAACCCGTTTGTGCTAAAATCCTAACGTCCAGTGGAGAAGACGTGATATTTTCCAAATAAACGCGTTTACTGAAATAATATTATTTCCATTGCAAACAGTTTGGAACCAGATCAGACGCCGGGTAACCCGGCGTCTGATCAGGCTCCAAACTGTTTGCTAGATCTAATCAGATCAATGCTAATTGTAAACATTTTCAAAAGAGTATCATTTTCTAGATTCCATTGTAAACTACACTTGCGTTTTGTTTTGCTTCAACGGGAATAAAGATCATCTCCACTGTATGTAGTAACTTTGTTTAATTACAAGAAGAACTTGTTCTCTTGGCTTGTCACACGGAGGCGGAAGTGTGTGTCGGAATACCTCGACACTTATGGTGCTGGGAGTGTGTTATTTGAAACAAACTATGAGGGCTCGTTTTATAAACTATGTTCGGAGCACTTTTACAATTGGCCCCCACCAGAAATGTAATTTTATGGCCAGGTTAATGTCATAAGAAATGGCCATATTAATGACACAATAAATGGCCAGGTAAATGTCACAAAATGACCTGCTGACAGATTCTATAGTTTACCCAAACCCTAACCCTAACCCTAATCCGTTTTTCAATGGTGTCGTCTTTTTCAAAGTTGTCTACTGAATTTCTAGAAGTTACTATAACAAACATAGTAGATCCCAATCAGACGCAGGGTTTGTTGTTGTCTGATCAGGATCAAAACTTTTTAACCCTTTCACTCTCAATGACGTCAAGCGCATTTGTAAACAGTATTGATCCTGTTCAGACGCCGCGTAACGCGGCGTCTAATCAGGATCAAAATTATGTGTCACTTCTTCTTAAATAAAATCAGTTATACTGCCTTAAATCTAACTTTGAAACGATACTGCAGGCAACAATATTGAAGCAGACGACAGTATGGCGGTGAAGTGGTAAATTGATCATGAAAGGGTTACTCTGCGAGTGCACTCAAGTTATGACAATTATTGGGTCAAATACGAAATATTTACCAAGTTCAAGGTCAACGTGGTGGCACTGTCTTTGAATTATGTATAAAGATAAGATATGCTGGGATTTGAAGTGGCATGGACAGGGCAGATGGCCAATGTTATCTACATGTACATTAGATCTAGGTGGTTTTATTTGTTATATATCATAAATAGGTCAACACTTATTAACTAGGTAAACCCCGGTTATTGCGTATATTGGCCCTTGAACTTTCAAAAGGAGCTTAGGGGTCCAGTGATATGATTAACCTTGAATGAATAACGTCGCCCCACTTTTAATACAAGAGTACTTGTTCATCAGGTTAGTGTTCTGTATTTATCAAAATCAGGCGGAAGTGTAAGTCGGAATACCTTGTCACTTGTCCTGCTGTGTAAGCGTTCTCTGACTAAATCTGGGTCCAAATTTATAAAGAGTTTGAGATGAATTTGAGATCGTTCTCAGGCATATGGTTGGTCAGATTTGAACTTTTGCTTGAGAGTGATCTCAAACACTACTCAGACTGTTAATAACCTTGGGGTCATGGGTCCGTTTCTTTAAAGAAAAAATGAATATAAAAATTACAGTTTATATATTGCAGTCAGTCTATATTGCAGTCAGTAACAGATAAACATACAGAACACTCAAAATTGGACTAGACCCAGATGGACACTGGAGATTGTCAATTCGAAATTTCAGAGAGGAATGGGTTAATGCAATGTGAGAATAAAGCGGAAAGTGTCCTGATAGTCTTTGGCAATTAATATGTAGACTCGAATCAGGGTCTGCACTGTTGGCTAAACGTCAGTTACAAAGATAAATCATGAACATACCAGAGAACTAATGCTAATCTTATCTTAACCCCTTATTCCATAGATACTCATTATTACGCATTAATTGATTTCTCTACTTAAGAAAGTAGTTCCAATTTATACAGTCATTAATATAATATTTATAAGATAAAGTTTCTATATTCTAACAGATAATAGCTTAAAGCAGGCTGAAAGTGCAGCAGAATGCGCCTTAAGGCGCATTCTGCTTTACTTCCAACCTGCTTTAAGTGGTCACCTGTCTTCAAGAGAAGAAAGAAGCTATGGAGTACTAGTTTAATACATTGTATAGGCCCACGTGTTATCATGGAGATTTTCCTAATCTGAGACAGATAACAAATGATTCGTTTGAGCACTGTGTAACTTGTGGCATTTCAGTTACACAGTTCAAATGTTCCTATGCAGTTTTCAATGATGAAATATTGATATTTATAATAATAGGTGCCTGATGAAAGCAAGACAGTTTAATCTACATTTAACTATAACGTGTCACATTTCATAAATTTCGTGTTCTAGAACACTTTGTGAATACATGTATACATTATTTTAGCATGTACACGTACAGTGGAAAATGTGTTATTCTTTCCCAATAAATGCGTTTACACTAAATCTATTATTTCCATTGCAAACAGTTTGGAGCCAGATCAGACGCCGGATAACCCGGCGTCTGATCAGGCTCAAAACTGTTTGCCACTGAGATAAATATAATTCTTCAGAACTTTCATTAACCTGTCCTTTTCTCTATTTCATTGCAATGCGTTTGTGTTTACGTTTCGTACGCGTTTAAACGGGAAAGAATAACGTCTTCTCCACGGTACCAACGCATTTCTAAAGTGTTGTTTGCCGATGTTTGTCTTTAAAGCGAAAGTACAATTGTTTTGAAACAGTAAACTCGTATTTGACACTATTCTATTCAAGGGAATTACTTATTTTCCGCCCTGTCCAAGGTACCGTATATGCTTTGGTGGAACAAACCAAAACTTAGGGAATCGACATTTTATTAGAAGACAAATTGGACATTCCCGGACACATGTTGTCCCTTAATTAATTTAAATGTGAGCTATTAAAACATTTTGTGGCGAAAAGGTCATAGTACTTTAACCCATTACTCCATATATACGCATTTGTGTGATCTTATTAAGCATTTTACCACCGTGTAGGTGAAGAATTGCCCTCTCTAATGATGTATCACACATAGATATTACACTTAATATATCGAAGTTATTGATCAAGGTGATGAAACACCCCTTGTTATATTACCCATTATGACGTAAAAATCGGTGTAACACGTTTATACTTCCTACTATATAATGAATAATTGATATGAGTGTCAAGTGGTTCGAAACCTGCTCAGACGCCGAGCTACTCCGTCATCTAAACGTCTGACTATAGGATCCAAACTGTTTATAAGTGTTATTATAGACGGGCTAGATAGAGAACGGGTACTACATGTATCAATGTTCACAGTTTTAAGCATCCTTTTCAATTAGTTCTATAGAAGTATTCCCGTCGTCTTATCTGGCTCCAAACTGTTTGCAATGTATATAATACATGTAGTTATAGCATAAATGTCTTTATTGGGAAATAATAACGTCTTCTCCACTGTACCAATGTTACAGTTGAGAAAACGTTATTCTTTCCCAAAAAACGCGTTTACGCTAAAACTATTATTGCCATTGCAAACAGTTTTGAGCCAGATCAGACGCCGGGTAACCCGGCGTCTGATCAGGCTCCAAACTGTTTGCCCCTCAGGTTAATATCAATAGTTAGAATTGTCAAAAAGTTGTTATTTTCTACATTTAAGTGTATTGTGTTTGCGTTTCTTTTCCGTTTAAACGGGAAAGAATAACGTTTTCTCCCCTGTACAATGTTCCTATCCATTATCGTTAGGATCGTGTAAGGCTTGGAGCAGGTGCTACCTTAATGTGTCGTTAGTGAATCAATAGTGTAGTGGGCGTACTTTGTACATGTAGTGATTTATATTTCATACTGAAAATACATACATACCATATACATGTATATACATTGTACGTAACAACAGTCACGCGTGCGTTAACTAGGAGTATGCCACGTTATTGTCACCTGCAACATTTGACAGAATAAATTTATATGGATTTTATTTCAGGAAAAATCACCAGAGTGTCAAACAGTTTTGATCCAGATGAGACGGCGAGTAACTGGGCGTCTCATCTTAATCAAGACTGTTTGCAGCATTTATCATTGCTACATGAACGCGTTTACGCTAAAACTGTTATTTCCAGAGTGAACAGTTTGGTGCCAGGTCAGACGCCGGGTAACCCGGCGTCTGAACAGGCTCCAAAGAGTTTGCCACTCAGGTAAAAATGAAAAGTCAGAATTGTCAAAAAGTTGTCCATTTCTACACTTTAGTGTTTTGCGTTTGCGTTTAAACGGGACAGAATAACGAATTCTCCACTGTACATGTTTTCTGCACAGTATTAGATACCATCATCACCGTCACAACCTTATCTTCTTTAATTTTCTTATCTTTGCTATAGTTCAGACTTAGAATTAAGATATATCGCCATCAGTGTCAAACAGTTCGGTCCAATGCAGAAAACGTGTGTACACATGTATGTACAGCTACCGCCTCATCGTTAACAAATGCATGTATTCAGTAAAATACAGAAAACACGTATACATAACATGTATGTATGTATATCGTATTTGAATTTTTTGAAATCTGCATGTAGCCATTTATTCAGTAAATAGTATCTGTTTTAACTAAACATGCATGTATTTACTAAACATTAACGTATGTTTTAACGTGTTTGTATTCTCTACAACTGTGTATCCATTTAGTATTAACCTAGACAACGTGTTTGTATTTAAAAACAAAACAAAACAACAACAACATGTATTCAGTAAACATTAACGGAGAAAATGGGATAGTTATCAAATATGTATTCTGTAAATATGTATAATCAAAGTTAACGTGTATGTATTCGGTAAACAATAACGCAACCTCTATCTATATACGTGTACATGTACGCGTTCCGCAGAGTAAACGTGTATATATTCTGTAAACATGAATAAACTCGGTCTATAACGTGTATGTATTCAGTAATCGGACAAACGTTGGGTAAATGTAGCTATATGTGACTTTGCAAAAACAAAATGTGTATACAAAATGTGGTAAATAATCATATACAATGTATATAATTATGTACCAGTGAAACATGTATCAATATAGTAAATAAACACCGATTGTACACATTTATTGTATTGATACATTTTCTACTGAGTCAGTAAACGTTTAAAAGTATCCATACATGGTCTTAAATGCTGACATTAGTAAACAAATTTTGTACATAATATAAATGTTCTGGTTCCAGAATGTTTGCAATGGATATAATCGTTTTTTATGTAAACGCTTTTATTTGGAAAAAATCTAGCGTTTTCTCCAATATACGGCGTACTTTAGTGAGTGTCTATACATTGTAGGAAGAAGTTATATTCTTCCTCATCAAACGAAATTAAATACGACCTGTAGACAGACAGACAGACAGACAGAGAGACAGACAGACAGACATATATGTTATTTATGTCTCACTTCTATACATGATAAGATAAACAAACATGAATAAGTAAAATGTACATAACCACTCGAATGTGAGTTATGAGAGACAGTGTAAATATTAAAATATGACAATTAATTAGATTTACAAATTTAAAATCATACCTTTAAAGACCTACGTTTATAAAGTACTATACACATTAAAACGTTCTTCACTAAAAGCTTAAAGCTAAAAAATTTGCAGTATATTTAACAATATCAGCATTTGACAGAATAAATGTAAATTTCTCAGAATCACTAAACGTTGTGAAAGAAGCATTGATTTGCGATATTTTCATATATACATGTAGGCTATTTCTTTTAACTGTACATGTAGATAGCAGATACATATGTAAGAAAATGTAGAAAGAAGGAATGGTTATTTAAAGTGTATATGATTTATTGATATCTAAATGGCAAACAATTTGGAGTTTTATCAGACACGGAGCTACCCGCTGTCTGATCTGGGAAACAGATTGCAACGGACTGATTTGTTTTAACATAAACTGGTAAATTGAAAAGTATAACCGTTTGTCAACTGTATATAATACAAACTAGCCTTCATAATATAGACATGTTCGGTGGTTTGCCTGGGGACTTGAACATTGGTATAGACGATTTTCTTCCCCGTTTAAACGCAAACGAAACGCAAACGCAGTACAATAAAAGTACATTTTATCTAGAAATTTCTGTTTCTTTCAACCTGAGTGGCATACAGTTGGGCATACAGATCTGGCTCCAAACTGTTTGCAATGGAAATCATAGTGTTGGCTTTAGCACGTTTATTGGGAGAGAATAACGTTTTCTCCACTGTACACGCAGTTGCTTTATCAATATAAATCACACCAATCCTAAGTTCATTGCGCTTGCCTCAAGCAAACAGTTTTTAATGATTTGAATGTTTTGATAAGCGTGAGTATTTTTGGAAGCGATACATGTAATATATTGATACTCACTTTCTACTCTTTGGAGTAAGAAAATGAGATAGTTGTTCTAGATCTAATATGTACAGTGGAGAAAACGTTATTCCTGCCCAATAAACGTATTTACGCTAAAACTATTATTTCCAATGCAAACAGTTTGGAGGCAGATCAGACGCCAGATAACCCGGAGTCTGATCAGGCTCCAAACTGTTTGCCACTCAGGCTAAAATTGTTAGAATTATCAAGATGTTGTCATTTTCTCCATTTTGGTGTGTTGCGTTTGCGTTTCATTTACGTTTAAACGGGAAAGAATAACGTTGTCTCCACTGTACTCTCCCGTGACATGTGGATGTTTTATTGGGCATACAATGCGTATGAGTAAAACTTCTTAGATAGGTCACAATTTGGGTGGAAATAGACCATTGTGTTATCTGCCCTTGATGTACTAAGCTATGTTGAGCCGAATTATTCACACTACGAATTCTTCACACCGTAATTAGAGGTGTGAAGAATTCGTACGAAAGGGTACGAATTCTTCCACTCGTGTGACCAATGTGTGAAGATTTCGTACGAATATGTCACATAATGGCAGTGTGAGATTTTCGTACCCCCTTTTTGAACGACCTGTTGGTACCTACGGATTCTTCACACACCACCTTTCGTTTAACATTTCTTTATGAAACAAGTTCTAACAGCTTAGGCAAATCACTTTCCATAGCGCAAAAGATGGTGTATTGTGTCGTTTTGTGGGATGACACTAGAGTACTAGGGAAAACAGGCGACCCTTTCACGTACTGTCATGACCCGGGATCGAACTCGGGATGCATTGTTAAGAAGCGGGTGCGCTAAAACTGTGTTATCCACTTTTACATGCAGTGTTTACGATTTGATCAAAAATGCTCTTTAACAGCCGACCTAAATCCGAAGAATTATCTGTGGATAAGTACAGCCTTTTTTATCCAATGATCAAACTTAAGTCCCGTTGAGTTTATGCTTAGTTCCCGGCTTCCTTTGAGGCATAATAGGCAGACAACCGACAGGTTGCTTGCCGAATGCTGGTAGATTGTTGGTATTCTTAACGGGATGGGGAGAGATGGGACCCGTGGCCGTGGTCCAGTGCTCATAGTGACTATAACTTACACTCAATTGGCTCCTTACTGCTGTTGATTCGAATCCCAATCTGAACATTTGGGCTTTTTCATTTGGAGGAGCCTTCAAGCTGGCTATCGGAAATTCGGTGCTTTTACCCAGATGCAATTTTTTACCTGATACAAGTTATGACGTGCATCCTGTTTCTTCTCCCATATGCAATTAGCTTTATGTCGAGATATGACTGAAATACTGTTAACATAGTATGAACTCAGAATTCTGGGCCTCGGTTTGATTTTAAAGTGGAGTTAAAAGCTAGTTTCAACGACGGTCATAGAAACGACATCGCCTTAAAATCGGTCGATTCCGGGCACCTTACACGTCGATCGGACCCGAGAAAGCTTTTGACCAAATATACAAACGTATACAAGCGTGTCAGAAGTCGGACAAGGCCGTCTCCATCCGGCGTTTGTCTATCATATACCGGCCGTTGTAATGACGAAAAGTGACCCTACCACTCAGAATTGTGACCCCGGGATATTTTTCGACTCAGAAAATTAACCTCCCGGGTCATTTTACATGTATTATGCCAAGGACAGTTTTCTACGTCAAAAATTGTCCTCATGTGTCACTCTTTAGAATGGGGGTGGGGGGGGGGGCACATTTCGTCTTTACACCGGCACCCGACTGGCAACCGGATAACACCGGTTTCCTTTCGGTCTCCCACAGTATTGCACGTTTTTACTGAATGCCCATGATCTGGACTACACGATAAGGCAATCGGTAGTATGGTTCCATGTAAGAAAGTGAGCAACATAACAAAGAAGTGAAATCAGTGCGTCTTTGTAAACCTCATTCATATATTGAACCCACGATAACCAATATCAGGCGATGATGGTCGCCCGTCTTAAAAACCGTTGCCCGTCCGGTATTTAAGGACTATCGCGGCAGTTTGTTCGAATTTTCAAAAAATACTTAAATATTTCCTATACAACATCTGCAACAGATACCAAAGTTAGCGCTGTTGCTACTTATTGAATGACAGAGTATCGCGTAACACATTCATCTGTTGTGTATACATGTGTAAATGTTCAGATCTGCAATCAGCCTCAAACAAGAGGGCCATGATGGTCGGAGTCGCTCTTCTTGCAGCCCATGGTTACTGTAATGGCGACATTAAAATTGGGCAAGTTTTCACTAAGCTCTCATATCTAAACTTATCCCACCTATTCATGGTCTTATTGTTCAAGCTAGAATACTAGAAACCAATCATGTACAAGTGCATGTAGATGGTCAAAACTGTATCATTTGTGTAACCCCAAAGACCTCCCTATGTTAACGCTATTTAAGGGCTTTAGTTTATTGGACAGAGATAATCACCTCTGTTATGAACTTAAAGAAAAACATGTTGGTGGTTTTGATCTCATGCGCTGCTTGTAAGCAAATGAGCTTAGCCTAATTCATCTTCCTGAAAGAAGGAATTACTCTCACCGCACTGATGCAGGAGTTATGATCCTCATGCAAAACACTTTTATACATCAATCTCTTTCGATTAAGGAATATCGCGCCAGTTTCAATTTTTTTACAGTCAAAGGGAAGCAACTTTTGCAAAACTTCTGATGTGTTGTCTCCCTTTAACCAATTCAATATAGTTTATATTTGAAATTTGTATTTTTTCCTACCTCAAAAAGCTTAATGGTGTGGTCATATAATTTGGCGTCCACGATAAGTTATATATACTAATAATGCTTGTAAAGTGATATATTGCTGACGATTAAACAGTGGATTTTGACACATTTTAGCATTTAAAAGTGGTTAACATATATCATTTATAGATAGCCCTATATGTAATTGGATAGACATGCGTTACTCTACATGCAGACTTTGTATTTTGTAGAAAAAATAGTTCGGGTAACCATAACTGTAATTAGTGATTTCAGTAAATTAATGCTTTATTAATATTTGTGAAACATATTGGCAAAATCTGAATGTAAGAACTGTAGGAGAAATATTTTGAAAAATAACTATTTGATGTGTTCCCTTTATTGACGAATAAAATGTTGTTTCCATGTTTTTATGCTACTTCCTCATATTCTTTTCTTTTTTATGAAAACATATGAATAACCCAATATCTAAGGAAATTTACAAAGCTGAAGAGGGGTGTTCTGAGATTTTATTATCAACAGCACGTGTCTCTGGATAATTAGGGGTATACCAAAACACAAGCTATTAAGAAAAGAACCAGTTCGGGGACTCCCTATTTTATTTCATATTTCTGCACAACAGGGTATATACTAGCAACATGCAGAATTTGAAAAAAATCTGAATGGTTTGAAAATTCGAACAAACTGCCGCGATAGTCGTTAATGAAATTTTAATTTCAAAAGCTTCGGAATGGCAGAATCTCTCGGAAAATAGTAGAAAGGGGAATACCTCTCACGGTGTTTATACAATAATTATGAACTGTGTTTGCAATACACGTCTACTCATTAAACTCTTTAAATGAAATTTCACCTTTAAAACTTCAGTAAAAAACAAAACCATGACAGTCGGAAGATAGGACAGACAGTCTACGGTAAGTTGACCGACCCCGACGTGTCATCATTGCCTTCAGCTGGTGACACAGAAACCGGTCCATACATTTATAAAGTTCTTAGAATGCATCGTACAGACGGACCGAATAATATCCGATACGACGGAATCGAGTAAATTATATGGTCACCAAAGTGCTATTACTACCATGCTATTTTTCAGTTTTATGTGTCTATAATTAATTATATCGTGTGCCGAAAATGTGACATTTGTACCCCATGTGACCTTGACCTTTTACCTTATGACCCAATTTAAACAGGCAGTCTAGTACATATGTTTTGTCATTATGTGAAATATAAGACATCTATCAAGTAAAGCAAACCTAATATGTCCCCCTATCCATCTGGTGGCTAAAAGCTTTTTGGAAAGTGTGACGTTTTCGTATGCACAAATTTTTTACATTCGTTTTTAAAAAAAATCGACATGTGAAGAATTCGTATCTACTGTCAGGGGGGGCTGAGAGTAAGTACGAATTATTCACAAATGTGTGACATATTCGTATGAAATTCCTACGAATTCCTCACAGGTGTGAAGAATTCGTAGTGTGAATAATTCGGCTCAACAAAGCTATACTAGAATATATCATATTCCGGTATTTTTTACACTCTAGTGCCAACAAGTGTAAATGGATTTAGATTAAACTTGTTCCGATTATCGATGAAACTCAAATGGTAAATCAGGTTCTAATTTAATAGGTGAGCGATATCACGGCCTTCAATACCATCTTGTTTCTAGTGCAGTCCATGCGAATAGCGTAACAGGGCTGCCATTTCTCCGGATTTTTCCTAAGTCTTCGGATTTTTATTCTAACAGATCGTAGCTTAAAACAGGCTTAAAGTAAAGCAGAATGCGCCTTAAGGCGCATTCTGCTTTACTTCCAACCTGTTTTAAGCAGTCATGTGTCTTCAAAATAAGAAACAGACTATGGGGTAAAGGTACGATTAGTAAAATTGCGTCTGAAAAATTGAAAATTTGAAATCTCGGATTTTTATGATCAACTTATGGCAGCTCTGGCGTAACAGTTGTTACATTTTTCTCAATTGTAACATTTTCCGTTGCATTGACGGTGGTGCACCTTCTTTGTGTTCTAGTAGGTCACAATACATTGCTGACATTTAAGCCAATGCAACAGTGCTTCATACCGTGCCCATGTCTGCGACATCTGTGAAACGAAAAACGCATTGTGCACCGTATTTCGCGCATGCGCAATATAGATGTAAATTGAGCAGGACCATTGCTATTATGTACTTACCTTACAGATATGGTTATCCATTGCCCAATACATGCAGCCTTTTACACCTTTTTTTTCTTTTTGGATCCTATCAGATGGTACATGTAGGCTAAATCAGACTGAAAGTATAGCAGAATACGCTATCGGGAAAGGGAACTATACGGACATAAAACCGTCTGCTTTTGAATAGACGACTGCAATAAATTTCTAACATAAAATGAAAATGATTTGTCTTAAAGAAACTAAAAAAGATTGTTAAACAATTTGTTTTCTACTCATACGCCGTGTTATTCGATCAAATTACTGAGTGTCTGGTCTGGATCCAAACGCCTAGCAAACACTGTTAACCCTCTCTATACTGGAAACATATATGAGTATTTTAGCACACACTGTAGACTCTGATCAGAGTTATCTTTAAGAGGTCCTCTAATCACGCTCTGCAGTTTGTTGAACTTAACTTTTTAAAATTATTTCTAAAAACAACCCTTAAAATAAACACAACCTGGACATTTGTTAAAAGTGGAATAGTCAGGGCTGCCATAAGTTGATCTTAAAATTTCTAAGATTTCAATTTTTCTAATCGTACCTTTACCCCATAGTCTGTTTCTTGTTTTTAAGACACATGACTGCTTAAAACCGGTTGAAGGTAAAGCAGAATGGGCCATCAGGCGCATTCTGCTTTACTTTCAGTCTGTTTTAAGCTACCATCTGCTAGGATAAAAATCCGAAGACTTAGGAAAAATCCGGAGAAACGGCAGCCCTGGAAAAGTGCAGCAGAAAACCATTTACTGCCTCATCCCGAGTGCAATGGTTATTCTCAAACAGTTTGGATCCTGATCAGAAGCCGCGTAAAGCGGCGTCTGATCGGATCCAAACTGTTTGTAGCTAATTTCAATATTTCTTTTATAAGTCGAAATACCTAATTTCAAATTTGAGAAAAAAAGGCAGACGACAATTGTTTGAAAGTGATGACGTCATTTCAGTGAAGACTAATTATTGAGAAGACTGTGTTGGAGACGCGAAAACTGCCGATTAAGCTATTTGTAAAACGTGACAAGCTGGCAGTTTGTTTTGTATTTCTGGTGATTCGAGGTTAAGAAGTATCCTGCTATAAATGAAAACTAAGCCGCAATGCCGTAAACTGTCGTATTTCCGTCTGCTTTGAAAGTGTCGACTGCAAGTTTTGTCTAATTTGGAAAAAAGATATTTTAAAGGTACCTACATAAAGTGTCAAACAGTATTGATCAACATCAGATGTCAAGTTACTCTGTATCTGATCTGGATCAAACATGTGTAAATATAACAGTCATGTCGCAATCACAGGGGTCCATAACGTTTTCTTGACTCTTATACACTATATATTATATATAGTGTATAAGAGTCAAGAAAACGTTATGGACCCCTGTGGTCGCAATGAATAGGTGTAGAGTAACCTATTCACCCTTGAAATTTCAAATGGAAACTTCCAGCTTCTAATTAGGTCTAGTCCATTTCTTTCTTTTTAAGTGTTTGTCTCACAATAATTATATTGCAAAATGACAAACAATGTAGACCCTGAGCAGAGAGCTCCTATATACATTTGTAGGAGCCCTCTGATCTAGGTATATACACTCTTTGTACAGGGCAAATATACTCTTATTGGTTAACAGAGCATCGTGCATGTTCACACTGTTTGCACAGGACAAGTGTACTCTTATCGGTTAACAGGACGTCTTAAAACAAGAGTTTAAATTACTGCCAGTCCTTGAAGTCCTAACCATTTGTCCTTCAAACAACTGTCAAGTTCAATATCGTGACGAGCCATATACAGATATACACCATCTGTCTCTATTCGGAATGTCATGTTCAAACGACACTTATGTTTGCCAATAACATTCACTGGAAGTAGGATGGTCAATGTACAGTGGAGAAAACGTTATTCTTTCCCAATAAACGCGTACGCTCAAACTATTATTTCCATTACAAACAGTTTTGAGCCAGATCAGACGCCGGGTAACCCGGCGTCTGATCAGGCTCCAAACTGTTTGCAACTCAGCTTAACATCAATTGTTAGAGTTGTCGAACAGTTGTTATTTTCTACATTTTAGTGTTTTGCGTTTGCGTTTCGTTTGCGTTTAAACGGGAAAGAATAACGCTTTTTCCATTGTACAAGTAAGGTAGGCACATACGGTGTCCTGTTAGGACCACAATTAACTGGTGAGATTTAGTGTTGCCCGAACAGGACACCATAGTAATGTGCCCTGTATTTACCATCACTATAAAGTTGTAATCGGGGGATAAAAGAGGGGAATGCTACTAAAGTGCTCTTTTCTGCTGTGTGTTTCCTTTTATATTGGCAATGGTACTACCAGAGACTTAAGAATTTATCAACCTTTTTGTGCCCATATCTCATATATGGGACTTGTGCAAATAGTGTAGACTCTGATCAGACACAGCATAACGCGGTGTCTAATCAATGTCTAAACTGTTTGCTGATGTATGGATTTTAATATGGAACAAATGACAATTTAGACCAGGCACCCCTTCGATTATATCCCATATGTAAGCATGGAAGAGTCTACTGGGCGAAAACTGGTTAAACTTATTTCAGTTTTAGCTCACATGAGCAAAGCTCAGGGAAAGCTTTTGTGATATTTGAGTGTCCGTCAACGTTCGTCCGTCGACAAAAGTTTTATTTTATTCAATATTTCTCTTACTTGCTCAGATTGTATATGATAAGTTCTCGGATGTGTTTGATTATGGTTTAAATCGGGCCAATAGACCAAGAGTTATCTGTCATTGATGTATTAAAAAACTTGAAATGCCGTATGTACGAGTAACATGGTTTACACTATGCATGTACAATGTACATGTAGCAACTACAGTTTTTAAAGGATTTTGATTTTATGTGCACACAATGTACACACGTTTTTGAGGGGTGCAATTTGTTTTAATCGGATCATTGTGTCAAGAGTTATCTGCGCTTAATTTACTCGGATATGCTATAAAAGGCTTTATTTTAATATTGTTTACGCTATAGTGCCGACAAGTTTGAATGGATTTAAATAAAAAACAAAAACGAAGAAAAAACTATATACAAGTTTAATTATTGTCTACAATTCTGAATGGATTTTGATAAAACTTTGTAAAACTATACATTATGGCTATAAATTCTAAGCTATAGTAGAGTTATACGATATTGATTATGAGTGAACACACAAAGGTAAAACTACCAGGCTCAGTTTCAACAGGTGAGCGATATCACGGGCTTCAATGCCTTCTTGTTCCATTTAGTGGCCGCCACACACGAACGTGGTTGTACTTTGAATAGGCTCAGAATGTCGACGAGTCCGTCAATCGTTTTATTTAACATATAAAATGCGGGGTCACGAATAAGGCATTGACTACATGTGAATTCAGTGGTTAAGACGTGCCTCTTTATCATACGCGTCTGTTATGTTGAAATCGTTTATCAAGTTCCAAACTATTTACCATTATGATCTAAAATAATCATCAACATTTACCTATAATTGTTAATACAGCGCTCCCTCTCTACAACGACATCAAATGGGAGACACAGATTGTGTGTGATGTAAGGAGAGAGTCGTTATAGAGAGGGAAAATTAAGACTTGACTTACATTTGCAAACAGCTTGAATCCAAATCAGACGCCGCGTGACGCGGCGTCTGATCTGGATTCAAGCTGTTTGTCACACGTCATTATATTTATTCTATCAAAATGTCCACTTATGTGTAACTTTGAGAATAACAGCAGACGACAAATCTAAGCAGACGGTACTTCAGCCATAAAAGGGTTTGACATAAAGGTCTTGTTTGGGGAACATCGGCAATGTAAGGAGGGGTCGTTGTTGGGAGGGCCGTTGTAGGGATGGAGCGCTGTATTTTACACCTTTATTGCTTTGCGGTTTACTTCATTTAAATGGGAAAAGATTACGTTTTGCCCACTGTATAAAACATTAATTTTGAAAATGAACCGTTTTAGCAGGCACGCATAAAAAGTTCACTGGGAATATACAGTAAGGCATGGATTGAAATTCGGCTAAATACAGTCAAACTTCTCTATCCAACCAATAAGCCTTCCTTAAAGAGGTCGTAATTGAGAAGCTTTATATGCTGAAAATGTTTTAAATGACGAATTGTTTAAAACTTAACCATACAGTTTTATCAAGTTGAGACGCCAAGTAATTTGACGTCTTATCTTGATCCAAATAAGTGCAAATCTGATCTGGCTCCAAACTGTTTGAAATGGAAATAACATTTTTAGAATAAACACGTTTATTGGAAAAGAATAACGTCTGATCTATGTACACAGTGCACTTAACGTTAAGATAAACTTTTGTTTAATTTACACAGAATAGAAGGCGACATGTCAGGATTGAATAGATCAACCAATCATCGGTTTGAAAAGTCAATAGTGTTGTTCCTGGTTCTAAGCTGTTACCGGACGTCAGAATATTCCATTCAAAAGGCAGATCAGTTCGACATTCACCCTTCCTCTGCTCAACCATTAGTATACAGTGGAGAATCTGTTATTCTTTCCCGTTTAAACGAAACGCAACGCAATCGCAAAACGCTAAAACGTAGAAAAGTGCAACTTTTGGACAATTCTGATAATTCATTTTTATTTTGGTGGCAAACAGTTTGGAGCCTGATCAGACGCCGGGTTACCCGGCGTCTGATCTGGCTCCAAACGGATTGCAATAGAAATAATAGTTTTAGCGTAAACGCCTTTATTGGGAAAGAATAACTTATTCTCCAATGTATGTACAGGTAATCGCCTCTATATGATTCCTAAATAAAGTTAAATATTTTGTGTAGAAGGCAGTTAGCTGCTGGTATAGTACATGTACTGCGGAGTTATTTATTGTTAGTCATCTATATAATAAAATCATATGTGGCTATGAGCAGTGTATATGTTTAATGCCAATAACATGGAATTGAGTTGAGTTGAAATGAACTGGTTAACCATTGTTTCCTGTTACAGTAAGGACAGTGGGGCTATTTAAAGTCGATGTTTTAAATAAAGATATCACCATTTTTCTTCTTTATTTTTTTAACTTTCTTTAAGAAGGGACATGATTTAAATCATTCGCCGCTGAAACTTCAAATGAACAAATTCAGTATAGGTCGATTCTGACAATGGTTGTGTTTTACCATGTTTTGCAGAATGACATATGTATGAATATATGATCAGAGTGTTCCTAAAGGTATCCCCTGATGTTTGTCTACATTGTTTGTATATAATTATGGTAAGTGTACTCTTGGCTAGTACACTATTTGTAAATGACGAATATAATAGTCGCTAGGACTTTGTAGGTTAACTCTTTGAACCCTAGTCACGCATATAAGCGTCCTTTGCAAACAGTGTACCTGTGAGGAGTACACTTGTCCTATGCAAACAGTGTTGACCCTGATCAGAGGGCTCCTTAAGGAGCCCTCTGATCAGGGTCTACACTGTTTGTTATTTTGACAGTTATTGTAAAAATTAACACTAAAAAGTCAAAAATGGACTGGACTAAATTGAAAACTAGAATTGTCCATTTGAGGTTTCAGGGAGGAAAGGGTTAAACAACCATTCACGAACTCTCCAATAAAGTATGTGCTGTGCATAGCACCCAATTAAGGGAACATGCTAGGGAGTACGTAATCCACTCTCAGGTTGCGCAACTGTGTGTAGATAAAACACTTTGGTAACTCGGGGTCTAATCAGACTCCAAACTGGTTACTAGATCTACTCAGACGATTTTCATATAAAAACACGCGTTTTGCTTAACCATTACCCCCAATAGCCTGTTTCTAGCCACTTGTTTGAAGACAGGTGACAACTTAAAGGTTTACGTTCAGCTTGCTTTAAGCTACATTCTGCTAAGATGTATAAAATATTTCTCTTGTTCTTTACTTTATTACTTGGAATTATTTTCTTCAATGAAGGAATAATTTTTAAAACGCGCTTCCACGGGAAATGACTCAACAATAAAAGTCATTGCAAACAGTGTGGAGATAGATCAGAAGCTGGATGACCCGGCGTCTGGTCAGGCTCCAAGCTGTGTGTTACTCACATTAAAAAATAAATCGTCAAATGTTTCTCAATTTCAATTTTTCATTGTATTTGCGTTTATATTCGTTTAAAAGGGAAATAATAATGTCTCCCTGCTATTAAATAACCATATGTCACAGCTTGTAACTTATTAATGTATTTTTATCGTGGACTTTAGAGAGGAATACATGGCATTGTATTGAACATGTACATGTATGCCTGGTATTCTCAGTTACGACTGGTTTATGTTTTATTTACACAATGTCTGCTTCTAATTGCATAGACACCTCTTAACCCCTACTGCTGCCCAAATATCGTCTGCTTTGAAATTATCGTCTGCAAATTTGACCAATTTCAGAATCATGCATTTTTTATCGACGAAACCTGCAAACGGGTGAGCAAACATTTTGGATCCAGATCAGACGCCGCGTTACGCGGCGTCTGATCTGGATCCAATATGTTTGAAGATATAAGTTTATTCACGACCGGCAGGTAGAGGGTTAATACATTACTAGTCCGGGGTTTAACAGTAAATAATTCATTTGGAGGCGGCCATGTTGTTATTCTATTGATGACTTAGCACTTTCGACGTCTTCGTAGATCATTACTGATAAGTGATAACCTGGCCCAGCGCTTATAAAGTGTTTGAGTTGAGTCTGAGTCTGAGTGCGTTCTCAAGCATTTGATTGGTCAGATTTGAGCCTAGGCTCAAATCTGACCAATAAAATGTTTGAGAATGATTTTAGACTCAACTCAAACGCTTTATATGCATGGACCCAGTTCTTACAGTGGAGAAGACGTTATAATTTCCCGTTTAATTAAACGGAAACGAAGCGCAAACGCATCGCAATAAAATGCAGAAAATTACAACTTTCTGAAATTATTATTTTATTTATTATTTCATTTGATTTATGTTAATCTGGGTGGCCGATGTCGGGTTACATGTACAACATCCATTTACCTACAAAAAAGATGTTTAGGTCAAATATGAAGTCATTAACACGAAATATAAAATACATTTCCAGTACGTTTCCAGGCTGGAGTTTAAAGCAGATTGAAAGTAAAGTAGAACAGTTCCTTAATGAGCATTCCGTTTTACTTAAAACATGCTTTATGATGTAAACAGTCGTCAACTAGAAGGAGACCATGAGGTAATGGGTTAATCTGTCACCAGTCCATTATTTTGCACTGTGTATGGTGTTACATTTCTAAAGGCAATCCGTCTATTTGGTTTGAGTGATCATGTTCCATTTTGCTTCCGAATATGACTGCACTGATCTATAAATAGTCTGGGTACAGATCCGACTTCCGGCTTTTGACTGGTTCTAAACTGTTTGCCATGCATATTGATATTTAAAGATCTAAATATAAGAAATAGAAGCTGAACATTTTATAAGGAGACCTTGTCACATGAAACTGCTTAGCTCAGCCATTCTTTATTTGATCATCTGTACGTTGGTTTTATATTGATCCATTGTTGCAGTGGAGAAAACGTTATTCTTTCCCGTTTAAACGCAAACAAAACGCAAACGCAACGCACTAAAACGCAGAAAAGTACAACATTTTGACAATTCTGATAATTCCTTTTTATCTTGGTGGCAAACAGTTCGAAGCCTGATTAGACACCGGGTTACCCGGCGTCTGATCTGGCTCCAAACTGTTTGCAATGGAAATAATACTTTAAGCGTAAACGCGTTTATTGGGAAATAATTTATAACGTTTTCTCGACTGTACATGTATGAAATTTAAATACCAGAAACAACAGCTGCTGTTTTCGGAAGGGTTCACATTACATGAAGTCTACTCAACCCAGATCTGTTTAAACTTTTTTCAACGCTGAGTGTCTATCTGTATGTCAGTCCGTTCGTCTGTTTTCTGTCTCTCTGTCTGTCTGTCTGTATCGCTGTAGGATTGTTTGTTGCGTTTCTAATCATGATCTCATTGATAGTTCATCGGCGCTACTCATCCGTCCATCCATCATTTACAGTTCATTCGTCCGTCCGCCTGTCTGTAGGTTTGTTTGGTTTTCTTTGTATATGTAATTACGGCTCGTAGGATACATGTAGATTAGGGCTTAGGCAGGTTTTCGTTAATGGCAAATAATAGCCGTTACACTCCCAGAACTGTTATTTAGTAGAGAAAGATTAACAATTCTGACGTAATGACGTCTGCTCTGAATTTGTGGTCTGCAAATGTTGCCACTTCAATGAACTTGTAAACTAAATCACCTGTACACTGTACAACGACTGATGGCATGCAATCCACATCAGCCCACGGGTGATCCGGATCTAAACTGTTTGCAAATACTGGTCATCTCGCGGACATGCAATGGATAACTGCTTACACAGCAATTTATCGCTTTTGTATTAGCCTTTACCCTTCAAAACACGATATAACTGATATTTGCCAACAGTTTGGATACTGATCAGACGCTGAGTTGCTTGGCGTCTGGTCAGTATCCAAACTGTTTGACATTCCATTGTATCGATGTTTCTTTGAGTTAAAATGACATTTAGATCTAATTATATTTAAATGTTTGCAGACGATAAACTTAAAAATTTGTAGCAGCAGGCTACATGTAGTACATGTACATGTATCTAACCCCTTCACTGCCATGACAACATCAAATTTAAACAATTGTCGTCTGTTTTTATTTCTTAAATTATTTTTTAGGCATTTTGACTTTAGAAAGTATGCAATGAATGTCAAACAGTTTGGATCCTGATCAGACGCCGCGTTACGCGACGTCTGATCAGGATCCAAACTGTTTGCAAATAACTATTGAACTCGGGGTAAGGTAGGCTATAGTGTTAAGCTTTGGACGGTGACAGCTGGGGTTTTAACCTTTGCTTCTCTTCTTCAATAACTGTTGACATCCCTTCCCTCGTCCTCAAGTCAATATGTCGTCTGCTCAGAGAACAAATCGTCGTCTGCCTTTAACAAATACAGTAAAACCTCTTTATTACGTCAACTAAAAAAAAGCATATTGATTGTATGGAAGACAGGTGCTATATCTTAAGGAAATGTGACACTAAAGGAGATTTTTGTTTTTACTGCCACTTTGCTTTAAGCAGACATCTGTCGTAAAAACCTTATCATTAACACAATCTTGTGGTCGAAGTAGAGAGTGTTTACTGTATCTATTATCGATTTCTGCCCACCGATAGACCTTTGCATGGCGGCTTATCATATAACCGGATTTGAATTATTGTTTCTACGCCACACATTTTAATGGACAATTCGAAATTTGCAAATCAGTCTAATAAATTTATACTTTTTAGAATTGATTTTAACAAATATTTTAAAAACTGACAAACAGTACCGTTCCTGATCAAAGAGCTCCTTTAGGGGCCCTATGATCAGGGTGTACATGTGTACATTGTTTGTATAGGACAAATGTACTCTTATACGAGATACACTGTTTGTTGGTGACGAGTCGCTAGGATTGAATGTGTTGAAAGAAAAATGACATGCAGAAAGCTGTCATACAGTGGAGAATCTGTTATTCTTTCCCGTTTAAACGCAAACGTACGCAAACGCATTGCACTAAAACATAGAAAAGGACAACTTTTCGACAATTTTGACTATTCATGTTGATCTGAGTGGCAAACAGTTTGGAGCCTGATCAGACGCCGGGTTACCCGGCGTCTGATCTGGCTCCAAACTGTTTGCACTACAAATAATAGTTTTAGCGTAAACGCGTTTATTGGGAAAGAATAACAGATTCTCCACTGTATATAGGAGTTTTCTTCATTACGTTTGTCTTGTTTTTATATATGTATATAGGCGTTTGTTCAGGATCCAAACTGTTTGTCACTCAGATAAAAGTAAATTAACAGAATTGTCAAAAAGTTGCCATTTTCTACATTTCATTGCAATGCGTTAGCGTTTCGTTTGCGTTTAAATGTGAAAGAATAACGTCTTCTCCACTGTAGCTGGTCACCATTCTGGTTATGTTATCTCTCTCCTTCTCTGTTGTTATGTCTCTATTTGCCCACGTCTCTCTCACTATCTCGGGGTCCCCTGTGCTCCTGTGTGTCTCTATGCTTCAGTATATCCCCCATCCCTATCAGACATAGAGACAGAGTATCTGGATAAGAGGGAGTAAACGGTACAATTACAACATTTTCACACTTATTTCAGCACCAAATCCTATGGTGTTACTACTCATTAGAGTCGTCTCGAAGAGACGATTCTAATAAGTTGTAACAATATAGGATTTAATGCAGAAATAAAAAAAAAAGATTTTGAAATACTCCCCTTATCTGGAGCCCTGCTATCCCGGTCTCTCGCTCTCTCTGTATCTCATCATATGTCTCTATTTCTCTCTTGCTTTTCCACTCCTCTTATCTGCCTTTGTCTGTCTGTTTATGCCCCCTCTCTCTTTCCCCTCTGTCTCTATGTCTGTATATCTCTATGTATGTCTTTTTGTCTGCATGTTTGTCTATCTGGCTGACTCTTTCTGTCTTTCTGCATGTATGTCTGTCTCTGTCTGTCTCTTTCTCTGTATATATCTCTAACTACATTGTCTCTATTTCATAGACGCACATAATCTCTCCCTCTCTGCCTCAACTTCCCTATCACGTGCAAACCATTTATGACATTTGTTTGTCTGTAGCGTTCTATATATTGTATGTCTGCTCTTTCTATGTCAGTATGTTAATCTGTCCACGCTTTTAACAAAGAAAATATACTGGCGACGCGGTCTTATTATCTCTTAACATCTTTTTATGATTTTCCTTATCATTTACTACAAAAATAGATACAAAACACACATCAAAAGCACTAATAATTTAGTTTTATTATCTCTGACATGGCATAAAGAAATCTAATAAAACGCCTTAAGAAATGTTACATCTGTACGAGCTTTATTTACCTTCTGCATGATATAATGGCGAACGTATATGTACATGTTAATAATACAGTGGAGAAAACGTTATTTTCCCCAAAAAAACCGCGTTTACGCTAAAACTAATATTTCATTTGCAAACCCGGCGTCTGATCAGGCTCCAAACTGTTTGCCCCTCAGCTTAATATCAATAGTTAGAATTGTCAAAAAGTTGTTATTTTCTACATTCTAGTGTTTTGCATTTGCGTTTCATTTGCGTTTAAACGGTAAAGAATAACGTTTTCTCCCCTGTAATAATAGCATTTACAAAAAGCTTGGAACCAAAATGAGACGCCGAGTACATCGGTGTCTCATTTGGTTCCAAACTGTTTGACAGACTAATTATCTAATATCTGAATGAAAATGTAGATAGTTCAACTCTTTGGACTGTTGCAGATAACAAACATTGCAGGCGACATTAATTCGTGATATTAACCTCTTCAATGTCTCACATAGTTTTTTGCAAACAGTTTGGATCCTGTTCAAAGTGTACGATACTCATTACGGTATTTATTTAATTATTTTGTCAAAATTTTGAAATGTGAGAAATAAAAGCAGAAGACAATTTGTTTGATCTGATGACGTCATTGAAGTGAAGAGGTTATAATAGTAAATTGTGTTCAAGGAGTGTGCGCTTCATTTACTACAATGGAGAAAACGTTAAACTTTTCCAAAAAAGCGTTTACGCTAAAACGTTTATGTCTATTGCAAACAGTTTGGATCCTGATCAGACGCCGGATTAATAGGCGTCTGATTAGGGTCCAAACTGTTTGCCACTATAGTCATTATTGTCGAAAAGCTGTCTTTTTATATTATATTGCCAAGCGTTTGCGTTGCGATGGCGTTGAAACGGGAAAGAATAACGTCTTTTTCATTGACTACATGTACCTGTGGTATATTGGAGAAGACGTTATTCTTTTCCGTTTAAAACGCAAACAAAACCCTAACAAAACGCATTAAAATGTATAAATGGCATTTTTTTTTATATTTCTGACTATTTATTTTAATCTGAGTGGCAAACAGTTTGGAGCCTGATCAGACGCCGGGTTACCCGGCGTCTGATCTGGCTTCAAACTGTTTGCAGTGGTAATAAAAGTTGTAGCGAAACGCATTTCTTGGGAAATAATAACTTCTCCAATGTATAGGCCGATGGGTTATTTTACCCTGAAACCAATACTGTACAACCCAACCCCATTACAGAAGGGGAGGACATTATTTCACCCGTTTAATCGAAAGTAAACAAACTGTCAAAATAAAATTAAATGTAGAAAATGTTAGCCGATTGAAAAGTCTGACGGTTTAGTAACCCGGCGTCTGATCAGGCTCCTTACCATTCTCCGTCTAGGTTAGAATCAACATTCAGAATTTTCAAAAAGTTGTCTTTTTCTATTTTTTTGCGATGCGTTCCGTTTGTTTACTTTTAAATGGGAAAGAATAACGTTTTCTCCGCTGTACATGCACATGTATTGTTAAATACCGATCACTCATAAAATAAAACATTGTTTGCAATTAAACATCAACATACAGCAAGGCAGAAGTATAGCAAAAAGCTATTTCGAAATGAGTTTTTGTTTGTTTTCCATTTATCTTACTTTTAACACGCTTCTATTCGTGGGTTTAAAGCCATGAATGATTCTTATTTTGAGTAATCGACATACATACAGTGCAGTGGGGAGTATTGCATTTACCTCATCCATATCACTGTTGACGTCATTACTTGGTTAATATTAGAAAAGTGGCATTGAAGAATATCTTAAGATTCTCTGCGGTATACAATGCAGCAGTTGCATCACCTTCATGGCTTGTCTTTAAGGATTCTAATGGACATCTCTTCTCTAATGCAAAACCCTTAATATGTTCATGCGTGGATTTCTTTTTTAAATCAAATTCATCAACACAAGCAGCGTGGACACAGATGAGACGCCGCATAAGCGGTGTCTCATCTTAGTCTTCACTGTTTGCAAATGTTCCATTTTGTGTAGGTGCTTGGAATTATGGCTTAATACGAGATACATGCAATGAAATTACGTATACAATGCACACGTAAGCAATATACATAAAATTACCTTGTCGCATAAATGTAAATTTGGTAAAGTGGTCTTCGGATTACTAGAGCGACATCTAAGGACTAATTTAGTCTACGCGGACCTTCAATTCTGCGCATGCTAGCGGGTGTTATATCCGCCACAGTGATTTCCTTTGCAAACAGTTTGGATCCAGATGAGACGCCGCGTAACGCGGCGTCTCATCAGGATCCAAACTGTTTGGCACTCTGAACATGTTTTGAAAAGAAATTTAGAAAATTCTATTTTTATAACAATAGCAGACGATAAAATGTGGCAGACGAAAAAGAATTATCCAGCATGCAAAGAGTAGAGCCATTCAAGCACTACAGCTGTCAACAAAGTCGATCGTCATACGCTATATGTTGATTTCAGCAGTATCCTTACAATCTCGATCCCACATGGGACTGCACCATTTCAAAACAAGAAATGCCACTTACGTCATACCATTGTCAAATCGTGAGATTATCGCAAAATACGGGGGAATGAAACTTATTTGAATATGACGTAGGTTATCCTGATAATAAACACTAACAAAAATAGAATATTAGAACCTTTGTTCAGCGGATCTTAAATAAAGACGGATTTTATATTGTAATTTTATTAACATGTTACATACATGTATTACCGAATGCAGAACAAATATAATGCAGAAAGTTTCTGCATTACTTTTGTCCTGCATTAATCTGTCACCTCTATAGAAGGATGCCGAGTTTTTCTTCTTTTGAGTAGCCACTTTACACATCTTTGACTGTATACTGATTTGATCATGTTATTTTAGCTTATCATCACAAAACTATGAAACAAACACCACCACAGATACTATACAGTAGAGGACACTATTATTATTATTTCTCAAAGTTTAAACCCATTCCCCCATAGATACACCTTTTTACGCCTTGAAATTATTCATCTACTAATGAAAAAGTTCCTTTTTCCACAGTTATGAATATGTACCATGAGAAATATTTTCTGTATCCTATCAGATAGTAGCTCAAAGCAGGTTGAAAGTAAAGCAGAATGTGCCTTAAGCTGCTTTACTTTCAACCTGCATTAAGTGGTCGCCTATCTTCAAAACTAGAAACATTCTATGAAGTAAAGGGTTAAACAAACTAAACGCAAATACGATGTAATTGAAGGTAGATAATGCGGACAGCTTGTTGAATATCTGACACTTTATTTTTATGGAAATGGCTCCAGACTGTTTTCAATGATCATTATTGTTTTAGCAGAAACGCGTTTACTGGGTAAGATTAACTCTTTCCTCCCTGAAACTTTAAATCGACAATTCCAGTTTCCATTTTAGTCTAGTTCATTTCTGACTTTAAGGGTTGTTTTTTTGTCAATGTTTGGCATTATGAAAAACAGTGAAGACCCTGATCAGAGGGCTCCTTTCGGAGCCCTCTGATCTGGGCCTTCACTGTTTTCACAGGACAATTTTACTTTTCACATGTACATTGTTTGAACTGACGCCTATATGCGGGACTAGGGTTCAAAGAGTTAATGTCTTATCCACTGTACAATCATATTGTTTCAGACTATATATCTCTTTGGTTAGAAATTATGAACTGATAAGTCAAGTATCAGTAAAATGTGTCTTTCTTGAATAAAAAAGTAACAGTTATCATGAAAATCACGAAACGATAGCACTTTGCCAACTGCTTAGATCTAAACCCAGAAGCCGAGCACTGTGAGGGAAGACGTTATTCATCGACAATACACGTGTTTATGCTTAAACAGTTTCAGTTATGCCTTGGCGATACACGCGTTTTATGCTAAAGTGTTACAATTGAGATGACGTTATTCATTGACAATACACGCGTTAATGCTAAAGCAGTTACAGATGAGAAGACGTTATTAATTGACAAATGACAATGCACGCGTTTATGCAAAAATAGTTACAGTGGAGAAGACGTTATTCATTGACAATACACGCGTTTATGCAAAAATAGTTACAGTCGATAAGACGTTATTCATTGACAATACACGCGTTAATGCTAAAACAGTTACAGTAGAGAAGACGTTATTCATTGACAAATGACAATGCACGCGTTTATACGAAAATAGGTTCAATGGAGAAGACGTTATTTATTGACAATACACGCGTGTATGCTTAAATAGTTACAATGGAGAGTACGTTATTCATAGAAAATACACGCGTGTATGCTTAAATAGTTACAGTTAATCATTGACAATGCACGCGTTTATGCAAAAATAGTTACAATGGAGAAGACGTTATTCATTGACAATACACGGCGTTTATGCTAAAACAGTCACAGTCGAGAAAACGTAATTCTTTCGTAATAAACGCGTTTTACACTAACTATTATTTCATTTGCAATCATTTTGGAGCCGTAAATCGGCGTCTGATCAGGCCGCGTCCAAACCGTTTGCCGATCTCTCAGTTTAAAATGAATAATAAGACTTGTCAAAAAGCTGTTCTTTTCTCGATTTTATTCAAATGCGTCTTCTCCACTTTAAAACAAAACCTCACAATTTTCAAGAGGTTAACATGTTTAGTTTACATGAGGTACAAAGAAATCATAATAAACAACAAAATAAACACCACACTGCATTATGGTGCATTGCGTTTACAATGTATTTTTGTTTAAACGGGAAAGAATATGCCATTTTCTGTGTTTAGAATTAAAATGAAAATAACAACAACAGCAGGTCAGTTTTTGTCTAATGAGAAAAAAAATCCATTAACACGTTTCCAATATCTACTACAGATATCATCAATTGCTAAGTGTCTGCTCTTAGTTTTAAATTTATTTTCCAGCTATTTCTGTTCAATTTGCCCCTGTTACAAAACCTCCGCTTGTACTATACCTTTTTTAGAGAATGTTTCTATTTTGGCATTTTCTGTATTTAGATCCTTTTAATGGGCCGATTTGAAAAACACTAAATAATGTTTCCCGATAAAGAAACACCCGAGGACACTCTCAACTACTTTCCGGAGAATTCCCCCATTTCATCACAATAAAACCGTTGCCAGGCGACAAAACTAATAATCGAAATTATTATAGTTTGGCATGTATACAAATATATATGCTTAATGCAGACCAAAATTAATGCAGAAGGCTCCTATTGGAGCCTTCTGCATTACTTTTGATCTGCATTAAACAACCACATGCCGTAATTATTTACCGATACATGTTCTATAAATAGATCGCTCAATGTATGCTTGACTGTTAGTCGAATGCGTAGTGCTTAGTTGTCAGAGATAGACTCGCGCCCACGTGGGGATGTGGCCTTTTATTGGTGAATTGATTTCATTCGGTTTGACGTCGTTTTCTCGTCAGGAGCTTCCATTGGAAATGTTGTTTACATTTGATTCGATAAAAATGTGAGACGTGAAGAACGGGGGAAATAGTTCTAGAAATCGATACCATCTGACCTTTTCTCTCTCTCCCTGAGATTTTCATTTAGGTTTAATATAAGCACTAGACTTGCGGAATAAACATTTTTTTAAAACGACTTGAGGATTCGTGTGTGACGTACATGTGACAATATTGAGTCGTTTCTCGTTTTAGTGCTGCCTACTTGTAAACGTATTGTGGACCATGAGTCGATGACAACAATGTGTTATTTGGTATCTGTATAACACCGGAAGCTGGATTCCTCTACTATTGGTATGCTCTTTACTTTAGTATCATTTTATTTCTGTTTATACAATTCAGGACGTCATTTCCCCCAGTAAATGCGTTTGTGCTGAAAACATTAATTTCCATCAAACAGCTTGGAGCCAGATCAGACGCCGGGTTACCCGGCGTCTGATCAGGCTCCAAGCTGTTTGCCATTAAGATTGTTTTGTTAATTGTCGTCAATATTTTTCAATTACCAATTATTTTAACATTTTATTTTATTGCATTTATTTAGTTCCCGTAAAGGAACAGAATAACGTATTCTGTATTGTATACATTTCGTAAGTGATTTATCTATTGGGATTCCACTAGCAGACGGTGGTTTGCAAATCATTTACAATAACCAATTATTTTATACATTTTATTGCACTGAATGTAAGTACGTATAAATAGGGACAGAATAACGTATTCTGTATACGTTTCGTAAGTGATTTATCTATTGAGATGCCACTAGCAGACGGTGGTTTTGCACATCATTAACAACTATTTAACCTCCAGCACGTAAAGTAATTGTTCGTCTGACAAATGTGTCGTCTGCTAAATTTGTATTTTGCTAATTGTTGTACTGTAAGTGCTGATTTGTAAACTGCTAAATTTATTATCTGCTGAATGTGTCATCTGCTGAATTTGTTCTTCTGCTGAATTTGTTGAATTTTTCGTCCCTGAAAATTGCCGTCTGCTGAATTTGTCATCTGCTAAATTTGTTCTTCTGCTGAATTTGTCGACTGCTGAATTTGTCTTCTGCTAAATTTGTTCTTCTGCTGAATTTGTCGTCTGCTGAATTTGTCTTCTGCTAAATTTGTTTCCAGTGCTGCTACATGTATACTCATATTTTCCCATTGGTTTAGAAGGTATGAGTTTGAGTTTAGATCCAGATTAGACGCCGAACTACATTGTACTAGGGGTAACATTTGGATCCAAACTGCAACCATTATAATAAATTCGTTTGTATCGTGCTGAAGTATTACAGAGAAGAAGACATTATTTTTTTGACAATTCTGTTCAAGTTGATATGAGTGGCAAACACGTCTGATCTGGCTCCAAACTGTTTGCATTAGAAATAATAGTTTTTGCGTAAACGCGTTTTTTGGAAACTACAGTGGAGAATCTGTTATTCTTTCCCAATAAACGCGTTTACGCTAAAACTATTATTTGCAGTGCAAACAGTTTGGAGCCAGATCAGACGCCGGGTAACCCGGCGTCTGATCAGGCTCCAAACTGTTTGCCACCAAGATAAACAAGAATTATCAGAATTCTCCAAAAGTTGTTCTTTTCTACGTTTTAGTGCTTTGCGTTTGCGTACGTTTGCGTTTAAACGGGAAAGAATAACAGATTCTCCACTGTATGCATGTAACATCTTCTCTACTGTAACCTTTTCATTGCAAAAGCCACCCCTTTTACTGTTGCAAACAGTTTAGATCCGAATCAGACGCCGCGTTACGCAGCGTTTGATCTGGATCTAAACTGTTTGTCACTCGGTTTTGGTTATTCTTGAGTCAGAATGTTTTGAATCTTAATTTTGGAATTAAAAGCAGACTTGAAGTTTAAGCAGACGACATGCTGGCAGTGACGATGGTAAAGTGCAGAACAAGACATTTTGCATGTTGCACTTTCGTCTGCTAGTCGCTGTTTTACTAGAATTTAAAAACAGTTTGGATCCAGACCAGACGCCGCGACAAGCGGCGTCTGATCTGGATCCAAATTTGTGTACCCTCGTTTTAAAGATTTTTTAGGCTGAAATGGTTTTAAAATTACATTTTAACAATAACTGAAGACGAAACGTGTAAAGCAGACGATATTGCAGCAGATGGAGAGTAAGCCATGGATTTTCTCTCGGGATTGAGGCCAGTATGAACTACATGTATGCACATGCATCGATAGGAATTATGCATTGGTTTGCAACTTCAGTGGAGAAAACGTTATTCTTCCCGTTTAAACGCAAACGAAACGCAAACGCATTTAGCACTAAAACGTACAAAAGAACATCTTTTGGATACTTCTGATAATTCATGTTTATCTTGGTGGCAAACAGTTTGGGGCCTGATCAGTCTGATCTGGCTCCAAACTGTTTGTAGTAGAAATAATAGTTTTAGCGTAAACGCGTTTATTGGGAAAGAATAACGTTTTCTCCACTGTATGCGGCGAACGACAGAAATGGTGCTTACTACTGAACATGGTGTTTGCTTTACTTGTCATGATTTGGTTTCGCAAACAGTTCGAGCCTGATCAGACGCCGTACCTGCTGAACTTTTTTTACCATGTTTATTACCACTACATTGGGATTTTCATATAGTCTGGATCCTGATCAGACGCCAATTAAATCGGCGGCTGATCATGATTCAAACTGTGTGACACTCGCTATTTGAGTTCTCGATTGACAGCAAAGCACCTGGGGCCCGTTTCATAAAACATCGTACGACAAATAGTGTCGTAAGTCAGATTATAAAAGTCTCAATTATTATCTTTTTCTCTATCTAATCCTGTCTTGTGATATCTTTTTGGAATCGTCTTGAAAAGACGATTCCAAAGAGATGTCACAATACAGGATAAGATAGAGAAATCAGAAATTAAATGGTTTTTTTTAAAGTTTCGACTTACGATCGTTTTTGTTGTACGAAGTTTTATGAAACTGGCCCCTGGTGTAAGGACCAAGGACAGGCGAGCGTATATGCGTTTACTGGAAGTGTCTGCTTGCCATACATTGATTTGTCACCTACGTTCAGGTAGCACACTCCAAATAAGATCGGGCAATTGTCGATCTATGCTCGAGCAAAGTCAGTCCTGAATCTGCATTGTTTGCTATGGAGTATGAAATGTTCTGTTGTACGGACAAACACTGTAGTGTCTTTAGATCACCCTTGTATATCTACGCTGTATAATGAAATCATCCAGCAAGTTTACATGTACAGGGACAGTTCATTGCAATAACCAGGTATAAAAGGGTTAGGCAACTGTTCAAACGAACTCATCGTGATAAAACTTTATATGAAGTGTTACACATGTATTTGAATCAGCCATAATTCATGCGCCCGGGGTTATAATTACGCAAGTGAACATCACACGGTAAATGTCATCTAATGCAAACCACTCGTATCTGGCTTTATCTGTTGTTGTTTATTAATAGTTTGTTGTTTTAGCATTTGATAAACAAATTAGTACAATGGGGTCATTCATTTTCGTTTAACCGAATCTTAAAGCAAACCCAACTAATAAAGTGTAGAAAAATACAGCTTTTAGAAAATTCAGATGCTTTATTTTCATATCAAAGGCAAACAGTTGGGAGCTAGATCAGACGCTTTTGCTCTGCCATAACCAAGCATGAAAGATAGGGCTTTAGAATTGGATGTAACATTACCAAATCACGTGATAAACATTAAACCCTCGATGCGCAAGATGCAATGCCATGGATGCGGAACT
This sequence comes from Gari tellinella, assembly GCA_922989275.2. Taxonomy (NCBI): domain Eukaryota; kingdom Metazoa; phylum Mollusca; class Bivalvia; order Cardiida; family Psammobiidae; genus Gari; species Gari tellinella. The sequence goes on along the minus strand of OV277856.1, from coordinate 23,373,131 downwards.
GTTATAAAGACGAATGACATTTTTCTGAGATTCATTCAATTATTTTTTTTTAATAAAAACCAACTTCCGCATAAACGCCCGCAAAAAGTTAGAGTCATTTGAATTATTGACGTCTAGAGACATATATCAGCACAATACTCGAATAATATCGAGTCCGACTGCTTTTTTTTAGTATTGTATCGTGCAAAACATGAACATTGTATTTAAATAATGTATTTATAAATAATAATAATATTGAACTTGTCTTATGGTATAAATCTACTTGTATAATTAGACTTAATGGTGCGTTAGGAACCTGAAGGCGACAAGAAGACATCAAACGTAATATTTGCGTCACATTATTTCCCGTCATAATTCTCAGTTTAAACGGTTTGGAACTTGATCAGACGCCGGATTACTCTGACCCGGCATCTGATTAGGCTCCAAACTGCTTGTAATTCAGATTAAAATAAATAGTCAGAATTACCAACGAGTTGTCATTTTCTCCATTTTATTGCAATACGTTTGCGTTTCATTTGCGTTTAAATGGTAAAGAATAACGTATTCTCCACTGTAATAATGCACCGTCCCCCATAAAACACATAGTTATAGCACATATTAATAGTATTAGTACCATTCAAAACACAATTAGCCTGTACTTGATTCATATCAACTCTTTGCATGCTGGGTAATATTTTCGTCTGCAACAATTGTCGTCTGCTATCGATCTCAAATTAAATTTTTCAAAACTTCTTTTAAATTCAGGTTTCAGTGTGTCAAACAGTTTGGATCCTGATGAGACGCCGCGTTACGCGGCGTCTCATCTGGATCCAATCTGTTTGCATAGGTACATGTAATCACTGTGGCATGCATATTAGCCTGTACTTGATACATATTAATTAAAAACTGTAAAACAAATTAGTCCCCTCAGGTGTAATAACATGGTATTTTCGATTTCCTCTCACTAGTGAAGAGCATCTACATCATTAGCAGAGAGATGCTAGAGAGTGGGCGAGAGAGAGGTTATGATCACTATGTATTGGCAGTTCACTTAACGTGATAGATCCACGGGGGTGATGACATTATTTCCCACAATAACACCTACAGAGACGACGTTATGTGTTTTCCTCAATAAACGTTTTTGTTTTTAATTAAAATAAAAATCATTTTGTTGATTGCATACAGTTATAGGAGCCTGGTGAGACAGCGGGTAACTCGGCGTTTAATTAAGGCTCAAAAGCTGTCATTATCTCTATCTTATTGTGTTTGCGTTAAGAAATGTATACTATAGTACACTCCTCCGTGCAATGGCCCAGGAACTACTACTACTACCTTCACTGCTGCAATGTGGTCTGCTTAGAATTGTCGTTTGCTTTTTTTTCTTAAAGATTTTTATTAGACATTTTGACAGAAGAGACTTAAATACAAACTTGTGACAAACAGTTTGAAGCCAGATCAGACGCTGCGTTACGCGGCGTCTGGTCTGGCTTCAAGCTGTTTGAAAGTGTTAGCCAAATCTAAGGGCATTAATGTTCCCTCTCTATAACAACGCCCTCCCAACAACACAAGCAATCGTTGTCCTTCATTGGGTGTTATTGTAGAGAGTTTCTGTAGTTCCTTTTAAATGAACATTCGTTATGAAAGACGTTGTGTTTTAACGTACATACTACGTATATATAACGTAGTATAAACTAAACCAAACGCAAACACATTGCGCCGAAACCAAAAATATAACAAGTCGTTGAAAATGTTGACAATACATTTTAATTTGAGCGGCAACCAGTTTTAAGCCTGACCAGATGCAGATACCATTGATCAGATCACCTGGCTTGTAATCTAGTTCCAAACTGTTTGAAACGCGTTTAGTTAGAATATTCTTCACTGTGAAACTATGAAGTTTATTGCCAACCGTTTTGGAGTCTGATCAGCCGCTTAGTACAGTGGACAAGACGTTATTCTTTCCCGTTTAACGCAACAAAACGCAAACGCATTACACTGAAGTTTACAAAAGGACACTTTTTTGTCAAGTCTGTTTCATATATGAGTGGCAAACATGTTGGAGCCTGATCAGACACCGGGTTAACCGGCGTCTGATCTGGCTCCAAACTGTTTGCAATGGAAATAATAGTTTCAGAGTAAACGCGTTTTTTGGGAAAGAATGACGTCTTTTCTACTGTAGTTTGCGTCTGAGCAGGCTCCACTGTTGCAATGCATGCAGGCTTTACTATAATCGATACCAAATTACCATATTTAATAACTATTTATTTTCTTCATGTTATTGCATCGGTTGTGTAATTAGTTTCTATTCAATCTTTATCCTACACCCTGCTTCTAGTTTTGAAGACATGGCAACTTAAATCAGGTTGAAAGTCAGACAGAATGCGCCCTAAGTCACATTCTGCTTCATTTTCAGCCTGCTTTAAGGTACAGCGGAAAATCTGTTATTCTTTCCCGTTTAAACGGAAACGTACGCAAACGTACGCAAACGCAAAGCACTAAAACGTAGAAAAGAACAACTTTTGGACAATTCTGATATTTCATGTTTATCATGGTGGCAAACAGTTTGGAGCCTGATCAGACGCCAAACTGTTTGCACTGCAAATAATAGTTTTAGCGTAAACGCGTTTATTGGGAAATAATAACATATTCTCCACTGTACCATCTATAATACTAACAATAATAATGATGAAGACTTTATTTCATGTGGATTGCACATTTGGTGTCAAAAACCAATTTTCAATATGGTCCACATCTTTCAAGGTATCGTAACGATATATTTCTGATGGTGCATGTTCAATGATACTGTAACTGTATAAAGTGGAACTATTTACTTCCTCGAACAGCAAAGAAGTACGTCATCCCATAATTACACTAAAGGAAGCTCTTGAAAAATGAGTAAACAGAACCTGTTGGAGATTTCTCTCTATTAGCAACAGGGCTGCCATTTCTCCGGATTTTTCCTAAATCTTCGGATTTTTTTCCAGTTCATGGTAGATTAAAGCAGGCTGAAAGTAAAGCAGACTGCGCCTGAAGGCGCATTCAGCTTTACTTACAGCCTGCTTTAAGTAGTCGCATGTCAACAACACAAGAAACAGCTATGGGGTAAAGGTACGATTCGTAAAATCTCACTTGAAAAATGCAAATTTAGAAATCTTAGGATTTTTCATGTCAACTTATGGCAGCCCATTAGCAGACATTTATTAGACCAATATGCCTGTCTCTATCTCTCTGCACGCAAATGGCAAACTTTGTGATACAGTGAATATGTTTTTTTCTTTTCACAATAAACGCGTTTATGCTAAAACGTATTACATGTATATCCATTGCAAACCGTTTGGAGCCAAATCAGACGACAGGACACCCGGAGTCTGAACAGGCTTCAAACTTTTTGTCATCCAGATAGAAATAGTTGGTCAGAAGTTTAAAGACAGTTGTCATTTTCTATATATTATAGTGTTTTATTTATGCTTTTCGGTGGATTACCACGAAATAGCAGTGGATTATCACTTGGTAATTTCACTGCTTTAAGCAGTTGGATTATCGCCACGCGCACTTTTATTATGAAATTTCCCCGTAGGGCTCCCCAAGAATCGTAGTCAATCGTGTCTTATCGTTAAATTCCGGCAGTCCGATTTGTCGCGAACCACTCAACGGAAGCACACGAATCCAAAATCGGGAGCAACGACGTAATTCGGATGACGTCAATTCAATAAATCAGTGACGTCATCGTACGGGAAACTGTTTTGAAAATGTGTTCGATATAAACTTGGGGCTCAACACGGGGTAAATCATGTACTTTCGCTTTCACAATTGTCGAACAATTTCGTTTAAAAAGTGGCTTAAAAGCATAAATAAATAGAATAATTGTATTTTTAGCTCAAGGTGAGCTATTGGGATGGCCCTGTGTCCGGCGTCCGTCGTCGTCCGTCGTCCGTCGTGCGTCGTCCGTCGTGCGTCGTCGTTAACAATTGCTTCAAATGACATCTCCTCCTTTACCGCTTGACAGAATTCAACCAAACTTTACAGAAATGTTCCTTGGGTCAAGCTCTTTCAAATTTGTTCAAAGAATTAAAACCAATGCAGAACTCTGGTTTCCATGGCAACGAAAGAGAAAAAATAAGGTAATCTTAAAAATTCTTCTTGTCAAAAACTGCAAGGGCCAGAGCTTAGATATTAGGCACATAGCATCATCTACAGATCCTCTATCAAGTTTGTTCAAATTATGCCCCTGGGGTCAAAATTGGGTTATATAGTGAAATTTTCAAACGTCTTCTTCTCTGAAACTAATATGGCCAGAGCTTTGATATTTGGCATGGTGACATTTCTAGATGTCCTATACCAAACTTGTACAAATGGTTCTGGTCCGTTGCATAACTAGGTCACAGGAGCTGAAAATAGATTTTTTTCAATGAAAACTTAAAAAATCTTCTTGTCTAAAACTACAAGGGCCAGAGCTTAGACATATGGCACATATCATCGACTACAGGTCCTCTATTAAAGTTGTTCAAATTATGCCCTTAGGGTCAAAATTGGCCCCGCCCCGGGGTCACTGCTTAAGTTTTACATAGAGTTATATAGAGAAAATTTCAAACGTCCGCTTCTCTGACTCTAATATGGCCAGAGCTTTTATATTCTGTATGGTGACACTTTTAAATATACTTTACATATTTTGTTCAAATTGTTCCGGTCTGTTGCATATCTAGGTCTGTCCTGGACATAAATCAATATCTCCATTTTTCCAGCTATTCTCAGGTGAGCGAATATGCCCCAAGGGGCTCTTGTTTCAGTATAAGATCGAATTTAATCCATTTCGTGAACATAAGACTGTTATATTTTCACTCGTGGCTTCGCCACTCGTGAAAATATAACGTCTGGTGTTCACTCAATGGATTAAATTTTTATCTTATACTGAAAAAAACCCCAATTATCCTCTATGTGTTTGTGTTTAGTTTCGATTAACCGATTAACCGAGAAAGAATAACGTATTTTCTACTGTACAGTAGAGAACACGATATTCTCTCCCAAACGAATAGCAAACGGATTGCAATAAAATGGGGAAATAGACGACTTTTTGACAATTCTTAAGGTACATTTTACTCTGAGTGGCAAACAGTTTGGAGCCTGATCAGACGCCGGGTTACCCGGCGTCTGGTCTGGCTCTAAACTGTTTGCATTGGAAATAATCATTTTAGTGTAAACGCGTTTATTCGGAAAGAATAACGTCTTCTTCATTGTAACTGTTCAAACCAGTTTTGTTCAAGACGAGATGTCTCATCTGGATTCAAACTGTTAGACATTCTGCTAATATTTTACGAAAAAAAAGAAGATTTCAACAAGTCACGTCAGTAGAAATTTTGCAGACGACACTTTTTTGCAGACGAGAATAACACAGCGTGCTGAATGTATCAGCAAATCGTTTGTCTTTAGACGTCATCTCCGTGTCTCTATATTGATCTGCCGCTGTAAACAATATTGACTATCACTTGTTTGTTCCTGTTACATGACGGAACTGTTTAGAAAATATGATGCTGATAAACAGAGGAGAAGACGTTATTCATTAAAACCTTTCCTCTCTGAAAGTAGTTTCCAATTTAATTAAGTTCATTTTTAATTACATATGGTTGATTTGTTAATGTTTTGAAATATGACAAACTACATGTACCAGTACCTATCCACCAGAGCAGAGGGCTCCTCAAGGACCTCCCTGATTGGGATCTTCACTGTTTTCATGGGACGAGTGTATTTTTCACAGATACACTATTTGAAAATTACACACATGAGTTACTCGGCGTCTGATCTTGATTCAAACTGATAGCAAATGCCAATATGAAGGGTTTGCCATTCAGAGAAGGGATTAATTACTTTTCATTAATCAACGTGCAGGTGTTAAATCAACGAAGCATATCCGATACATTTATTCACCATTTCTATGCTGATTGTTTCATACGGGACTATTCGAATTACTGTATAGGAGTTTATGATAGGGCTGTTTTAACCATATACACCATAAATTCGCCTTTTTTACGCATTTATTTCATTCTTCTTCTGAAAAAAGTAGTCCCGCTTTATAAAATAATGATTATACATCATACAGTACGAAATATTTCCTATATCCTAGGAGATTATAGCTTAAAGCAAGCTGAAAGAAAATCATAGTACTAGCTCTATGAATACCTTAACTATGAAATTAAGGTGAGTGATATGTCGAAATGTACGTTTTACATGTAGATCTACTTCGATTAGATCGAGTTCGAATTGGTTATTTACAGTAGAGAATACGTTATTATTTCCCAATAAACGCGTTTACGCTAAAACTATTATTTCCATTACAAACAGTTAGGAGCCAATACAATAGTTTGCCTTGCACTCATATCATCTTAAAAAGTTGGAAATGTCACAAAAGTGTCTTTTTCTACATTTATTGCGATGCGTTTGCGTTTCGCCTGCGTTTTTTAAAAACGGAGAAGAATAACGTCTTCTCCACCTAATCTTTTTTTCTGGCATTTTTCAGAGCACACCAGAATTTGCAAACAGTTTGGATCCATATCCGATTCCTAGTCACTCGGCATCTGATCAAGATCCAAACTGTTTAATACACGAGTGGAGGTTTCTTCAGTCAAGATTAAAGAATATATAGTAAAAACTATCTATTACGACCACTAAAAGAAAGGCTAATTAAGCGTATGAAAGACAGGTGACTTCTTAAAGCAAGGTAAAAGTGAAGCAGAAAGGAGCTTTCTGTTTTACATTTCTTTAAGCAGTCGCGTGCCTGTCTTTAACTCCTAGTAATGAACACCAACCAGTTGTCGTAATAAGATGTTTTGCTATATCTAAAGAAAAAAAATAGCTACATGTAATGACAAACTTGAAGCAGACATCGCGGTAGGGAATGTTTAAGGAAAGAGGAAATTGAAAATTCTGTCATTTTCTCGGCCATAGATTCCTAATGGTTCGTTCTAATAATCGCGGCAAACCCCGGCAACCGCTCCTTCAAAACTAATAAATATTTGCGTCTAGGACAAGTCTTTAGATAAAATCAATATCGTGTTTTAATTGTATGGAAAAATAAATGAAACGTTTAGAAAATGATATTTGCATGATTGAATAGCAACGTATACAGTGGAGAAGTACCGCGGAGGAGACGTTATTCTTTCCCGTTTCAACGTAAACGCATGCCGCTAAAATGTAGAATATGACAACGTTTTGGTTATTCTGACTATTTATTTTAATCTGAGTGCATGACAAACAGTTTGGAGCCAGATCAGACGCCGGGTTACCCGGCGTCTGATCTGGCTCTAAACTGTTTTCAATGGGGAAAATAGTTTTAGCATAAACACGTTTAGTGGGAAAGAATACCGTCTTCTATACTGTATGTTAAAACTACTCCAGGACGTAATTCTTTCCCAATAAACGTGTTTATGCTAAAACTATTAATCTGGCTTGTGACCAGGTTCTAAATTGTTTACCAGTCAGATTAAAAAACCTAGACAGACAAGTCATTGTCTTCATTTAGTGCATTGCGATTCGTCCGCGTTTAAACGGGAAAGAATAAAGTCTTCTCTACTGTATGTTGACTATCCAGATAGTTTGTCAGAAATTTCAATATTTTGCATTTTATTGCATTGCAGTTGTGTGTACATGTAGTTCCGTTTTAACGGGAAAGATTAACGTATTCTCCACCAAAGAGCATCAAATACAGTGTACAAGGAAATAATGGAAGGATACACATGTATTGATGATTGGCAACAAGGGCTTAAACTTGAACAAGAGTACTAGAGTATAGTAGCAGTAGAGATGTAGAGTGAAAGAGAGATAAATGGACAGACACACATGCACAGATACCAGAGGGTGAGCGACATAGAAATACAGGCAGGAATGAAAGACAGACATACACAGGGAGAGACAGAGGCAGCGATAGAGAGAGAAAGTGAGGGAGAGACAGAGAGACATAGTCATGGGGACAGAGACAGAGGGATTTTAAAACACTTAAACAGATATTCAGACACAGACTGACATACATACATACATAATGCATACAACCAGAGTTCCATGTAGCTAGGTAGGGAAAGAGAAACGAACATACATACATTTGCAGACAGACAGACAGACAAACAGACAAACAAATAAATAGAAAATGAGATAATAATGCCTGCAAAACGGTTTATTGGGCATAATAAATTACATGACTTCACAAACACATGACCCCACATGTGCACACGCCCTTGGTCTTGTCAGCTTCCCCGTATAGGCTTGGTTCCCTGCATATGTCACCTGCATAATTATTATGTTTTGTCGTACTGTCGTATAAACAGAACTGTTATTCTATTATTCATGAAGAGTTGGCACGCGTGGTACCTGTCGTCGTTATAAAGTCAGTCAATAACAGAGCTATATCTTGTCTGTCAGTCGATATCTTACATGATTCGTATGACAGAAACTAAGATACTCTAAATAGTTTATGATTGTAATACGGTAAAACTTGTCTTAAACGATCGCTTTTAAGGCATGATGCGTGGATTAAACCTATCGCTAAAGATTGGTCACTGCTTAATATAGGAAAAATAATGCAGAAAGCTCCTGTAGGAGCTTTCTGCATTATTTTTACCTGCATTAAGCAGCTTCATGTTTTATAGAATGACTAAAGGTGCTATACTGAATGATCGCTCTATACAAGTTGGACTGTAAACGTAGGATATTACGGTTTTATTAGTCTCATATGTGTAGCCTGGATAGGACAAGCATTTACTTGGTGACAACAAGTGTAATATAGAACGTATTCGTCACTGTCTTTTTCCTGGAGAGTTCAGGTAATACTTTCTTTTCTAACTTCACTCATGTGGATGCAGTTTTAACCCTTTTCATGCTATTTAAGCATATTATTTCAAGTTTTTTTTTAAATTTTTATCAGGGTCTGTTTCTTAGATTCTTACAGACTTTGACATTCGTACAGTGGAGAATGTGTTATTCTTTCCCAATAAACGCGTTTACGCTAAAACTATTATTTGCAGTGCAAACAGTTTGGAGCCAGATCAGACGCCGGGTAACCCGGCGTCTGATCAGGCTCCTAACTGTTTGCCACCAAGGTAAACAAGAATTATCAGAATTGTCCAAAAGTTGTTCTTTTCTTCGTTTTAGTGCTTTGCGTTTGCGTACGTTTACGTTTAAACGGGAAAGAATAACAGATTCTCCACTGTAAGTACAATGTACATACACTATTTCCTTAGGAAAAGTTTTCTTAATTTATTAGCCAATATAATAGTCCATTTGATAGATGTTAATACATGTACAAGTTTTGAAGCTTGCAAAGCTTTATCAATGAATACAGTAAAACCTCTCTAATACGACACCTGAAAGGTAGGCTTATTGATTGCATTTAGACAGGTGGCAGCTTAAAGCAAGATGATGGTAACGCGGAAAGCTCCTATATGCAAGCATTTGATTGGTTTGATTTGAGGTTTTGCTTGGCAAAAGCTCAAAACTGACCAATGAAATGCTTGAGAACGATATCAGACCCAATTAAAAGACATTAGCAAAAGCTCAAATATGGCAAATCAATAAGCTCGAGAACAATGTCAGACCCAATCAAAGGCTTTAGCAAAAGCTCAAATATCAATAATAAAATGCTTGTGAACGAGCTCAGACTGAACCCAAAAGCGTATATATATAACTCCGATGTATATGGTATAAGGTTATGGAGCCTGTTACAAATTCTGTGTAAAATAGAAGGAATGGTGTTGATACATTCATTAAACAGTTCTACAACCGGAATGTCAAAACATACACACGCATTTCGAAAATTAAGTTTATGAAATTGCTACGATCTGCAAGATTAACCCGTATTGCATCAGGGTCAACACTTTAAGAAGAACGTATATTATATACAGTGGAGAATCTGTTATTCTTTCCCAATAAACGCGTTTACGCTAAAACTATTATTTGCAGTGCAAACAGTTTGGAGCCAGATCAGACGCCGGGTAACCCGGCGTCTGATCAGGCTCCAAACTGTTTGCCACCAAGATAAGCAAGAATTATCAGAATTGTCCATAAGTTGTTCTTTTCTACGTTTTAGTGATTTGCGTTTGCGTACGTTTGCGTTTAAACGGGAAAGAATAGCAGATTCTCCACTGTACGTCCCTGACTTTAAGCAGTTCATTTAGCAGTTTTGTCATTATTCGACACGATAGTGGAGCAAACTGTTTCATAATTTTTTATGTAAACTGATACATTAAAATCTGTAACCGGTGAACATTCTTTTGATCGACATTTTAAATAAACAATTTGTACTTTGGAAATTGGTTTAATAAAAGATATACAGTGGTGAAGACGTTATTTTCCCCAAATAAACGCGTTTAAGCAACAACTATTATTTCGATTGAAAACAGTTTGAAGCTAGATCAGACGACGGGTCACCAGGTGTCCGATCAGGCTCCAAATTGTTTGCCACTTAGATAAAAATGAAAAGTCAGCATTATCGAAAAGTTGTCATTTTCTACATTTTATTGCATTTCCTTTGTGTTTCGTTTGGGTTTAAACTCCACTGTACAGTGGAGAATCTGTTATTCTTTCCCAATAAACGCATTTACGCTAAAACTATTATTTGCAGTGCAAACAGTTTGGAGCCAGATCAGACGCCGGGTAACCCGGCGTCTGATCAGGCTCGAAACTGTTTGCCACCAAGATAAACATGAAATATCAGAATTGTCCAAAAGTTGTTCTTTTCCACGTTTTAGCGCTTTGCGTTTGCGTACGTTTGCGTTTAAACGGGAAAGAATAACAGATTCTCCACTGTAAGTACATGTATATAGCAAACGATTCTGTAATAGGCGAAGAGTTTAGACAAGGTTACCATTTTACTGTCATTGACGCCAAAAGGCGCCTTTGCAAACATTTCGGACCCTGATCAGACGCCGTATTTGAACGCGGCGTCTTATCAGAATCTAATCTGTTTGATACTCGTTTCGAAATTTCGTCAGTCATACATGTACTGCCTTAGGACTTAACTTTGACACGATATTTCAGGCAAGAATAATGAAACAGACGATAATATTGCGGCGAAGGGGTAAACAACTCCTGATAAAGACGATGAAACTACAGTGGAGAATCTGTTATTCTTTCCCAATAAACGCGTTTACGCTAAAACTATTATTTGCAGTGCAAACAGTTTGGAGCCAGATCAGACGCCGGGTAACCCGGCGTCTGATCAGGCTCCAAACTGTTTGCCACCAAGATAAACAAGAATTGTCAGAATTGTCCAAAAATTGTTCTTTTCTACGTTTTAGTGCTTTGCGTTTGCGTACGTTTGCGTTTAAACGGGAAAGAATAACAGATTCTCCACTGTATAAGCAACTATTCGACTGGATGTCAAGCTGAATTACTTCACGTTCAGATTCCGTTCTTTGTCATCAAATATAATCATATGCTTTGTAGTTCCCCCGTCAAACGCTGCTCTATGTTGTCAAAAACATGGTGTATCTTAACAACAGTGTTATTTTAGCGTGTTGACATGTAATGAAATTGGTTTCCGCATTCCAGTGATATTTTTTCACCGACAAAATATATTCTGCATTTTTTGACATTTTTAGGTTATTGGCATTTGTCAGGAGAATTTTTGAAATAAGAAAACTTTCGAATAATATTCAATTGATTTACTTTGTAACTTTAACCCATTAACAGCTACAGTGGAGAATCTTTGATGTAAGAAAACTTTCGAATAATATTCAATTGATTTACTTTGTAACTTTAACCCATTAACAGCTACAGTGGAGAATCTTTGATATAAGAAAACTTTCGAATAATATTCAATTGATTTACTTTGTAACTTTAACCCATTAGTGACACGTACATACGTCATTACAAACAGGGTCCAAGGTTATAAAGCGTTTTAGCTGAGTCTGAGTGTGTTCTCAAACATTTGATTGGCCAGATTTGAGCCTAGGCTCAAATCTGACCAATCAAATGCTTGAGAACGACTTTAGACTCAACTGAAAAGCTTTATAAAATTGGACCCAGTGTACCAGTGATGAGTAATCTTGCCCTATGCAAACAGTGAAAAAAGGTGAAAATGGACACTTCATATTAATTTGAGTTATTTCCGTTTAAAGTTCCATGACTTTTACGCCAAACAGGCTTGAATAACTTCCATTTGAATTAAGTAAGAAACCTATCACGTTTGGTGATGATAATTATGTTCATAGTGTTTCCTAAAATACGAAAGTATTTACGAAAATGTCACTAGTCTTAACTGTTTTGCTGCCACAGACACAGTCACCTTTATTTACCCAGCGTCTGATCTGGTTTCAAACTGTTTGCATAGGAAATACTAAATTTAGCCTAAACGCATTTGGGGGGAGGGGGGGGGGGGGGGGGGGGGGTAACGTTTTCTTCACTGTAACCTTTGAAATGCAAATAACTTGAACAGAGAGGTGTTTAGGTTACAAGCACAATGGTTTAATTAATTAACACGTTCAAACCTAGCGACGAGTATACTCGTTACATGTATTAACAAACGGTGTCTTTGTGAAGAGTATACATGTATTTGTTTTATGCACTTTACAGTATAGTAGATCCTGATTAGAGGGTTCCAACAGGAGTCCTCTGATCAGGGTCTGCACTGTTTGCCAGTTTACAATAGATTATTAAAATCAACCCTTAATAATCAAAAAACGAACAAGACTAAATAGGAAATTGGAGTGGTCCATCAACAGTTTCAGGGGTGATTGAGTTAACAGTAGTACATATTGTTATTACAAGTATCACCTGCGCTGTACGTTATGATAGTCCATTCTGTGTCATTGTTATCGGTAAATTATCAGTTTTAACAACGGTAGTCGTAGGTTGATAATCAAGGGCAGTAGCACCTCGCTACTGTTGAGAGGGTGTTATTCTTTCCCAATAAACGCGTTAACGCTAAAACTGTAAAGTGTTTGGTGCCAGAACAGATGCCGGGTAACCCGGCGTCTGATCAGGTTCCAATCTGTTTGCCACTCGGATAAAATTGTAGAATCATACTTGTCAAACAATTGTAACTTTCACCATTTTATTGAAATGCGTTCGAGTTATATTAGTCACTCATATGATACTCCTTCCCGCATGGTGTTAAGTACAGGCTAACAGTGGAGAAAACGTTATTATTTCCCGTTTAAACGAAACGAAACGCAAACGCAAACGCAAAGCACTAAAACGTAGAAAAGTGCAAGTTTTGGACACTTTTGATTTTCATGTTTATCATGGTGGCAAACAGTTTGGAGCCTGATCAGACGCCGGGTTACCCGGCGTCTGATCTGGCTCCAAACTGTTTGTAATTGAAATAATAGTTTTAGTGTAAACGCGTTTATTGGGAAAGAATAACGTTTTCTCCACTGTAACAGTTTAAAGCTAGGTGCATTTTTAAGAAATCCCCTACCTTGAACCTTTCCCCAATATAGAAGGGCCTTTTAGCGCATTTAATTTATTCTTCCACTGAAGAAAATAGATCCAATTTATTCAGTCATAAAACGTACCTTAAGAATTTCTAAACCATAGCAGGTGATGGTTTAAATACTCAAGGCGCATTCTGCTTAATTCAACCTGCTTCAAGTGACAAGTGGTCACCTGTCTTCAAAACTAGAAACAGGATATGGAGTTAAGGGTTGAACATTGAAACTAAACATTTCTCTGAGTGGGCGTTTAAGTTAGGGTTTACTGTAGACACTGCAGCCCTTTATCACTCTATATTGGCAGTTAAGCTCACCTGCTTGACATGGGGTGACCTTTATGATTATACATTATACAGTGGAGAACACGCTATAATATACGTTTAAACGACAGTTAAATGTAGAAAATGACAATTTTGAAAAATATTTACAAACAGTTTTAATTATCAAGGCATACATGTGAAAAAAACAAAGAGCGAAGAGCTCGTGCAGGAACTGTCTGCCTCAGTTTTTCAAGAAACTGCCATTTTTCTACGTTTTGTTGCCTTGCCTGTGAGTCTGTTACGTTTTATCATATTCAATCCATTTGTGAGGGTATTGCAACGGACTCCTCTGTGCTTTCTCGAAGATTGCATTAAAGATATACAAGGGTGGTCGAAAGACATTACAGCGTTCGTCCATACTTGTGGGTGCTTTTGTTTGTGGTCTAGAATACCCAAAAATATATATGATACTTACTCATATACTTGGTATTATATATTTTTGTCATTTTAGGCCACAAACACACCCTACGTTCTGACCCCCTGTGTATGGTCCATACAGGAAAAAACCCATTTAATATGATACAGCAAACAGTTTAAACCCTGACCCTTACGCGGCGTCTCATTAGGGTCTACACTGTTTGCTATGGTACTAGGCTTAAAACGAATAACAAATTATTATCTTTCGTTGCACCTGCACGGGTTTCACATGGGTTCTTATCATTGTCTCCATTGTTTAAAGCTTTAGCATGCCATTCCTTTGTCTGTAAACCTGCAACAGTCCTGAGATATGAATTACTCTCATATGACATACTGTAGCAAATATCGTCAGAATATCATAAAATTTTCAATCCAGATAAAACGTGACTTTTCTCGATTTTGCCACATAAGCATGTTTTACAAATTCTCACCGTGCGTGCTAAAATGATACATTTGGTTGGAGGCTCCGGGTTACAATCAACAGGACCCGCTTATCAGATGATATAACGTGTTACATTTATATGATAATAGGGCGTAGAGTAAAAATCGATGGGAAAATACGGTAGATCTATAATCACGAAGCCGTTTAATTGTTCCCTTCACATGAACGAGGCTACAGGAGCCTTAAACACGACACAGCGGGGGAGGACATTGTCATGCTTACAGTGGAGAATCTGTTATTCTTTCCCGTTTAAACGCAAACGTACGCAAACGCAAAGCACTAAAACGTAGAAAACTGCAACTTTTGGACAATTCTGATATTTCATGTTTATCATGGTGGCAAACAGTTTGAAGCCTGATCAGACGCCGGGTTACCCGGCGTCTGATCTGGCTCCAAACTGTTTGCACTGCAAATAATAGTTTTAGCATAAACGCGTTTATTGGGAAAGAATAACAGATTCTCCACTGTATGCTATTTAACCCACTACCCCACAAATACGTCTTTTTACGCCTTTAATTAATTCCCAATTTATTCTTCCAATTTATGCAGTCATGAATTTATATTATAAGAAATATTTTCTATATTCTAACAGATGGTAGCTTAAAGCAGGCTGAAAGTAAAGCAGAATGCGCCTTAATGCGCATTTTGCTTTACTTTCAACCTGTTTTAAGTGGTCACCGATCTTCAATTCTTAGAAACAGGCTATGGGGTAATGTGTTAATCTTTTCCTTGGCAAACAGTTTGGAGCCAGATCAGCCACCGAGTACATGTAACACGACGTCTGATCAGACTTCAAACTGTTTCTGGATTGTAAGTAATTCTGTTTTACATAAAGACTGTTTTTAAGGAGTGTTGCTCGACCCCGTAATTTACTCCGGAACCTGCACATGTGACTTTTGTCACTTTGATTTTAGTTAATTACAGTTTTCAACAATGACGTCATATCACGACGTGTTACTTTTTATTTTGAACAGAATAAAGTCTGTTTTCTAAGACCCCTCTCAGTTTGTTGTTATTCCACCAATTTAGACTTAGCGGATATTACATGTCATGGATCTGGCTGACTGGCATACAGTCTTAATCCGGGGATCTCCGGGTGGATCATCTACCTAGTCAATCCGTCCTCCGAATACGGCATTAATAAATCCCACCGCTTCCACGTCCTTTACAGTTGGGGAAGACGTGTACTACCTTTCCCACAAAATGCGTTTGTAAATCCTAATTGTGTATCCATTGTATAGCCAGATCATACGCCGGGTAACTGGGCGTCTGATCAGGCACCAGACTAATAACCATCCACATAGAAATGATTGGTCAGACAAGTTGAAAATGTTGTCATTTTCTCCATTTTATATAATATTATAGTGTTTATATACATGTTTATAGTTTGGTTTATACTGAAAACACATCTTCTCCAATGTACAATGGAGAAGACGTTATTCTTTCCCAATGAGCGTGTTAACCTTACGCGAAAACTATTACATTTATTTCCAATACAAACTGTTTGGAGCCAGATCAGACGCCGGTTAACCCGGCGTCTGATCAGGCACCAAACAGTTTGCCACTCAGATTAAATTGATGGGTTAGAAATTTCAAAAATGTGTAATTTAGTGCATTGCTTTTGCGTTTCGAACGCGTTTAAAAAGGAAAGAATTACGTTTTCTCCACTGTACATGTACTTGTCGTTAACCTATGCTTGATGTACGCTTAATATGCTGCTAGGCGAACTTGGTTTAACTTATGCCAGTTTCCAATTTAGTCTAGTACAGTACGTTTTTACATAATTAAGGTTGATCAGAGGTACAGTGGAGAAAACGTTATTCTTTCCCAAATGAACGCGTTTACGCTAAAACTAATATTTTCATTGCAAACAGCTTGGAGCCAGATCAGACGCTGGGTACATGCAACCCGACTTCTAATCGGGTTCCTAACTGTTTGTCACTCAGATTAAAATGGACATTTAGAATTGTCAAAATGTTGTCGATTTCTCTATTTTGTTGCAATTCGTTTGCATTTCGTTTGGTGTTAGAACGTTGGAGTCCTCTAATCTTGAGGTCTACACCATTGGCATTGGAATCGGACTAGTGTACTCTTTAGATATAAACTGTTTGTAAATTGACGAGTATACTCAACGCTAGGGTTGAATGTGATGAATAACTGTTGCAAACCAGCAGAATACCTTAAAGATTACCGCGAATCTATAGCAGACGACATTTTCCCAGGAGCACGACGTCTCGAGACCTCCCTTTAGAGACTGCGACTGTCTATCATTTTGATTCCCATCATGTTGCTTTTCCATAACAAACATTACCATGTTCACGTGGGCGTATAGCTAAATTAGTTGTTTCAATCCTGGCGTACAGTGGAAAGGACGTTAATCAATGCCAATAAACGCGTTTACGTTAAAACTATTATATCCACTGCAAACAGTTTGGTAACCCGGCGTCTGATCTGGCTCCAAACTGTTTGTCATTGAGATAAATATAAATCGTTAGATTTTCAAAAACAAAAGTCATTTTCTTCATTTAATTGGGATGGCGTTTGCGTTTAGTGTTGTTAAAACGGGAAATAATAACATATTTCCCCACTGTAACTCGTCCTACAACTTTGTCACGCGTATTTTATAGAATCTTTCCTGGTCCTGGTCGTAATCCCTTGCGGATTTTGTCGTCTGCTGTAGAATTGTCGCCTGCTGCAAGATTGTCGTCTGCTGTAGAATTGTCGCCTGCTGCAGGATTTGACGTCTGCTACAGATTTGTCGTCTGCTGTAGAATTATCGCCTGCTGCAATATTGCCGTCTGCAACTAATTGCAAACTTACTTTATACGTTTTTTTTAAATGAATGTTCATGGACGTTCTGTGGAAAAGACGTTATTGTTCGTCATTTAGATAAAACTAAGAGTAAACGTATTGAAATTAAATGTAGAAAAGGAATGGTTATTGAAAAATGTTGAAGATATTTGTTAGTACTGAGTGGCAAACAGTTTGGAGCCTGATCAGACGTCGGTTAACCAGACATTTGCTCTGATCCAAAATTGTTTGCAATGGGGATAGCTTCTTTTTCAATGTATAATTTCACACTAAACCATAGTGCCAGCCTCCCGGGAGTATTGAAAGATATGAAAAGTATTATATCTCGATCAAACCCTATGTTGTTCCTATGCATGACTGCTAATGAATATATAGTGGAGAAGAAGTTATTCTTTCCAAATAAACGCGTTTCCGTTGAAAACAGTTTGGAGCCAGATCAGACGCCGGGTATCCCGGCGTCTGATCAGGCTCCAAACTGTTTGCCACTCATATTCAAAAAGTCGATTAGAAGTGTAAATGTTGGCACAGCATAATGGTTTGGTCGAGACGTCACGTTGGATGGAAACACACGCTGAAAGATAACGTGTTGGCTTCCTTTTCTCTGGGGCCCTTTAAAACTGTTACCACTTCAGTTAAAATTGTCTACAACGTATTTCATTAACCTTTAACTTTTTACCTTTTATTTAATAGCATTTGCGGTTAGTTTCGTTTAAATTATCACCCACTCTAGCTGGGTATTATAAGAATTATTATGCTGTTGAGATGTCATCTGTTTTTATCAACCCTTCTAAGTATCATCTACTGAAGAAGAAAAAAAGAATTCTACAAGTATTACTTGTACTTGTACCAAAGTGAGTGTTCTAAAACGATCAGTGTATGAATGTCAATACGTTTTGATCCAGATCAGACGCCGAGAGTGTCAGGCATCTGATTAGGATTTAAACTGTTTGAATATATTGTACTATTCAACCTCTTGGTACATGTAAGGGATAACGTGTTATTGTCTGTCTAGGGATAAGGGATGCTGATTTCTCTCAATTTTTGTCAAACGTATGAAATTTGTCAATTTTATAGGAATTCTGGCTCATATTCCAGTCAGCATCTTGCGTACAATCAAGCTTGCATTACAGTAGAGAATCTTTTATTCTTTCCCAATAAACGCGTTTACGCTAAAACTATTATTTGCAGTGCAAACAGTTTGGAGCCAGATCAGACGCCGGGTAACCCGGCGTCTGATCAGGCTCCAAACAGTTTGCCACTCAGATAAAAATGAATTATCAGAATTTATTCAATGCAGTATTTCTGACTACTACTCTACATTACGTGGCTCATTCATACAGTAGAGAAAGCGTTATTCTTTCCCAATAAACGCGTTTACGCTAAAACTATTATTTGCAGTGCAAACAGTTTGGAGCCAGATCAGACGCCGGGTAACCCGGCGTCTGATCAGGCTCCAAACTGTTTGCCACCAAGATAAACATGAATTATCAGAATTGTCCAAAAGTTGTTCTTTTCTACGTTTTAGTGCTTTGCGTTTGCGTACGTTTGCGTTTAAACGGGAAAGAATAACAGATTCGCCACTGTACATATGTGACTGTTACATGTAAACACAGGACCAATGTAATGCAAAACGCTTCTAAAGGCGCTGAAAAGCAGCGTTCTGTTTATGTCGTTTTCCTGCATAACCTTCATGTTTTCTTTTTATAGTTCTGTGCTTTTTCGAAACATGACTGCTTAATACTGATATGTCTGTACAAAAATGTACATGAATTTACAAGACATATCATTTATCAATATTGGGGGAACTCTTAGCCTTTCTGATAACTGCTGTAAAAAGTTTGGATTCAGATGAGACGCCGAGTGTCTCGGCGTCTCATCTGTATCCAAACTTTTTAACACTCCGATCATATTTTCCAAAAGAAATGACAGAAATATCAAACTCTGAGAATTGCCGCAGACGACAGTTTTTGCAGACGACACTTAGTCTAGTCTTGATCAGCCTCGTTCTGGTTAAAGCTGCTGTCTCCATTCTAAATCTGCATTTAACGCCTCTTGTTATGGAAGCAATGACGTCATTGCGACATAGGATATCCGATTAGTTTCCAACAGTAACAATGTCCTCGCCGAATTCGAATATAGTCGATTTACAAATGTAGCAAACAGTTTAGATCCAGATCAGATCAGACGCCGCGTGAAAAAGCATTTCCTTGCCGAAATCGCATAAAGTCGATTTACAAATGTAGCAAACAGTTTAGATTCAGATCAGACGCGCGTCTGATCTGAATCCAAACTGTTTGACACTGGTATTGAACTTTCATCAGTCATACTGCTTTAAATTTAACTTTGAAACAGTCATGTAGACAACAATATTGAAGCAGACGACAATATTGCGGTGAAGATGTAAAATACTCACGATACAAACTCACGATAAAGGTTGGTGTGAAATGGTTAATTTAAATAGCTTCTGATACGACATCATTTTAGTCCCATTGTGGCTTAGACGATTGCAGACCAGTCACAATCCTTTCAATAGTAAGCGTTTTCTGTGAGCAGATATTGTTTACAACCTCATGTAACTTAATTAATTCAAAGGTGTATATGAAGTTATGAACAGTGGAAAAGACGTTATTCTTTCCTAAACGCAGATACAATTCAATAAATTGTTGAAAATGGCAGCTGTTTTTTCTAAAGATTTGACGCCTTATTTTATTTGAATGGCAAACAGTTTGCATCATTACTGTTTGCAAAGAACATTATAGTTTTTAGCATTAACGCGTTTACTGGGAAAGAATAATGTTATCACGTTTTCGCCGTTAGCGGACAAAGAGTTAATTAATACCCTTTAATCACTTACGATCATATCATAGTACTATTGAAGAGTAGCAGTGCACATATTTTATTGTCTTTTTAAATGTTTTATATTGTCATGCTGTATAATGAATAGAGAAAGAGACACATTAATACATATACCGTTAAATTGTAAAGGGGGGAATACGTTATATTATTCTTTCCCGTTTAAGCGTTAATGAAACACAAAAGCATTGCAATAAAATTGAGCAATTTACAACTTTTAACATTTCTTGCCACTAAGTTAAAAATGGAACGTAAGATTCTGAAAAAAGCTGTCATTTTCTGTAATTTATTGCCTTACTTTTGTCGTTTATTTGGGTTTAAACGGTAACAAAGAGGGTTGTAGGCTAAGCACAGCCGTAGTTGGTAACATGCTTGCAGCATCTGTGTAAACTATCCTATCCTTGATTGGAAAGCATATTGAAGAATAAATACCTTGTTTTGTATACAGTAATTACATATAACTATAGCTGTAAACAGCTTGTGTATACAGTGGGGAAGATTGTATTATTTCCAAATAAACGCGTTAGTACTGAAATCATTATTACAGTCATGTTTACATGTATCTTCCACTGCAAACAGTTTGGGCCCTGATCAGACGCCGGGTTATCCGGCGTCTGGTCAGGCCCCAAACTGTTTGTAATTATATTAAAATGAATCGTCATCAATTTTGAGAATGTGTCATTGTGTACGTTTTCTTGCATTGGTTTTGTGTTTGGTTTCGTTTAGATGGGATAGAATTAGTCCCCACACACCGTATGTTACATACATGTATACATTGTAGTTTACATTCCAAGCTGTGCTGTATTGTTTTGACTAACGGACATGATTGAAAATGTTGATGCATTCCAAACCAACGCATTTATAATCAAATACCTGATCTTTGTTGCCAACAGTAAAATAGAGTCAGGCTAGACTCCGAGTAACGTAACCACAGTAGTTGTCTGCTTTACTCCCATACCGCTTGAATCAGCACCTTTTCATAAGCACAGTTGATAATACATGCAAATGATAATTATACAGGTTTGTCTATTACATGTATTACATTCGGCTTTGTAACGAGTATACATGTATATTAAGGATTGATTTTAAAAATATATTGCGAATAGACAAACAGTGTACACCTTGATCAGAGGACTTTTGCAGGATAACTCTGATCAGAGTCTACACTGTTTGAATAGGACAAATGTACACTTCACATGTACATGTAAATGTACACTGTTAATAATGACAAGTACAAGTATATATAAAAGGACTACACGTAAACTATGAAATTGGAATTGTCTTTTTGATATCCAAGGGGCGTTAGAGTTAAAGTAAACGGTTTTAATAAGTGAGATATTCACTCTTCGTTCTGGGTCATGACAACATTTTGTTTATGATGGTTTTGCATGAAATTTCACAAAATTCGGTCATATTTCTCATAACATATGACCCGGGCACCGAATTTTGTCAAGTTCAAATTCGTTAAGTAATGTGACATAGGAGTGGTCGGTATTGAGCAAATAAACACCGTCTTGGCGAGACGAATCTAGATTTGTTTAGGAACAATAAACTCTTAGATTTTTAAAGAGATTGAAAAACCAGATGGTGTATTTCCAAAAGAGAGATAGAGAGGATGAGAAAGAAAAAAATATTCGGAAGCAATATCAATATTGCTTTCGAGTATTTACATGTAGGTATGCATATCTATAAGGACACATCCACTTCTATATATGGAAAAGATCGAATTAAGCAATGTTTGCCTTCGATCTAGTCATCTTTAAGATATTGTTAGCGCATTGTGCACTATATGCATGTATACTGTACATATATACAAATCAAACTATCTTGGAATAAAATGTGATTAAATTATAAAACAATACATACTACAATCATGTTACTATTATAAGAAAATAATATTTGCGTGCTGATATACTGGGCGCCTGAGTCGTGCCCTGAGAAAACCTGCCCTATTGCATTGCAACGTTGTACAGACCAAGCACTGCTGTCATCACAGGCTCTGTACCTGGATTTGGTATACAATTCCAAATACTGTATATAAAACGGATACGTACATGTAACATGCTTCAGATGCATGTACATGGGTGTCAAACAGTGTAGATCAATGTCAGTCGTGGCGTCTTTTGTATGGCAGCTGGCCTTTATCTACACTGTTTGCAATGCAATAAGTCAGGTTTTGTCATGGCACGGCTCAATTTTGTGTTAGTCCCAATCTGGCTTTCTGTCTCTATAAACACTTGCAGTAAAATGATAACAGAGTTCATGTAAAGTGGATCATGTGTATTTTCACATTTAAACGAAATTAAACGCAAACGTAACAACGTAAAAACGTAAACAAAGACAGTTTATTGAAATTTAGACAATTAAATTTATTATTTAGATATTAGTGGCAAGCAGTTTGTTGCCTGTCTAGACACCGGGTTCCTCGGCGATTGCCTTTGCAGGGAACATAATTGTTTAAGCACAAACAAGTTAAATAAAAAGAGTACTCGTCCCTGTGGAGAACTCCTATACAAGAACTGCCTTTTCTAGGTCCACTGTTTGCAAAACTTTAAACAATACTGATTGGTGGTTGGTTCCCTTCTCGTAATAATATGATGCGTGTTGTATATATGTTAATGTTGTTTGTGGACCATATTGGAAACTGGTTTGTTTGTTTGATATCAAGTATGTTATACACATGAAATAAAGTCGTTATTATTATAATAGTTATTAAATGGAACAAAATAACGTCAGCTCTACGGTGCATAATGTTTTGACCGTGTTTTCCAAACCCACATCGTCCAATAGGAAGTTCAGTAGGTTTATCAACTATGATATCTTCTATCGTAATAGTTTTCTCTAACCACACGTCTAGTGGTTATTTTGACGCGACTATGACACCAAGTTCAGTGGACGGCCTTGGGCCATCTATCCTCCGTCACTCACCACGTATAAGGAGTGTAAATACAGTGGAGAATACATTATTATTTCCAAATAAACGCGTTTATGCTAAATCTACTATTTCAATTACAAACAGTCTGGAGCCAGATCAGACGCCGGGTAACCCGGCGTCTGATCAGGCTCCAAACTGTTTGCTACTCAGGTAAAACATAAACCGCCAGATATTTTTTAAATGTATAGTTTTTGCCATTTTAATGCAATGCGTTTGCGTTTTGTTTGCATTTAAACGGGACAGAATACCGTCTTTCCACTGTAGTCTGGTCGGATCTAAATAGAATCGCTGAGTTAGTGCGTCGTTCAGTTGTAAATTTTATTTATAAAACTAACATTTGTCGTTATAGATGTTCAATGGATATACATTCAGTTTTGTTTCGAAATGTAAGTGAATTCTTAACTATGCAATATCAATATATTTATGATATTTTATTTTTCTTAATAGGGATGTGTTGGTCAGTGTACATATATGTTAATGTATATGTATATATATATCTGCATTAATGTTTGGATGTATAACAGATAGGATCTTGACTATGTATTATTTTGCAAACTATTGTGTAGTCAACCATTGACTGAACTGGTCCATTTGAAGTTTCAGTGGGAAATTACTTAAAGTGTTTGGCAGCATATATATGTAAATCAAAGATATATGGTACATGTATAAGAGGGGAGAAGACGTTTGTCTTTCACGTTTAAATGCAAACGAAACGCAAACGTATTACGATTCTGAACGTTCAGATTAACCTTGACGGTACACAGTATGGAGCCTGGTCAGACGCCGGGTTACCCGGCGTCTGGTCTGGCTCCAAACTGTTTGCAAATGGAATAATTGATTAAGAATAAACGCGTTTATTGGGAAAGAATAACGTCTTATCTACTGTACTATTTAGGCTGCTACAATGCAGGAGTGGAGCTGTGGTTTGAAATAGCGGGGGCTGACACAGTGGGCGAAATTGATATTTACAAATGAATCCAATACATGTAACCTATACAGTGGAGAGGACGTCACAGTGTGGGTGCAATTTAAACAGTGGAGAAGACGTTATTCCTTCCCAATAAACGCGTTTAAGCTAAATCTCTTATTTCCAAAGCAAACAGTTTGGAGCAAGATCAGACGCCGGGTAACCAGGCGTCTGATCATGCTCCAAACCACATGTTTGCCACTCAGATTGAAAGGAATAGTCAGAATTGTCAAGTTGTTATTTTTCTAAATTTGACTGTTCACATTGCATTTGCGTTTCGTTAGCGTTTAAACCGGATATGATAACAAATTATCCACATTTTTGTGTATACGTTGTTTAAAAGACAAATATCTTTCCCAATAAACGCGGTTATAAAGAGTGTTTCAACTGCAAACAGTAGAGAACAAGATCGGACACGGGGTGCTGTTCTTACAGTTCTAAATTGTTTGCCACACACGCTTAATATAATCGTCAACATTGCCAAGAAATTGCAATTTTCTAAAGTTTAGTGCATTGCGTTTCGTTTACTTTAAACGTGATTCAAGCCCATCGTTTTCTCTTTGTATCGCTTGAAGGATGGGGTGGTGTTAATGAATACATTGATGTAAAGTTTAGTCCATTAAAACAGTTAACTTCAATTACTATGCGTCTTACATGGCTTCAAACTGTTTGCAATGGGAATCGTTCTTTGAATCGTTACCATCCCATATTCTGGGATGGAATATAACGTATTTCCCTTTAAATCAACGCCCACAATGTTGTAATCCCTAAATAAACTGCATTTCCAGCACTATGGCTGGTCAGAGTCTACTCTTTTTTTGCCATGCCAGAACATTTTTGGTTTCCCTGTCTGTGGTACTGCAAAAACAGTGAGGAAGACGTTTTGCTTCTTTGAGAAAAAATAGTTATATATACATATTATGCTCATTGCAAACAGTTTGGAGCCAGATCAGACGCCGGGTTACCCGGCGTCTGATCAGGCTCCAAACAGTTTGTAACTTAGGAAAGGACAGAAACATATAGTTAGTGTATAAATCTCTGGTAAGGATAACTCGCCAGATTTTGAAAACAAAACTTGGTTTTTTCCCTACATTTCACTGCACTGCAGTTTTCTTTAGTTTCTCTGAACTTGGGAAAGACCCCATGTACAATGTATAACAATGCCAGTCATGTTCTATTGAGATATGTATCAGTTATATATGGCATGTATCGTTGTTGGCTGTCTTCTACTATCTTGTAATTATTCAATAATGCCAGCCAGTAAGCAGGTGGTCCTGAATAGAACATTCAGGAGCGGATCCACATGTTTAGTTTCTAGTGTACAGCAGAGTAACCCCAGCGTTTGAACTGGCTCCAAAATGTTTACCACTCAAATTTTAAAGAATTGTCAATATTTCTAAAAATTTTGCCATTTTCTACATTGTATTGCATTGTAATTGCGTTCAATTTTGTATAAACGGGACAGAATAACAGTAACTTGTTACAGTGGAGAATCTGTTATTCTTTCCCAATAAACGCGTTTACGCTAAAACTATTATTTCTATTGCAAACAGTTTTGAGCCAGATCAGACGCCGGGTAACCTGGCGTCTGATCAGGCTCCAAACTGTTTGCCACCAAGATAAACATGAATTATCAGAATTGTCCAAAAGTTGCACTTTTCTACGTTTTAGTGCTTTGCGTTTGCGTACGTTTGCGTTTAAACGGGAAAGAATAACAGATTCTCCACTGTACGTTACAGTGGAGAAGACGTTATTCTTTCCCAATAAACAAAAGTTACGCTAAAACTTTTATTCCCATTGCAAACAGTTTGGAGCCAGATCAGACTGCAAACTATTTGCCACTCAGATTAAAATGTACACGTAGAGTCAGAATTGTCAAACATAGACTTTTTTACAATTTTATTGCAATGCGTTTGCGTTTCGTTTGCGTTTATGCGAGGAAGAATAACGTCTTCTCCACTGTACATTTCCACAGGACAGACCTTGATCAAACGTTCTTTTCCATTGCTAAGGCTAAATCTGCAGTAGAACTCCATTAGGACCACCAACAGGAAGTTAGGTTTTCAGTGTTTAAGGAAGGTACATGTAGATGTCTAAAGCAAAACAGAAGAAAAGTAGAAAAATCCTTCCACATCTTCAACGTTTTCTTTTTTAAAAACTGTTATTTTCTATTTAATTGCGTTGCATTTGCGTTTGAAGTCTTCCCCTCCCCACTGTACAGTGGCGAATCTGTTATTCTTTCCCGTTTAAACACAAACGAAACGCAAACGCAAAGTACTAAAACGTAGAAAAGTAGATCTTTTGGACAATTCTGATAATTCATGTTTATATTGGTGGCAAATAGTTTGGAGCCTGATCAGACGCCGGGTAACCCGGTGTCTGATCTGGCTCCAAACTGTTTGTAATAGAAAACATAGTTTTAGCGTAAATGCGTTTATTGGGAAAGAATAACGTTTTCTCCACTGTACATATTGCATGTGTTTCCGCGTTATTGAGAATCTAATCAGCCGCGTAACAATATCTAATATGTGATGTATTAATTAGCTTCTTTTATCAACCCTCTATCTGCTACAATTTCGTCTGCTAAATTTTTATCGTCTGTAATTATTTCTTATCTTTAACTTTAAAGCCATTTTAGCTTACAAACTTACCTGGAGGATCAACCAGTTTGGTACCTGATCAGACACCGCATTTCGATGCGTCTAATTAGGATACAAGCTGTTTGTGTATTCAAGTGAAGTCGAACCTAGCAGACGATGGTTAACTTTATAAAAGAAAGCTCATGGATTTTATTCGCCCGAAGCTATATAGTATCATATTTGTTACATTATGACCTTGACATTCAGGGTCTGTTATCTCGCTGGAAGTCAAAATCCGGAAGGTAATTCAATATCGAAACAAAGAGACAGTTCTGATGAATAGTCATAACACAGGGTTTAAAGACCTTAACCCCATTCAATGCATTATTCCAAGTACAATATTACACTACATTTGTATTTAACTATTTAGTTATTTGCAATCAGTTTGGATCCTGATCAGACGCCGCGTAACGCGGCGTCTGATCAGAATCCAAACTGTTTGGCACTCACTTTATTTTTCGTACATGTAAGTCAAAATATTCATTAAATTAAGAAATAAAAGCAGACGATACGTATTTAAAATTGATGACGTCATGACAGTGAAGAGGATAAGGAAACTTGTTTGAAATGTTCAGTTTACTTAGTCTTATATTGGACAATGGACGCCATGACCTGCGTTTCAGTCAGCATTTTTCAACAAAGGTCATTTTCTACATTTTATTGTATTATACAGTAAAACCTCTGTATTACGGACACTAAAAAGAAGGCTACTTGAGTGTATAAAAGACAGATGACAGCTTAACGAAAGGTGACAGTAAAACAGAAAGCTCCTACAGGAGCTTTCTGTGTTACTGTAACCTTGCTTTAAGCAGTCACCTGTCAGAAACACCTAATAATAAGCACAATTTAGTGGTCGTAATAGAGAGGTTTAATAGGTTTTGTGTTATACCTTTCTTTAAAACGGGAAAGAATAACTTTTTCTCTTGAGTAGGTCTAACACAATATATCAAGTGTGTACTTTTCCATTGATAAGAAACCCCACACTTATTTCGTATTTTGGAATAATCAGAAGCATCTATCAAAGTTTCATGTCATGAATGTCCTCTGA
Source organism: Gari tellinella (assembly GCA_922989275.2). Classification (NCBI taxonomy): domain Eukaryota; kingdom Metazoa; phylum Mollusca; class Bivalvia; order Cardiida; family Psammobiidae; genus Gari; species Gari tellinella. The sequence continues at coordinate 23,345,305 of OV277856.1, read as the reverse complement.
CAGTCTTCTCAGTATATTGTGTTGTCCCTATACAGTAGAACCTCTGCCTTACGACCACTAAAACGAAAACTAATTGATTGGATAAAAGATAGATGACAGCTTAAAGCAAGATGACAGTAAAACAGAAAACTCCTACAGGAGTTTTCTGTTTTACTGGCACATTGCTTTAAGCAGTCACCTGTCGTAAACAAATTATAAATAAAACGATTTAGTGGTCGGCATAGAGGTGTTCTACTGTATTTCCGAAGGAGAGGGGACTAAACAACACAATGATGATGTCTTTCTGCAATGCTGTTATTATCAGTTGATGTAGGCTTCTCATGCAAATTGGCTGAAAACACGCACAGTGTCAGAATTTTGAGTATAGTATACAACATTTGTATGAATAATCTAAATTCTCGCTTTAACTACATGTATCACTCAATATACAGAGGGGAAGACGTTATTCTTTCCCGTTTAAACGCAAACGAAACGCAAAAACATTGCAATAAAATGGAGAAACCTTTTGACAATTTTATAAAATGTTCATTTTAATCTTAGTGGCAAACAGTTTGGTGCCAGATCAGACACAGAGTGCAGTAACTTGGCTGCTTGACCAGGTTCTTAACTGTGTGTCACTTTAATCAAAATTAACTATGTGCATTTTCAAAAACAAGCCATTTTCTACATTTTTAGCTCACCTGGCACGAAGTGCCAATGTGAGCTATTGTGATCGTCATGTGTCCGTCATTTGATATTTCTGACTATTTATTTTAATCTGAGTTGCAAACAGTTTGGAGCCTGATCAGACGCCGGGTTATCCGGCGTCTGATCTGGCTCCAAACTGTTTGCAATTGGAAATTATAGTTCTACTGTAAACGCGTTGATTAGGAAAGAATAACGTTTTCTCTACTGTACAACATGTGTATGAATAATATAAAATCTCGCTTTTACTATTACTCAATATAGAAGACACGTTAATGGCATATACAGTGATGCCTGTATTAACACATGACAGTTAAACCTCTCTAGTCCGACCACAGAATTGTGTTAATTAAAAGGTGTTTACGACGGGTCACTGCTTAAAGCAATGTGGCAGTAAAACAGAAATGTCCTTGCTTTAAGCTATCACTTCTTTCATACAATCAAATAACTTTTTGTTTTATTGGTCGTAATAGAGATGTTTTACTGCACACAATAGCTTTACTGATTTCCGTTTAAACTAAACGAAACACGCAGTGGTACGAAATGCAGAAAATAATAGGTGCTTGGAAATATTAACGATATAGGCCCAATGGGTTAGATTTTTGTTTTAACCCTTTCCCCCAAAGAAGCGCCTTTTAGCGCATTCAGTTTATTCCTCCGCTGAAGAAAATAGTTCCAATTTATACAGTAATGAATACATGTATGTATCATTAGGAATATTTTCTTTATTCTACAATGTACATGTAGCAGGTGGTAGCTTAAAGCAAGCTGAATGTAAAGCAGAAGTACCTAAATGCACATTCTGCTTTACTTTTTATCTGCTTTAAGTAGTCACATATTTTCAAACCTAGAAACAGACTATGGGGTTTGTCATAAACAGAGCAGACGCTTGTTCACAAACTGACATCTTTTCTCTTATTCCTAATCTAATTTACGATGCATCGACTGCATTGATTTATCTATAATAACGTTTGTGGAAAAAAGCAGTTTGGTTGTAGCGAAAATTGCTCCCATAAAGTATTCATGTTGGGAGATAGAGTACATTACAACGTCATATTTCCCCGGAAGTCTAACAGTTAAAACCATTGGACTGGATATTTGGACGGGGAAATATATCGTCTTTTCCATTGTATGTTCGTATCTATCCTCTCATTAAAATTCTGAGTATTTCCTGTGCCACATTTAAGCGAAGAAGACGTTTTCCCCCAATAAATGCGTTTACGTTAAGACTATTATTTCATGTGAAAACAGTTTGGGGCTAGATCAGACTCCAAACTGTTTGTCACTCAGAATATAATACTTAGATCTATAGTCAGAATTGTAAAATAATGTCATTTTCTTCATTTTAGTGCACTGCGTTTGCGCTTGCATTGCGTTTAAACGTGAAAACACTGTTATACATTGTGCGTAATTGAAGAAATGTGTTTGAAAATCAACATTCAGAATTGTCAAAAAAAGTGTTTTCCCCCATTTTATTGCAATGCGTTTTCGTTTCTTTTGCGTGTAAACGGGAAAGAATATCACATCTCCACTGTTTTGTTTAGTGTATACTTTAACTCTTTGATCCCTGAAACTTCACATGAACTATCTCAATTTCAAATTTGACCATAATTGTATAGGGTTGTTTTTAACAATACATGTATATTGCAAAATAATGGCAATCAGTACATACCTTGATCAGAGAGTTCCTATAGTACATGTAGCCCTCTGATCAGCATAGGACAAATGTGCAATGTACTCTCCATTTGTACAGTTTGTTAAGGACGCAAATACGTGGCATTAGGTGCCAATGAGTTAATCATATTTTACAGCCATACTATCGCCTGCCTATACAAGTTACATGTTTTCCTTCAATTTTATTTCAAATTGTAAATAGTTTTAGACACATTTTACTGAAGACGTACATGTATCAATACACAGGGTTACAGATAAGGTTTGGATGCAATTGAGTATTTACTCATTGATATTTTACAGAATCAGGTTTTTCCAATTTTTGGGGGGTATTGGGAGTTTTCGTAATTGGGTATCATTCATATTCTGATTAGGTTTTCGAAATTTCTTTGCTTTTTGCTACATTTCTTTGCTTATTGTTACTCTTTGTTGTGAAAAACAATTGCTTTTTCCACAATTTTAATTGGGTAAATACCCCAATACTACCATTATCTGTAACCCTGATACAAAGCTCAATCAGTTACTCGGCATCTGATCTGGATCAAAATTGCTTGCAAATGCCTCTAACCTCGCCTCTGGCGGTCAACGGGTTAATTGAAATTCAATACAGGATATAGAAATATACAGATCTCGTTAAATCTCGCTAAATCTCGTCATTCTGGTTGTCAGACGGAGGCTGTGAAACCTTTCTCCCGACTTATTGACCTTGTCATGCTCTCTATTTTCTAATTCTTTGCATGCTTGGTAATATTTTCGTTGGCAACAATTGTCGTCTGCTGATTTTCTAAAATCATTTTTTTTTATCAAATTTTGATTTTAATACAGGGTCAGAATGTCAAATAGTTTGGATCCAGATGAGACGCCGCGTTACGCTGCGTCTCATCTGGATCCAAACTGTTTGCAAAGATAATCATGATTTCGCCAATTGTCCATAAAGAGTTGAAGAGTTTCTGTCCGGATAATACGATATTGTTCCGAGTTCACATAGAGAGCAAGGACAGAGCGGATCCTAAACTCATAGAACCCTTGCTGTGAATATAAAGTAAAACCTCTTTATTACGACCACTAAATTGTGTTAATTGTTAGGTGTTAACGATAGGTGACTGCTTAAAGCAAGTCCTAAAGGAGCTTTTCTGTTTTACTGTCACATTGCTTAAGCGGTCAACTGTCTTTTGTACAAACAATCAGTCTTCGGTTGGTGATCGTAATAGCGAAGTTTCACTGTATTTATGTTTTCTTTCACGTTAAAATGAAGAAAAGCGTAAACGCAAACACAAAATGTAAAAAGTTATGTGTTTATGAAAATGTAGATGTTTTGTGTGGTTTCAAATCATATCCTCTGCATAAAATTTGTAATCGGTATTGATTTCTAAAATTTAGATTTATTGATATTTTTGCTGACGAAAGCTCAATACAACTGTCAAACAGTTTGAATTTTGATCGGAACACGATTTATTTTCAGATTCCAAACTGTTAGCAAATGTCAGTTTGCCTCTTGAACCCAAGTACATGTATATGCGTCCTTTTCGAACAGAACAGTGCACATGTCAATACTATACTTATCTTATCCAAACAGTGCAGACTTAGATCAGATCAGATCAGACTCTTACAGGAGCCCTCTGATCAGGGTCTACACTATTTAATCATTTCACAATCTATTGCAAAATCAACTATAAAAAAATAGTCAAATTGACTTATCATAATTGGGAACTGGAATTGTCCATTTGAAGTTCCGGGGGTCAATACGTTACATGGCGCCGGACAGAGGTAGCGTATAATAACTGGCGATGCTATCTCTGTGATCGCATGTTCCAGCAAAATTGTTGTCGTTCCAAATATGACTGACCTTCATGTCGTGTTCAATTACTTCTGCAATCCCCTGAAACATATGGACGTGGAATGAATGTCGTCTGCTAAAAATGACGCCTGCTACTTATTATAAAATACTCTCTATCTTCTTTGCATTTGCTGGTATAAAATCCGTGTAACAAACAGTTTGGATCCTGATCAGACGCCGCGTTAACGCGGCGTCTGATCTGGATTCAAACTGTTTGCAACATTCAAGACATTTCGATTCTTGTATTCGAAGGGATAACATGTCAACTTAGTAGATATTCTTGCTTTTCTAATTAGACCCCGTATAGGTTATCTAATGTGTTTCTGCTGCTGCTACAGTAGAGGACGTTATTCTTTCCCGTTTAAACGCGAACGAAACGCAAATGCATTGCACTTAAATGTAAAAAATAACCTTTTTTTGACATTCCAAACGATTTATTTTTTATCTGAGTCGCAAACAGTTTTGAGCTTGATCAGACGCCGGGTTCTAATCAGTTTGCAATGTACATGTAAATGATAGTTTTCGCGTAAACGCGTTTATTGGAAAAGAATAACGTCTTCTCCACTGTATAACGGAAATGAAACACAACAATTACATGCACATGATTGAAAACCAAAGTAATGATTGAGACCAGAAAAAATGTTGACAATTTTTATTCAGTTAACACCTTGTTACTGGAAGGAAGATGTTATTGTTTCCCAATTAACGCGTTTGTATGATTACAATTACTGGGTACATGTATCTCTAATTGCAAACTGTTGAAGCCGGATCAGACGCCGGGTAACATGTACATACGGTGTCTGATCAGGAAATAAATAGTCATTTTTTGTATGCACAATAGAAAAGACGTTATTCTTTCCCAATAAACGCCTGGTTACTCCAAACTGTTTGTGTGGTGCCACACAGATCAATATGAACAGTTGTCAAAGTGTTGTTATTTTCTACATTTTAGTTGATCAGTGCGTTTGGGTTTCGTTTGCGTTTTAAACGGGAAAGAATAACGCCTTCTCCACTGTATACACATACAACGTATGTTAAGCACTACGAGGAATGACCATGAACCTATAGAACTCTTACAATACCTTGCTGTTACACGACTGATATTTGCAACGGGGTCTGAAATGTATAAACAAAATGTTGAACTCTACAAGGACGACATTCTGCAAGCCTGTGACATTTGTTATGCCATAAAAATCGCAACAAAAGAATGACTCACTTACTGTTACTATTTATTGAGACTATTCCTGCAGAGGTTTAACGGGTTTGATTTGCCTTCAGTTTTGTCATGGTCAATTATAGGGAAAATTTAACCCATTACCCCATAAATACACCTTTTACGCCTTTAATTAATTCCTCTACCCAAGATATACTCCCGATTGATGCAGTCATGAATTTATATTACATGTATAAGAAATTTTCTATATTCTAATAGATGGTAGCTTAAAGCAGACTAAAAGTAAAGCAGAATGTGCCTTAGGCACATTCTGCTTTACTTTCAACCTGCTTTAAGTGGTAATCTATTTTCAAAAAAAAAATCAGGCTATGGGGTAATGGGTTGAGCCATTTTTTATTAGAGAGGTAGATCTACATGTATTCGGTCGAGAAACTGCATCATCAGAGGAAATACACGTGATACATGTGTTTCCCTTTTATTTATTTAAATGAATAGTTTACAGATGGTCATGTTAGAATAGAAATAATATAGTTTATGCCGTTGTTAAATTGTATATGTATATATCAGACAACGGTTGGTCGTTGAAATGCATAGAAATTGACCACTCAGACATTTGGCCTCCGTGGTCAATCCCTGCGCATCAGGTTGATGCGTGCAACTCCCAATCGTTGTCTAACATAGTTTTACAACGGTAGAGCCGCGATTATTTCTTAAGTTTATACCACGATTGTCGTAATTGTGCCTTCCATGAGGTGACTCTACTGCAATAAAGTCAAATTTGTATATAGCAATGATGCTATAAAGGTACAACGGAAGTCATGAATTGCAGATGGTTGAACCGAGATAACAACTACTACTACAAAGAGCTAAAGGAGTTTTATGTAGTGTCTTTTATCTTTATTAACTCATTTAGCCATAGTGACGCATATATGCGTCATTTACCAACTGTTTTCTTGTGGAGAGTACACTTGTCTTATGCAAACAGTGAAGTCTCTTATCAGAGGGCTCCTGTAGGAGCCCTCTGATCAGTGACTTCACTGTTTGTCATGTTTGTCATTTTGCAATTTATTACAAAAAACAACCCTAAATTGTCTAAAATGGACCAGTCTTTATTGCAAACTGGAATTGTCCATTGGAAGTTTCAGGGGAAAATGAACTAAGTATATGTTTGTCTTTTATAGATCTCTACGCTTGTTCCAATGACCTTATTGAATGTTCGCTTAACAGAAGTGTGACTGTACAATGGAGAAGACGTTGTTCGTTCCTGTTTTAAACGCAAACGAACCGCAATGTTTTGACAATTCTGGTTTTGCATTGAGGATGTCGTTGGCGTTCAGTAGCTTTGAGGCTTGCGTTTAATTTTGCGTTGGCGTATGGCATGTTACCTTTGGCTTTTTAACTGTAGTATTGGCTTTGGTGTATGACCTTTTAATAGTCGATAGCTTTTAGTATAAAGGTTTTCGTTTATGGTGTTATTCTTTTCATATTTTAGGCTGACCTTGTCGGTTTGGCGTCAGCATGAATGTTGGCGTGAAAGCGGCGTTGATGTCGACTCTTGCGATAATATTAGTTGCCTCAACATAAAGTATAAGTCGATATTTTACTATGCTCGATCTCTACAAGAAACCCAATTGGAGACAAAAATAGTGTGTGTTGTTGGAAGGGAATTGTTATAGGGAGGGAATTTGACTTACATTTTCAACCAGCTTGAATTCAGATAATACGCCGAGCAACACTGCGTCTGAACTGGATTCAAGCTGTTTGTAACTCGTCACAATGTGTTTTTTTTCTGCCAAAAGGTCCAATATGTGACTTTGAGAAAAACAGTAGACGGCAGTTTTAAGCAAACGATATTGCAGTCGTGCAAGGTTGGACATAATTCAGGGAACAGCGGTAAGCGTTGTTTTACGGAGGGAATCTTTGCCGTTGTAGGGAGGGATTAATGTATAAATAAAAAAATTAAAAACTGCTAAATGCAAACGCAATACAAAAAAAGTAAAATTATAATAATAGTAATAATATAAAATGTTTTAAAAATTATTACCATTATTAGATATTACTATCAAGCAGTTTGGGTACATGTACAGTGGAGAATCTGTTATTCTTTCCCAATAAACGCGTTAACGCTAAAACTATTATTTGCAGTGCAAACAGTTTGGAGCCAGATCAGACGCCGGGTAACCCGGCGTCTGATCAGGCTCTAAACTGTTTGCCACCAAGATAAACAAGAATTATCAGAATTGTCCAAAAATTGTTCTTTTCTACGTTTTAGTGCTTTGCGTTTGCGTACGTTTGCGTTTAAACGGGAAAGAATAACAGATTATCCACTGTACCCGGCGTCTGTTCAGGCTCCAAACTGTTTGCAATGGATGTAATAGCTTGCTGAAAATGCGTTTATTGGGATAGAACAACGTCTTTTACACTGTATTGTTTACGATATATAAAACAGCACGCAGAAAACGAATTATTTCTGTCATTGGTGACACGAAGACTTAACGTGAACCAGAGGAAATTGATTCTAAATTGGACATAATATTTTGTTACATAAGAATAAATGATTTCGAAATCATACATATTGTATTTTAATTTTCAGAGCTGGTAGACTGTATGTTTGCTTAATACAAGGCAGACGTTAAGCAAAACAAAAAACAAAACGCCCCAGTGAAGAGGTTGTTGTCACTCATATTAAAAGAAAGCTGTATACATTTTATAATAGCCAATCATTTATAAATAATAGAAGATCGGGAACAATAACATTTTCTCCCCAGAATATGCTATTCTGGGCAAATTTTCGCCAAACAACTATCCCCTCTGCATTTTTGGTATTTTATGTTGTTTACGTTTTCCAGCTATTTTAACCAACTAATCATGGATAATCTTTATACTGGTGTCATTGAGTTTTTATTTTTATTTCCATTTGACGTCGTTCCTCCCATGTATTTTGTCTTCACACGATCCAGATGCCTTTCTCCTATTTCCCTTAATTGTGATATTGCTTTGTCAAATAAATGTGAAAATTCAGCAGTTTCATTATAACAGCTATCGATTCTTGTTCATTTCAGATGTCGACCGCTATATGAAACCCAATGCCGCAGTCAGGCCGCGAAGTGCGTCATATGTGCTAAAAATAGAAATAAATCTCTCGCGAAGGAGGGGCCTTAGCACTATCACATCTGACACAGAACGATCGATCCCCAGCTGATACGCGTACAGGAAAAACAGCTGTAAATACATTTAATATAGATCTCAGATTATTCGCTGTACGTCGAAGAATAAGGACAGTATTATACGGCTACACTCACAGATAGGAGATATAAGACGGGGTTTAGTGAACATATTTGGAAAAGTGGACACATAGTGAAAACATAATGCACGTGGAAGTGTCTGTTGCGTTAAATTTTGTGATTTCGTACTTGTACAACAAGTTGCCTCGAAGACGAGTAGATCTGCTAGGTATTGAGCTTGAAAAAGGACTTAAGAAGAAATTCGAAGGTCATTGGTACCCGGATAAGCCCTTCAAGGGATCTGGATTTAGATGTGTTCGGGTGAATGGTGAAAAGATAGACCCAGTGATCATTCAAGCGGCTATTAATGTAGGTCTGGATTTAGAAGAAATGAAAGATTACTTGCCGGCCGAACTTACTCTTTGGATCGACCCAAATGAGGTGTCATACAGAATCGGAGAGAAAGGTATCGTTAAGATATTGTACAGTGACAGGCACATAGAAGAGAACACCGAGAAGGAAGATCAGGAAGTCCTCAATACAAACCGCGGATTTAACCCAGAAGCCCAAAGTTTCAACCCAGACATGTTAACTCAAGGTTTCAATCCGGACGCTCAGTCGTTCAAACCCATTGACGCGTTGTCCAACTCGTTGGGAAACTTGAATGTATCGCCAAGTTCACGCGGTCTATCTCCGTCATCTCCTATATCGTCGGGCTCGTGGGGTGGAAGTCTGTCTACGTCGCCCTCCAACATGGCCATGTTCTCTTCCACCCCGTCTGCCCCACCCAGCAAGACGATGCCATACAAAGGTGGCAACGGTAAGATACCTATGTTCACAACAGCCACATTCGCTCAGACTAAGTTTGGCTCAACTAAACTGAAGTCCACGGCAAAGCGACCTACTCGGCTATCGCCCACTGAATTCAACAATTTCTTGCGTCAGAAAGCAATACCGGCACCCTCCTTCCAACCACCTGACCTGGCGAGTCCAACACGTTCTCGTTCCCTCTCACCTCGTGACCCACGTGTTGAATTCATCATTGACCAACAGCAGCGTATGTTCCACAATCAGCAACATCTTCAACAGTTTCACCAACAACAGCTTCAGCTTCAACAGCAACAGCAGTTGAATTTCCAGCTTCGTCAGCATCAGCAGCAACAATATCAGCAGAATCACCTTAACATACCATCAGATCCTCACCAGCGTTTGGGCGTCACTGGGCCCCACCACACGATGGGCTCTCTACATGACATGTTCTCCGGGCCCTCGCCTCTCCAGTCCCCGGGTCAATCCCCGATCTCGCCGAGCCAGCCAGCTGTTCCAAGCATCCAGAACAATAACAATAACAACACACTGATGCCGTCTACAATAGACGGTCATCCTCTCCAACCGTCAACACAATCGCCAATGAACTCTCCAGTTCATATGCCCATGAACTCCATCCAGATTTCTCCAGAGAACCACTCGGCTCTCCTGGAAGGTCTCACTATGAACAATGTGCCGTACTCAAACTCCAACCAGTTCCATCAGCTATTGTTAGCTAGTTAAACTTGCCATCGGTTCTACAGTTGAACTTGTAACACATGAGCACCCGTTTGGGGCGTATACGATTGAAGAATCAAGTGACAACCCATTCGTTTGTTGCTTACAGTTGAGAAAACGTTATTCTTTCTCAATAAACGCGTTAACGCTAAAACTATTATTTCCATTGCAAACAGTATGGAGCCAGATCAGACGCCGGGTTACCCGGCGTCTGATCAGGCTTCAAACTGTTTGCATTGGAAATAAAAGATTTAGGATAAACGCGTTTATTGGGAAGGAATAACGTAATGAAGTGTTAGAATTTTCGCTTACTTGACATTTTCTACATTTTATAGCAATGCGTTTACGTTTCGTTTGCGTTTAAATGGGAAAGAATAACGTATTCTCCACTGTTCAGTGGAGAGGAAGATATGTCTTTCGTTTAAACGTATTGCAATCGCAATGAAATAAAATACAAGAACGACATCATTTTGAACAAATAGTTTTCAATGTGTTGCAAACAGTCAGTTGAAGCCTGATCAGACGTTGGGTAACCCGGGGTCTGATCTAGCTCCAAACTGTTTGCAATGGGTATAACTGTTTGGCATAAAAGCGTTTATTGGGAAAAAATATAACTGTAGCTAAATCTTCTAATACTGAAAAACTGTTATCTGCTGAAATTGTAGCCCAATGAAGTTATAAAAAACGACTGGCTTTAGAATTACACAAACAGTGTAAGAGTGAAAAAATAGATTGGATCCTGATCAGATCCCGCGTTCAGAGGGACCTGATCTGGATCCAAACTGTGTTCAATGCATGTTATCAATGCAGGTTTACAGTGTTTAAATGTGACGCAAATTCCAGACGATTTTAACAACACATTGTGAATTTGGAATTCAGTTCAGATTGTTTTTCAACACAACAAAGTGCGATGTGGTTCCAATTTCGTGGAGAGACGGAAGGCACGCAACTGTTTGCATTTAAATGCATGCAGTTTCATCACAGTCATACATTTTTGCCAGGTCATCAAGACTTTTATTATTGTGGAGATTACGTTATTGTTTTCCAATAAACGTGTTTACGCTGAAACTATCATTTCAATTGTAAACCGTTTGGAACCGGATCAGACGCCGGTTCCGAACGGTTTGCCATTCAGATTGAAATATCAATTGCAAAATGATTGTAACATTTTACACTTTAGTTATTTGCGTTTTGGTTTAAACGGGACAGAATAACGTTTTTTCTCCACTACATGTATGTACATAATCATGTAAGTTCATATCTATTTTGTTACTTAGAAGGGAAAATGCAGTGATACCCCGATATTGCGAACAATCAAACAACTCATGGTCCAATAGACTGTTTCTATAGTAGATGTATTGACTATAGGTCACCACTTACAGCAGGTTGAAAGTAAAACTGAATGCGCCTGAAGGCGCATTATGCTTTACAATAAGCCATGTTTTAAGTCATCATCTGCTACGATATAGGAAATATTATCTGAACATGTAGTAAATATTCATTACTGTTTATATAGGAACTACTGTCTTTCGTGGACGAAAAAACGCGTTTTTATGGGATAGTGGTTTTAAACCAATCTTTAACACGGACATTTAAATGTTGATTATTCGTATTATCGGGGCATTGCGGTATGTTGTTTTTATACTTTGTACGCGAGTGGTTGATTGAATGAGTGAAAACGGGGAGAGAGGACAGACAGAGAAAAACAAGTTTATATATTTTTAAAAACATATATATGTAGTAAAATTGAGAGCAATTTTAGTAAAGTGACGTGAACAGTGAACACAGTGACGGGGTTTGCACTGGACGGTCCACGTTTTTTTTCATCTGATATATTTTTGTATATATAGATTTGTTACACGTTGATGAAGAAAGTCTTCTTTTATATACCAGGCCAGCAGGATGTTTCTGGCAAAATCGGTGTTTGTACAGTGTTTATGTTTACTGTGGTAAAAAGTTTTACACGAGTTTTCTCCCTTGTGGTTGTACAGTAGAGAAAATGTTAATCTTTCCAAATAACGCGTTTATGCTAAATGTATAACCTCCATTGCAAACATATTGAAGCCTGATCAGACGCCAAGTAACCCGGCATTTGATCAGGCTCTAAACTTTTGCATTTCAGATTAAAATGAATAGTCAGAAGTCTTTTAAAAATATATTTTTGTACACTTTAATGAAATGCGTTTACACTAAAACTGTCATTTCCATTGCAAACAGCTTTGAGCCAGATCAGACGCCGGGTAACCCGGCGTCTGATCAGGCTCCAAACTGTTTGCCACTCAGATTTGAATATACATGTAGTCAGAATTTTTCAAAAGTTGTAATTGTTACCATTTATAACAATGCGTTAGCGTTTCGTTTGCGTTAAAACGGGAAAGATTAACGTCTTCTCCACTGTAACTAATCAAGGCATTGTTGCCAGACTGTATTGATTTAGTTAAAATCAGTACAACCTCTCGTTAAATACCAGTCTGTAATAAAGATTTAGATTGTTTAAAAACAGCCGATCGCTTAATACATGTACAGGATGAATATTATGCCGTACTAAAGTCATTCATGTAACCCGCCTAAACTTAACATTTTATCTCAAATAGTATCGCCTGCTTTCAAAATTGCGTCTGTCTTTAATTACAAAAATAATAAATATAGGTAATCTAACCTCAGAAATATTAATGTGAGGGCCAAACAGTCTGGATCCTGATCAGATAGTGAGTTACTCTGTGTCTGATCAGGATTCATACTGATTGCAAATACAACTATTATCTGTATTATGTTCGTCCTGCATTATGATGGCACCTGCTTAAAAAACCTGAAACATTTTTTTAAAGAGTTGCGTAAAAAAGATATTACTGTACACAAATTATTAGGAAATATTCCCGACTAGTAGTTGAATGTGCTTTCTTAAATCATTCCAACTGTGTATATATACTGTTAACTCTTTACTCCATAGCCTTTTTCTACTATTGAAGATAGGTGACCACTTAATGCAGGTTGAAAGTAAAGCAGAATGTGCCTTAAGGCACATTCTGCTATACTTTCAGCCTGCTTTAAGCTACCATCTGCTAGGAAATAGAAAATATTTCTTTTGGTACATATTCATGACTGAATAAATTGGAACTATTTTCTTAAATAGAGGACTAAAGAGAGTGTATGGTTAAGATCAGTCGTTCTGTTTCCAATATCGGCAATAGAATTTGTCCGTATTTCCAAGTTTAATACTAGTATCTAACTGACTAGTCGCTTACATGTACCAGGGTTAAACAATAATTATTTAAACTGTTTAGAAGGTTGTTGTTGAGAATTTGTCTTTCATGATAAACTTTGTTGTTAACTTAGGTGTGCAGTTTATAATGTGGTAAAGTGTGCCATTCTATGTCGGTATATACATGTATCGGTATTCTTCGTAAACTGACGACCTATACCGAACTATGCGCGAGCATGATTCGGGACAGACGACCAGGGCGTAGAGTGCCGATATTGATCGACATTGACCGATCTCATTAGGGGCGTATTATTTTAAGCAACGCAGCAGTAAAGAAGCTTTTTTCTTTAGACAAAAATACATGTAGTGTGGTATGTTATTATATGAACCGTGCCCCGAGAAAACCAGATATAACTTTGCAAACAGTCCGACCCAGACCAGTCTCCGCATCAAAGACTTGACGTCTGGTCTGAGTCTACACTTATGTACAATAACACCTTCTAGCCATCTACAGTTACGTATTATGTTTCCTAACATTTTAGACACTGTAGATCATGGCCAGACATCCAGCTTGAGATGACGACTAGGCTTGATCTACACAGTTTTGAAAATCTAGCAAAAGCTAAATTCTGACCAATCAAGTGCTTGAGAACGATCTCAGACTCATTTCAAAAGCTTTATAACATTGGCCTCTGGCTTTCTCTTTGCGCGACTTATATATATCTACAGTGTCAAACTAAACACAATCAAATAAAATGTAGAAAATGACATTTTTTTTACACACCTGATGATTTATTTTTTATCTTTAAAGCCCTATCAGACACAGCGTCTGATCAGGTTACAAACTATTTGCAATGGATATGATAGTCGTAGCGTAAACACGATTACTGGGAAATAATTACGTCTTCTCCACTGTATGTAATTATAACGAAAACATCGCAAGAAACAGACAAATTGTTTTTCTAACCTGTTGTTTTTGTTTGAATAAATGGTGAAATATGACCTTATTTGAAGTCTGTACAAGCGCAAGTGAAATCTGATGATATATCTTAATTTAGAATACGGTGGCATGCTTTGAGTTGAAACGTGAGGATAAATGTGATAAGACTTTATTCTTTCTTGACTTATTTTAATCTGAGTGGCAAACAGTGTGGAGCCTGAACAGACTCCGGGGTTACCAGTCGTCTGATCTGGCTCCAAACTCTTTGCGATAGAAATACTAGTTTTAGTGTACACGGTTTATTGGGAAAAATAGCGTCTTCTCTGCTGTAGTATTCTTTATTGTTTGAACGGAACGAAATACAGTGGAGAATCTGTTATTCTTTCCCGTTTAAACGCAAACGTACGCAAACGCAAAGCACTAAAACGTACAAAAGAACAACTTTTGGACAATTCTGATAATTCTTGTTTATCTTGGTGGCAAACAGTTTGGAGCCTGATCAGACGCCGGGTTACCCGGCGTCTGATCTGGTTCCAAACTGTTTGTATTCGAAATAATAGTTTTAGCGTAAACGCGTTTATTGGGAAAGAATAACAGATTCTCCACTGTACAAGCACATTCATTTTAATCTAAGTGGCAAACAATTTTGGAACCTGATCTGACAACGGATTACCCGGCGTCTGATCTGGTTTCAAAATGTTTGCAATGCAATTAATGATTGTATCGTAAAACGCGTTTTTATGTACCATTTTCTATACAGTTACAGTATTTGGGTTGTGTTAACTTTCATTTAAACGGATGTCCTAGATCTAACGTCTTTCCGAGTGTACATGTGTATATACAGTAGTTTTCGCTGTATGTTATCATTTTTTCAGCTAAATACGACTGATTTGTTTTACTGGCATGAAATACTCGTGCACGGGGAAAATGTGTTATTTTTCAAAAACTCGGCATCGTGTATTCGTCAATGACTTACATGTATGTTATTTGCAAACGGTTTGGTACCCCCATCAGACGCCGATGACCGCGGCGTCTGATCAGACTTCAAACTATTTGACATGGCAGTCAGAGTTTAACCTAAAAGTTAAAGTTTGTCTTTTTTAAAACTAACATTTCTTTCAATATGCATGTATTCCTTCTGCATTTAGTCTCGTTTAACCATTACATGTAGCAGCTAACCTATTTTACAGGTAACACTTACATATGAAAACAGTTTTGATCCAGATCAGACGCCGCGTTACGCGGCGTCTGAGATCAAAACTGATACTAAAAAAATAAACTGCCTAAAATTCTAAACTTTACAAATAACAACAGACGATAAGTTTGCGAGCAGACGATGTTATGGCAATGGATGTGTTAGACCGGTCATGACGTCATAATAGTACTGAAAGGTTTAAAAACGGAAAAGATTAGTGTCTCCCCTCTTATATCTGTAGTACCAGTCTTTTATTTATGAAGTATGCCTGTTAGGTTGTGTTTTTTCTAGCAATTATACTTTTGCTTTTTGAAGCAAATGGCTTCCGTCCAGTTTGAAATAAAACTGCTTATTCTTTAGTGAAAGTTTTTTGCCACAATAGGCTATACAGCATTGCTGGTTTTGTAAAAGAGAAATCAGGTGGGATTTTTTAGATCTAGATCTACACTGTTTGCAATGCTCTGACAGCGTAAATCCATTTTCTCGTTGTTCTGTGTATAAACAGTGCCACGGAACTATAAAAATGTATGTAATGTCCCCACTAAACGTAAATTCAAAAAATAAATAGTCTACATTATTAAGAGTCTGTCATTTCTATCTTTTATTGCAATGTATTGGCGTTTAGTTTTATTTATACGGGAAAAACGATTTTTTCTCCACTGTGAAAAAAGCTACAATACACCCTCAATACCATTCTTTTTCCTCAAAAGACAACTTAACGAATGACCTAAACCATTACGCCATAGCTTCATTCTAGTTTTGAATACATGTGACCAATTAAAGCAGAATGCACATTAAGACGTATTCTGCTTTACTTTCAGCTTGGATTATAGAAAGTATTTCTTACATATATGGTACATATGCTCGTATTAATGACTGTATAAGCTGGAACTATTTTCCTCAGTGGAGAAATGAGTTAAAGTACACACTACAGATGCAAGCCAGTTGCAAGTAAAACAGTAGGAACTTTCTGTTTTAATTACATCTTGCTTTTAGCAGCTATCTGCCTTACATGTACTTAGAGATAACATACAGTGGAGAAAAAACGTTATTCTTTCCCAATGAATACTATTTCCATTGCAAACAGTTTGTATCTAGACTAAATAGGATTGCATTACGTTCGTGTTTCGTTTCTTTTAAACGGAAAAGAACAATATCGTCTGTTTAAGCAATTGTACTGAGGACTGGAATTGACTGTACTTTGGCAAATATGAGGAGAATCATTTATTTATTATTTACGGTTCGTTCTAAACCCGGGAAGCCATTAAGGCTTTAAAGATAGGTTTATGTTTTAGGGGAAACGAGTCTGGAGGTTTTTCGTGTCTCTATTATTTGGCAGTTTATTGTGTTCGAGCCGCATATAGAAACCACTGATAACGACTTTACACCATTCCCCATAACCCTTGCAATGCAAAATTTTCTAATCCACTAATCCATTTGATTAGAAAAAAGAAACAAAATCATCAATTTACATGTATGATTAAGGGGCTAGTTTTCTGCATTTTTAAAACTATTGACAAATAGTGCAGACTCAGATCAGAGGGCTCCTTTAGGAGCCCTCTGATCTGGATCTGCACTGTTTGCAAATGATACACATATTCGATTCGAGCGCCAAAAGGGTAACTCTTTAAAGTGTTAATTACTATTCTTTTGTCTTTTTAAAATTGTATTAATCCGGACCAAAAGGCTACGGCACAAGTTGCACGTGTAATTTGAACTGTTTTGTACTCCTATATATACATGTAATTACGTTTTTTCAAGTATACAAAACTTGCAGACCATTGTGAATCAGACTGTTATTATAGGTTTAACCCTTACACTATCGACTTTCCAAATGGACTGTTCCATTCGTTAATTAAAGATCAGTTTATATTGACTCTTCGGGGAATTATTTCCAAAATAAGTACAAGTATGACAATCAGTGAAGACCAAGATCGGGGGCTCATTTCTTTGTCTACACTGTTTGGAAATGTCGTCTTTATTCATGGCCCGCACAGTGAAGTTCAAGGTTGCTGTTGATGTTTCGAAGAGAAGGAAAAGGTTCTTATTTTCCGATATCTTAATTGACTGCTGGATTTAGGCAAAATTTTCTAACTAGCGTTATCTTCGGATCAATAAAATTTATTGTAGAAGTTATCAGGGATTCGCTTCTTATGGTGGCGCTAGTGCTGCCATAAATAGAAACATCTATATATGGCCACCTCTCAAGGGTAGTCGGATAAAGGCTTAGAATAGAGTACTTACAATAACCGCGCTCGTTAAAATTAATGAATTTCTCGACCTATATGTTTCCAGACACGGAAAGACGTTTGACGTTTGCAAACAGTTTGGAACTTTGGGTCCAGATCAGACGCCGAGTTACTCGGCGTCTGATCAGGATCCAAACAGTTTTACATTCGTATTTAGTTTTCCTCAGTTGAAAAGACATGCATGTACATTGTATTATTTAACTTGGAAATGATCTGCAGACGACAGTTTTGAAGCAGACGATTTTATAGTTTAAGTTAAAACTTTAACTCGTACTTTTCCATAAAGTTTAAGGTAAAATTTAACGGACTGTAAGGCTCCAAACTATTTGTCATTTTGATTTTAAATCGGTCCTCAATATTTTCGCAAAGCTATCATTTTTCTGCGTTTCGTGTGCGTTTCGTTTCGTTTATGCGGGAAAGAATAACGCATTTACTATCATATGCTACATGTATACAATGGTACAGTCGATTCTAGAACCATACAAATATACACCAAGGTTATAAAGAGTTTGAGTTGATTCTCTAAGACAGTTCTCAAGTATTTGATTGGTCAGAAGTGAGCAAAAGCTCAAAGCATGGCCAATCAAATGCTCGATAACCATCGAAATAAGACTGAACTCAAACTCTGTATAGCCATAAACCCTGTTTTTTTATCTTTGCTTCACCTTCTTGCACTAAACATAAATAGTTTAAATGAGTTAAATAAGGTTAACCATCGATGTACATTATTTTCCAAACTGTTTGGTGATTGGTCATATGCAAAGTTACTTGGTGTCTGATCTTGATCGGAACTATCATTTAATGATGTACATGTAATAGGGCAAAACGGGAATGTCTTCTTTCGTTTTGTAGACGGCACTGTTCTTTCGTTTTGTAGCCTGACACGCGTATAATCCACTGTATACACGCAAATTAAGCGTGAATGATATAAGATCTGCTAATGGCTGTCCCGTCTTTGATGTTTCTGCCTACGGCATATTGGGGGAAAACATTTATAATTAGTATTTTGGCTTTAGAACAAGTGCAGGAAAAATTACAAGTAGATTTTATCTCAGAATCTAAGTGTTAGTCTTTATTGGTAATACACATGTGAAGTAATTGGAAATAGACATACGTTGATTTGATATGAGTAAGCTACAGTGCAATAATGACTCGTCATCTTTCCTAAAGCGTTTCACATAATTATATTTCCATTAAAAATGAAAATACAATGGTTCCAAATGTAACGCGATTGTGCAATTTTGTCTTTTTTAGTTTTTACTCAATTATCTTAATGAGAAGGGCTTATTTCTCGTCCTTCTGGTATCCTTGTCGGTTGTGCATGTACAATTAAAACATGGGAAACCGGCGATCTTTTAATAGGACAAATTTTAGCCAAGATGTGCTGACATTTTAGCTTCTCTTGATATTTCAGATAATAGCTATTAAGCATGTTTGGTTAAATGGTCATGGGGAATTTAAGCTAAAGGGAAGAGTGAAACAGAATTTTTCTTCAAAGCTTTATGTTTTAGTTTCACTTGCCAAATGTTTTCAACTACTCTGAATTGCCATATACGATATCGTAAGCAATGGTTTGGGTGGCTATTGCCGTTCACACATGTGTTGAAGATGCTGAATACAGAAAAGCAATCATTTCTTAACCCTTTCCCCCATAGAAGCGCCTTTTAGCGAATATGATTTATTCTCCGCTGAAGAAAATAGTTCCAATTTAATCAGTTATGAATATATATATTATAGGGAATATGTTTTATATTCAAGCACATGATAGCTTAAAGCTGGCTGAAAGTAAAGCAGAATGCGCCTGAGGGCGCATTCTGCTTTACTTTCAACCTGCTTTAAGAAGTCACCTATAATCAATAATAGAAATAGAATATCAGGTATAGGGTTAAACGGTTGAATCTTGATAACCCAAATTCGCTTAAGTCCTGTTCTTATCCTAATTTCAAAATTTGACTTAACCCAATTGTGCCCACGAACCCTTAATATAGCATAAGCAAACAGTGTAAACTCTGATCAGATGTCACTTAGTGCGGTGTCTGATCAAAGTGTAGATCAACAAAAAGAATATACTGTTTGTTGATACATGTATTAATTTCAATATTAAAACAAAACGAATATGAAAATATGGACTTATCCAATATAAAGCATGGAAGAATCCACTGAGCGCAAATGGGTTAATTAGCCACCTGGAGTTATCGAATTTGGTCTGAAGAAATACTGATTAGTTTGACCTGAGCGAACTCGAGTTATTTAGATTCGACTGTAATGTCAAATTCTGTGTTAAACGAACATTGAATGAACGTGCGTGGTGATCTTTAAAGACGGGTGACCGCTTAATGCATGGCAAAAGTCATGCAGAAGGCTCCTATAGGAGCCTTCTGCATGGCTTTTGCCCTGCATTACGCGGTCACCTGCCATGAATACAACAAACATGTAGTCTTCTTATTGGTCGCTTAACACATGGTTGATTGTATATCATTCCACTATTGTCAAAAAGATGTAAATAATGATATATTTGTTTTATTCCAATGATTGTCACGTTCGTGTTTGATCTATATTATTATTTTTTCACATTTTTTAGTTTTTTAACTCATTCAAATCAATGCAAGAAATATAATCTGATCACAACTTGGGGGCTATCAGGCAACCCTGTTTTGACAGCAAAGTCGAAATACACATTATTAAGCTTGTTTGGAATGCTTTTGTATATATATATCTATGTCAGCGCTGCAAGAAAAAATAACCCATTTGTGCCCATTGGACATAGGCAAATAGTGTAGCTTCTGATCAGAGTCTACACTGTTTTGTTGAAAGTAATTTCGATATATAAAAAACGAAAATAAAAAATTAGACCAGGAACCCCTAAGATAAAAAATGGACTAATCCAGTAGCCAAGCATGGAATAATCCACTGAGCGCAAATGAGTTACACTGTATGCTATTCTAAAACATAACAATTCATTACTTTAAAATTACAATTAGAAATAGATATTGTGGTAATTAAGACATATGGCAATCGAGAGCATGATGGAAATGAAGCAGAAAGCTCACTTAGGAACTTTCTGATTTGCTTTCGTATTACTTGAGGCAGCCAACCACAAACGTAAAACAGGCCTCCTTCTAAATGGTCGTTTCAATGGTGCAGTACTATACAGAGGAGCAGAGGTTGTTATTTCCCAATAAACGTGTTTATACGCTAAAACCAGTATTTCCATTGTAAACAGTGTGGAGCCAGATCAGACACCGGGTAGCCCGGCGTCTGATCAGGCTCCATACTGTTTGTCAATCAAATCAAAAGATTACGTGAGAAATTTGAAAGAAATTTGAATTTTCTGCATTTTACAAAGTACATTGCGTTTGCGTTTCAAGGGGGAAAAATGGCGTCTTTTCCACTGTGTGATGGCACAGATCACTCAATAGAGTTGACTAGCTATTCTGATTTAGAGCGACAAGAGCACTCTAGGAGTCCTAGATAGATGGGCATATAAATCAGAGAGAACAAAACAAAATAGTAAATAGCAGTTACCCTCTTACAGTGGAGAAGATGTTAGTACAGTGGAGAATCTGTTTTTCTTTCCCAATAAACGCGTTTACGCTAAAACTATTATTTGCAGTGCAAACAGTTTGGAGCCAGATCAGACGCCGGGTAACCCGGCGTCTGATCAGTCTCCAAACTGTTTGCCACCAAGATAAACAAGAATTATCAGAATTGTCCAAAAGTTGTTCTTTTCTACGTTTTAGTGCTTTGCGTTTGTGTACGTTTGCGTTTAAACGGGAAAGAATAACAGATTCTCCACTGTATATTCCGCTGAAACGTAAACGAAACGCAAACGCATTACACTAAAATGGAGAAAATGATAACGTTTCGACAATTCAGACTATCTATTTTAAAATCTGAGTGACAGACATTTTGGAGAGTAATCAGACGTCGGGTTACAGTTTGCATGATAAATAATAGTTTTAGCAAAAGCGCGTTTATTGGGAAATAATAGTTTTTAACGTCTTCTTCGCTGTAACTATTGTATGCTTTAAGGACTTCTTCAAATTTAGTGTTGAAACGGTTTCCTTTTAATTCTTGGAGTTTTTATTTTGATAGACAAAGCCACACTTTTGTCCATTTAATTGGTATACGGTTCGGTATATTTGTATGCCATTGCCCCAGTGCAGACATTTGAGATGCGTCATATTTTCTATGGTGTCCAATAAGGGTTTACTCTGTTAATTATATGTGCCCCTGTAAGGGAATCGTTTGCCAAAGGAACTAAATAATGTGTCATCACAATTTCGATAGCCAGTCATCTTCTGTACATTATCTTTAAGATCATGTTTAGCTTTGTTCAAGCGGGAAGCAATAAAGCTTTTATTTATTGCAAAAGCGGGACTTTGCTGGGCTTGCATGTTTTCGACGACCTTAAGCAGGGATCCAGATAAGGGGAATATTTCTAAAACTAAAATCTTTTTTTCTGCTTTAAACCCTTTAGTGTCACTACTCATAAGAATCGTCTCTTCGAGACGATTCTAATGAGTAGTAACACCATGGGATTTGGTGCTGTATCAGCGAGTAAATGTTGGATTTGTTTGGAATAATGCCCCTTATTTGGAGCCCTGATCTTAAGGCTCATCATTGTGATTAATCATGTATGTATCTCACAAAATGTGTTAATTACATTTGACATGTATGTGTGTAGTTTATACTACATGTACTTATACCTTGTGTTTGAGTTTTTCTAATTTTAAGTAAAACTGTATATAAACGTGTATAGAAGTCATTATTCTTTTATGAGATCTTGTATATTCTTGGGGCAAAGTTTATATTTACTATATTTGTATTCACAGTGTTGTGTTATAAGAAGCCTGTTATATATAATTTAGAATATATATAATATTATTATAATTGTAATCTAGTACGTTATGACACATTTATGAAGGTTAACAGTAGATAGCTGCTAATGTATAATGGAATACTAGCCCATTACATGTGTAATAAGGGACATATCGTCGTTTGAAGAGACTGGTAACCAGAGTTGGCCGTGTTCTATTTTTAGCACATAAAAAGACACACTAGTTTAGAAAATACTATGTAAATTATGTTTAAAGAGTACTTTCAATAAAAAACTTAATTGCCGTTTTTCGGAATTCGAACCCATATCTCAAAGATAAGAACCAAATTTACGAAACTTACGCATCCCACTGGGCTAACCGGGCTGTCTACTTGTTAATATGTCACAATAGATTATAGTGTACATGCTTATGGCTACCATTTCTATAACGGTGGGCGAGGGAAACTAGCTCTACGGGTTATATAAAATGCTATAAAAATCAACTATAACCAATCCAGCGATGCTTCTTAGTCTAAATTGTATGTCAATGATACCACTTTTTAATGCTATTTGCACAAGATCATACTTTTTATATTTGTCAATTTGCCATTCGGTTGTCAGTCTCTTTAATAGCGGCAGAAGTGGCGTCTGATCTGTAGCAGAACTTGTTTTTACTGAGTTTGGAATTTTATTTCCTTCTAAACTGGCTGTATTTCACAGTATGTGGAAGAATACATGTACATTATATATGTTTTTTGTATACGTTCCATGGTTGTATAACATTATATACCACAAATACTAATTACGTTTTATAATTAAATCATAAAACCATACGTTGAAGTTAACCGCCTTGTTATTTCACTTCCAACATACATGTACAGTGGAGAGAACGTTATTCTCTCCCGTTTAAACGCAAACGAAACGCAAACGCAACGCACTTAAACGTAAAAAAGTGCAACTTTTGGACAATTCTGAAAATTCATGTTTATCTTGGTGGCAAACAGTTTGGAGCCTGGTCAGACGCCGGGTTACCCGGCGTCTGATCTGGCTTCAAAGTGTTTGTAATTGAAAAAATAGTTTTAGCGTAAACGCATTTATTGGGAAAGAATAACGTTTTCTCTTCTGAACTTGTTACGGTAAAGGTTCACCAGTTGTAACAGTATGAAGTGCGTTTTTCTTTCCCAATAAAACGCATTTATTTTATAAACATGATTTCCATTGCAAACAGTTTGAATCCAGATCAGACGCCGTGTAACACAGCGTCTTATCAAGCTCCAACCTATTTGCCAATGATGTTATAAAGAAATAAAAAGAATTCCCATTGTCTACATTTTTTGTATTGCGTTTGCGTTTAGTTTCGTTTGAACGTTTAAGAATAACGCCTTCTCCACTGTTTGTGTGTCTGAGCCCATTTTCTAGTCAACAACAAGCGATCTTTGCCTTTTATTCAAATGTCTTACGTACTTAGTGAAAGACAAATCGATATGAAGATTAGTTGACAGGCACTCGCGTGATTGTCAGAGAATTTAGCGCATTAGCGATTACCATTTGTTTCCCCTATCACCAACATGTTCCAAATATCGCTCAACTACGGTGTCCCGTACGTACCATCTTAACCCATTTAAACATGGATATTGCAATGAAAAAGTAAACTTATAGGTAGATAGATTTATTTCAACATAAAATGTACAATAACATGCCAATTTGTTACATGTATAAACACATACACAGTAAACAGTAAGCAACAATATGTATGATTTAATACATCCATGTCACTCAACATTATATGCCAAGGATAACACAAAAAGAGTAAGAAATACTCTTATTTCCACTGTGGTCCTTAAGATATAGCATTGTATAACATAGGAAAATATCACAATCAGATTCAGAAACACAACATGCAACTGAAATGTAAGACTAGATAAAGTTAAAGTTTAGATTATATTTAAAAGAATTAAAGATGAAAATTTAATGTAAAAACTTACATTTCTATCACAGCATTGTTATTATAAATCACTTGCTGGATTAAAATACCGGTACATTGTATAGTTACAAATCAATTAAAAATTAAAGAGTGCTGCCTTGAAATAGCTTGACCTACTACAGTGGAGAATTTGTTATTCTTTCCCGTTTAAACGCAAACGTACACAAACGCAAATCACTAAAACGTAGAAAAGAACAACCTTTGGACAATTCTGATAATTCATGTTTATCTTGGTGGCAAACAGTTTGGAGCCTGATCAGATGCCGGGTTACCCGGCGTCTGACCTGGCTCCAAACTGTTTGCACTGCAAATAATAGTTTTAGCGTAAACGTGTTTATTGGGAAAGGAAATAATAATAGATTCTCCACTGTAATAAGACTAATGTTCTATTTTTCAACATTATGAAAATAACGATAAATTGACATGTTAAGAATGCATAAACATTCAAAGTAATTATCAAATTGATGATAAAAAATGTTCTTTAACCTTAAATTTAAAAGAAGAAATAAAAGTCGCATCTCTCACATCCTGTGGCAAACTGTTCCATAGACAGCACCCATTGTATGTAAATGACTTCATGCCCAAACTTTTGACCTTTGGAACAGCATATCTTATACTATCTGACAGGGAGTAAACTGACTTATCGGATACGGTGCCTACCTGGCCCCAATGTTATAAAGAGTTTGAGTTGAGTCTGAAATCGATCTCAAGCATTCGATTGGTCAAATTTGAGCTTAGGCTCAACTCTGACCAATCAAATGCTTGAGAACGTTCTTAGACTCAGCTCAAACTTTTTTATAACCTTTGACCCAGGTTGGATATGATAGCGATAAAAAGGTTAACCCAGATATGAAGGAGCTAAATTTGATTTAAGTTTAAAAACGTAACACATACTTATTTGATTTACTCTGCTTGCAACAGACGCCTAGTTAAGATTTCAAAAATGCTCTTTCCCAATATGTGACCTAGATTCTAAATTCAAAGTCTGAAACAATTTACATATACTTATTCTCATAAATGACATTTTCAGCAAACAAGAACTGTATGCTGCTACAGCATTCCCTCTCTTCAACGCCATCCAATGGCAGACAAAACATGTGTGCGTTACTCGGAGGGAGTCGTTAAAGGGAGGGAAATTGGCTTACATTTGCGTAACGCAGCGTCTGATCTGGACTCAAGCTGTTTGTCACTTGTCATTATGTTTATTTTGTCAAAATGTTCAATATGTAACTTTGAGAAAAACAGCAGACGAAAACTTTATGCAGACGATATTACAGCAGTAAAGAGTTAGACATAATTGTCTTGTTTAGGGAACTGCGGCAAATGGCGTTGTTAGGAGGGAGTCGTTGTTGGGATAGTCGTTGTCGGAAGGGAACACTGTACTAGTAATTATCTGAGTGAAAAACAGTTTAGAGCCTGATCAGACGCCGGGTTACCCGGCGTCTGATCTGGCTCCAAGCTGTTTGCATTGGAATAAATAATTTAAAAGAAAAACGTCTTCTCCATTGTAACAGTCGATATCGGCCTTCATTTGTTTATTTTGTTTGCAGCTGTTGGGATGTTGGAATATTAATACCATGCTTCAAGTTATAAAAAAACAACCCACCTCTGCCATTGTGACCACTCAACTTAAGATTGCGACAGCTTATAGCATTATGAAAATAAAGCTTTATGAGCATTTTGCTTTACTTTCACATAACCTTGAATTTATTACGTCGGGACATTAAATGGGCAATTCCAGTTAAAAGTTTTATGTAAGTCTTGTGCTTTTCTTATAATTGCATTAACAATATACATGTACATGTATTGCGAAAATGACAAAACAATGGCGACTCTGATCGAGAGTACTCCTGCTGGAGCCCACACACAGGAACTGTTTACAAAGTTTCCTAATGGGCTATGGCGATGAAAGGTTCGTTTAAATGGGAAACCCCGTCTTCTCAACTTTACATATACAGTGCTCCCTCCCTACAACGGCTCTCCGGACAACGATTCCCTCCGTACAGCAAAGCTTACCGCTGTCACGGTTCCCAAAACACTTATGTCTATCAGTTTCACTTTTGCAATATCGTCTGCTAAAAATTGTCATCTGCTGCTTTTTCTCCAAATTACATATTGGATATTGTGATAAAACGCATAATGACGAGTGGCAAACAACTTGAATCCAGATCAGATGACGCGTATCGCGGCGTTTGATCTGGATCCAAGCTGTTTGCAAATGTAAGCCAAGTCGTGTTCAGCAACTCTAAGGATGTTATTTTCCCTCCTTATTACGACTCCCTCTAAACAACACAAACATTTTTGTCTCCTATTTGGTGTTGTTATAGAGAGGGAGTACTGCTATAATTTTCTCCTATGTACATTGAGTCAGATGCTTTCATTATAGATCATACATGTACAAATGTATATCGAATGTCGTAATAAAGAGTCCTGACTGAACCGTGGGGGAAGGCATTGTTTTTCCTACAAAAAAGGTATTTGCCGCAAAAGCATTTATGTCCATTCGTAAACATTTGCAACTAATATACATGTACCACAATAAATAGTCGATATTTCCAAATATCTGTCATTTTCTAAATCTAATTGCACTGCGTTTGTGTTCAGTTTCGTACACAAGGCAAAACAGTAATATGTTTTCCACTGTACTACTTGTAAGTCAGGCACTGGTTTAGACATTATATATTGTATATAAATTGCATATCGAATCTCGTGATCAAACTTATTGGCTATATATACATGTATAATAGATATAGAAACTGTATACAGTAAAGACGTTGTAATTCTTTCCCGTTTACAGTAAACGTAAACGAAGCGAAAACACAATCCAATAAAATGTAGAAAATGAGAACTATTTAAAAATTCCGACGATTTATTTTAATCTGAGTGGCAAACAGTTTGGAGCCTGATCAGACGCCGGGTTACCCGGCGTCTGATCTGGCTCTAAACTGTTTGCAATGGATGTAACAGGTTTAGCGTTATAAGTGCGTTTATTGGGACAGAATAACGTCTTATTCACTGTAGATATCTAGAAACTAGATACCAAATAAGTGACTTGGACTGGCATATCTGGGTCATATGTTTGCAAGAGATGTCTCAATATAAAAGCTAGAGACAGATAATGCATACACTGTAGCGTTCAAATGACACAAATCGTCGTTTCCATGGTAACACAATTATTGAAAATGGACAAACCGCAGTATTCCGCGATAATGGGCAATGGAAAATTGAGATTCGTAAAAAAATACTCTGAATATGTCATTCGTTTTAAGGAAGTAATTAAAAATAGCTCATTTAGCTAAACTGACATTTTTTAAAAAAATATTTCGCAACCAAATCCAAAAATAATTATACAATAGTTAAACGAAACGAAACAAACCAATCCAATTAAATGTAGAAAAGGATATCTTCATAGTTCAGATGATTTATATTTCATGAGTGGTAAAACAGTTTCGAATCTGGTCGGGCTCAAAACAAATTTCAATGAAAATAATTGGTTTTGACACAATCGCGTTTATTAGGAAAACATGACATCTTCTCAACTGTACGTCTCCTTAAAAAGAAATAAACAGCAATCCCAAAGCAAATAAAACGAATTTAATATCTGGGCAATTTATATTAACCCATTTGTGCCTAGCGTCCCATAAATGGGGCATATAGGCAAACTGTGAAAACTCAGATCAGACGCCGCATAATGCGGCGTCTGATCAGTCTTCACTATTTGCTTATAAGAATTTATATCATAAATAAAATGAGAATAGAAAATTAGATCAGATACCCCTTTAATGAAAAGTTTACTCATCCAATATATAAACATGAAATAATCGACTAGGCATACATGGGTCAAGGTATTCCAACTCTGGTGTCAGGTTAATTATAATCTTAAACTAATATTTCAAATGGATGCTACACTGTTCATGTAATTCCACTGCTTTTGGTGAAATATGAAAGCTTTTCACAATCTCTTATCTAAATTATTTGAAACACGTTAAAAGCCTCACCGGTCGACACATAAAATATTAATACATGTACGTTTAATGACATGTCTTTGTCAGAAGGCATGAACACCACAAAAGAAATGTTATTGTCGCAATATTTGCGTGAAAAGATGTATTTTATAAGATTAATAATCTCTGAAGCATTTTCTAAAAGCATGCCATTTCTTTTTCAATAAGCTTTTATACCATTTACATGTAGCACAAACGTGTATGATGTTGTATACAAGTGTTAACGGTAGTAGAGCAAACCGCTTGCTTATATACATGTATATAACGCTATGTAATACTTAAACAGTTACAACCAACAATATTTGTCTTCGAAAGGGTCTTGGAGGAGAAGTTAATAATAATTACTGAACTAAATTTGGTTTACTTTTATTATCATTGTTTCGTTATGGGCGTCATGCACTGGTATAAACAACTAAATAGTAGTTTTGAAAAAGGAGTTTTTTAAAAGAAATTCTAACACACCTTGCCCACTACCCTATATAAGCGAAGAAAGACCGTCTTGGTGTTCGAATTTTCAGTAGAACACTCACGCGCTAAACGTTCTAACGTGACGTCATTTGACTTCGTAAATGCGTACGCCAAGAAATGTAGCGCCGTTACTTCGGTGCAAATTAAGGTTAAATTATGTGTTAGAATCGAAATAATAAATTAATACCAGTGTTCTATCTAACAATCGAACACGGATAGTCGTTGAGATGCTTGTAATTAAATCACTCGGCCTAAAGGCCTCGTGATTAAATTACTACGCATCTCAACTCCTACCAGTGTTCGATTGCACGATAGAACACTGGTATAAATTTATTATTTCTTAAATACATTTCAAAAAGAAAACAAGAGGGCTATTATGGCACTGAATCCTCGTATAAGGGAAACCTTTCCCATCCACTGATTGCTTTGTTTTAAAGCATGTGTCATTTCGTTAAAACTATTTTAGAAGAAATTTTAAGTTTTCACTATATAAAGTTAAGGCAAATCTGCCCCACCAAGTTGCAGACCTGTTTATTAAGCCAGAAAAAAATTATATTTAAAGGGCTCCAGATAATGCGAGTTTCTCAAAAACTAAAATCTTTATATATGCATTAAACCCTTTGGTGTCACTACTCATTAGAATCGTCTCGTCGAGACGATTCTAACGAGTAGTAACACCATAGGCTTTGGTGTTGTTCGGAGTGAGAACATGTTGGATTTGTTGAGTTTACTGCCACTTATCTGGAGCTCTGATTTAAAAATCGTGTAAACAGTAAACATTGTTTAATAAACAAGAAAACAAAATGAAATTACACTAATGACAATAAAATAAATCCAAATCAAGTTGTGTAATGTTTGATTCGGTATCAAAGGCGAAAATTGTGGATGGACGTCAAAGCATTGTACAGTGAAAAAGCCTTATTAATTATTAAGCGCGCCACGTGAAAGAAAAATCGATATCATGTTAAACGGGTTTTTGATTGCTTAAGTTAAAATGTCTAAAAAACTATATGTAAAATATATATATTTTTGACCGAATTTCGACAATATATGAACAACTGATCTATTCTAATTCTATTTATATATATTCATAGGATTTGGAGATGTTGCAGATTTGGCCCCGAGTTCCTGTATGGGTATTATAATAGATTTATATTCCTACGAAGTCAGTGTATATAGTGAGAAATGTTTTGCTACGAAAACAAAGTTGCCTTCTCAGGAATACTAATCTGTTATAATACCCATATACATGTAAGTTGTCGAAGCAATACATTTGATCGTAATACCTAGTTGGTCCCAAGTGATGTAGAAGAGACACCGTTGGCATGTTTTTGTTTAACCGGAGAAAACACATTCTCCACTGTATCTACAATATCGTGACCTCTGAGATACAATTTATTCAATAACAACAGACGGTTGTCACCTTTAAACCATTACCCAATATATATGCACTTTTACGCCTTTAATATATTCCTTCACCTAAGAAAAAAGTCCAACATAATACAGTCATGGATATTAACAAACAGAAACATTACATGTATCATAGCAGTCGGAAAGTAAAGCAGAATGTTCGTCATTGAGCATTCTGTTTTACTTTTTAATCTTCTTTAAGCGACTATCTGTCTTCAAAACTAGAAACAAGCTATTGGGTAAGGGCTTAACTTCGATGTTGAAGTACGAGAGTTACGACATTTTTTTCACAACAACAACTGATTAAATGGGTGATAATACTGCATGATTACCTTCGAAACGATGTGATAATGATAATGACAACACAATAAAGACCTGCATGTATTCTAGAGTTTCAGATCGTCCTCTCCTTAATTCCTCTGAGCCATAGTAGTGTGTTAACTTGTATTTCTCAAACAATGTATTTGTTAAGAGTGAGCTTGTCAAATGCAAACAATGTAGACCTAGATCAGATGGTCCTATAGGAGCCCTCTAATAAGGGTTTGCTGTGTTTGTCCTTTTGCAATAGACTGTCAATGAGTTAATCCTTTACTCCATATCATGTTTCTAGTACTGGCTGCAGGTGACCACTTACATGTAAGTCACATTCTGCTTTACTTCCAGCCTGCTCTACGCAAACATCTGCTAGAATATAGAATATATATCTCATGACACACATTCATGACTGTATAAATTGGAAAATATTTTTTTCAGTGGTGGAATACAATTAAGTCGTAAAAATGCTTCTCTATGGAGTAAAGGGTTAAAACAGGGTGAAGTAAAACCAAAATGCATATGTAAGAATTTTGCTTTACATTATTCTAATTCGAGTTTTTAAAGTTCTACATACTAACTTGTAGGGTTGTAACACTACGGCAATATATTTTTATATTGCAAAACGCCTCTAAGCAATGCGTATTGCAATACGGGTTTTCCGTATTGCAATATTCTATATATAATTCAAGCACATATTTCTGATAATTTGATTGTAGAAATGTGACAATTATGAAATTCACAGCAAATATCTATATCAATTTTGACCCTCCCTCGTATTTAAAGCATTCTTTTTATACTTTCAATGCTATAAACAAGTTTTTTAAGGCTATTTTTTTCTGATTTGTGTAATTACAAGTTGCCACAATATATTTCCAACGGTTCCTCTGTATTGCAATATATATATTGCAATTCGGTTTTCACCGTATTGCTACACCCCTACTAAATTGGGACTGATTTGAAAACATTGTAATTATCAGAGCGGTTCCCAAATAAACTGGTAAATCCTACGTTTACACGGTAAACCTTTCTTTCCGAAGAAGCACCTTCTAAACATCACGGAAAACGTAATTCTATCGCAATAAATGAGTTTATGCTAAATATCTTATGTCCGTTGTACATTGTCAGAAGTCTGTTTCAGCCTACATTCTATTGCATTGCAATGACATGGTATTGATACTTTTCGTATTATTGGATGACAAACAGAGCCTGGCCAAACGTTGTGCTCATGGGGTTACCCATGCCCCAAATTGTTTGGATGAACACACATTGTAGTTGTTAAGCACACACTCTTGTACGTGCATTTTGGAAACAATAACGGCTCTCCTCTCTCCTACATTGCAAACCGCATCAACCCCTTTCCTGTCATGACGTCATCAGTTTTAAACAATTGCCGTACTGCTTTTTTTTTTAAATTAATTTTTAGGGTATTTTGAATGCAAAATTCGGCGCCAAATTAATCGTGAGTTTTTACCCCTTCACCGCTTTAGTGTCGTCTGCTTCAATAGTATTGTCTGCAAGATCATCACAAAGTTATATTTAGGGTAGTATGACTTATTAAATATTGATACGAGTGTCAACCAGCTTGGATCCTGACCAGACGCCGTGTTACGCGGCGTCTGGTCAGGATCCCAAACTGTTTGCAAATAACTATTGTATTCGTTGTAAGGCAGTACTAGGGTTAGGTACCGCTTCCTGAACGAAGATTTATTGATGGTGCTGAGACGGGTGTCAGCTTAATGTATGTTTATATTAAGCGTGAACAGTTCATGCACGCAGGTAGAAAAGAGTCATGCACGGCTGTTGCATTCTAATGCACGCAATTGCACATGACAAACGCATGCATCTGGCCAGTGCATAAATGATAAATTTATGTTTTGCACATTATCGTGTTGATTGAAAATTAATTTTGAACCGAATGAACTACAGTAATGCGGTTTTCAGTGGGGAAGATGGTATTCTTCTTGTGTTTGTGCTAAAAAGCAATTACATTGTATTTCAATTACAAACAGGTTTGAGCCAGATTAATCACCGAGTAACTTAGATTCAATAATTCAACAATATTCCCAAAGAAGGAATATCGTTAAATAAAAATGATATTCAGCGGAGTGCTGGTGGAAGTAATGTTGTAATACCTTGGATTGAAAAGCAAAAACTTCAATTATAGTCACTTTTATGTAAAATATAGCATAGCTACTAAAACGCTATCATCTACAGAATTGCCAAATGTTAATTTAAACATTATCCTCACTGATCGTAGATTCTTGTATTAATCCATTGTTCTATATATCAGAATCAGAATCAGAAATTTCTTTATTGACTTAAACTTTACAGTTTCTCTTCATTCCGTAGTAATTTAACAATAAGAATAATATGTCACATGGTCATCATACATGTAGCGTATACAAAATGAAAATACGTATTTCCAAGTTTCGTATAAGTATATATGCTTGATTATATATGAAGTTATATGTATTAGACTATATATCACACTTCATTCATGGAGTTTCTTGAAACAAACGACACTTGAACAGATGCCATATCTAAAAATAGAAACATGCCGTCATATCTATTGCAGACTGTGTCTATTAATTTTGGCCTTTCAATTCATCTCCAGTAAAACTTGTAGTTTGGTACATACACCAGCCTGCATGCAATACATGTATGTCCACTATCTAATCAGACCGTTCAGTTTAAATCAGGCGTCAATTAACCTAGATTTCTGACCATTTATCTTTGATTGAGAATTTGCAAATGCTAGGTCTAAATAGATGGCATACAGCTCCGCTGAATAACAGCATTAACGCGTATAGGCAAGGTTCCCGATAACGGCGTCTCGTCCAAACAGTTGCAAACATTGTTCTGTACATATCCTAGGACATGTAAAATTACACGTAGATCTAGTTTAAAATACGAAAACAATGCAGAGAAATTAACTTATTTTGTTGTCGAAGACAAACTTCGTAAACAACAATAACATAAAACATAACGTTCTGAAGGTTGAACAACAGCGTTGAGCTGCATTGGCCAATAAAAAATATCGACATGCAAGGTCAAGAGAGACTGCGTTATACAGTGGAGAGTATGTTATTATTTCCCAATAAACGCGATTACGCGAAAACTATTATTTCTTATGCAAACAGTTTGGAGCCAGATCAGACACCAGGTAACCCGGTGTTTGATCTGACCCCAACTGTTTGCCACTCAGATAAAAATAAATTCACATGTAGTGAGAATTATCAAAATGTTGTCATTTTCTACATTTTATTGCGATGCGTTTCGTTTGCGTTTAAACGGGAAAGAAATAACGTCTTCTCAACAGTTACCTTCGAAAACAGGACTCCTTAAAAACCTGGAATTCTTTGAAAAAGCAAACGAAATGCAATAGCATCTAGAAAACTACAATTTCTTAAAGTGTTGTCGGTTGAATAAAGTTAAAGAATCTCCATGGTCAGACGTCGAATTATTTACAGTCTGACAAGGCTTCAAGCTGTTTGCAATGAACACAACTACAGTGGAGAATCTGTTATTCTTTCCCGTTTAAACGAAACGAAACGCAAACGCAAAACACTAAAACGTAGAAAAGTGCAACTTTTGGACAATTCTGATCATTCATGTATATCTTGGTGGCAAACAGTTTGGAGCCTGATCAAACGCGTCTGATCTGGCTCCAAACTGTTTGCAATTGAAATAATAGTTTTAGCGTAAACGCGTTTATTGGGAAAGAATAACGTTTTCTCCACTGTATTTCGACACAAGCGCGTTTATTGGGAAAGAAAGAAAGCCTCTCTCGATCCTGAGTCTGTGTGTACATGTACTCGAATTGAAAATAACGAATAGAGACAGTCTGGTCACTATAGAGATAATGACATTTATTATAACTATAGCAAATATTTTGTATCCAGATTAGCAATGTTAAACTGTTCGATACTCTGATAATATGTACTAAACGAAATAGCAGATCGACCAACTCTGAGAATCACTTAGAGTTATATGACATTTATATGCAGACGAAAGTTGTTCACAGTTGTAAAGGTTAACTTTCTACATGTAGATCTATAAGCTATGTTATTGTCGTATGCGATAATTTTCAAAGTTGATTTAAAGGCATATTCTTTTATAAATTACCATTAGAGTGTCAAACAGTTTGGATCCAGATGAAGACGCTGAGTTTGTGGTTGATTTCACTATTTCGCACCGCATCTTGCAGGAGGTTAAACAGCATGTAAATGTTGGCAAGAAAATATATTCATGTAGCGGTTATCCCCTTGTACGACGAGAAACTGTATAGTTTAAGTCAAATAAACGTTCTTCTTCTTCTTGACTGCCTTATCCCGCGTACAATAGTAATTTGCAAACAGTTTAGATTCTGATCAGATGCCGCATAACGCGGTGTCTGATCTGGATCCAAATTGTTTGACACTCATTTCAATATTTTTTAAGTTAAAAAATTGATGACGTCATGGCAGCATGGGCAATGAAGGAGATTGATTGATTGATTGCGTTGGGTTTTACGGCACCGCGACACATGAAATGGGGACGCCGGTTCATTGACATTAACCCTTTCGCTCTCAATGGCTCTTAAAAGCGCGTTTGCAAACAGTTTTGATCCTTATCAGACGCCGCGTAACGCGGCGTCTGATCAAGATCCAAACTGTTTGACATTCTTTTTTAAATTTCTCCAGTTATACTGCCTTAAATTTAACTTTTAAACGACATTTTGCAGACAACAGTATTTAAGCAGACGACAATGAAACGGTGAAGCGGTAAAATCTCACGATTAATTAAGTAGCGAAAGAGTTAAATATCATAAAGGAAATAAATAATTAACCCTGTTGCCATGATTGGTTCAGAAGACCCATAATTGATTCAGAAGACAATGTCAACAAGAGCTATGAGATAAATATGGAACTCAATGCTGGTAAACAACAAATATGTACAGTGGAAACGACCTTGTTACTTAGTATTTCTCGTTTCAACGAATATAACTTATACAACATGATCTTTTCTTGAAAAAGTCGACGAAAACCGTTTGTTTTAATTTGACTGGCAATCAGTTTGGACTGATCACTACGGATATCGGATTTCCCAGCGTCTGATATGGCTCCAAACTTTATTCAATGAACAAAATTGTTTTAGCAAACAAGTTTAGTGGAAACACGATTACATGTAATGTGTTCTCAAATGTACTCGTATACATGTTCGTATAGAAAGGTAACCTTGGATCGATTACATAACCTTTTAAACTGTAATAGTTTTTCGACTTTTGACACTTTTTTTACTGGACTGTTACAGTGCTTTCTCTCTACAACAACACCCAGTGAGAGACAATGAGTGAGTGTGTTGTTTGGAGGGAGTTATTATAGTGAGAGAAATTGGCTTACATTTGCAAACAGCTTGAATCCAGATCAGACGCCCCATAACGCGGCGTCTGATCTGGATTCAAAGTGTTTGTCACTCGTCATTATGTTTTTTCCTGTCAAAATGTCCATAACTTAACTTTGAGAAAAACAACAGACGATATTGCAGCCGTCAAAATGTTGGACAAATTTGTCTTGTTTGGGGAACAGCGGCAATCGTTGTTGTAGGGGGAATCGTTGCTCAGAGGGCCGTTGTGGAGAGGGAATATTGTAGATTGTAATCTGTTTGGATTTTACATCTCAAGTTTGTTTTAAAATCTAGAGGTGTGTCATATTGCCTGAAGAAACCCTAAAGTAATACTCCCCTGATGAGATCGGGCCAACGTCGATCAATATCGGTACTACACGTAGAGCGGGCGGCCGTTCTCGTTGACTGACGTTCCTTGCCAAACTATGTTCATGCCAGGGTCCAAGGTTATAAAGCTTTTCAGTTGAGTCTGAGTTTGTTCTCAAGCATTTGATTGGTCAGATTTGAGCCTATGCTCAAATCTGACCAATCAAATGCTTGAGAATTTCTCCAGACTCAGCTCAAAAGTTTTATAACCTCGGACCCAGACCTTACAAGGGACACACTAGCCAATTTAAACTGCCAAAATGTTTTTATCTTTCTTAAACACTGAATTATTAGGTGTTTGGAACGAAACTGCATTCAAACTAACCACCACAGAAAGATGTTTTTATATAAAAACCGAGACCGGACATATATTTGTGCATTTGTCTTTAGTTGACATTTAGGTCTAAGCGTGAGTTTACCAAATGTTGATGCTGAGGACACCACATGTGACTACTGACTGCTTAACTCTTTCCTCCCTGAAACTTTAAATGGACAATTCCAGTTTCCATTTAAGTCTAGTCCAATACTGACTTTTGAGGGTTGTTTTTGTCAATGTTTAGCATTGTGACAAACAGTGAAGACCCTGATCAGAGGGCTCCTAGGAGCCCTCTGATCTGGGTCTTCACTGTTTGCATAGGACAAGTGTACTATTCACATGTTCACTGTTTGAAAAGGACGCCTATATGCGGGACTAGGGTTCAAATGGTTAAGCTGAATAGAGCGGTCTTCTTTAAAAATATAACCGCTAGTGATTAGTATACATGTACTCGCCATTTACACACAGTTATCCTTAATAGCGAATTATTGTCCTTTACAAACCGTGGAGACCCTGGTCAGTGCTTTGATATCAGGGTTTGCACTGTTTGTCTTTTTTATTTTTTAATACATGTATATTGCAATAAGTCAGAAATGGACTGGATTTAACTCTTTCGTTGCCAACGGCGCCAAAAGGCAACTTTGCAGACATTTTGGATCCTGACCAGACGCCGCGTTTCGATAAAACTTGGCAGGGAAAGAGTTATTTGGAAACTTGACTTATCCATTTGAAGTCCCAGGGGTCATTTGGTTAATTGTTCAGTTTAGCTATCCTATATAACTTCAAACACAACTATACCACATGTTGCATTCTTTGCGGCAATAGTGGTTGACATATTGATCACGACCGACTTTTCGCAAATATGGTACAGCCTGCAATTAATAAAAAAAAATTGCTCACTCAGTAACGATCCGACAATGATCTACATCTAGATGGCAATACCAATGTTGATTATATGGCAGTGAACACCATAAAATATTGACATAATACATGTAGCAAGCGACATATGTCCGAGCCGATTCATTATGTTTATATCTTCAGAGTTGTTGTTGTTGTTACTAAGAAGCCACATCAGGGCTGCCATTTCTCCTGATTTTTCCGGAATATTCGGATTTTTATGCTAAAGTAATGATGGCTTAAAGCAGGTAGAAAGTAAAGCAGGATGCGCCCAAGGGCGCATTCTGCTTTACTTTCAGCCTACTTTAAGTGGACACGAGTCTTCAAACTAGGAATAGACTATGGGGCAAAAGGTTAAGCTTACCATTCATAAAATTGCGCTTGACACATATCGACGCATCCTCCAATGTCTTGCGGCCATATAGCTTCAGAACTCCTGGTCCCAAGGTTATCACGCTTTTGAGTTGAGTCTGGTGTCGTTCTCAAGTATTTGATTGGTCAAATTTGAGATTTTGCTCAGTAAAAGGTCAAATCTGACCAATCAACTATTTGAGACCGATCTCAGACTCTACTGAGTTCTCAAAAGCTTTATAACATTGGATTCAGTTAAGGGTGTTGCAATTTTAAGACAATTCGTTTTCACCACTGAGAATAAACCCCTCCCCCACTTATCCCTATATTGTGACTACTATTTAAATCGTCGTGACCATTCTCAAGAGTAATCACAATACATGGATATGATTAATCTGGAGTCGTGTATCTGGCGTACGTCGGCGAATTGCTACAAGTGGAGAAGATGTTATCATTTTCCCATTTTAATCCGGCGTCTGACCAGGCTCCAAAATGCCAGTTTGGCACTCGGATAAAATTAAATCAGATTTTTCGAAAGGCTGTCGTTTACAACATTTACCTGAATTACGTTAACATTCAGTCTCGTTTTTTAAAACTGTTTTTCCCCACTGTATGGCCAACAGCGACTTGATGGATTCTAAATAAAATCTAGTAGATCTAGCATATCAAAATGTCAGACTTACAGACGTATCCATAAATCTTGCTTAGAATATGTGTCGCTGTGGGAATGAAAGAGGAATAATATTACAGGAACTGAAACCATTTTAAGTTGCTTCCCTTAATTCTGGCCGTTTCTTTGAATGGATACTAGTACGGTAAAAAGTAAATTTCAATAACTCGAACTCGCTTTAGTCGAACTTACCTGCACTAACCCTTTTCCAGATGGAAGCGCCTTTTGTCGAGTTTAATTTATACCCCCACTGAAGAAAATAGCTCTAATGTATACAGTCATGAATATGTAGATCTACCATAATAAATATTTTCTATATAGATTCTACTAGCAGATTGTAGCTTAAAGCAGACTGAAAGTAATGCAGAATGCGCCTTAAGGCGCATTCTGCTTTACTTTTAATCTGCTTTATGTGGTCACCTCTCTTCAAAACTAGCCTGAAACGAGATATGGAGTAAAGGGTTTTAGAAAATGCAGATAAACCAGAGCAGACGATAATTACGTAGCGTACGTGCTAAAACAACGATTGATTCAGCTCTCAGGTAATCTAGATCTACTTGACAAATTTTGAGAAAAAAAAGTTTTTACTATCTAGCATATAATATAACATATAGGTTTAAGTACTTTGTGATGGTAGATATATCTACTTGCAGCAAGAACGTATATTATAGATATATAATCTACGTTCCTGCTTGCAGTAAATCTAGTAAAAAAAATGTGTCAAGTATCTAGATCAGATACCTGTCATTGAGCTAAATCGATATAGATCTAGATATATACGTGGTAGATTAGAAGATACAATTTGATAACAAGATAAAGAAATAGTCAAAGTATGATGTTTAGTCTCAAAATGCGGTTAGAAGGACGGATTGGTTTGGGGCGAAACGACAGTGTTCGTGCAAAGTGACGACCGAAACGATGTGGGGTGAAAATGTTGAGGTGCGAAACATATTATAGTTGTTGAATACTCTCTTCCAATGAGGTATTTGCATGGAAGTTGGAAAAGGTATGAAGTATTGATTCATCTGTGTTTACAATCAATATCTGACATCCAATCGCGTTGTAACAAGTATCCAGCATTGCTTCTTGGAGAATGCCAATCTTAGAATTTTATGTATCTATAGTGCATGCCATTTTCTTCCAAACTTGGAGTGATTAATCTGCATTCCGGACCATAGAACTTTCCACACCCATCAAACTCAAAGAGAGGGTATTCTGTTATATCATTGGTTATTCTGCTTTGATACGATATATGCATGCAATTTAAGAAAAAGAAACTGTTGTGTGTTGGCCTCTTTTTCTGATTAATGTTATGCAGGTGTTCAGCTGTTACCATCTGTTGTGGTTGTGTTTTTGTTTTTTATTAAATTATTGTGTAAGAGCTAGATTCAGCGCGTTCATGTACCGTATCGATTGCATCAGAAAACGGTAACAATTTAACTAAAACGACCGTTTGCACGATCTTGATTGCGAACGACACGAAAGGCCTCAGAGTTAGTGAGCCAAAGCGAACAGTAAAAACAAAATGGTGACCAAATGAATTTAAAACATCCAGCCGACAGTCCCAACTTAATTTCTCATCAATAAACCAACATTTTCCGACAGTGTTACCGCGAGAGGGATTTTCTTGCGTTTTTGACGCAACAAAATCACTTTTGGCGCAACTAAATTCAGCAAGTGCGTTTTATTTGACGCAAGTCAATTCTGTCGACTAACTGAAACTAAAAATGTTAAAATGGGCATATTCATTGAAAGCACGCCGCCGACGCCGGAGTAAATACATAATTATGTATTCCGTGTTGTATGCATGTCGGTTACGAAATTGACAGAGTGCAATAATGTCCATTTTGGTTGTTTTGACTGGTGCATTGTGGGTATTTGAGTTCAGTTCGATTGGCATATAAAGTCACTCGAGTAATTGACAGTTGAAAAGGGCGAAATATATTAAAAACTACCCAGATTCCGTGTTTAGTATTTAATTGGATCCTCAAATCTAGACCTATTGTGTTTGAATATGCTTTTAAATTGTTTCCCTTGAAAATGATTTAAACTTCTGGAAGTACCGCTAATTACCAGAACCGGTCGCCATTGTTGTTTGTTAATTGAACTCACTTTGGTAAAAGTGTTTTGATTCTGGTAATGAACGTAAAGGCTCAAGCATCGTCTGCTAAAAACGCAGAATATTTTACTTCATTCTTTTATCTCTTCAGCGCCCAAACAAAGAGAATAAAATGCACATGTGTTATATCATCTACTTTAAGGGATCAATTTACCTTCGTCTGTCTGGCCAGATCTACATGCCTCACAGTCTGTCAGTTTCATTTTACGATAAATATTGTTCTACATTCGTGATATTAGTAAGTGACACTTAGGGTATCGAAGTCTTCTATATTTAACAAAGTTGACAAATGTTTTTCACAAACAGGTAGCCTGCATAAAGACCTTGTCCTGAAAAAATGAAAACTCAGTTTGCTTGTCTGAAGTAATAGTGAAATGCACTGCGGACCGTACGCATACTTCACTATTGAGGTGTTATAGAAAGAGAAGGTCTTCTATATTCAGCGTTTTTTTTCCTTCTTTGGACGGTACCCCGAAAAGGACCCGCTCCCAATTGGAACAGGACCCGTTCCCAATTGGAACAGGACCCGTTCCCAATTCAAAGAAGGGACCTGGCAATATGGTAAAAATAGTATTTTCAGTGAAAAGAAGATAATTTCTGGTAGCATTGCCTGTTGATATGAACAGCATAATTGCTACTTTATAAGTTAGATCAATATAGGCCTATATAAATTATAAAATAAACTTCTCCATTTCTTTTTTGTCATCATTTCACGACTTGTTTTTTTCCCAATTTGAAGTTTACGCGACAAGAAAAATTCCCAATCTGAGCAGAAAAATTCCCAATCTGAGGGGTACCGGACCCGTTCCCAATTGGGTGAAAAAACCCGCTGATATTGTTAGATCGTTTGTCTCAATTATATTAATTACGTGTGAAATAAAGACACTGAACAACACAATAAGTATTTTATTCAATATCTTTCTATAAACGTCAAAAGACCCCCTCATTTTCATCAAGGGGGTCAAGAATGACCCTCTAAAATTTCAGTCCTGCAGTAACACTGTTCCTATACTTAATGTATCAAACAAAGCAGCTTACCGTTTGCCCTAGATTGCCAGCCAATGAAAGGGCTCCATTTCAGCGAGAAATGAAAAAATATATCCCATATTCGTTCAATTTTGTACTTGGGTATGGCAGAGAAATAAACAAGTCATGAACCGGTCAAGGACACCGCGTGCTAAGGAGGAGCATAGCGCATCATTGCGTCATACAACAACCGCTCAGCTGCAAATTACAGTATAACCTATGTACTGCGGCCTTTCAATGAAGAGGCCCGAATAAATCAAATATTTCTGTAGACAGGAGACTATAGTTAGTGCATAATGAAATTAATATGAAACGCATTAATCCTGTCCTGCATTAACCTATTGAACCCTAGGTGACGAGTACACTCGTCATTTATATACCCGTTACACTTGTCCACAGCAAACATTGTAGAACCACATCGTAGATCTCCTATTACAAAAATGGCATAGACTCGAATTGTTCATTGTATAAGTGTTGGATTGAAAGGATTAAGCAGCCGACCTGTGCATGGGTATTGTCTTCTTTTGTGTAATCGTTTTACAAATATTTGGCTGTAAAACGTCTCGAAAGAAATGTGTTTATTTACAATATTGAACTAAAATACGGTAAGGTTGCTTTTTATCAATGCATTAATACAGAGGCTCCTATAAGCGTTTAATTCTTGCGTTAAACAGCCACCTGTCTTCAACCCCTTCGGTGCCATGGGCATATTTGTCATTAATTGTATAATGCACTAAACAACACAGTCCAGATGAATGTCATTTAAAAACCAACTCTTGACTTAGGATGTTTTAACCCTATAAACTGTGGAGTTTATTTCTAATCTGACTTTAAAACAATTATTGCTTGGCTCCATTAGTGGGTCTTGGTTGGTCAGGTGCTGCTTAATGCTTGGTATTTTTAGCAAATCAATTGATCAAGCAGTTTCATGTCACACCAGTCCACAGCAGCTCGTTCACAACACTTTACTGTCGGAACACAAATAAAAATCGTCCTGAATTTAATCTATTTTTAAATTCCATTTGGGTGACTCGCTAGCTCATGCTTGATTTTGTTTCTAAATGGAAATGCCTACAGCGAGCCCTACACGCGTACAGGGTTCCCGGTCGTTTTTCTAGTTTTTCGTGTGACGTCATGTGTAAAAGTGAACTCGCCGGCTTCCGAAAATACAAAGCACCGCCCTCCGAAATAAAGCCCTTTCATTGGGTGACAAACTAGGTCGAGTGGTAATTTGGGTTAAGCGATAAC
Source organism: Gari tellinella (assembly GCA_922989275.2). Classification (NCBI taxonomy): domain Eukaryota; kingdom Metazoa; phylum Mollusca; class Bivalvia; order Cardiida; family Psammobiidae; genus Gari; species Gari tellinella. The sequence goes on along the minus strand of OV277856.1, from coordinate 23,302,206 downwards.
TTAGTTTAGGTAAAGTAGGTTGAACGGTAACTGTCATACACTAGCCTACGTGCCATATTTGAGGCAAACGGTAAATCAGTTATAGTTCATTTGTTTGAAAATTATACAACATAACCTGTTCGCTCCCTACGGTCGCTCCAGGTTATATTGCATAATTTTCAAAAAATGAACTATAACTAATACTTACATCTGAGCAGCTAAATCTTATTTTTAAATGCGGCAGAGACAGTGTATAGCAGAGATTAACGACTCCGGTGGTTCTGGCTAATGAGACCGTTGAACGAGACTTTGCGAGAACAGGTTCTCGGGAGTTATATAAGCGTTAGCGACGATCGGTAGAAAAATCGATATTTGGAATTAATTATCACTTGCTTGGTTAATACTTTCTACGGTTATTTAAAAATACAAACCTTCTTTAAAGAAGCCTACATATTTTTCGAGTTTTGACACAAAAGCATAATTGGAATAAAGTCTGAGCATCAATTAACCCCTACCCGCATCGCACACACGTTAATTAGTGTTTGGAAAATGTCAATTGAATGAATGAAAAGTGAAGGCAGTTTGCACGAAGGTGTTAAAGGACCCATTATGTTTAATTAGTAGCAAAATGCGTGGACAGATTGACATGAAAACTATGTCACAACTTAATCTCAGTCTGAGCTACATTAATAACCCATTCTTTTAATATGTTTAATTGTTCAAACTGAAGTTTTAAGCGTTTACGGCAAGACGATATTGCATCGATCTTCAATCTAAGCACCAGTGGGTCCTCATTAAAATTTAATTTATAGCAAAGTGCGTGGACAGATTGACAGGAAAATTACCCCATAACTCAACTGTATCTTAGTATGAGCTACATGGATAACACATTCTTATTCATGTTTGAATGTTCAATTTAAGCGTTTACAGCAAGACGATATTGCATCGATCTTCCATCCAAGCACCCATGGGTGGCCTCATTAAAATTTAAAATATAGCAAACTGCGCGGACATATTGACATGAAAATTATGCCGTTAACTGTATCTTAGTATGAACTACATGGATAGCCCATTCTTATTCATGTACGAATGTTCAAACTGAAGTTTTAAGCGTTTACGGCAAGACGATATTGAATCTCTCTTTATTTTTATGAATATTTGAAAGTTCAAACTGAAGTTCTAGGCTTTTACGGCATGTTCTGTTGGGCCAAATCACAGGAATGCTTCGAACTTACCAGCAACGTTTCTTCCGTTTAGCCAGGAATACACTTTAATCCACAACTCATATATTTTAGGTTTCACTCAATTAGAATCACAAAATATCATTTAAAAACGAAATAAAGTCAATATTTATAAGTCAACTGGTTGATATGCATATTTTTTTCCAATATCGCGACGCTGTCATTACTTGTGCTGGTCACGTGACCGCATCGACATACGTCACTGCCTCTCAACGGACACCTGTTATATGGGGAAAGAGAAAAATAAGGGAGCCGTTTATCTCTGGTATACACTGTCTCTGTATGCGGTAAAATTGATACATTTCAGTTGATTAGTACACTTTTGCTTGTGTTATTTCGATTCGTACATAAATCGTTTGTACCCTTGAAAAGTAAATAAACACGGGGCGCAATGAGTTATTATAGAAGAGTATTGGTGAACGTTAGATGTCGTACTATAAGCATTGTTTTTCATCGGTTAACGTTGCTGTTCCCCAATACGGTACTTGAACGCGCTACAGATGTAAACAAATTTCCCTCCGTATAACGACTCCCTCCGAACAATGCACACAGTATATGTCTCCCTTATGTCATTGTAGAGAGGGAGTCCTGTACATAATAAATACATAAGAGGGTCGCGTAACGCGGCGTCTGATCTGGATTCTTGTCATGAAGTTTTTTCAGTCAAAATGTCCTTTTAGATGTAACTTGGAGAAAAACAGCAGACAAAATTTTTAAGCAGACAACTAGGTTGGGCATAATCGTTTAATTTGTGGGAATGGCGGCAAGCATTGTTCTAAGGAGGGAATCGTTATTGGGGGGGCCGTTGTAGGGAGGGGGCACTGTAATACATCATTTGGGAATTTCTTCAGTTTGATTTTCCATTTCAGAGAATGACTAAAGGCAAAAGTGCTGCCACTATAAGAAGGAGGAAAACCAAGTATTCACAGAGTGATTTAGAAAAAGTCAGAAACAGCCGTCCTTCCTCCCCAACCCCATTAGAAGAAATACACGAATTTGATGAAGAGGATGAAGGCTATTTATTTGAAGATGAAATTCTCGGACCATCCATCATCAAGAAGATCATTTCATCTGAAAAGACATTACTTCTCGCCCTTATTTCTCTACGCATGGTGAATGCTCTGCTGATTCAAACACAGTTTGTTCCAGATGAGTATTGGCAGTCTGTGGAGGTAGCTCATTCAGTTGTCTTTGGGTAAGGATTTTGTTACCTTATCCCGTCCTTACCCAATAGCCTGTTTATATTTTTGAAGACCTGTGACCACTTAAAACAGGTTGAAGGTAAAGCAGAATGCGCCTTAAGGCCCATTCTGCTTTACTTTCAGCCTGTTTTAAGCTACCATCTGCTAGGAGATAGAAAATATTTCTTATCATACTTATTCATGACTGTAAAAAATGGAAATACAGTATAAACTGCATTATCCGACATCGGTCCGTACCCAAGCATTATGTCGGATAACACAAGATGTCTCCCACTTTTTCAGCATATTTTGGAAATTTATGACAGCCACAGCTATAAACAGGAAGTGAGAGGTGCATTGAAGTATACGTTTATGAATGGGATAAAACAGCGACGAATATCGGACCAGAAGTATAATCCGCTTTCAAATTCATTAATCAAATCCACTTTTTAGCTCACCTGGCACGAAGTGCCAAGGTGAGCTTTTAGGATCGCTGGAAGTCCGTCGTCCGTCGTCTGTCCGTCCGTCCGTCTCTCTGTTCACAATTGTTCGTTAACACTCTACCGGCTACAACTCTCATTGGATCTTCATGAAACTTGATCACAATGTTTGTCTAGTAGAAATCTAGGTCAAGTTCGAATATGGGTCATGTTGAGTCAAAAACTAGGTCACTAGGTCAAACCATAGAAAAACCTTGTTAACACTCTAGAGGCTACAAATCTCATTGGATATTAATGAAACTTGGTCAGAATGTTTGTCTCATTGATATCTAGGTCAAGTTTGAATGTGGGTCATGTCCGGTCAAAAACTAGGTCACTAGGTCAAATAATAGAAAAATCTTGTTAACACTCTAGAGGCTACACATCTCATTGGATCTTTATGAAACATGGTAAGAATGTTTGTCTCATTGATATCTAGGTCAAGTTTGAATATGGGTCATGTCCGGTCAAAAACTAGGTCACTAGGTCAAATCATAGAAAAACCTTGTTAACACTCTAGAGGCTACAAATCTCATTGGATCTTGATGAAACTTGGTCAGAATGTTTGTCTCATTAATATCTAGGTCAAGTTCAAATATGGGTCATGTCCGGTCAAAAACTAGGTCACAAGGTTAAATCATAGAAAAATCTTGTTAACACTCTAGAGGCTACAAATCTCATTGGATCTTGATAAAACTTGATTAAATCTTGTTTACACTCTAAAGGTTGATTGTGGGTCATGTCCAGTCATAATCTAGGTCACTATAGGTCAAGTTTGCCATGGTGTACCAGGTGAGCGATTTAGGGCCATAGTGGCCCTTGTTTCAAGTGTAAGCACAATTTCTTGTCTTTCCAGCGAATTAATCGACGCAGGTTCGCTTGCATACCGTTTTCCTGGTCTTTCCATTCCAAACGTTTAAGAACGAATGATAAAATAGTAAGACAAGTTCTCGTTAAAAGTGCTCACCAAATAGACCCTTTTGTTAAAGCATGGACTTAAACATTAAAGTGCGATCTTACATACATAACGGCATATCTAGTTACTTATTTAAACATTCTAAAGTCATTTCTAAAATAGACAATTGTCCGCTTGGCAAACTGGAATTTACAAACTTTTGAACAAGCAAGGGATCCGATTATTATAAGATTTGCTGCGGGTTACTCGGTGTCTGATCTGGGTCAAATATCCAAATGCTTTACTAACCAGTGCACATGTTTTTTCATGTTGAAAAGACAACAAAATAAGCAGACGGTTTTTCGACACTTTATTAAACTAGTTACGCATTTGTACATGTAATAGGTCTTAAGGCACAACCGATGGCGAAAATGATCTATAATTTGGGTTTTCCCCATGTCTGAATGACAAGCGATCAAGGTGACAGCCGCCACCGGAGATCAAAGGTGGTCGGATAATGGGGTGTGAAACACGCTATATGTTAATGCAGGGACCAGCAAACGGTGTCGGATACCAGGAAACGTAAGATTCCGGATAATAGAGTCTTAATGCATATAGAAATAAGAAGGGAAATGTTCTGGACCGGATGACGGCGTCGGATATGACACGATTCCGGATAATACAGTTGTTGGATAATGCAGTTTATACTGTATTTTATTCAGGGGAGGAATAAATTAGTGGCGGAAAAAGGCGTATTTGTAATGGGTTAACATACTCATACTGTGGTCAGTGCTACTGATAAGTGATAACCCATTACCCTGTTTCTTGTTTTGAAGACATGTAGGAGGATATCACTTAAAGCAGGTTAAAAGTAAAGCAGAATGTGCCTTTCTTATGATACATATTCATGACTGTATAAATTGGAAATATTTTCTTCAGTGGAGGAATAAATTAAATGCGTTAACAAATGTATCTATGAAATAAAGGGTTGATTGGAAACAGGGGTTGGGCATTTAAAGTTTCAGGGGTCTATCAGTTAATATTGTTTTGTACATTACAGGTATGGTTACCTGACATGGGAGTGGCGACATGGTTTACGAGGTTTCCTCTACCCAGCTGTATTCTCAGTGCTCTATAAATTCCTGTACATATTTGGGCTAGACAGCAGATTGGCGCTGGTAAATCTTTAATAACCATTTATATTGTAACTAAAACATGTGTACAGCAGCCACTTAAAGGAATATTAATCTGCAGTCTTACAGTGGATAAGATGTTTTTCTTTCCCGTTTAAACGCAAATGAAACGCAAACACATTTCAATAAAATGTAGAAATTTTCAATGTTTTGATATCTTTAACTATTCATTTTAATCTGAGTGACAAACAGTTTGAAGCCTGATAAGACGCCGGGTTCTTCTAAACATGTTTCAGATAAGAATGTTAATGATGACTGTATTACACAGAAAATATTGTTAATCATCTGACATTTCAACCCGTGCATTTTGTATTTCTATATTATTGCAGATCAAGCTGCCTCGCTTGGTTCAGGGACTGATGGCTGCCTGGGGAGACTTCTACCTGTACAAGCTATCCTGGTCCCTATGTGACAGGGCCACTGCCCAGTGGACCTTGCTCTGTCAGATCCTGTCCTGGTTCATGCTCTTCTCCTATACAAGAACCTTAACTAACAACATTGAGACTGTTTTCATCACCATGGCTCTGTATTACTTCCCCTGGCCAGGCAAACAGCAAACCAGGTACACTGCAGATTTCCCTTTCAACCCATCACACTTTAGTCTGTTTTTCGTTTTAAAAACAGATAACCAACATAAGCAGGTTGAACATAAAGCAGAATGCACTTTGAGGCACATTCTGCTTTACTGTCAGTCTGTTTTAAGTTACCATTAATTTTGAATTTTGCTAGAATATAGAAAATTTTCATTTGCTACATTTTCATGATTGTATACAGTGGAGGCTTGAAGCTTGATCAGATGCGGGGTTACCCAGCGTCTGATGTGGCTCCAAACTGTTTGCAATAGAAATAATTGTTATAGCACCAACATGTTTATTTGGAAGTACAACATTTTACCCACTGTAGGTAGAACAATGCTTTTGAGTCCATATGGATCCAACTATAAAATGGTTGTTTAGGTTCTTGGTCAAACTTCACATTTCTCCAAAGGTGCTTACCCCTTATAGCCTTGTGATTGACATAGAAAATGCCTAATTAGAAGGTTTACTCTATACACCTTTGAATGACAATGATGGTTTGGATCCCTGAAATAAAGGGACAGAGACCCCTGATTGGTGTTACTTTGTATTAAGTAAATCCTGGCTATTATGACCATTAAAAAGAGGGTTGTTAATATGTTTTCTTGGCTCATTGAAAATGGCTACTTAAAACAGGATTAGAGTTGAGCAGAAATTAATGAGTTGGGTTTTATGATACCGCAGCACTGAGAAGGTCATATAGAGCCAAGATCCTGCTTTAGATAATATCTTAATTTCAAATGACATGTTCATAGCAGACATAGTTATATATACATACATGTATTTGAATATTCCTTTGTAGAAGGGTTAACTGTACCCTATTTTATTTTCAGTAAATCTACAACGAAATTCCTGTGTCTGGCAGCTTTGTCCATCATTGTTCGTCCGACTGCTGCTGTGATTTGGATTCTATTGTGTTCATGGCACCTTCAGACCAATGCACCTCAGTTAACAAAAACATTGAAAAAATATATAGTCATAGGGTAGGTAAAAATATAAGCACAAATTGTCTTAGTCTACTGTTTGAAACGCAATAAGTCTGTTGTTCTCAAGGCACAGCTCTGATATTTTCCTTACACTTTCATGACTAGTAACTTTAAGCAACAAACATGTATGCACTATGCAGTGAGTGAGTGTCTTAACCCATTACCTCATAGCCTGTTTCTAGTTTTGAAAATAGTTGACCACTTAAAGCAGGTTGAAAGTAAAGCAGAATCTGCCTTAAGGCACATTCTGCTTTACTTTCAACCTGCTTTTAGCTACCATCTACTAGAATTTAGAAAATAGTTCCTATCAGACATTTTCATAACTTGGAACTATTTTCTTCAGTGGAAGAATACTTTAAAGGCATAAAAGGCATATTTATGGGGTAAAGGGTTAAATTATAGATTGATTTTGCCAAGTAACTGTTTGTTCTGCTACAAATGTTTGTTGCAGTGGCAAATACATATACACATTACCAGTTTGCAGTGTGGTACAGGGCAATGTTGTAATGAGTAATGAGTTGTTGTTGGCGGAAACAGCTGATCTGGCAAGCGCCTTGGTGCGAGTCTGATTGACTGTTTTCCCCCAAGAACATTGAGAGCTGAATACATTGCCCAGTAGTGAATCGCTAACTGGTGAGGAGTTTACTATTTGGCTTCAATAAAAACCAACAACAACTAGATAGTTGTTTAAATTATTTTACTCAGAAAAACTTGATATTTGAAACAAAACAAGAATTCTTTTATGCCACATTGAATAATGTGGAACTTGTAGATCTATATGTACGTATAGTTGTATATATAACGTCACCCTGATTATAAATGAGGTTTGAGTAAAATACAAACAGTAAAATACAAACAGTAAGATACAGATTATTGTATTTAATCATACAGATACACACAGAAAAGCTCAGTATCACCGGAAGGCATATAATAAATTATTCTCAATCAATAAACTTGTTTGTACCAGGGCTCCAGATAAGAGGGAGTAAACTGAACAAATCCAACATTTTCTCACTTATTTCAGCACCAAATCCTATGGTGTGACTACTCATTAGAATTGTCTTGAAGAGACAATTCTAATGAGTAGTGACACCATCGGTTTTAATGCAGAAATGAAGATTTTAGTTCTTGAAAAGCTTCCCTTATTTGGAGCCCTGTGTACTAATACAATCTAGTATGACAAGTGCATCATTATTTTCTCTCAATAAATTTGTTTGTACTAATATAATCTAGTATGAAATTATTTGTTTCAGATGTGTGTCATTATTTGGATCAGCTGTGATAGATGGTGTGTTCTATGGCAGATGGATCTGTGTGCAATATAACTTTCTTCAGTTCAATGTTCTCAGTGGGGGCAGTGCACATTATGGCTCCCACCCGTGGCACTGGTATATCACTCAGGGTTTCCCCACAGTCATGGGGCTCCATCTGCCACTGTTTGTGTTAGGGGCCTGGAAGGCAAAGAATAAAGTTCTTCTCTTTGTCATATTGTGGACTATATTTATATACAGGTAAGTCGGGGTCTAGATAAGAGGGAGTAAACTGAATAAATCTAACATTTTCTCTCATTTCAGCACCAAACTCTATGGTGTAACTATTCATTAGAATCATCTTGATTATAGACTACTTTCAGCCTGCTTTAAGCTACCATTTGCTAGGATATAGGAAATAGTTTGTATGGTACATATTCATAGCTGTAGAAATTTGAACTATTTTCTTCAGTGGAGGAATTAATTAGTTGCATAAAAATACATATCTATGGAGTAAAGGGTTAAAGACAATGTTTTCCTCATATTTGTAGTAAGGAAAGCCAATCTAAAGTTAGAATTTCAAAATATTTGTTATACAGGAACATAAATCTTCATTCTAAATGGTAGAACCACCAGAACAACATTACCCCATAAAAGTGATTTTTGAAACACTGAACTATCCCTAACAGATATATACCTTTTCTTGTGCCCACCATGTCATGTTAACTCATTACTTCATACATAGCCTGTTTCTAGTATTAAAGACAGGTGACCACTTAAAGCAGGCTCAAAGTAAAGCAGAATTGGTCTCAAGGCACATTCTGCTTTACTTTCAGCCTGCTTTAAGTTACCATCTGCTAGGATATGGAATTTATTTCATATGGAATAGATTTCCAATTGCATTAAGTGGAACTATTTTATTCAGTGGAACAATAAAATTAATCAAAGGCGTAAAAAGGCATATTTATGGGGTAATGGGTTGATTTGGCTCCAAAATGTTTTCAATGAATATCATTGCTTTAGCTCAGAATAACATCTTCCCTACTATACTATGGAGAAAAGGAATAAGAAGCAACAATTAACCCATTACCCTATAGCCTGTTTCTAGTTTGAAGGTTGGTGACCACTTAAAGCAGGTTGAAGGTAAAGCAGAATGTGCCTCAAGGCACATTCTGCTTTACTTTCAGCCTGCTTTAAGCTATTATCTGCTATAATATATAAAACCACTCTTCAGATTCTTATTTGTAAAAGTATAAATTGGAACTATTTTCCTCAGTGGAGTAATATATTAAAGGTGTAAAAATGCGCATTTATGGGATAATGGGTTAAACATCTCTTTTGTCCAGCTATACAGGACCTTCATGATTCTTTCGTTGTTTATTTCAGTTTTTTAGCCCACAAAGAGTTCAGATTTTTAATGTCAATCCTGCCATTAGCCTTCCATTACTGTGGGGTATACTTTCAATCATTATGCAAGAAGCCGCGACTGAGGAGGAGACAGATGCTGCGGGCCTATGCCAAGACAGACCATCTCCATGGTAGTCAGGAAAGTCTCGCTAGTGATGCTACAGAGAATACAGGAACTGAAGTCTCAGACCTCAGTGTGGCCTCAACTGATACAAGTGGTATAGGCAGTGAAGGCGATACTGCAAAAGACACAAAACCAGTCAGTGTTGATAAAACTAGAGAAAATAGTGAAAATAACAAGAATGATGAGAATGAAACCAAATGTGATAAAACTACAGAAATGGCAGCTAAGAAGCGTGACTTGTCAACGAATGAAATAATAGCAGAAATGGAGAAGAAGCAGAAAGAGACACACAAAACTAATCTAACTAAAGCTAAAATCCTTGTGATAATCTTGGTGTTGACCAACATTCCATTGGCAATGTATTTTAGCCTGATACATCAACGAGGGACCATTGTAGTAACCAAATATTTATACGATGCTAGTCAGGGTAAAGACATTGATGTGTTGTTTCTGATGCCATGTCATTCCACTCCATATTACAGGTAAACTATTCTTTATATAAAATACACTTGTTTAATTCATTCACCCTGAATTTTTAAAGGTTAATTCCAATTTCAAAATTAGTCTAGATCATTTTTGACTATAAAGGGTTGATTTTATCAATATATTTCAAAATGACAAACAGTGTAGACCCTGATCAGAGGGCTCCTTAAGGAGCCCTCTGATCAGGGTCTACATTGTTTGCACAGGACAAGTGTAATCTTCGCAGGTACACTGTTTATAAATGATGAGTATACTCGTCGCTAGGGTTGAATTAGCTAGCATTTAGTGCATTAAAACATGACAGTCTTATCAAGTTACATGTACAGTGGAGAAGACGTTATTCTTTCCCCAAAAAAAGATTTACGCTAAAACTATTGTAGCCATTTGAAAGAGTTTGAAGCCAGATCAGATACTAGGTAGCTCGGCACCTGATCAGGCTCTTAACTCTTTGCCACCCAGATAGAAATAATTGGTCAGAATTGTCAAAAAGTTGTTATTTTTAGCTCACCTGAGCCGAAGGCTCAAGGTGAGCTATTGTGACCGCTCATTGTCCGTAGTACATCTGTCCGTCTGTCCGTTCACTTTTACTTCAAACGACATCTCCTCTGAACCCGGGGATTGTAGGGCGGATTCAAACTGCTCATGATGTTCCTTGGATGCTTCTCTACAGAAGTTGTCTAAATGAAAGAGAAAAAGCAAAAACTCTGCTTGAAAAAGCAAAAAAGCAAAAAGTTTTAAAAAATCTTCTTGCTAAAAACTACTAGGCCCTAAGCTTTGATATTTTTACAGTAGAATCTCCTGGTCGATCCCTCTATAGTTTGTTAAAATGAAATCCCTAGGGTCACACTTGACGCCACCCTGCGCAGTTTAAGTGCTGCTCTAGGCAGGTTTTACAGTATTTTTGATGAAGCAAAAGCAGAACTGTATTTTACCTGAGTTACTCTTAATATACTAAGGGCAAATAGCCAATATTTGCAAACATTTTGGATCCAGATCAGATGCAACATAATGCTGCATCTAATTTGGATCCAAACTATTGGTACTCATTTACCAACTGAACATGTTCTAAATTCTTTTTTTTGTCACTTTTCGCATACAGTAGGTTTTAAGCAGATATTATTTCAGTCTGGTAAGGGTAAGCCTTCAGAGCAGTTGCTAATTCTACCATACTACCCAGTATTTGACCTCAGCCACTGAACTGATGGTCTTAGCTGAACATGTTGTCTGCTAAAGTTTATAAATGGTTTAGTCTGTTTCATACTTAGAGAAACAGGGTCTGGAAGTGATCCACTGACAGTTATGTAATTATGTCTTTTGCCATATTTATACATATGTTTAATATTCAAAATATGTATAGCAGACAGCAATTCAGCATAATAAGAGTTAGACCCTAACCAAATTTCCTACTGGCAGAGTTACATAACTGAACTCAGGTCAGCTGGTCAGCTGATGAGGTTGCATATGGTGGTGTCTGCTATATATTTATGCCCTGCAGTTGGGGGCATATTGTTTTTGTCTGTCTGCTTTTTTGTCTGTTTGTCCATTTGTTTGTCTGTCAGTCCACAACTTTAATCTTAGCCATAACTTTGTTAAAGTTAGAAACTTTATAACTTGGGTCATGTCCTACAAAGGTCAATGTCAATTTTGAGATATTTCCCAGTGTCATATTTTCTTGTCTTTGAGATAACTCCAGTTCTACTGATGTTAACCCATTACCCCATACATATGCCTTTTTACGCCTTTAATTTATTCCTCCTCTAAAGAAAATAATTCCACTTTATATAGTCATAAACATGTAAGATATAAGAAATAGTATCTATATCTTAGTAGATGATAACTTAAAGCAGGTTGAAAGTAAAGCAGAGTGCGCAATAAATAATCATATGGAAATACATGTAGCTTGATAAGAAGAAGTGTCATGGATAAGGGCCATAACTCTGCCAACAATATTTTTTTAAGTTATTCCAATTTGTCATGGTTTTTTTGTCTGGAAGATAATTCCATTTACAGCTATATTAAAATGTTGTCTTGCCTATTAAGCTAAGGCACAATGACCTCAGGTGAGCGAATTAAGGGCCATGGCCCTCTTGTTTACATTTAATAGTGTTGTTTTTGCATTTGGTTTCATTTAAATGGGAAATGTCTTCTCCACTGTCAATATTTGCAATAAGTAGGAAAAATAAATGCAGAAAGCTCAATGAGGAACTTTCTGCACTCGCTATGTTCTGCAAGAATCTGTCACCTGTACTTAAGGTATAGGGCCACCAAATAGACCAGAAGTGCTTCATGGTGTAGTCGAAAGAAGTCCGGCAAAGAAATAGTGCCAAACTTTTTGCCTCAGAATAGCTTTTTGTCAAGAAATATGTACTGTTTTGAGCCTTTTTTGTAATACATGGATGCTAGAGAATAGATACAAAGACTTTCTGTCAGGATAGATGGGTTTTTGGAGAAATTATGTGAGCTGAAGTGACATGTCCCTGTTTTAGCCGGTGCCTATTTCAAAATGTAGCAAAACACCAGTCATGTCACTGAAGCCAGGAGAATTTTCTTATATGCCACATGACCCCCTGTTTTCTCTGCATTTTTCACTTGTGCAAGGGTGTATCTTTGTGGGAAATATAGGGTGGCACCTGTGGTTGGAATAAAAATCGTATTTTTTGGACCTTGGAAATGACGCATTTTATATAAGTTATATAGGAGAGCCGTTTTGGTGGCCCAACCCCTTAAAGATAACTTAAATTATTCAGAGGTAAATTTCTAAAGAAAATTGTTCCACTCATGAATTTGCATTAATAAAAATATATCCTATATCCTAGCAGATGATAGCTTAAACCTAACTCAAAGAAAAGCAGAATTCTCCTTGAGGAGCAAACTGCTTTACTGTAAGTTTGCCTTTTTAAGCAACAATCAGTCTCCAATATTGATAAAAAGCTATGAGGGTTGGGTTAAACCTGAATAAATTCAAGGTGAAAAAGGTGTATTAATGGAGTAATGGGTTAAGTGATGTTTATTTTGTCAAGATTTGACTGTACAAATGTATTTCTTATTTTGCAGTTACATACACAAGAACATCAGCATGAGGTTTTTAACCTGTGAACCCAACTTACATCATGTTGAAAACTACACGGACGAGGCCGACGTATTCTACCAAGATCCCATACTGTGGCTCAAGCAGGAGTACTCGGCCACATCTCGGCCTTGGCCGTCCCATGTTGTCTATTTCAACAGTCTTCAGAAGCAGCTGAGTAGCTTTCTATCGCAGAGTGGCTATAGAGAGTGTATGAGTTTATTTCATAGTCACATTCCAGAAAGTCGACGAGGGACACATGTGTTAGTCAGCTGTAGATAGCAGTTAGCAGTTGCCTTCAGTCTGTATGCATTCTAACAGATCCAGTGAAGGCAGTAGGCTCTTAACCCATGACTCGATAGATATACATTTTTATGCATTTAATTTATTCCTCAACTGAAAAAAATAGTTTCAATTGATACATTCATGAATATGTAGTATAACTTTTTTTTCTTTCTAAATTCTAGCGGATGGTTGCTTAAAAGTAGGCTGAAAGGAAAGCAGAATGTGCCTTAAGGCACATTCTGCTTTTCTTTCAACCTGCTTTAAGTGGTCACCGTAGGTACCTTCAATACTTGAAACAGGCTATAGAGTAAAGGGTTAATAAAATCGGGTCAAAGTCTGTTAATATCAATTATTTACATCATAGAGTGATTGGCCATATTCATGAACCTTGGGTTGGCTCTAAATGACCATCATTTGTCGATGGGCCGTAAAGCACCATTCATTCATTGAACCTTGGGTAGCATGGTTGGTGCAGGTGTCAATGGATGAGAATGGCTGATCACTCTTTGCTGATCACTGTTATTGACTGACTCAGGCCAAATCCCTAAAGAGGGGTACTTTATGACAGGGTAAAATGTACTTATCAAAAACAGATATTTGTTAAAAACAGGAGCTCTTATATATAAAATTTAATCTCCCTGTTAAAAATGAGTCTCATCATAATTTCGTCCCTTCTCATTGTAATAACATACGGGTATATCGATGAAGTTTTGCAAACAGTTTTGATCCAGATGAGACACCAAGGAAGTTGGAAATAATGTTTTCTTTGCAAAGCAAATACATAGGAGGCAGTTTTTTCAAAGAAGACAACTTGTATAAAAAAAAAAAGGAAAAGTTTGTTTGGCACGAGAGGGCACATTGACCTTTAAATAAGGGTAAGGTCAATGTCATGTTAGATGCCAGAATGCATTTACTCCCATGTTTGGGCTCATATCTATCCATAATACATCCGTCCATGTATAATAAATTATTTTAAGCATATATATTTATTAAGCAAAGTTTGTTAAATAGATTAGAAACCAGCTATAAGGATCACTCAAAAGGTGTGTATGGCAGGTGGCAGTCTACAGGGCTATGAACATTAAGCAAAAAGTACCTAAAGGAGCTTTCTGCTTTACTTTTATCCTGCATTTATCTACCACCTGAATATCGTACCTTGAAGGAGTCATCTCTTTGTGAGTAGTAGTAGTGGCATAATTTCATTGTGTCAGTTGCAGGGCTCCAGATTAGAAGGAGTAAACCAAAGTTTTCCAACATATTTTTCTTTTTCTTTAGATAAAAGGGAGTATACCAAAGCTGTCCAGCATTTTCTTCTTTATGTTTGTAGTATTATATACCAAACTCTATGGTGTGCCTACACATTAGAATCATCTCGAGATAATATTAAGGAGAAGTCACACCATAGGGTTTTATGCAGACATAAAAATTCTAGTTGTAGAAATACTCCCCTTATCTGGGGCCTTGTCATTGTAACCCTTCTCCCGCTGAGTAACATAAGGAAAGTGGGCAGAATCAGATGTCAGGTATATCTTATACGAAAACAGTGTAGACCCTGATCAGACAGCTCCTTTTGGAGCTGTCTGATATGGGTATTCACTGTTTTCAAAACTCTTTGATATGTCATTAGCAGGATAAGGGTTAAAATATTAGCATAATACTGCCAGTGTTTTAGTTGTTATTGTTGTAATGGGGATTAAGTGACAGCTTAAAGTTTAAGTCAACTTGACAGTAAACAGAAAGCTCCTATAAAATCTTTCTGCTTTACTGTCACCTTGCTTTAAGCAGCAGCCAGCCTCAAACCCATATGTACTATATATGTTAAGCTTTTTCGATTGTTAAAACAATTTGCACTGATGTCTATTGTGGGTTAGTTGATATAATAATTAATACTATATAGATACAGTGGAGAATCTGTTATTCTTTCCCGTTTAAACGCAAACGTACGCAAACGCAAAGCGCTAAAACGTAGAAAAGAACAACTTTTGGACAATTCTGATATTTCATGTTTATCTTGGTGGCAAACAGTTTGGAGCCTGATCAGACGCCAGGTTACCCGGCGTCTGATCTGGCTCCAAACTGTTTGCACTGGAAATAATAGTTTTAGCGTAAACGCGTTTATTGGGAAAGAATAACAGATTCTCCACTGTAGGTACAGTGGGGAAGGAGTTGTTCTTTGTGCTCAAATAATTTTGTCCATCGCAAACAGCTTGGAGCCAGATTAGGCACTGATTCACTTGATGACTGATCAGGCTCCAAACTACATGCAACTCTGAATAAAATAATGTTTCTACATTTTGGAAAAATAAGTTAAAAAACACATTAATTTCTATATTTTATTTTTAATATTACATTTGTGTTAAGTTTAATTTAAATGAGGTAATATATATTCTCCAAAGTACATGAATGTAGAAGTAGTATGGATATCCTGATGAACGATGATGGCCCTATTTGTAGTTTTGTATCACAGTTTCACACTCTAGTCTCACATTCACTCAATGAATTTTGTAACCTGGACAATCAGACACTCATGTCTGAGCACATTAACACCTTCACTGCCTTACCTCGAGTACAACGACTGTTTACAACAACTGTAGAACCCCGAGTACAACGACTGTTTACAAACAGTTCAGATCCTGATCAGACGCTGCTTAACGCGGGGTCTGATCAGGGTCCAAACTGTTTGACACTCATTTCAATATTTTGAAAATAGTTAAAATACCTTAGATTTAAATTTTGAGAATAAAAGCAAATGACAATTGTTTAAAATTGATGTCAATTTGATGATGTCATGGCAGTGAGGGGGTTTTCACACTCACACAAACTCCATTGCTCTTCACTACCATAAATTGTTAATAAGATAAAGGGGGTATTCCAAAAACTAAAATCTTTATTTCTCAATTAAACCCTATGGTGTTACTACTCATTAGAATCGTCTCGAAGAGACGATTCTAATGAGTAGTAACACCCTAGGATTTGGTGGTAAAATGAGTGAGAAAGTGATGGATTAGTTCAAATTACTCCCTCTTATCTGCAGCCCTGGACTAATCTTGTAATTAATGTAAATCATTACCAACATTATCATCATATCTGTTGTCTTCATGTTCATCACTGGTCATTTTAGTGGTAACAACATATAAAGTGTTCAAACATACAATGCAGAAGATGTTTCTCTTTATTACCCCAATGGTACATATTTTAATGCATTTGATTTATTCCTCCACTGAACTGCTTTACTTTGAACCCATTACCCCATAAATACGCCTTTTTATGCATTTGATTAATTCCTTCACTGTAGAAAATAAAATAGTACAACTTCATAATGTCATGAATATGTTTCATAAGAAATATTTACTATATTCTAGCAGACAAAAACTTAAAGCAGGCTGAAAGTGAAGCAGACTGGACTTAAGGCGCATTCTGCTTTACTTCAACCTGCTTTAAGTGGTAACCTGTTTTCAAACTAGAAACAGGCTATGGGTTAATGGGGTAATCTGCTTTTAGTGGTCATCTTATCTTTCCTATCTTCAAAATTAGAACAGACTGTAAAGTAAAGGGTCAAACGTGTTTATTGGGGAAAGCATATTTCCTCCAGTGCATCACAGGAGAACTCACTTAGCATCTGATTAGGATTTAAACTGTTTGAAACTCATATCAATGTTCATCTTCATCAAAATACTAAAAAATTTAATATAGATTTGAGAAATTCAAGCAGATATGGTGGAGAATACTGTATTCCTACTTGTTTAAGCCATTACACCATAGCCTGTTTCTAGTTTTGAAGATAGGTGACCACATAAAGCAGGTTGAAAGTAAAGCAGAATGCGCCATAAGGCGCATTCTGCTTTACTTTCAGCCTGCTTTAACCCATTACCCCATATCCTGTTTCTAATTTTGAGGATAGGTGATGACTTAAAGCAGGTTGAAAGTAAAGCAGAATACGCCATAAGGCGCATTCTGCTTTACTTTCAGCCTGCTTTAAGCTACCAGCTGCTAGAATGCAGAAATTATTTCTAGTGTTAGATATTCACAACTGTATAAATTGGAGCTAATTTCTTCAGTGGAGGAATAAATTATAAGCGTAAAAACACGTATTTATGTGGTAATGGGTTAAGCTATTATCTGCTAGAATATAGAAAATATTTCTTATGATTCTTATTTGTAACAGTATAAATTGGAACTATTTTCTTCAGTGGAGGAATAAATTAAAGTCGTGAAAAGGCGTATTTATGGGGGAATGGGTTAAATGTAACTAAATGCAAATACAATGCATTAAAATGTAAAAGTACATTTGTAGCAAACATTTTGGAGTCTTATCAGTGGTCAAGTTTCTTAGTGGCAGATCTGGCACAAAACTGTTCACATTGGACATAACTGTTTTAGCACAAATGTATTCATTATTAGCCAATAAGAAAATAATAGATTTTTCACCATTTGTAGCAAGATAGCAGTTATTATGTTTGTTAGTTTGTCCTATGCAACATACATGTATTTTGTTATAGTAGAGAAGTTGTTATTATTTCCCGTATAATGCAAATAGGTGAAAATTACAACTTTTTGACAATTCTGACTTCATTGTAATCTGAGTGGTAAACAGTTTGGAGCCTGATCAGACGCCGGGTTACCCGACGTCTGATCTGGCTTCAAACTGTTTGCAATGGAAATAATAGATTTAGCGTAAACGCGTTTACTGGGAAAGAATTACGTTTTCTCCACTGTAGCAGTTATTTATGTTTGTCAGTTTGCCCTATGCAACATACATAAATATTATAGTTTGTTACATAATATTGAATTGTTTATTGTTGAATTTTGTATCTAACTTAAAGCTTACTTATGATGTGAAAATTTACTAGTCTCTCAAAAGATAAAATACTTTTTAACAGTAACTGTTGACAACTGTCAAACAGAATATATAGCAGTGACCTGTATTTACCCTTTACCCCATAGCTGATTTCTGGTATTGAAGTTAGATGACCACTTAACTCTTTCCTCCCTGAAACTTTAAATGGACAATTCCAGTTTCCATTTAAGTCTAGTACATTTCTGACTTTTAAGGGTTGTTTTTGTCAATGTTTGGCATTATGACAAACAGTGAGGTCCTTGATCAGAGGGCTCCTTAGGAGCTCTCTGATCTGGGTCTTCACTGTTTGTATTGGACACGTGCACTATTTACATGTTCGCTGTTTGCAAAGGACGCCCTAGGGTTCAAAGGGTTAAAGCAGGTCGAAAGTAAAGCAGAATGTGCCTTAAGGGGGTAGGTGCACCTTTGGAAAGTAATTAGCAAATTCTTCAAACTTTGTATACTGACAGTAAAAGTAGTTTCTATGACAAAACTGGTGAAAAAAGTGGGGGTACCGGAACTTTCTTTTTCACAATTTGAGATTTTTCAAGGCTACCCCCCTAAAATTGAAGCTTCTCAAAAAACCTACTTTTTGTACTACGGGTTTTCAATCTTTATTTAAACAAACTATTTGTACAAAAAGTATCCTAATTTATATTACCATAGTAAGAATAAACCCTGAAAATAATGTTTTGTCAAGATCCAAAATAAAAATGTTTGATTTCACCGGAAAGGAGTAAAATTTACCCCACCCACTTTTTTATAATGGGAGAATAAGGCACAGTGAAAATTGCCCTACAAATTGTAGAAAACTAATTACCAAATTTTTTATTTGTTGTTTTTAGCCTTGCAAACATAAAGTTTTAGTGAAATAGCAAATAATAACACAGGGTCCCGGATCTTTTAAAAAAGATATAGATCATTTTATTAAAAAAATCCATTTTTTCTCATTTTTTCACTTTTTGGTGTATTTTTACCCAACAATTTTTTTCTTCAAAAAAATATCATTTGATCTATTGAATTATCCATAATTTATACTAAAACTGTACTACCATGAAAATTTCATGCTTATATTCTGAGAAATTGAAATGAAATTTGATGTAACAAAATGCAACCTACCTATGAAAACGGTGTATGCTGTAAACTACGAATAGGACATAAAACTTAAAAAGTCCCTTCCGGAACGAAAAATCCAAATTTTTCCCGGGAAAATAGTATTTTATGACTGTATGCATTCACCAAAAATGAGTTCTTAACATTTTTAGCTCACCTGAGCCAAAGGCTCAAGGTGAGCTATTGTGACCGCTCACCATCCGTAGTACGTCTGTCCGTTCACATTTACTTCAAACGACATCTCCTCTGAAACCCGCCGATTGTAGGGAGAGTTCAAACTGCTCATGATGTTCCTTGGATGCTTCTCTACAGAAGTTGTTCAAAAAAAAGGAAAAAAAGCACAAACTCTGCTTGAAAAAGCAAAAAAGCAAAAATCTTTAAAAAATCTTCTTGCCCAAAACTACTAGGCCCTAAGCTTTGATATTTGTACAGTAGAATCTCCTGGTGGATCCCTCTATAGTTTGTTAAAATGAAATCCCTAGGGTCACATTTGACACCACCCTGCACAGTTTAAGTGCTGCTCTAGGCAGGTTTTACAGTATTTTTGATTTAGGCAGAACTGTATTTACCTGAGTTACCCTTAATATACTATGGGCAAATAACCAATATTTGCAAACAGTTTGGATCCAGATCAGATGCAACATAATGCTGCATCTAATCTGGATCCAACCTATTTGCCACTCATTTACCAACTTAACATTTTCTAAAAAAAAAAAAAGTACATTTTTTACACACAGAAGGTATTTAGCAGACATCATTTCAGTCTGGTAAGGGTAAGCTCCCAGCAGCCAGTGCTGCTAATGCTACAGTACTCTTACATAATATTTGACCTCAGTGATCAGGCCAACAGAACTGAACATGTTGTCTGCTAAAGTTCCCCCAATAAATACTGACGTTTGTTAACCCATTACCCCATAAATGTGCATTTTTAGGCCTTTGATTTATTCCTCCACTTAAGAAAATAATTCCCCTTTAACCCTTTCCCCCATAGCATATCTCTAGTATTGAATGTAGGTGTCCACTTAAAACAGGTTGAAAGTAAAGCAGAATGCGCTTTAAGCGCATTCTGCTTTACTTTCAGCCTGCTTTAAGCTATCATCTGCTAGAATATAGAAAATATTTTGTATTATACATATTTATGAATGTATAAATTGGAACTATTCAGAGCAAGAATAAACTGAATGCGCTAAAAGGCGCTTCTATGGGGGAAAGGGTTAAACAGTCATGAAAATGTAAGATGTGAAATAAGTTTCTATATCCTAGTAGATGGTAGCTTAAAGCAGTTTGAAAGTAAAGCAAAGTGTGCATTTAGACCCATTCTGCTTTACTTTCAACCTGCTTTAGGTGGCCACCTATTTTCAAAACTAGAAACAGGCTATGGGGTAATGGGTAAAATGAAATTGCCTATTTGGAAAGAGCCTAATGAGAGGAAGTGCCATTTGCAAAGGCCATAACTCTGACATCATTGTTTTTTTTAGTTATTTCCCTTTGTCATATTTTCTTGTCAAGAAGACAACTCCAGTTCTACTGATGCTATTGTAATGAAATTTTATGTATGGAAAGAAACTGATGAGAGAAAATGCCTAGTGCATAAGGGCAGCAATATTTTGTTTTCCCCTTTGTCATATTTTATTGTCAGGAAAATAACTCCAGTTCTGCTGACGCTAGTGAAATAATTATCATTTACCGGAAATGGAAATAGCTTGATAAGAGGATGTGTCATGGATAAGGGTCATAAGCTTGGCAACAAAATTCACTTTTGTCATGTTTTCTTGTCCGGAAGATAACTCCATTTATAGCTATATTAAAATGTTGTCTTGCCCAGTCAACTTAGGTACAAACTTCAATGTCCTCAGGTGAGCGAATTTAGGGCCATGGCCCTCTTGTTTGGGAAATGATTTCGTAAAATTTTTCGGAAATTTCATTACGCTAAAAAAGACAGGCCGACATCCTTAAGGCACATTCTGCTTTACTTTCAGCCTGCTTTAAGCTAGTATCTACTAAGATATAGATAACATTTCTAATGGCATATATCCATGACTGTATAAATTGGAACTATTTTCTTCAGTGGAAGAATAAATTAAATGTGCTAAAAGGTGCTTCTATGGGGGAAAGGGTTAAGAGAGTCACATGCTATTTCAAAGATTTGGCACTTCGCATGTAAATGAAGAAATCTTGATTACTTAGTTTGGATTCAGTTGGGCACCAAGTTACTCATTTCTCATCAGGATCCAATCTGTTTGTCACACTTTGAAAACAAATTTTAGAAAATTATTTGTTTAGAATAGTATCTGAGGATATTTTTTGCCAGACACCGTTTTCATATTTGATCTGTCTGACCAGAGTCTGCACTTGTTTTGGGAATAGCATGGTTAATGTAATGCATGTAGTTCTGACTATAAGTACTCATAGTTGGCAGAGCTATATATACAGGGCTGCCATTTCTCCAGATTTTTCCTAAATCTTCGGATTTTTTCCCAGTACATGGTAGCTTAAAGCAGGCTGAAAGTAAAGCAGATTGCGCCTTAAGGCGCATTCTGCTTTACTTACAGCCTGCTTTAAGTAGTCGCGTGTCAAAAAAACAAGAACAGGCTATGGGGATAAAGGTACGATTCGTAAAATCGCACTTGAAAACTGCAAATTTTGAAATTTTAGGATTTTTCATGTCGACTTATGGCAGCGCTGTATATATATGAATATACAGTGAATTATACATGTAGTTCTTCACAACATAAACATCTCTCACATATACAGATAAACATTTATTAACCCTCTACTTCATAAATACACATTTTTACGCATATTACTCCATTGAAGAAAATAGTTCCAATTTATACAGTCATGAATATGTATCATAAAAAATATTTTCAATAATCCAACAGATGGTAGCTTAAAGCAGGCTAAAGGCACATTCTGCTTTATTTTTAACCTGTTTTAAGCGGTCACCTATATTCAATAATAGAAACAGGCTGTGGGGTAAAGGATTAGCGTCCACTCATATATGACGATGAAAAGAAAGTTTTAAATACTGGTGGTGGCTAACTGTAGAGCATAAGTAAAGCAGACAGCTCATAGAGGAGCTTTCTACTCAAACATGTGTCCTATATTAGCTGTAATCTGTTTTTATCCCATTACCCCATAAATACAGGTTTTTAGGCCTTTGATTAATTCCTTCACTGTAGAAAATAGTGCATCTTTATACAGTCATGAATATGTTTCATAAGAAATATTTGCTATATCCTAGCAGATGATAGCTTAAAGCAGGCTGAAAGTAAAGCAGAATGTGCCTTAAGGCACATTGTGTTTTACTTTCAACCTGATGAAAGTGGTCACC